>CM019063.1:434315028-436715028 GCA_009667805.1 Leptobrachium leishanense | reverse complement strand
AACCCTATAGCATTATTCAGATGCATGTTGCATGTCATCCTCAAAAAGGTGGACTAAATCCTTTTTAGATGGGAAACAGATTTGGTGTAAGCAGGGTTAAATCTCAGCTTGTACCAGGGAGGTCCATGTCTCCTGGGCTTCCCGCTTGCAGCTGAGGCCATGTTTGTCCTATTGAATATAAAAAGCACTTCACATGGCTGTGGTAATAGGAAATGTATATGTATAATATAAAATATCGGTATTTATATTATACCATGTATGTACTATAATATACATGTGATACAATATAATTATAAATGTTAAATAAAATGATGACATATATGTGAGTGAGCTTTTGTGTATTTATTTATTTTATGATTATTATCCCTTTCACTACCAAATGCTAAGTTGATCTTCAAAAGCACCTCCAAGTGCCGGAAATCAAATTTACTCGGTCTTATTCTGCAGCAATGTAAAATAATTTTGTTTATCTCAAATTAAATTTATTTGTATATGGGCTCCAGCATTCGGCCCTAAAGTTCTAGTGCATTGAACGTGACAGCCGACGTACTGGAGCTTCTTGAAATGTTAGGACTTCTGAGTCTCATATTAGGACAGTGTTTCTCAACTCTGGTCCTTGGGTACCCCTAACAGGCCAGGTTTGCAGATAGCTGAAGCACAGCACAGGAGATATGATTTGCTGCTCAGTGATTAAAGGATTCAGTCTGCGTTTCCACAAGATAATCCTTAAAATCTGCCCTGTTAGGGGTACTCAAGGACCGGATTTGAGAAACACTGCTTTAAAGGCTCATCCCTGTCCCGACAGCATCACAGCTGCAGTACTATAGTTTGGCCTTTGCCTGTCAAATAGGGCATATAACCTGTAAATGCACTGCAAGGATTCTGCGTGCTTTTTTTACTGTGTACTGTAGATACTCGAGTATACCGCTAGATTTGGTGACATATTATATTCGAGTCTTGAGTAGGCTTGTGCACCGATTTTTTTTTTCGGTTCGATTCGATTTTTCGGATTTTTAAACTTTTCGATTTGGCTCGTTTCGACCGATTTCTGTTTCGATTCGGTTCGGCTCGACTCGTTTTTCGTGTACATTTTTTTTTCGGAATATCGATCATTTTTCGTATTTTTCATGTCACTTAACTCGTTTTTTGTATCGACTTTTCGTATTTTCGGAAATTTTCGTTTTTCGGAATTGTAAATGGTTTCGGAATATCGACCATTTTTCGTATTTTCGTGTCACTTAGCTCGTTTTTTGTATCGACTTTTCGTATTTTCGGAAATTTTCGTTTTTTCGGAACGTCTGTTCTCCTCGTTTCAAAGCAATAAATTTCGATTTGACACATTTCAAGTACATTCGAAAATTCCGAAAAAATTTCGTTTCGGCTCGGAAAACTTTTCGGATCTGCCATTTTCGGATCTAAAAATTTTCGGAAAATCGGCCGCATCCGAAAACACGAATCGGGAAATTTCGTGAAAATTCCGAAATTCCGAAACCCGAAACGCACATCCCTAGTCTTGAGTATTCTCTCATTTCCATAATAAATCTCTATCCATTGCATTATATTCAGGTCGCGCTATACTCGAGTATCTACAGTACTTTTTTAAAAAAAAAATTTACTGTTCAATAAAACCCCGAGTTCCTGTCAGTGATTTTATGGAAAAATGATTGGTAATGAAGTGGTTAATATAAGATGTGTGCTTATGAAATCATGTTAAATGCTCTATATGGTTCATTGCCAGGTGTTGCTTCTGATTTTTTCTTTTCAGACCTGAGATAATGAAACCATTGTATACATTTTTACAAGTTATTCATACGATTATTGTTTTCTTGATGAGATAGTTTTGGGAAGAAGCTTCAGTGATGACGTTAGAAAATGTTACAGCTTTGTTTTGCTTTTGCTTTTTTCCACAATTACCTTTTAAAGAAATAAAACATTATACAATCACAATAATAGAACATATTATCTTCCTGATTTCGCGATAGATCTCTCTTTATAGAAGCAAATGACAAGGGGGCATCGAAGTAGTTATTAGCAATTTTTGTTACTGCTAAATTTTTTGGCACAACGTATGAAATGTGTTCTATGAAATACATGGTAATATTATAAATGTCAGGTTATATGTCAAACATTCTAGAGTTAACCAAACAATTCCTGTTACAAAATACTATAATTTTTGTTCCAAGTTTTGCAATTGAAATACTATTTATTTCTTTGTGTGTTATTTTCAAAAGGTTTCTTCGGTCAAGAAGACAGACATTATGGATCTTGTGAAAATAAGTACTGTGGCCTGGGCAGGCAATGTGTAATCAGTCAAGAAACAGGACATGCAGAATGCATATGCATGGAGCGCTGCAAACCTCATTATAAACCAGTCTGCGGCTCTGATGGAGAATTTTATGAAAACCATTGTGAAGTACATAGAGCAGCTTGTCTCAAAAGACAAAAGATCATCATGGTTCATAATGAAGACTGCTTTTTTAACGGTAGGATGAAACTCAATCAATGATTGGTATGGTGCTTACATGTGTAGTTGCATAAACAAACCATTGAAAAAAGAACAGAGGTTTTAAATGTATGGAAATTATAACAAATCAGCAACCATTTGTGCGTAATGTGGCAAGTGTAATGTGGCTGTCTTTCTTTTGAAAGTGATTATTTACAACTGTTAGCATCATTCAAACAGAAGAACAAAACGTCACAGTGAAGATTCTTCTAAAAGATATAGGAAATAAAGGAATGGAGCTTTTAAATCCGTAGATATATCAAGATGATGGAAAGATGTGTTTGAAAACTTTTTTTTTTTTTTTTTTAAATTTTTGTTTTCGCTCCATTATACACAGGGTACTTTCAGTACGGACAATCTTTGAGTGTCAGGCTCATTATTTCCAAATGTTTTCTCTTTCTTAGCTTGCATTTTGTAAGGTAGGCTGCATTGTGTGTCAAAAAAGAAACTTTCCACTCTTCTCCCACTTAAAATCATCACAAATGCCTACTGAATGCCTAATAGCGGTATTGTTCAGTGAAAAGCATTGTTACCTTACTGACATTCAAAGCGATATAGCACAATGTATTCTTACTATCATATAATGTTCACTTGTTAGTACTTCCTTTCGCAGTACGGCTGTACTCATCATGCGCTAGCTACTCTGGGTGGTAGGGTTAGTAATTAGTAATAATTTAATTAATTTAATGTAAGCCAATTCACTCCCAAAATCAGTTACGCATTGTAATACATCGAAGAGCAAGTTGCATACCTTTTTAAAGCAAGATTAGTGTGCCCCCTGCGGAGAAACGAAATCAAACGTCTTATCGCTCTCCTTTTCATCATATTGTACTGTTAAAAAGCTACAAGAAGCAGCTCTTACACTCATTGTAACAGAAAGGTCATAAACCTTGCTGCTGCATTACAACAGCCATGGAGAGAGCAAAATATAGGGAGATCTTTGGAGTCATACATTACTGTACAGGGCTATGATTCAAGGGGTTATAATGTCTAAAAATCCCTGTATACTACAAGGATGTGCTGTACAGGGATGTCAAGGTGTTACCGTAACAACCATATAGAGGCATTATGCTACATACAGATATTATTTTTATATTCTATTGGTATTTTTTGGAATCTGCATTGCTAATAATCTCATTATGATCACTACAAATCGCCATAAGAAAGATATCTGCCCATTTTTATTCCACTTTATCTAATTTATTGGATTTGATACAAAATGCTGTTTCTGCCTACAGGTGAAACTTGAAAAATTAGAATATCATGCAAAAGTTCATTTATTTCAGTAATGCAACTTAAAAGGTGAAACTAATATATGAGATAGACTCATTACATGCAAAGCAAGATAGTTCAAGCCGTGATTTGTCATAATTGTGATGATTATGGCTTACAGCTCATGAAAACCCCAAATCCACAATCTCAAAAAATGTGTCCTACTCTAAAAAGTGTCTCTCAAAGTGTCCTACTCTAATCAGCTAATTAAACCATAACACCTGCAAAGGGTTCCTGAGCCTTTAAATGGTCTCTCAGTCTGGTTCAGTAGGAATCTCAATCATGGGAAAGACTGCTGACCTGACAGTTGTGCAGAAAACCATCATTGACACCCTCCATAAGGAGGGAAAGCCTCTAAAGGTAATTGCAAAAGTAAAAGGGGTAGTTTCACCCTTTAAGTTGCATTACTGAAAAAAATGAACTTTTGCACGATATTCAAATTTTTTGAGTTTCACCTGTATATGGAAAGAATACAGAATTCTTGTGACATTGTGCAAGATAAGAAACACCATCTAGAGTTCAGGACCTTTCTTCCTAGCAATATTTCCGTGTAGGATAATCAAATACATTAAAAATATAAATGAGCAAATTCACAATATTATAATTTTATAACTATCTCAGAACAACAATTTCTGAGCAAAATTTCTATTTTACTGTATATGTAATTGTTAACTTTGCATTCCATGTTTTAAATAAATGATATGATACAGTTTCTCAACAAAAAAGTGCTTGGTAGTGAAGGGATTAAACCTTGAGCATGTGGCAATGTTATCTCTTTCGATAATAAGTGACCAATATTTTGAAATTTTGATTAACAGGTTACAATACAAAAAATATGTTGTTAAGGCATCAAACATCATCGTCATATATATTTGTATATTTTTATAATTTAATTTCTTTCCTCTGTGTGGTGTTTCAGACCTTGAGGAAATACACCATTAGCACAACACTCAAAATGCCATTACTAGGTCTTGCTCATGGTTGACTTTCGGTTCTGATTATTAATACCTTTTGTTAATGGATACTTGTAAGAAAATATACGTGTAAATGTAATTTCTATTTCTATATACAGTTAGAAGCAATCTTTCTCTGTGTTCATATATTTTCTGAGCTAAAGGCATAAAGTATGATAGAAGAATAAGAGCACAGGAGCACTTACTGGAAAGGGGTCAGGCAGGACACATTAGGCTGAACTAATGGCCAAAGGAGGCAGCGGATTGTTCCCCCTTTGCTCCGTAGGACCAGTAAGTAATAAATTTTTTAAGATAATTAGGCTTCAATTTCATTCCCTTGGATAAGAATTTTCAAACGATTACAATTTTTTGAACAACCTCAAATAATTTAAATACAAAAGTTCCTGTAAAGTTACATCATACATGGCCAGCTTTTAAATGGATACCGTTGTTTGTATTTGGAATGCAGTCCACGAATAATTCATTAGAAACCGAAATGATTGAAGGTATTTCTCTCCCCTTGAGGCAAGATTGGAGACTTATGAAGTTTTTTTTAGATTTCAGTTATATATTTACATTTAAGTCACAAGAAATATATGTTATTTATAATAATTGTCTTGATAAAACCCAAGCTGGGTATAGTTTTATTAACTTAAAAATTCTGTGTGGGCTAAGGGAAGGGATGAAAATAGGACTTGAACCCTGGCATAATTTTACTTTCTGCTCTGCTGCTTTTACCTCCTAGAAGTGATTATATAGGTTCTGGAAATTCAATTTGTCAAAAATGTAATTCGGCATTTATTACAGAACACAAAAATTGAATCATATCTGTCTTGGCACAAATGGATAATACAACAACATTTCAAAGTAGTTTGCTTTCTTGAAAAGCTATACTTTAGGTTTGGTTATGGTCACTGGGGCGTAACTACCAGGGTGCAAAGGGTGCCACCGCACCTGGGCCCTTGAGTCCAGGGGGGGGCCACACTTGCCTGCCTGGGCCTGGTGGCTTGTATATATATATATATATATACAGGGCTCAAAATTTCCACTCGCCTACTAGCATTTGGCGAGTGGAAATTAAGTGCAGGCGAGTGGAAATGCACACGCAGACAGCACAATAAAATATTTTGTGCTGTGTATTCCAGCGGTGCCACCATGCAGCCCCCCTTCTGCAGACTGCATGGTGGCAGAGATCAGCTGCCTAACCTGACCCAGCTCATCTCTGTCACTGGCAGGGGGTTGGAGAAGAGCTTCCCTGCCTCCTTGCTCTGCTCACACTGGGGTCTGATGACTGGGTATACATGTATCTGGGGTCTGATGACTGGGTATTAATGTTATTTTTGTAACTTTATTCTAAATAAAACCTTTAACAGTGTAATTTCTTAAGATAATTTAAGGGGGTGTGTTTAGAGGCAGAGATAAGGGCTGGGTAGGGGTCAGGTGGAGATACTGGTGGCTAGTAACTCTTATGGCCTGGTTAGTAGCTTGGGACTTGAAATTTTGAGCCCTGTGTATATATATAAAAATTTGTTTTTAAATTTATTTTATACTTATTTGTGAGTTATGCTTTGCAGCTCTGTGATACACTCATACACACCCCATATTACTGTGAGTTTTGCTGCTGTAAACCTCTGATTTACACTGATACACACTGCAGATTACTGTGAGTTTTATTGCTGTGGAGCTCTGTGATACACTCATACACACTGCACATTACTGTGCGTTTTATTGCTGTGGAGCTCTGTGATACGTTCATACACACTGCACATTGCTGTGGCGCTCTGTGATACACTCATACACACAGCACATTACTGTGAGTTTTATTGATGTGGAGCTCTGTGATAAACTCATACACAGTGCACATTACTGTGAGGTTTATTGCTGTGGAGCTCTGTGAGATACACATAGTGCACATTACATTAAAAATTGGATGGACTAAAGAGATCATCGTGAACCTGGAAAAATGCGATACTGTCTGGAGTCAACATTGTGGTCCAGGAGGAGATCAATGCCTGTTAACGGGAGGGGGAAAAAATATGTTTTTGCCTAGGGTGGGGTGGGGGCCCGTCATGGTTCCTGCACCTCGGCCCGGAGGTTTCTAGTTACACCTCTGGTTATGGAGTAAACAGAAAAATTTTCTGTGTTAATTTGTACATTTGTATATTTGCGTTTTGATTCTAATGTCTTGCATTTATTACTTTGTATTTCTGTAACGACTGTAACATATCAATGTTCTTGAGCCCAGGACATACTTGAAAATGAAAGAAATCTCAATGTATCCTTCCTGATAAAATACTTTGCAAATAAATAAATAAATAAATAAAAGAAACTGTTTCAAAATATTCTAGGTAGACAGGGTTTACTCCTTTAAAAATGCATAGCTTTCCGTGATGCTGTATTCACACTTGCTTTACCATATACCTCATTTAAATGGTTTCTGTTAATGCTAAAAGTGAGCTGAAACAATACGACTCTACATATTTACACTGGATCTTTTGGACAGCTTCCACATGATGCTTTTTGATGGATCTATTTTTGCGGAATGTTTCCAAGATAACTATTAAAGCAGTTCTGCATTTCATAAAAGCAATCTGTAGCAAATATAGGCTCAAAAACATAATTATGATTGAGCAAATATGCCTTAAATGTAAAAGGTCTCCTTACCATAAAACACATAAAACATGAGGAAAAAAATACAAAGTGTCAATTATTTTCCACTAGTCACATATTTCTAGAACAAGCTGAATTGTATTATACTGTTAAAGAAAAACTAAAAAATGAGAGTTCTATTTTTTTTGTTTTTTAATAAGCATACACAGTTACCTGATTGTGTGTAACAAATAGAATTTAGTTTGTTTTAATACCTACTTAAGATGCAATCATCATCTTGAGATAAAACAGATGAATAGCATTTTGTGTTAACAAGCAATTGAACAGGTGTACCTAATAAAGTGGCCGGTGAGTAGTATACAAGGTGGCTAGTCATAGGTAAACTGAGCCAAAGGATGAGTCGGAAATGTTTACATAAAGTGACAGGAGAGGGTTAAAAGTAAGAGACAATTATGTTACAACCAGGTGCGCCAACTTAATGCTCCATTGGAAAAGATATAGCAATAGCTCTGTAATGCTTTTCTGCCGTCTACTAAAAAACAAAAGAATACTGTACTTTCAGACTGAAATTAAAGACCTGCATCTTCCTGGAATATACACAGATGTTCATTGAAGGCTTACTTTGACATGTGATACCAAATTTACTTTTATGTTGATATTCTAAGTAAAATGCTCTTGCTTTCTGTTGCTTGATGCATGCGACTACTAATTGAGTTTGATGATGCAAATTGTGGGTCTTATTGAATTTATTGAACATAACGTCTGTGCATGCATGTTGTATAGACAAACTTCAAGGTCATTCGGAAAGTTACATTTAGCCGCAGTTGTCAGACTTTTTAATTGAATGAAACTCGCACACACTACATGGCCATACACTGTCAGGATTCCCTTTCATAGCTTTGAGCTCAGTATATAGAGCACACAATAACTGTGTATATGGCACCACAGGGCAAATCTAAAATCCTGGGTCAGGTTAAAAAAAGGGACTCTATACATGAGAGCTCCAGCCGTTAGGTTAGCGGCTCAGGCTGCTATTCTAATTGCATCGTAAGCTTTACTTGCATCTCGGATATATTGCAGTTGCTTATTGAAAATGAAAGGCTCGTATGCAGCACTGCTGCTTATTTTAATTAGTTTCTCCCTATGATAATGGCTCTAGCCACTAATACAGCAGCTCATTCATAATAGAATTGGTATCAGTGAGCCACTAAGGTTTATCGGTTTGACACAATTTTTGCCCTTAGCAACTCTTGTTACGACTCGGTCAGAAAAGGGTCACAAGTGTAAGAACAACCAAGGAGTTTAAGAACATGTACCATTATACTGCTCCTAGAACTGTAAAGCCCACCAGGCTAAGACTCCTTCTTGGCTTGTATACCACCAGGCAGACCAACTATAAAATGGTCTGATGGCTACAAAAGCTTGGTGGACACAGGCACAGCCAAATATCAAAGATAAGTAAACTTATTGATGATAATTTTTAAAATAAGCTTGTGTATGCATTAATAGACCAATCATAGCCTAACAAATTCTGATCTGTTCTAGAACTTTTTGGGCCCTATTCCCTTCATCGTGCCAACATGGGGACGCTAACGGAGAAAATCTGAGCCTGCAGATTTTCCTGTAGTGTCCCCATGTTAACGCAATATTCCAGGGTAGGCACTACCTCAGCACCTCGCCCCGGAACCCAGCGCTAATCGCAGTGATACTTGTGGTAGCGCTTCCACACCGCTGTGATTATCACCTCCTGGAGTCCATAGGACTTCATGTAGGATTGCACTTTTGGGCTGTGAGATCACACAGCGCTGCAGAGTGATAACAGAGGTAGATATCCCTGATGAAGTCTTGCGTGTAGCAGAGACGAAACGTGTTGGATGGTGTTCCAACTTTTTTATTCATGTTATTTTAATTAAATTGTTTTTTATTGGAGCCACTGCTGGTCTGATTTTCTTTAAATGAGCCTGATTCCTGTTCCACTGACTGACCAAACAAGCCTGGAGGAATTCCTTGGCGTTATTCTGATGGTCCGGAGTTCAGGAGGCAACACAATCTATCAGGAGAGGGTAACCAAGAGATAACCCGCCCTTCCAAATGAAAAAAATATCGTCGATGTATCTTTTGTAGCAAACAAGGTTACTCTGGTATTTAGGTAGGAAAGATTCTTCCCAAAAGGCCATAAACAGATTGGCATATGATGGGGCAAAACGACTCCCCATCGCACTCCCGTTAAGTTGTATGTAAAAGTCATTCTGAAAATAAAAATAGTTATTTTCTAAAATTAAACGTATCCCCTCCAAAATAAAAACCATTTGTTCTGGTTGTAGTGTGTCGTTTTTCTTTAAAAAGTATTCAGTGGCCTCTATTCCATTTCTATGCGGTATGATAGTATATAACGATTGGACGTCACTCGTGACTAGGAACAGATCATCTTCCCATCTTAGATCACCAACTCCAACCTTTTGTGACCAGCACTACGGCACATCTGAAAGACACTACAGAGATTTTAAATATCTTAAATGATGATTGGGAAGAATCTTTCCTACCTAAATACCAGAGTAACCTTGTTTGCTACAAAAGATACATCGACGATATTTTTTTCATTTGGAAGGGCGGGATAAACTCCTTACAGACATTCCTACAAGAACTGGACCAAAATGGAAGAGGCATTATACTAACCACTACATGGAGTAATGAACGTATTAACTTCTTAGATTTAAGTATTTTCATTCAAGATGGTATAATTAAGACTGAGACCTTTTTTAAAAAGGTAGATGTGAATAGCTTCATTGAAACGATCAGTTGCCATCTTCCACAGTGGTTAGACGGAGTTCCGAAAAGTCAATTCTTACGAGTAAGGACGAACTGCACAGACCTGGCCACATATGAAGTACAATCAGAAAAACTGAAAACAGACTTTCTGGAGAAAGGCTATGATCCAGACACACTCGAAGAAACTAGAACTAAAGTCAGGAACACAGAACGTACCAATATGTTGAAGAAGAGATCCAAAACAGGACCTCAATACACAACTCACGTGCCCTTCATCTTCCCGTATAACGCCCAAAACCAATACATTAGGAAAACGATAAAGAAGTACTGGCCGATATTAAGGAAAGATCCATTACTAAGAGAAATCCTACCTGAGAAACCGAGGATGATTTGCAGAGGAGTCGGCAATCTCAAAATGAAATTGGCACAGAAACACAGAAAAGAAGACCCCAACAAAGCATAACCATTACGGTATACAGAAAGGGTTCCATCAGTGCGGTAACTGCCTCAATTGCCGGAACACTAGGAGCTAAAAACAGATTATCACGCAGATTGATGGACCCACAGGACCCATAAAGATAAGAGATGTAATCACCCGTTTCACCAAAAACGTGATTTACTTGCTAACATGTCCATGCGGCCTAAGATATGTAGGGAGAACGACCAGATCCCTTAGTGTACGTGTTCAAGAACACATTAGGAACATCCGGAACGGAAACGAGAATCACAGTGTTCCTCTACATTTCAAAAACAAACACACCATGAACCCAGAGGGGTTAACCTTCATAGGGATCAGGAAGGTTGAAGCACCCTGGAGAGGTGGCAACTTTGAAAAATTAATTGGAAAAGAGGAAATGAGCTGGATCTTTAACCTAGGGACACTTCAACCGCAAGGACTGAACGCCGACTTCGAGTTATGCCACTTCCTCAACTGACAAGTATCAATTTACCGAACTTCCACGACGATTTTACATTATCCCTACACATTCCTATCAGCCCATCAACTATTTAGCCGATCGAGCAGACCCTTCCCCCGTTCCACCTCCCGATTCAACTCAGGAGTTAAGTGTCCCACATGTCAATATTAAGACATTATGTACACCCATAACTTTTAAATTAATTTTAATATTATCTTAACCTAGACCATGGTCCTATCTACGTGACCCTATGACCAATAACATTCTATGATATTCAGGTTATGATTACGACAGTTGCCAGATTTATTCCCACTAATATATGCCTCCCTTTACATTGATAGCCATTACGCCATGCCTCTTTATTAATATGAGATTAACATGTCATGCTGATTTTATTGTTACTCTTTAATTATACCGTAAAGCACATCTCAATCGATATTATCTTTGAGTGTGCAATGATATACCTATAGAACACCTTCAACACCTCTCATTGAATCGCCACATCTATTGGCGATACTGCCACTCCAATTGGGACACATTTTTAATTAGACGTTAACACGCACATATGGTCCTCCTATGTTCTATTATATAGCTATACCACTTGTACTATCTTCCTTTTTCCCTTCCTAATATGGTGCAACACAATGGTCAACATCTATATGCATTTACATAGTTTTTATAGAATTCTCAGTTTATATTGCACCGATTGTTTTAATTACCACTTGTGAGATGTTCCAATGCATACCAGGACTGCTCCCTTAGTAATAGAAAGGGATATCTCCCGCTGTGGCCATAACGCCGCTGAAACCACAACATGGGAGTAGGTGGAACGCAAGAAATCGGCTAATGGAACGCACGCCCAAGATGGTCGCGATGCAACGTGATGACGCGGTACGCTCCACGTGACTGCAACACCCGCGAACCCGGAAGTAGCCCTGGAAATTAATGCCCAGTGATTATTATATAAACAGAGACACGTGGAGTGCCCCAGATCCCCTAACTTTTGATCTTATCCTGCACAAGGACTGAGGAAGGCTTTGTTTATAGCCGAAACGCGTATCCCATATCTGTGATACCCTCCCACCATATTTTAATTCTTTTATATTTGCTCTTAACCAATAAACCCCCTTTTTACTATCTGCATCCGTTTAAGAGCCATTTTCTTAAACAGCATATGCCCCATCTCTTTATTTCTCCTACCATCTACATAAAACAAAAAGACCACCTGCAGATGAAAGAGGTGAAGGTACCCACCGAATAAGCAGTACCACACGCTTACAAGTTGAGCCTGGAACCTAAGGCTCCGACATCGGTGAGTTTGTTTTGACCTCTACTTACCTTATTTTAACCATTGGTTACAAGTTGCGCTATGAGGATCTCTCTTTTTCTATACCTGAGACGATTGAGCAAACATTAAGGAAAGGCAGAGGCTACCCCAAGAAAACTCTAAAGAAGGGCAGAGGCTACCCTCAATTAGGCCCAAGGCATTCCACACCAGAGCCGGTACATGAGGCTCTAAAAAGTGTAAGTGTTCCCTTGTCTATGGGCACTTAACTCTGTATCAGTCAATATTGCACTATTTTTTTCTTTTTCTGTTCCCCTTCTACCCCTCTCCTCCTCCCATTTTTTGGGAATCGGGAGTCTATATAGGACTTAGGTGAAGACAGTGCACCAGGACCTCACGCACGCCTCTGGACTGCCCCCGTGGAGACTCAACCAGACTACCTTTGTCTTCAATACAGAACATATGGTCGGTTGGACTGTTTTTTGCCTTCACAAGCGATTTGGAAAACGAGACTCGATAACGATAACTTTTTGAAAGACCCTCAATTGCACTTTATGCACTTATATATGCACTTTCTACTTGCATTTGCACTTTATATGTGATTTTTGAATACTGTCACCTTGCACTATATACCCTTTTTTTTGCACAGTGAAACTACTGTACGTAGCTTTATTCACAGTAGCACTTTAGTGGTCTTTTCGACCGTGCACTATTTGGAATAGTGGGAATACCATACCCATTTATTATTTGTACTAGAATTTATATTGACCGCTCTCAAAAGAGACTGCGCCACTAGGATCTCCTCTCTTTTTTCCTACTGTACATTCACACATTTCTGCCGAGGTTTTGTGTTTTAATCCCAGTCGGCTGCACAACATAAACGTATCTACAAATATTAGCGCCTCCACTGTACTCCCTCTCCAAGTACCTGCTATATGCCTGATTAAGTTATTTATCTTGTGAGTGCCAATCCAGCGGGGGCATAATTGATTAAATGTTGTATCTGCAGTCTGCACTATGTGTGTATTGATTTGTCTTGCAGATTATGCTTCACAATTCTCTTTCCTTGATAACAGAGGTAGACTGGAAACTATTTGTCCTCAGTCTCACTCTGTTCGTGGGCAGAAGAAGCGATGGATCGGGCCACCCTTCTCGTGCAGGATGAGAGGTGAGTATCGGATTTATTGGGGAGGTGGTTTAGGGAGTGCTAAATGATTTTGCATTTGCTTTTCGAAGGTGCTAAAATTTTGCCTTGCGTATCCCGGCGGTAATTGTCGCTAGCACCTTGTAATACCTTACTTTTCGAATTGCTAGTTGATGATTGGGCTCCCCATGTTAAGTATAGGATGCTCAAAGTACAGTAAGCTCACTGAAGCCCCAACTCTCACCTTGCAGTCCATCACTCTCAGCTTGCAGTCCTCTTCTCCTGTTTCCACCCCCAACCCTTCTAGATTGTGAGTTCCCACGGGAATAGGGCCTCGTTTCCTCCTGTACCGGTTTGTCAATTGTTGTTCAATGTATTGTAACTCTGTCTATATTGTGCCCATTGTACAGAGCTGCGGAATATGCTATATAAAGAATAATAATAATAATCCAGATGCTAACATTGGGGTTAACTAGGGAATAGTGCCCTTTCTTGGTAAAATGCAAACTCTTGTTATTGTTACATTTCTTGACTGACTATAAAACATCCACATTTATGTATAATTGCATACTACCTTTGACATGTAAGCCTTAGACCCACCAATCAATCTCATTTAAATTTCAGATACATATTTCTTAATCACATCACTAGTTCAATATATTGTGTAAAACATTTTTTTCCCACTTAAGCAAATCCCTCTCCCTCTAAATAACAAACTTGACATTTCAGACAGATGCTAGATCTAATACAAACTCTATTAGCTAAAAATTACACAAATTCTCAATAACACAATGCTGAAATGACACTTAACTGAATCTTAAAAGCAGACTGCAGACTTTAAGTAATAATATTAGTGAAATAGTAATTTCGAACCAAATGAGTTTTTCTCTAGAAATCAACGTTATATTGTAATCTCACAGCAGCTCATTGAGTGGGGAACACAAGATATCTATATGTAAAGTCAGAATCCCAGTAGAATTATATGGTATAGTACAATGAGCTTCCCTTTCTTACCAATGCATACCTTGACAGCTGTTTTTTCTGCCGTTAATGTCCTTCTTGTCAATATCAGTGGTTTTTGAAAACCATAGGTTGTGCAGATTTCTGCAGTGTATAAGTTACAGGCTACATGTTATGGTACAAGCTTGAAAGTCTAGCCGCACAAATCAAATCCAACACTATTTTTTATTATAATAGCTTATTCTGCGTGTATATTTATGCATTTGCCGTATAATCTATTTCAGATGCTGCTTGGGGCATTATTTGAAGTCAAACAGTGAAATAAGACTAAGCGTCGTATCACACAATATAAAATGTATGTATAAAACACTGCTGTGAAATGCAATACTAGCCGCATCAGCATCACTCAAAATTCTGTTTCTGGTAAAACTCATGGGCTTACAAAAAGTACCACAAAAAAAGTTTCATAACAATTGATTTTTCAGACTAACCAAGGTATGCTATTCAAATAACTACCAATGGAAAATACTTTAAACGGGAGCAAATGCATTGCTAACATCAGAAGAATAAAAGTGTTTGATCATTTTATCAAATTACATCCACTTTTCTAATGCAGACCAGGAGTAAACCTGTGATGCACAAATTCAGCAGTTGAAAGACGTTTCAACAGAGAAATCACTCCGCCAAATAGTTCAATAAATTAGCTGGTTTGCCTTGCCAAATCAGGACTGAAATCCCCAGTGCACCCCAGATTGAAGTTTTGTTGGAAAATGCATTGCTCAATAAGTCTGTGTTATTAAAGCTCTTATGTGAACATTGTCTGAGCTGATTTATTAGTACCGTTGTGTTCTTCATCTGGTTTATTTATGCCGCTTTCAATTTTCTAATCTACTACCTAACCTCAAACCCAACGTTAAACTATTTGCCTTCTTTTTAATGTCAGTTGTAGTCAAAGTATTTCCCAATGGTCTTTCATTACCAGCAGCATTTGTCTTCAATTTGGAACGTGTTTATCGATCGCTTTTATATTTGAAACTCATTAGATGCAGTCTCGCAAATCTTTAAGGGAACATACCATGCAAATTTTTTATTGAGTCACTTATAACTACACCTATTCTGTCTATACTAAATACCAATTTGTGTCAAGTAACCCTATCGCTACTAAGGGACAAGTTCATATATTTATTTTATTAATGAATATGTTTCTTTCTGACAGAATTTCTTTGTTAGCAAAACTCTTTACATATAGAGCAGCTGTGGCATTAGAATAATATTTATTGTAACAGAAACTGTTGACACTGTATTCAGTTGTGTTCTTTACAACTGGGAAATTCAGTTACACTAAGTTCTTGTAATTTAGCTGGGGAGACGTATTTGTCCCTTACAGTTTTTCTGTTTATAACAGGACAGTTCCTTGACCATTTTTGTGTTAACTCCCTCACCACACACAGGTGGGCAGGAAATCCACAGCACAACTCTGCTGTTAAAAACCGCAAAAGATATGAGAGAACAAGCAAGTCTTACTGATAATTAGGTGTAATTAAATTACATGCCTCTCACTGGGCCTAACCCACTCAAGGATAGTAGTACAACACCTAGGAAAAGTAGGGGAATTAAACCCATACTCCCCCCCCCCCCCACACACACACAAATATAGAGGCAGAGAAATTAGTTGCAATATAATCGCAAATGTATTCAACAAATCTACCAACCACAATCTTTATTAAAGGAGTAATACATACACCACATATAACAATAAACACTTATAAACCAACCAAGTACCTGGTTTTAGCTTGTTGGTTTATAAGTGTTTATTGTTATATGTGGTATGTGTATTAATCCTTTAATAAAGACTGTGGTTGGTAGATTTGTTGAATACATTTGCGATTATATTGCAACTAATTTCTCTGCCTCTATATTTGTGTGTGTGTGGGGGGGGGGGCGGAGTATGGGTTTAATTCCCCCTACTTTTCCCAGGTGTTGTACTACAACTCAGCTGTTATATTTTGCAATATTAGTCACTCCTTTTACACTCCCGAGGATGCCACAACTGCATGGTGAAAGGCGTAGAGTGATGAATGATCTGTAACATCATTTTTATTTCTTGGTTCACTATGGCATCTTTTCTCATATAGACTGGGCTGAATTCTGAGCGCTCTCAGCTCCTCTCCCTCATGTATTTGGCAAGCAATATCTTTATATTGTGATTTCTCCATTATGATTACAACCTTGTGATCTCTTAGATTTGTATAGTAGTACTCTCCTTCTTCCCAATTAACATGGACCCTTGAAGGCTCATATTCCCATTTCTTTTTTAAACTGTATTGAATATAAGAGACACCCTTACTACACTGTCAGTGTTACTGTGGTTTAAGATTTTGTTGTGTTTTTGTCTGTTTTCAGTCTGATGCACAGTACCCCCTAACTGTACTCCTGTCACATCATCGGTAGTTGGGAGGGTCTTGGGAGCGGGCCAGGCACCTGTGGCATTGCTGACTGGCCGGGTGCCAAGTGTCCAGGCTGCTCCTAGCATTCATGCGCCTAATGAGGGGGCGGAGCGCGGCATGATTGATTGACGCTGAGCCACCGGCCTTAAATGCAGGGCATGCAAATTCCTCATCGCCTTGCGGTGGAGTTCCTTCCCGCATCGCTGAGAGTACCGTTTGTTGCGAGTCACTGATTCTTTGATTACGTTGCTGAACTGGATTGCATGAGGACCCTGATTGTTATTGACTCGAACTGCCTTCTTGACAACTCTCTCTCAGACCAGGCTTGTATGTGTGATATGCCCAGAGCTGACTCAGAGTGTATACTGACCCTGAAATGCATAGCGCTGACTCGGAGTGTATGAGTATCCTGTCTGCTGCCAACCCGAATTGTATGAGAACCGTGTCTGTTGCCAACCTGGATTGTTTAAATGACCAAGCTCTTTCTGGCCCCTTGTGTATGAACGCCCTGCATCGGCCTAACACAGGTTATTCCTCAGCTGCCGTTAAGGTTAACCCTTTCTGCCTAAGGGCAGGCTCTGTCCTGAGATCTGCAGCTAGTATCACGATATTATTGTCTGTGTTACTGGTGTGTCTGTTTTCCCTGGCTGGGAGTGATAGGGTTAGTGGTCCTGACCACTCAAGGATCGGAGGGCTTAGAGGTCTGTCCCAGAGGATCTACACCGCAGTTAACAAGCGCGAGCGTGATAGCGAGCGTAACAACTCCTTAATAAAAGTTAAGTTTTATTCCATAGCCCAATATGCCATACTAGATCTATGTTCATTATTCAGGGTCACTCCCATTTTGTTAGGATATTGGACATTGTTAATCAGGATTGGAACATCTAGCTCTTGTTTTAGATTGATGTAACCACAGTGTTTGTTGTTTTCTTCCACAACATAAAGCCTCTGATCTTTCTCACATAGCAACTGCACTGCACCTAAATTATATTCCATTTGATTATGTTAATAGTTAACATGTAATCATGTTAAAGTATAGAAGACGTTAATTTACAGTAACAAATGACAACATCCAAGCCGCAAGCAAAATGTGTGACTTTATTGTAATAGAGATTCAAGCTGTTAAGCTAATGACTGGACCCAGTTCTTAGCTTAATGGCTCAGTTGGGATAGGGCCCTAAATTGACCCAAAAGTGCGTGATACTGCTAAGCAATCCATATCATATGTAAATATATAGTAAGGTTAATTTTCAAGTTATTTAAGTTTTAATTATGTACCGTATGTGGATATGGAAGGTATGTGTTTTCTACAGTTATATAGAGGATAAATCCTGTTAACAGGTTCTCTATGGGCTTCTGGAAATACAATAAAATATGCTGATTGGCAGTGTGGGAAAAGTCTAGAGGGCAGGATATATAATTAATACACTGCATGTAGGAAATCAATTAACTAATCAGTGTGAGATCCCAAGTGACCTGCTTTGATTAGACTTACCTCTGTAACGGTGACACCTTTGCGTCCACTGAGGTAGCATTATATAAAATAGTCATCACATTAAAAAAGACTGTTGAATTAGATCACTATTTAAAAAAATGCTGAAAATATATATTTAACCATATCCCGCCTCAAAAAAATGACACAAATAAAGGCAGGTAAATGTTTTTAATATGGCTATAAAAGCGAAATGAAAATCTGCCAGAGAAAAAGGTAAATATTCTCTTTTCATTAAAAAAAAATGTGATTTCACATTTCAAAACTAACAAAATAGGAGGAAAATTCAAGAACAAACCAGAATTTCAGCTAAAGTATTTTTGGATTACAGAAATGAAAACAAAAACAAGCAAGGCTTCTTTAGTCATAATGACACTCTAAGGTCCTCTGTGCTGATCTCGTGATCTTGTGTTCTAACAATCCTTTAACTTCTGCAGCAGTGAGAAACCTTTACTGAATCGTTCGCATCTCACTATTAAGCCAACACTGATCAGGGAATTTATTATGCTTTCTATGCCATGCTAGTCCAGTGGTCAAACAGTGATCAGAGTGAAAGAGCTGCTTCTGTTCAGATAGTAATGAAATATTAAATTTGTCTTTTATCAGTGAAGGGAAAGCTCAGATTATGGTTATATGTCAATACAATTACTTTATATATTTGTAAATATTGAAACTTCGATTAGCAAAGGTGTCATCCACTGACATTAAAAGTTGTGCAGGGCAAGCCTGCTGAGAAGTAATGCTATTAGATGTTAAGATATTAAATATTGCTTAATATAAATGGATGGACATTTGACTTTAAGGCAGGGTGAACAGTGTACAACGAAGGTGGTCTATATGATGGTATGTGGTATGTCCAATCTTTAATACTCAATAATAAACTTCTTAAACATGCTTCAGATTTCATTTTTCTAAGCAAGAAACCAAAAAGAACCTTCACAATATTCCATAGGTAACAACTTACTAATATCATTCATGCCAGAGTCAACAGTCTTTCGTAGACCCTGGCATGTGTTGTAAACATATTCCACCATTAATGTTTTTTTAAGAATCCACCCATGCTGATTTATAAAAGAAAACCTCATAGTTTACATATTCATATAACAGATGTAGATACCTCAAGGAATGCACGTGTATCAACCGTTTCCCCGTCAAACATCATATTCCATTTACCTCTTGAAATACCCCTGTCGGATATATTGCATAGGATGTAGGACTTATAAACACATGCAGATGGGACATGATAGTGACCATACACTGCCCTAATATGCCCCTTTTGGTTATGTATACATCTACCATTATTGTAGGTACTGGTATGTGCCTTCTGTTTACTTTATTGGGGTATTATTATTATTCTTTATTTATAAAGCGCCAGCATATTCCGCAGCACTGTATAATAGGCACAGCAGGGCTCAAAATTTCAGGTCCTGAGCTACTAGCCAGGCCTTAAGAGTTACTCGCCACCAGTTGCCCCACCCAACCCCTACCCTTAATTGCACCCATAAACACAACCTCTTAAATTATCATTAACAATATAACAAAACAATGTAAACCTAAAGGAAAATAATGTTCGTTGTATATGAACGCATCACAGAGCTCCACAGTAATGTGCGGTGTGTGTGTGTGTGTGTGTATAAGCGTGAGTTTTATTGCTGTGGAGCTCTGTGATACGCTCATACATGGCACATTACTGTGAGTTTTATTGCTGTGGTGCTCTGATACAGGAATACACACTACGTATTCCTGTGTCAGCGACACTTAGATATATAAAGCTCCTACCTATATACACATATACCCAGGATGCAAAAAATTTAGAAATTTCAGATGTCATTTGCATATCTTTCTCAGAGCTTTGTGCTGCATATGGGGAATGTAGCACATGAGCTCTGTAATGCAGTTCTTTGAATTGCTGGGATGAGTAAATGACCTTTGCAATAATAAACTTTATATATATATATATATATATATATATTTTAAAAAAATCACGAGTATTGCAGAACGTATTGATACCTTTTTATTGGACTGTTAGGCCAATAAAAAAGGTATCACTACGTACTGTTATACTCATTATTTTGGCATCTGGCCTAACACGGCCTAATATTTATGTGTGTGCACATATACACGCTCAGCTCATACGCACATATACACGCTCAGCTCACACATATGCACGCTCAGCTCACACGCACATATGCACGCTGAGCTCACACGCACATTTGCACGCTGAGCTCACACGCACATTTGCATGCTCAGCTCACACGCACATATGCACGCTCAGCTCACACGCACATATGCACGCTCTGCTCACACGCACAGCTCACACGCACATATACACATAAATTCTACCAGATAGCTATTCCTCCTGCTTTCCTGTCAACTTAAGGCTTCTGTAGAGAATTTGTTCAGTACTCTGGCCTTGTAGGGGTTAAACAACAAGAATGCAGCAGATTCCCCCCCCATGACACATATTTCTGCTGAGCCAAGTGTTTAATCAGGAGGGGGAGTATCTGTTATCTCTGCATCTCCTGGTTTTAGGTGATGGCCAGGCTACTTGCTGTGCAGGGGAAGAGGGGAGACAGGCAGCACAGTTTCAGCCGCTTTGTGCCCAGACACAGACCTCTGTGTGATCTGGCACTATTGCTCTCTGGCAAGGTGGGGAAGGGGCAGTGGGTGCAGCCTGCGTGTGCCTGATCTTCCAGCACCATGTTGCCAGCCGGAAATTCGGGGGCAAGGCGGCGTTTAGCTAACAGCCAAGAAGAATAACTACACAGTTACTGGTACACTGAAGAGGGCCCCCTGTCGAGGCCTGGGTGCCATGGCAACCCCTGTAATCACACACCCCTGGCAGCACCTCCTCTCCCTCGCACAGAATTGCATCACTTCACTTCAGTTTTTTCTTTCCCCCTGCAGGAACGAACGCGCTTCTGGGCTCACATGTGACACAGACCACCCGGAAGCTGAGTGCAGCGAGACGAGACGCTGGGAAGATGTGAAAGCACATCTCTCCCAGCATTCGGGTCATTCCGTCCCTGCTTGTGCTGCCCGCCCCCCCCTACAGGCGCACGTGTCCCTCCATTACTACACCACTGGAGGGCCTCAAAGGGAATGTCAGTGAGGGCTCAATGCTTACGTTGGCATTCTAATTAAAGCCCAATTTTTGCTTGCCCTCTCCCAATTTCTACTCACACATTGCGAGGGGGCGAGTGGAAATTTTGACCCCTGGGCACAGTATAGACAGTATTACAATACATTGAACAACATTTGACAAACAGTACAGGAGGAGATGAGGGCCCTATTCCCTTAGGAACTCACAATCTAGAAGGGTTGGGGTTGGAAACAGGAGGAGAGGACTGCAAGGTGAGAGTGATTGAAGGTTGCGTCATTGAGTTGGGTGGTAGGCTTCCCTAAATAGGAACGTTTTAAGGGAGTGTTTTGAAGGAAGAAAAATTAGGGGAAAGTCTGACCGTATGAGGGAGAGCGTTCCAGAGGATGGGGGCTGCGCGTGAGAAGTCCTGCAGTCTATCATGGGAAGACGTGATGCGGGGAGAAGCTAGGCGCAGGTCGCTGTTTGATCTTAGGGAGCGGGCTGGGGTGTATTTGGTGATTAGTAAGGACAGGTAGTGGGGAGCTGAGTTAGTGAGGATTTTGTAGGTAATGCAACATTGAAAATGATTACATCCTTCAGTGGTGAATGCGTAAGATGTTATATTATATATTGAGTGTAGCCAGCTTGAGATCACAACGTTTTGGGTAGAACTACTGTTAGAAATAATGGCCAACACAATGTGATTATACCTTTATTTGCTTATATTACGGAGCATATGGCTGGATACTACATTAAAGAAAGGGGAAAAAAGGTCACCTTACAATTTGTCAAAGACAGAAACAGTTTATTTACTTATAAAGTATTTTACCTAGAAGGATACATTGAGATTTCTCTCATTTTCAAGTATCTCCTGGGTTGATGAAAGTCTGTTTGCTCTCTAAATTTTGTAGTCAGATGTTATGAACAATAATGCATTATTATTTGTATATCTGTTCTTTTTCCGTGTACTGAATTATTGATACAGTTCCTGAATGTAACAGCTGGATAAAGCAATATAAGTATTATAGCTTGTTACCTATATTCACTGGATGTTGCTTGATATTAAACAAAGGGTGTTTTTTGCTGTCAAAAACTCTCACTTGCAATCCATGGAATTGTTTGTACTAATCTGTTTCTGGAGGTGTTTATGGGAGAGTTTTACACCAAATATCAATTCAACAGCTGCTGGTCTTATATTGTTTGAGCTTATTAGCAAATAACTATTTGTAATAGAGCCTTTTTTTTTCTTGCTCTTGTGATTGTACTTTTTTTGGTCAATCAGTGGATGGAACCACTGTCTGTGAGGAGCTGTGGAGGCTGCAGAAGGCATTTTTTGTTTTGGTGGCTTGCAGCAATTTTTTTAATACCTCAACACTTTATGTGGATTTTTTGTGGGACTGAAAACGATTTGGATGATTATTTAAATGTAGAATTTTTTCATTGTTCGTACATATGAGATATACAGGTCTATTCACTAAAAGGTGAAACTCTGGAGAACTGCTGGAGAAGTGAAAATTCGAACCAGAAACCAGAAAAATTCTCCCATTTATCTCACTTTCCAAATCGGCTATTTTGACCTAGAATTTTCACTTCTCCAAAAGTTCTCCAGAGTTTCACCTTTTAGCGAATAGACCTGATAGTTTTAGGAGCAATTTGTGTTATTAACTTAGAGATGAGGATGTGTTCTTAATCACCTTTCAACTATTAGGCAATTGGAGTGGGTGTATATATTGTACCTTGATTCCGATGATATACCGTCCTCTCTTTAAAATCAATTTATTGAAGAAATGGGTTTTCCTGGTGTGTCCTCACATACTCTTTGTGGGGTTATTCAAGGTAAAATAACTGCTAATTCATGATGTGAGTTATATGTATGTACTAGTACAGGGCTCAAAATTTCAAGTCCCAAGCTACTAGCCAGGCCTTAAGAGTTACTCGCCACTCATTGCCCCACCTAACCCTTATCCTGCCCTGCATCTGCATTTCCAAATTTTGAGGCCTGTACTAGTATATCTTTTTATTTGTTTACTAGGTGGAAAGCCTGCCCAGAGGGCAGTCTATTGTTGTCGCCAGCTCAGAATTCACGTCCACATAGTTTTTTATCAATGTCCTATCCAAGAGTATCTCTCTATATAAATGAGTTTGTAACGCGTCCATCGCCATGCCATCCGCAACAGGAGGGCCAACTGAGCAGCTGTGATGGGCACGCGCACAGCTGACAGCGCATTACAAAGGCATTTATATATTAGAGCAGGTTCCTCTTCCCTCTTAGATTGTAAGCTCACGGGAACCAGACCCTCAGATTGTAAACTCGTGGGACCCCTTAGATTGTAAACTCGTGGGACCCCTTAGATTGTGTTGGGCTTGGGCGGGCATTTTTTTTGTAGCGTATACATTATGCGGATATTTAATGGCACGTGGTATGCATGGCATGGCAGGCTGGTATTTAGGCACACTGGTATTATGAGACACTGGTATTATGCATGGCAGACTGGCATTGTGCATGGCAGACTGGTAATATGGCTGGCGAACTGGTAATATGTTTGGCAGACTGCTATTGTGCATGGCAGACTGGTAATATGGCTGGCAGACTGGTATTGTGCATGGCAGACTGGTAATGTGCATGGCAGACTGGTAATATGGCTGGCAGACTGGTATTGTGCATGGCAGACTGGTAATATGGCTGGCGAACTGGTAATATGTCTGGCAGACTGGTATTGTATATGGCAGGCAGACTGGTAATATGGCTGGCAGACTGGTAATATGGCTGGCAGACTGGTAATATGGCTGGCGAACTGGTAATATGGCTGGCGAACTGGTAATATGGCTGGCAGACTGGTAATATGGCTGGCGAACTGGTAATATGTCTGGCAGATTGGTATTGTATATGGCAGGCAGACTGGTAATATGGCTGGCAGACTGGTAATATGGCTGGCGAACTGGTAATATGTCTGGCAGACTGGTATTGTATATGGCAGGCAGACTGGTAATATGGCTGGCAGACTGGTAATATGGCTGGCGAACTGGTAATATGGCTGGCGAACTGGTAATATGGCTGGCAGACTGGTAATATGGCTGGCGAACTGGTAATATGTCTGGCAGATTGGTATTGTATATGGCAGGCAGACTGGTAATATGGCTGGCAGACTGGTAATATGGCTGGCGAACTGGTAATATGGCTGGCAGACTGGTAATATGGCTGGCAGACTGGTAATATGGCTGGCAGACTGGTTTTGTGTATGGGAGACTGGTATTGTGCATGGCAGACTGGTATTATGCATGGTAGAATGGTATTATGCATGGCAGACTGGTATTAAGGCAGGCAGACTGGTACTGTGCATGGCAGACTGGTATTGTGCATGGCAGACTGGTAATGTGCCTGGCAGACTGGTATTGTGCATGGCAGACTGGTATTGTGCATGGCGATGTGCATGGCAGACTGGTATTGTGCATGGCAGACTGGTACTGTGCATGGCAGACTGGTACTGTGCATGGCAATGTGCATGGCAGACTGGTATTGTGCATGGCAGACTGGTACTGTGCATGGCAATGTGCATGGCAGACTGGTATTGTGCATGGCAAAGTGCATGACAGACTGGTAATATGGCTGGCAGGCCGGGCACTGAGGAGATGGAGGCCGGGCATGGAGGAGATGGAGGCCGGGCACTGAGGAGATAAACAAATCCGGTCCATTGGAGAGGCGCTGTGCTGTGCCCCTCTCCAATGGATCGGATTTGTTTTGTCCCTCGCGCACACCGGCTGTGCGCGTGCCGCTGGATGCGCCCATAGCCAACCGCCGCTGGTTGCGCGCGCATGCGCAGAAGGGTTTTGGCGACGGACACGCCAGCCCTTATCGTTTTATGTTATAGATGTTAAAGAGTATATGGCTGGATACTACATTAAAGAATGGTGAATAAGGTCACCCTATAATTTGATCAGGACAAAACCAACAGTACCAGTTGTTGGAAGGCTCTGGGAAAGTCACTGTTTGCTCTGTAAAATTTGGAGTCACATCTTACAAACAATATTGCACTATTATTTGCATATCTGTTCTTTTTCCCGCGTAAAGAGAATTCCTATTTAGTTATTAAATTATTTTGCTATATTCTCATAAATCGATAAGAGATATGTATTTTGATGAAATTTAACTGATATATTTTTAATGTCTGGTGTGCCTTTATCATCATATAGTATAATTGTATGGTTGCAATTGAACAGTCAATGCAGAAGCACCGGTATATAGTATTCCTTTTAGAAGCAGCACCATTGTCTTAAATAATCAATTCACAATGTTTTATTACATTTATTACATTTTTTATTACATTTCCCCGGTGTTGTTATAAGGCTTTAATTCTCACGCACATGTTAAATGTTACATGACAACTGATAAAAACGAAAGCAGTGCAGCACTTTAACAGCAAGAATATAATCTTTATAAGAAGCACACCCTGCGGTTTGCATAGGAACAAAAGGTACTTAATGCAAACTGCAGGCAGTAGAATTATGAAGATGTCTTAACTATTTCAGTTTTGTACTAACCAGAACAAATTCTTTCAAGGAGCCCTGTATACTTGAAAACGTCTGTATAAAATGATATTTTTTTTTCTTTTATTCTTTGGAAAGAAAAATTATATTACATGTCGGCGCACCTAGGGCTATGCTTATTATGTCTTGAGAAAATCAAATCACGAACCTGGATTCTGTTTCAAAATATTTGTATTCTTCCCCACTAAATCTAACCCATAATAAGCAATTTTCTTTAGCTACTATATTCTGAGTTTGCTTGTCACAGGCTTGAGAAATATTGAAGGGGTTTTTCACTAACCACTGATGTTGCAACTACGGTTAACGTCCTCTATTCAGAGAAGCAGAATACAATGGCAGACGAAGACCCCGCAAACAATGGTTAACAATGATCAACGATGCTACAATTATTCTTCCTTAAACATGGCTGTTCTCTATTCAGCATTGCTCCACCTTTGCATACAAGACCTAGTGAACGTACTTTGGTGATTTCAAGCTAGCACTCTCCATTGAATTCCCATAGAAACATCACTGAATACAAAAGTAAAAACAATGCTAAACAACTTCTACTGAAACACCAGCGGCAACTACAGTGAAATCAATAAGTTGCCCACTGATGACCGGTCGTCTGCACAGAGATAAAATAAAGACTCAACACAATAATAACTCCAACTACTTTGTACTGTGGAATGATATATTTATTATTGGCCACAGCTACAACCCCACCAAAAATAAAATAACATGTAAACATAAATTAACAAATAAACTGTAAAGTAATAGACGGTGCTGACAGGGTACTCCACACTTCCACCATTCCTCTCCTAAACCAAAACCAACTTAACTTTGTTCCCATCTCCCATACTTCTAATCCACCAAATTCCACCTATATCAAGAAACCCTACCTCCGCACTGCCTACCAACCCCCGCTGTGACAAAGGGGAAATTAAAAACCCGGTATTATAACACGACCCAACATAAGCTCTATCTAAAGGGAGGGAGGGTGGGGATCTTGCTTTCCCCGGTTACCTCAGGAGAAAAGGCGCACAGAGCCACTGAGCATGCGCCTTTTATCTGCTCCTGTAAACCCCGCCCCTCTTCTTCCCGCTCTAATTTGTTAACTAGCTAAAAATCCTCCTTGCATCCTGGCATCAGGGGGAACTTAAGGGCCCTCCACCTGAGTTGCTCCAGGCCTTCAATATCTTTGTCAGAACCTACAGTGGAAACGCTGGTAGAAATTATGCTGAGAACCACACTAGACACTATCAGAGGTTAGAAGCATGGTGAGAGAACTGTGGTGGAAGTTTCCTAAATAGAGAATTTACTATAGTTTCACTGTACTTGATCCACTGTAGTTCCGATGTTTGCTGAAGTATAGCGACCGTTTGTTCACTGAAAGAAGGACAATTAATGAATAACGCCTTTTAGATTTTCAGAAATCCTGTTTACTTATTTGTACTCCTTGTTGTACTGCTTGAATATTATATTGTAAACATTTTATGAGATGGATAGAATTCTTCCCTCTCCCTCCCTCACTTTCCCTTTTATTTTATTTTTCTTTCTGTATCCCTAATTATTTGACTACTTTTGTTGTGAATATTTCTTTTTATGAACAGAAACAGAAAAAAGTTTTAAAACCTTTAATAAATAAATATTCATTTGAAAAGAATAAAACTTCAGCTGTCACAGTGTCAGTTGAAATTTGAAAAAAAAGTCACACCCTAAAATATATATCTAAAAATTACAGTTAGTAAAAGAGATCAGTATATGTTATTATAAGTTTAGTCATTTCCAAATTCTACAAGCATTCTCTTTTCTGGTGGTCATGGTAGGAAAAATATGGAGGGCTCTATTAAATTCTTTGTGCAAAAACGCTCACGCAGCGCGTTTATTTGTGCACGAAGCGTTAAACGTTAACGCGCGTAAATCAACGCTGTTATCAAAATCCGAGCGCATTTTTCCATCCGTCAAAAAAATAACGCGCGTAAAAAAGATGCGCAAAAACACACATGCATTAACGCTGCGCGCAGAAAACGGTGTGCGGACTGTTTTTTCACGCTATTCAGCCAATCCGAATTAAGAACCACAATTGTCTCCCGTTCAGTTTTTGCGCCTGTCAAAATCAATCTGAGTATATATGCTGCAGTAATAATAAAAACACGCAAAATCTCTCAATTTTATTGTTTGGGTATGCGTAGAATGTGTAACTATACTGTGCTGTATTTTTATTTTTTTGGGCTGGTGTATTTGGTTTCGTCCAGGACGATCAGATTTACCATTAACACCAGCTTTTAAAAGACGTTAAAATTGTGCCCGCAAACGTTGTCCGTTAAAATTTGCGCATAGATTGTAACACCATCCTCGTTCCAGCGCACAAACGCATTTGCGTTCACAATGTTAAGTATAGGACGCGCAACGTACATTACGCTCGCGTAGGGTTCACGCAGGTTCACCAGCAGTAGACGTTAACGCACATTCTTTGTGAGGACATTTTAATACGACATTCTGCGCACAGGGTTTTTCCCCTCACGTTAATGCATTTTTGCACACGCCTTAACGTTTGCGCAAAGGATTTAATACCAGTCGGAAAGTGTCACGGTTCTCGCCGGCGGCAATGGTGCAAAGGCAAATCTGGCGCCGCCATGTCCTGAAGTCACCTGGGCAGTGCTTGTATATGTTGCCTTATGCTAAGACATTCCCTGCTGCACCTGATCACCTGATCACTCACTCCCTACTTAAGGGTGGAATTCCCATTCCCTGATGCTTCTGCATTATACCTGAAGTCTTCCGTACCCTGCTCCCTCCAGACTGTGTACCTCACCCTCCTGGAGCTCCTGCCTACCCTCTCCTTACCCTCTGCTGCTGGATACCCTGGAAACAAACTTTGTTCTGGACTTAGACTATGCTGTTGCTGTTGCCCACTTTGCCCCTTTGCATGAACTTGACTATGCTACCTGGATTACCCTTATGTATCGTGCTGGATCCCACTCCTATTTACCTGGACTTACCCATCATCACCCCTTGCATACCTGGACTTTGCCCACCGTGACTCCTATCCCTCAGTCCTTTCCCAGTGTCCTGTCCATTTCCTAGTAAGTCTCCTTGTGTTGTGGTTCTTGATTTGTTCATATTTGTATTCAACCCTCTTCATGTCCTGCTCCTCTGTGTGAACTTAAAGTATTCAGTGTTCAGTTTTGCCCACCTTTCTGCTCCTGTCTGCTTGGCCTGTTCTGTTGTGTGTATTCATTTGGTTTATTCCTGCTTTATTCGGTTATCAGTTGTTATTACTTAGCCAGTGTCCCCTCTTTTGTTTACCTTAACCAGTGTTCCCCTTTTGGTTTATTCCCGTTGTTGTGCTTCCTTGTGTTTCTTATAATAAACCCTACTTAGTTAACCTGTACTGCTGCCTCCACTCCAATCTGTCACCGCATCCCGGGCTCGGCCTTGCCGCCCCGTGACAGAAGGTCAAGTTGCAGCTACCAAAAATATGATTTTGAGCCTTGCATATCAACATTTATCCTATTATTAAACTTCAGTCAGCCACAACATTAAAGCACTGACATGTAAAATGATTAGCATTGATTATAATATTACAATTGCTCATTTTAAAGAGTGGAATATATTGAGTAGCAAGAGAACGGTCAATACTTGGATTTCATATCTTGGAAGCAGGGAAAGTGGGCAAGTGAAAATATGTGAGTGACTTTAACAAGGGCCAAATAGTGATGGCTACATGACTGAGTCAGAGCATCTACAAAATGGCAAGTCGTATGGGTTGTTCCCACTATGCAGTGGTTAGTACCTACTAAATGTGGAGCAAGGAAGCACAACAGGTGAACTGGCGTCACGGTCATTGGTGCCAAAGGTTCAGTGATGCACGTGAGGAGCTAAAGCTAGTCTGTCTGGACTTAAAACAGAGAAGAGCTACTGTCACTCAGTTTGATGAAAAACCTAAATACTGGTCATGATAGAAAAGTATCAGAACACACTTGACACAAACCAACTACATAGAGGTTGTTGTGAACAACATAGGCTCCTTTATGGTGACGGTGTTTACTGTGACAGTGGCCTCCTTCAGCAGGGTAATGCACCCTGCCACTCTGCAAAAACTGTTCAGGAATGGTTTGAGGACCATGACAACATTTTCAAGGTTTTGCCTTGTCTTTAAAATACCATACTACTATATGAATATGTATATACTAGTCATATATTCCATATAGACCTCCATACAAATGAGCAACTGTGTGTTGTGCTGGAACAACAAATCTGATCCATATAAGCCAAACCTTGCAATTTGCAGGACTTAAAGGATCGGCTGCTAATGTTTTTTGTGCCAGATACCACAGGACACTTTCAACGGTTTTGTGGAGTCCATTCCTCGATGCATCAGAGCTTTTTTGGCAGCATGAGGGGGGACCTACAACATATATGTCACGGATTCCCCATGGATATATGTATATGATCCCTGTAAGCAAGATTGCCCTAATTTTCTGATCCTTATAGTGGTCGGTTAATAGAGACTAAATAAGAGAACAGACCAAGACAAGAATAAAATGTGTGTATATATATATATATATATATCTACAAGGGTTGTAGTGGAGGACAAAAAGTGAGATAAAAGGCCTCCACACTATAATAAGTGTGTTTATTATTGCAGAAGCCACTTGCACATCACAGCAATTCGATGAATTGCATCCCAGAGCTCCTGTGCCACACTCCCCATATGCAGCAAGGAATTCTGGGTAGGATATGCAAATGACATCTGTCTCACTTTTATGCATCCTGGGTCTGTTATTACACAGAGCCCTAAAATCAATGCTATGCCACACCGTGGCTTTGTAGCAGAGATAATATAAATATATATAAAATTCGTTCAAATCTGGCACTCCAGGATCTCTCAAGTCCTTGCCCAGTGCTGCGCTAGGCTATTGATATTTTAGGAAACAAGCGACACTCTTGGGTCTCACCATATATATCAATTTTATTGGATCAACGTTTTAGTTTGTTGTCCAGCTCCTGATGAAAGCTTGTGGATAACAAACTGAAACGTTGATCCAATAAAATTGATATATATGGTGAGACCCGAGAGTGCCGCTTGTTTCCTGATATATATATATATATATCTCTATCACGAGTATAGCAGTCTGTAGTGATACCTTTTTTATTGGACTAACGTTACATTTAAAGTACAAGCTTTCGAGAGTGTTCCTCCCTTCGTCAGGTATAGAAGCTTACAGATATACCTGACGAAGGGAGGAACACTCTCGAAAGCTTGTACTTTAAATGTAACGTTAGTCCAATAAAAAAGGTATCACTACAGACTGCTATACTCGTGATTTTGGCATCTGGACTAACACGGCCTACCTAATAAAAATATATATATATATATATATAATTAGTAACCAGATGCCAGATATCTATATACAAAATAATGCAGAACTAGAGGACAAACACTGGAGTAGTAGATTGCCAGAGGTCTAAACACAAGAGTAACCATGTGAAGAAAAAGTAATGGTGCAGCGCTCGTACGGGTGACCCACCTCCAAAGTGAAAACAAAACCACAAGGAAGTATCACTTACAAATAAACGGGATATGATGTCACAGACCCGGTCGGCGTGTTTACATAAATAACACAGAAAAGCAGAAATAGAGTCTCATAGTGTGAATCAATTAGTAGATCGTATTGTATTCTCTATAACATATGATGTATCACTCACATTTCAAAGAGCATCAAAATGCTCTATGGATTCAGCATGCAGACATTTTTGGGCATGCCTGTCGGCCTCAACCACATCGAAATCTTGGTATGTCTCCGTTTCTCAAGGAAAACAGGAAGAAAATAGCGAAATAGTGCGGATTATTAATGTATAAAATAAAAAAATAATAATGAGAGGATCGCACTCACCCCACTGGAGCCTATGACCAGACTCCAAGTGTATTCACTTGAGGTTTATAGTAATCCCGCCAAAACCTTATAAACGCGGCTCACCATGAGAGGGTTCTCACTCGAATTAATAATTCGAAAAAAAAAGAGGAAGAGAATAAAATAATTTTTTTTTAATTCTGGTGAACCATATAAAAGCTTAAAAAAATCAATAACAAGAAAAGATAAAGATCCAGAGATCCAGACGCGTTTCGCCCCAAATAACGATGGGTTTCATCAGTGGAAAAGTCATTACAAAGCTGACCATGTCCAAGGCTTAAATAGTTTTAAACCTCAAATCATCACGGGTCACATGGGATTCCGATGTTTGAGACGCACAAGTACATCCTCACCGTTACAGCGTCGGCAAATGCCCGGAGGTCACGTTACCAACCCGGCGCCATCACGTCTGCCCGGCCTTAGCCGGAAGCGGAGGTGACGTCGAAAAGAGGAGAACTACCCCGCCAGCCATTGAACCGCATCCTAGGCAAAGAACTAAACCGGAAATCGAGTCGCGTCATAGCCGAAGCGAAACCAGAAATTGTCCCAACGCAGCATGTGGAACAAAAACAAAAACAAGTTTGATACGATCATACGTCCACATCTCTTCTTTATCGATCGTGGCCATCATAGTCTATACTGTAATGGATCTGGAATAAATCAGGATTTGTCTATATGGTCCTCATCCAGATTGCCGCACTTCTTTGGTGTAATACAGCAATAAACAAGTGCAGGTGGCCTCTCACACTTCTCGTGATGATAAATTCCACAATATGAGCTCGTAAAATAAAACATAGCAACAAACAAAATATTAGTATAAAATCTTCTATAAAAAAAATGACATAGCTCAAAATCTTTATTTAATCCTTGTGGAATTAAAGTATCTAGTGTGAAGATCAGCCTCATCTCCTCCTGATTTAGTTTTTTAATAAAATCTTCCCCCCTCCAATTTCTTATTTGTTTAATAGCTAGAAATTTTCTTTTCCTCTAAGTGCCACAGTTTTTCCATTTTTCTCTAAACACAAGAGTAGTCTATTGCCAAAGCCAGAGGTCAAAACACAAGAGTAGTCGATTTCCAAAGCCAAAGGTCTATGCACAAGAGTAGTCAATTTTCATAGCCAGAGGTCAAAACACAAGAGTAGTCAATTTCCAAAGCCAGAGGTCAAAACACAAGAGTAGTCGATTTCCAAAGCCAGAGGTCTAAACATGAATCAATAAATTCAATAAGAAACACTTGGGAGCACTGTGGGAGTGTGAGAACATGACAGTGTGCTGGTCTGGGCTAACTGAAGGGCTTATACTGGATCACACACTTTCCTAATGTGCACCTCCCCTCCAGGCATCACATGGTCAGCGCTGGCGAGGCTGCTGGCGCCGGAGGTACGTGACAATATATTAGGCAGGTGGTTTTAATGTTGTAGCTGATCAGTGGAGATCTTTTGTGTACAGAAAGGCCTTTTGTATATACAATTATTCACAAAGAATGCCTCCCACAAACTGCACTCTGACCAAAAGTACATGCATATCATTAGGGTTTGCACACATAATAATTATTACTTACTGATAGACCGATGATTCTCCACCGGATGGCTATTTTGGCAGCTGCAGACTTTCTCCCTCTCTCTCTCTCTCTGAGCCTGATCACGCCCACAGGCACCTGAGAAGAACTGGAATCACACAAAGGAGCTGCATGAAAGACCCACAGACTCAACTTGTGGTTGCTTCACAGCTCTTCTGATAGAGCAGTGTCTTTATTCTTATTATATGCTTTTCAGGGACTAAGAGGTAAAAACAGTGGATGTTTCAAAATAATTGGAGTGTAGACAATACTGAACCAATTCCAAAACCTTCTACATGACATACTTCCTTAAAAATGCTAAATGCACAATTTCAAGAAAATGAGAAATTAGCAAAAACATTTTGACATAAGACTAAATAGATGTTGTTAACTTAACTTTATGACACTTTTAGATAATATGTTTTATTACGACTAATGCTCGGGTCAGACGAGCGCAGTGATCACGTCCGTGTTGCCGCACATTTTAACATCAGTGGTAGCATAAAATTATGATCGAGACCACACACAAAGTACGTCAGCGGCAAATGGACGCAAGTTAGGCAAGAAGGTAAATCCACTAGAACGGACGCACAGAGTGCGCTGCGTCCGCAACGTCCGCAACGTCCGCATAGCTTTGTGTGTGAGTGATGGAACGTAGTCAGACGGACTGCATTTTTGACGTCCAGCATTTTGACGGACAAAATGTTTTTCATATTAATTTATTTTCCCTCCTACATCAGTTACAAAAATGGACTGTGTGGCCACTACCTTGTCATCAGTCAGAAAGTACGTCCGTTGTGCCCAGACGCACTGGTGTATTTTGGCCTAGGCCGACTAGGCCCAGGCCTAGGGCGGCACTTTCCAGGGGGCGGCGGCCCGCACTGGGGGGCCCCACCCCTAAAATAAAATAAAATATACAAGTAGGCACTTGGTATCCACTTTTAATATAAAGAGAGGAAAAGGCGGAGCTCTAAGAGGAAAAGGTGGAGCTTAAAAAGGAAGGGTGGGGATTAACCAGGAAGAGGTGTGCCCTTGACAGGAAGGGGTGCGTCAAATTTAAATTAGGGGGTGCACGAGTTTAGCCAGGCCTAGGGCAGCACAAAACCTAAATACACCACTGCCCAGACACACAGTCCACACAGAATGCGCTCATCTGACCCTAGCCTAAAAGGAGGATACACATTCCAGTCTTGAAAAGATCATATCCTCGGAAGGTCCCTGGAACAATTGGGTATCCTGTTCTGTCTGAGGATAGATAAGAGGAAAAAGCACAGTATAATCACATTTTTTTTGTACACATTTTGTGGTGCAAACCACAAAGCAATTTTTCTTAACCCAATTAGATTTTTATACAGGGTTATTCAGAGAAGGGTGAAAACCAGGAGAACTGGCAGGGGAAGAAAACAATCTAGACCAAATAGCCGATTTGAAAAGTGAGATAAATGGGAGAATTTTTCTGGTTTGGCTATTCTGACCTAGAATTTTCACTTGTCCAGTCATTCTCCTTAGTTTCACCATTCTTTGAATAGACTTGATCGTTATTCTTTACCATAAAAACGTTAAGGAGCTTAAGGTTGTAGATGGCCACCTAAATTTGGAAAAACAGTACCCGTTCACCATGTGAGCAACCCTTTTAAACATGACTGTGACTGAAGGATCCTGAAGAAAGTAGAAGGTTCAAAGGCCATTCTAGACTAACAGGGTTATTCAGAGAAAGGTGAAAACCAGGATATCTGGCAGGAGAAGAGAACAATCTAGACCAAATAGCCGATTGGAAAGTGAGATAAATGGGAGAATTTTTCTGGTTTGGCTATTTTGACTTAGAATTTTCCTGAGGTTCACCTTTCTTTGAATAGACCTGTAATTAAATTTTCTGGATTTCACTGCAACTCCATTTGGGTGCTGCATATGCCAACTTGCACCCAGCACAGCTGTGCTGTCACAGTTCATAGTGACGTTAAAGTTTTCCCAGCCGTGATTTACTTTCGGGGACTCATATTTCAATCATCATTTGAGGTTTAGTGATTCTTGGCAACTGTTTGCATATCTTATTCTCATTTAGAACTAAAAGGGAAAAAAACAGCAGTTGTCCATGCATGCACTCAACGATTTGTGTTTGGATTGGCCATCTGCCTTTTCTAAATTGTACACTCTCTCTTATTATCGTATGTGCCTGCAATGATGTCTATTGTTGTCAAAACAAAATGCAGAGCAGTGGCTTCAATACATCTGGCTGTTCCCTTCAGCAAACATATTTACAGTTGCATTATATTTGCTTTCTGATGGAATGGAAAAAGCGTGGAAAAAAAATATCAAACCACTGTTCACTCTAGAGTCCGTACAAGAGGAGCACCAGTAGTTTTATTAGTGATAGGCATTAACCCTTTAATGACACAGGGTTGTGTTTTTTTTCTTCAGCCACACACAAATGACTCCAGCAAAGTAATTTTTAGATGTAACTAGCTGTTGCGGGTCCAAAATAAATGTGGGCTTACCTTGCATTAACAAACTGAAAATATAGGTAAAAAATGACAGTAGTATATTATATAATTATGTTACCTTACGTAGTATCAAAAATGAATAAATGAATACGAAGTTTAAAGGCACTATTTTAGTAAAAGCTATCCTAACTCTTCCTAACCCTAAAACTAACCATAACCTTAACCCCCTAAGATTAAACCCTAAACAGCATCAGAAAGATAACTAAATAAAAATTTGCATCAGAAAATAAATAAGTTTTAGGGCACTTTTATTTTTAACAAAAGCTACTCCTAACTTTATACCTAATCCTAAAACTAAGCCTAACCATAACTCCCTAAGGTTAGCATAATCCAAAAGCATAACCCTAACGAGCATCAGAACAATAACTAAATACAAATATTAGCAACAATTTTTTTTACCAAAACCTTGTCCTAACATTTAACTCTTAACCCTAAAAAACATATTTTGCACAATAATTTTACTTGGCATGTCTATTCACTAAAAGGTGAAACTCAGGAGAATGACTGGAGAAGTGAAAATTCTAGGTCAAAATTGCCAAACCAGAAAAATTCTCCCATTTATCTCACTTTCCAAATCGGTTATTTGGTCTAGATTAGAGGTGTGCACGCATTTTTTTTTTCATTTCGGCTCGTTTGGTTTTTTAAAAGTTTTGTTTCTGATCGTTTCGGCCATTTTCGTTTCGGCTCGTTTCGTTTCGTTGTTTTGTATTGATTTTTGTTTCGTGAATTCGGGGAATTTTGGTCTTTCGGATGGTCTGTTCTCTTCTTCGTTTCAAAGGGTCCATCCTCGGATTTTCATTTTGACTTTAAACGTATGGTATTTCGGATGCTCTGATATTTTGGTCAATTCAGTAATTCTGCCGATTCGTTCCTTTGGACGTATCATTTTTTTATGAAAGATTCTTTTTTTATTATGAATATGCATTGCACAACTTTATTTAATCATAAAATATCAATATCTTGTGTTAGACTGGGGATTTAGGGAGAAGCTAATTAAATATTTTAACCACTTCACTGCGGAGGACGCGCTGAGCACGTCCACCCGCAGTATCGTTCCTTGCGGAGGATGCGCTGAGCGCGTCCTCCCTTTGGGGCCAGCGTTCGGCCGGGTTCTGGCCGATCGCTGGCCCCCCCCGGTGCGGGCTGACATCCTCGATGTCAGCCCAGCACCTGGAACCACCGCCGGAGTAATTAGGTGTCATCGCGGGGGCGCGATGACACCTAATTCAGGCGCCCCCCCGCATGTGCGGAGGAGGTGCCTGAAAGGGAGGGGGGAGGTCCTTCAGACCTCTCTCCCTCCCGATCGGCGGTGTGCAGGGGGTTAACCCAGGCACCGTTTGGAAGGGCATAGCCTGCCCTTCCAAATGGTACCTGGCATTAACCCCATGGGGGCCGGATCACGAATCGACGCCGAAAAGCGCCGATTCGTGATCCTTTCCCGAAGCTGGCTGACATCTTGGATGTCGGCCAAGCTTCCGGGAATGCCCCCTGAGGCCTGGCGTCATCGTGCATAGCACGATGATGCCAGTCCTGGAGTTAACCCCTAACTGCCACCAATGGTGGAGATAGGGGGTTCCAATGAACCCCCTATCTCCCGATCCGTGGCAGTTATGGGTTAATGTTTGGTATTGTTGGATCGGCCAGAGCATGGCCGTTCCAACAATACCAAACATGAGTATGAAAATATTTTTAAAAAAATTATAAAAAAAAAATAAACAAGTTTTTTTTTCTTTTTTTGGTTCGTTAATGCAGCAATATTGTTCCCATTTCAATTATAATGTGAACAATAATGCTGCACTAACGATTTTTGTATGCGGTGCGTTTGTTAAAAATCGCGTAATTTTCCCCAAAAAAAAATGTAACGAGACCCCATCTCTAATTTTTTTAACAAGCGCACCCCATACAAAATATAACCGCAATTGCTCGCATGTTAAAATGTGAAAAAAAAAACATTTTACACATTGTAAATTATTGAAAATTCATATTTTATTGCATTTTTTGTTATAATATACAGACATGACATAACGTATACATATAATAATGACATATTATGAATCTGCCGAGTCTGACGGAAAGAACGATATATAATATGTCTGGGTAATATACTAAAATAAGCCTTCAAAACACGTTTAAACATGATGAGCAAAATCGGTAAAAATGAGCTCAGCACAGAGGCGGGAAATGCCTCAGCAGCGAAAGGGTTAAATAAATATATTACTGATGCAGAAATAAAGCACTGGAACTCTGGAGAACTGCTGGAGAAGTGAAAATTCTAGGTCAAAATAGCCAAACCAGAAAAATTCTCCCATTTATCTCACTTTCCAAATCGTCTATTTTGACCTAGAATTTTCACTTCTCCAGCAGTTCTCCAGAGTTTCACCTTTTAGTGAATAGACCTGATAGTTTTAGGAGCAATTTGTGTTATTAACTGAGAGATGAGGATGTGTTCTTAATCACCTTTCAACTATTAGGCAATTGGAGTGGGTGTACATACTGTACGGTTTTTTAAAAGTTTTGTTTCGTATCGTTTCGGCCATTTTAGTTTCAGCTCGTTTCGTTGTTTTGTATCGATTTTTGTTTTGTGAATTCGGGGAATTTCAGTCTTTCGGATCGTCTGTTCTCTTGTTCTCTTCGTTTCAAAGGGTTCATCCTCGGATTTTCGTTTTGACTTTAGATGTATGGTATTTCGGTCAATACAGTAATTCTGCCAATTCGTTCCTTTGGATGTATCGTTTTTTATGAAAGATCCTTTTTTTATTATGAATATGCATTGCACAACTTTATTTAATCATAAAATATCAATATCTTGTAGTGTTAGACTGGGGATTTAGGGAAAAGCTAATTAAATATTTCAAATAAATATATTATTGATGCAGAAAGAAAGCACTGGAACAAGTGAAAAAAGTGACTGACGATATTAAATTACGAAATCAGCAACGGAACCGAAACGGACTTGAAACGATACGAAAATACATTGTCCGAAATAACCGAAACGGAACGGAAATCGTGAATAGAACGAAAATGACTTGCGATTTTACAAATTTCATGTCCATACGAAATAACAATTTTTTTTTCGTTTCGTATTGGGAAATATTTCCGATGGTGTGTATTTCATTGCCAGTCTGGTTCGGAACATCGGATGAATCCAAAGCATCGAATCGGCCCGTTTCGTGAGAAAAATGAATCGGTACAAAACGAAACGCACATCCCTAGTCTCGATTGTTCTCTTCTCCTGCCAGTTCTCCTGAGTTTTACCTTTTAGTGAATAGACCTCTAGGTGTTTTTGTCATTCGATGATGCTTGCTTTAAGGAGTTGTAGTGATACTCATGTAGAAACTTTTCACAGAATCTGTTAGTTAGGGATAAGGTTGGGGTAAGGGATTCAGTCAAAATAGTGACTCGAATCTTTAGTTAACATCGGTGTCAGAATAGGGCCATCATATAAAGACAATTATACTTCATAACAAAACCTATTTTTAATCGTAATCAGTGTCTGCAATTGTTATATGTCTTTTAAGTGTCACTAGACTGTGTTTATTTTATATTTTAAAAATTACGAGCCAGGAGCTTTCTTTTCATTTTCATAGTAATTATTTTACCCACCAGTAGAAAAATTATATTTTAAGTTTCCTTTAAAAACTTTGTGAAAGTTGTACTCGTCACCCATTAGGTGCCTTCCTACGGCTGCGTAGGGCCTACAACTCTAACAGGAACCCTCCATGGTATGCAGGACACTGACTGATCATTTTGACAGCAAATTTTTATTTTTAGTTTTACAGGGTTATTCAAAGAGATTCGAAAAGTCACTGCACGTTCCGTGACTTTTCGTTCTCTTCAATTCGGTTCCTTTTGCCGATCCCATTTCGGTGACCCTGCGGTGTATTCAGCAAGCACCACAGGGTCCCCGAATTGCAGGGAAAAGCTACCGCAAACCCTCAAAAACGAACCGCAAAACCCGGCGAATGCACGCCGAAAACCCTCAAAAACATCTGGATTAACCTGCCGAAAACCACGGAAAAACCCGAGCAGGAGCCGATCACCCGCAGCGAAGCCACCGGAAAAAACCGAGAAAGCCGAGACCGCAGACAGAGCGAAGTGAGTAAGTTAGGAAAACCGTTTGTATGAATGTTTGAAAAGTGAAACGCTGTTTGCAAAGAAACTACTGAGCGAAAATGTCTGAAATTTACATATGGGGTCCAGGGAATGATAATAAAGAGGGCTGTTACAGACAAAATAAGTACACTTAAAAAAAATAATCTGAAAAATGCTTAAAATATCCTAAAAAATCTATAAATAAAGAGACTTTTTGCTGCAGAATTTTATAACGAACGGTTTATTAGATATTGAATTAAAACGGGAATATTTTTAACATTGAAGCCTATGGGATTCTCCTGAATTAACTTGCCGAATTAAACCACCAAATGGCAGGGCATTAGGGGAACCTTTCACAGCTAGTTTTTGTTCTCTGAATAGCCGAAGCAGTGCTTTTTCATGGGGATTTCACTGCCCTTGAACAGGCACCGAACAGGCACCGTATGTGCAGGCAATTCGCCAGGATTTGGTGAATTGCCTGCTCTCTGGATAGTCGAATGGCCAAGAAAGGGAACCGAACGCTGATTTTCAGCGTTCATTACCTTTCTCAAGCAATTCGGATCTCTTTGAATAACCTTGATAGTCTTCGTCTTTTGATTAAAATAGAAATAAATTTTAGTCTAGTTTTAGTCGACTAAAATATTATTCGATTTTAGTCGACTAAAATCTACTGTAAATTTAGTCGACTAAAATCTAAAGGTTTAGTTAAAGTGTAATTAATGCATTATTTCAGCATTTCTCATTTTATTATTATTATTCTTTATTTATGTAGTTCCAGCATATTCCACAGCGCTGAACAATGGGCACAATATAGACAGGGTTACAATATATTGAAGAACATTTGACAAACCAGTACAGGAGGAAACAAAGGCCCTATTCCTGTGAGAACGTACATTCTAGAAGGGTTGGGGTGGACAAAGGAGGAGAGGACTGCAAGGTGAGAGTGATGGACTGGTTGGGGCAGTGAGGTGTATCAGTGAGTCGGGTGGTAGGCTTCCCTAAATAGGAATGTCTCAAGGGAGTGTTTGAATTAAGGGAAACTAGGGGAAAGTCTAACGGTACAAGGGAGAGCTTCCAGAGGATGGGGGCTGCGCGTGAGAAATCCTGCAGTCTGACGTGGGAAGAACAAATGTGGGGAGAAGCTAGGCGCAGGTCACTGTTTGATCTCACTCCTGGAGTAAACATCTATTAACCTGTTGTTATTTATGGTACAGAGGTCTGAACATGCAATACAGGCGCAGATATAACTGTTATGTTATAAATAACATATTTATCTTAAAATCCAGTTTCCATTTTGAAAACAAATTTTGATTTTGTTTTAGTCGTAGTCTTTTGAATAAAATGCCATTTAATTTTAGTCACATTTTAGTCATCTGAATTTGTTTAATTTTAGTCACATTTTAGTCAAAAACAGGTTATAATATTAAGTTGACAAAATTAACACTGCTGGGTAGTTCTACCTCCTATTCAACATTATAGTCCAAAGGAATAATGGAACTGTGCTTATGAGCAAATTATCAGCACTTGCTAATGACAGACTACCATCCTTTTATAAATTTTGGAACTTTTGGCTTATTTCCTTATGACTATGATGGTTTCATTGCACCTTCTTTTGTGATCTTCAAACACCATTCACCATAGACTATCCTTCCTCCAATCCCCCACTAAGTCATTTCTAGTTTACAATTAAAAACTGAGGACATCGTCTGTCATTTTTGCACTCTAAGGCTAGGGTCAGAGTGGGGCAGTCGGAACGCGCGTGCAGGCGCACTAAATCACGGCGGCAGTAGCAGCACATAACGGCCAATGACGGCCAATATACGCAGTACGTGCGTACAAAAGTGCGCCGACACCACGCAACCGGCAAATGAACGCATTTTTCTCAGAACGTGAAACCGCTGCTACAGACGTACAGAGTGCGCTGCGGCCGCATGGCAGCGTGTGTGCGTGATTAGGAGACGTCAGACGCTGCTAGTGTGCGGCCTACATAACGTTCAAACAGCCGGATTTCCCTAGAATTGCGTTGGTGAGTACCTGCGACTGTGCGACTGTGGTCGTCTGACCACTTAAGCGTATTCCGTGAAAAAATGCGTGCGCACGCATCGACGTACATTTTGACGGTGGCCGCAGAAAATGCGCTCATCTGTCCCTAGCCTAAATGGTCATTACTTTAAAGGGACACTACCACTTACATAAGCGGCAACTAGATTACTTGTGCATTACAAACAAAACCACCTTATACAAACACAGGCTGCTGTTTTTTTTCTTTGAATTAAATGCATGTAAAAAGGAAAGCTAAAGTAAGGTATTTTAGCTCCAGGTTCAAGTTAGTTTTTTCCCATGATGCAACATTTACCAAAAGCTTTGCTTTGTGGCTCTTGTTCAATTAAATCTATAACATTTACCAGTTAATGGAGGGAATGTTTAGATGGGGCATGAGGAGGTGTATTGTGTGGAGTATGCTAACTGCTTGGCAGCTGAACGAGATATGACAGGGAGCTTAAAAGACTTCTAATCTAACCCCGGTGATGTCCTTTGAATACATCCAAACAATACAATAATGTGAGTCGACTGCCTGACTCATAGACACCATTCTATGGCCAAAATCACAAAGTGAGGACCAAGTTTTCGTAAAGATGCTTTGGGGGGAGGGGGGGCACAGTTGTTTACAACACAAAAGATCACACAATGGATTCACCCAGTGACACATATAGAGTAAAATATTTTCTTAACTATACAAAGAAGAGAAAAACAAAGCACCTGTAAGATATCAGCAACATAAAATAAAGAAAATAAGGACATTTCATTACTCGGTGCCAAGTTGACTTGCTTATAATAGACAGACAGTTCTGCTCATCATCTGCCTTTTTTATTGAGGCAAGGTAAGAAAACAAATCTGAAGAAATATACTGATTTCTTTGTCCCCTTAATCATCTTGAATATTCTACAGCATTACAGCAGTATTATCCATAACAGTAGGATTCAATTTGTTGGGTCCCCAGAGGCCCAAATACTACTTTTTCCATCAGTACTAGCCAATTCCTATATGAATCCCATACCCGCTCATTAGTTATGATTTTATTAATTATTTTTAATGTGATAATTACTCTTCATGTAGACTAATACAGTCACACATTTACACACAAGTGTTTTTTTGCTTTTATAAATAATTACTTTATAAGTCAACTGTACATAATCATATAAACAGATTCTATAGGAACAGATGAACATTTCACCATTTCATTATAGCTCAGGATGCCCGTGTGAACGTGCATTTAGCAGCTGGAATTACATGTAAATGGTCATTTTCCTTGACATAAATAAACTTGGAAAAAATGGTGTGAGGCTGTTAATGGTGGCAAAAGGTAGGGTGAATAAAGGTGACACTATTACTGGAAAAGTAGAATTTGAACCTAGAATTTCATGCCTAATTAGATCACTTCTCTATGCCTAATTACATGTTTATGGGAGAGAAAGAGATCAAATTAGTTTTCAATGTGCATTTTTATTTTACAGGCACAATAAAAGTATCACTTTTGCTGTTTACCATTATGTGTCTCATTTATGGGATGTGCATATTCAAATGTTAATATATTTTATAATTTACATTCACAATTTGATTTCTTTTTGCTTCAGTTCTTCCAATTTATGATCGTCTATTTGCTGGTGAAACAAAACATGAGATTTTATTAGTCATTAGAAAGGGAACCTTGGTAATATGGTCATAATTTTGGAACTGGAACAACACATAATTGCTGATGGAGTTTTTTGTTTAGTATATGGGAAATCTCAGCAAGTAAAAATAGCCAAATCGTGTAAATGCATTATCCAAATATAAATAGGCTTGGTTAGTTAAATGTGTCTGTGACATTCACTACATATATTACAGATTAATGTAAATAAATATATAACAATAATACATTTAGGGGGTTATTCAGAGTGCACCGAATTGTCCCTGAAATTGCACCGTAAAGTGAATTTCCCCATACGATGCAATTTCGTGGCAATTCGGCTATTCAAAAAGCTGGCATATTCCCCATAGAGAAGTAATGGTTAATCTATTTCGAAAACGCTAGACAGCCCCGAAATGTCAGTGAAATGCTCTGATGTTCAGAGGTTTCATTTGACAGGTTTAGGCTAGGGTCAGACTAACGCATTTTTCACGTTGTCCGTGAAAATGTGCGTTCGAACGAATGGACGTATTTTTTCACGAAATACGCAATAGCAGTCATACGATGCGCAGTTTCATCCGTGATTTTGTACGGATCATCAATAAAACACTTTTTGGGCCTGGACGTTATGTTGGCCGGACATTAGCAGCGTCTGACGTCTCCTAATCACGCACACACGCCGCTAGCGGACGCAGCGCACTCTGTACGTCAGTACTAGTGGTTTCACGTTCTCGAAAAAATGCGTTTGTTTGCCGCTTGCGTTGCGCAGCCGCACTTTTGTGCGACCGTACTTCGTATATTGGCCGTCATTGCCTGGCATCTGCTGCTAGCACGGCCGTGATTATGTGCGCCTGCACGCGCGTTCGCACTGCCTCAGTCTGACCCTAGCCTTAATCAGGTGAATCCCATAGGTTTCAATGTTAAAAAAAATCTCAGTTTCTCTTACATATTTATTAAACCGTTTATTCTATTAATTTCCAGTAAAAAGTCTATTTCTTTATCTTTTAGGATTTTTTAGGCATTTTTTGAGAATTTTTTTCGACAATTTTAAGGCAGATTTTTTTTTACATGGTGTTTTTTTATTATTCTGTAACATACCTTTTTATTGTTATTCATAGGACCTTATATATTATTTCCAGGCATTTTCTTGCATAAGGGTTTTTATTAAAAAATTGCGTTTTAAAAGTTGAGTTTTGTTTTACATAACCCTTGATCAGCGGCTTGTAGGCTTTTTCCGGCAGCTGGTCGGCGGCCTGTTCGGCGCGTTGTGGGCATTTTTCGGCGGTCTGTTTGGTGGATCGCCTGATGCATTCGGCGGTTTTACGGTGGTTTTTCGGATCAATTTGGCTGTTTTTTGGTGTTTTTTTGATTTGTCAGGTGGATTGGGGCGCTTTTCTGTTTGAATCGGTTTTCCGCATTTTGGGGACCCTGTGGTGACTGCTGAATTCACTGCTGGGTTGGCGAATTTAACTTGCTGAAGTGCGGCAAATGAGATTGCGGTAACTGACATTTTGGTACTCTGTGAATAACCCCTTGTCACGGTTCATGCCGCAGACGCCGGAAAAAAGGCAAGGCAAGGCAAGGCAAGGCAAGTGAAGTGAAGTGCAGTTCCAGTCCTGACTTTGCCATTGCCTGGACTGGTGTCCAGGCACTCAGGGATCCATTCCTGATTTTCCCCTCACCTCTCCAGCCTCAGGTGTGGGCTGGGCCTGCAATGCCCATATAATCAAGCCTCACCTCAGAATCATGGCTTCTGCATCGTTCTTCCTTGCTAGAGGACGTCTCATTGCAAGCCTGACCTGTGTGCTATGCACTTACCTGCCTGACTTTCCTCTGGTATCCTGAGAACCCTTCCTCTGGTATCCTGAGAACCCCTCATCTGGTATCCTGAGAACCCCTCATTGCCGTGACCCCCTCATTGCTTCTCTCCATTAAGGACTCCTTGCAACTCCCATCATCCTGCTACATGTTGACCTACCCGTGTATGATATCTGATCTGGACTCTGACTACTCCTATGCCAGCTGCCAGGAACCGACCTAAGCTTGATTTGACCATTCTCCAGTTATAACCCTTCTGATACCGCTCCTGATCTTCTTGTGTCTTTTGTCCTCTGTGTTATCTGGTCCTCCACCCTCTGTATCCAGTAAGTGTGTTCTTTAGTATATCTGTTTTCCATTTTTGTTCAGTCAGCTCTGATTTGTGTTTATTCTTTATTCAGTGTTCAGTTCAGTACCTGTCCTGTCCACCCGTGTTTATTCTTTATTCAGCGTCCAGTCCAGTACCTGTTCTGTTAGCCCTACTGTGCTATTCAGTGTCCTGTCCTGTCCACCCCTTCTGCTAAGTGTACCCTGTCCTCTTTATATAGTATCCTGCCCATCCAGCTCCTATCTGTTATTATTTATCCAGATTCCCGTTCTTGGTTTACTTCTGTTCATTTAATAAACCTTTATTCTGATTTGAACCTCACCTTCCTGCCTCTCCATCTGTGTAATCACATATTGGGCTTGAATCCTTAACCCCTGCAAGTGAGACGTGACACCCCTTTACTGTACTTCAACAATTTAAGTGATTTTTTTTAGCATCATTCTCCAGTTGATTGGGTTTTTTCAGCTTCGTCCTTTCAGATTTCACAAGGCAATAAACTTTCTTAATATCAGTACTTTTTTTCTGGAAGAATAGGTGGGGGTACTCTCAGGTCTGGGGGAAAACTGATTATTATGACGATTTTTGTGTCCTGATACACAATAGTTGTAACTTAAAGGAAGACACTATAAAAAGGAACCATATTTTTAATAGTGTTCCTTGAAATGAACTACAGCTATTGTTGTAACCCTATGGGGGTTATCTACTAACTGCCTCTGTTGCAAGAAAAGTCTCTAATACAGTGCAGTTAGCTGTTTTTTTGTTGTTCTGCAATGCTGGCACTGAGTGGATAATCCCCTAGCATTTGTGAGCTCCTCAGCAATGAAACTCACAGTAATGCACAGTGTGTATGAGCTCCACAGCAATGAAACTCACAGTAATGCGTAGTGTGTATGAGCTCCACAGCAATGAAACTCCACTATCCACCAAGTACTGTTTGAATAATATTGGGGGACTCCAATGAGAGGGTGCTTGACCTATAGAACACCCCCACTTGGTGGTAACAGCAGGATCAGATGAACATACCCTTGTTGCCAGAGCTGATATTTTTAAATGCTGTTTTGCTCTCTGACCTGGCAGATACAATGCAGCTCGCTGGGCACTGGCTGCATCTTAGAAGAGGAGCAGCAGAGACACAACGCCAGGCAGATAGTTTAAAAATTTGGATCCCTGTCACGGCAAGTGACCAGGGATTCAAATTAAATTTTTTTTGCACCCCTCCTAGACTTGCGTTCTTAGGCGACCACCTGTATCACCTTACAGTGCTAGCTCCTTTGATCACACCGCTTGCCTGACAATCCACAGCTCTGGCAGATGTGTGTAAACATGCTGCACCCCCCATGCTGTTCAAAGTTTCAGTGGCTGCAGAGAGAGGGGGTGCAGCATGTTTACACACATCTGCCAGAGCTGGGGCACTGAAGAAACAGAGGGGAGATTTTATTTAACCAGCCCTCTCTTGTCACTTACTGGGAGAAGAGGGGGTTATCGGTCCCTACATATACTCCTGACAATCGGAAGTGTTCAGGAGCAATATGAGCTGCCGAGTGCTTCCGATTCTCTGTCTGCCGCTGCAGGAAGAGGAAGGAGCATCATACTCTCTCCTGTTAGTTCGGGCTGGTGGTGAGGTGCCGGTACTGAGTGGTGAGGTGCTGGTACTGAGTACCGGCGAGTACCCCCTGAAAAAAAGCCCTGCTTAATATCCAGTTCATATGTTGCTGTAAATAACTTTAAATATATCCTTTTAAAAATCAATAAAAAATAATAAATATTTATTTATTTATTTGCAAAGTATTTTACCAGGAAGGATACATTGAGATTTCTCTCATTTTCAATTATTCTATTTATCTAGTTTTAATTCTGCTAGCCTGCATTCATTTTGACTGTAGCATTTGCAGACTGCGTAGGTGTATTTTTGTATGATGTTTATTTTTAAGAGAAATCTAAGGCTAAGGTCAGACTAACGCAGTATACAAAAGTGCGGCCGCGCAACGCAAATGGCAAACAAACTCATTTTTTTGAGAACGTCAAACCGCTAGTACTGACGTACAGAGTGCGCTGCGTCCGCTAGCGGCATGTGTGTGTGTGTGATTAGGAGACATCAGACGCTGCTAATGTCCGGCCAACATCACGTCCAGACGCAAAAAGTGTTATATTGATAACCGTACAAAATCACGAATGAAAATGCGCATCGTATGACCGCTATCGCGTATTCCGTGAAAAAATGCGTCCATTCGTTCGAACGCACTTTTTCACGGACAGCGTGAAAAATGCGTTAGTCTGACCCTAGCCTAAAAGATCGCACAATGTCATTTCAAAGTGCGACAAACTGAGCTTATTTTTAAGTTTGTTAGTGTAATTCTGCATTCTTTATTGTAAATCACGGTACTATATAGATAATGATAATGCAATAAGAAGGGTAGCTTTGTTACTAATCAATAGAGGATATAGCAAAACAATAAAAACTGCAATCTCATCAGTGACCTACATGGCTCCCATCATGTTATAGCCATTTTGGGAGCCATCTGTGGTGCGTAGGAGGCTATCCTCATTCACAATGCATCCCATGTTCCTAAAATGTGAGCTGATCGCCAATGGGCCTACTGGCCAGGAAGAATGTTGGCCATTGTGCCCCTGAGTTAAACTGTAGCCTGCAACTCTCCTCCAGAGCTCAGATGACTGTGTGCACAATCTCACAGCCTGGAAACCATTGTTACTTATTTTATATTTTCGTTTATATTAAATTCACTTGCATGATCTTACAGAACATAAGTGAGATTTGCAATGTATAGTGTTGTTCAGGATTCGTGTGTCAGTTTTCTCACATCTGTTTTACTTTGTTGGTTCTCGTTCTGCATTGCAGACACTGAATCATTGTCCTTGTTAATCCACCGATGGGTGAAAAGTTGGCATTAACAACTTTTTTACAATGTATTTAAAAAGCTTTAAAATGTATACATCTGAATCATCGCAACTTCATTTTCTCAACTACTCTGGCACAGCTTTTTGTGTGTTATCACATTTAAATAAGTTTATAAATATGTGTTTTAGTCTGTGTATGTGATCTATATTTAGTTTTCAATTTACACTTAGTCAGGAAATGAAACACATAAAATTGCTTTCTCCACATTGCATTCCGTTTAATTTGATTTCCTTTGCATTAATTTCCTGAGATTATAATCAAAGTAAAATTGATAACAAATACAGCTGTGCTGCAGTCTTTTATTATTTTCATTTAATACAGCCTTTTGACATTGCCAGTCGCATTTCATCTATATTACCATTGCAGAATATAAAAAGAACCTTTAAAATCAAAGCTCTTTTATTTGTACTGCCTGACGTGGATTAGTCTAGTTATGGTCTATATTATGCAAAAGGCAAAAGGGTAGCATGAGTAAATGTCCATATGTAAAAGTAAATGTTTAAGAAGAAAAGCAATGAGAGAAAAAAATTCAACAGAAATTAATTGAAATGTGATGTAACAAACTGGTGCCTCCCTCTCAGTCTTCTATCTATACTTTGTATATCATGTAGAAGACTGTAATCATAGACAAAGATAATAATTTGCATCGCTTGTCTGTCTGGCTACATTTCATGTCAGATTTCGCAAAGTATTCTTTCAACCTTCAAAATTATTATTAACCCCTTCACTACCAAATTATTTTACAAAAAAACATTCAGGGCTATTCAGAAAGAGGTGAAAACCTTGAGAATTGGCAGGAGAATGAACAATCTAGACCAAATAGCTGATTTGGAAAGTGATATAAATGGGAGAATTTTTCTATTTTGACTTACAATTTTTGCTTCAAGGTTTTCACCTCTCTGAATAGCCCTGATTGTCCGAAACCAGTGTTATTTTGAAAAATCATTTAATTAAATCATTTATCAAATGAATTATAAAGTAAGAAACATTTGAGCTTATACCCATTGTATTTCATACTGTAAATAACCTATTTTGGCCAGTAGATGGCACCATCTACTGCCAAATGTAGTTACAGCAGTTTGAGCGGCTGGTCTATTTTCTTCGTTTCTCCTGCATCGGCTGATGAAAGCCCGATGTGAGGGTAACATCAGAAGATTTTACAGTTTTAGCACTTTGGACATTATGCCCACAAGACCAAAACTATGGGGGCACCTTCTGCAGCTCAAAAGCAAAGGAAATGTATTTGCTGCAAACAAATTTCATTTGCTTTTGGGCTGCAGATCAGTAGATCGAGATATCTCGATATCGGGCCTGGGTGGTGCCTTTGAAGCCCGAGATATCTTGATCTCGGTAGTGAAGGGGTTCAATTCTGATTTTGAAGTTTACTTGGATTCCGTCACCTAAGATTACACTTTGTATGCATTGATACAGCTTCATTCCAACCATCCTATTTATTTAGACATCATTTAACATGTGAAGAAAATATAATGCATATTTTGTTTTGAATTCTATTCCGATTTCCAAAATCCATTTCTGAACTGTTTAGGATATAGTTAGTGCACTCATTTATTGTTATTGTTATCATTCATATATTGAGAACACATTATTGGAAGCTCTTTACGATGGGAGAATGAAGCAAAATACAAAAATAAACTAACAAAAACAACATAGGAACAGAAACCATAGGTGTCGAGAGTCCTGTTCAAATGAACTTACAGTCTAGAGTAATTCGGTGGAGGAAGAAATGAGGGAGTTTATTGGTTGTCACAATCAGTAGCACTATAGTTTCCGAAATGATGACATGTAAGTGAAACCTAACATGATGTAGTGGTAGGCGAGGAGAGGTGTTAGTCAGTATCAATAATGCAATATTCTAATTTGAAGAGATGGGTTTTGAGGGATTTCATGAAAGACTGCAAATTAGGTTAGAGTCTGGTAGGGTGAGGTAAGTCAATCAAAGGACTCATTTGATTTAGTATCCACACAAAATTTGTAAAAGTAGATAATTTAGTTAGGACTTGCAACTATAATATCTGAAACCTTTATAAGAAATAAATATTGAACTCCTTATTATATGCGATATGGTACCTTATTTGGTGATTTAACATATATGCCAATTTATGATTCGTTGTGATTCCATATTTGAAATTTCTGTCTCTAATTGGATTGCTGCAGAAATCTACTACTACTGCTACTTAAAATCATTAGGGCAGTATTACAATGTTGGTGCTAACTTAACCAGAGCTGTTGTAAACTTTAAACCTCCATAGACTATGGGCCATATTACATACTTGGTGCTAACTTAACCAGAGCTGTTGTAAAATTAAAACCTCCATAGGCTATAATGGCTCTGGTAAGTTTACAACATCTCTGGTTAAGTTCGCACCAACTATGTAATATGGCCCATAGTGTTTTATAAATTGGTAATCATTCATTAAGGTCCTACTATATACATTTGCAAAGTAATTTCAAATTATTTATTCATTGCTTTCCTAGTTTCATTATAAATCTCAACATTGTTTGTTCTGAGTGGTTTAAATTTTAGGGGATATACAGTCAGGTCCAGAAATATTGGGACATTGACACAATTCTACCATCTTTGGCTCTATACACCACCACAATGGAGTTGGAGTGAAACAAACACAATGTGCTTTAACTGCAGACTGTCAGCTTTAATTTGAGGGTATGTACATCCAACTCAGGTCAATGGTGTAGGACTTACAGCAGTTTGCAGATGTGCCTCCCACTTGTTAAGGGACCAAAGGTAATGGGACAGAATGATAATCATAAATCAAACTTTCCCTTCTTAATACTTGGTTGCAAATCCTTTGCATTCAATCACAGCCTGAAGTCTGGAACGCATAGACATCACCAGACACTGGGATTCATCCCTGGTGATGCTCTGCCAGGCCTCTACTGCAACTGTCTTCAGTTCCTGCTTGTTCTTGGGGCATTTTCCCTCCAGTTTTGTTCTCAGCAAGTGAAATGCATGCTCAATGGGATTCAGGTCAGGTGATTGACTTGGCCATTGCATAACATTTCACTTCTGTCCCTTCAAAAACTCTTTGGTTGCTTTTGCAATATGCTTTGGGTCATTGTCCATCTGCACTGTGAAGCGCCGTCCAATGAGTTCTGCAACATTTGGCTGAATGTGAGCAGATAATATTGCCCGAAACACTTCAAAATTCATCCTGCTGCTTTTGTCAGCAGTCACATCATCAATAAATACAAGAGAACCAGTTACATTGGCAGCCATACATGACCACGTCATGACACTACCACCACCATGCTTCACTGATGAGGTGGTATGCTTAGGATCATGAGCAGTTCCTTTCCTTCTCCATACTCTTCTCTTCCCATCACTCTGGTACAAGTTGATCTTGGTGTCATCTGTCCATAGGATCTTGTTCCAGAACTGTGAAGGGTGTTGTTTGGCAAACTATAATCTGGCCTTCCTGTTTTTGAGGCTCACCAATGGTTTACATCTTGTGGTGAACCCTCTGTATTCACTCTGGTGAAGTCTTCTCTTGATTGCTGACTTTGACACACATACACTTACCTCCTGGAGAGTGTTCTTGATCTGGCCAACTGTTGTGAAGGGTGTTTTCTTCACCAGGAAAATAATTCTTCGGTCATCCACCACAGTTTTTTTCCGTGGTCTCCCGGGTGTTTTAGTGTTGCTGAGCTCACCGGTGCATTCCTTCTTTTTGAGAATGTTCCAAACATTTTTTTTGGCCACGCCTAATGTTCTTGCTTTCTCTCTGATGGGTTTGTTTTGTTTCTTCAGCCTAATGATGGCTTGCTTCACTGATAGAGACAGCTCTTTGGATCTCATCTTGAGAGTTGACAGCAACAGATTCTAAATGCAAATAGCACACTTGAAATTAACTCGGCCTTTTATCTGCACATTGTAATTGGGGTAATGAGGGAATATCGCACACCTGGCCATGGAACAGCTGAGAAGCCAACTGTCCCATTACCTTTGGTCCCTTAACAAATGGGAGGCACATCTGCAAACTGCTGTAAGTCCTACACCGTTCACCTGAGTTGGATGTACATACCCTCAAATTAAAGCTGACAGTCTGCAGTTAAAGCACATTGTTTGTTTCATTCCAACTCCATTGTGTTGGTGTATAGAGCCAAAGATGTTAGAATTGTGTCGATGTCCCAATATTTCTGGACCTGACTGTATGTGTACAGCCAGTAAAGCTTTATTACTGAATATAACTGAAAATATATTTTAAAGGTTATAATTAATAAATAATTACAGATTTGTATTGGTTTATATTTTAAGGAACATAGGGCACTATTCCCAAGTTGGCACTAACGTTAACTACTCAATATGTAAGCATTATTGCCAGGCTAAGTGTGTATAACGCATGCCACATATATTACATTCCTGAAGCTACCCCCGTCGGTAATCCGTTAGCGCACCGTTTTTGAGCCAGTTTCTGCAAGCTTACTGTACTTTTTGCATCCGATACTGTCACAACAATTTCCCTGGTTTTGGCCGCGCCCCCTGGTGGTGAGGGGCCTCCATGTCTGTTTTTCCTTGTGTGTTTGGCTGTGCTGTCTGGGGCTGATCTGGAGTTCTGTTGTGATCTCCTGGTCTGGGGTCACATGGCCCAATCACACAGACCCACTCCCTATATATATCCCAGCAGCACAGAGCCTCATTGACCGTTTGTAGAGTTCCATGGTGGTTCTGATTTGTGTGTTCTGTTCATGGTTCCTGGTTCACGCGTTGCTGATAAGCTTCAAGTCTTGTATTTTCTGTTTTTTCTAGACATTCTCTTTCTAGTTCCCAGTACTCTGTATTCTGATATCTTGTTACTGACCTGGTCTGGCTGAGAACCATTACTGTGTGTTACCTTAGCGTGTTCTCTGGATCTCTCTATTGCCTGTTCCTTGTATCATTGTATGCCAGTTCAGTTGCCAACCTCTGCTTGTTATGACCATTCCAATGTTTCATGTTTTATGTACCTTGTTTGTCTATGTTTAGCATACTCAGACACCAATGTACAAAGACCTCTTCAGTATAGGATTTTTGTCTGGTTAACCCTTGCCCTTCTTGCCCACCTTGCTCTGTAATTCTTTGTGAGGGTTTCTTAGATAGAAATCATTCCCAGCATAGGGATCCCTTTAGTTTTCTTCCTGGCCCTCCTGTCCTTTGTGTCTCAGTCTGGTTCCTGCAAAGCCCTGGAATCTGTATTATTGATCTGTCCTGTATCAAGTCAGCAGCTCACCTGCCTAAAGGGCTACACTCCTTGTTCCTCGCCACCACAATGGCCCAAGTGGGTGCCAATCGTAACATATACTTAACATGGACGCAAACATACATGAGCGTTTCAATAAGTAAGGTTTTACAAAGTGCTAGCGCTAATTACATGCGGACAGTCAAAAGTTAGCACCTTCTAAAAGCTAATGCTACATTATTCTGCATTTTCAGAATCATGTAGTACTCCCTAAAACCCACAATAAATCTGATACTTACCTCTCATCCCTTGGAGAGAACAGTGGCCCGATCTCCCACTTCTCGTTGTCAGGAGCAGAGTGAGAATAGGAACAAATAGTCAGCAGCACTGCTAGAACGAAATTGCAGAGGGCTCCCGGCCCGAAGTGCAACCATCCATGGAGTCCTATGGACTCCAGTAGGTGATACTTGTAGCGGCGCGGAAGTGCTTCCGTGAGTATCCCAGCAGTTGGCACTGCATTCTAGGGTGAGGTGCTGAGGTAGCGCCTGCCCCGGAACATTGCGGAAACATGGGGACACTACAGAGAAATCTGCAGATTTTCACAGTGCGAAATAGGGAATAGGGCCCATAATGTCTGTACGCTTAAAGGATTTTCTCATTCCACATATACTGTATGTTCACCATTTTCTATAGCAATCATTGAAAAATGTTTTTTTTTTAAATGTACAAGAAGTGTGCTATTAAATTCATAAAAACCTTGATCTTGTACTAGTTCGAGTTTCAAATGTATATTTTTTATTTTAGAGGTCTGTGCTCCAAAGTTTAAATTTATTTTAATATTTAGCATAATTATTAGCGTAGTATCCATTCCACTACATATGATGTTGGTTGCTGCTGAAATCAACCACCTTTTGGACCCTATTCCAAAGCTGAAACAGAAAGGGAGATGGTAATTAACCCCTTCACTATCAAGTGATTTTCCAAAAAAACATTGTCAGAAACCAGTGTTTTTTTCGAAGAATCATTTTTAATTAATTATACTGAAGGAAATCTTGAAACATACTCTCAATGATTTTTTTTTACTGTACTAACATATTTGGCCAGTAGATGGTGCCAAATTGAGTTACAGTTGCAGTGAGCGTTTCCCTGCTACAATGTATCAGCTTGCTGAATGCCGATGTCCGACATTCATTTTTGCTGATTTTACACAGCTTTAACTCTTTGGGCATTATGCTTACAGGGCTAAAACTTTGGGGGCACCTTCTGCAGCCCAAAAGCCAATGAAATTTGTTTGCAGCAAACAAATTTCATTTGCTTTTGGGCTGTAGAACAGCACATCGAGATATCTCGATATAAGAGCACCAGATGGTGTCTTTTAAACCTGAGTTATCTCGATATTGGTAGTGAAGGGGTTAAAGAAAAAATTGGTGTGAGAAGACTTTACTTCCGATCTCAATTTTAACTTGGCTATTCTGTGGTAGGCTCTTTAGTAACACATGGCCCAGAATGAAGGCCAAGCGCGGACTGAAACAGCAGAGCACTGCTGTGAGTAACATCTCCTGGAGTTCAGCACATCCAAGCCACGAGCTAGCACCCGCTGGAGCACAGGAGCTGTGCTTGAAATGCGGAGGGAGACTGGGAATTGTTTCCAGTTTCACTCTGCTCCTGGTGAGAGGAAGTGATGGATTGCGCTGCTATCTGCACTGTGGGATGAGAGGTGGTATTGGATTTTTTAGGCTAGTTTAATTTGTTTTGAGGGATTTTTTCTAAAGCTTTCCGGAGACGGTATTTTTTTCAAAAATACCATCTTCAGGTTGGAAGAACGAGCTACCTTGGAATAGCAGAGTGTCAGCTGTTCCGCAGTGCCTGCCAGAACTCCTGCACATAATAACACATATATATATAAGAAAAACCCTCACTTTTCAACCTCTTTTGCTAGTTACTGAAGTCTTCAAGTGTAATAGAGCCTGTCGGGTGGTTAAGAGATTGTAAAATTGCAGATGATGAAGTGGGAAAAAAAATCAAATATCACAAATTTATTTTTTTTGCTACTAATGTCAAGCTTACCATGGTCTAAAGTAACACTCATTACAACTCTTCATATCATAGATAACTAAAACACATCAAATACATTGCTAATACATCTTTTTTTCAAGACAAAGATAGTATTCATAGCAGTGTTGCTTCCAAAAAAAATGGAAAATAATGGAAAATAGCATCTGTAAGTGACATATTTCCCAATTGCAGGAATTCATTTGCATCGGGGTTTGGTTTCCCCAGGGTCCTCAGGGAGCCCCAACAGGACAGATTTTAAGGAAATGCAGACTAAATCCTGCAATCACTGGGAGATGGAAGAGACGGAGCTCTTATAGCGTAAAGAGCTCCATCTCTCCCATTTGCTTTTTCTGTTTATATTGAGGAGGCGCTGTTCCAGCCAAAGAAGGGACGAGACACTTTTTAACTGGCCAGAGATGAGCTTTCCCCAGAGCCAGGACACAGGGGCTCTATATTGTGTGAGTTGGCAATCTGCGCATGAGTATTGTTTACACGGGATTTATTATGTTGCTGCACTATTGTGTTTTCTATGTTTTTATTTTGAGGTATTGAGTGGAACGAAGATTATATTGAATCCAATCATTTCCTTCTCCAGATCCTCTTTCCCATTTCCCCACCTACATCAATGCATTATAAGTATATGCCATTTAAACCTTATTTTCCACTGGGGATTGGCACAGTCTTAAGACATACAGGGCTACTCAGAGAGAGGCGAAAACCTTGAGAATGACTGGAGAATTGAAAATTATAGGTCAACATAGCCAAACCAGAAAAATTCTCCCATTTATCTCACTTTCCAAATCGGCTAGTTTGACCTAGAATTTTCACTTCTCCAGTCATTCTCCTGGTTTTCACCTTTCTCTGAATAACCCCCATAGGAAATTCACCCATGGTCTTGTGTCTCAAGCTATTTGCAATAAGTGGTGTTATTGTATCTTAGAATACTCAGCACTTTATATATTATTTGCACTATTTTATTTTACACCCTTTCGGTATACTGTCATATAAGACACATAGCACTTTACAGGTTGGACGTGTGACATATGTACACCACTTTTATTGCATAGGCACTTTGTATAGTTTGTGCACTATATCATAATACAATATACGAAATACGATTGTTATTGCATAGGCACTTTATGGGATTTGTGCACTCTATTACATTATATTATATAAAATACGTATTGCGACAAAAGACGCTCTCTCAGTATTTAATTTGCTCATGTATATTTTTGTATAGTTTTAGTGTATGTATCTTTCTTTTTAGGCAACACACCTGATTTAACAAATAAACACATAATACTTTATTAGCGCCTCCACTATATATATACTTCGTATCTGATAGGCTAAAATGTTGCCTTGATATGATTTTAGTACATAAGCAAATTCTGTAAAATTTCTTTCATGAAATTGAAAAGTTTACCACCAATTTATTGTGAGAATTCAGATGTTCATCATTACTTCCTAGTTTGCATCTTCATTTTAAACAGAAATGATAAAATAAAACTCACAACACTGCTGATTAAACTCCAATTGTTTCCCATCTTTATTAGCGCACAGCTATTTTTAAATAAATCATTACACCACCTGGAAACTGTAGTAATGAGTCGTAAACACTTACACAGACGCAATAAAGTAATTATTTTGCTAAAGGGTCATTGCATACATTTTGAAAAGCAATTTTGAGCTGCTCATTTTAAAATCAACAAGTTTACCCAGCAACTATTAACTTTAAATTGGAGGCTGTCACTCAATTAAAATGTTTAAAAGCCTAGGTATACTCACTTTTGACTCACAGAAAAAGAAATTGACTTTATTTCCTTCACATTGTTTTTCACAATGTAATCAAGGGGGGGTCATTTAACCCCTTCCCAACCGCTGACGTATCATGTACGTCCTGCCCACGGGTCTCCCTTAGACCCGCGGACGTACATAGTACGTCAGCGGGCTCCTAACCTCCCTCTCGCTGAAACTCCCCTTCCACGACGTCTATGGCAAGCTTGAAGCTTGCCTTGCCGTTTCCTGGGAGTCGGCTGATCCGATGATGTCATCACGCTGCGTGATGATGTCATCGGCCGGCGCCAGTGGGCAAAATTCAGGAAGGGGAGGGTGGCTTGTTTGGAGCCCTCTATCTCCCCAACCCTTTAAGTTAGAGCAATGCAAGTTGCACCGCTGGGAAGGGGAGAGTCTCCCCTTTTCAGCAGTGTACAGCATTAACTATTTCGCTGCCGGATCGCGATTCAGCGCAAATTTGCAACAAATCGCGATTCAAACCTGTAGGGGGCTGACATCTTGGATGTCAGCCAAGCCTCCAGGTCACCCCCCACCCACTGACATCCTCACTATATGTGTGAGTATGTCAGTGGGCCAGTTAACCCCTAGCAGCCATGTGGGATAGGGGATCCGTGGCAGCTAGAGGGTCATATTTGACATCATTGGAAAGGCCTGGTCATAGCCTTTCCAATGATACCAAACATGACCAGGTTTGGTGTAAAACTAAAATTTAAAATAAATAAATTAAAAAATATATATATATTTTTTAAAAATTTTATTTGTCTGGGGGGGTTTAGTTAAATAGTACCTAGGCTGTCATCTAAAAATAATTAGCATAAAATGGTCAGAATGAGCTCAGTGCACATAGGTGAACTGGCTCAGCAGTAAAGGGGTTAAAAAGCAAAAACATGTAAAAATTGGGTATTTCTATTCTCGGGACAAAATTTTGAAACTATTTAGCCGGGGTCTTTTTTGGTGGGTGTAGATTTTGGGGATTAAATTAAGAAAAAGTGTGTTTTTACAATTTTTTCATCATATTTCATATTTATTTTTATAGTAAATTATTAGATATGGTGGAAATAATGGTATTTTTAGAAAATCCATTTAATGGCGGGAAAAACTGTGTATAATATGTGTGGGTTGAATAAACGAGTAAGAGGAAAATTTGACCTAAACACTAACAGCACAGAAACGTAAAAACAGCAGCAGTCACTAAAGGACGGATTTGTGTAAAACCGCCCGGTCACTAAGGGGTTAAAAATGAACAGGAATATAAAATAATTAGTTGGTAAATACACAATTTATAGATGGCAAGGTAGACTTAAGTGTTGGGTATCATCTGTTCACGAGATGACCTTAACACCTTGATTGATTGAAAGTGGGAAGATTGGAGCATGTGACAGGCTTCTAAAAGCGAATAAGGGCTAACAATCAACAACCTCTTAAATATGTGAGGATTTCCCACCATTACGTGTACCATTCAATTTCAAAGTGACGATATTGTGAAGACTGACATTTATGCTGCCAAATTCAAGGGTATTGAGAAGATTGTGTCAAAATTGTTTATGTAAAAATTGGCAAAATATAGACCAAAATTGTTCTATCCAGAAACAATGATAACTGCCTGTCTGAGTCACTCTAAGCTGTTGGCAGGAATCCACTATAGTTGTGTCAAAGGGGCTTAACTAGGACTCACTGGGCCTCCAGTCGACATTTGTGTTCAGCATTTCAATCATGCATTATTTAGATCAAATAAGGCACACAACCAATGCGTACACGTACATAGAATGGATTTGCATACACACAGAATACATTTACTCACACATTATACATTTGCACACACATTTATGTACATTATATACATGAAATGTATACATTTGCTCATGTACATTCCCAAAGCCCAAAAAAATGGGCAAGCGAAAAGACCTGAGTGACTTTGACAAGGGCTGAATAATGATGACTAGATGACTAGGTCACAACATCTCCAAACCAGCAAGTATTATGGGGTGTCTCGGTATGCAGTGGTTAATACTTACCAACATATCACAAGGAAGGAAAACCCGTGAACCACTTCAAGGTCAAGAATCCCCAAGACTCTTTGATGCACATGGGCAGTGAGGGCTAACCTATCTGGTCTCATCACACAGAAAAACTACTGAAGCTAAAATTGCTGAAAAATCTAATGCTGGCCGTGATCGGAAGGTGACAGAACACACTTGACACGTATCAGCTACCTAGAGAGTGTTGCAGACCACGTACACATCTTCATACAGTTGTGTTCACTGATGGTAATGAATTTGTTCAGCAGAATAATGCATGCACCCTGACACATGGCAAAAATGATTCAGGATAGGTTTGAAGAACATGAAAAAGATTTCAAGGTGTTGACTTGGCCTCCAAATTTCCCAGTTCTCAATCCGACTGAGCATCGGTGGGATGTGCTGGAACAACAAATCCAATCCATTGAAGTTTCACCTCTCCATTTGCAGGATTTAAAGGAGCTGCTGCTGATGTCTTTGTGCTAGACACCACAGGACCCATTCAAAGGTCTTGTGGAGTTCATGCCTCCATGCATCAGAGCTATTTGGTAGCAGGAGGGGGACCTACACAATTTTAGACAGCTGGTTTTAATGTTGTGGCTAATCCGTGTACATTCATGTTTCGAATAAATGTTATGAGAATATTGTTTTCAATAAAAAGCTCTTCGTAATTAAGAGCTAAGCCAGATGTTTTGTGTAATAAGAATGATAGACGTGACGTGCATCATGTCCCAAACATCTAAGGTCTTATTCACTAAGAGGCAAACTTGCCATCGAATTCCACCAAGTAGTGAATTTCACCATACAGTGCAATTTCGGGGCAGTTTGATTAATCACTAAACTGTCCATTTTGTCCCATTGGGCGACTCCATCTTCGGTGCACTACCGTGACCCCGCGGTGTATAGTGAGTTCGGCGTAGGGTCAGTGTAATGGAATCGCTGAAGTGCAAAGCAACAAAATTTTGCTGAAATTTCAGTGCTTTGTTATTAGCCCCCCTAGTGTAATATGTGTGTGTATCATTTTAGAGATCAATTTGTGTACAAAAATCTGGTCATATTTAAACTATGAGAACTGAGTTTCTCGCGCTTTATAGAAAGAGACAGATTAAAAAAAGAACCAGAATTTATTCCATAAAGCTGCAATGCATTTTTAATTTATATGCCGGTACTCGATGATCGCATGAATCAGAATTAATATGTAAACCTCTGAAAATTAATTAAGTAAATTGTACCTAATACATTTTTCAGCTAACATTTTGTCTTTAGCCAGAGGTTGATCTCACTCTATTCACAAACGGATGACACTTCCACAAAATCCTCAAGCCATCTGTCTCCAGTCAATAAATCCTCTTTAATTTCCATTAATTCTTATAGAAAAGTAAATCCATTCATCTGTCTATGAGCTGCACAAGTCATAATGTGAGAAAGTAAGGAAATGAAGGTTATTTTATAATATATATGCTTACGTTTTACAGTACTAAATAGAAGTATATTGTACATTATGTCTAAGTATTCCGAGTGCTATAGAGCTTTGTTGTTCGAGTGATTTAGATGTATACTTTCTTAACTTTTGTGAACTTATTACTCATAAGAGGATGGAGACAAAAAGTTTTATTTTAATACAATTTTACAAAAGAAAAATCTCAAACACTTAGGGCCCTATTACATTCCTTGCGCACAATTTTGCGCGTGCGCAAAGACGCGTTAACGCGAGGGACAAAACCCTTTGCGCTGAACGTCGTATTACAACGTCCGCGCAAAAAATGGGCATTAACGTTTAACGCGGATGGCCCTGCGTGAGCATAATGAACTGTGCGCGTCCTGTACTTAACATTGTGAGCTGGTGCGTGCATGGTATTACAATCTTAGCGCAAAATTTAACGGACAACGTTTGCACGCATAATGTTAACATCTTGGAAAAGCTGGTGGCAATGGCAAATTGTAACAACCTGACCGTACCAAACTGCGTATTCAAAACGGAGAACGTAGATGCGCACGTTTTTTTTACTAGATCTGTAAAAAATGACGGCCACTACCTTGTCTTCCGTCAAAACGTATGTCTGTTGTGCGCAGTCTGCAAAAAAATGACGTACTCGCGTTAAAAAATTACGGACTCGCGTAAAAAAAATGACGGACTCGCGTCAAAAAAATGACGGACTCATGTAAAAAAAATGACGGACTTGCGTCAAAAAATGACAGACTCGCGTAAAAAAAATTACGGACTCGTGTCAAAAAATGACGGACTCGCATCAAAAATTACATTGCGCTCACTGATTTCTGTGCTCAACGGTGCTTTGCGCACATTTTTGCGCGTCGGTTTTCCGAACGTTATTTTTTGACGGATGAAAAAATGTGCAAGGATTGTAATACCACCGTTAATTTTCGCGCGTTAACGCTTAATGCTGTGCGCAAAAAATCCTGCGCTGCGCGAGCGTTTTTTGTGTTAGGAAGGGCCCTTATGGTATAAACCGACCCAAACATAGATTATCAGGCATCTTGTATGAGACATCCTGTAGGAAACATATCCCCCCATAAGCCCATCTACCCATCATTATTCAGTGTTATGACATATGTTTTATTAACCCCGTCAATCCTGACTGAGTAAAAAAAAACACACTTCATATCAGATTTTTTTCTGTTCTGAAATGTAATGTGTAAATACATTTTCATTAATGCAATGCAAAGAAAATACATTATTTAAAGAAAAAGAAATGATAAAACCATTTATTTTTCCTTTACACATCAGGCAAAACATGAAAACGCATAATCATTTACAATATAAAAGTTACAACTGCGAAATTGGCATTATTATAATTTTTCCTTATATAGCTTCAATACCCAATCCTCTGCATTGAGCTACATGGGTCCTCGTTATCTGATCGTTCCCCACTTAGCCCTGTGCTTCACAGCAATACTTTAGTCACACATTGCCCTTTGCTAACCCTATAGCTGCCGCAACGTCTCATGCTTGAACACAGTAGCCCTTGAGCAACCACAGTTTGCTTCTAATCACCCATTGCCCCACACTGCGTCTTGTTCCCAATGGTTCTCCTTGTACTTTGAACCCACAATGCACCTTGCCTCCCCCGTGGATCTCACAAAATTCGAAACCTATGTCACCTGAGTAATTAACATTAATTCTAACAGCTCCTATTTTACTCCTGCTGAGCTGCAAAGCTTCTTGTGATCTTGCTCAGGTCCCGACCATCTCTTTATGCAGTCCTTTGGTGGTGGTACATGGTTCTGCTGCTAGTATCACTTAGCGGGTTCCTTACATTATTAGCTGAATCATTAAGTTAGTGCTCGATTTCATTTTATCGGCTGTTTCTGAAAAAATAGATAAATATTGGCTGCTTGCGGATGATCTTCTTTTAACCCTTTCACTGCTGAGGCATTTCACGCCTGTGTGCTAAGCTCATTTTTGCCGCTTTCGCTCATCATGTTTAAACGCGACTTGAAGCCACATTTTATTATATGGCCCAGACATATTATATATCGTTCTTTCCGACAGACTCCGCAAATTCATAATATATCATTATTATATGTATACGTCATGTCCTGCCTGTATATTATAACAAAAAATTTAATAAAATTAGAATTTTTAATCATCTGCAGCGTGTAAAGTGTTTTTTTCCACATTTTATCACATGAGCGTTTGAGATTATATTTTCTATGGGGTGCACTTGTACAAAAATTAGAAATGGGGACTTGTTAAATTTTTTTGGGGAAATTACGTGATTTTTAGCGAACGCACCCCATAGAAAAAAATCATTAGTGCAGCATCATTGTTCCCATTATGATTGAAATGTGAACAATATTGATGCATTAATAAAAACAACACATAAAAAAAAACATGTTTTTTTTTTTAAATTTATTTATTTAATTTTTTTATTTTATTTATTTTTTAAAATTTTTATTTTACTTTGTACCTGGTCATGTTGGGTATCATTCGAAAGGCCATGCTCATGCTATCTGGAGATATCGGCATTTAAAGGAACCCCCTATCTCCACCAGGGGATTTCCTTGGGAAATCCCCGGGCAGCTAGGGGTTCCCCGGCTATCTGACGTCATCACGCTATGCGTGATGATGTCGGGGAGCAAGGGGGGACCTGGGGGTGGAGCCATTATCCAAGATGGTGGGCCCCACCGGAGCTAGGCTGCACTTCGGTGCTTGAGGGGTTAAAGCCAGACCCACTTAAAAGGGCATTGCCGGGGGGTCGCCTGGAAATGACATCATCGCACATGGAGCGATGACGTCATTGACGTCGGGAGGGTCTTAACTTCAGCATCTGAGGATGCTGAAGTCAGACCGACGCGGGACCCCGAATAGAGAGGTGAATATCTCTGCTGGGTATCTCGCAAAGCTGATGACGTGTGGGGCACGTCCTCAGCATGTAACGTGCGTCAACGAGGACGTGTCCCACACGACCTCAGCAGTGAAAGGGTTAAAACCTAATTGGCTGACTGTCGAAAAAATTCAGTCAGAGGCTACAGTCAAAAAATACTGCCAGTCCGAAAAAAAAAGTGGCCTTTAGATAGTCTAAAAAGCTTATTTTCAACCAGCATCATACAGATTTGTGCCTTTAACATCACTATTAGAGGAATCTGATGTTTAAAAAAAGATTTCAGTCTGCTTCCCTTTATTATCCTTTTTGAAAATCCATTTATCAACACCTTTCTGCATTTGTAATTTTTTTAAAAATCAGCATTGCGATAAACTCGAATTTAATTGCTAAAGTCAATATTTCCATTAAAAATCTGCAGACTCGAGAGTTGGTATTCGATCTGAATTTTTATTGGGAAATGAAATGCCCATAAATCTGCATTTGAATCTCCCAAAATGAAAAATTGATGAAATGGATGAAAATTGTCCGAAACAGGTTGCAGAGTTTGGCCCTTGGGCTGGATATAGAAATTGAGCACTTTGTGACTTGCTCATAAAGGGGTCAGTACTATGGAGCTGCTAATGCTTCAGGACTTTCCCTCTATTTTGGTAATTGTAACTTCCTGTCACCGACTTGGGGTCTTATTTTGACCCAACAGAAACCAGTGTAGTCCAACAACAAGCCAAGTCAACGGGCAAGAGAAAACCGCAAGCTTGGATAGCAAGTCTTGTCAAAATAGCACAGACGTAAGAACAGGATACCATAAATCATATTCACTGACAAGTGAACTGGCTGCTAGACATGGCTGCCTTAAATACTTGGCTAACGAATCAGATTCAGAGTCACAAATCTAGATCTCCATGAGTCCAGTATGGTAGAGACATTGGTTCAAATCCTCGTTTTCTCCCACAATGCATCCCATTCTGCCATTTTGCGTATGATTCTTGCACTGGCTAGAAGACAATGAAGTTTTCTAATTTTAGCAGTTTCAGCAAGCTACCTTTTTTCTTTTTTTACAATGTAACCTCCTTGTTCTATGTCCCTGGAATAGTCTTCTCTGTAATTAAACCATCAAGCTAAAACTGTAACGTTGGGGGCTTCCAGCCTTTCCGGTGTGCTTGACGGCAGCATGTCTGATGCTGCTCGCTCACCACCGCCCTGTTTAAATTGAAACAGGCAGGGAGGTGGCTGCATGAGGCGCGGCTTGAGAGGGGGGCGTGGTCTGTTGAAGGTCTTTTAAAAACCAACAGTTCCTTCTAAGCAGTCCCAGATCGTGGTTATCCATACCTGAGCTCCTTGTATCTGAATTCTCTCGTGATTTAACCTGTTATTGACCTCTGCTTGTTTTCTGACTATTCTGCCTTCCGTTGCCATAGACTATTTTCTTGTACTATGCTCCTGCACAGATATCAACTCGGCTATTCCCTTTGACTATTCTATACTCTGTATTCCTGATTCTGGCTCGTCTGACTACCCCCGTGTTGCTGACCTGGTTTTGTATTACGACATTGTCTTTGATTAACCCTTTCTGTGTAGCTAGTATACCTGGCCAATTCTAAGGACCAGACAGTTAGGGATTCTTCTTCTACGGCTACCCTTTTGGTAGCTTTTGGGCTCTGTGGAGTGTTGGGCTTTAAGGACTGCGTGGTGGGATCCGGGAACCGTGACAAAAACCTTGTGAGACCCAGTGTAGAGCAGGCCCCTAGTTCTGTTGCTTGTTCTCAGGACCCTTGCAAACCTTGTTTTTGATCACTTTCCTGACAGACATTGGGCCATATTACAGAAAGAAACGGTGTCGTGCCTAATCCCTACCAGGGTGGCTGCAACAACCAGAAGTATCCAGCCCAGAACATGTATAAAACATAACAAGAAAAAAAAGGTGTCATCAGCGCTTATCCCTATAGCTCCATGCGAAACAAAACCATATTGGGCCATATTACATTCGTGGCAGTAAAATGGGGGCACTAATGGGGAAAACCCACGCATGCAGGTTTCTCAGTAGCATCACTGTTTTAGCTGCATAGTATGGGCAGGTGCTAATTCAGCAGCCTTCCTGGTAACGCAGCGCAACCCTCCATGATGCTTCTGCGCGGTCGTTAGTACAACTTTCTGGAGTCAATAGGACTCCATGGTGGGTTGTGCTGCGAGCCCAGCATGATCTCAACTATTTGTCTGCAGTCTCACTCTGCTTTCAGCAGCCAGAAGCAGCGGATCAGACCACCTTTCTCGCCGAGGGATGAGAAGTGATTATCTTATTTATTTGGGGAGGGGGGTTTAGCTGGTGCTAACTGATTCAGCAGAAGAGGAGATGTAATATGGGGGGCATGCGCTAAACACACTTAACATAGTGTTAATGCTCACATATCTGAGCAATAACATTAGCACTAAGAATGTAATAAGGCCCCTTATTTCCCTAGCATTAACCTTGCTTCTTGGTCTGGATGCTCTGACGTTTAAATTAGCCAGAAATGTGTTGAGTGCTAATAGCCCCATTTCCCACCTCTCACGGTTAAAATTTCCTGAAATTGTAATACAATTAGGACTATGAACAGAAAAAAAAGAGAAATTGTAGATGTCATTTGCATGTCTTACCCAGAGTTCTGTGCTGCATATCGGGATTGTAGCACGAGCTCCGTGATGCAGTTCTTTGAATTGCTTGGATGTGTGAATGGCTTCTGCAATAATAAACTTTATATTATATATATATATATATATTCTTATCTTATATTCAAAATCCTTATCCTTACCTACAAAAGCCTCACTAACTCAGCTCCCCACTACCTGTCCTCACTAATCACCAAATACACCCCAGCCCGCTCCCTAAGGTCAAACAGTGACCTGCGCCTAGCTTCTCCCCGCATCACCTCTTCCCATGATAGACTGCAGGATTTCTCACGCGCAGCCCCCACTCTCTGGAACGCTCTCCCTCGTACTGTCAGACTTTCCCCTAACTTCTCTTCCTTCAAACGCTCCCTGAAAACATTCCTATTTAGGGAGGCCTACCACCCAACTCACTGACGCAACCATCAATCACTCTCACCTTACAGTCCTCTCCTCCTGTTTCCAACCCCAACCCTCCCAGATTGTGAGTTCCTACGGGAATAGGGCCCTCATCTCCTCCTGTACTGTTTGTCAAATGTTGTTCAATGTATTGTAACCCTGTCTATACTGTGCTTATTGTACAGCGCTGCGGAATATGCTGGCGCTTTATAAATAAAGAATAATAATAATAATAATATATTTATGTGTACTTGTTACTCAATGTAGTCACATTCCTTTAATGTGGACGTACTACCCTCATGTCACGAGCCCCTGAGTCTTACGCAAGCTACAGCCCCTTCCTATTCTCCCAGGGCTTGGTGCCTGGAGGTGTTGTATCTAAAGGGTCTATTCAAAGAAAGGTGAAACTCAGGAGAATGACTAGAGATTGAGAAGTGAAAATTCTAGGTAAAAATAGCCAAACCAGAAAAACTCTCCCATTTATCTCACTTTCCAAATCTGCTATTTGGTCTAGATTGTTCTCTTCCGCCAATTCTCCTGATTTTCACCTTTCTCTGAATAATCCTGTAAGATTTGTGACAGTTAGGAGAAGAGTAAGTGAATGAATAATTGTGTTGATTGATTATTATTATTATTTATTAAGCGCCAACACATTCCGCAGCGCTGTACAAGGTGTAATGGGTAAAGACAGGACACTTCTACAATACATACAGGAGACAGGTCAGTATTCCTGCCAGCAGATACAGGATGATATGAGGACCCTATTCCCGTGGGAATTTACAATTTAGATGGTGAGGGGATTAGAAACCTGAAGGGGGCTGCAGTGATGAGTTAGTGCAGGGAGAGGTGAGGACTGTTTTTGGGTCGGTCGGATGTCTTGTTACGGAGTCGGGTGGTGGGCTTCCCTAAACAGAAGGGTCTTTAGGGAGCGTTTAAACAAAGCCAGATTTGGGGACAGTCTCTTATTGCGAGGAAGCTCGTTCCATAGGGTCGGCGCCGTACGATATAAGTCCTGCAGTCTGGCATTTGAAGAGGTAATGATGGAGGATGCCAGGAGCAGGTCATTGTTGGATCTTAGGGGATGGGCTGGGGTGTATTTGGTGATTAGTGAGGACAGGTAGTGAGGGGTGGCGATAGTGAGGGTTTTGTAGGTTTTTGATTTGATATAAAAGCTATATCAAAAACAGTAAATTAATTACCTTGAACATTAAAAGCAGCGTTGTGCAGGACTATTGCTGACCACGTCCAAAAGCAGAGGGGGTTGATTGTGGCCAAAAGTATCAGGAGGATATTTTTAACTGCTTCCTAGCTGGACATGGCTTACCCCAAAATGCTATATGGTCGTAAAAGAAAAGATTTTTTGAGATATAATATGATGCAGTGATGCTTCTTTTACTTAAGTAAAATGTATTTGATTGTTATCTCTTAGGCTAGGGTCAGACGAACGCAGTGCGAACGTGCGTTGAGTCGCACTTTATTACGGCCGTAGTAGCAGCAAATGATGGCCAATATACGAAGTACAGCCGCACAAAAGTTCGGCCGCGCAACGCAAGCGATTTTGTCGAACGTGGAACCGCTAGTACTGGCGCATAGAGTGTGCTGCCTCTGCATAGCGGCGTGTGTGCGTGATTAGGAGATGTCAGACACTGCACATATCTGGCCAACATCATGTCCATTTGTTTTTTATAGCTCCGTCAAAAAATACGGCCGAAATTGCGCATCGTATGACCACTATCGCGTCTTCCGTGAAAAAATGCAGACGCATCAACGCACTTTTTGACGGTAGTAAGTAGAAAGTATTTTACCAGGAAGGATACATTGAGATCTATTATGTTTGTCAACACCTATACACATCACCATTATTTTTTTCGGATTTACATAAATTGTTGAACCTGGAATTACACCTTTTAAAGCCTGATTGCTAGTTTGTTTTCTAAGGTAGATTACATCTTAGCATTTATACTTTTATACTTAGCGGGGTTACAAAAATGTAAATAGTTTTTTTATTTTATTCTTTGCATTTAAAAGGAAGTTATTTTCTTTGAGCAGTGCTTCTTCAAAGTACAAATCAGGAACATACTGTGAGCGCTTCAAATGCTGAGAATGGCAATGTCTGTAGGCAATTGCACAGGGTGAGTTTTAATGAAATTGAATTGACAGGAAAACTGCATTATTCATCTGGTACTTCAGAAGTGCTATATTTTAAAAAGTGAAATTCTGTAATTAAACTTGATGTTTCAGATTTATATATCTTTGTTTGACGATTATTTGAAGAGAAATTAAGTTGAAGTTAAACTTTCCTTTATAACATATTTGGTTTATTTTTATATTTTTATGATGTAGAAAAACTTCTAATATATGCTGAAACCGAAAGAAAAGGCTCATCTAACCAGCAGCTTCCTATCGTGTTAGATTAAATTCTAATATTGCTAGTTATCAGGAAGAAATGAATATTAAAAATAATAATTTTATGGCTTTTTTGCATTCTAAAGTACAGTTTATTTTCCATTTAATAGGAAAGTGTATTAATTTGTGTTTTTAAAGAATCATGATTGACTCAGCAAAAACCTTATCAACAAAACCAAATGTATTTGGTAGTATTTCACTATTCGTGCATTTTTAACAAATCTATTAATACTAATATAAACTGTAGTGCATTCCCTGCAGGCTAATGACTCTCAATGCACTTGGATTGAGAGCCAAAGATTGGCTGATAGTCCAGCCACCCGTTCATGCGACAGCTGCAGCTTCAATGAAAGCCACAGCTACTAGATCTGGACCAGTGCCAGGGGAGCATTGAGCTGGAATGTAGGTGAGTATTCTACTCACTGTAAGGATTTACAAACATCTAATGCTGCCAAAACATCTAATTCAGCCTCCATGCCCACAGCTACTCCTGCCATAGCTTCACTATCATACACGGAGGAGTCAGCTGAATTGTTCGACTACAGTGACCGTGTCAGTGACATGCTGCTTGAGGATGCACAGCAACTCCAGTGCTCTGATTAAAACTCTAGGCTGATTTTACTCCCTTCCTCAACCTCAGAGGGAGGGGGTGCCAGTGACACACAAAGAACTGGCACTCATGTTCCCCCAGCAGCTGCAGCATATTGCGAGATTGACTCCAGTGACGAGGAGATAGGGGTGATAACGATGATGAGGTCACTGACTCCACCTGGGTGCCTGATCGAACAGAGGAGTCAAGGGAGGAGGAGGAGGCACAACAAAAACGAGGCAGAATGTCCTCTATGACCAACCATAGCCAGTCCAAGGCATCAGAAGTCACAGCTGCTCAGGTGCAGAGCGCTGTTGTCTCAAAGCACATGTACAGGAAGTCTGCTGTCTGGGAGTTCTTTAAGAAATGTGCAGCAGACTGCACCGTTGCTATTTGTAATCTATGTCAGATGAGGATCAAGCGTGGGAAAAAGACATCCCACGCTTGGGTACCACGTGCTTGAGGCGACATATGACCACCTGCCACGCATCCCATTGGCACAACACTTTGCATAGGTCCTCCTCATCTGTCTCTACACCCACTATATGTCCTGCCATGTCATTGCCTACAACCTCCACTGACAGGGATGATGCTACAGTAATGGGTGTACCAGGTCCTTCCTGAAGATTTACGTAGTCAGATTATGTTGCCCCAGCTGCTGCAGCATAAGAAAAAATATAGTCCCAACCATCCCCAAGCACAGCGTCTAAATGCCAGCTTATCAAAATTACTCGCATTACAGATGCTGCCTTTCCAGCTGGTGGACTCTGCTTCCTTCCGTGAATTTGCTGAATGTGCTGTACCACAGTGGCAGGTTCCAAAACGCCATTTCTTTTCACGGAAGGCCATTCCAGCAATATACCAGCACGTGGAAGTCAATGTTATGGAGTCATTGGGAAAGGCAGTCAGCAGCAAGGTGCACATGACTTTAGACACGTGGGCCAGCAAGCATGGACAGGGCCGTTACATTTCCTTCACGGCACACTGGGTAACTCTGGTTGCAGCTGGGAGGGATCCAGGACGGGGCTCTGTGCTGGAGCTTGTTCATCCACCACGCCTCCAGAAAGCTGCTTGTATGAGGTCTGTCTGCTCCACCACCTCTTCCTCCTCTGCCTCCTTCTCTGTCTCTGGTGAAGTGGCAGTTAAACCGACTCGAGGCAGGGGCTACGCAATGGCTCAAGCAAAAATATGCCATACTGTGCTTGAGCTGGTTTGTTTAGGGGACAGAAGCCACACGGGCCAGAAATTCTGTCAGCTCTGCAGGGGTAGGTGCAGAGATGGTTAACACCACGCCAGCTTCAGCTGGGGATGGTCGTCTGTGATAATGGCAGCAACCTTCTCTCCGCCCTATGCCAGGGTAAGTTGACGCATGTACCATGCCTAGCACATGTCCTAAATCTGGTAGTACAGCGTTTCCTAACCAGGTACCCTGGGCTGGCAGAGATTCTCAGCCAGGCCAGAAAAGTCTGCAACCACTTCAGACGGTCATTCCCAGACAGTGTTCACCTGGCAGAAATTCAAAGAGAATTCCACCTTCCCACAAACCGTCTGATCTGCGACATTCCCACCAGGTGGAACTCGACATTAGCAATGCTGCAGCGTCTGCACAAGCAGCAGAGGGCTATCAATGAGTACCTGTGTGAGTATGGCACAAGGACAGGTTCAGGTCAATTTGTTTTTTTTCCCCCCGCAGTGGCTGAAGATCAAGGATGCATGCACTGTACTGTGACCATTTGAGGAGGCAACAAGGATGGTGAGCAGGGACAGTGCATGCATCAGTGACACAATTCCTTTAGTGTTCCTGCTGGAGCGCACTCTGCGGGGAATTATAGATGTGACAATAGAGGCAGAGCAGCGGGAGGAAGAGGAGGCCTTCCCTAGCTCTCAAGGCCCCAGTCTTTCTGCAGACAGCATTCCTGCGGGTCCTCAGATCAGACAGGAGGAGGATGAGGAGGAGGAGGAGGAATATTTAAGTAGTGGGGCATTGAAGGTGGGGATTCCTCAAGGGAGGGTTTTGTGTGCCCAGAAACCCAAGGACTAGTATGTGGCTGGAAGGAGGAAGTGCACGATGGGGTCATCCTCATTGACCAGGAAGACTCGGAAGCTAATGCCACCTCCAACCTACGCTGCATGGGCTCCCTTATCCTGCAAAGCCTGCTAAAGGACCCCAGGATTCGTGCTATCAAGGAGAAGGATCATTACTGGTTGGCAAGCCTTCTTGATCCACGATACAAGGGTATAGTTGCAGAGCTCATCCTGCCTGCACAGAGGGAGGACAGGATGAAACAACTTGAGAAAGCTCTTTATAGCGACACTTGCGTAACACCTTTCCAGGCACTGGTAGGTTACCAAGTGATGACACAGGTGCTTCTGAGGCTGTGGATGACCAGAGGAAGAGCAGTGAAGGCTGGGGCCGCTTGACTGATGCCTTTTTTAAATTTTTTTAGTCCATGACGCCCAGGGACATCAAATGTAGGCACCCATTGCCAGCGTCTTCACCGTATGGTGTAGAACTACCTAGGGGCAAGGGCAGACCTGGATACCTTTCCAGCAGATGATCCACTGGCTTACTGGGTGTTGAGATTGGATCACTGGCCAGAACTTAGCCAATATGCTATGCAGCTACTAGGTTGCTCTTCATCCAGCGTGCCTTCTGAAAGGACGTTCAGTGCCGCTGGAGATTTTGTTACAGACAAAAGAGTGCGTCTGTCCACCGACTCTGTAGACCGGCTGACATTTATAAAAATGAATCAGTCCTGGATCAGCAGTTATCAATCCCGTGATGCTGACGTAACTGAATAGATCGGGGATCTCTTCTGCATTCCCAAAACCTCCACCTCTGCATTCTTCCACAATACCACAAAGGGGTTATGGTGTGAAAACACTTGCTGCCACTAAATGTAAAATATTTGGGTGCACTGCCACTGACGCCTATACCAGATACATGTCAACTCTGGTCCAACTCTGCAGTCTTCCACAATACCACAGAGGGGTTATGGTGTGATGGCACTGTTGCCGACACTAAAGGCCCAATTTTAAAGCACGTATTGTTACTTTTATGCAAAGCCTCCATAAGTTTCACCATAATTTAGCCAAAAGATCACTTGTTCTGCGTGTTTTAAAATGCCGCCTCTTTCATACAGGCTGCCGCCCCAAGCAGTTATTTATGAATAGATTAAAGGAAAACCATTTACCGTCATTTGAAATGTAATTTTTTTGTTTTTAAATGTTTCTATATATCCTACAAATCCACCACTTCACGGGCAGGTTATGTGGACCTCCTAGGCACGATATTTGAAGGAATTTTTCGTTTTTATTCTTAACCTTTATTTCATGTAATACTCACCTCACTGTTCCTTTAAAACCTTTTTTTTTTTTTACTTTTTGTTCTTGTTTCCTGTCCCCCAGGGCTCTACCCGGACCCCCATACATCTTTTATGGCAAATATCTTGCATATATGCCCTCTTGGAGGGCACTCTATAACTCGAACTTTCGAGTCCCGTTGATTTGCATTGAGTTTGGTTCGTGTTCGAGTTTGAACTCGAACTTTTGAAATTGTCCTTTTAGCGTCCTGGTTTTAGAGAGGGCCAGGTGATGGAGCCCTAAGTCTTTTAAAAACAGAAAACCAAAAATGTTGTCTAACAAATGTGAGAAAAAAAATATAAACAAGTATTTTTGTTGAAAATGAAAAGGACAGTCTTAAAAATTTTAAAAAAAGATATTAAGTCTTTACATTCAATCCTATGGGATTCACCTGTTTAAACTTGTTGTACTACAACATCAAAAATCAGGGCATTTTCAACAGAATTTCATTACAGGTTCTGTAAACAGAGGACACAATAATCTTCTATGTGGCAATTTTGGTACCACCAAATTGAGGAGAACTGCAGCAATATTGCATTAAATTTTGCTGTCAATTCACCAGTATTCGGCGTATTGACAACTCTGCGAACAGACGTGAAATTCACCGTCCGGTGCAATTCAGGGCCAATTCGGAGATTAGTGAATAACCTCTATATATAGTATCTATATTTATAATGAGTGTTTTAATGATTCTAGTCCACATTTTCTAATCTGGTGATAGATGGCTATACATTTGTAAGGAAATTATGCAAGAAAGAATGAATTAACTATTTTACCCTTCATTACTTTATCTGATACATTGTCAGGAACAGCACCGCAGGGGTACTGGCCTTATGGGTATGAGCCTAGTATGCCATGATATGTATGTATAAATAAACACACTCGTGAGGGAAAGGGTGGAGGCAGAAGCAGGAGAGCCACAAGCTGTGGTCATATGCAGGGATTGCAGAGGGTTGACCAGGGTGGATTATAGGAGGGGGTTACCAGTCTTTAATATTGCGGGGGTCTTGTGTATACTTGAGGGCAGAAACGATTAGGCTGAAGGTACCAGGACACTTGGAAGACACTTGAAACTTGGGAGACAATTAGAACTTCGGAGATACTTGGAACATGGAAGGTACCTTCGGGTGGAAGACACAAGGTGCTATAGGCAGGACACTGGACAGAGGAGGGATCCATTTGCAGTACCAAAAGGATAGTCCAGAGAGAGTAGTCAGGTGGGTTTCCAGGTCTTTAACAGATAGATAGAAGCAGGAGCAGAACAGGTGTATGTCTTTACTCAGTGAGCAAAAGGAGCAACCATGCTGAAGCCCTGAGGGATGGGGAAAGTGGTCCTTTATTCAGGGCAGGTAGTTGTGGTGTGATGTGTTTCTGTGCTTAACTGTTTAAGTTCTGGATACCAGTGCTGAGCATGGGCAGCACATGAAGAGGGCTGCCTGGATACACTTATTGCAGGCACGTTACAGTCAGCAGCGGGGAGCCTAACAACCATAGAACCCATGGCAAAAACCTTCTCCTAATTTTTAGCATAGCTGATGAGCAAATTTCTTAACCGCTTGTTGTCTTAGAGGCATCCAACTGGTTGAGCGATCAGCAAAGTTATGGCTTCTGCTCCCTATGGCAGATGATATAAGCCTGTAATGGATGAGGGGGCCTCTGGCTCTGGAAATATGGTATGTTTTAACCACTTTGTGGTAAAAAGGTGGATGGTGGGGGAAGTTTGGTTGGGTATCAGGGGGGTTATTAAGTAACCTCTCACTTCTATCCCTCCACCTCTATTTTTGGTCTAGTGTGTTCTTTTATGAAGTATGGTGGCATTTGACCACATGGTTTTGTTTGTGGAGAATTGAATGTAGTGGTATTTTTTATCTTCAGCTCTCTGATGTTTTCAGTTTAAGATGGTTAAGTATAGAGATGTGCAATTCGTTTCGTTCCGAATTGAAATTCGGACGAAATTCACCATTTTCTTATTTCGGGAGCATTTCCGAAAACGAAATATCGACCACCTGATTTCGGATCGATTCGATGATTCCGGATCATTCGGTGATTCGGATCATTTTGGCGATCCGGCTCATTTCGGGTGATTCGTATCAGTTGGTTTTTCGCTTTTTTATGAGTTAATTCGTTTTTTGTTGCTAGTTTAAGAATGGGAAGTAGATTACTACCAATAGAATGTAAGTTTCTTTACTTAATTATTCTTTTAGGATTTTTTAGGCATTTTTGGGGTGAAATTTTAGGTTTCCTAACTTTTTTTAAAGAAACAAGACTTTTTATCCCATAGGTTTCAATGCAGCATATGAATTCGCACACTGCCGGGCAGCGCTTCTCTGCAGTATAATTAATGCAGCATATGAATCCGCACACTGCTGGGAAGTTCCCAGCAGTGTGTGGATTCATATGCTGCATTCATTATAACTCATAAAAACTAAAAACTAATGGATTAAAAAAATTAATCGATCCGAATCAATGAATCGATCTCCAGAGTGGTGCTGCCCGGCAGTGTGCGGATTCAGATGCTGAATTATACTGCAGAGAGGCACTGCCCGGCAGTGTGCGGATTCACATGCTGAATTATACTGCAGAGAGGCGCTGCCCGGCAGTGTGCGAATTCATATGCTGCATTGAAACCTATGGGTTAAAAAGCCTTGTTTCTTTAAAAAAAGTAAGGAAACCTAAAATTTTACCCAAAACATGCCTAAAATATCGTAAAAGAATAATTAAGAAACTTACATTCTATTTGTAGTAATCTACTTCCCATTCTTAACCCTTTCGCTGCTGAGGCTTTTCCCGCCTCTGTGCTGAGCTCATTTTTACCGGTTTTGCTCATCATGTTTAAACGTGTTTTGAAGGCTTATTTTAGTATATGACCCAGACATATTATATATCGTTCTTTCCGTCATACTCGGCAGATTCATAATATGTCATTATTATATGTATACGTCATGACCTGTCTGTATATTATAACAAAAAATGCAATAAAATATGAATTTTCAATCATTTACAATGTGTAAAGTGTTTTTTTTTCACATTTTAAGATGCGAGCAATTGCGGTTATATTTTGTATGGGGTGCGCTTGTTAAAAAAATTAGAAATGGGGTCTCGTTACATTTTCTTTTGGGGAAAATTACGCGATTTTTAACAAACGCACCGCATACAAAAATCGTTAGTGCAGCATCATTGTTCACATTATAATTGAAATGGGAACAATATTGCTGCATTAACAAACCAAAAAAAAGAAAAAAAACTTGTTTAATTTTTTTTTAAATATTTTTTTATTTTTATTTTGAATTTTTATTTTTTTTTAAAAAACTTTTTTCACAGTCGTGTTTGCTATCGTTGGAACGGCCATGCTCTGGCCGATCCAACAGTACCAAACTTTAACCTCTAGCTCCCACGGATCGAGAGATAGGGGTTCATTGGAACCCCCTATCTCCACCATTGGTGGCAGCTAGGGGTTAACTCCAGGACTGGCGTCATCGGGCTATGCACGATGAAGCCAGTCCTCAGGGGGAGTTCCTGGAGGCTTGGCCGACATCCAAGATGTCGGCCAGCTCCGGGAAAGGATCACGAACCGGCGCTTTTCAGCGCCGATTTGTGATCCGGCTCCCCAGGGGTTAATGTCAGGTACCATTTGGAAGGGCAGGCTGTGCCCTTCCAAACGGTGCCTGGCATTAAGCTCAGGACCCCCGCGATCGGGAGGGAGAGAGGTCCGAAGGACCTCCCCCCCTCCCTTTCAGGCGTCTCCTCCGCACACGCGGGGAGGGCGCCTGAAATAGATGTCATTGCGCCACCGCGATGACATCTATTGTGCCCGCGGCGGTCCTGAATTGACGGGCTGACATCCAAGATGTCAGCCCGCACCGGGATTGGGGGGCACGGTGATCGGCCGGAATCTGGCCGATCGCAGGCTGCTTCGGGAGGACGTGCTCAGCGCGTCCTCCGCAGCCAACCCTTCCTGCGGCAGGACGCACTGAGCACGTCCTCCGCAGCGAAGTGGTTAAATAAGCAATAAAAAAATTAAATAACTCATAAAAAAGCGAAAAACCAACTGATCCGAATCTCCTAAATGATCCGAATCGCCGAAATGATCCAAATCACTGAATTAAAAAAATCCGAAACTAAAGAAAAACTGTCCGAAATTTTCCGAAACAAAACGAAAAAAAAGTCACGCACAACCCTAGTTAAGTAACATTTGATAATTTTGTGTAAAATTTTGTAACATGTGTGTGGTTACATTGTTAAAGCTGTGTTTTATCCACTTTTCATTAACAATTCTAATTGTCATGATGATATCCATATTGTTAATTTACACTACTTACATTTCTATTGTAATATCTAAAACCAGTATATTTTGCTAATGTCACCAGAATAGTCAGTACATTATTAACAAGCCTTATCACAGAGATTAGAGTATTAGTTACAGTATCAGCGATGACATCAGGAATCCACCATTTTTAAATAAATTTTATTACACTCTGGATATATTTTATTCACAATCTAAAACGAACAGAAATTGACAAATTGTATACAATCAAATGTACGGACAGAGATAAGAAGTGATTAAACACTCGGCACATCTAAGGCTAGGGTCAAACGAAGGCATTTTTACACGCGAACGTCAAAAAGTGCGTCCGAATGCATTGACGTATTTTTTCACGGAATGCGCAAAAACGGTCATACGATGAGCAATTTTTGTGCGTGATTTTTTACGGATCCAAATCAGGGAACTTTGGGTGTCTGGACGTTATGTTGGCCGGACATGAGCAGCGTCTGACGTCTCCTAATCACGCACACACGCCGCTAGCAGACGCAGCGCACTCTGTACGTCAGTACTAGCGGTTCTGCGTTCCCGAAATAATGCGTTCATTTTCCACTTGCGTTGCGCAGCCGGACTTTTGTGCGGCCGTACTTCGTATATTGGCTGTCATTGCCCGTGATTTGCTGCTACTGCTGCCGTAATTAAGTGCGCCAGAACGCACGTTAAAAGTGCGCTGGTCTGACCCCAGCCTTACCAATGCACAAGAATCTCAATAATAACTGTGAGATGTGGAACAGGGCAATCGTGTGACATCCAACTTCTCCCACTTGCATTCAAGCTGAGAATTAAACTACTGACCCATTTTCATACATTGTTATGTTTCTTATGCACTATCCTTTCATTTTTCATTCACAGTGTTGTTGGCTTAATGTTATATAAAGGGTCATTGGGCTGCATTTCCTAAAGCTCTCCTGGGGAACAATGCTCCTCACTGAATTATTGAGGGTGCAGTGAAATGTGCAATTTTGATCTTTACTGATAATCAGGCCTCAGAAGCGTCAGAATTAGTATGGGACATTTAATTATGTAATAATTGCAAGGTTAGTTAAAATGAACTCCTTCCTTTTCCACCCTCCACATCTAACCTTCAGGTGAATGGTGTCACCATTGCTTTTACTTCACAGGCTCTACTTGCCTTTGTGTCCTCCTTCATTCTGATCTCTCCTTCACTCCTCACATAAAGTCACCTAACCAAATCATGTCACTTTCAGCTAAACATTTCAAAAATCTGCCCTTTTCTAACCCAGGACTCTATTCAACTTATTTTCTAATATCTTTTTATCTCCCGCCTCAACTACTGTAACCTTCTTTTCATAGGCCTTAAATGATCCTAGATTATCTCTCTGCTTCTGCCAGACTCCTCAACCTCTCATCCTGTAACTTTCACATCTTACCCCTTTTTAATTCTCTACATGAATGTTATTGTAAAAGAAACAGGTAGCCAAAATCTTGGTCCTCCCACGCAAGGCTCACCATAACCATGCCCCTGGCTTCTTCTTCTTTATTAGCAACTACATTCCATCCCGGTAAATGCTGAAGGCGTCTCTAAAAGAGGGTACTGGATGAATCATAAATTTGTGAATAAACAGCCTGATAATAAAATATATATATATTGTGATGTTGGGGAGCCAAGAGAGCACGTGCACAACTTCTTGAGCAAAACAAAACAGCTTTATTTCCCCCTTTCAGGGCAGTCAAAGTGGCAACATTAAAAAATACACACTTGTCTTCAGCGAAATTAAAGCAAAGTCCAGATCTTCAGTACAACATAACAGAAAATAGGCTCACCAACTTGTACAAAAAGTCCCAAACCTCCTTTCCCAGTAATATAACTTCTTCCAGCAAGGCGCAGCAACACAGGTCTCCAGTTTGCACACAGCTACTTACTTTCCCCTTTAACTCCCACAATACTGTCTGGGAGTTGCTGACTTTAAGGCTAGGGTCCGATGAACGCATTCTATGCAGACTGTGCATCTGTGCACAACGAACGTTCTTTCTGACTGATGACAAGGTAGTGGCCACACGGTCCGTTTTTGTGAGTGATGTTTTTTTTGACTGATGTAGATGGGAAATAAAATTAATATGAAAAACAATTTTGTCTGTCAAAAATGCTGTACGTCAAAAATTCAGTCCGTCTGACTATGTTCCATCACTCACACAAAAGCTATGCGGACGATGTGGACGTGGCACACTTCGCATGTCTGTTCTATCGTTTTTACGTTCTTGCCTAACTTGCGCCCGTTTGTTGCGTCCGTCGTGCGTCCGCACTTCTGTGCAGACGTACTTCATGTGTGGGTCTCTATTGATCATAATTGTATGCTACCACGAACGTTAAAATGTGCGGCATCACGGACGTGAACACTGCGTTCGTCTGACCCGAGCCTTAAACCTCTTCCTGGACAGGAAAGTTAACCCTGTGGCTGCCCTTAAAGGGACCACAACCCGAATATGGGTGAAACATATTGCCCATCCAGGACCTCTACTATATATATATGTTACGGATAAAGCCCGAAGTGTGGTTAATCCTAGGATTACCCGGGTAATCCTAGGATTACCCGGGTAATCCTGAAATTACCCAGGCGTCATTAGCAAAAGTCCGAAGTGAAATTAAATTTCGGACTTTACCTGGGTAATCTGCAAAGTATCCAGAGGCCTCTGGCTACTCTGGTTTTCTGCACTGTTTTAACCGGGTAATTTGCACATTACCCTAGTGTTGCTGAATAAAGTGCGATGTGCAATGAAACATCGGATAAATATCCAAATGCCTCTGGGTACTCCGCTTTTCTTGGGTTTTCAGCAGGTTACACTTGACTGAATTCCAAGGATTACCCGGATAAAGCTGCAAACTATTATCTGATGATAACAAAATTGTGTTTTTTGTTATTTTTAATGAAATTGTATCCACAGTCACAAACCACACTAAATAACCATCACGTAACTCTGTGCGTTAATTGTCTGAAAATTAATTAATGAAGATTAAGATATTGTATAAAGAGTAACCTGATGGTTATTATGTTTTATAAATGATATATGAGCAAATATGACACATAATAAAGATCATGTAACTCTTTCACATTCATTTAAGAAACATATCATGTTACTCTGTATATTCATTATATCCGCAATACGTTTTAATGTTTGTCTTTTGCCATTTTCATTGATAATATCCATAGTTAATAGCAAAATTCACTGTTACCCAAGCGGGGTTGGATGCTCTGCAGATTACCCAGTGGTTTTGGGTAATGTCAGGATTATCCGGGTAATCCTAGTATTAACCGCACTTCGGGCTTTACCCGTCACATATATATATATATATATATATTACAGTAAGGTCCAGAAATATTGGGACATCGACACAATTCTAATATCTTTGGATCTATACACCACCACAATGGAGTTGGAATGAAACAATCACAATGTGCTTTAACTGCAGACTGTCAGATTTAATTTGAGGGTATGTACATCCAGCTCAGGTGAACGGTGTAGGATTTACAGCAGTTTGCAGATGTGCCTCCCACTTGTTAAGGGACCAAAGGTAATGGGACAGAATAATAATCATAAATCAAACTTTCCCTTCTTAATACTTGGTTGCAAATCCTTTGCAGTCAATCACAGCCTGAAGTCTGGAATGCATAGACATCACCAGACGCTGGGTTTCATCTCTGGTGATGCTCTGCCAGGCCTCTACTGCACCGGTCTTCAGTTCCTGCTTGTTCTTGGGGCATTTTCCCTTCAGTTTTGTCTTCAGCAAGTGAAATGCATGCTCAATGGGATTCAGGTCAGGTGATTGACTTGGCCATTGCATAACAGTCCACTTCTGTCCCTTCAAAAACTCTTTGGTTGCTTTTGCAGTATGCTTTGGGTCATTGTCCATCTGCACTGTGAAGCGCCGTCCAATGAGTTCTGCAGCATTTGGCTGAATGTGAGCAGATAATATTGCCTGAAACACTTCAGAATTCATCCTGCTGCTTTTGTCAGCAGTCACATCAACAATAAATACAAGAGAACCAGTTCCATTGGCAGCCATACATGCCCACGCCATGACACTACCACCACCATGCTTCACTGATGAGGTGGTATGCTTTAGGATCATGAGCAGTTTCTTTCCTTCTCCATACTCTTCTCTTCCCATCACTCTGGTACAAGTTGATCTTGGTCTCATCTGTCCATAGGATCTTGTTCCAGAACTGTGAAGGCTTTGTTAGGTGTTGTTTGGCAAACTCTAATCTGGCCTTCCTGTTTTTGAGGCTCACCAATGGTTTACATCTTGTGGTGAACCCTCTGTATTCACTCTGGTGAAGTCTTGTCTTGATTGTTGACTTTGACACACCTACACCTACCTCCTGGAGAGTGTTCTTGATCTGGCCAACTGTTGTGAAGGGTGTTTTCTGCACCAGGGAAAGAATTCTTCGGTCATCCACCACAGTTGTTTTCCGTGGTCTCCCGGGTCTTTTGGTGTTGCTGAGCTCACCGGTGCATTCCTTCTTTTTGAGAATGTTTCAAACAGTTGTTTTGGCCACACCTAATGTTCTTGCTATCTCTCTGATGGGTTTGTTTTGTTTCTTTAGCCTAATGATGGCTTGCATCACTGATAGTGACAGCTCTTTGGATCTCATCTTGAGAGTTGACAGTAACAGATCCAAATGCAAATAGCACACTTGAAATGAACTCTGGTCCTTTTATCTGCACATTGTAATTGGGGTAATGAGGGATTATTACACACCTGGCCATGGAACAGCTGAGAAGCCAATTGTCCCATTACTTCTGGTCCCTTAACAAGTGGGAGGCACATCTGCAAACTGCTTTAAGTCCTACACCGTTCACCTGAGTTGGATGTACATACCCTCAAATTAAAGCTGACAGTCTGCAGTTAAAGCACATTATGTTTGTTTCATTCCAACTCCATTGTGGTGGTGTATAGAGCCAAAGATGTTAGAATTGTGTTGATGTCCCAATATTTCTGGACCTGACTGTATATATATAAACATGTATTTTTTTTCTTTTAATAAGTAATCGTTTTTGACCTTTGACTCAATTTAATATCAAAACTGTTTGTTGAAGTCTTAACTGGACTTCTGAAATAATGAACAATGCTTTTCCTTTCCTGAAGCAAGAACTCAGTTTCTTAGTCTAATGTCAGGCGAATGCGTTCTGAGTGCACTCTGCGTACATGCATAACGGACGTTCGTACTGACTGAAGATACCGTAGACACCACACGGTCCGTTTTTTTCTGACGGATGTAGAAAAAAACAGGGAAATATGGGAAACAAAATTAATTAAAGTTAAATGACAGGTACAGTCAGATAGACAAACAAAAACTGAGCGTCAACGAGGTGGACGACGCAAGTGCGCTGCGTCTGACGTCGCATCATTATGCACACAGGCCGCTACGCGGACACTGCGCACTAAGGGGTGTCCGTCGTAGGGCTTTTACGTAGAGGCCTAAATGGCGTCCGTTGCCACCTGCGTTGTGCGTGTGCACGTACTTTGTGTATTGGTCTCTATTGAGCACAAATCAATGCTACGACAGACGTTAAACTGTGCGGCGACACGGACTTGATGACCGCGTTCGTCTGACGCTAGCCATACCAGGAACAGAGTTTTATTGGTCAGTGAGTTCTGACAACTATCTCGGTGAATGGAACATCATTCAAGCTGCAAGCTCCTTTTCGGATCTTATAGTTCTAGTGTAATGAGATTCTAGTGAGTGTTTCAATTTGTACCTCAGGAACATATATTTTTTCCATAACATAATGCAACCACAGATATGTCTAACAGTATACATCAGGGCTTTGTAAATGAAAAAAACGTTACATCTTTCTATGGGAATTCCGTTTGTCAGAGTTAGTCAAGTATTTGACATATTTCTTTTGACAGATATTTGTTTTGAGCAGATGCTCCTAGTTTGTGCTAAAATGTGCATAATATTTAATACTAATAATAATAATACAGCAAGCCTTGATTAGGCACAAAGTCCTATTATAAGCACATGTTCTAAAAACAACCCCACAAGAGAAATGCAGAACTTCTAACAATCACTCCACTGCCTAAACCATATGCATTTTGTCTTTGAAAACAAGAGTCTGCGTACAAGAAGGTTACCAACAGCCTTAACTCAAAATTAATATAGACCCTGTGTGGAAACACATTTTTTAGAGAGATTTTAGTTCTTTCACCTAGTATTGTGTCAAAGGATCTAGAAGGAGCAGATTATAACTGCAGTATTAACCAATTGAACGTGAAGGATGTGCAGGGAGCGTCCTCTCGTTTCACTCCTGTGAGCGGAGGACACTCCCTGCACATCTTCATGTTGCTCCAGTTGGCGCCTATCTGGTGCCGAACCGGTGCTTCAATCACAGCGGGCTGACATCTTACATGTCAGCCCGCTGTGTGGAACTGGCCCCCATCTGCAGGTGTCATCACAAGGGTGTGGAATGATGTTGGTTTCAGGTGCCACCTCTACATGCCGGGGGAGTGCCTGAAGGGGAGGGATCTATCAGTAGGGAATAGAGAAATAAAAAAGGCATCACAGGAAAGATCAGAGTCTGGCTTTTCCAGCGATGCCCCTCTTAACCCATTACCTGCCAGTACTGCGATCTGGCAACAAACAGCACCCGATCGTGGTATTCTTCTGGTGGAGCTGACATTTTGGATGTCAGCCCCGTCTCTAAGGCCTCCACTCTTCCAGTGACTACACCGCTCAAGGGTGTGCGATGGCGTCAGTAAGGGAAACAGTTAAAGGTAGAGGGTCATGTTTGATATCATTGGAAAGGTCAGAGCATCGATGATGAAATGTGTAAAAAATTTAATTTTACACTCTGCAAATGATTGAAATCGGAAAGGAAATTCACTTTTTTTAGTTTTTTTTGTTACAGCATTCTGGCAGGACATGACGTATACATATAATAATTATATTTTATGAATTTGCTGAGTCTGCAAAAAAAAGGATATATAATATGTCTGGGTCGTATAATAAAACGTGACTTCAAATCACGTTTAAACATGATGAGCACAAAACCATCAAAATGAGCTTAGCACGCATGATATGGGTCTGCAGCGAACGTGTTAAACAAACTTTATTTTGCAATTCTACCCGTCATGGTAGGACAGAATACATGGAGAGCTGTCGGGTCACTCCTTACCGTACAGGGGTAATAATCGTAATACTATAAACAATATGGTTTTAAAAACAGCTGGTTTTAATTGCTGAAAATCCTTCTATAGTACAGACGCAAAATGTGTTTTTTTTTCTTTCAGATACTACTTTTACAATCTATAAATTTACATACAGTACATTCTTTGTTCGAAAGCTGCTTTGCTAATAATGTCATCATGATCACCACAGTTATTAATAAGCAGGGTGTTTTACTTAAAAAGCATATTCGCCTGTAATGCAGAAACAGACAGCTAATTTAATAATGCATAACTGCTAGCAGCTCCCTATTACCGGTTAAAGCCTCTTACCAGCTTTATCTAACAAATTAGCAACTGACTGAGCCATGTGCTGCCATTAGTAGCATCTCCTGGAGTGCCTAGGACTCCATAGTGATCATGGATAGCTGTGCATGAGCTATTTATTGCCTATTTCCTTCTGCAAGAGATGGGGAGATGCAGTTGATTGCATTGTCCTCCGCAGCGCTGGACCAGATGTGCGTACCACATTTTTTTAAACAAATTTACTTCAGTGTTAAGTGATTTTGGAAAATCACTTAACACTGGCTCAAGCTGAGAATAATATATGACCTTGGATTAATTCTCAACGTGCCCGTAAATAAACACTTCCCATATGATCAGGTCTATTCACTAAAAGGTGAAACTCAGGATAATTGTCAGGAGAAGAGAACAATCTAGACCAAATAGCAGATTTGGAAAGTGAGATAAATGGGAGAATTTGTCTGGTTTGGCTATTTTGACCTAGAATTTTCACTTCTCCTGTCAGTTCTCCTGAGTTTCACCTTTTAGTGAATAGACCTGATCGTATGGGAAGTGTTTTGTTTGTGGGTACCTGGAGAATTGATGAAATTGGTATCTATTCACACAATTCCTTCTTTATCCTGTATAAGTATTACCAAAACACCCCATGTTAAAGTTAAATCTAAATGTAATATTATTAATGAAGAGTGCTTGGTAGTGAGTGGTTTAAGATCACTATCACTGGTGGATAATGAATAGCTGTCTCCTTAAATTCTTTTTGTCCTGTGCTCATGGGGTGTTTGGCTGAGCACCTGTATTAAGTTCTCTATTAGTAGGACAATTATTCTGCAGGCAGGGCCATCTGTTCCTTATGGATCACTATTTATTGATATATGATATATGGCTCATGTTTTTGCTTCCCCGTTGTAAACGCTGCAGAATCTGTTGGTGCTATATAAATACGACATCTGTAACTGCAATCTATCATCTATCTTTCATTATCAGATATTCTTTCATGCAATTATAAAGTTGAGTCCTTAAAAAGTTCCTTTTTTTTTTTACAATATGACGATAAGCCTTGTGAACATCAGAAGAAAAACTCATTAGAAATTAGACATGGCATTATTAGCTCGTATATACTAATTGAATCTAAACTGAAAAATAATCGTGCTTCAATATGGAACGCACTGTGTGCTCTGTAGCATGCTAATAAAATAAATGAGAGCAATTTGCTATTGTTATTTTTTCTCTAGAAATAGCAGTCGTACAAATGTTGCCATGTTTACAATTGTTTCAACTTATACTTTAACTTCAACAGGTATTTGTTTATTCAGTATTAAATTATCTATTTTTATATTAATCACTTATCTGTTGTCTCACTTTGTAGGACAAAAGTGCAAATTAACAGAATACAACAAGATGAAGAATACATTACTGGATTTAGAGACACAGAGAAACGCGTTAAGGGAAAACCAGCAAGAAATTAAAGACAAGAAAGCCTTAAAGAAATTCTTGGTTGATCAGATGTTCAAATATTTTGATGCTGATAACAATGGATTAGTAGACAGTAATGAAATGTCCCAGGTATTTCACTTGATGTAATGCAAAATAATCTTCCTTGGGGTATTTTTTTTTTGTAATTTATAATGAGGACAATGGACACTATTAGTCATTCATTTAGAAGTTAGTGGTTGCCAACCCTGGTCCTCGAGTGTCACAAACATGCCAGGTTTTCCAGCTATCTGAAGCTCAGGACAGGTGATACGATTTGCTGCTCAGTGATTGCAAGATTTTGTCTGCATTTCCCCAAGGAAATCTTAAACATCTGGCCTGTTGAGCACCTTGGGGAACAGGGTTGGAAAACCCTGATCTAGAACAATTATATTTCTTTAGAAAAAAAGGCATTACACGTTGCAGATGTTTCCCACGATATATACACATCATATAGATAATGCACTGATGAATTCCTTCTGATAAAAAGCATTTTTACAATAATCCATTGATAAGAAATCATTACCATTATCATACATGTCTAAGCAGTAAAGGAAACCAGCATTTCTGCCCTTACACCATAGTGCAGGGGTTCCCAACCACGGTCCTCAAATACCCTAACAAGCCGGGTTTGTCAGATATCTGAAGCACAGCACAGGTGATATGATTTGATGCTCAGTGATTGCAGGATTCAGTCTGCTTTTCCCCAAGATAATCCTTAAAACCTGGCCTGTTAGGGGTACTTGAGGACCGCGGTTGGGAACCACTGTCATAGTGTATTGTATAGTGGATGGGAAGGAAATCAATTCTACCTATCAGTTTAATGAGAATTTTGGAATCAATTGGCATTTAAGTATTTATTATTCACTCACAAGATATTTGTAAAGCTAGATAGGCGCTATGGTTATGTAAGGAGCTGGTTCCAGGGAGGTAGAATTGAGCCCTGTGTGCAATGATGCTTGCTGAGAAACATAGACGTATAAATGAAAAGAGGGTTTATTAGGAAATCATGGAACATAAAGGGCAACAGATGAATATAGAAGGGATCACAGTGAATAAACAATAATAAACTTTAACTGAAGGCAAGATAGGACAATACTAAACTAAACTATAACAAGGGAGAAATATATGGAGGCAGGATACTGGGCAGTGGATTCTGCGGGATGCAGGGCAGGCAGGTTCTGAGGCTTTCTGTTGAATATCAGGCAGCGGATTATATACTGGGCAGCGGATTCTGCGGGATGCAGGGCAGGCAGGTTCTGAGGCTTTCTGTGGAATACCAGGCAGCGAATTCTGTGGAATGCAGGGCGGCGACGACTGCAGGGTCTGCGATGTGCAGGGCAGCGACACCTGGAGAGTCTGCGATGTGCAGGGACCTGGAGAGCCTGCGATGTGCAGGGCAGCGACGCTTGGAGAGTCTGCGATGTGCAGGGCAGCGACACTTGGAGAGTCTGCGATGTGCAGGGCAGCGACACTTGGAGAGTCTGCGATGTGCAGGGCAGCGACACTTGGAGAGTCTGCGATGTGCAGGGACCTGGAGAGTCTGCGATGTGCAGGGCAGCGACGCCTGGAGAGTCTGCGACGTGCAGGGCAGCGACGCCTGGAGAGTCTGCGACGTGCAGGGCAGCAACGCTTGGGGAGTCTGTGACGTGCAGGGCAGCGACACTTGGAGGGTCTGCGATGTGCAGGACAGCGATGCTTGGAGGGTCTGCGATGTGCAGGGGAATGATACCTGGAGGGTCTGCGGGATGCAGGGCAGCGGGTTCTGAGGCTTCGGCAGTGGGCTAAGGAATCGGCGAGATGCAGGGCAGCGGTTCCGAGGATACTGTGGGATGCAGGTACAGAGGAAGGAAAATACTGGAGGGGACAAGACAGATAAGGGTCTAGGCAGGTACAGGAACAGGAGGTAGCTCCCTGTCAGCTTGGCATTCACCAAGACAATGCAGAAGCATTGGGCCTTGGGAGTGGTTCCTTTTTGTAGAGGGGAATAAGGATGCATTAGCCAGCACCTGATTGCTGGCTCAGCCTGGTTTAGAAGGATTACCAGTCACCCCACAGGGAACTGGCTTGCCTTTAGGTTTCCTGCGGTGCTGGCGTCTCGGGGCATTACATACGCCCCCCTCTAAGGGCACACTCTGGGTGACCAAGGTGGTATCAGGTGTTTCGGGATCAGCGTCAGTGGTCATAGAGTCAGAAAGGTCTTCTGGTTCTGAGGAGATGGGGTCCACAATTGCTGAATCCAGAACTGGGAATTTAGTAGGTTCCGGTCTGGTCTTTCTGGTGTGGATGATGGGAGAGTCTATCTTGGTTATCCCAGGTGTCTTCGGAATGGCAACTCCATAATGATGGACAGACGGGTAGATGTTAGACAAGGGTACTGTACTAGTGACGGAATCTAGTAAGGGAGGCGAGGCATGGTTTGCAGATTCCTGTACTTGGTCCTGCAAGGACATAAGAAAATCTTGTTGTTTAGCCACGATTTGAGCTATTTCATTGACTCTGGTAAGGAGTATTGGCATGGAAGATGCAATGAAGGATATGGTAGCTGTGTCTATAGATTCTTTTGCAGGTTTTATCTCCGCAGCAGAGATGTAAAAACCCAAGGGCTGAATATAGAATATTTGATACAGTCCTAACCTCAACATCTGAGGAAAGGGATTTAGGGGTTATTATTTCAGAGGATCTAAGGGTAAGTAGTCAATGTAATAGAGCAGCAGGAAATGCTAGCAGAATGCTTGGTTGTGTAGGGAGAGGTATTAGCAGTAGGAAAAGGGAAGTGCTCATGCCACTGTACAGAGCACTGGTGAGACCTCACTTGGAGTACTGTGTGCAGTACTGGAGACCGTATCTCCAGAAGGATATAGACATCTTGGAGAGAGTTCAGAGAAGGGCTACTAAAATGGTGTACGGCTTGAAGGAGAAAAGTTACCAAGAAAGGCTTAATGATCTTAACATGTACAGCTTGGAAAAAAGACGAGACAGAGGAGATATAATAGAAACATTTAAATACGTAAAGGGAATCCACAAGGTAGAGGAAGGGAGTATATTTAAAAGGAAACAAAATAGCAAAACAAGAGGACATAGTCTTAGATTAGAGGGGCAAAGGTTTAAAAGTAACATCAGGAAGCATTATTTTACTGAGCGGGTGGTGGATACATGGAACAGTCTTCCAGTAGAAGTGGTAGAGGCCAAAACAGTAATTGAATTTAAGCAAGCATGGGATAGGCATAAGGCTATCCTAAACAAAAGATAAATCCAGGTAAAGTATCCATGTAACTGGGCAGACTAGATGGGCCGAAAGGTTCTTATCTGCCGACATTTTTCTATGTTTCTATGTTTCTATGTCATATCAGGCAAGGAACTGGTAACAGGTATCTCGACAGGCGGCACCTTGAGAACAGAGACGTGAACTGGAGAACCCTCAGTGACAGCCACGTTGACTGGTGGCACTTCAGCAACTTGTACTCTGGCAGCAGGCTCTTTGGCATGAACCAAAGCTTCATCAATGGGTAGCGTGGTAGCGAACACCTCAGCGGGAACCAAGGCGTCGGCGACAGGCTCTTTGGTATAGAGTGAAGCTTCGGCAGCGGGCATTGCAGCCTGGATTGAGTTTTCCAAACACTGTTTTTCTGAAGGTGCCATCTCTGGATCTCCTAGCTCAACCCCCTGAGGTTTTTTGGAGGAATATGGGTTATGGGTACACTTTTTCCTCTGGCAGCGTCGTGTCCGAGATCTGGGCGTCTTGATGACATCATCCTCGGTGGGTATCTTTTGGTCTCTTGGAGGTAAAGCAGTGACTGTAGACCCCACATATCCCACTCGCTGACCTGGAGGTCCCTGTGAGCGTCGGGCGGTTTGTGGTTCACCATCAGAGTCTTCCGTGTCCCAGACCCCTAGCGCATCTTCATATATTGGGTGGCAGGGCGACAGATATTGCTGGATGGGAGTACTGGGAGTAGCAGTGGTCAGTGCCATAATTGATCTCCTGGGTTGGCGTTCAGCTTCCCGGAGCTTCAGTGCCTCCTCAAACCTCACCAGGTCCTTTATACAGACTACTGTCCCATTAGAAGCGTACACACAGTTTTGAGGTAGGGGTTCCTTGGATACACTGACCTGTATAGGATACCCCGTTACACCCAGAGGTTGCTGACTGTGAGTAATGGGTGTGATAACGTTGGTGGTAAGCGCAGATGTAATCTCCATGGGTATGTCAGAGGTTTGATATTCTGATGGTTCGTAGTCCATGGGTTCATAAGGCATGGGTTCTGGTGTGGAAGCCTGTAGTCTGGTGGGCCTTGGTGGAGATGTAGGCGGGGGTACAGGAAATGGAGTAGCAGGTTCTCTATAGGTAGAATTAGGCAGTGGTGCGGGTTTAAACACTGGGGCAGATTTTTTGGTAACAGATTTTGCTGCAGTAGTTCTAGCTGTAGGTGCTGGGGTCTTAGACGTTGGGGTTTGTCTCAGGGGTCTTATTGGGCAAAGCGGGATCCAGTGCCCCCTAGAACCACAGTATATACAGACACTAGCTGCCTGCCTCCTGGCACGCTCTGCCGGGGTTAGAGGACCATGGGTTACCTTTCTGGTGGGAGTATATTCCTTGGCAGCAGGATTCAATAGCTTCTGGAGTTGACTGTTCAGGAGTTCAATCAGGTGTGCAAGGAAGTCTTGGAAAGCCTTCTGTATTAACCCTTGGATAGCTTGATTCATTGCGGGCTCAATCGGTGTAGGCTTCTGCATTCTGTAAGGAGCTGGTTCTAGGGAGGTAGAATTGAGCCCTGTTTGCAATGATGCTTGCTGAGAAACGTAGACGTATAAATGAAAAGAGGGTTTATTAGCAAATCATGGAACATAAAGGGCAACAGTTGAATATAGAAGGGATCACAGTGAATAAAAAATAATAAACTTTAACTGAAGGCAAGATAGGACTATACTAAACTAAACTAAACTAAACTATAACAAGGGAGAAATATATGGAGGCAGGATACTGGGCAGTGGATTCTGCGGGATGCAGGGCAGGCAGGTTCTGAGGCTTTCTGTGGAATATCAGGCAGCGGATTCTATACTGGGCAGCGGATTCTGCGGGATGCAGGGCAGGCAGGTTCTGAGGCTTTCTGTGGAATACCAGGCAGCGAATTCTGTGGAATGCAGGGCGGCGACGACTGCAGGGTCTGCGATGTGCAGGGCAGCGACACCTGGAGAGTCTGCGATGTGCAGGGACCTGGAGAGCCTGCGATGTACAGGGCAGCGACGCTTGGAGAGTCTGCGACGTGCAGGGCAGCGACACTTGGAGAGTCTGCGACGTGCAGGACAGCGACACTTGGAGAGTCTGCGACGTGCAGGGACCTGGAGAGTCTGCGATGTGCAGGGCAGCGACGCCTGGAGAGTCTGCGACGTGCAGGGCAGCGATGCTTGGAGAGTCTGCGACGTGCAGGGCAGCAACGCTTGGGGAGTCTGTGACGTGCAGGGCAGCGACACTTGGAGGGTCTGCGATGTGCAGGACAGCGATGCTTGGAGGGTCTGCGATGTGCAGGGGAACGATACCTGGAGGGTCTGCGGGATGCAGGGCAGCGGGTTCTGAGGCTTCGGCAGTGGGCTAAGGAATCGGCGAGATGCAGGGCAGCGGTTCCGAGGATACTGTGGGATGCAGGTACAGAGGAAGGAAAATACTGGAGGGGACAAGACAGATAAGGGTCTAGGCAGGTACAGGAACAGGAGTCTGCGATGTGCAGGGACCTGGAGAGTCTGCGATGTGCAGGGCAGCGACGTCTGGAGAGTCTGCGACGTGGCAGGAACAGGCGGTAGCTCCCTGTCAGCTTGGCATTCACCAAGACAATGCAGAAGCATTGGGCCTTGGGAGTGGTTCCTTTTTGTAGAGGGGAATAAGGATGCATTAGCCAGCACCTGATTGCTGGCTCAGCCTGGTTTAGAAGGATTACCAGTCACCCCACAGGGAACTGGCTTGCCTTTAGGTTTCCTGCGGTGCTGGCGTCTCGGGGCATTACAGGTTATGGTATATGGAAGTGAATGAAATTATAAAGGGCAGTGTAAGTCCGCTGCAAGCCTCTAGGGGTAATATCTGACACTCAATCAGATACAGGAGATAAAACAGCATAAATGGTGTCCCTTAGGCGCAGTAAATGTAGGGAGATGTGTTATGATATATTGAAAAATCTCGATCTGTATAAGATAAATCAATTAGGATATGTAGTTTGCTCAGCAAAGATTGCTTTATACAGTACATCCCACAGGGTTCAATTTTGGAGTTCTTTAAATCTTCTATTTTGTTGGTGGATTCATACATATAATCCCAAAATTTTCACTCTTTAGTTCAATATTCTATGATTTCAGAGTTTCTTCTAGCAGCAGCATGTGACCTGCTCTGCACAGAGCCGCCAAAACCAGGAAGAAGATCCACCAATCAGAAACCTCCACCCTCCTTCCACTCTGGTCTGAGGCTTCTGATTGGTGGATCTTCTTCCTGGTTTTGGCAGCTCTGTGCAGAGCAGGTCATATGCTGCTGCTGGAAGAAACTCTGAAATCATAGAATATTGAACTAAAGTGAAAATTTTGGGATTATATGTATGAATCCACCAACAAAATAGAAGATTTAAGGAACTCAAAAATTGAACCCTGTGTGATGTATAAAGCAATCTTCGCTGAGCAAACTACACCCACTACATATCCTAATTGATTTATCTTCTACAGATTGAGATTTTTCAATATATGGTAACACGTCTCCCTACATTTACTGCGCCTAAGGGACACCATTTATTATTCACTGTTTATTAGCCTTCATATGTTCTTTCTTTTATTAAAATTATCAGCACAGATTCTGAAATTATTGTTTTGAATAACAGACCTATATTTTGTGGATTAGATCTTTGTAGAGATTGAGGGTCTTGAGGAGGAATACTCATTGTATATATAAAATAGAATTACTCCTACATGTAGACAAAAGCATTGAAAACCCCAGAAATCATGCCAAAGATTGCAAGCATTGGTTGCCCCGACCCCTACCAGACTGTACTCCTAAGATCATAAAATCAATCTTACATTTAAACAATATCAACACATCTGAATCTTTAGCAAATTTCTCAATTGGATCCCGGACACTTCATGTAATTCTCACTGCAAGACAACAAGGTTACTGTGGAGGCCTAGGAAGGACCTCAGACCATGTGAATATTTAGGCTGGGGTCAGACCAGAGCACTTTTAACGTGCGTTCTGGCGCACATAATTATGGCCGCACTAGCAGCAGATGACGGGCAATGACGGCCAATATACGATGTACGGCCACACAAAAGTCCGGCCGTGCAACGCAAGTGGAATTTGAACGCATTTTTCTGAGAACGCTGAACCGCTAGTACTGACGTACTGAGTGCGCAGCTGCGGCATAGCGGCGTGTTTCCGTGATTAGGAGATGTCAGACGCTGCTAATGTCCAGCCAACATAACATCCAGACGCAAAAAGAGTTTTATTGACGATCCGTACAAAATCACGCCCAAAAATGCGCGTCATCTGACCGTTTTTGCGCATTCCGTGAAAAAATACGTCAATGCATTCGGACGCACTTTTTCACGTTCGCGGGGAAAAATGCTTGCGTCTGACCCTAGCCTTATTGTTGTGATAACAACCAAAAGAACAGAAAATTATAGAAATAAATTGAAAGAATAAAGTGAGTAAATAAAATCCAATATGCTTCATCACTTAATGTGACTTCCTCAGGGAGGTTATTTTTTGTTAATGGAGCTATAGGTCCACACAAGCTTTATTGTTATAGGCTTATTATATTAACTCCATGCTCACTGACACGTGTGCAGGAAAATGGAAGTATGGTAGACCCCTCTGATCATCCTTGTTTCCCATTATACTGCCATGGGGTTGATCAGTGAGAGCAACACTATGTTTTAGCAATGTTGGGATAAGATGCAAAATGCAATGGAGGTTTTTGCTTTTGTGATGCCAAGGGCTGAACTACTAAGTGGTTTTCCACAAAAATAACACCATAAACCATGTACTGTGATATAGGTTGTAATTTGGTTATACATGTTCTATGTGTCATGTCCCACGCCGGCATTGCCCAGCACCCGGCAGCCTCTTCCTTGCTGGTCGGGCACCAAGTAAAGAGCAGGACCATGGCAGTCAAGTGGGACACCAAGGGGCAGGGCGTGGCCTGATGACGTGGGACCCATCGGGTTTAAAACCCAGCGCTTCACTCCAGTGCCTTGACGTGGTTTTACATCCTTCAGTGCTCTCTGTGACAACCCGCTTTGTGTATCGACTTTTGGCTATTCCTGACAACCCGCTTTGTGTACCAAGTTTTGGCTAATCCTGACAACCCGCTTTGTGTACTGATTTCTGGCTATTCCTGACAACCCTCTATGTGTATCCTACATGGCAAGTCTGAGAACCTGCTCTGTGTACCAAACCTGATTTGTATGAGAACCCTTCTGTGTACTGAGAACCCTTCTGTGTACTGACCGTGGCATATGGCTGACTACCTCCCCTGGTGCTAAGACCCTCGCTTTTATACTGAGCAAGTCTATTGTTTTTATCTGGTGTCTTTTAACCCTTTGTGCGTACGTATCTGTCTGCTCTCTGTAGGTAGCTTTGCTGACCATTCAAGGATCAGAAGGGTAGATAGCATTCTGCTTATAGTGACCAGTACCATAGATCCACGGGGGAACTGTGACACTATGTCACATTATCTGGTTTCTGGTGGTGTTTATTTGATAATTTTTAGTAGGGAAGAGGTAAAAAATAAGAATTTTTGGAAATTATTTCTATCACATATTATTATTTGATGAAACTGGTAATACCATTTTTAGATATTTTTAAATCATACGTACAGTTGTGTTCAAAATTATTCAACCCCCACTGAAATTGAGTGTTTTGGCCAGTTTGACATTGATTTTGATCATTCAGTCATCTTGCTTACAATTAAATCAAAGAGGCACGTGTAGGTCAGACAAATATAACATAACATTTATAATGAAATAACCACAAATGTCTTTTCTGTGCTCACATCATTATCAGTTTTATTCAACCCCCAAGTGACATGCAATCTTAGTACTTAAAAGAAGAAAGATATATATATATATATATCATACAGCGTAGGCGCCTATTTATAAACCAGATTACTTTAGTGTTATGAAGTAGTTAAATTATAACTAATAAGTAGTGAGATGCTGCCCAAAGGGGTAAGCGCAATATACAGAAAAAACAACCAAAATCTGCATTAACCAAAAATGATATTATAGATAGAACCTTTGCAGCGCATCAAAAATAGATTTAAAGGTAGACTTCAACAAAGAGGTATATCAAACATAAAGTGCTTCAGTCTTAAGGTGACAAATATTCAATCAATGTACACATATAAAAGTGCAATGTCCCATAGACCACAGTAAAGTGCAACAATATATAAAATTCCAGCAGTGCGATAGGTATAAGAGAGTCTATAAAGTGCAACAGTGTCCGAATGTGCAAAATGTGCAAATTCAATGATATCCAATACAACAGTATGAATATCAGTGGGAAAAAATCCTTAAAATTTACTTCTCTTTATGTTCAAGCGATGCACAAATATAGTCCTCCTTTCTTGGTCTGTGTATCTCTTGCCGTCTCTCAATAGTGGAGAGGATAGCCAGAAAGGAGAAAAAAGTGAGAGAGAAAAGAAGAAGAAAAAAAAAATAAAAAATTGGAAGGGAGAAAAAAAATGAAGAAATAATCGTGCAGAAAATCCCAATTAAATATGGCAAATTAATTACTCGTAGGAATATGGAAACTCACATTTATAAGAGCCCAAAAAATCCCTGGCTCTAGGTTAAGGAGCTTCCAGCCATATAGAGGGTGGCGTATCCCTTCTTAAATCTTCAACTCTGGTTGCGATGGCTACAATAAGATAATAGACAGCGCTCCCATAGTATATTACCGTAGTATGATAAAAAAGAGGTGATAATGTATTGAACTCACCAAATATGGAGCCTCTTCCACACAGGCTCACTCAATACAGCGTCAGGTACACTATGGTGGATACCCAGAACCTCTTCTCAACCGTCTGATGGCCAGATATCAGGAGCTTCCAAGCGGTGGCAAGTATATATCCAAGGAGAGTAGTCAATAGACTATAAACCATATAAAATTTATTAAAAAATTAATTGCATATTAAAAAATGGACAGATGCGTTACCTTTTAGACTCTCTTATACCCATCGCACTGCTGGAATTTTATATATTGTTGCACTTTACTGTGTTCTATGGCACATTGCACTTTTATATGTGTACATTGATTGAATATTTGTCACCTTAAGACTGAAGCACTTTGTTTGATATACCTCTTTGTTGAAGTCTACCTTTAAATCTATTTTTGATGCGCTACAAAGGTTCTATCTATAATTTCAATCTTAGTACTTAGTACAACATCCTTTTACAGTTATAACAGCTTTTAAACGTGAAGCATAGCTTGACACAAGTGTCTTGCAATGATCTACGGGTATCTTCGCCCATTCGTCATGGGCAAAAGCCTCCAGTTCAGTCACATTCTTAGGCTTGCGCACTGCAACTGCTTTCTTTAAGTCCCACCAGAGGTTCTCAATTGGATTTAAGTCAGGTGACTGCGATGGCCACTCCAAAATGTTCCAGCCTTTAATCTGCAACCATGCTCTAGTGGACTTGGAGGTATGCTTGGGATCATTGTCCCGTTGAAAGGTCCAACATCTCCCAAGCCTCAGGTTTGTGACGGACTGCATCACATTGTCATCCAATATCTCCTGGTACTGAAGAGAATTCATGGTACCTTGCACACGCTGAAGCTTCCCTGTACCTGCAGAAGCAAAACAGCCCCAAAGCATGATTGACCCCCCGCCATGCTTCACAGTAGGCAAGGTGTTCTTTTCTTCATAGGCCTTGTTCTTCCACCTCCAAACATAGCGTTGATCCATGGGCCCAAACAGTTCTAATTTTGTTTCATCAGTCCACAGAACACTATCCCAAAACTTCTGTGGTTTGTCCACATGACTTTTGGCATACTGCAGTCGACTCTTCTTATTCTTTGGAGACAGCAAGGGGGTGCGCCTGGGAGTTCTGGCATAGAGGCCTTTATTACGCAGTATGCGCCGTATTGTCTGAGCTGACACTTCAGTACCCACATTTGACAAATCTTTTCTCAGTTCCTCAGCAGTCACACGGGGACTTTTCTCCACTCTACGCTTCAGGTAGCGCACAGCAGTCGAAGTCAGCATCTTCTTTCTGCCACGACCAGGTAGCGTTTCAACAGTGCCCTTTGCCTTGAATTTGCGAATGATGCTTCTTATGGTCTCTCTTGGTATGTTTAACATCTTTGCAATCTTCTTATAGCCATTGCCCTTCCTGTGAAGAGTAATCACCTCTTCTCTTGTCTTCCTGGACCATTCTCTTGACTTCACCATGTTTGTAACCACACCAGTAAATGTCTAGAAGGAGCTGAGTATCACAGTCATTTTAAAGCTGCCTAATTGGTGCTTATTATGCTTTATTGCTGCTCCGTGACATCCACAGGTGTTTTCAATACCTGATTGAAAACACTTGAATGAACCTCTGTTCTTCAGAGTGGTAGTCTTTAAGGGGTTGAATAATTGTGTCAATGAAGAATTCACAAAAGAAACATTTACTACTGTATTACAAAACCAATTGATGTCATTTTAGTTGCATATGGTTCTTTAAAAAGTCCTTGTAGGATTTCATTCTGAATACAATTACAAATGTACACTAAATTCCCTAAAACCCTTTACAGCATTGGGGGTTGAATAATTTTGAACACAACTGTACAATTATACAGAAACTCATATTTCAAATTAAGAAAAAAATAGACAAAATAAAATGGCATGTGATTCAGGATTATAAAAATATTCAGAATTCAATTAAATCAAGTGCTAATTGAAGTAATAAATATTTGAAACTATTTTCTTATAACAAAATGTATCTCAATTGCAGGTAATGAAGCAGGACGGTATTGGTAAACCTCTTTATGAATGTTCTCTGTTTGATCTAGTAAAGTATGATGACTACAACGGTGATAAACGACTTGTCCTTGAGGAATTTTATAGAGCATTTGGTGAGTAAAATATACATGTGTCTACTATAGATATTGTGATGAAAGCGTTGATACCGGGCACAGAGTCCCATCAACACCGCAAGCCAAAATAGTATAATGCTTACACAAAATCAACATTCTTAAGATGTACTCGACGCATGTTGCGCTGTCATACTACATGCCGAGTAGTATGAAGGCGAAACATGCAATGAGCACATCTTAAGAATGTTGATTTTGTTTTAGCAGTATACTATTTGGGCTTGTGGTGATGAGATTCTTTACCCAGTATTTATCAACCTTGCTTTTTCTATACCCCATTCTATGTAGTCTCTGGGATGATAGAGGTTGCAGGGACAGAGCAGAAATGACTATAGCTTGAGGGATAGTGCAGGAAGTCGAATTGGACTAATAAGGTTTCATTTGGCTGTCTCTGTATGATTGTTGCTGCCATTATAATTGCCAGCATTTATGTCATTCTCATGAAAATTGGGACGGAATAAGAGTGTACATCCATTTTATGAAATGTCTGAGGCACATTTTCAAAATTAAGCTATGCATATACTGTACATGCAGATGTCTTGATGTAGTATTATCTATACAGCATACTTCACCCTGAGCCAGAACACTTTTTTCCTTTCTCATCATTCTTTCCAGATCTTTTCTATATATCTGAGATTTTATTACCGTCTTTGTATTTTTCTAATACAATTGTGATAAATATGTATATACTTGGGGCTCTATCACCTCCTTCAAGCTAACACTAGCATCAGCATTGGTGCTAGCTTTAAGGAGGTTATAGTGCTGCGGCCTGATCGCCTTCGAATTGCTAACGGGTTAAAAAAACGTTAGCGCTTGCTAATTAGCGATTCTTAGCACGCGTTTACTGTTCTTTGCGCTCCCTATACCTAACATGGGGAACACAAAGTGAAAGCACAGAGTAACTAGCGTTAGGATCACGCTAGTTACTAAGAGCTGACGCTAACGAAAATGTTACCACCAGCTCAGAGGTGTAGGTAACTGATTCCGCTGCTGCCAAATTCTTTACCTGCAGCTCAAAACCCCCAAAAAACACATATTTACCTCTTCTCCCGCAGAGAGACCGGCGACCCGATCCACTGCACGAGAGGCGAGATCCTGCCGGTCATGTGACCGGCAGCACGATCCTCCATGGAGTCCTATGGATGCCATGGAGGGGATGCTGGGGACAGCGCCGTAGTGCTGCCCCAGCATCCACGTGCTTAGCGATTGCTAAGGGACAGGCTGCCGGACTGGGCACCTGCCTTGCGATCTGCTTGGGAAACCAGGACGCTATGGGGAAGTTAGCGAACGCTAATTCTTTCCCTTAGCGTCCCAGTTTTAACTCAGGGCAGCTGATGGTGCCCTTCATTTGTAATTCATGTGTGTACCCGACAGTAGGGGGACGACCGTGGAGGCTCCATATCTAGCCTCTTTCCCCCTGGCACTTCCTTTTTTTGTGTGGATATTTTCTATAAGGTTTTAATCCCCTTTGGGTAGCACTATTCCCACTGTAGGTGACAGTAGCATCCTGGTATGTTAACTTTGGGAGGGAAATAAATTAGTACTTTTAATCAGCATATTGGTTGGAGTCTACCAATCAATGTCTCCATTCTAACCCTGGTGTAAACCTAGCCCGAGCTGTTGTAAAGTTACCAATGCCACATAGGGCCTTATTCCATATTTGTTGATAAGATAATTACAGGAGACGTTATATAACATCACCTGTAGTTATTGCCTGGAATTGCTATTCCACTCTTGCCGCAATCTGGGTTTACAGCTCGAGTGTTAAGATTCCCTACTCAAGGTTACTCTAAATTAACGTCTACTATACTTAGTATAAGAGATGTTAATTTACTTGTCCAGATGGAAGTGCCGTGCGCCGCTGTGGGTATTGGCTCGTGGAGTCTTTAGGACTCCATGTAACCCTGTGTCCCTGTGCGAGCTCTGTGAGAGCTCAGTTGTACAGAGGCTGTGTAAGGAGAAGCAGACAAACACTGGGAACTATGTGTACCCAGTGTTCTACTGCTCACGACCAAGGATGCGGTGGATATTGCTGCTCTCTGCTATATAAGGTATAGAAAATGTGAATTTCCAATGTGCAAAACTTGTGGCTCAGATGTAAAGACTGCAGAAGGTTTTAAGATAACACCTGTAACTGTTCTTAGCTTTATGCCTAGGTTGGAATCAGGCACTTTGTTTGCTTTTAGCTATCCTTATCCTCTTCACCCCGAGATGGAGATAACTTGAGACTTCAAAGGCATCATCAGGCCCTGATATCGAGTTATCTCGATTTGCAGCTCTGAAGCAAATGAAATTTGTTTGCTACAAACAAATTTTGTTTGCTGTTGGGCTGCAGAAGGTGCCCCCAAAGTTTTATCCTGGTAGGCATAATGCCCAAGGTACTAAAACTGTTTAACATTGGATGAAGAATGCCCAGATATATCGGGCTTTTAGCAGCTGATTCTGGGAGCCACAAGCTGCAGCTCAAACTGCTATAACTCCATGTGGCCAGTAGATGGTGACATCTGTCTGCCAAATAGGTTATTACAGTAAGAAATACACTGGGAATATTCTCAAATATTTCTTACTAAATAACTAATTAAAAATGTTGTTTTTCAAAAAAAACACTGGCGCCTGACATTGTTTTTTGGAAAATCACTTGGTAGTGAATGGGTTAAATAATAAAATCATTTCAATATTGCAATCAGTTGCATTGGTTTAATTATTTGTTTACTTTTAGGTGTTATCTCACTGGTCTCTGACAAAGCTGTTTTCAAGCAGTCTAATAAAAACATTAGGTTTAGCATCCTAACCCCCAACCTTTTCTGCTCAAGATTTGACAATAGAGACTTTTGTCTCCTTTCATGGCATTTCTAACAATTTGCATACTTTCAGAAACTTAACCATGTCAAATTGCATAAAGTTTTAGTTTCATTAAGTGCCATTTTTGACATATGCGTATCCTTAATGAAATATAAACCAGGTAATATTAGTGCTGTTACCATAGACTCTGTTGGTTTTCAAGTCATTTGAAATACACTTCTTTGGAAACATTTCTCCCTAGGAAAGTACATTTGACATTTTACTATAAAGAAACCTTTAAGTAATATATCTGTTAAAGACATCACTGCAGGCTATTAAATTATTTAGCATAGATTATAAATTTCTTTATTCTTTGCTGAGGGCCTTGGACTGACTAATTAAAGCATTTCATTTACCTTGGTTGATTTTTTTAGTCTTTCAGCTAATGTTTTGTTTACTTTAATTAAAAGATGCAATCATTAAATGTATCCAAAATAAGGCTTTTATCAGAGACAGCTACACATAATAAATGAACTTCTGAAGATGGAGGTACTTTATATATTTCTACAAATTGGGTAGGTGAGTCCTTTTATTCCCCCATAATTTACGGTTAATTTAATGTCAATTGCTTTTCCAGGAAAAATATAGCAAGAGTTCACTCAATTTCATGTATATTCTTGGGTGTATGAGTAATGTCATAGTATAAAAGTAATAAGAGAACATTTACAAATCAAAGGAAATGTCATTCACCAGTGTGTTTATCAAAAACAGCATAAAATAGTATTACATATGTCTTATTCTTTATAAAGTTAATATTTTCTAAGCTAAGTTAATATACAGCTTTAATATATACAACAATAGTATAGCCTTATTTTCCCCACTCAGTATTAAGCAAAATGTGTTCTTCTAAAGAAAAATATGTATAATATATTTAGCGCAACAAAAACTTAACTCAAGTGTTTGAATTACAAAGTAGAACATCCACCTAAATTGCCAACACCATTTATTCTCACTCAGATCTGTAGATAATAAGATCTATACAATACATAAATGCAGTGTGCAGTTCTATTCGGTTTCCTGCCAGAAATGATAAAATTTCACTATTCAATTGAATACACAAATGCGTCTGATCTACTGCTCCATATTAAAACATACACAATTGTAATGTAATAATAATAGGCCACTTTGGTAAAAGGTTCCAATGTGGAAAAGTAAAAATTGACTGTTAATTTTGCTTTAACATAAAATGACAGTACTATAATAAAACTAGCTTTCTGCCGGTGCAGTTATTTATCACCACAATGTTAGCTTCCCACTTTAATCATGTTTTCATTTGCTACCTGTCTGTTCATTTTGAGATCACAGTGTATCCAAAGGCTATATACGTGTCTCTCTGATTCTTACCCAATTACAGCACACTGTTGATTATAGAACACCTACTGTATCTAGCCATATATCCAAGCGTAATAAATTAATTTCTTTAGTATGTACTTTCCGTAAGGCATATTACGCATTTTTATTCTAAACCTCATATTTTACATGCTGAAGTGTCACTAAAACAGGTAGTTAAAAAGGAATAAGAAGGATGAAGACAATATTCCACCATTTTCATTTCCAGTTCTTTGTGGCCCTCAAAATATTGTATAAAAATTCAAATAGGAATGCATCCACTGATGGAGGATATAGAGCTCACTTGTTCGAACTCTAGCAAGCTCCCAGATCAAAAATCCAAAGAGTAAAATGTTGCTGTCACAGCAGCATTTTCTAAGCCTTGTGAAGGGATGATATGATACCCAAAGCATTACTCTTTACTCTTTTTGTGTGGCCAATAAACTGCCATGTTTTGGAATCTGAATGCCTTAGCTTTTTTAGGTTTTAGCTCTATTGTGCCATTGTGACAATAGCCAAGAAGTCAGGAGGTTTGGAGGCATTAGAAGGAGGAATTAGTAGGAGTTCAGTCTTCAACATGTTAATCTTTAGGTGGTGAGAGGACGAAATGCCAGATAAATAGTCGCTGACTTTGGAAAGGACAGGAGGAGAGAGATCATGGGTGGAGATGTAGATCTGAGTATCATCCACATAGAGGTGGTAAATAAAGCTAACAGTATTAATGATTTTGTAATGCAGCAGTAATGTGTTTGAACCTTTTGTTACATTGAGGTTTAGGGCTGCTATTTGCAGCTGGTTTTATGTCTGTCCAGGGTGCTTGGAGAGACATAAAACAAAGGATTTAGTTTCTTCATAGGGGACACACTAATCTCAGTATTAAAAGGCGTGAAAATGTTCTTTTCATATGCTAATGAGTGCTATTCAATGCATTACAATAAAAAATCGAGATAAAATCTATTTTAGGTGTGAAGGGGTTAATAGGCCTTTTTATAATTTTTTTAAAGGAATTTTTTGTTATTTAAACACATTTTGTGATTGATTTAAGCTCCTATTAAGAGAATAGGAGACATCCTTTTTTTTCAGTTGGGTGGAATTCACAGAGGCAATGCAGCGCTTTTCTCAAACGGTCGATAACTGCATTGGCGACTCCATTTTCGTCAAAATACAGTGAACATTTGATAAATGGTGAATTCACTGAATTTTTCTCAAAATGGAATCGCCAAATTAAGACAACATTTTTTTGTGAATAATCCCCTTTGTGTGAATGTCTGACACTGTGGAGGTTATTCACTAATGTTCGACATTGCGTCCGAATTTCATGAATACTGAATTTCACTTAGGTGCAATTTCAAGGAAATTTGTCTACTCACAAAGCTGTCAATTCAATAAATCCAGGAGAATTGATAGCGTATTTGATTTGTGTTCAGCATTGACAAGGCGATCGTCCGGTGCGGTTTGTTTCTTAATCTATGTATTGTGGGTTGATGTGCCAGAGGATCTTTGGTGGCATTTTGTCGCATTAGTTAAAATATTCCATTAAACAGATTTAGGTTTAAACTGTGTTACTATGCAGTGTTACTATGGCAACACAACTATGCAAAACTGTGATTGGAAGACTATATGGCCTATCATTGACAAGACGTGATAAATTGGGGTAATAATGAGAAAAAAATGTCTCGTCCGAGTTTAGTGCTGATAAAGCGATCGCATAATGCAGTTCACTTTTTTCACCTCTGTATTGTGAACTGATGTGCTGGAGGACATTTAGTGACATTTCCTCGCATTTATTGGAGCACTACATCAAGTAGATCCAGGAATTAAATTACAATATGATGACAGGTTACTATAACAACGGGACTATGCTAATACTAGGATTGGTAGGAAATGTTGTCAATCACCATTCCGACACGTCACCAATTAGGGAGGATTCAAACTTGACCTCCCAATAGGTTAATGAGAAAATTGATGCTGGATAAGAAGGATTTAAATAGCAGATTATTATCTATCATTCCTTTAAGCACTCCTGACGAGCCAGTCTTGTGAAACGAGCGACTGGTGCATTTTAGAGACAGAGACCATTTTTAGAAATCAAAGCTTGGGCAGTTTGGTTTGGATGCAGTTGATGACTTTGCTAATCAGATGGAGAACCTTGTGAATCATTGATCAATATGCATCTCAAAATACTCAGTGGCCCTATTAATGAAATACATTGAGATTCTTATAATTTATGGGTCTGTTTCGCTTTCTGTTTAATGGGTACTCTTGTCTTTCTTAGTCTTCTTTTTGTTTTTGGTGTTGATAATATGTTGGTCCATCTATATGGTTCTAATAAATATAGATCATTCTATAGGTTTGGGACCATAAAATTAATAATTGAATTATATCCTATCCTGAAACAAATCGCCATTAATATATAGAGGACTTTATTTTAAATGTATATGTGGTATGTGTATGGGACACAATATTGTGGTTATTTTGTGTGTCTGAATTTTTTAATCATTTAATTTGCATTAAAAGTTAAGTTTTATTAATATCTCAGGTAGACCTCTTGTATCCCTTTAGTTTGTCTGAAGGGATAGCTGTAGTTTGACATTTTTTGAGGGGTAAACCCTAATAGTCTCCTGTGACTTCAGTTCTTGGTTTTCTATGATTAAAGTTACTCTTTACTACTGAGGTAGTGATAATGTACAAATAACTTCAGTTCAGTGGCACTGATATTGTTCTGTTGAAAACTATTGCTTTTTCTATTCGCAGAAAGACCTTTTTATATTTTTTTAAAGACATTTGTACTTTTTTTATTTTTAAAAAACATTTTTTATTATTTGTGAACAGACCATTTTATTATGGTTTACAGGCCTTTTTTTCTTATTTTAGACACATTTTTACTACATCTTTATTGGTTTAAGCTCCTATTACGAGGATAGGAAACTTCCCTTTTATGTTTTTTTTACTTCGGTGGAATTTGCGAAAGCTAATTCGGCGGTTTTCACAAATGTTCAATAAGTGCTTTGGCAATTTTGGCAAAATATGGTGACCATTCAATAATAGTGAATTCACAGAATTTTCAGCAAAATTTAATTGCTGAACTGACTCGAAATGGGAGGAAATGCAAAGCACCAAAATTGTGTTAGTTTCGGTGCTTTGTGAATGGAGTCCTGTGTGTGAATGTGTCGGTGTGTGGATGTGTGACATAGTGAGAGCATATATGGCTGTGTGGGTACATGGACGCGTGATTGTGTGTGAAGGTGTATGGGTGTTTGATTCTGGAGCTCTGTGATATGCTCATACACACTGCACATTACTGTGAGTTTTATTGCTGTGGAGCTCTGTGATACGATTATACACACTGCACGTTATTGTGAGTATTATTGCTGTGGAGCTCTGTGATACGCTCATACACTGCACATTATTATGAGTTTTATTGCTGTGGAGTTCTGTGATTCACTCGTGCACCTCACATTAGTGTGAGTTTTATAAATGTTCTGCCTTATCTCTGCTGCTCCCAATGAAATACTTAAGAATATGTGCTGCTGTGACATGGATTGTGCTTTCTATGTTACAGCTAGTATCCTTTGTCGTTTGTACTTGATGCAATATGGGGTTGGTGTAAAAAATTATTTCCCGGCCCCCGCTTTTTATTCCCAGTCCGGCCGTGGTGCAAACACACACACACTGTCATGACTCATTGTACGGGGTTGCAGATTCGAGCCCAATGTGCGGTTAACATAGTGGAGGGAGGAAGATATAGAGGGAAGTAACAAATACAGGCTTACTAAACAGGGAACAACACCAAGAGTAAACCAAAGGTGAAAACTGAATAATAATAAAGTATAGGAGGTGGCTGGGCGAGACAGGAATGGGTCTGAATTTATGTATCTTATTTATTTATAAAGTATTTTACCAGGAAGGATACATTGAGATTTCTCTTGTTTTCAAGTATGTCCTGAATAGATATGTTCACACATATAATACACAGGACAGAATACGCTAGGTGGATAGGACAGGAACTGGCTTGGACAGAGGATACACAGAACACTGTAATAAAAGACAAAGCAGCAGGACAGGAAGAGGGCTGACTATAACAGAAATCAGGAGACACAAAGAAACTAGAGAACACAAGGAGACTTACTGAAAATAGGACAGAACAAGAAGGAGGCCGAGGACCAGGATACACAGAGGGTAGAAGTTCTGGCACAATATTAGCATCCTGGTGAGGTTTCCAGAAAGGGGCAATCCAAGCTTTAGCATAGGTCGGGGCAGGCAAATGGCAGAAGAGTAGTCAATGTTCTTTGCTGAAGTCAAATAACTAAAAGGCACAGGAACACTGGGAGGGTATATCGGAAGGTAGCAAGGAATAAATCACAATAGGTTTCCAGGAACACAATGAAGGGTAGCAATGGAAGGTCACAGGGAAGCCAGGAACAAGAATGGAGGGTAACAATGGAATATCAGACAGAGTAGAAGTGCACTGCACGCAGGTCAGCCACAATGAAGGACTTCAAGGCAGAAGCAATCTCCTGAAGGTGGGTGTTCCTATAAAGGAAGTCCAGGCCTAGCCCACACCTGAGGCTGGAGATGAGAGGGAAACGTGGCGTGGACTCTTTGGTAGACATGTGCATTCGTTTTAGTACTAAAACGATTTAGTCCAAATTTTGGAATAATTTAGTTTTCGTATGACTCGAGATATGAAACTGCTCAGTAGAAAAAACGAAAGAATCTAAAATAAAATGCACTACATTTTAGTTTCAGTCCTTTTTGTGATATTACATTGATGAGTGAAGGAGACCAGCAATGAAGAGCGCAACATCCGAAGTTCTGCACCCTCAACATGCCAATGCAGTAGGATGTTCTTTACAGAGAGGGGCATTAATTAATGCAGGAGGATGTTCTATACATTATACAGAGAGGGGTATTAATGCAGGAGGATGTTATATACATTATACAGAGCAAGGTATAAATTGAGGAGGATGTTCTATACAGAGAGGGACATTAATTAATTCAGCAGGATGGTCTATACATTATACAGAGAGGGGTATTAATTAATGCAGGAGTATGTTCTAAACATTATACAGAGAGGAGCCTTTTGTCTTTTTAGCCCTTTAAATCCAGTGGCTGTGAGCGCTGAGATCGGCTGCTTGTATATTATCTCTCAGTACAATGTATAAGTCTCAGCTGTTACAGTAACTGACTGCTGCTCATCACAGTGCTCAGAGTTTCAGTAATACAAGGAAATAATATTGTATACCTCTTATATCTAAAAATATTATTTACTAGTTTTACTGAAACTCTGAGCGCTGTGATGAGCAGCAGTCAGTTACTGTAACAGTTGAAACTGACACAGGGCAGTATTACAATGTTGGTGCTAACTTAACCAGAGCTGTTGTAAACTAAAAACCTCCATAGGCTATAATGGCTCTGGGAAGTTTACAACAGCTTTGGGTAAGTTAGCACCAACTATGTAATATGGCCCACATTGTGCTGAGAGTGAGAGATACTGTAACAAGCAGCAATCTCAGCCCTCTGAGGAGCCACCACTACAATAGTAATTGTATCCGCTGGTTTTCGGATGAATGAAATTAGTTTTCATACTAAAGAACTGAAAACGAATTTCTTTAGCAACTAAATAAATTGCATTTTAGGACTAATCCATTAGTTCAAAACGAAATTTTGTGCTGTACACATGTCTACTCTTTGGCACCTAGACACTAGGGATGAGCGGTTTGGGTTCGGACAGTTCGGAGTTCGGCCCGAACTTAGCCTATTCGGGTAAATCGCGAACTCCAAACATTTCCGGGTGTTCGGCGCATGTTCGATTTCACAATGCATCACAATGGCCCACAATGCATTTTCCCACTGGCCTGAAGCTCGTAATTGGCTTCAGCCTTGCACCTGACCACAGGTCTGGTGCAAGACTGGTTCAACAGTATGCCAATCACGGAATCATGGGCTCACAGAGCTAAGTCCCGCAGCACACTATATAACGTTTCCACGCGCCGATTCTGCACGCATTTCAGAGGAGATTTCAGAGGAGATTGTTGTGTGTTGTTACTGCCAGTCTGCCACGCTTCTGGGGGGGTCTCATTCACTGTGCCAGCAAGTTTTTTTGGGGTCACTAATTTCTTTAAAACATTTGTGAATTGAGGTGATCTTCTGTGTCTTGTCACACAGCCAGCAAGTTTTTTGGGGCTCACTAATTTCTTTAAAACATTTGTGAATTGAGCTGATGTGTGTCTTGTCACACAGCCAGTACCACGCAGTATTTTGGGGCTCACTAATTTCTTTAAAACATTTGTGAATTGAGGTGATCTTCTGTGTCTTGTCACACAGCCAGTACCACGCAGTATTTTGGGGCTCACTAATTTCTTTAAAACATTTGTGAATTGAGGTGATCTGTGTCTTGTCACACAGCCAGTACCACACAGTATTTTGGGGCTCCCTAATTTCTACAAAACATTTGTGAATTGAGGTGATCTGTGTCTTGTCACACAGCCAGTACCACGCAGTATTTTGGGGCTCACTAATTTCTTTAAAACATTTGTGAATTGAGGTGATCTGTGTCTTGTCACACAGCCAGTACCACGCAGTATTTTGGGGCTCACTAATTTCTTTAAAACATTTGTGAATTGAGGTGATCTTCTGTGTCTTGTCACACAGCCAGTACCACGCAGTATTTTGGGGCTCACTAATTTCTTTAAAACATTTGTAAATTGAGGTGATCTGTGTCTTGTCACACAGCCAGTACCACGCAGTATTTTGGGGCTCACTAATTTCTTTAAAACATTTGTGAATTGAGGTGATCTGTGTCTTGTCACACAGCCAGTACCACGCAGTATTTTGGGGCTCCCTAATTTCTACAAAACATTTGTGAATTGAGGTGATCTGTGTCTTGTCACACAGCCAGTACCACGCAGTATTTTTGGGGTCACTAATTTCTACAAAATATTTGGGAATTGTTATAATCCGTGTGTTCTCACTGGCTGCCACCCATCAAGGGGTCTCACTGATTTATAAGAGGTTTCACTGCCACCCATCAAAGGGTCTCACTGATTTATAGGAGGTTTCACTGCCACCCATCAAAGGGTCTCACTGATTTATAGGAGGTTTCACTGCCACCCATCAAAGGGTCTCACTGATTTATAGGAGGTTTCACTGCCACCCATCAAGGGGTCTCACTGATTTATATGAGGTTTCACTGCCACCCATCAAAGGGTCTCACTGATTTATAGGAGGTTTCGCTGCCACCCATCAAAGGGTCTCACTGATTTATAGTAGGTTTCACTGCCACCCATCAAAGGGTCTCACTGATTTATAAGAGGTTTCACTGCCACCCATCAAGGGGTCTCACTGATTTATACCAGAGTTCTGTAAATCTTTAATCTTTATACCAGTTGAATCAGAGTTCTGTATATATTTAATCTATATATCACTGACCATGTCTGAAAGAACAAAAAGGACAGGCAAACGCTCCCAGACACAGATAAGAGGGCAAGCAGCCCCTGTGTTGGGAGGCTGTGCCTCTGGTCGTGGTGGATGTGGTGCATCCTCTGCAGGGGCACGCTTGTCCTTTATAACTGGTGCTGGCCGTCTTCTTAACCTGCAGCAACATACAGAGGATTTGGTGGATTGGCTAGCCAGGCCATCCTCATCCTCCGAGTCCTCTGCCAGCCAGGCTTCTAGTGCTTTACAGTCCACCTCAGCTGCCATAGCATCTAATGCAGCCTCCATGTCCACAGCTACTCCTGCCGTAGCCTCGCTATCACACACGGAGGAGTCACCTGAATTGTTTGACTACAATGACAGTGACATGCTGCTTGAGGATGCGCAGCAACTACAGTGCTCTGATTCAATCTCTGAGGTTGAGCAAGGGAGTATAATTAACTTAGAGGAAGGGGTGCCAGTGATGACACACAAATAACTGGCACTCATGTTGCCCCAGCAGCTGCAGCATACTGCCAAGTTGGCTCCAGTGACAAGGAAATAGGGGGTGAAGATGACATTGATGATGAGGTCACTGACTCCACCTGGGTGCCAGATCGACCTGAGGAATCAAGTGAGGAGGATGGGGAGGAGGAGGAGGCACAGCAAACACGAGGCACAACATCCTCTGTGACCAACCGTAGCGCTAGCCAGTCCAAGGCATCACATGTCAGAGCTGCTCCGGTGCAGAGCGCTGTTGTCTCAAAGAACACATGCAGGAACTCTGCTGTTTGGGAGTTCTTTAAGAAATGTGCAGCAGACCCCACCGTTGCTATTTGTAATCTATGGCAGTCTTGCACCAAAGGCAGAATATCTGGGTGCACTGACGCCTTTACCAGATCCATATCTTTTTAATATAGGACCGCAAGGTTCACCCCTGCATTCTTCCACAATACCACAGAGGGGTTACTGTACTTGCAGGCCTGGCACCAAAAGCACAATATTTGGGTGCACTGCCACTGACACCTGTATCAGATTCATATCCTCAGAGGGGTTTCGGTGTGAAAGCACTGTTGGGGACGCTAAAGGACCAATTTTGAAGCACCTATTGTTACTTTCATCCAAAGCCTGCATAAGTTTCACAATAATTTAGCCAAAAAAATCAGTAAACTTTTTCTGCGTGTCCGAAAATATCTCCTCTTTTCATACAGACTGCCGCCCCAAGCAGTTGTTTATGGATAGATTAAAGGAAAAGCATTTACCGTCATTTGAAACATAATTTTTTTGTTTTTAAGTGTTTCTATACATCCTACAAATCCGCCACTTCACGGGCAAGTTATGGGGACCTCCTAGGCACGATATTTGAAGGAATTTTTCATTTTTATTTTTAACCCTTATTTCATGGAAAACTCACTGTCCCTTTAAAAACGTATTTTTTTAAACTTTTTGTCCTTGTTTCCTGTCCCCCAGGGCACTACCCGGACCCCCATACACCTTTTATGGCAAATATGTAGCATATATGCCCTCTTGGAGGGCACTCTAAAAACCGAATTTTCAGCCCCATTGACTTGCATGGGGTTCGGGTTCGGACCCGAACATTTGGAAAAATTCGGGTTCGGACCCGAACATTTGGAAAAATTCGGGTTCGGGCCCGAACCGAACTTGGGGGGTGTTCGGCTCATCCCTACTAGACACCAGACAAGACGGGTAAAATCCAGTTTGAAAGGCTACATGAAAAAAGGGGGTTACCGGTGTCTGTTACGGAGCAGCACCAGATTTGGCCATTTTACAGCGAGGCGGCGATGGCTGCAACACACACACACTGTTTAACATGGCACAAAACTGAAGAGGGCTTTACAAGTCAGTGATAGTATATTAAATGTGATACTGTAAGGGAGGAGTCACCAACATTAGCCCTCCAGATATTTTGAACTAAATTTCCTTTAAGGCTTGGCCAAGCCAATGAGTGGCTGAGCAACATGTGTAATTCCAAAATATGTGAAAGTTCAAGGTTGCTATCCCCTTGCTGTAAGGTTTGGATTGAGAGCCCTTTAAGAAGGATGTTCTAAAATATACTTTAACTCTTAGCTGAAATACATTCACTCCTTGAACCAATCAGTAAATGCAAAAATAATATTCACTTAGGCTGTCAAAAACAGGTACTTTTCCAAGGTGTTCGTGTGACATCAAACATATATATATATACACACGAAGTGTTGAGGTGGTCTGTGAGGGTAATTGCTCGAGATGCTCATTCCTATTGTAAAGATCCTGACATTTTTTTTTCTTTTTTATTTTCTTTTATTGCTTGGGAAAGACAGTTCTGTTTTGAGTTATTTATTGATATGTTCTTTAATATTTCACCTATTTCCTTTTTTCATTACAAAAATGCAAAATGTATGATGGATTACTATACCTTCTCTTATATTGAAAAATGAACCCTTAATGAATGCAATTTACTATGCCTATCAATCAGTGGCGTCGTAACGTGGGGGCGGGGGGTGCGAACCGCACCAGGTGACACCCGCCCTTAGGGTGACACCGTCACCCTAAGGGCGGGTGTCTCACCCTCTGCCGCCTGTTCGCTCCCTGCGAGCGTCCGAAGCATGCAGCTTCGGCGCTCGCCTGGGGGAAACACGTCACCAGCCAATCGCGGCTGGTCACGTGGCTCCCCCAGATGAGCGCCCAAGCTGCGCGCCGCCGGACACTCAGAAGGAGCGAACACGCGGCGGAGGTGAGCTGGGCCATATCCAGGAGGTGAGCTGGGCCATATCCAGGAGGTGAGCTGGGGCAAATCCATGAGGTGAGCTGGGGCAAATCCATGAGGTGAGCTGCGGCATATCCATGAGGAGCTGGGGCAAATCCATGAGGAGCTGGGGCATATCCATGAGGAGCTGGGGCAAATCCATGAGCCGCTGGGGCAAATCCATGAGCTGCTGGGGCAAATCCATGAGGAGCTGGGGCAAATCCATGAGGAGCTGGGGCAATATCCATGAGGTGAGCTGGGGCATATCCATGAGGTGAGCTGGGGCATATCCATGAGGAGCTGGGGCAAATCCATGAGCCGCTGGGGCAAATCCATGAGCCGCTGGGGCAAATCCATGAGGAGCTGGGGCAAATCCATGAGGTGCTGGGGCAATATCCATGAGGTGAGCTGGGGCATATCCATGGGGGCCTGGGGCATATCCATGAGGAGCTGGGGCATATCCATGAGGAGCTGGGGCAAATCCATGAGCCACTGGGGCAAATCCATGAGGACCTGGGGCAAATCCATGAGGAGCTGGGGCAAATCCATGAGGTGCTGGGGCAATATCCATGAGGTGCTGGGGCAATATCCATGAGGTGCTGGGGCAATATCCATGAGGTGAGCTGGGGCAAATCCATGAGCTGCTGGGGCATTATCCATGAGCTGGGGCATATCCATGAGCTGGGGCAAATCCATGAGGAGCTGGGGCAGTATCCATGAGGTGAGCTGGGGCATATCCATGAGGAGCTGGGGCAAATCCATGAGCCGCTGGGGCAAATCCATGAGGAGCTGGGGCAAATCCATGAGGAGCTGGGGCAAATCCATGAGCTGCTGGGGCATTATCCATGAGCTGGGGCATTATCCATGAGCTGGGGCATTATCCATGAGCTGGGGCATATCCATGAGCTGGGGCAAAATCCATGAGAGCAGCTGGGGCAGTATATCCTTGAGCTGGGGCAGTATATCCATGAGCTGGGGCAATATCCATGTGCTGGGGCATATCCATGAGCTGGGGTGTATGAGCATTCAGTGTTATATGGGAGTACTGATTTAGGAGTTAGAGTAGTTAAAAAAAAATCCGTAAAACTCGGGGGGGGGGGGTTGACACCATAAGTTACCGCACCGGGTGACACCAACCCTAGTGACGCCACTGCTATCAATAAAAGGTTTGGAACCTAAACTATTAAGATAAGTATCTGCTATACTGCAATATTTGTTTCGTAAGTCCTACGCAGCAACCTCAAAAAATACTTTCTTAGAACAAAATAAGTTAAGTTTGCTGTCTGTTTACAAGGAGAGAATTTTTTACAATGCTCACCCATAATAAAGATGGCCATCTTTATAGCAAATAGGATCCTATACATACAGTGGTAAGAAAATGTATGTGAACCCCATAGAAATGACTGCATTTATGTTTAAATTTATCTTAAATTCTGGTTTGATGTTCATCTAAATGACAGTAATTAACGAGCAGCATCTGTTTTAACTAATCATTGAAATATTCACAGTATAGGTTGAAAGCAGTATGTGAAACCCTAAGCTAACGACCGCTAATTAGAGATGGAAATTGACAAACCTGGCACCCAATTAATGAAGTGAGATTGGAGGTGTGAGTTAGAGTACCTTTGACTTATAAAACGCACTCAAACATTTTGCTTACTATTCTCATAAAGTCTCTGTTGATGTGAACCATGTCTCAAAAAATAGAGCTCTCAGAAGACCTGCGATCAAGATAATTGTGTTCCCTAAAGCTGGAAACAATTACAAAGTTATTAACCACTTCACTGCTAAGGACGCACTCAGCGCTGCCACCCGCAGGTAACGTTCCTTGCGGTGGATGCGCTGAGCGCGTCCTCCCTTTGGGGCCAGCGTTCAGCCGGGTTCCAGCCGATCGCTGGCCCCCGGTGCGGGCTGACATCCTCGATGTCAGCCCAGCACCCGGAACCGCCGCCGGAGTAATTAGGTGTCATCGCGGGGGCGCGATGACACCTAATTCAGGCGCCCCCCGCATGTGCGGAGGAGGTGCCTGAAAGCCGAGGGGGGGAGGTCCTTCGGACCTCTCTCCCTCCCGATCGGCAGCGTGCAGGGGGTTAACCCAGGCACCGTTTGGAAGGGCACAGCCTGCCCTTCCAAATGGTACCTGGCATTAACCCCATGGGGGCCGGATCACGAATCGGCGCCGAAAAGCGCCGGTTCGTGATCCTTTCCCGGAGCTGGCCGACATCTTGGATGTCGGCCAAGCCTCCGGGAACTCCCCCTGAGGACTGGCGTCATCGTGCATAGCACGATGACGCCAGTCTTGGAGATAACCCCTAACTGCCACCAATGGTGGAGATAGGGGGTCCCAATGAACCCCCTATCTCCCGATCCGTGGCAGTTACGGGTTAATGTTTGGTATTGTTGGATCGGCCAGAGCATGGCCGTTCCAACAATACCAAATATGAGTAGGAAAAAAGTTTTTTTAAAAAAAATTAAAAATAAAAATAAAAAAATATTTAAAAAAAATTATAAAAAAAAATAAACAATTTTTTTTTCTTTTTTTTGGTTCGTTAATGCAGCAATATTGTTCCCATTTCAATTATAATGTGAACAATGATGCTGCACTAATGATTTTTGTATGCGGTGCGTTTGTTAAAAATCGCGTAATTTTCCCCCAAAAAAAATGTAACGAGACCCCATCTCTATTTTTTTTAACAAGCGCACCCCATACAAAATATAACCGCAATTGCTCGCATGTTAAAATGTGAAAAAAAAACACTTTACACTTTGTAAATTATTGAAAATTCATATTTTTTTGCATTTTTTGTTATAATATACAGACAGATCATGACGTATACATATAATAATGACATATTATGAATCTTCCGAGTCTGACGGAAGGAACGATATATAATATGTCTGGGTCATATACTAAAATAAGCCTTCAAAACGCGTTTAAACAAGATGAGCAAAATCGGTAAAAATGACCTCAGCACAGAGGCGGGAAAAGCCTCAGCAGCGAAAGGGTTAAAGTGCTTAGAAATGCATATCTCCGGTGTTAGACAAATTGGCTACAAATGGAGACGATTTAATAATGTGACTAGCCACCCTAGAGGTAGCGATTAGGTCAAGGTGATTCAAAAGGCACACAATTCTGGATGCATTAGAAAAGAAACCTTGAGTGGCAGCTAAAGACCAGAAGAAATCATTGGAGCTGGTTAACATCTCTAGTCCTGAGCCTACTCTATGGAAAACGTTAAATAGACATTCAGGGTTATCCAAAGAGATCCGAATTGCTTGAGAAAGGTAACCGAACGCTGAAAATCAGCGTTCGGTTACCTTTCTTGGCCATTCGGTTATCCAGAGAGCAGGCAATTCGCCAAATCCTGGCGAATTGCCTGCACATACGGTGCCTGTTCGGTGCCTGTTCGAGGGCAGTGAAATCCCCATGAAAATGCACTGCTTCGGCTATTCAGAGAACACAAACCAGCAATGAAAGGTTCCCGAAATGCCCTGCCATTCGGTGGTTTAATTCGGCAAGTTAATTCAGGAGAATCCCATAGACTTCAATGTTAAAAATATTCCCGTTTTAATTCAATATCTAATAAACCGTTCATTATAAAATTCTGCAGTAAAGAGTCTCTTTATTTATAGATTTTTTTAGGATACTTTAAGCATTTTTCTGATTTTTTTTTTTTTTTTAAAAGTCCAATTTATTAATTTTTTTTTTTAAGTTTATTTATTTTTTCTGTAACAGCCCTCTTTATTATCATTCCCTGGACCTCCTGTGTAAATTTCAGACATTTTCATTCAGTAGTTTCTTTGCAAACAGCTTTTCACTTTCACATTCATACAAACTCTTTTGTAATTTATTCACCTCCCTCTGTCTGCGGTGTCGGCTTTTTCTTGGCTTTTTCCGGCGGCTTCGCTGCGTGTGATCGGCTCCTGCTCGGGTTTTTCCGGCGTCTTCGACGGGTTAATCCAGATGTTTTTGAGGGTTTTCGGCATGCATTCGGCAGTTTTTGCGGTTAGTTTTCATCAGGTTTGCTGTAGCTTTTCCCTGCAATTCGGGGACCCTGTGGTGCTTGCTGAATACACCGCAGGGTCACCGAAATGGGATCGGCAAAAGGAACCGAATTGAAGAGAACGAAAAGTCACCGAACGTGCGGTGACTTTTCGAATCTCTTTGGATAACCCTGCTTGTGTCCATGGCAGCACACCATGAAGAAAGTGTTTGCTTTTAAAAAAATAGAAAAAAAAGAAATTGCGGCACACTTGAATTTTGCCAAAGACCACCTTGACACTCTGCAGTGCTATGAGAAAATGATTTTTGAACTGATGAAACTAAGATTTGATTTGTTGGGAAGAACAGGCAGCATCATGTATGGCGTAAAATGGGCACTGCATACCAGCATAAAAACTCTAAGTAAGATGGAGGGAGCATCATGATTTGGGGGTGTATTGCCTGGACCACTGGCAGTCATCAAGGGAAAAAAATGAATTATCAAGTTTATCAAGATAACCTACAGGATGATATCAGGGAGGCAGTTCACCAGCTGAAGCTCAGTAGATGTTGGGAGATGCAGCAGGAAATCAATCCTAAACCTCAAAATAATCCCACTGCAGAATAGCTTCACAAATAGAAAATTTGCCTTTTTCGAGTGGCCCAGTTACAGCCCAGACCTTAACCCCATAGAGATATTGTGGAATGACCTCAAGAAAGCATTTCATCAGACATCCTTAAAATATGGCTGAGCTGAAGCAATTCTGTAAGGAAGAGTGATCCAAAATTCTTTCTGAATGTTGTGCAGATCTATTCCACAGGCATCGGAAAAAGTTTGGTTGCGGTTATTGCTGCCAAAGGGCTATTAACCAACTATTAAACCCAAGTGTAAACTCGCTTTTTCCACAGCACTGTGAACGTTTAATGGGGTGTGTATAATAAAGACATGAAAGATTATATTTTTTTGGGTATTGATAGCTTAAGCACATTTTGTTATCACGTGTTCTCTATACTCATGATTTGAGCATGAGATGACATTTTGGGCCCTATTACAATCTTCACGCAAATGTTAACGCTCACTTGCGTGAGCATTAACGATTGCTGCGGTAGTCACCGCATATTACAATCCAAACGCAAAGGGGTTGAAAAACCCATTTGCGTTTGGTATCTTGCACTTCTCTGCGCGAGGTTACTGTACTTTGCGCTCCCTATGCTTATCATGGGGAGTGCAAAGTGTTAATCAGCACTGGATTACAAAGTCCCAGCACTGATTAACGCCTGGCTCTGGTCAGCGAAAAGTTAACCAGAGCCAGGACTTGGTGTTAACGGATTCCGCTTCTGCAGAATCCGTTAGCACCAGGCTAATTTTTTTTTAAAAAAAGCATCCTATACTCACTTCCTGTCCCGCGGCGAGGACCGCGGCTCCAACCGCCTCCTCTATCCAGCGGGAGCAAAGAAAGACTGGGGGAAAAGTCCCCCCAGTCGCTCCCTGCATATTCCTACGCCGACTGAGTGGTCATGTGACCTACAGGGGGAACTCAATGGAGTCCTATGGACTCCATCGAGTGGATGCTCGCGGCTGCGCTCAGCACTGCAGCGAGCATCCCTGATTTTAACGGGCGATAAAAATGCAGGCATCATTTTTTGAAAATCAAAAACCAACTAATTTCAAAGGGTTAACATACTTTTTCTTACTGTAGTGCAAGCCCTCTTCAAATGGAATTCTGGAGTTGTGACACACTTTTAGAGTTAGCAAATTATCTTTATATACTGTGTATGTTGCAATTGGAGTCTGATTTTTATATGCAGGGTGGTGATAAAAGCTAATTTTTGAAGAGCAGATGGCCATGACTTTTATACAGGTAAGCTGATGTTTTATACAGATCAGAAAATAGAAATTCATTCCATTTAAAGGTTGCTGGAGATTCAAGGACTTCAGTTTTTTTCCGAGGTGGTGGATGGTTAGGTAGAAGAAATGTTTGCAAGTCTGAGAACAGTCAGAGATCAGGCAGAGCTCTATGTTAGATGTCGGAAAATGTACAGTGGCTGGAAAAAAAATGAGGCCCAGGACTTTGTAAGTTAAAATAAATAGTAGAGCATGACTGCTGTGCAAGTCCTATTCATAAGTAGATTGTAAGAAATTTAGAGATATAGGGTAATCAAAATTGGTTGGTACACTACATGTAAATAATGACTTCTCCAACAATGGATTAAATGGGTGCGGTAGGACAGAAAGACTAGAGATGTGCATTCGTTTTGGAAAAATTCGGAATTTGGAACGAAATTTGATAATTTGTGTTGAAGTACTTCAGAATAACGAATCGTTACAATACGAATTCGAAACGAAATGGTATATTACAAATTTATTTAGTTTTACACTGTGTCATCATCATAAAAGAAAAATTTGAATAATTGATATCAACTATCAAATTTGAAATGAGCTATCAAATGGATATCAACAACTATCGAATCGATTCGAAATTTCAAATCAATCCGAAACGAAATTAGTTACGAAATTCCGAAAATAAATTATTTAAAAACGAAACTAAACAAAACAAATTTTTCAGCCATGCACATCCCTAAGGAAGACTGAGAAGAGTCTATTTAGGTGGTAAGTAGGGAGCAAAATGAAGCAACTGATTAAAGGCCTGAAAATAATTCTATATTTAAAAGCATGAAAGGGAACACAATTTTTTTTTAACAATACTATAAAACCAATCATAGAATGAGCATAAACTGAAACAGTTTTAGTGAAGATTGGATAAAATTAGCCGATTCAGATGAGAGCTCAATTGTGCTCTGGACCTTCCTAGGGAGCAAAGCTTTGTGTCTTTATTAAGTATTAGCGATTGTTGGTTTTAGGAAACTGCGTTGAATAGGAAATCTATATTTTTTTACAGCATGTTTATAGAATTTATGATTGATTTATGTCATTAGGGATTGTGTACAATATCTTTGGTATTTTTGTACGTCATTGTTATTCTGTAGTTAAGGTAAACACAGGTATTCCTGTTTAATATAGGATTATTTTCCTTGTCCTCCTGTATTTTAGAGAATCACATATACTTGTTTACTGTGGATTTTGTCACTTTGTTCAGTTATAATATTCAGAAACCTTTGGAAGAATGAATAATCTGGAATGGAAGAGTTAGGGTAAAGAATTAAAATAACATTAAAACAAAAGCAGAACATAAAACAACTATCTCCATAAAATTAGTTTTCTAGTGAATGCGATTTATTTTCCTGATTGAAAATAGTCCCTGGGGATAGGATGTTGATGTTCTACATTTAAGGCAATTTAGATTAGCATTGCATAGTAAAAATGAAAACACATAATCCTGCTGAGATTTATGTTAGATTTATCAACAGATCATGTGTGAGATTTATAGCACCTATTTTGATGCTGCTTGTCTAGTGCCTTTATCACTGGACATAATTTAGGATTTCCAGTGTGTAAATACCTTATAAAGTATTAGACTGCAATCTTGGAGCTGTCATTTAAACATATTTTGTTTGTCCTTTTGATCCCCTTTTGAATTGGCCAAGCATTACCGCATGTAGCTGCCAAAGGATGCTTAAGTGACTGCTAATGTATCTTGTACGTCAGTTGCATTTTAACCTCCTGTACAGTGGGTCCCATTGATATTACCAGGATAAGAACGCAAACCTATGAAAGATCATAAACTCATAAAATGAGCTAGACATGTTGATATAGATCATAAGGATATTCTTTAAGAGTGAGAATTGATTTAAAAAAAGAAATAAACCTACAAAAACACTCCATAATGCTAAATCGTAAGGTGGTGCGTCAGAAAGCCAAAGTATACATGTGACATTTGCATTTATATTCTAAAATAAATTGAAAAGGGATTAGTTGATAGCAGTGATATTGCACAAGGGTTAATTCAAAGAGCACCGAATTGCACATAAAGGTGAATTTCCACATACGGTGCAATTTTGTGGCCATTCTGCTACTCAAAAAGTTGGCGATTCGCCAAATATTAGTGAATTGCCAGCAAAATACGGTGACTGACGGCGGAAATTCCCCATAGAGAATTAATGGTTAATCTATTCAGAGAATGCGGCACTGCTGTGAAAAGGTGTCAAAATGCCCGATTTGCAGTGATTTCATTCGATAGGTTTAAGCCGGCGAATCCTAGGTTTCTATGTAAAAAATTCTAAACATTTATTCAACCATTTATTCTTTTGATTTGAGCAAAAAGTCTCTTTATTAATTTATTTTTTAGAATTTTTCAGATATTTTTCAGGATTTTTTTGGCTAAATCTTTGAATCAGGTTTTTTTCAAATGGCGTTTTTTTATTTTTATTCTGCAACAGACCTTTTTAGTGTTATTCATAGGACTTTATATATTATTTCTAGGTATTTTCATGCACTAGTTTAATTCAAAATGCCCTTTTAAATGCTTTTTTGTTGTTGTTTTTTTCCCCTGTTCGGCAGCTGGTCAGCTTTTTTCAGATACATTTGGCGGTCTGTTTGACGGATCGTTGGATGCATTAGGCAGTTTATCAGATTGATTTGGCGGGTTAATCTGCGGCTTTCGGCTGATTGATTCTGTATAAAACAATAAGGGCCCTATTACAATATTCATGTTAAAACGCTCGCGCATGCGTGAATTTGTGTGCCAAGCGTTAAACGTTAACGCGCGGAAATCAACGCTGGAATTACAATCCTCGCGCATTTTTTCATCCGTCGAGCAACAACGCACATTAAACGGACGCGCACAAATGCGCGCGCAGTAACGTTGCGTGCATAAATCAGTGTGTGAACTGTTTTTTTCACGTTATTCAGCCAATCAGAATTAAGAACCACAATTATCTCACGTTAAGTTTTTGCGCCTGTCAAAGTCAATCTGAGCATATATGTGGCAGCAATAATAAATGCACACACAACTTCTCAATTTTATTGGTTTGGTATGTGTAGAATGTGTAACTATACTTTGCTGCGTATTTTTTTTTCCGGTCTGGTGTATTTGGTTTCGGCCAAGTTGATAAAATTTGACATTAACACCGGCTTTTAGGATTTGCTAAAATTATGTGCGCAAAGGCTGTGCGTTACAAACTGCGCATAGATTGTAATACCATCCGCATACCAGCGCACAAATGCATTTGCGCTCACAATGTTAAGTATAGGACGCGTGCAGAAAAGTACGCTCGCGCAGGGTTCGCACAGGTTCACCCGTGGTAGACGATTACGTGCGTTTGTTGCGCTGACAATGTAATACGACGTTCAGCGCAAAGGGTTTTACCCCTCGCGTTAATGGATTGCGCGAAGATTGTAATAGGGCCCTAATTTTTTCCACTAAGGGTTAACTGGGTGGGGTGTGCATATCAGTGTGCTTGTTTATTTAATATATTCCTTGTATTTAAATATTTTTTTCCATCAATAATTTTCTTTGTTGGAAGATCACATCAAAGATATAAAAAGTCTAACATTTGCATAGTTTTATTTTTGCCTTTACTTTTCAATAATGTGCAAATTCATAAGTGTCGCCTTTTTATATTAACATAAAGACTTAGAATGTGTGAGGCCTTGGAGTAACATACTTATTATTTTAGATTACATACTTACTAAATGTTCACTCTATTAATGATCAGTTCATTATGACTTTTTTTTTTGTCCATATTGCGAATGAAACCTATATTCTGATTGGCTAAATCCACAATGTGTTAATTTCAAAGAGGATTACTGTTATTCTATCATTTATCTCTTTATCTCATCTTTGCAAGGCAATTTCAAGAGCAAAAGATATGAATAACAAATGAATGCAACATATTTTGCATTGTTTTTTCTCTGTACAGTTATATTATATAACGAATTTTAGTTAACTCAAACTGCTCTCAATGTTACCACATGGGCAACAATAATATATACTTATTGTATTGTTTGTGATATCGTAACAATTGTTTTATTAAACTGTTCTAGGATCTAAGAAAACAGAGTGCACTTAAAATCAGAAAACTCTATCAGGGTTATTCAAAGAGCTCCGAATTGCTTGAGAAAGGTAACCGAACGCTGATTTTCAGCGTTCGGTTACCTTTCTTGGCCATTCGTCTATCCAGAGAGCAGGCAATTCGCCAAATCCTGGCGACTTGCCTGAACATACGGTGCCTGTTCGGTGCCTGTTCGAGGGCAGTGAAAACCCCATGAAAAAGCACTGCTTCGGCTATTCAGAGAACACAAACCAGCAGTGAAAGGTTCCCGAAATGTCCTGCCATTCAGTGGTTTAATTCGGCAAATTTATTCAGGAGAATCCCATAGGCTTCAATGTTAAAAATATTCCTGTTTTAATTCAATATCTAATAAACCATTCATTATAAAATTCTGCAGTAAAGAGTCTCTTTATTTATAGACTTTTTAGGATATTTTAAGCATTTTTCAGAATTTTATTTTTTTTAAAAGTCCTATTTTGTTTTTATTTTTTTTTGCAACAGCCCTCTTTATTATCATTCCATGGACCTCATATGTAAATTTCAGACATTTTCGCTCAGTAGTTTATTTGCAAACAGTGTTTCACTTTTCAAACATTCATACAAACTGTTTTCCTAACTTATTCACTTCGTTCTGTCTGCGGTCTTGGCTTTCTCGGCTTTTTCCGGCGGCTTCGCTGTGTGTGATCGGCTCCTGCTCGGGTTTTTCCGTGGTTTTCGGCAGGTTAATCCAGATGTTTTTGAGGGTTTTCGGCGTGCATTTGCTGGGTTTTGCGGTTCGTTTTCGACGGATTTGCGGCGGCTTTTACCTGCAATTCGGGGACCCTGTGGTGTTTGCTGAAAATGGGAAATGGGATCGGCAAAAGGAACCGAATTGAAGAGAACGAAAAGTCACCGAACGTGCGGTGACTTTTCGAATCTCTTTGAATAACCCTGAATATTTACAATATAACTAAATTCAATATTCTATTAAATATTTGCTTATTGCATAGTTTGTTGGTTTGCTTTATTTTAAACAAAAAGAATGTTCTAGCAAGGAAAACCATACTAAGCATTGCAATTAATAAAATCATGTGTTAGGTTCTTGGCTTTGATCTGTTCCTTGCTACTGATTAATCAAGTAATCTTTCATTAAGATGAGCTAATTAAATATGCAAGGAGTTTCAAAAGTACAATATCTATACATAACATATTGAAATGTCCCTGAGCACTTTGTTATTATGCAGAAAGATTGTTTGGCCTTTACATAATGTATCTACCTGGAGGTAAAATCTGTCATGCCTAGTATAACTGTTCTTTTGTTGCTCTCTCAAGTGAAATGCATCTTTTTTCTCATAGGTGATTGCTGTCAGTCAGTTTAATAGAAATGTCAGGATGACCTTTCCTCATAAGTCTGGATGCATCTTCTTTATTTGCATTTAAAATGTAATTATTACTATTTCATCATAAAATGAATTTAAAATAATTTGCATCTCATTACAGAGATTGTCGAACTGAACCTGCCAGAAGATCAAATGTTAGGCACGACAACAGTAACTGTTGGACAAAGTGTTGTTCTGATCTGTGCGATCCAAGGGAATATAAAGCTTTCTATTATCTGGAAACGAAACAACGTGATTCTGAATAACCTGGATTTGGAAGATATCAGTGTAAGTTATCTAATATAAAAAAAATTGTTCTAGGTTTATTTAAGTGCCAAAAGGGTATTTTGTCTGCACAAGTTAGTTTTGATGAAAGCATTGAATTCAAATACTCTTGAAATAGAAATACTACGCCGTATATACGCAGCACTTGCAGAATCACCACACACAAAGCTTGTATTCTAGCAAAGCATTAGAATAGACAATAAATGCCTATTATTAATACCTATATCCCTAATGTAGACCATCACCACTAGATATTTATCTCTCTGTAGCACCAAAAGGATCTCATAGGATAGTATATAAAGTGGAAGAGCAAAGCAGGGATCCCTGATGAAGTCTTTCTTGTATTAAAGACGAAACGCGTTGGATTGTGTTCCAACCTTTTAGAATTTATTTTATGTTTTAAATAAAAAAAATTCTTTGGAGAAGCCCCTGGCTTGCAACTTATTTTTCAAGCTCGAATCCTGCACTACCGATCGGTGACCTAATCTGAAGGATTTCTTTGGTGGTGTTCCAGACGGTGGGACTGCAGGAGGTAATCTATCCGAACCAGGAGAGGGTAAAAAGAACCCGTTATATGCCTGATTTGATCTTACATCTTGTGAGTGCAATTTTAGCGTAGGCTCGATATTTTAATTTGTGCATCTGCGGTCTGCACTATGCCTGTGTATATTTTTCTTGCAGATCTACTTCACCTTTTTTCATATTTATCCTGCCAGCATTTAGGGGACAGTGCTGTTTATTGAAGCCAGCAGATACGTAACGATTCATTTATTTAAACGGGAGTGTTCACACACTTTTTTCCTTTGCATAATACTAAACATCATGTAATCATTAACTGTTTCACTTAGCATAACAAAATGTATTAAATTTCTTAAACAATAGGGCCCTATTCCACTGTTGCCATTAACTGCTGGAGCCGTTATGCATAACCAATCAAGCCGATAACTTAATGGATGGTGTTGGTATTCCAACCTTGCTGCAAGCTTTACTTGGGGCTTGATTGTTGTGGCTGGGTCATTGCAACTCCTTAATATAAATTAAAGCCCCTTATACTTTGTATAGGAGCCGCTAATTTACGCCTCAGTGGAGAAGAATGAGCTAATCCACAGTAGCTCGCCTCAATATTCTTCTCATTATTTCTCAAAGAAATACTGACTGACAGAAGCTGGTGTTATCTGATTTTGCTCTTTGTTCTGCACCTTCAGTTTATTCTCATAAAATAACTCCTCAAGTCTTGATTCCATCACATTATTTTGTACTTACAGTACATATACGTCTGTCACATAAGGTAGGATGATGCTTGAGAAAGGCTCATGTATTGAGGCGAAACATCACCGTCCTAATAAGCCATCGCTTTATTCCCGAGAATGGGGAGACTGGCCTCTCTTGTTTTGAATCTATGTAACATAAGCTGGCTGTGACAGATCTCTGTACCCCAACAGGGTCACATCTGCCAATGCCACTTCCTTGCAGGACGCCCCGTGTTCTAACCCAGCCAGACTTCCGTGCCTTCCTCCAGTCCTTAGATGACAGGACCAGGACACATAGAGCATCCTAGCATCCCCCAGAAATAAGGCGACGCTGTAGATCTGTGATCTTTCAGCGTTAGAATGAATTGCTTTAATCAGAGGCACATTTATACAGTCGACATAGGTAATTTACATACACAAAATCACAACATCTTCCAGTGGGACCTAATTATACTGACACATAATTGCACAAACATTGACTTCTTGGAATGATAAATCTAATTCCATTAAATCAGTTACAGTAAACATTACTTAACATTTGTAACAATGCTGGACAAATAGAAAATGAATTACATTACCTACAGACAGCAGATTACAAACTATTCAGATAGAAGCAGCAGTTAAACAAAGACTAGACAATGCATTCCTACATAATCACAGAACACATATTCTGCACACAAGAGGGCAATGAACATAATAATGAAAGTCAGGCCTGCACCCCAAACCCATCTCCATGCCCACACACCCCAAGTCTAAAGTGATGCACATCACATATCTCCCCCCTTCCACATCGGCAGGGCAAGCCAGATCACAACGGATCGCTTCCCACTGACGAGACCTCTCACTTTGTCCCTTTTTGCGCCATCTGCAAAGTTCCAGAGTGCTGGCAAACAAGCACTGTCAGCAGGGTCTGATGGTCGCCACAGGGTACCCCTGGTTGTGGGTCCATAGTCCCGGGGTATGTAAGAGTCAAACCATCCCTCTTGTCCAGTGCGCCCAAAGACTCAACGCAGTAGTGTACACCAAGCCACAGGCTACCCCAGTCCACAGAAAAATGTTCACTAGCGGGCACACTGGAATTCTCCCCCACATCTGTCTGTCTCCAGGCCACCTCTGCGGACCCAGGACCAGAATACAGTCAGCAGTCCTTGTCCCCAGTCTCTCCTTCTGAGGCTGTCCCCCTCCCAACCGTTTAGAAAGGGCTCAGCCCATAGCAGTCCACACAATCCCAAAGGGGTACAATTTTTCCTGGGCCCAGGAACTTGGTAGCCTCTCAGGGTGGTCACTCACCAGTCCCGCTGATCTCCTGGACAGGTGGGAAGAGGTCCCCTCTCTTGCAACACCTTGGTTTGTAGGGGTGGAGAACTGGGGGTCCCCATTTTCCTTGGGTACACAGCACACTCTAGTGCCAGCACAGCATGCAGCTCCAGCACCACTTAGTACCCTCGCTCTTCTGTTTCTGTGCAAGAAGTAACAGGGCCAAAGAATTGACCCCCTGTTGTGCTGCTCTCCTCTGTAGTGGGCAAGTGGGTGCTGGCAGCTCGTAGCAGAGAAAGCTCATCTTGAAGCCACCGGCACTGTGCTTGTGTCCCCTCGAGCTCAGCCTTCAGGTCGCTGGCAGTGCCCTGGTGCTCCTGTGCCAATACACCCAGTTGGTGTGCCAGGCGGCTCACCTCTGCCTCGCTTGCTTTGGTTTGAGCAAGGTTCTCTTTCCAAGCTGCATCATTTTCTTGCAGCTGGCGTTGGCACAGCTGGAGTTGGTTCTGGAGCAGCTGTACTTTCTCCTCCTGTTCACAGGCCCATGCTTGAATAGTGTCCCAGGAGAGCTGTGTCTGCTCCAACTCCTGCTCACAGAGCTCCAGACAAATCTGGCAAGTGGTAGCCTCTGTGTGTGTAGAGCAGCCCTGGTTCGCTGCTCGGCCTCTAGCTGCTCTATCATTACACAGGAGCCGCGTCCCAGCTTCGCTATCTGCACCTCAGCTTCACTGAGCTCCGTATGTAGAGTGAGGGTAGAGTCCTCACAGGGCTGCATCTGGGCTGACAATTGTCGTATGGTGGCTGCCTGTTCTTGCACTTCCATGCAGCGACAATCTCTCTCCTCCATGACAGCTCGCATCTCATTTCGATGGTTCTGTAATGTCTCTGTCAGGGCCATTATCTGTGCCCAAGCAGCAAGCAATTCAGCCTGTAACAAGCTTACCAGATCATCCATGTCTGTGTGGCCCCATCTCTCTTGAGGGGACCAGCTTGGGTGCCAGCCTCCCCGGTGACCCGATACTGCCTGCTGGGAGACAGATTAATGCTGTAATCCCCAGGCTTTGACAAAGTTTCCCTCTGCTCTGCTTTGGCTCAGTAGCCCCTCTTTTTCTTCCTCTTCCCACTGGCTGGTGTGGGGAGGCTTCCTCCTGGGGCCTCGGCAGCTTGTAGCTGGGCTGCAGTTTACAAACTTTTAAAGTCTATTTCAAGTGCCCATTCCTCCATAGCGAGCCCCTGCAGCACGGGCCAAAAGGCAAAGTCCTCATACACATCCAGGTAGTGCCTCTGGATGCTGCACAATGCCACATGTCTGGCAACCTGAGGACTGCCATCATTGTCTCCCCCATTAAAGAGGATCCATGCTAGACCAGAACCGCAGAACATATAGCCTGGAGCCTGTCGTCAGTTTCCCAATCCTCCTCACTCACACATTGCAGCAAGTCCTCATATTTACACCCTAGATTGAGTGCAGCCAGCGCACCAACTGGTCTCCATGGCTCCCACTGGGCTGAGGCCCCAACACTCGGGGTCTCCACAGCTGAAGGTCCTCTGTGATCCTCTGCTCATAAGGAATAAATGAGCCCTCCTGCTCCATACAACGCAGGGTACTTGGCCATTTGTAATCCACAGGCAACTTGTCATCCATGGGTACAAATCAGCTCCCACAGTGCTCACAATGCTGTCTGCTCCACAGTCCTCTGTAGACTGCTTTCATCCACTGCAGGCAACACCTCTGCGGTCTCTCTCAGCGAGAACACATCTGCACTCACTCCGGGTTGCACCAACTTGTGCCTATAACCCCTACTTCAATATTCGTTCCACTGCAAAGGGTCCCCAATATCAGGAAGCAAATCCCACCTAGCTGCCAACCAATGTGACAGATCTCTGTACCCCAACAGGGTCACATCTACAATTCCGCTTCCTCGGTAGGACCCCCTGTGTTCTAACCCAGCCAGACTCCCGTGCCGTCCTCCAGTCCTTAGATGATGCTTAAGGACCAGGACACACAGAGCCTGCTAGCATCCCCCAGAAATAAGGCGACGCTGAAGATCTGTGGTCTTTCAGGGTTAGAATGAATTGCTTTAATCAGAGGGACATTTATACAGTGAAACATAGGTCATTTGCATACACAAAATCACAACATCTTCCAGTGGGACCTAATTATACTGACACATAATTGCACAAACATTGACTTTTTAGAATGATAAATCTAATTCCATTAGGTCAGTTACAGTAAACATTACTTAACATTTCTAACAAGGTTTGGACAGACAGAAAATTTATTACATTACCTACAGACAGCAGATTACTAACTATTCAGATAGAAACAGATAGCAGGTAAACAAAGACTAGACAATGCATTCCTACATAATCACAGATCACACATTCTGCACACAAGAGGGCAATGAAAATAATAATGAAAGTCAGGCCCATCTCCATGCCCACACACCTCAAATCTAAAGTGTCGCACGTCAAACTGTCATTCTAGATGATAATAGAAATCTTTAAAAATCTGAGAAGTGGCTGCAGAAGACAATGCAATGTTTCTGCATTTCTTATGGGCAACACACAAAGTTGTCCCAATGCCAAGTGAAAAGTGATCACATTTTGCTTCTTAAGAGACAGAGCATGCTTTGTGTAATCTGTGTGTTCTCACTGCCACCAACTATTGTGGGGGTCTCATTTCTACAAAATATCTGGGAATTGTTGTAATCTTTGTGTTCTCACTGCCACCAGCAATTGTGGGGGTCTAACTTCTAGAAGATATCTGGGAATTGTGGTAATCTGTGTGTTCTCATTGCCACCCATCAGGGGGTCTCACTGATTTATAGGAAGTTTCTGGGAATTGTAATCTGTGTCTTCTCATTGCCAGCTATCAGGGGGTCCCACATACTTCTAGCAGATTTCTGCGAATTGTAATCGGTGTCTTGTCACTGCCACCCATCAGGGGGCTCACTGATTTATAGGAGTTTCCTGGGAATTGTAATTTGTGTCTTGTCACTGCCACCCATCAGGGGGTCTCACTGATTTATAGGAGGTGTCTGGTAATTTAAATCTGTGTCTTGTCACTGGCTGCCAGCTATCAGGGTGTCTCACTGAGTTATACCAGAATTCTGGAAATCTTTAATCTTCATACCAGAGTTGAATCCGAGTTCTGCATATCTTTAATCTATAAATCACTCACCATGTCAGAAAGACCAAAAAGGACAGGCCGATGCTCCCAGACACAGATAAGAGGGCAAGCAGCCTCTGTGTCGGGAGGCTGTGCCTCTGGTAATCGTGGACGTGGTGCATCCTCTGCAGGGACACGCTTGTCCTTTCTAACTGGTGCTAGTCGTCTTAAGCAGCAGCAACATACAGAGGATTTGGTGGATTGGCTAACCAGGTCATCCTCATCCTCCCAGTCCTCTGCCAGCCAGGCTTGTAGTGCTTTACAGTCCACCTCAGCTGCCAAAGCATCTAATGCAGCCTCCATGTCCACAGCTACTCCTGCTGCAGCCTCACTATCACACATGGAGGAGTCAACTGAATTGTTTGACTACAATGACAGTGACATGCTGCTTGAGGATGTGCAGCAACTACAGTGCTCTGATTCAATCTCTGAGGTTGAGGAAGGGGGTGCCAGTGACACACAAATAACTGGCTCTCATGTTGCCCCAGCAGCTGCAGCATACTGCCAAGTTGGCTCCAGTGACAAGGAGATGGGGGTGATGACAATGATGATGAGGTCACTGACTCCACCTGGGTGCCTGATCGAACAGGGGAGTCAAGTGAGGAGGAGGCACAACAAACACAAGGCACAACGTCCTCTATGACCAACCGTAGCCAGTCTAGGGCATCAGATGTCAGAGCTGCTCAGGTGCAGAGCGCTGTTGTCTCAAAGCACACATCCAGGAACTCTGCTGTCTGGGAGTTCTTTAAGAAATGTGCAGCAGACCCCACCATTGCTATTTGTAATCTATGTCAGATGAGGATCAAGCGTGGGAAAGACATCCTACGCTTGGGTACCACGTGTTTGAGGTGACATATGACCACCTGCCATGCATCCCGTTGGCACAACACTTTGCATAGTTCCTCATCTGTCTCTACCCCCAATATATGTCCTGTCATGTAATTTACTTCTACAACCTCCACTGACAGGGATGATGCTACAGTAATGGATGTACCAGGTCCTTCCTCACAATGTGACAGCATCCCATCAGCTGAAGATTTACGCAGTCAGATTACGTTGCCCCAGCTGCTGCAGCGTAATCAAAAATATAGTCCCAACCATCCTCAAGCACAGCGTCTAAATGCCAGCTTAGCAAAATTACTCGCATTACAGCTGCTGCCTTTCCAGCTGGTGGAATCTGCTCCCTTCCATGAATTTGCTGAATGTGCTGTACCACAGTGGCAGGTTCCAAAATGCCATTTCTTTTCACGGAAGGCCATTCCAGCACGTGGAAGACAATGTTATGGAGTCATTGGGAAAGGCAGTTAGCAAGGTGCATGTGACTTTAGACACGTGGTCCAGCAAGCATGGACAGGGCCGTTACATTTCCTTCATGGCACACTGGGTAACTCTGATTGCAGCTGGGAGGGATCCAAGACGGGGCTCTGTGCTGGAGCTTGTTCATCCACCACGCCTCCAGCAAGCTGCTTGTATGAGGTCTGTCTGCTCCACCACCACCTCTCCCTCTTCCTCCTCCTCTTCCTCCTTCTCTGTCTCTGGCGAAGTGGCAGTTAAACCGACGCGTGACAGGGGCTACGCAATGGCTCAAGCAAAAAGAAGCCATACTGTGCTTGAGCTGGTTTGTTTAGGGGACAGGAGACACACCGGGCCAGATATTCTGTCAGCTCTGCAAGGGCAGGTGCAGAGATGGTTAAAACCATGCCAGTTTGAGCTGGGAATGGTCATCTGTGATAATGGCAGCAACCTTCTCTCCACCCTACGCCTGGGTAAGTTGACGCATATACCATACCTAGCACACATCCTAAATCTGGTGGTACAGCGTTTCCTAACCAGGTACCCAGGGCTGGCAGAGCTTTTCAGCCAGGCCAGAAGAGTCTGCAGCAATTTCAGACGGTCATTCCCAGCAAGTGTTTGCCTGGCAGAAATTGAAACCTTCCCACAAACCATCTGATCTGTGACATGCCAACCAGGTGGAACTCGACATTAGCAATGCTGCAGAATATGCACAAGCAGCAGAGGGCCATCAACGAGTACCTGTGTGAATATGGCACAAGGACAGGTTCAGGTCAACTTGTTTCCCCCCCACAGTGGCTGATGATCAAGGATGCATGCACTGTACTGTCACCATTTGAGGAGGCATTGAGGATGGTGAGCAGGGACAGTGCATGCATCAGTGACACAATTCCTTTAGTGTTCCTGCTGGATGTGGCACTAGATGTGCACTAGAGGCAGAGCAACGTGAGGAAGAGGAGGCCTTCCCTAGCTCTCAAGGCCCCAGTCTTTCCGCAGACAGCATTCCTGTGGGTCCTCCTCAGATCAGACAGAAGGAGGAGGAATATTTAAGTAGTGGGGGCATTGAAGGTGGGGATTCCTCAAGGGAGGGTTTTGTGTGCCCAGAAACCCAAGGACTAGTACGTGGCTGGGAGGAGGAAGTGCACGATGGGGTCATCCTCATTGACCAGGAAGACTCGGATGCTAATGCCACCTCCAACCTATGCTGCATGGGCTCCCTTATCCTACAAAGCCTGGTAAAGGACCCCAGGATTCTTGCTATCAAGGAGAGGGATCATTACTGGTTGTCAAGCCTTCTTGATCCACGATACAAGGGTAAAGTTGCAGAGCTCATCCTGCCCTCACAGAGGGAGGACAGGATGAAAAAACTTGAGGACGCTCTAAAGCGACACTTGTGTAACACCTTTCCAGGCACTGGTAGGTTACCAAGTGATGACACAGGTGCTTCTGAGGCTGCGGTTGATCAGAGGAAGAGCGGTGAAAGGGGGCGCTTGACTGATGCCTTTTTAAGTTTTTTTAGTCCACGACGCCCAGGGATGTCAAAAGACCTGGATACCTTTCCAGCAGATGATCCACTGGCTTACTGGGTGTTGAGATTGGATCACTGGCCAGAATTTAGCCAATATGCTATGCAGCTACTAGGTTGCCCTTCATCCAGCATGCTTTCTGAAAGGACGTTCAGTGCCGCTGGAGGTTTTGTCACAGACAAAAGAGTGCGTCTGTCCATCGACTCTGTAGACCGGCTGACATTTATAAAAATGAATCAGTCCTGGATCAGCAGCTATCAATCCCCTGATGCTGACGTAGCTGAATAGATCGGGGATCTCTTCCCCATTCACAAAACCTCCACCACTGCACTCTTCCACAATACCACAAAGGGGTTATGGTGTGAAGGCACTTGCTGCCACCAAAGGCACAATATTTGGGTGCACTGCCACTGACACCTATATTACCAGATTCATATCATTTTAATATTGGACCGCAGGGTCCAACCCTGCACTCTTCCACAATACCACAAAAGGGTTACGGTGTGAAGGCACTTGCTGCCACCAAAGGCACAACATTTGGGTGCACGGCCACTGACGCCTATACCAGATTCATATCATTTTAATATTGGACCGCAGGGTCCACCACTGCACTCTTCCACAATACCACAGAGGGGTTACGGTGTGAAGGCACTTGCTGCCACCAAAGGCACAATATTTAGGTGCACTGATGCCTGTACCAGAATTATATCATTTTAATATTTGACCACAGGGTCCAACCCTGCACTCTTCCACAATACCACAGAGGGGTTACGGTGTGACGGCACTGTTGCCGACACTAAAGGCCCATTTTTAAAGCACCTATTGTTACTTTCATTCAAAGCCTGAATAAGTTTCATCATAATTTAGCCAAAAATATCACTAAACTTGTTCTGCGTGTCCTAAAACGTCTCCTCTTTTCATACAGGCTGCCGCTCCAAGCAGTTGTTTATGAATAGATTAAAGGAAAACCATTTACCGTCAAATGTCATTTTTTTGTTTTTAAATGTCTCTATACATCCTACAAATCCACCACTTTACGGGCAGGTTATGGGGACATCCTAGGCACGATATTTGAAGGAATTTTTCGTTTTTATTTTTAACCTTTATTTCATGGAAAACTCACTGTTCCTTTAAAACCCTTTTTTTTTTTACTTTTTGTCCTTGTTTCCTGACCCCCATACACCTTTTATGGCAAATATCTTGCATACATGCCCTCTTGGAGGGTACTCTATAATTTGAACGTTCGAGTCCCCTTGACTTGCATTGCGTTCGAATCGTGTTCGTGTTCGAATCCAAACTTTTGAAATTGTTCGAATTCGAATGTGAACCGAACACAGGGGTGTTCGGGTCATCCCTATTCACTTGGTCCTAATGCTAGTTGCTAAGAGCTGGCGCTAAGAAAGTCCCCCGTCTCCCCCCTGCATTCACTCTGCGGACCAGCAGGATCTCGTGAGAGGACGCCATGGAGGGGATGCTTGGGACGGCGTTGTAACGCTGCCCCAGCATCCGCAAGCTTAGTGATCACTAAAGGGTGGGCTGCCGGACTCGGCACCGGCCCTGCTATCTGCTGGGGAAACCGGGACGCAAAGGGGAAATTAGCGAACGCTAATCTTTCCCCCTTAGCATCCCAGTTTTAGCTCAGGGCAGCTGATAGTGCCCTTTGTTGTTATCACTATTATTATTTAAAGTTTACGGTGAAGGCAATGGTCCTGTAGTTGACCCTCCACTGGCAAAGGGATAATGTTAATATCATGGTCAACCTCCTAGTCTCTTTTCATATATTACCAAAAGGAATATTCATTTCTCCCCACTAATTTGATTACTTAGTTGTTCAAATGCCTTAATTTGTTTGTAAAGCAAATCTATACTTGCTAATGACTGTTAAATTTTGTAATACTTTCCTCTTCCATTGTCATCACACAGACTGAATGGCTTGCTAACTCTTATTTTCTTCCAAGAAGTGTATGTCAATCATAATCATAATAATTATAGTAATTCCCAAGGTCACGATCACGTACTTCTGCATCCCTTTTACATGCTCTGATGTGCTACATAACATATTTATAAGCACTTATTTTTTTCTCCATTTTCATAGATAGTATTAATACCATTAAATAACTGTTACAAGAATACAAAAGAATATTATTTTCAAATAGATATTGTTAAAAATCAAGAACTTTGCTCTTTGCTTAAAAATGTGTACATTACTCATAGCATGGCATTGAAATGACTAGCTAAGGATAAATAATAGTACGTTTACTTTCCGTGTAGCCATGGAGATATCTTTTTTGTCCCAACTAACAGATTGCATGTGCTTCCATAATAAAACAGTGTCTGCTTGAAAACAAATGCATGCATTGAAATCATACAAATGTTGAGTGCGTTTTCAACTATTTGAATGTATAAATAAGCTGATGTAATGAAGCATTTTCTTTTTATTATTTCTAAAAAGCGTCCCTTCATTTGCATTTATAGAACCACCACCTGTGTTGTTTGTCTTTTCAAATTATTATAATTTTGACTACCTCATTTCATAACTGCAATTTTATGGAAAGCAATAGCATAATGAATGTATACTAATTAAACCTGAAATATGTGATTATACAGTCAGCCTAGTCAGAGATTCTGTGGAAAACTTGCTTCTATATTCCTAAGAAAAATGACTATGTAGAAAACAACCTTTAACAGTTTAACATCCAGACAGCCATATGCTTGTCGCCAGTGGCGTAACTAGAAACCTGAGGGCCCCGGTGCAAGAATCCATGAAGGGCCCCCCTCCCCCCCAAAAAAATCTATTTTTTTCCTTTTTTTTTCCTGCAATATAAAAAAGATAGTATTGCCCCTAGCTCATGTGGATATATATTGCCCCAGCTCACACGGATATATATATTGCCCCCAGCTCACATGGATATAATTGCCCCAGTTCACATGGACATAATTGCCCCCAGTTCACATGGATATAATTGCCCCAGTTCACATGGATATAATTGCCCCAGCTCACATGATTATATATTGTCCCCAGTTCACATGGATTTAATTGCCCCAGCTCACATGGATATAATTTCCCCAGCTCACATGATTATATATTGTACCCAGCTCACATGATTATATATTGTACCCAGCTCACATGGATATAATTGCTCCCAGCTCACATGATTATATATTGTCCCCAGTTCACATGGATATAATTGCCCCCAGCTCACATGGATATAATTGCCCCCAGCTCACATGATTATATATTGTCCCCAGTTCACATGGATATAATTGCCCCTGGCTCTTACCTCCTGTCTGCGGTCTTTTTCTTCCGAGCGGCCGCTGGCATGCAGCCTGGCTGCTTGCTGGGACCCACCTGAGCAGCGCAGCTGCGTTCTCGTGAGATTGCGTGTGCTGGTCAGGTGGTTCCAGCCAAGCTGCATGCCAGCGGCGCTGCTCGCAGATTCCGACGCTGATTGCCGGAATCTGCGGACTGCCTGGGCTCCCCCTCCAGTGGTGGAATGCCAGGGCCCACTCGCAAGTGCGACCGCTGTGACCCTGGTACTTCCGCCACTGCTTGTCACACTATAAGTACCAAGGTACTCCAAGGTACATCAAAGACTACAAACTACAAGCAGCACACTGGGTACGTTGTGTTTTTAAATGATTGTGGGAGCCAATCACACTTCATCCATTTGCGCAAGATTATTGACTATCCGCCAACTCAGATTAACCCCTTCACTGCTGAGGCATTTCACCACTGTGTGCTGAGCTCATTTTTACCGCTTTCGCTCATCATGTTTAAACGCGATTTTAAAGCCACATTTTAATAAATGACCCAGACATATTATATATCGTTCTTTCCGGCAGACTACGCAGATTCCTAATATATCATTTTTATATGTATACGTCATGTCCTGCCTGTATATTATAACAAAAAATACAATAAAAATTGAATTTTTAATCATCTGCAGTGTGTAAAGTGTTTTTTTTCACATTTTATCACATGAGCGTTTGCGGTTATGTTTTCTATGGGGTGCGCTTGTACAAAAAATTTGAAATGGGGACTTGTTACTTTTTTTGGGGGGAATTACGTGATTTTTAGCAAACACACCCCATAGAAAAAAATCATTAGTGCAGCATCATTGTTCACATTATAATTGAAATGTGAACAATATTGCTGCATTAATAAAAACAACACACAAAAAAAAACATGTTTTTTTTTATTTATTTATTTTTTTAAATTTATTTATTATTTTCTTTATTTTTTATTTTTTTTATTTTTTTTACTTTTTACCTAGTCATGTTGGGTATCATTCGAAAGGCCATGCTCAGGCCTTTCAAATGACACCCTCCATGACCCCCTAGCTGCCACGGTTCTGGAGATATCGGGGTTCACAAGAACCCCCTATCTCCACCAGGGGATTTCCTTGGGAAATCCCCGGCAGCTAGGGGTTCCCCGGCTATCTGACATCATCATGCTATGCGTGATGACGTCAGACAGCGAGGGGAGTCCCGGGGGTGGAGCCGCCATCCAAGATGGCGGCCCCCACCGGAGATAGGCTGCCCTTCGGCGCCGCAAGGCGCTGAAGTGCAACCCAGCACTTGAGGGGTTAAAGCCAGGCACCGCTTAAAAGGGGAGACTCTCCCCTTTTAAGCGGTGCCTGGCTTTTAGCGCTGCTCCTTCCCGATCGGGAGGAAGAGGGATCCGAACGATCCCCCCCCCTCCCTTCCAGGCTATCTCCCGGCATTGCCGGGGGGTCGCCTGGAAATGACGTCATCGCGCATGGCGCGATGACGTCATTTACGCCGGGAGGAGCTTGACTTCAGCGTCTGAGGACGCTGAAGTCAGAACGCCGTGGGACCCCGGACAGAGAGGTGAGTATCTCCGCTGGGGGTCCCGCACAGCTGATGACGTGTGGGGCACGTCCTCAGCATGCAACGTGCATCAATGAGGACGTGTCCCACACGTCTTCAGCAGTGAAAGGGTTAAATTGTTGTAGTAAGGTTAGGGATAAAGTTAGTGGTAGGCTCTCTCGTCTCAAGCCAGGGAAAACGCCGCCGCCAACATAAGAATGCCCAAACCAGTGCTGCCCCACCGTGATCTCTGTGGCAGCACCTTTCCTGCAATACCTATTTCATTCTGGCCTTCCTGCGACCACCTCAGGTTTTCCCCTGCTAGGGTTCTCACGCAACACATGATTAATTAACCACTTACTGCCCCTAATAACAGGCTACACCTCCATTCAGCCAGTGCTCTATCGTTGTAGCTCTTTACTTTACTCAGGCAAGACCTGTGTATTGCTACTCCTGTTGCCTGCTATCTACCTTGCTTTCTGCCTGCTCCTCAATATCCTTCCTTACCGAAAACCTTCCTGCGTCCCAGGAACCCTCGTGCCTTCCAAAAACCCTTGTGTCTCCTGGTTCCTGCATTATCAAAGTCTTCTTGTTCGTCCGTCGAGTCGACGAGGACCATCTAGTCATCCATTTAGGGAATAGGGTGGGTCACGGTGAGTGCGTAGATGGCTTACCAAGCCAATTCGCGCTCGAAATAGTCTCTGGCAATGTGGACAGTGAATAGCCGCAGAAGATAGTGGTATATCACTACCTTTCCTGGCCAGCCTTTTTTGCTCAGCTGCCGCTGCTCTGCTGGTCTCATAGGATTGAGCTCCGTTCTTAATAGCTGATCTCCACTTGATTTTGTCCTGAGCAGCAAGCTCCCAGTTAATGGGGTTAATATTGAAGGCCTTTAGAGCTGCTTTCAGTGTGTCTTTGTAGCGCTTTTTTTGACCTCCTTGGGAGCGCTTGCCTTGTGTAAGTTCGCCAAATAACACCATCTTTGGAAGTCGATTGTCTTTCATACGAGCTACGTGTCCTGGTGAAGATGCTGGGTAGGTCCGCTCTAACAAGGACCTCGGTATCAGGCACTTTGTCTTGCCACTTAATACCAAGAAGTTTTCTAAGAGATGTTGTGTGAAAATGATTTAATTTCTTGGCGTGACGCTGGTAGATTGTCCACGTTTCACATCCATGGAGCAACGTCGAAAGGACTGCTGCGCGATACACCTTGATCTTGGTTTTTTGTCTGATACCTCTCCTGTCCCACACATTTTTGCGGAGTCTTCCAAATGCTGCGTTTGCTTTTGCGAGTCTAGCAATCAACTCGTCGTCCATGACGACAGATCTAGAAAGGATGCTGCCCAAGTACGTGAATTTGTCCACCGCGTTTAGACGCTGCCCACTGATGGTGATGCTGGGTTCAGCGTAAGGCTTCCTGGGAGCTGGCTGATACATCACTTCAGTTTTCTTTCTGTTGATCGTGAGACCAAAGTTATTGCAGGCATCAGCAAAAATGTCAACGCTGTGTTGCATATCGCCTTCCGAAGCAGCATTGAGGGCACAGTCGTCTGCGAACAGAAGCTCATTTATGATGTTAGGTTTGACCTTGGTTTTCGCTTGAAGCCTTCTGAGATTAAAGACTGATCCATCAGTACGAAATCGAATTGGCAAGCCCGTGGTGGAATCCTTGAACGCATCAGACAACATTGCAGAATACATGATGCTGAAGAGTGTGGGAGCCAGGACACAGCCCTGCTTCACTCCATTTGTAACAGGAAATGCTTGAGATGAATGACCGTTTTCCTGGACTCGAGCCAACATGCCATCATGTAGCTGCCGGGTGATAGCGGTAAACTTGTCTGGACATCCATACTTCTTCATGATTCTCCACAGGCCATCTCTGCTGACCGTGTCAAAAGCTTTATTTAGGTCAATGAATGTGGAATATAAATCCGAGTTTTGTTCCTGACATTTCTCTTGAAGCTGTCTGGCAGCAAACACCATGTCAATAGTCCCACGTGCTTTGCGGAAGCCACATTGACTCTCGGGAAGGAGACCTTGCTCTAGATGTACATTCAGGCGGTTCAGCAGGGCTCGGGCCAAGATCTTGCCTGCAATGGATAGCAGTGAGATTCCACGGTGGTTGTCACAGGCCTGGCGATTTCCTTTTCGTTTGTACAGATGGATAATGGAAGCATCTTTAAGGTCCTGTGGTACAGTTTCTGTCTGCCAGATGATCTGGATTAGACAGAGCAATTTATCCGTCAGCGCTGGTCCACCCTCTTTATAGATTTCAGCAGGAATCATGTCGGAACCAGGTGCTTTGCCACTGGACAGCTGGCGGATGGCTGTTTGTATCTCGTCCAGAGTTGGAACAGCGTCCAGTGACTTGTTCGCTGGGACCTGGGGTAGTCTTTCGATGGCTTCATCATTTATGACAGAAGGCGTATTCAGCACACTAGCAAAGTGTTCTGCCCATCTTTCCAAGATTTGCTCCTTTTCTGTGATGAGTGTGGAACCATCAGCACTGAGGAGAGGAGAAGACCCTGAGGCAGTAGGGCCATAGATTTCTCTGAGGCCGCTGTAAAAGTTCTTCATATCTTTCCTGTCTACAAAGCCCTGAAGCTCTTCAGCTTTCGCACTCAACCAGGAGTCTTGCATCTGGCGCAGTTGCGACTGGATGTTGCTGCGGATGTTACGCAGTGCAACTTTCTTTGCCATTGACATTGGGTCATCATAGAGTGCCTTGTACGCCCGACGTTTTTGCTCGAGTAGCAGTTGAATCGTTATGTTATTTTCATCAAACCAGTCCTTGTGTTTTCTGGTAGAGGGTCCAAGGTGCTCAATGGCTGTGCTATACACCGTCTCACGAAATGTGGTCCACGCTGCTCCCGCATCCAGATTATCCAGTGTGATTGAAGCAAGGCGTTCATCCAGGGTGTCAACAAAAGTCTGTTTGACATCAGGACGCTTCAACTTGCTGATGTTGAGGCGTTTCAGAGCTATGGCGGCATGAGGTCTTCTCTTAGGTTAAATGTGGATTTTCATCTTTGAGACGATGAGGCGGTGATCCGTCCAGCAATCTGCGCCGCACATGGCCTTAGTCACCTTCACATCCTGCCGGTCCCGATTTCTGATGATGACATAGTCTATTAAATGCCAGTGTTTTGAACGGGGGTGCATCCATGATGTCTTGTTGCGTGCGGGAAGGCTAAAAATGGTATTTGTCACCAGGAGGCCATGTTCAACACAGGTCTGAAGGAGCAGCAGGCCGTTGCTGTTACACTTTCCAACCCCATGCTTCCCCATCACTCCGTCCCAGGAAGTGTGATCACTCCCGACACGTGCATTAAAATCTCCAAGAACAATGAGTTTATCAGCAATGGGAGTGGAGGAAATAACGGTGTTCACATCATCATAGAACTTATCTATGGTCTCTTCTGGATTTGTCATGGTGGGTGCATAGGCGCTGACTATGGTGGCAAACTTCTTTCCATGGCAGAGAGGGAGTTTCAGCGTCATAAGACGATCATTAATTCCTTTCGGGGAGCTGGAGAGTTTACTCACAAGAGAAGTTTTAATAGCAAAACCAACTCCCGCTTCTCGCTTTGCATGAGAGTCGCGTCCACTCCAGAAGAAAGAGTAGCCAGCAAGCCTTTCTGTGAGTTCTCCTTCACCGGAGAGTCTGGTCTCACTTAGGGCGGCGATGTCTATATTGTATCTGGCAAGTTCATGGGCAATGAGCGCCGTGCGTCGTTGCGGCTTATTTGCGGTATCCCTGTCAAGAAGAGTGCGGATGTTCCATGTAGAAAATTTTATTGTGATTGAGTTTGTTTTTGATTTTCGACCGCATAATTGGGTCCCCGCCGACCGCGGTTAGCCAGCCAGGGTGTGAGGAGCAGGCAATGTTTGGGGCACCTTTTCTAGCCCCTTCCTCATGCATGGAGGTGAGCAGTGCTACCCTAAATAGGACTGCTCAGACACTCAGGTGGCTGCCGAACTTCACTTCTGCTCCGGTCAGTGAAGAGCGACCCTATAGCCTGAGTCGCCTGTGTGCAGGCTTGCGGCTACGACTCCCAGTGCACCACACCTGCCGCTTCGTCGCTTACCCATCGCCACAGGACTTGAATTGTGGATGACTGATGACTTGCGCAGAAAACTTTGTTTAAAGTGAAGAAGAGTTGCGCTGCGTCGACCTCACTCTCTCGTCCGGGCCCACCAGTATCCAGTGGCAAGAGGAAGTCAAGACAACCAGAGATGGGCACGGATGCAGTGGATGACCAAGATGTTCTACGTGCCTCGTCTTGCTCCATACACTCCACAGTGCATTGCTGTAGTCGCCGTCACCTCCGTTGGACCTAGATGGTCTCCTCCACAGGATCAGCCGATGTTCAGACTTCGCATGCATAGGTAGGCAACACCTAATTCACCGAGGGTTTTGAGACCCTTCGGCTACCCCCACCTGGTTTGGCCGGCCAGTGGAAGCCGTTGCCCAGGGTATGGCCGCTGTTGCATGCTGACAGCTACGAGGAGCCACAGGTGAGAGCTGAGTGACAGGTGAGGACCAAGGTGGACGAACTGCTCCAAGGAGCACCACATGTTCCCCATCAGAGGTACTACCTCTACCTGAACACTCCATATACCCCTATCAAAGTCTAACAACTACATGTCCCACTATCCCTATTTTATTCTTACCAGAGACTGGTTAGTACTCCTTGTGTTCTGCCCCTCGCCTTCAGTTTGTCTATTGTCTATAGCCTGCAATCCACCTCCACTGTTACCTGTGTGCATGCACTACTGCATATTTTCCTCAAACTTCTGCTCAGCAGGTATTCAGCCAGTACCGAAACCTTACATAGGCATCATGTTACGGGTCTGCTTATTGGTGTGGGAAGGAGTAGGTGTAGAGATAGTATTAGGGTTAGTGGTAGGATTCATGTTAGCTTTGGGGTCAAATTTAGCTTTAACTGATTAGTTTTTTCTGTTTTTTAGTTTTGTTTGTTTTAGTCTATTGTGTGGTCTAGCAATGGAATCAGATTTAAATGTATATTTACAATAAGGCATGGGAATTAGGGTTGACCTGAGATATTAGAGTTAAATTTCATGATTACGTTTGGTTTTGGGGATAATGGTTTAGACCTCAAGTCCCCCTTACAGGTCAGGTTTTCCAGATATCTGAAGCACGGCACAGGTGATATGATTTGCTGCTCAGTGATTGCAGGATCTGTATTTCCCTAAGGTGATCCTTAAAACCTGGCCTGCTAGTGAGTCCTGAAGACATGTTTTGAAAGCACTGGTTTTGCATAGTCAGGTTTATAGAAACATAAACATAGATTACCAAACTGTAAATTGTTACTTAAAGCCCTATGTGAATTTAAGCATGTAAGTTTCATTTGTAAACTTCTAAGAAAAGAACTCAATTAAACAATGTTTACTGTATAGAACAGTGATGGTTAACCTTGGCACCCCAGATGTTTCTGAACTACAAGTACTATGATGCTCAAGCACTCTTTCCTGTGACTAGAGCATTGTGGGATATGTAGTTCCAAAACATCTGTGGTGCCTAGGTTCTCCATCATTGGTAAAGAAAGTAGTTTTTAATTACAGTTGTGTTCAAAATTATTCAACTCCCACTGAAATTGAGTGTTTTGGCCAGTTTGACATTGATTTTGATCAATCAGTCATCTTGCTTACAATTAAATCAAAGAGGCATGTGTAGGTCAGACAAATATAACATAACATTTATAATGAAATAACCACAAATGTCTTTTCTGTGCTCACATCATTATCAGTTTTATTCAACCCCCAAGTGACATTCAATCTTAGTACTTAGTACAACATCCTTTTACAGTTATAACAGCTTTTAAACGTGAAGCATAGCTTGACACAAGTGTCTTGCAGCGATCTACGGGTATCTTCGCCCATTCGTCATGGGCAAAAGCCTCCAGTTCAGTCACATTCTTAGGCTTGCGCACTGCAACTGCTTTCTTTAAGTCCCACCAGAGGTTCTCAATCGGATTTAAATCAGGTGACTGCGATGGCCACTCCAAAATGTTCCAGCCTTTAATCTGCAACCATGCTCTAGTGGACTTGGAGGTATGCTTGGGATCATTGTCCTGTTGAAAGGTCCAACGTCTCCCAAGCCTCAGGTTTGTGACGGACTGCATCACATTGTCATCCAATATCTCCTGGTACTGAAGAGAATTCATGGTACCTTGCACACGCTGAAGCTTCCCTGTACCTGCAGAAGCAAAACAGCCCCAAAGCATGATTGACCCCCGCCATGCTTCACAGTAGGCAAGGTGTTCGTTTCTTCATAGGCCTTGTTCTTCCTCCTCCAAACATAGCCTTGATCCATGGGCCCAAACAGTTCTAATTTTGTTTCATCAGTCCACAGAACACTATCCCAAAACTTCTGTGGTTTGTCCACATGACTTTTGGCATACTGCAGTCGACTCTTCTTATTCTTTGGAGACAGCAAGGGGGTGCGCCTGGGAGTTCTGGCATGGAGGCCTTCATTACGCAGTGTGCGCCGTATTGTCTGAGCTGAAACTTCAGTACCCACATCTGACAAATCTTTTCTCAGTTCCTCAGCAGTCACACGGGGACTTTTCTCCACTCTACGCTTCAGGTAGCGCACAGCAGTCAAAGTCAGCATCTTCTTTCTGCCACGACCAGGTAGCGTTTCTATAGTGCCCTTTGCCTTGAATTTGCGAATGATGCTTCCTATGGTCTCTCTTGGTATGTTTAACATCTTTGCAATCTTCTTATAGCCATTGCCCTTCCTGTGAAGAGTAATCATCTCTTCTCTTGTCTTCCTGGACCATTCTCTTGACTTCACCATGTTTGTAACCACACCAGTAAATGTCTAGAAGGAGCTGAATATCACAGTCATTTTAAAGCTGCCTAATTGGTGCTTATTATGCTTTATTGCTGCTCCGTGACATCCACAGGTGTTTTCAATACCTGATTGAAAACACTTGAATGAACCTCTGTTCTTCAGAGTGGTAGTCTTTAAGGGGTTGAATAATTGTGTCAATGACGAATTCACAAAAGAAACATTTACTACTGTATTACAAAACCAATTGATGTCATTTTAGTTGCATATGGTTCTTTAAAAAGTCCTTGTAGGATTTCATTCTGAATACAATTACAAATGTACACTAAATTCCCTAAAACCCTTTACAGCATTGGGGGTTGAATAATTTTGAACACAACTGTATATATCCGAAACTACAATGATTATAAGAGACCAGAGGGGACATTAATAAGTGTCAGTGTTAGACTGAAATTATCCCAAAATGTACGGACACTCCAAAGCTTCTTGATAAGAGCAAATTTATTTAAGATCCACAGTACAGCAACGACGTTTCAACTCCAACGTTTCTGTCTCTAGTTGTACAAGTGTTTGACTGAAAATCTAATAGCATAATAAATTTAACATAAAAACCCATGAAAAAGAATAAATTCGGAAGATTAAAGGTTTAAGTAATTAATTACTTAATTTATAAAGTATTTTACCAGGAAGGATACATTCAGATTTCTCTCGGTTTCAAGTATGTCCTGGGTTCAAGACCACTGAATTGTTTCAGTTGTTACAGAAATACAAAGTAATAAAATGCAAGATATTAAAAAACAACAACAACACAAATATACAGATTAGCACAGAAAAGTTACCCTTCAAGGAGTTGTGGAAAATGTAATATAAAAATATTCTTTTTAATCCGTTAAAAAAAATATAATTTCGAAACATTTATTGTTGATTTTCAAAGTTAGTAGTAAATTATATTGGAAGATATTATAATTATTCTGTGTGGAACTATCTTATAACTACATCACATCGTTCGTCGTCTAATTATCCATCCATGGCAGAACCCACTCCTTATCTGTAAAATTTTGTAAAGTTTCCAAAAACAAATAAAGCAGAGTTAACCTTGTGCTCATGATCAAAGACATATAAAGAACAGATGTTCCTTTCTTTTTCTCCTCTACTCTCAGTGCTAGATTACATTTATTTCTACGTAGTGGTGTTTCTGAAATTTAAATTGACTGAATACAAGCATTTAGTTGGATAAACTTTGGGTTTCTAATTTCTAAAAGTGCATAAAATATCACCATAAATAGCACATTAAAGGAAATTTGCATGTCACATTTCAAAATCCCATGAATAATAATTGGATCAACATTGGAAATTATGTATTTATTCTTGTTAAATTCCTTACAAGCAATGCTGTGCATTTTACTTTTTTCAAATTTTTTTTTCAACCCTAAGAAAATAGGGGTGTACTGAGACCACGGGGAGAAACCTGCAGGTGCAGGTTTTCCTCATTCCCGTTTTAGCGTGATGAATGTAATATGGCCCATACTCTAATCAGGGACAGGGACTAATGCTCTGTTCTTGACATGCTTGTCTTGCAGCCCTCTGCTTTGTGACACACTATTGGGTCCTGGATGTCCTGTTCTGGTACCTGTTATAATTGTTTTCCAATAAATAATCTGTTAGAGACACTTCTCGGTACAAAAAGTTTCAGAGGTTTTTTATGCAACCTTTCTCCCCCCCCCCACCCACAAAACATAAATGTGGTCTCTGATGGAGTTTTGGAATAATTAGTTAGTATGGTTAGCACAGGAGTCATTGGAATCCTTCTTTAGAACTAGATTTAGGCTAGGGTCAGACGAACGCATTTTTTGCATCGTCCATAACAAAGTGCGTCCGAATGCATGGATGTACTTTTTCACAGAATACGGAATAGCAGTCATACGATGCGCAATTACGGCCGTGATTTTTTACGGATCCAAACCAGGAAACTTGGGTGTCTAGACGTTATGTTGCCGGACATGAGCAGCGTCTGACGTCTCCTACTCACGCACACACCCCGCTATGCGGACGCAGCGCACTCTGCACATCAGTACTAGCCGTTCGACTTTCTTGCAAAAATGTGTTCGTTTGCCGCTTACGTTGCGCGGCCGAACTTTCGTGCGGCCGACGCCGTACTTCGTGTGTGGGCCTGCGTTGGACATCATTTGCTGCTACCACGGCCGTAATAAAGTGCGGCTAAACGCACGTTCACACTGCATTCGTCTGACCCCAGCCTTAGAGTCACAGAATCCATCCTTATCTACGTACATTATTTGCGTAATAAGCATCAAAAGTACAGATTCTCAGCTTGGATGTATAATTGATTTATAACAGACAGGCGGAGAAGGAATACGTAATTTTAGGCAGTGGCAGACCTAGAGGAAAGAGGTACAGTAATTAATGCTTAATAATTCAATAGATTATTTTTCACTAATGGTGATAACAATGTGTGCCACTAAAGCAAGAATTGCATTTATTATTTTTGTCTTTTACTACTTTTAAATAATAATATATACATGTTTTCTTATTATGACTTCAATACTTGGACAACCCACAGAAAAATGGACAATTTTTCCACTGAACTATTATATGAATTTTTGACACCTTGTAATTTTGTATGTAGAAATATAATGCAAAATGTACTTTAGGTTAGAATATATAATTTTTTTAGCTTGAAATATTATTGTACTATATGATTATTATCTATATAAGAGTCTGTTTTTTTCAATTATGCTGGACAAAATGCACTGCATTTTAGAGGACGCACTTGAATATCCTGATTGCCAAATTGATCCTTGAGTGCCTCAAGGGTTGTTTATTACTCAGTCGCTTAGCAACATCTGAAAGTAGTCAGCATCATGGATTAGTCCTCTAAATGTTGAGCAGGTGAACAAATATGATAATTTTTTCTAATTCCAAAGTCTAAATATTCCAGATGAGCACCTTATTACTTAGCTTGTTGTATTTTGATTTCTTTGTAGATTTTCCATTTTTTTCTAGGGTTATGTTTCCTCTATTATCTGCATCACCAATATACAAATACTGTAAATACATACAAGCCATTGGACAATTCTGACTGCATGTTCGGCACTCAGGGACTAACATGGAAACCATAATTGCCAACAGTCAATGTTTTCCAGGATCATCTTAGGTTTGTGCATCATGTCCTGGTGCCTACTAATTGCTCCAGTACTCCATCCTAAGATTGAGACTTGCAGCACACAAATTAAGTTTAGTGTCCCAGGACAATAAATCCCTCCTGAGCACGAAAGAGGAAAACTGGAACTGTTGGCAACTATGGGAAACACTGCCAATGTAAACTTTCAAATATGTTAGATAGTTACTGTAACGCCTCCGCTGATGGCTGCACTGTGCTCACCCTCCCTGCTCAGGCAGCACATGTAATGCCCCATGCTCAGCTCTGGCATCTGGAACACAAACAGTTAAGCACCTGACATAAACTACACCTTCCTTTTGGAATAAAGGTCTGCTCCTCCCACCCAGCACTGCTTCTGCATTAACATCTTAGCTGAGTTTCTAACCAGTCTGACCCTCCTGAAGCTCCCTGAATACCTACTGACCTCCTGTGTACCAGACCCCCTGCTTTGCCAATCAATAACCGCCTTCTGCCTGCCTCTGACCAACGGACTGTCCTGACCATTCTATTGGAGCACCCTATTGTACCTTGCCTGGAGTCCCCCTTGTGTCCTGTCTGCCACCCCAAGGTACATTCCCATTGTCTCCCCAAGAATCCTGGTCCCTCCTGTCTATCTGTGAATCCCTGCAGTACTGGGCTCGGACCATCCTACCAACCATTACAGTTACATATGCTTAAAAAAAGCATGTGCCCTTCAAGTTCAGCCTTTCACACATCAGTTTCTACTTTTGATTAAAGAAAAAAAAGGAAAACCACCCAGTCTGAAGTACTTTCCAAATATGCAACAAACTGCGAAAAAATTCCTTCTTGTCTCCAGAATGACAGTCACATTTCTCCTTGAATCAATCAGCTTTTTATCATTTATTATATCTGTGACGGGACGGCGCCACTACGCTGTAGCGCAGTACAACCGTTCAAGTGTTTATTTATTTGTGTGTTATTAAAAGTTCGTTAGCCCTTATTTTTATAAGTACCCAATGTGATTTTCCCCGTTTTATATATATGCCAGTTAACTAAAGATTTCTGATGTCTGTGTGTTATTCCCTGTATAGTGTAGATCTCTGTATTAGTACCTGCTATTGTGTAAATTCTCTCAGTAAGAGATTCCTTTTGTTTACGTGCTTTCTCTTCCCCCATTCTCCATTGTTTGAAGGTCCTTTGTAGTTAATCTGATTTGTGCAGTTATCTGCTTGATTGTATGTAAATGAAGTTGGTGGTTGAGTGTATCTCTGTGTTGTGTAATAAACAGTCAGTTCTATTCTGACCAAGCTTGAAGTCACGACTCATGTTTTGGAGTACCAGGAATCTTCTGCCCGCTGTGCCAAGGAAAGGCTCCAGGTCTACAGCTTCGGCTTATTTCTGGGGGTGCTAGTCAGGCTCTCTATAGGCACCGGGCCTTGAGCTGCGGCTAAGGTACAAGAGAAAGGTGTGAGAGTCACGAGGAGAAACTGGGTGTCCAGCGAGGAAGCAGCCTTTGGCAGATGTGACCCTGTCCGGGTACAGAGATCTGTTACAATATCATAACCCCAAATACAATGTTTTTGCAGACAGTTATCCAGTCAGTGTATAAGTCTGTACAAAGTCTGACCCAACCACCTCAACAGGCAGAAAATTCCACAGCTTTATTGTTCTCAATCTAAAAAAAACCTTCCCTATTCTTTAGGTTTCCAGGCAGTGGTTTATAATGGCCCCGTATATATTTATATAAAGTTATCAGATCCCCTCTAAGGTGCCGGGTTTTCTAAAATAAACAGGTTTAAGCTTGTTAGCCTTTCCTTATAACCAAAATCTCCCGTTCCCCTTATTAATTTAGTTGCTTGTCTCTGCACCTTTTTTTTTAGCACCGTAATATCCTTTTTTAAAACAGGTGCCCAAAATTGCACGGCATATTCAAGATACAGGCCTACCATTGATTTATAAAGAGGCAAAATTATATTATTATCTTTGTTACACCATTCTTTCATCTACACTGCTATTAGAAATATCTACAAAAGGTACTCACTTAAGGTCATCAGCCAGAACACAAAAACAGTAAGGCTGGGGTCAGACTAACGCATTTTTAACGTTCGTTTAGCAGCAAATGACGGGCAATATACGAAGTCCAGCCGCACGAAAGTCCGGCCGCGCAACGCAAGTGGAAAATTAACGCATTTTTTCGAGAACGCAGAACCGCTAGTACTGACGTACAGAGTGCGCTGCGGCGGCATAGCGGCATGTGTGCGTGATTAGGAGATGTCAGACGCTGCTAATGTCCAGCCAACATAACGTCCAGACGCAAAAAGGGTTTTATTGACGATCCATAAAAAAATTACGCACGAAAATGCGCGTCATCTGGCCGTTTTCGCGGATTCCGTGAAAAAATACGTCAATGCGTTCAGACGCACGTTTTGACTGTCGCTGCGAATAATGCGTTCGTTTGACCCTAGCCTTAAATGAGCACTTAGATATGTTAATAAATGTATGTGTTCAAAGCATGAACATCTGTGATCTGTGTTTCAGTCCAAATAGGACTTGTTCCTTGAAATACTGTATAATATACATAACAATATTAAATGTGTTAAAATCTATTTCATATTCATATTTACCAAGACATGCAACTTAAAAGATTTCTGTAGTCTCTTTTGTCCATCATGTAAGGCATGGCGCAACGCAGCGCTAGCTAACGGAGATAAATGAAGACAACAGATGCAGAGTTCGTTCTTCAAATATCTGGTATTCCTTTGTTAGGTCAGTTCTTTTATAGAAGATAGGACATACAGAAAATCTCAGATTACAAGCCAATAGAATATTATTAACATCACAGATAATTAGCATGGTCAGCAATATTACCATATATGGTTTACATTTAACTTTTAGGTTTAGACAAAAAACATTCTTTATGCCCAGAATTACATGTCGTAATTTGGTCATGGAAAGGGGAGGGGGAAGTGGGAGACTTTCTATGTCATATCATCCCCCATTTCTGAGACTTTCTACAGCAAGTAGTCTACAGTTAGTTATTTAAGAAAAGGGCTTCTTAACTAAGTGGTATATTTCGATAATCTTTTATATGTATAGAACAGAGAAATTATTATTTATCAAAATGGCATTAACCTCCCTGGCTTTACGATTCTGACATAATTTCTATGTCAGAATCATTACAATTCTATTCAGCCCCCTAACGGTATTTGTGTGGCTCGGGGTTAACTTTCAGTGCTGAAAGCGGTATCCCCGAGCCACACTCGGGGCTGTATAGATTACCTGTCCTGCTCTCCCCAGCTGTCGCCTCCAGACGATTGCGACGTCACACTTCCTGGTTCCCTTCTTGCGAAAAGGGAACCAGGAAGCAAAATGCTGCTATCGCCGGAGGAGAATGTGATCGCGGGAGTCAGTGAGGGAGCGCAGGACAGGTATGTATCCAGCTCCAAGTGTGGCTCATGGGATACCGCTTTCAGCACTGAAAGTTAACCCTGAGCCACACTTGGGAAAACAGCCAAGGGGGTTAAGCAACTCAAATTTAGTTGTACTTTCCAAGATTAATTTTTCCCCATTCTTTATCCTTCCTCCTTTTGAGAAAATGTGCTTCATCGCTGAAAATGAAGTTGATTTGCTCTCTTTGCAAATAAACACTTGACTGCTAACTGTTCAGATGTAGCTGTAGGACAACTGTATATTGCTTGTTCTGCCCTCTTTACACGTGGCGGAGGTATAATTAGACAGGTAAACTCTGCTCCCTCGGCAACTCATTGAGGCAGATGCAGGGTCCTTTTCAACTTTTATTGTGAGGCAGTAAGGTAAAACTGGAAATAAGAGAATAACATTCAATCAGTATATACAATATGCACAATGTTCAGTCTAAACATGCTGGGGCTAACTGAGAAAAGGGAATATGTGCATACCGGTGATACTACTGTTAGGCTGATGACAAAATGGCAGCTAGGTAGTTCTGTTGTCCTCCTGGAACGGACATTCTGATGCAAGCTGGATGGCTTCTGACACTGCATGTGAAGCCCAACCTCCCAGCCCACTAGGATGATGGGAATCTACAGAGGCTCACAGGGAACAATTGTCTAACTATTCTCAAACTGCAGTACTGAGCCATACACTAGATGGCGATATTACAATGCAATTTCACAGAGAATAAACACATTAAACAACTTATAATAACATAACACTTGCAGAAAGGCATGACATTGCTGATGAAAAAACATATAGAGCAGTGCCTTCATAACATTCATTTAAGAAGAAAATGAATGAGAGACATTTGAGTAGAGAACAAAAAACCTTTTACACACACCCGTGGATAATACAAAGGTTGATTTTGATTCAGTGCTGATAGTGAAATACATATGTATGTAAAATATGGTTTAAGGCGATTTTGTTTATACAGTGTTCTGGCAGTGAATTGAATTACTCTGTACCAATTATTCTTGAATATTTTCACATTTACCTTCAGTACAGTGCACAATGATCTGTGTTAATAAAAAGGTACTGCAAGGATATGCATATGGATTTGCATTGAAGAAACATTATAGTTCATAGATTTTTATGCCTTATAATGAGCCAGCCAGAACAAGATATTTTCTGTTAGCTCTTAATACTAAGATGTCTCATGAGATAAATTAAATTAGTAAGTTGGTGTACTATGGTGATATCAAACCCAACGTTCTCATTAAGAATACATCAGCAGGCACTCAATTAGACTCTCCTATTGCCTTCTGAAAACTTTAGTTTCATTTTTGTAAAGAAAAAAATCTGTATATCCTCAATGACAATTTTAAATTTTACAATATACAACTGGGTAATTAAAAAATATTTTTGCAAAAAGTCAGTATAGTTATGTTAATCATTTCTTTGTTATCCGGATATTCTTCATATATAGTCCATCCAGAAAAATTGTTAAGTAGGTTTTATTCAAGTAAATTCTTTTGCATTATATTTTTAATTATTATGAAATGCAGGTGAAAGATAGTATATATCACCCCCTAAGAAACCTTTCTGACTAGAGAAATTAATAAATATTATAGTGGTGTTCTGCAATGTGAACGAGTGCCGCCGGTAACTAGAGGAGTTGAGCAATAATCCTATCTAATATTGCAATAAAGGGTTAGCATATGGGTAAAAGTCACTCCTTTCAGCACAACCGTTTAATGTTCCACTAATTCTAAATAAAACACAATCGCATTTAAAACCAGAATAAAGTGCACATTCGTGGAAAAAAGAAAGTGCTAAATCCTCATGAATTATTAGGCAAAAAATATACAAACAAATGTATGAATAAAAACATATCATTTCAGTGAAATAAAGTGCTGTAGTGCTCTATTTCAGTAAAATGTGCACCTTATTATGCTTTTATATGTGATTGTACTTTATTTAGAACTAATAGATAGGATTATTGCCTGATTTTTCTATTTACTGACAGCACCTGTTTATATTACAGTATTTTACTGGTTTTAAACATAGTAGCACTTTATTGCCACTATTGCACACTTATATACCGTGTTTCCCCGGAAATAAGAAATTGTCTTATATTTTTTTGGCCCCCAAAATTCACACTAGGTCTTATTTTCAGGGTAGGTCTTATGTTTTTGGTGTTGGTGTTTGTTTGGTTTTTTTTGGTGGTGTACGTCTGGTATCACACCTCCACTTGTGATAGGAGCTGGCACTAGAGGAAGCATCAGCTAAGGCTGCGGTCACACGAGTGCACTGAGTGTGTCCGTGTGACCGCCCTTCCCTGCGTCAGTCGCAGCTTTGTGAAGGCTGGATGGGGAGAATCCCATAGGATAGCGTGCATGCTAATTGCACACGCTACCATCGGGTTTGATTTCAGCCTCACCGTCAAAAATCTACGATGGACACAAATGGAGCTACAAAGTGCAATCCTCCTAACTGCGCTCTTCGAGGTGGCCACACGGCATCAGAGTGGAAGGAACGTCTACACTCAGTGACGTTTCTTCTGCTCAAAGAACGTTCATGTGACTGCAGCTTTATGCGGCTCTGCTCCCTCCGCTGCCGCCTTGCTTCCGCTGCGCAGGCATCACTCATTCTCTCCCGTGACTCTTCAAGTTTTCCAACTAGGTCTTATTTTCAGGGTAGGTCTTTTTATTTTAGCAGTCATCAAAAAACCGCACTAGGTCTTATTTTTGGGGTAGGTCTTATTTTCGGGGAAACACGGTAGGCAGTTTCTATTTTGTTACACCTTCTGTAACTAATCTAGTGTTTTAATGCATATATTTAGTTGTATATTTTGTTACCTAATATTTCATCAAGAATTTCAAGATTTTCTGCAGCACTTTCTTTTTCCTCAAATGTGCGCTTTATTCTGTTTTTATATGTCATTGCATTTTATGTACAATTAGTGAAAAGAAAAAAAAATGCTGAGTGAAGTAGAGTAGTTTCCTCCACCCCACACAGTGTCGCCAGCAGCCAGGTTTTTGAATTTCCTGGCTGCCTGTCACTAGATCAGTCACCAGTGACATTGGAGTGCAGCTCTGATCCATCGTTCTGTACAGGTGCTTTGGAGCTCTTGTTCGTAAAGTTCGCAATCCTGTTATGCTGCTCAATTTACAGCTCCTACGGAACACAAGTTGCGTAAGGGAGCAAATTTCGTAAAAGAAAAAAGCTTCCGGGACTTCTAGGTCCCTTAGCCAAAGAGGAGGAGCTGTGCCCAGAGAGGGACAAAGGGTGAGTAAAAAAAAAAAAAGAAGTAAAAAAGGAAAAAATTATTGGGCACACATTTTTAGGGACTGTTTAGAGTTACTCAAAAATAATTTAGATAATAAGTGAAAATGGTAATTAGACATTTTTTTCATTTATGTAATATCATCCTCACAGTCCTTCCATTTTCCTTTTCACATGGTTTATGACCAAATCTATATTAAAGTGTCTTTGATCTTAACAAATGTATACTTTAGTTGTGTGCTCTGAGACCTTCTTGTGTACCTATTTTTAAATTTGTTTATGTTGGCTTTGTATTCTTGCAATTTCGGGTTATTCTAACAGCATCACCACTAGTCAATGGATTGCACTCCCCCTTTATTATTCCTGAAAACCTTTCTATTTAAACTAATATTTGTATATACATGTATCAAAATATAATATAACGGCGTTGTTCCTTGTGCAGGTCTTCAAAGCATATTCATTTCAGTGCTATAACAAGAGTACTCAGATTTATTGATAAAATGTATAATGCATCAGAAGCAAGAATACCTATGATCAATGATTCATCCAAAGCCCAGCATGCAAGCACTAGTTGATTTTTTTTCTCCCACTGGGCTTTTGTTAAATAAGGACAACTTTTAAGGTTAATTTGTTCTTGTTGGTCGTTTTCTTTTTTTCTGATACTTTCAAACCTTCACCCAGGCTAGTTATATTGATTTTGTTGTTTCTTCTGTACCTCTGATTAGGCTACTTCCATGATTGTTCTTGTATATGGAATAGACTTACATTCACTGTTCCTTGAACTTAAAAAAAAATGTGAGAATTGAGAGTTCCCTCTCATCTATGTGAGAAGTCCTGAAGGTTCACTAAGAACCGTGAATCTCTTCACTATTATAAGCAAAGGAACCCACACCTGCAAGCGGCTGGTTGACAAATGCACCCAGGGGCTGACTGACAACATTTGGCCCAGGGGACAAATACAACCCATAGGCCCATGGTGCAGCAACCCAGTCCCCCATTTAAATTAAAGATATAGAAAAACAGATTAGCAAATTAAGTAATAAATTACATTTTAAGGCTGTTTTGAATAATTATTATTTCTTTTCATCAAACATAAATTCACAAAAATTAATCAATACCCCTAACTCTAAGCAATATCCCACCTACCTCAAACTAATACTGCCTATATCAGAACAACGTTCCCTTTTCCTCACATCATTACCCCCTAGTTCGTAGCAATGCCCCCTTTTACCCATAACTACTAACCCCTGAATCAGAACAATATCCTGCTCACATTACACTTATGCACGTTTAAATCCTAGCACTGCCTAGTGCCTACTTCCCTAAAATCAAACCCCACACAAATGTAACCGTGACCAACTTTATTAGTTGTAAAAGCCACTCACATTCACACACACACACTGACAGACACACATTTCTGGATTTATAATATACAAACATTTATGGATTGATAATATGTACACACACGCACTCTCCTCCTTTCTCCCCCTTTCCATCTCCTTCTCTCTCTCTCTCTCTCCTTCTTATTCCCTTCCTTCCACTGCAACTTTAATATGACATTATACCCAGACACTTATACAGGTGTACTAATCCCTAGGTGTTACAAAAGGGCCCCTTAGTCAGTCACAGACTCCGCAGAACAGTCACTGTGGAATGGAAAGCATGGGAGGAGAGTTATAAGACACGAGCCTTCCTGAACAGGAGCCTGGAGCAGCACACCATAATGCAGGGTGCAGGCTGCATGGAGCCTCAGGGTATGCCCAGGCAGACTGGCAGCACTCAGCACACCCACTGCACTTGGACAAATAGCTTGCAGGGCAAAGTGTGAATTTGTGCGTTGTTTAACCACTTGAATGCTCCGGCCGATCGCTGGCCCCTCCGGTGCGGGCTGACATCCTGGATGTCAGCCCGGCATCCGGACCAGCAGCCGCCAACATTAGGTGTCATCGCGGGGGCGCGATGACACCTAATTCAGGCGCCCCCCCCGCATGTGCGGAGGAGGCGCCTGAAAGGGAGGGGGGGGAGGTCCTTCGGACCTCTCTCCCTCCCGATCGGCGGTGCACAGGGGCTTAACCCAGGCATCATTTGGAAGGGCACAGCCTGCCCTTCCAAATGATGCCTGGCATTAACCCCTGGGGAGCTGGATCGCGAATCGGCGCTGAAAAGCGCCGGTTCGCGATCCTTCCCGGGAGCTGGCCGACATCTTGGATGTCGGCCAAGCTTCCGGGAACTCCCCCAGAGGACTGGCGTCATCGTGCGTAGCACGATGACGCCAGTCCTACAGTTAACCCCTAACTGCCACCAAGTGTGGAGATAGGGAGTTCCAATGAACTCCCTATCTCCCGATCCGTGGCAGTTAGGGGTTAAATTTTGGTATCGTTGGATCGGCCAGAGCATGGCCGTTCCAACGATACCAAACATGAAAGTTAAAAATTTTGTAAAAAAAAAAAAAAAAAAAAAATAAAAAAAAAAAAAAAATAAAAAAAAAAAATAAAAAAAAAAAAAAAAAACACTTTTTTTTTATTTTTTTTGGTTTATTAGTGTAGCAATATTGTTCCCATTTCAATTATAATGTGAACAATGATGCTGCACTAACGATTTTTGTATGCGGTGCGTTTGTTAAAAATAGTGTCATTTTCCCCAAAAAAAAATGTAACGAGACCCCATCTCTAATTTTTTTAACAAGCGCACCCCATACAAAATATAACCGCAATTGCTCGCATGTTAAAATGTGAAAAAAAACACTTTACACATTGTAAATTATTGAAAATACATATTTTATTGCATTTTTTGTTATAATATACAGACATGACATAGCGTATACATATAATAATGACATATTATGAATCTACCGAGTCTGACGGAAAGAACGATATATAATATGTCGGTGTCATATACTAAAATAAGCCTTAAAAACACGTTTAAACATGATGCGCAAAACAGGTAAAAAATGACCTCAGCACAGGGGCGGGAAAAGCCTCAGCAGCGAAAGGGTTAAACTCCTCCTCAGCGAGTTGGCCAGATGGGCGTCAGAGTGGAAGGAACATCCACTCTCCTTCCACGTTCGTCTGACTCAGGCCTTAGCCAGATATGGAGAGATTAAAATGTATCATGGGTAGATTATAGCAAGCATCTGTTTCATGCAGGAGGGTGTTTCTCAAGGCGCTTTTTTTCCCCACCATATAGAGGAGCTTGCACAAGTCGCCTGTGAAAACACCTTTACCTATAACAGGAAATATTTCATGGCTACATTGGGGGAAATTGAATTTAGGTGAATTTGGATATTTTCTCTTAGTGATGTAGCCATGATATGCAGCAATGACCACATCTTTACAAATGTGACCCTTAGGGAATCCAGACCATAGTGAGATTCTCTCCCAAACAATGGAATGAACAATCTGTATCCCCATAATTTATTAATACTGATGACAGTAAGGTAAACTTGCCGTATTATCGTAGTCCCAGAAAGTCTCATTATTTTTTTAAAAAAAATCTAATAATCTAATAATAATAAATTGACTATTGCTGCTTTGGTGCTTATTTAAAATAAAATTGCAAATGATCAATTCAAGACATCCAATGAATCCAGTTTGTGTGTCGCACTTTCTTGTTGTTAATAGTAGGTTAAATCATCACTTTGCCGTACTGGATGTTGCTGTTATATAAAACCAAGCAAGGTATTTGTCCATGTTTGCAGTATATGACTTTCAACTGTCTTTTTTCAGAATTGCCTCTTTAACGTAACCTTTAATGGTTAGACCCCTGCGGCTTTTTATATAGATCTTTATCTATTATTCAGTGAGCCTTACAGTAAATCAAAAGTAGGTGACATTCTCATGTGCAAAACAAATTGCAAAAGTTTAAAAAAACATAACATACATATCTCCTGGATTTGTTGACAGGTGCTGCACAAAATAATAAGCAAGTGTTTACTAGATTCTGGTTAAAATACAAAACAAAAATGCTTTTTATATGAATCCAATCCATTTTGCTCTCTAAAATTATAACATAGTTATTTTTTTTTTAAATTCAACAATTTTTATTGAAGGACAGCAGATAGTACAAAAAGCAGTAAGGTCGCAATTCAGGAGTACCACATTGATACAGATAGGAGAGATCTCGCTCACACACAAGCGCGGTGGCACGATATAAGAAAACACCTTCTGTATATATTCGCAGAGTGCAGGGGTGGAATCAACACTCATAAGGAAGGGGAAATGACCCCAGGGGGCCAAGCTTCACTTAGTGGTTAACCGTAATCGGGGCTTAAATCAAAAAGGAAGGAAAGGCATTCCAGTATTCCAGGAGGGAAAGGTACATTTTTATTTATTTTTTATTTTATAAAGGATTTTACTAGGAAGGATACATTGAGATTTCTCTCGTTTTCAAGTATGTCCTGGGTTCAAGAACATGGTTACAGAAATACAAAGTAGTAAAATGCAAGAAATTAACACAAAACAAATATACAGATTAACAGAAAATAAATATGTAGGAAATATAGTCACTATGTTACATGTTTACAGGTGCATTCCTTATTGAGGTATGTTAATATGGAGCTCTTAAGGGACTTTAGACTGGGGGAAGATTTGATGGCGTCTGGGAGGTTATTCCATAATTGTGGTGCTCTGTAGGAAAATGAGGATGGAGCCACTTGCTTTTTGTATTGTGGTATTGCAAGTAAGGTGCTGGTCCTGGATCGGAGGTTATAGGATGAGGGAACTGCTGAGGGAAGCAGCCTATTCAGGTAGGGTGGTAGCTTCCCAGAAAAGCTCTTAAACACCAGGTTGGAAAGCGACAGAATGAGTTCTACAATGTAGTAAGTTTCTGGAGATGTGTTTGCGGGGCGGCCGCATACACTACATCTCTGTATTCAATAACTAGCATAAGCATTTGCTGTACAATCTGCATTCTTACCGCGGGGCTCAGGCAGGATTTGTTTCTGTACAGGGCACCTAGTTTGGGGTAAATTTTAGATGAAAGTTTTTTGATGTGGGGGCCAAAGGATAGATTTGGGTCTAACCACATACCTAGATATTTGAGAGAAGTGACTGTGGTCAGTGTGCCATTTGATTTTGTCCTGACACATAGATGGGGTGTTTGCAATTTTTGTAGTTTAGGTGCTGTTCCAAAGAGCATTGTAACAGTTTTGTCAGCATTTAGAAAAAGTTTGTTATCTTTGATCCACTTTTCTACCTCTGTGAATTGGTCTTGCAGCACGGCCTCCAGCTGTGGGAGATCTGGTTTGCTGGTATAGATTACAGTGTCGTCTGCGTACATGTGTACAGTTGAGGCTTTGCAGATATTGGGCAGATCATTTAAGAAAATTGTGAATAGCAGGGGGCCGAGTATCGAGCCTTGGGGTACACTGCACATGACAGAGGGGGAGGGAAGTGCTGTCAGAAATGGACACATATTGCGACCGATCAGACACATATGATTGAAACCAGGTTAGCGTGCGATCACCAATACCAGCGTTTTGAAGTTTTTGTAATAAGATGCCATGGTCTACTGTGTCAAAGGCCTTGGCAAAATCAAGGAAGATGGCTCCAGTTAGGTTTCCTTGTTCCATGCCAGCCTAGATATCATTCGAAACTTTTAAAAGGGCAGTTGTGGTTGAATGATTTGGATTGAAGCCGGATTGATCTGGGGTTAAATAGTTCCAATACTGATAGTAATCGCGTAATTGAGTGTAAACACATTTTTCCAGGATTTTTGACATTACAGGAAGCAATGATATTGGACGGTAGTTGAATACCAAAGTATTGTCTCCACTTTTATGGATAGGTACCACTCTCGCAGTCTTCCAGAGTTTGGGTATATATCCAGTCACCAGTGATTTATTGATTAGGGTTGCAACAGGTTTTGCAATTGCTGGCGCGCTGATTTTCAGCAGCATTGCTGGGATTTGGTAAGGTCCTAACTGGTGTTTCATTTTTTGGTTACAGAGAAGTTTAGTAATGGCACTGACAGGCACCGGTCTAAAACTGAATTTCTCTTTGATACGGGGTTTTTGCACAGTTGGAAGGATCTGACTTGTGTGCTGCCTTTCTGAATGTGTTTCAATTGCTAGCTTAGCAATCAGGGTGTTGGTGCATCCAACGAAATAGTTATTAAAGGCATTTGCTACATTAAGGGGGTGTTGCAGGGTTTGGTTGTTTACTTTGACAGCAGCTGTTTGGGAGTGGACAGGGGGCGATTGTATGTTATTTATGATTTTCCAAAAATTTCTCGGGTTTGATATGTTATTGTTTAGATTTTCATTGAAGTATTGGGCTTTGGCCATTTTTGTTTGCTTTGTACATGCATTCCGCCATTTTCGGTATTCACAGTGATCGTTCATGGATCCAGTACTCTTGAAATTTGACCAGAGTGAATCTCTAAGCTGGTACATGTGTGTGAGGTCAGCTGTAACCCAGGGGAGATGTGCTCCTTTGACTCGCACTTTACGCAGCGGAGCATGGACATTCCAGACTTGCAGGAGCTCTGACTGAAAGTATTCAATTGCACAGTCCAGGTCTGGGATTAGGTTTAGCCTGTACCACGTGAGCCGTTTGAGATAATTTAGGAAGGATTCAAGATTAAATTTCTTGAAGGACCTGGTGATTATTACTTTTGGGGGAGATTTTGTGGCCTTTATTTTGCGCACACAGTACACTAGACAGTGATCACTGAAGCTATTAGCGAGAATGCCTGCCTCCTGTATTCTATCAGGACATGAGGAGAGAATCCAGTCCAGCAAGGTGTGGTTAAGGCTTTTCCTATTAATGCGAGTGGGGGAGGAGATTAATTGTGTTAACTGGGAGCAGTGTTTATTGTTTTTAGGATTCAGCCAGTCAACATTAAAATCGCCGAGGGCCAGCAGTTCACTATTTTGGTTTTGAGCTACCAAATTACTAAGGATTTTTGGTTACGTCAGAAAGGGAGTGCACTGGGGAGCTCGGTGGGCGATAGAATCCAGCAACAATAATTGGTTTACTGAATGGGATCTCAATAATACCAGAAAGGAAATCAAAAGTAGCTGGGGAGCTAGAGTTTTGCAGAGGGGTGAACTTTGTGGACTCGTCAACATAAATAACAATTCCTCCTCCTCTCTTTGCTCTGTCCTTTCTATAACATGAATACCCTTGTATTGATATGGCAGAGTCTGGTACGTTAGGGGTTAGCCATGCTTCTGTCAGCACAATGACTTTAGGTTTGTAATGGAGGCACCAAGCTTTAAGCTCGTCCAGTTTAGGGAGTAAGCTGCGGATATTACAGTGCACAAAGGAGAGGCCTTTTTTAGTAGGGAGACTAAACGTGGCGTCATCTGTTGGACATCACCACAAGAAACGAAACCTGCGGTATTCACAAAGCATTAAGCCCTCCCAGCCAAGTCACGATATCCATGCAATTAGAAGCATAGGAAGGCACAGATGCAGACTGTGCGAGCTGACTTATGTGCCACCCAGAGTGGTGTCACGGTACCTTCCTAAAACAGCTCAAAGTGGTTGAAATAACTCAGCAAAGGTGTTTGAGGCAAACTGGTATGCTTTCTAACACATACTAAAGTGAAAAATACACAACCAATTTATTAAGTCCAAAGTGGTAAGCCTCGATGGAAGGGGAGACCCTTTGGTTGCAAAATGCACACTAGGGAATAGGGAGAGCCTTCCTTCACCTGCTTCTAGAAATCACCAGAATTCCCTTTGTGATGATTCCACATCCACAAAAATAATTTTAAAATTAATCGAACTTTATCTTACTAGTAATAATGTACACGATAGTAAAGTACACAAAAAACAATATACACACAATGACGGCCAAACAATATCCTTCATTGCTGCAACATGTACATAATTAAATTAATAGACTAGCTTTTGCTCGCATGGATTTTAAGATTTGTTACAATTGTCTTTAAAGAAACATGGGTTTTTGTCCAAACTGTACGAAATATAATTTACAGGTTGATGTCTTAACGTAATAAGTAATGTAATGTAAATGCGTCTGTGTGACCACTCTTTCCTGCGTCCGTTGCAGCTTTCTGTGACGGGTCAATGGGGAGGGCCACACGGTGAGCGTGCTACCACTGGACGTGCTTTCAGCCTTCCCGTCAAAAAGCTGCAATGGACGTAGGACAGGGCTACAAAGCGTGACCCTCCATAAGAGGATCGAGCTCTGTAGCGTTGAGAACACTAACTGCACTCACTGAGGTGGCCACAAGGGTGTCAGAGTGGAAGGAATATCCTCACTCATGGACGATCCATCTCCTCTCAAAAACGCTTGCGTGACCGACGCCTACGCACAGTAAAATCCTGCTGGTTGGTTACCAGTATTACTACAATAGTTTACATTCGTACATGCAGAGAACCACTGTTTTATATATGTATATATTATCATGTGAGCACTTTTATATCACAACATTAATACACACTAAGAAATGACAAAACAAAACAGTACACAATAAAAAAAAAATAATATATATATATATATATATATATATATATATATATGAAATATTTTCATTTTTAGGAGTGTTAAAATTAATAGGATGTTGCGTGCTCAACTGCCATCACTCCCGGGAGGAGCCATGCAATGCTAGCTGACACCCCTAGAACTTGCACAAGAGAAAACATTTGCCAAAATCCTATGGGGCCTACAACACACAAGCTTTTTGGTTTGCTTATCATGGCACGAGATTTACTTTGCCGATTCAGGTGGGCTTACATTTGTAATGGCCATTGTAAGTAAATCAAAAATCTCTCTTGTTGTAGTCTTTATAGGATTTTGAGTGCATGTGACAAAATGTTTTTGTTGCTAAAAATTATATAGGGATAATAAACAGCAACCGAGAAGCAATGCTAAATGAAACGTATGACTGTGAACATTCATTTACACACCAACTTATATTTTAATGGTTGGTGTTTCTATTTGGGGTCTATTCGTAGAGATACCTGATTTCACTGCATCCCTGCCATGAGATTGTATATGCAGTTATCGTGGAGAGTTCCAGGGTGGCTCTTGCAGATTTCCAGGCTCGCACTGGACTTGTAACTGGCTCTTTTCCTGGTGATTGCGCCATTTAGTGATAAACTTGTAAATGAGCATTAAACAATGGCTAGTGATTTAACCTCCCTGGCGGTCTAATTTTTTCTAAATTTTGTGTCTAAAAGCATCTAAATTTTTTTTAGAAGAAGCGTGTTTTTGTACATAGTTATCCTGTAATAATTAGGAATCACGCACTGAAATCTGTGTAATCAAGAGTCCTTACTGGTAAAATCCTTTATAAATAAATAAATAAATAAATTAGTAATTACACTGAGTCCGATTAAGTTTGAAACACGACATAATAATTTATTATCCCAAAAATAATTATCCAAAATAATGCAAATAAATGATATTCAATAAAATACAACAAAAAACACTGAAATCTGTCTGAAAACAAGGGTGAGACGATGTATGGTCTGTTTCTTATCCTGTAGTGGCCGTTCATAAACATTGCACATTGGATTATACGGTGTATTATAAATTTTTTCTAAATTTGCTGCTGGTCCCGCCCCCTGCATTGTGTGACTCACAGGGAGCCTTACCAGGAAGCAGCTCACCGTGATCACACTGCGGGGGACAGCCAGGGAGCACAGGAGGAGGTGAGTATGCATCCAGCTTGAGTGTGGCTCGGGGTTACCGATCGCGGTAGTGAAATTTAACCCCAAGTCACACCGGGAATACCGCCAGGGAGGTTAAGTGTATATAATGCAGTCAAACCCCATCGCAAAAAAGCATTTCCATGTTGTTCGACAAAGCGCTTGGAGCTTCCAATTCTTTAGTAGTTCAAGAAACAGATCTCTAATATCCCTCTTGCAAATATTAACAGCTCACTTGGAATAATAGGCTAACCTTTTCGGTCAATTTTGCATTTGAAGACAGTTTTACCCAATTGAACATTGGAAGATAAACTCATTGAAGTTAATTCCCCCGATATCCCTCAATACCAAAGTAAAGCATTAAAACTAATTACTGACTTGAAAAAATAATGTAATTCAGGAAATATAAATTGTTAAATCTATTCACAAATGCTAATGTTTTTTCTTGGGATCACCTGTATACTAAGCTCAAGCTTTTTGCAATAAGTTTGTGTTCCTGATATGGCGACAACTTTTCGTCTTGTCTGCCATCACAACTAAGGATATTCCTGCAGTGTTTTTGTGTCCTCTGGCCCAGTACAATGATATTTTATCGGAGTTGTGCAGATCCTTTTTCCATGTCTATCAGAGAGCCCTATTGTTTTGCAATACCCGGTTTGCCTTGTGATAGCTTTGAGTGATTTATTAAGCAGGACAGAGTAGAAATCACAGCATACACAAAATTAAAGAGAGATTCTGCACAAAATAAACAGTTTCTGGGGCTTCCTTCACGCTATATATCACTTGTTTAACATAAACTCAAGCTAGATATTTTGTGCGCATGATTTACTAAGGGGATTTGAATCCATAGTTATGACCGAGTCCACTGAAGCATAACTAAATCATGTTATAGACAACTATGTCTTTTATTTTCCCAGCATAGCATAAGACCCTCCTGGAACTCCTACACTTTCATCAATTCTTTGTAGTATACAGTGTCAAGCTTTTGTGTCCATTCAACGCTCACATAACAAATTACTTCCCAAGACAACATTGTAGTGACTTGCCTGACAAGTGATTTAGAGTTCCAGTCACTGACATATTGAAGCACGGTACATTACTTCCAATATTATATATTCTCCAACTCTTAAAGATGAAAATGGTGATTCATTTTCCACATATTTATCTATATGATAACGGAAAAATTCATCACCATATACGATTTTGATAGTTTTGTAACTGACAAACTGCATTGAAATGCTCCTCATTTCATTGTTTATAATAGTAACAGCAAACAAAGTTTATAGAATTAACATTTTAAAACAAATATATTGCCATTTGTCTGTTCACAACATCTTAGATAAGAACATTTAAATCTAGTAAAATAATAAATTTAGATAATAAAAATACAAACCTGAAACGTTTAGAGTGCTAAAAAATGTATTGTCTGGTTTATTTACATATTAAAGGGAGATTCTACTCATTCTCTGACCACTTTACAGCTATAAAGTGGTCAGGATGTGAGGAGTGCCTCCCCTTCTCCCCTCCTCCATCGGCCTAGTCAAATAGCTGGAGTTTCCTCTTCCCCATCCAGAATTACCAGAAGCAAGGATTTTGGAATTTTCCATCTGTCAATTAAAGTGATGTTAGCATGCAAACCGTATGTCGTTTTCACCCTTTCTGAGACTGATCGCTCTAGAGAGTGGTCTCAAACAGGCAGCTGAAGGATTGGATGCGTGCCTGTGCAGATCCATCATTCAGCGCAGGCGTTACAGAACCTGACTATGTAAAGTGCGCAAGTCTTGTAGCGTAGGTGCACAATTTGTGGTTCCTATGCTACACGAGTGGCATAAGAGCGCAAAGTGCTCAGAAAAGCCTCTGGAATTTCCAAGTTCGAGAGTTCCCAAGTCAGAGAGAAGGAGCTGTGACGGGCAAAGAGGAAAAGGTGAGTAAATGTCGCCTGGAAAGAAAAAAAAAAAGATGCCCTATTATTTAAGAAAAAAAAGGCTCTTTTTTTCTTCTTATTATTATTATATTAATCTTATTATTATTATATCAAAATATTATATTATATTTTTTTCATCTGATCTTTGACCCAATGGGTTTTCTTAGGTCTCCATGGAGTTCTATCGACTCCACGAGATGCTGTTAGCAGCACTGCCCATAACTTATAGTAAAAACTCTACAGACTTTTAAAAACCGACTGGATGACTTCCTGGAAAAACATATTAAGGGATATAATATTTAATATGTGGCTAAAAGCTGCTTGATCCAAGGAGAAATCTGTCTGCCCTTCTGGGGTCAAGAAAGAATTTTTTTATCAGTATGTTGCATATTGGCAAGCGCTTCAGACTGAGTTTTTTGCCTTCTTTTGGATCAACCGCAGTAGGTGATGTGTGAAAGGCTGAACCCGATGGACGCATGTCTTTTTTCAGCCTATGTAACTATGAACATCCGTGAAATGCTCTGATGTTCGGTGTTTTCATTCGGCAGGTTTAATCAGGTGAATCCCTTAGGTTTCAATGTTAAAAATATTCCCAAGTCTATTAAACGATTTATTCATTTAATATGCAGCAAAAAGTCTCATTTTTTTATTTATTTTTTTAGGATGTTTCAGGCATTTTCCAGGATTTTTTCAGCGGGTTTGTGGCGGATTGTCGGATACGTTCGGTGGGTTGCCTACGGTGTTTCGGATCGAATCGATTTTTTTCGAATCATGTCGGCAGGATTTTCGGCGATTTTTTTTCAGATCCGCTTTGCTTCTCCCTGCACTTTGGGGGGCCCTGGGGTGAATGCTGAATTCACCGCAAGGTCGGGGAATTTGATTTGATTTGAACGAGAGAACACCGAGATATCGGTGAGAAATTTTTCAATTAATGGCTCCCTCTTACCAGCCTTGCTGACATAGGGCCCAATTTGCCCAGGAAAATGTGGATGATCTGGCAACCCTATTCATTATGCTCACATTTTAAATTGATGCAACCATTGCTTTACTGTCATTCGAAGCTGTTATTCGTCAAAAATTAATTGAGTACATTGCATGATGCAACATAGAATTTTCGGTTGCCCAATAACAGAGTGAGTCATCCGTTTCATTTGTAGAGAAAGCTAAAATAGTAACCAATAGACTTAAAAAGGTTATTTTAAACAATGTGGCAAGAGAAATATTTGGAGCTAATTTGTAGTATGAATATTTCTTAAGATATTGTCCTTCTAATCTACATAAAATAGATGCCCCATAATTAATTGTTGATCCTCTGGACTGTTTGTTAATGAGGTATTTTTTTATTATTCTTGTCATACTAACAAAGCCACTCAAGTATAATATGTGCACTATTATTTTTTGTACCAGTTCTAAGTACTTCCATGCATAATAAATAGTTGTATGCTGTTGAATACAAGATGTCTCTGTCTCACCTTCTAACTCTAAAGATTAAAATGTAATTACACAAGTGCACTGGGAATAATAACACCAAACTTATTTAAATAAGTAAACTGCAACATATATATAATTGTAAAATGTCTTTTAGTTTTTTGATATGTCGTTATGATTAAATCATTTGTTTCTCTTGATGGATTATTAATTCTGGTAATTTAGCTCCAAGAACCATTTGACATAAAATATTAAATATATCCGTTGTATTTACCCGCTGAAAAAAAACCTTTTGTTAGGGATGAAGAAGCACAAAAACGATGCTGCTTTTGAAATTAATGTTTTATATTACCTGGCAGATTGAAGAGGAAATAATTATGTTATAAGAAATGAAATCGCCTTAAGCATTTTAACTACAATTCAGAGAGTATTATAAAATGAGAGGTCACAATTTAAAGTATTTCACAGGTAATAAACTGGATGGAGTTCACATAAATCCTTTTTCATGTGAAAGACCATAGATTGAACATTCTCCTTGCCAACGGGTACATGATAAAGGAAATCAGATTATAGGTCCTTATAACGAACTAAGTCTGGTAATACGTAGTGTCTAACCAACGACAGACTTTGACTTGGATATTCTATATGTAAGTCGCCACCTTGTGGACACAGATAGGAAATAGTCACAAAAAAGATTTCCTGATTTAAAAATGTTCCTTATATTCAGAAAAAAAAATGGTGCACCTGTGTCCTTTTTTTCATCACAGTTTAGCATTATACTTATGTCTGTTTGCTATTTCTGTTTCAGAGTAAGGTGCAAAAAAACACTCCTTTTAATTTTAGGTTTAGGGTTAATGTTAGGGTTAGTAATAAAGGTTATGTTTAGTATTTGTGCTTGCTTTAGCGCTAGGAAAAATTACATGCATATGGTACTATGCTGCAGCGAATAAACAACGCCAGTGCATTCTAACTTCTAATTGTACCATACGTTTTTTAATCCATTGGTGACCTCGGGCGTACTATGTACGTCATGGGGAAAAATCCCCTTAATGACCACTGACCTACATAGTTCGTCCAATGGTAAATCGAGTGCTGGAAACAATCGGTATTGCTTCTAGCCACTCGATTACTATTGCAGAGATGCCTAGACATCCAGTCATCCTGCAATAGTAGTCTTCACTGCCGGGGCCATTTGTGATCTCTCCCCAGGAGCGATCAACTTCCGGTTTAACCAGAAAGGCAACCGGCAGTGAGATAGAGTGCTGGAAGAAATCAGCATTGCTAAAATAGAACTTCAAATCCATTTAAACATGATGAGCAAAAATGGTCTAAATGAGCTCAGCACATAGAGGTGAAATGGCTCAGCAGTGACAGGGTTAAAAAGCAAAAAAACATGTAAACATTTTGTATTTCGAAACTCAGGACAAAATTTAGAAACTATTTAGCCAGGGTCTTTCTTGCCGGTTGTAGGTTTGGGGGTCAAGGTTCTAAAAGGTTGGGTTTTTTTGATATTTCATACATTTTCTATTGTAAATTATACGATATAATGAAAATAATGGCATCTTTAGAAAGTCCATTTAATTACAAGAAAAGCTATATATATGTGCATGGGTTCCATAACCGAGTAAGAGGAAAATTAGACCTAAACAGAAACAGTGCAGAAATGTAAAAACAGCAGTGGGTACTTTTGGACAGACAATGGTAAAGCCGTCTGGTCACTATGGGGTTAAATTGGTGACTTTGACGTGTCATTCAAATACGTGTCCACAAGGTGGTGACTTTGTGCTAGTGTGCTGACTAGAGCAGCCTGAGAATAGTCAGTAATTGTAAGAGATAGCATTATAGGAATTGGGAACTGTCTTCTGGGAATTGTAGTTCTATGACATGTGATCAGATCTATGTGTCTAATTGGTGCTGAGAAGCTTTGCATGCTGGTAGGAAGAAAGGCTTGTACATCAGGAAGTAATTCCAGGAGAGCTACAGCATGCTCGCTCTCTACATGGGAGTGAAATTACCCTTTTTTCACACCGTATAAAAGGGCAGAATATTAATGATCCAGATGAATCTTTTCAATGACTATAAGTTTTGTTTATGAATACCTTGAAATAAATATCTGTATATGCCTTTCATCGGAGTTGAAGCTGCCTGTTTCTACAAATCCACCGTGGGGACAGAACAGCTAGTAAACCCTTGAATTGAGCTGCAAAATCTCAATTCCTCATATTGACAACCATGAGGTTCCCTTCAGTCTAACTTTAGACTTTGAACATACAGATAAATATGAATTAAATGGTAAAACAAAAAAAAAAGAACTACGTGACAATTTTTTATTTATTTAACATATTTTACCAGGAAGGATACAGTGGGATTTCTCTTGTTTTCAAGTATGTCCTGGGTAGGCAAGTATGTGCTGTTGAGTGCCTTGCCCAAGGACACATACTGGAGAGGTGCTCTGGCTGGGATTTGAACCTATGTTTCCACAGTTGTACAGCAGTGATGGTACCTCTACTCCATCCAGCCGTTCCCAGAAGAAAAATATTAGTCCTGCCACCCCAATGGCATACACAAAAACTACCTATTAGTTGCAATACTGAGGTATATATCAGGTATATACAGGTAGCCTGTAACACAATTGCCTGCAAATATCCAGCCAATGACAGAACTGACTTTTCTGGCAAAAGTTTCAAAATGTTGGCAGATGAATTTTCAGTAATGTGATTTTCCAAATTTATTCTTTTGAATGATATTTGAACTGATAATAGACTGATATTTTAAATACTGGCCTGTTTGAAGCAGCCAGGCATGTAATAAGTGAAATAGAGTAGCATATCCAAGAATGTGTCTCGAGAGTAGAGCCAGTAGAGTCTGGCGGTTGATCTGTCTCTCTAATAACATCAGCACACACTGTGTTGTAAATACTATCGTTTTCTATAGGATTTTTATTCATGGGCCAAGGACAGCACGACACCACAAAACTACTGAAATTTTCACAATTAATACAGAAAATTCTAACCTAATTTGTCAAAAAAGATAAGATGCGAGATAGGCATAATTTAGAATTAGCCATTAGCCAAACAAATTAGATTATAAAATTATAACTTTGTCACCTTTCATTATTTTTCCCCTATTTTTAGTTCGTTATTCCATTTCAAAAGAAAAGTCAGCAAAATGTCTTCATGAGCTCCTGTGCAAACTCCTGCTTCTGCAGTGTACTGCTATTCAAGCTGCGTACGTTAATGACCAACTACTTAGTGCAATACATGATAAATGCCAACATTAAAACATTGCACTGCTGTGTTAATATGATTGCTTGTCAGGGGTTTGTATGGGTTCAGCTGTAAAATGAAGTATTGGGTGAGGAGAAACACAGTGATTGGTCTTGCACTAGGAAAGATGGAAGGCAGGCATAAATGGCTGAATGGTTCCAAAGGTCGTGACAGGCGGCTGACTGGCACAAACAAATAAACCGTTTCTAAAGTCGGGGCGGTGAGCTAGCAGAAATACATGGGTAAGCAGTTCCAAATGTCAGGGCAGGTAGCTGACAGACATACACAAGTAAACAGGTCTGTGTCGGTACACAGGGAGGTCAGGCTAAAACTTAAGGGAGCAATGAGGAATAACCACTCTCGAGAGAAGTTTCTTTTTACAATACTGGAGCTGTAACTGAGAGGCTTCCTGGTTTATATAGGCTGGAGTCTTACAGGCCCATTCTATCCCTTTAAGAATGTCAATGATGTCATTAGTAAGCACCGTGGCCTGCCACCATATTGGAGGAGGCAGGCCATGTATGCATCGCCATTTTCAGGTCTGGTGTGAGTTAGAAGCCTCAGGCTTCTCCTGGCTCCACTAGGAGACTAAGGAGAAGGCGAGCTGGGAGGAGAGAGAGCCGCACGCTAAGCGGGGCAGCACCTGAAGGACTCCACTGCCCAAAGGACTTGGATGCAGAGGATCCCTGTCAGGACCATGCAAGCTGGCAGGTGAAGGAACCCGGGATGCAGTCATACACAGGAGGCAATATTAGGGTTAAACAGGGGTTTATTGTAAAGTCCCGGTAAGGCAGTATATTGGTATGGAAAAATTGCTCTCTTAACCTTTGGCCTTGTTGCTTAACTAAAAGGAGCAATGGTAGGAAAGGGGTTGATCAGAAGGGTATGGCAGGAAAAAGAAACAAAGAAAGGGAGGAACAAGACAGAGAGAGAATATGAGGGCAACACAGCAGGAGACTTATGGGAGATACAAGACAGGCAGGACAGGAACTGCCCTGACAGGAGCCTTGACTTGCAGGGCACAGTAGACTTGGAAATCGTGACCCAGGGGTACTGAAGACATGAGGCTCTCGATAGCAGAGGCCACAAGGCAGGAGGTTCTGGATCACGGTGGTCAGTGGGGCAGGAACCTGGAAGGCAGTGAGGCATGGACATGGCTGGAAACCAGAGATGGAGGCAGGGGATCTAGGCATCATTAGGATTACAGAAAACAGGCTTCTTAGTTTGTTGGCAATTTGAAAAATGTAGAAGCATTGGCTAGAGGATGGATCACTCCTTTGAAGGAAACCCATCAGGCCTGCTGACAACATCTGAGGGAGCCAAAGAGAATCAGGGAAAACCTGGCATGGAGGCTGAATGGTCTGGGTTGCTCCTGAGCAGCAGGGAAAACCAAGAGCAGAACCTGGAGTCGGCCAGTTTCACCCCAGTGTGGGTACAAGTCCGTATGCAGCTCGGTTCCTGACTATACCAGGACTTTGGCCAATTGAGTATCCTGGCGACATTCACGGTCATGTCCTATCTCTGAAGAAGAGCCTGAGTGTTGAGCCTGGGCAGCTGCCGAGTGGGTAGGCCAAACCCGGCGCCATACAGTGACTTGGTCTACTCCCTAAGGATATCCTGAAGTTCGCGCTGGGACGGTTGCCAGACAGATAGACCCAGCGCCATTTGGTGGTGTGACCTGACATTGACAGATCTAAGAAAACAGAAAATGAAAGTTACATATTCAAGAGCTGTATAGAATTATTGAAAGCTTTATTAATGATGCCTATTGTTTAATATTGGGTTATTGTGGAATTTAAATGTGTACATCCGTGGATACAAAATCGTATGTTTAGCAATGCAACATTAATCTACCATGTATCCAAGCAACACGGGAAGCTATTTTTTTGACTTTATAAAACCTCTAAAGGCAAGTGTAGCAATCCATGAAAAAGATTATATCCACAAATCTATCTGATAGGAGCCTGAAATTATCTTTATGCTTACAAAAGAAGTTGTGTGTCATGGGACTCAGAGCACCTTTTCCTGACCCTACTTGAATTCTAACAAAGCATGACACAAGCCACCAGGGCTTCTAAGTGAGCTTTTTACTCTGTTGGCTATTTTTCTGTGCTATAAATTCCTCTTAGAGTAAAAGATCCTGAACCTTCTCCCTCTCTCCCTCTGTATCTTTTTTTCTTTCACTCCATGTTTGTTTTTATCCTCAAGTCTCACTTGGGTAATGCTATCTATTCTTCCCTGCTTGTTGCCTTTTCAGTATCTAATCTTGATTTGTTCCCCATGAGATATTTCATTTTTACAGAATATAAGTAAACATTTTTTTTGCAACCTAGCATCAGACACTGCATTGGATTTCTTTCCTTTTTTTTTTTAATTTCTGTGCTGTGAGATAATCCCAAAGCAACAGTACTATTAATCCTTGCACAATGCTAGTGTTCTTAAAATGATTGTAATATAGGCCTTCTAATGCCCCCTATGCTCCTTGCAGTTTTAGTCATATGTTAGCAGAGTTAGCTTGACATGGAATTTATAGAATAGCAATCGAAAATCACTAACTTTACCTAGGATGAAATACAACCTGAGATCATATATCATACTTAAAATGAAGATCTTATTTTTCTAGCTAAACTATTTTGGCCAATAGTTTGAAAATAAAGTCCTGAATTTAGCCTAATTTGGGCTAGAGACAGGGCCAGACCGAGATTAAAAAGCAGCTTTGGAAAAAACCTGTAAACCAGCCTAATGTTGGATCAACTGCAAGAGATACTAACTGTAAGATATGAAAGAACAGTCTATAACGTCACAGCAGACCCTGGTTTCAAGTATTTGGCAACACAGATGCAATGGAACGGTATGAATATATCAACGAGATACTAAAAGAAGGTCACACTTTAAACATTAGCCATGTTTAATTTAAAACTGCCTGTGTTGCTGATCACTCGCTGTGCTGGCAATGTGCCTCCCTCGTAGCTGTCTTGTGTGCCAACAGAGGGCTCTGCATGCCATAGGTCAATCATTGCTGTGTTAGACATACAGGGTTATTCAAAGAGATCCGAATGGCTGCCGATAGGGAATCGAACGCTGAAAATCAGCGTTCGGTTACCTTTCTTGGCCATTCGGCTATTCAGAGAGCAGGCAATTCGACAAAACTTGGTGAATTGCCTGCACATACGGTGCCTGTTCGAGGGGAGTGAATCCCCATAAAAAAGCAATGCTTCGGCTATTCAGAGAGCACAATCCAGCATGAAAGATTCCTGAAATGCCCTGCCTTTTGATGGTTTAATTTGGCAGGTTTATTCAGGCGAATCCCATAGGCTTCCATGTTAAAAATATTCTGGTTTTAATTCAATATCCAATATACCATTGATTATAATATTCTGCAGTAAAGAGTCTCTTTATTTATAGATTTTTTAGGATATTTTAAGCATTTTTTTTTAATTTTTTTTATTTTTTATTAACTTTACTTATTTTTTCTGTAACAGCCCTTTTTATTCTCTTTCATTGGACCTCATATGTATATTTCAGACATTTTCGCTCAGTAGTTTCTTTGCAAACAGCGTTTCACTTTTCAAACATTCAAGCAAACAGTTTTTCTAATTTATTCACTGCATTCGTCTGCGGTGTCGGCTTTTTCCACCGGCTGCGCTGCGTATGATTGGCTCGTGCTCGGGTTTTTCCAGTGTTTTCGACAGGTTATTCCAGTTGTTTTTGCGGGTTTTGGTGTGCATCGCCCTTGTTTTTCGGTGAGTTTTTGGCGGGTTTGCAGTGACTTTTCCCTGCATTTCGACGGCCCTGTGGTGCTTGCTGAATACACCGCAGGGTGGCCGAAATCGAATCGCAAAATCAAACCGAATTGAAGGGATCGAAAAGTTACCGAACGTGCGGTGACTTTTCGATTCTCTTTGAATTACCCTTTAAGTATTTTTTAGTTATAACAGCCAGCTGCAGCCATCAAATACAGTGGCCTACCAGGAAAGTTCCCATATCCGGGTGAAGAGCCTAGCCCTGGCTACAGAAATCATTGTTTTATGATGCATGCCATACTGAAACTGATGCTTGAGTATGTTTAAGTGAAGTATCTTGATAAAGAAATGTAAGAAGCAATGAGATTCACTAAATCTCACTGTTCATTATGAAGACATTGATAATTATTTAATGACCAAATGCAATCTAGAATCTGCTGTCAACAGTTTTACTGTGAATTATTGCAGAGTTTAAAGCCAACTACTTATATAGACCATGATGTTAAGAGATGCTGGTAGAATGATGAAAGTTTCCAATTTTACTTGCAGGAAAATGTTTTTATTAAAAAAATTGTAGAATTTACTTTACAGCCAGAATTCACTCATCTATAGAAATATTTTCTAGAACCACTGATAAGCTACAGCTTTTATTTTTTTCTATTCAAACTAAGTTTAAGTGATGGTTAACTTCTGGACATTTCTGGAGACGCGCCTCTGGAGCATTGAGTAAGGTTTATTACTGTATGAGGATAACTTTGTATCTTTAGACGTCTTTCACCGCTGAACACCTGTCATGCTTCCAGCCTTGAAACCCAGGTAATGCTGTATACAGTCGATCTGGACCCGCTCTTTCACTGGCCTTACCTAGTCTCCCCATCTGGTCCAGGACTGTTATTCACCTGCAATACAGAGCACTGACCCACTCCCTATTGAAAGGGTGGTTCACCCTATCCTCCGTGCTCTGTCAGTGTGTCCCCTGCCTAGAAGAGGTTCTCCTGTCCGAAGCAGTTCAAGCTCATCTCGACCAAGTAATCCTACCGTGTAGCTGTGCTCCAAGCAACCCTGCCATGTAGCTGTGCTCCAAGCAACCCTGCCATGTACCTGTGTTCCAGGTAACCCTGTTGTGTACCTGTGATCTACCTTGCACTCTGACAACACTGTAACGAGCTGAATATGTCTAAAGGATTTCTCTCGCACCTTTGGCAATCAGAGCAACCACCAACTTTTGGAGTGAGTGGAGATTGTGAGGTCCAATTAATGGTTCGAGGTTTCACCTAAGAATGACATTACAAGACTATTGTTACTTTATTTTATTAGCTATGATATCCTGCATAAAGTAACTTTTGAAAATATTGTTGTGCCCGGAGAACTGTGACCCTGAGACACCCCATTCCTACTTTCTGCATTAATTTCTTAACCCTTCACATCTATGAATGAGTATACACAATCTTAACAACTTCTGCTAGAGCCCAACCTTGAGTAAACTCGATCTAGTCTTTTTCTGTTGAAATACATATGAAAAAATCCATTAGCGCATCGTTTTTTGTGCTAGCTTGCGCAACCATACTGTACTTTGCGCGCCCCCTGTTAAGTATGGGATGCGCAATCAGTAATTAGCGTTACCCTCCATGGAGTCAGGAGGTGATATACTCGCGGCAGTGTGTAAACGCTACTGCGAGGATCACAAAGGGTAGCACATCATTCTGGGGCAAGGTGCTGAAGTATCACCTGCCCCGGAATCTCACACTGGAATGGGGACACAACGGGGAAACCTACAGGTGCAGGTTATCCCAATTGGCATCCCCCATTTTATTTGATCGATGTAATCTGGCCTGAAATATTTTAAAACTCTCAGCATACCGGTTAAACTGAATTGAATCCTGTCATTGTTTCCACATGAAAACATGAGATTCTGGTTATAAGCATGCACATTCTTGAGTTGCAAGATAACACAGCTCTAAATTAATGTAGTTAACTGGAGAAATAGCACATCAACTATCTGGGCTGTTTATAAGCTTGTAATAGCTATAGTGTAGCTCTTCTAAACTCACTTAACAATGCAGTTCCTTTGATGAATGGATTAGCTACTTGAGAATGGAATACATGCTCCCTTAAACCCTACTAATCACTTCATAGTCGGACAGAGCTGTCTTGGTAATGATTAGATTTGCCAGTAACTTCAGGAAATCTACTGCTGATAGATGAATATATATTTTAAGCAATACAGGAAAACCCTATGTTAGGGCCCAGAACATTGCAGAAAAGCAAAAACCACCTTAAGGCTGCGGTCACACGTGCGCATTTTTCGCGTCCGTCTGACCGCACCGTTTGCTGTCCGTTGTAGCTTTTCAAAGGAGTCAATAGAGAACAACACACGAAGCGCATGCACACTTTTTCACGCACGGGCAACGTATGTTGCAACGGACGCCAAAATGGCATTGACGTGAAAAAGCTACGACGGACGTAGAGAAAACCCTGCATACAGCTTTTTTTTTCTATTTCTCAACGTCAGTCAAAATTAACTGATGCTACACAGCTTTTTTATTTCCTTCTCAACGTCAGTCATAACTAACTGATACAATGTAATCACAATATCATCCATTATAAAGTGCATCGGTTTTAACGGACGCACTGTGCTCACTCTAAGCAGCCTAAGGCCGGGGTCAGACAAGCACACTAGGTGCGCCCATACTGATGTGCCTACTGGCGTCTGTCGCGGCATTGTGACGCTTCGACAGCGCAGTTCACATGCTGTAGCGCGTGCACGAATTGCAAGCGCTACAAGCGGTCATGCTGAAAGCCTCCCCGTCGAAACGCTAGCTGCTCGTTGGACACTGCTGCAAAGCACTATTTTCCATAGGAGGAACGTCCACTCTCATGGATGTTCCTTCCGCTCTTCAAAACGCACGTCTGACCCCAGCCTAAGGCGGAGCAAGGCAATTCTCACTTTCTTTTCACTTGCCAGTCTGCTAAAACCTTGAAAACATGTTTGTACTAATATATATTACGGTGTGTAATAAAGGTATGTTTAGTTTAGTAATTGCACTATACAGTATTGAATTACACAGTTACAATATACTGTATGCAGACACAAGACAGGATTGCATAAAATATACCAGTACTGTCCACTGCATCAGCACTTTATTAGCAAGTCGTTGCAAAGCGAAGTGCTGTAAGTTTCCGTATCTTAACAAAGTGTCTCAACAATTACCATCTTAATGTTGTTTGTGTGATTTCAAGACATTTTTCTTATGCCTCAAGCGTCACGTATGTCTTTCCTCACAGTTTTATCAGGACATACTTGAAAACGAGAGAAATCTCAATGTATCCTTCCTGGTAAAATACTTCTAAAAAAAAAAAATCGCTGTGGTTTTCATGATGGATTGGACTCTTGTTTAGATATGCTCTCTATCGGGGGGGGGGGGAATATAGTCTGATCAAGTTTCATTTAATTGCTCCCAGGAGATTCGATTCAATTAATTATATGACTTTTCTAGTGGTGTCCCAGAAACAGAGGTGTCTATGCAAGCAGAAAAACATATATATATACATTTTTACTTATGCTTCATAATAAAATATTTCACAGTTTAGAGGTAAAATATGGACATTACTATATATATCAAAAATAATTGTCACTTCTGTGTAGATAAACAATGTTTAGCACCCACATGTAAATTTTCTTTAAAGGGACCATTCCCGGACTGTAAAGCTTAATATATGGTGATATATGAGTCAAATAATAACCCCAGGATCACCATGTTCTTACCAGTCAAAGTAAATGTCATATTTAGTTGCATTTGAATAAATAGATTTTACCCACAAAGCTCAATCACACAATTAATAAAATAATTTAAAACAATGTTTGTGTTGTAGAGACAATGACAAACATTTATTGTTTCTTTCATTACATATAATGTTTTTTCCCCATTGTCTAGATATGAAATTACGGTATTTATCATTCGTTTACTGTGAGTTTCTTGCATTACAATTAGTCTGTCAAGTAGAAGAACATAATTAATGTTTTAGTGTTAGGATAATTACAATAACATTGTTTTTTAATTTTTTTTTCTAAAATTATCCCTTTAGGATTTTGGAGATGATGGATCTTTGTACATTACCAAGGCTACCACAACCCACATGGGAAATTACACTTGCCATGCTGATGGCTATGATAGGGTTTATCAAACTCATATCCTCCAAGTGAATGGTAGGTAAAAATAGCTTAATTATAATATTTCAAAAGTCTGTGGGTTTTAGTTACTGCAATTTCTCTTACAAATGATTTAATTTAGCTGCTATAAAAGTTACCAGACCACATTTCAGCTATTTAGAACGTACAATTTTTTTTCTAAAAGAACAGCCAACTTGTTGGTTGTTTAAACAAATAGATATTCATGTTTACAAATTGTAATCTTTTTTTCCAGTACATTCCTCTTGTAAGCTAAATTAAAATTTGGACTGGTTGGTTCTATATTAAAGTTTTTATTAAACAAATATTTTTTGCAAAGAAATATAAAAACATTGGATTCATTTACATGTAACATGGAACGAATATATGACTAAATTAGTGAGAAAGTCCCATTGGGGGTTAAAAAAATTGCATGTGTATACATATATATGGGGGGGAACCATCTTAGTCCAGAAACCCAGTTGATGAAAAAAATCAGAGTTTTGAAGGATGCAATGGTAACTTTTTATTGGACTACTTTTTAAAACAGTATGATACGCTGTCAAAGGTACCGGCTGGGTGGAGTAGAAATAACATCACTGCTCTATAACTGAGGAGACACAGGTTCGAATCCTGGCAAGAGCACCTCTCCAGTAAGTGTCCTTGGGCCAGACACCTAACCATACTCGCCACCAAAGACATTATTGAAAACGAGAGAAATCTCAATGTATCCATCCTGGTAAAATACTTTCTCGAAAAAAATAAAAATAAAAGGTTAACCACATTGGGTCATGGAAGATTTGATAAACAAGATTTTACCACTGCAACAATATTGAAGGTGCCGCTAGGCTGCCACATCCCTGTCCTTACTAGCTGAGTGACCCTTCTTGGGAAACACAGTTCCAAGTCATGGAGCACATTCAGCACATCCTACCCTTTCCTGAGTTAACGCTCTATATTACAAAGTTGGTGCTAACTTAACCAGAGCTGTTATAAACTTAACAACTATAGCACAGTACATGAACAGATCTCAAGGGCTTGTTGATCAGCAATCTGCCCTTTATGCCCTTAATATCACAGGAAAAGACTATCATAGGAGCAAGTAAATATTCTTCTTAGATATTGCAAATCCACCTTAAGCCTCCTTTGACCACCTGTCCAGGGCCATATGTTGTTGAGAGTCCACAGTAATAAATAAGTGTAGAAATATATGTGCTTAAAGGTGTACGACAAGACTGCTTAATGTATTTTCAATAATTTAGGGTAGCTGAGTCCCCAACACCCTAACCACTATAGCAGCTCTAAAAACCAGAGGTCGCACCCCTACTTGTACTCTGACAATCGTCAGCTACCCTGTCACTATACCAGCAACCAGTGATATTTCAGTGTTCACTAGCTCAAAGTTGCAAAGATGGTGACTTGAACTGCATCCTCAAAATAGTATTTTATTAGGTTTTGACATGTTTAAATACTATGCCTTAATCATGTATAGTAGCTCAGTGATGTAATGGTTAAGAACAGTCAGTGAGCTGTATAATTGCTGTACTCAGTCACCACTGTAAACCTACTTGATGCTAGGATATATGCCCTGAGTCACAACACAAATAGTTTTTAAGGGAAACACATCTGAGCTGAAGTATGCATGGTAGCCAGATGATGTTTAAACATTTTGGGATATATTACAATGTTGGTGCTAACTTAACCAGAGCTGTTGTAAACTTACAAGAGCCATTATAGCCTATGGAGCTGTTAAGTTAACAACAGCTCTGGTTAAGTTAGCACCAACATTGTAATACTGCCCTTTATATCTAATATTTATTGGAAAATGGGGCAAGGGGGATTAAAAGGGAATCCTGCATTAAATAAACCTGTCAAACCATCACAAAATAAAATTTAAAGGTATGCATTAAAATCGGGGAGGAGGAAATGGAAGAGTTAAACACTGTTACAGCGCAATATTCTTCTGAATACTATGAGTGCAAGAACCCTTAAGAAAAATGTGTGTCATGTCCTTTCATTGCTGCATGCCTTAATCGTTAACCTTGTTCTTCTAAATGACATCTGTAACTTGTAAGGCACACCCACCTGGTTGTCCCTCCATCTATTGTTATGCTTTTATTATTTTGTAAGAGGATGTCAGTCGCTAAGCAGACACAGGGGGCCCGATTATGAGGGTATCGCTAAAATAGGGATGTTTGAAGGGAAAACCTGCACCTGCAGATTTCCCACTGGGCGTCTCCATTTCAGCTTGAGATTCCAAGGCAGACACTACTTCAACACCTTGCTCTGTAACCATGACTCCGTACCGCCAGGAGTATCACCTCCTGGAGTTCATATGAATCCTTGCGGGGTTCTGCTCCCAGGTTGCGAACCCTGTGCGATCTTGCTCTCCGCAGTCCCACTCTGCTCCCGGTGGTCAGAAGCAGCGGATGGGACCGTTGTTCTCACCACGGGATGAGAGGAGGGTATCGGATTTGTTTGGGGGGGTTTTAGCAGAAGCGGAATCAGTTAGCACCAGCTCCTAGCCGTGGTTAACTTTAGAGTTAACCGCATTGGAACAGTAATTAGCGTTAGGACTTTGTAATCCTAACGCTAATTAACACTTTGTGCTCCCCATGTTAAGCATAGGGAGCACAAAGTACAGTAAGCTCGCGCTGAAACACACAAGAACCGAATCGCTAACGTTTTTTTAACCCATTAGCGTTCGGAACATAATATGGTGCGCCCCCACTACCAAAACTAACGTTAACGCTCACACAGCTAAGCACTAACGTTAGCGTTATGTATGTAATATGACCCATAGGGGCTCATACAGCAGGGATTTAAAATGGGGTGAGCAATAAAGAAAAAGATAAAGGGACCCTGTAGACATTTTAACAAAGCTATTAAAATAAGGGTAATAATTTATTAACCACAATACACCATTACTAATTAAGAAATACTTTAAACTAGTTTAAACTAAAGAGTTAGTTAGTTTAATTTAATTAATGAATCAATAGTTTGTGGTATATTTGTACACCCTGACATATTGTATATCAAGTTCAAAAAGCTTTTTGTAACACACAAAATGTAATTGTATACCTATTTCCACATGTAGATACTCGAGTATACCGCTAGATTTTGGTGACAAAAATTTACCTTTAAATTGGAGGGGTCGAGTTATATTCAAGACATCTGCATCACGTGTAAAAAGAAAAAACAAAATTGGCTTGCTCTGGATCCCAAGTCTCCTGGAAGTTCCGGTGGTCTCACTGAAGTGAATGTGGGCTCGCTGATGCTTGCAAACACTTCAGGAACTCCCGGATTTGGGAGAGGTGGGGTCCATCATGACCAGAGGGCAAGCTCGGTTTAAGCCAATTATTCACCTCGCTCGCCTCCGCCGGCCATCTAATTGCTAGTACAGAAGACGGGTGGCCGGCGGCTTCATACTTAGTAACATCTGCAATCATTCTAGAGCAGAACACCCTGGCCTGAGGGGGAGCCTGACTGTGTTAAGAGAACCTGGAAGGATTTTAATTGTTTACCAGTAAAGTATAATTTTGCTCCTCGCGTTATATTCGAGTCTGAGTATTCTCTCATTTTCATAATAAATCTCTATCTATCGCGTTATATTCGGGTCACGCTATACTCAAGTATCTACGGTAGTGTGTCTGATGTCCATATAGGATTGGTTTTATGAAACCAAACTTTATCATTTGGCTTTGGTCATGTTTGGTGCCAAAATGTTAGTTCTGCTTATCCAGCATCTTGTTTACGGTTGGAGCATGAAATCCACGGTGACTGGGAGTAAAATTTCATTAATGTTTGTGATCGCTATGTCACCAGTATGTTTTCATGTGAGACACAAATTTACAGGATGGCTTCAATTTTACGATATAAACTTTCACAAACAAAAATATATTTTACAGAATAACAGGGATGGTTTCTGGTCTTGCCACAGAGGTGTGAGGCTGGAATATAATATATCATTGTATAGTAACCATTTGCTTCTTCACAAGGTAGTGTATCAGTCAATAAACATACTAATTCTAAAAATTGCTGCAACGGGGAAAATCTTTGTAAATGCATGACTCTTGCTTCCCAATACAATTGTATCTGTATAATCATACACATTTAAAATATAATTCATTTTAATTCCTGCCCTACTTGCACATCACAATTGCTCAAATGGTTACCTTTGCAAAGTTGTATCACAGAGTTAACCTGCTACATCCATATATGTTCTAAATAACGGTAAAGAAGGAAATCTCATTTCCTATCAGAATTCACTACATTGTTGCACAGTACAGTGCTCTATCTTAAACAAGTGTATTGTATTAACCTTAATGACATTTACTCTCACAATTCCATGCACCTCTATTAAACCTTCTACTTCATCCTGTTGCAGGTAATCCTACCAGCAACGTTGCAAGCTTATTCCATGAAAAAATAAACCAAATGAGTTATGAAATCTCCCAGCTGGTGCCCCCTTCCCTACACAATATGAAATGTATTGTCTACTTTTCTTTCCTTAATTCGTATCTTTTTTGATTAGGTAACAAAAATAATAGACACAGGTGGTGCAGTAGATATTGCTTATTTAGATTTCAGTAAGGCTTTTGATACTGTTCCGCATAGAAGGCTTATCAATAAATTGCAATCTTTGAGCTTGGACTCCAATATTGTTGAATGGATTAGGCAGTGGCTGAGTGACAGGCAACAGAGGGTTGTGGTAAATGGAGTTTATTCAGTGCAAGGTCTTGTTACCAGTGGGGTACCTCAGAGGTCAGTACTTGGACCCATTCTTCTCTTTAATATTTTTATTAGTGATATTGCAGAAGGTATTAATGGAAAAGTATGTATTTTTGCTGATGACACAAAGATTTGCAACAGGGTTGACGTTCCTGGAGGGATCAGCCAAATGACAAATGATTTAGGTAAACTAAAAAAAAGGTCGGAGCTGTGGCAGTAGAGTTTTAATGTGGATAAGTGCAATATAATGCCCCTGGGGCGTAAAAACCCAAGGGCTGAATATAGAATATTTGATACAGTCCTAACCTCAACATCTGAGGAAAGGGATTTAGGGGTTATTATTGCAGAGGATCTAAGGGTAAGTAGTCAATGTAATAGAGCAGCAGGAAATGCTAGCAGAATGCTTGGTTGTGTAGGGAGAGGTATTATCAGTAGGAAAAGGGAAGTCCTCATGCCACTGTACAGAGCATTGGTGAGACCTCACTCAGAGTACTGTGTGCAGTACTGGAGACCGTATCTCCAGAAGGATATAGACATCTTAAAGAGAGTTCAGAGAAGGGCTACCAAGGCTGGGGTCAGACGAGCCTAGTGTTCACGTCCGTGATTGCGCCTAAAAGTACGTCCGTGATAGCATGACAGAAAGCCCATTGGAGCCTGACACATGAAGTATGTCCGCACTGAACTGCGGACGCACAACGGCCGCGGCCCATGGACGCAAGGCAGGCAAGAACGTACAACCCCTAGAACAGCCGCACAAAGTGCGCTGCGTCCGCAACGTCCGCATAGCTTTGTGTGTGAGTGATGGAACGTGGTCAGACGGACTGCATTTATACGTCCAGAATTTTTCACGGACAAAATGGTTTTGATTTTTAATTTATTTTCTCTCCTACATCCGTCAAAATATATGTCAGTGAATAAACGGACTGTGTGGCCACTACTGCGTCTTCCGTACTGACGTACGTCCGTGTGCAAGGACGCACAGTCCGTAGAAATCACGCTCGTCTGACCCTAGCCTAAAATGGTGTACGGCTTGAAGGAGAAAAGATACCAGGAAAGGCTTAATGATCTTAACATGTACAGCTTGGAAAAAAGCCGAGACAGAGGAGATATGATAGAAACATTTAAATACGTAAAGGGAATCCACAAGGTAGAGGAAGGCAGTATATTTAAAAGGAAACAAAGTAGCAAAACAAGAGGACATAGTCTTAGATTAGAGGGGCAAAGGTTTAAAAGTAACATCAGGAAGCATTATTTTACTGAGCGGGTGGTGGATACATGGAACAGTCTTCCAGTAGAAGTGGTAGAGGCCAAAACAGTAATTGAATTTAAGCAAGCATGGGATAGGCATAAGGCTATCCTAAACAAAAGATAAATCCAGGTAAAGTATCCATGTAATTGGGCAGACTAGACGGGCCGAAAGGTTCTTATCTGCCAACATTTTCTATGTTTCTATCTCCAAGCTGCCGAACAGGAAATGTTTTTGATCCTTCTTTTGTCCTACACCACCACCTGCCGCCTAGATCATATTCCTCTACTTTATGTATTGTCATCACTTTAACATACTACAGCCGTAAGATAGTTTCTAAAGGTTATCCTCCGCATTCCTCTTGGACATGCTACTGTAATTAACATCCTCAAGTTCCTTCTCTGCTGAAGAAAACTACCACCACTACTTTTCCATAACTTCCCTTTATTTCAAAGTTCTTGAAAATGTTTATTAATGCTTAACTTAAAGAAATCAATATTGAAAAAGGACACTCATTTATATTAATTGACTTTAACTGCTGCTTAAAACCTGAAGCCCTATTCTGATCATGCCATTAAGTTGCATTGCAAACATCCCTTGTAACTCAGCTGTTGCAGCTGCTTATTGAAAAAGGAATGCTATCTATACTTTGTATAGGAAATGTTAATGCACTGGCAGCAACAGAATAATGAGCATTTGCAAGGTTGCTTTTTATTCTCCCTTGCAGCTGACACTGAAAATAAAATTACCATCTTCTGAATCCCAATGTTAGGCAATTTTGTTTTAAGATCACGTAACAATAAACCCCCCATCTAATACTCAAATAAGCTCCTAGTGCGCAGTGGACAGAACAATGGAAGGACACTGGGAACAAATAGCTCCCAGTACCCTTCCACTGGCTCTTTGAGATCGTGTACATGCAATCTCGCAAAGGGCTCTCATTAGTTTCAATGGAACCACATGGACTCTAAAAGATGCTACCAGTGGTGGCAACTTGTAGCTGATGGTAACTGTTATTGGCTCACTAGAATTACTAACATAGCAGCTCACTCATGTAGGCTAGTAATAGGGAGCCGTTAATGGATAACAGGATGTTGGTCATTAGTGAAACTAGCAGGAGATGAGGCCCCCACTGTCAACTTATTTAAAAACAGTTAACAATATTTTAACAGTACTCCAATTGTTCTGGTGTCTTCCAGTCTTACTGCTACACTTACTTTGGCCAGTTTTATACTTTTCTATGGTGTTTATTTATGCTGCCTTCCTTGACATTGTCGCAATCACACTAATTTTGGATTGCCACGGATTTAGATATTTTCAAAAATTTACTTTACTTTATCATGATTCTAATATTACATTGGCCTCGAGAACCAATTAAAATCACAGCTTACTTTAAAACCCTCTAACTCTTATTGCTCTCTTGTTTTACACAAATATACTCCTTCTCAATCATTCCTAACTTAAACCTATGAGGCTTCTCAAATTCAGCATCATTCCTATGGAATGCCATATACCGGCTCGCTATTAACCCCTTGAAAAGTTGTTACACTATCTCTGAGTAAACTCTTTTTACTGTCCCTCTGCACCCGTTGATTCTTTAGCCCACAGTCCTTTACCAGTCAATATTCTGATCTCTCTTTCTTTGCAAAAGGTTTTTCTTCCACTTTCGATCCTTAAGTTGAAAACTAGACAAATCTCAATGTATCCTTCCTGGTAAAATACTCTATAAATAAATAAATAAGTTACGATTCCTTGAGCCTGGAGCCTCATGTGAGCAGCCTTTTCTGCACCTCTTTAGTTTTGATTTTCAACAACATTTATCCAGCAAAGTGCGCGGAGAATGCTGGCACTATATAAATGATAATAAAATAATAATATTCAGGCAAAGTCATAAAAAAGGCAAGAAAGAAAATAGAAGATGCAGTAACAAAAGCCACAATGGAATTTTGTTATGTTGTCATTAGTAGGTTTCATATTTATACAGTACTTATGTTGCACTCTGGAAAACTGACCTTTTTTCTGTTGGGCTAATAATATACATGTTTGTTTAAATTTGCTGAGACAATATTCTACTAACTATAAAACCAGCCGTTTCTTTTTACAAGCATTTTATAAGTAGCTATGAATAATACTGGCGTTACATTCTTTAAAAACAGTTTCTTTACAAGTAAACTTTATTTAATTTACAAACACAGATGCGGAAAAAGTCTGTGAATTATGCAGGACCATTATATTGTCATTTTGTAATGAATAACTAGAATAATATCCCAAAGATTGAACTGTTATGCAGCTAAAATATCTTGGTGACATGTGCTAATGTTCTCATTGTGAAAGGGCTTGCCTTACACATAAGCACATTTGACAGATATACCAAACTGTTTCTCTAAGGTTTATTAAATTATTTAAGAGAAGAATACCAATAAAAAACCTAAGTAACAATTATTATGGAGTTTTTTTATTCCAGAAAATTCATGTTCAGCAGGTTTTCCTTTTCATTGTAATAAACTAAAGTCACAATCTCTGATATATTGCTGTAAAGGTGTAACATAAAAATCCAAGGAAATAAATGAACTAACGTAAAGAAGAATATTGTGTGGCCATTGCTTTCTTTGTCTACTGGAAGGTTAACAAGTCAGCCATTTCAATGGATTCTGGGAAAGAAAGAAATAAAAGGGATGATAAACATGATAGCGACTTAACTCTGTGAATCCACTCTGTAGATCTCCTTTCAATGTATGAACAATGTAAATTGTATGTTTATACAGAAGACATATTGATAATATACGCAGATGTATGTTTATATGGAGGATTCCCTTTGAACCTCTCTCTGTTTATAATATATACTAGTAATATTGTGCCGCAAGAGAGTATTTTCTGTTTTTGTTTGTTGTAATTCTAGGTATCTAAGAGGTTGCAGATACCCCATATTCCCACATTTGGCTGCATCACTATTTCGGATACATATATTTATACTACACACCATATCACATTGGCGCTATTTATAAGACCCCTACACATCTTTGCTAAGATAGTGACTCCTATTAGCACCTTTTTAGATTTTATTACAACTAAAATGTACTTTTTTTTCTAATTAAAACAACCAACAGATTTTATGCAAGCGGTTTAAATAAACAATAGCTACAGCTATTTATTTGAATGGCAGTAGTGTAGCCACAAGTAGTTGTCATAAATATGTGTAGACATGTATAAACTTTTCACTACTGGGATTTTTCTATGTTTGGGGGGCTGTCTTAAAGGAACACTCCACATAGTGTGACCATTCAATCTTATCTGAGTGATCACACTGCTGTGACCTTCTGCTCCCTCTTTCCTCTCTGTGGGGGGGACTTGGATGGCTGATTCATCCATCCAAAAATAGGGGCTTAGTCCTGCCCAGAACCTCAGCTCAGGGATCCCTCAACTCAGGTTTCAGGGCTTGAAGACCTTTGGCAACTAGTGTTATTTAATGGTATCAAAGCTCTCTTGCATTAAGAGCCACTGGAGAGCTTAGCGGTCCTGCAGACCTGTGACATGCTGAGCTGGAAGCATATCATTTCCTGAACTGATCAGTACGAGGTCAGCGCTAGATTCAGGAGAGTTTTTAAAGAAAACAAAATTGATTAAAAAGGAGGTGGATGCTGATAGGGGAGTAAGGAGGTGTTCATTTTTAACTCCTCTGTTTCCTCCCCCTCCTGTTTTAACAGTATAATATCAGTTGATGTTCATACTATGTATAACCTGGGGTTCAGTACCCAGGATGTGTTTCCACAAGCAGAAAGGTTCCCCTCGCCATCATTATCCCAAAGGAGTACTGATTCTAGCCCAAACTCACCCGGGCAATAGCCGGAGTGCCTCACAGGGGGAACCAGACAGACAATTTGCCTTTAATGAAACACAAGAAGCAAAAATATACAGTGCAAGGATGGACCTGATGACCAATGGAAGATGACACCCTAGCGCCCCCCTCTTCAAATAAGTCAGTCCCTAGCCATAGCCCATTTTAATCTGCAGACATGAAACAATATGACTGATTGCAGTCAAAAGGTGGACATGAATAACGCATGTAACAGCAAACAAACAATAGTCTGATACAGGGGCAATTTTTGGCAAACAAAGACCACTCAAAGCTTTTTACAGCTGAAAAACGTATTCTATACGAGAAGGGGTTGGAAAGGTCTGCAGTGACACACAGTATGGATAGTAGAAATAATAACACTAGCATATAAGCAAAGACAATAATGATATTAAACAATACAAATTAACCATGACACAGTCACCCTGTACCCTTATATACCCTTATAGGCACAGGGTGATTTAGAGATGGGAGAGAGATGTTGAATAAAATGATGTGTCAGATACCCCAGAAACCACAGTCCCACACCTTCCAACATTAATGCGAAGTTCAGGTACCCCAAGTTCTAAATGACTAGAGATGTGTGTTTTGTTTCATTCCGAATCAAAATTCGTACAAAATTTTCCCGTTTTTTATTTCAGAACTGCTTCTGAAATACGAAATGGTTCTGTATGAAACAGTCTGAAAACGAAACGAAAACTAGTTCATTCAGAACGAAACGAAATGAAAACAAAATGTATTAAACAAATTGATTTTGTTTTTACTGATTAAGTCATTATACCGTTTCACTTAAATGTGGCACTGCATCCCTGCCCATTGGTGCTGTTTGTTTGATTCAGCAGCAGTGAAATTCCCCATACAGCAGTAATTGTTAATCTATTCAGAGAACGCTGAACTACATCGAAAAGCATCGACAACTTTAAACAGGTGAATCCCATAGGTATCAATGTAAAAAATATTCCCCGTTTTTATCAAAAATTTATTCAACTATTTATTCTTTTCACTTGCAGCAAAAAGGCTCTTTATTTATTTATGTTTTAGGAAATTTTTTGTGAAATTTTTGGATTCCTAATTTATTTTAAAACAAGGCTTTTTTCTTTCCTTCAGTCTCGCTGTGTTCAGTGGGGGCTGTCTATGGTGCTGAAACTTATTCAGTACCAAAGACAGCAGCTATTCTTGGTGCTTAAACCTATTCATTAACGAGGACAGTAGCCCAACGGTGCTTTGGATCCCCGTGGAGCTGCTATCCATGGTGCCAAAACCTATTCAGTACAAATGACAGCAGCTCCCCATTGCTCCTGAGCCCCACGGAGCTGCAATCTATGGTGCTGAAAGCTATTCAGTAAGAAGGACAGCAGCCCCGTGTTGCTTCTGAGCCCCGCAGAGCTCCAATCCATGGTGCTGAATAGGTTTCAGCACCAAGAATAGCTGCAGTCCTAGATAATAAATAGGTTTCAGCACCAAAGACAGGGGGATTAGGTATTTTTTGTTTATTTTACGGTAATCTAAGTAATTCATCCGTTTTGACACTCTGAAATAACTAATAAAAACAAAATAGCTAATAAGAATGAAAAACGAATTACCGCTCGTCTGAACTAAAAAATCAATCCGAAATACGAATCACGGTAACATGATGAATGCACCAAAACAAATTGAAAAACGGAACGGATCAATCTGGAATAAAACATTTTTTTTTTCGTTGTGCACGTCTAAAACTAAAAATGACTATCGTCCCACTATGTATATAAATTCTCACTTGTGCCCATACATATGTATTAAACAGTGATTTTTAATCTACAAAGCAACTCAAAACAGAATAATTTATCCTGATTAAAGGAAAACCAAATTTTTAAGAATTTCAATACATTTTTAGTAAACAAACAAATTAAACACAGAGGGTTATTTTAAAAAAAAAACATTTTATTGAGTGTTCAAAAAAAGCTTTCAAAAAGGTTTATTGAGTTCCACAAAAACAATACAATAGGGAAACTCCCAATAAAGACATAAGCATTACAGTATGGCGACATTTTCAAAACCAACAGTAAGGCGAATAGGGGAAGGCGAACTAGAGAGAGAAATATGGACAAACATGAAGGAGAAGGGCAAGCAAAAGGGGAGGGAGAGGAGAGATAAGAAAAAATTGAAAAAAAAAAATTAAAAAGGAGGGGCGGGGGAGTAAAAAAGGGAAAGGGGAGAGTAAAAAAACTACCCAGAAGGTCACGGCAATCTGGCAGAGTATAAATATAAATAACCTGTAACAAGGATAACCCGAGCAAAGCCATCAGACGTCATAGTCCATCCGGGCTCCCATAATTTAAAGGGTTATTGTTTTAAAGCTAAAACACTTGCAAATTCCCACGATTAGACTGAAATGTTAAATGTTATGGTTCCAATGCAAAGGAAGTAAAAAGACACTTATAAACACATAAATTGTAAATAGAATACCGCTCCAGTAGTGGGTGATCGCTTATAATCCTGAGGGCCAATTATAATAAGCAGACATGAAACAAAGAAAGAAATCCAGGTACTTCACTTACAGTGTTTAATCCAGCAGCTTTATTAGAGTGAAATTGGTGGTCAATCCATTGTCAAACTTCACTTCATTCTAATAATGCTGCTGGACTAATCGCACAAGTGTAATGTCTGGATTCCTTTCTTTGTTTCATGTTTGAAAATGTTATAGTGCCACTGAATGCCAATCAAACTACTACAATCCGGTATTTGTAGAAATCTGACATGCCAGCCTATTTGATTTTTCCTTTTATCACCAGTATTTGATATTTTGCTTATTTTTTGTTATATGTGGAGTTACTAGGAGAGCAGTAATCCAAATACCACCTCAGGATATACTAATCAAGATAAAAAGTAAATTTACTCCCCAATTAGCAGCTACAGCCATATTGATATGTTCTGCAAAATGGTCTGTAACGAAATCGAAAAACTACGAGTTGATAAAATCTATACCTTTGTTCCTGATAATCTAACTAAAAAAGAGAGACAAGCATGGAAAGAGCAAGCAGATATGTACGATCTGGTTATAAACAGATCAGACAAGGGTGGTAACACTGTCCTTATGCACCATAATCAATATCGAACAATAGCTTTATCCATTTTACAGGACACCCGTACCTATACAACTATACAATCCTGACAAATGATCCCACTACCACTTTCTCTAAACAATTGAACGATCTACTTCTAGCTGGCTTTGAAAAACCATTGATCTCTAAAGATGAATATAATTTTATGCAACCCAACCATCCAACTACAGCTACTTTTTATGCATTACCCAAGATACATAAAGAAAAAAATCCTCCTCCAGGTAGACCAATTATCTTGGGCAATAGTAATTTAACACAAAATGTAAGCATTTTTTTAAAATTCTATGCCCTTTTGTTACATCTCAAAAGATACCATGATCCTCGTAGGAAATTTACAAATTCCAACTCAATCACTGCTATGTTCTCTTGATGTAGAATCAGTATATAGTAGCATACCTCGTCATGATCAAGGTCTCAAACATATGGAAAATTATCTCAAGAGGCAAGCTAATTTTACTCATGAATTCATTAGTTTCATTTTGAATCTTCTGGAATTTACTCTCACTCATAACTATTTCCTTTTTGAGGGCAAATACTACTTGCAATGCAGGGGTTCGGCGATGGGCACAAGGCACCTACATACGCCAACCTTTATTTGGGTCTATAGGAGGAAGAAGTTGTATTCTCTGAAACGATGTCAATGTTTCACCAATTCATTCATACATGGAAGCGTTACATCGATGATGTGCTTATCATCTGGACTTCCACTGCGGAAAATTTTCAAAAATTTGTATCTCAATTGATCAAAATAATTTAAATCTTCATTTCACTTTTGAAACAAATCTTAATTGTCTTAACTTTTTGGATATGACCATTTACAAAACAACAAATGGAGACCTGACAACAACTCTCTTTAGAAAACCAACGGCTTCAAATAATTTTTTGACCTGGTCTAGCCATCATCCTACCGGTTTAAAAAGCGGTATCCCTGTCGGACAATACCTACGACTTAAAAGGATTTGCTTCTTGATCGATGATTTTAAATCTAAAGCAAATGCGTTACAACTTCGCTTTAAACAAAAGGGATACCCAAATCGTATTTTAAAGTCCGTGTATAAACGTGCTCTGAATATTGACCGATCCAACCTGTTAACATCATCTAATATTCAAACTGAAAGAGATTCTAAACTGATTAAATTGATTGGAAACTACGATGCAGGCTGGAAACCAGTTAAGGATATCGTGAAATGGTTCTGGTCCATTTTAACTCAGGATTCACATCTAAAACATGTACTAAGCCAGAGACCATCAATGACGGCAAGACGTAATATGAACATCGGTGACAGACTTATTCACAGTCACTTCACTACACGACCAGCTCATCGTCAACAACATCAAAATAACTGGTTTTCTTCATTAGAGGTAACTATAGATGTGGTAAATGCAAAGCATGCCCACATTTAATGAAAGACTAAAATCATAAACTTTGATGGTTCATCTAGCTTCCCAGCTACACAGTTTTTCAACTGTAACACACAAGGGGTCACATTACATTCCTCACGTTAAAACGGGGGCGCTAGGGAGAAAAAACTGCACCCGCAGTTTTATCCCTACCGCCCCCGTTTTAATGTGAGATTACAATGCAGGCGCTTAAAAAGCTGCCTGCATTGTTAGTGGGTGCTATGCCCTGGAATGCTCACGGTAGCGCTGAGCGCCGCGAGCATCCACTCGATGGAGTCCATAGGACTCCATTGAGTTTCCCCCTGTCGGTCACATGACCTGCCGGATCTCACCTCGCCAGATCCGGCAGGTCGGCGAAGTGATCTGCAGGGAGAGACTGGGGGATTTTTTCTCCCAGTCTCTCCCTCGGTTCCAGGCGATAGGAGGTGAGTATCTGTCTATTTTTTTATTTTTTTTGGCTGGTGCTAACGGATTCTGCACCAGCGGAATCCGTTAGCACCAAGTCCAGGCTGTGGTTAACTTTTTGCTAACCGCAGCCGGACATTAATCACCGTTAGGACTTTGTAATCCTAACACTGATTAACACTTTGCGCTCCCCATGTTAAGTATAGGGAGCGCAAAGCACAGTAACCTCCGCTGAAAAGCTCAAGGTACCAAACGGTAATGGGTTACTTAACTCGTTAGCGTTTGGATTGTAATATGCGGTAGCCATTGTGGCTAACGTTAATGCTCACGCAGGTGAGTGTTAATGTTATCACCAAGATTGTAATGTGGCCCAAGGTGTTGTGTATACTGGTCTGTCAATGTGGGTTAAGACTATTCGTCCTTTAAAAGTACGGATCCTTGAACATCTAAGATCAGTTAAATATTGTAAAAAAAAAAAACTATAACGAGACATTTATAAACAGCCCATGGTGGCTCGACAACAAATTTAAAATTTCTTGCCATCAAGCAGGTAAAAATGGGCCCTTGTAAAGGCGATCTTGATGCCAAACTCAAGGGACGTGAGACATTCTAGATTTACATATTAAATACTCTGGGCTCTATTACATTCTCCGCGCAAATTTTGTCCGCGCTGCGCAATTTTTTTTGCGCGCAGCGTTAAACATTAACTCGTGTAAATTAACGCTGGTATTACGATCCGAGTGCATTTTGTCAGCCGTCAAAAAATATTGCGTGTAAAAAAGACTCGAAAAAACTAGCGAAAATTAACGCTGCGTGCACGAATCGGTGGGCAGACAGGTTTTTGACACGATTCAGCCAATCAGAATTAAGAACCACAATTGTCTCCCACTCAGTTTTTGCGCCTGCCAAAATCAATCTGTGTATATATGCTGCAGCAATAATAAAAAAAGGCACAACCTCTTTATTTTATGGTTTGGGTATGTGTAGAATGTGTAACTATACTGTGCTGTATTTTTTTTTCATGCTGGTGTTTTTCGTTTCGGCCAGAACGCTCAGTTTTGCAGTTATCACCAGCTTTTCAAAGACGTTAAAATTATGCACGCAAACGTCGTTCAGAAAAACTTGCGCATCGATTGTAAAACCAGCCGCGTACCAGCGCACGAACGCATTTGCGCTCACAATGTCAAGTATTGGATGCGCGAACGAACTTTCACTCGTGCAGGGTAACTCGCGTTAGACGTTAATGCGCATCGTTTGCACGAACATCGTAATTTGACGGTCAACGCAAAGGGTTTTTTCCCCTCGCGTTAATGCATTTTTTGCGCGAAGAATGTAATAGGGCCTTCTGTATCCAAGTGGCCTAAATGAAGGTTTTATCTTCACTTCGTTTATCTGACCCTATTGCTATGTCGCATATATAGGCTGCAGATTCTCGTTTGGTTATTTTTCTAACTATACATAGACATACCTGAGTACCACCTGTCCTCCCCCAATTACTGTGTAATGACTTTATAGTCGGATACTGGTTTTGTCCAATATACATTTACCATCCCTTTCCTTCCCCTCTATTTAATTATATCTTTATATTTATACCTATTATATATGGTCCCTATTTATCATCATTCCACTAGGAACATTATTAGTGACACTGGTTACTGTAAAGCATAATTATTGTATCAAAAAGCGTGATTGACGAGTAACTCTACAGCCTTTTGAGCTCCGTCTTTGCACATTTCGTAATTGTGAGCCTGACAATAATTTCAAAATCGCCTGGCAACCTAGACGCTAGATCAGTGAGTCGTGACGTATATGTCAATAACTGCACACGCAATCCCGGAAGTGAGAGTAAAACGTCCACACCGGAAAATTATTCGGAGGGTCATGGATATAAATGCAGGTAGGGGAACGGGGGGCTCTCCACTCTTTAAAAAGCCGCTTTGAAGCGGCAAAACGCGTTGAGTGGCATGTCTGTTTTTAACAGTTGTCTCCTCTTTCCTCTTTCCACCTCTCCCTCTATATTTGTGGTAGTAGGCGGCTTGAACCACCGAGGTATAGATTTATCAACCTCCTCTTTTTCCTATGTTACACTATATGCCTCTCTAAGATCGATTTCTGCTTAAAATTAATTCTTCACCCGCTATTGGCCAGTGAACCATATTGTTGCTGGGTTCGTGATACCCGATAGATGGTTGGTGTCGCAGACATTTAAAAATTGTTATAAAGTTGGATACAGCAACATTACATGATTTTCATCTAATTGCAACTATCAGGGTTATTCAGAGAGCGTGAAAAGCAGGAGAAAGACTGGAGAATGAAAAATTCTAGGTCACAATAGCCAATTTGGAAAGTGAGATGAAAGGGGAGAATTTTTCTGGTTTGGCTATTTTGACCTAGAATTTTTCATACTCCAGTCATTCTCCTGCTTTTCACGCTCTCTGTATAACCCTGTATAACGTTTGCTGTCACCTTACCCTCTATACTTATTTTATGAACCAATCACCCTGTTCCATGTAGGGGTTCATTCTGAGGCTCCTATATGCCTATTAGCTGCCTATTCAGGGATTTAAATTCATAAAATTGTATCTTGATTTTTCAATACTACGAGGTGTGTTGTTAGATCCATTTATATCAGTCTATTTATGGTTTTATATTAATTGTGTGTTCTGTAGTTTTTGACCAATAAAGAGTAATTATTTTAACTATACCAGATTCAGCCATCTTGGCTGTACCCTTTTGTTTATCTTACACAGGGCAAGTTCCCTGGGGTCGACGTCCCCAATACATGTCTGGCGTTTTTATTCCTGCAATTTTTTTAGGACTTTGTCTCTGAATTTTTTTTTCTTTTCTATGTGGTTTTCATACATACAATTGGGTTTTACAGTGACTATTTTAAATTTGATGGAGAATAATTTAAAAATGTTTATTCACCAGGATATTTCAAACATGGCATACTGTGCATTTAATTTTATTGTGACGAGACAGATCACGTTACTGATTCGGTGTCAAACATCCTCTTCTCACAGTATGACACATCGGTGTGGGTGATAGATTAGATAAAAAGTATATATATATATTGTTCATTTTATATGGTCAAAAAAGTCCATAGTTTTTGTTTATCACATATCACTCTGTCATGACTATTGAACAGACTCAATCTAAACTCAAATGATAGAAGGATGGCAGGTACAGTTTTGATTATTCTTCCATGATTAGTATTCCTTTAAATGTGTCATTTTATATTTTGATAATGTATGACGCTAGAGAGACTTACAAGCCCCAGTTAACCTCAATGCCTTAAGCCAGGCCTCAATATTTCAAGTCCCAAGCTACTAGCCAGGCCTTAAGAGTTACTTGCCACTAGTTGCCCCACCTAACCACTATCCAGCTATGCTTCTGCATTCCCACTCGCCCTCACGTAATTTCCACTCGCCAAATGCGAGCAGGCGAGTGGAAATTTTGAGGCCTGCTTAAGCGATTCATCCACAGAGCTCATCTATCTGGACAATGAATTTTGAAATCTTAACAGTTTGAAAAATAACATGTTTGTATAATATGCTAATATAAAAACATTTTCATTATTACATTTTTCTTATTACATTATTCAGTACCACCTGTTATTCGAGTGTATCCAGAAAGTCAAGCAAGAGAACCAGGTGTGACCGCCAGCCTAAGATGCCACGCAGAGGGAATTCCTCCACCTCAACTAAGTTGGTTGAAGAATGGAGTTGATATTACTCCAAAAATATCCAAACAGCTTGCAGTGCAAGGTAATCTTATTTTCTGGGTATTGTCTAAATGTTTTGTGTGTGTGTGTGTATATATATATATATATAACACATGGAAGCTGTACAGCGTGGATTAAATCAATTACTTCCCTTTGTGCAATCTCTAGCTTTGAGAATATTGATCTTGAAAGACAGTACTCATAAGACCTTGTAGAGAAGCTCTGAAATCAGCACTTTATTACATTCTTAGCAGCACATAACACAATTTGAGATCAAGATTCCAGTCTAATAAAACGGATTTTCATCAGGGTCCGCTAGTGTGTTTGTGTGTGTGTGTGTATTTCGTATTCAGACAATTGCTTTATTTTGTTGATAAAGGGGAAATAGATTTCTGGCAGTGACTATTAATATTTTAGTATTACTTTTTTTCATATTAAGTGCCAACACATTTTATAGTGTTGAACAAAGGTATGATGGGTAAAAATAAGACTATTCTACAAGATGCCAATTAAAGAAAGTCAATATTTCACAACTCGATACAAGAGGAACTGAGTGCCGCTCTCCTGTGGGAACTTGTAATCTAGATGGTTATGGTAACTTAATTAAACCGAAGAACCTAAAATATGACCTTGACATAAGTACTCCATCCTCATTCCAGACTTTTATAATATCAGATCATCCTATCAGATGGAGTAGAGGTAACATCACTGCTCTATGACTGTGGAGACACAGGTTTAAATCCCATCCAGAGCACCTCTCCAGTAAGTGTCCTTGGGCAAGACACCTAACGTTACATACTCGCCACTCAGGACATACTTGAAAACAAGAGAAATCTCAATGTATCCTTCCTGGTAAAATAGTTTCTCCCAAAAAAAAAAGTTTCAGAAATCTGTTTTTGCTCTTTGTCATTTCTCATTACAGGATGTCTGGGTGTAGATTGATGATAAAAAAGTGAATGATTTTAAAATAAAGATGCAACATAACAAATGTGAAATATATAAGTACGAATCCACAAAATTGTCTGCCTGTCTTTACGAACGTTCCTAAGGGAATTGAAATGTGTACTTTGACATGTTTAATGACGAAACAATAAAGGTGAAAATTTAAAGCCCCTCAGGAGTGCTGATTACTAAGAGGGAATAACTATATCTCAAACAGACACTTTGGATTTCTTCTGTTCTACGCTATTTTAAGCTTCTGCAAACTGGGATGAAGAAAGCTTTCTATCTAAAAGAAAGAAAATGCATGCGTACATCACAGACAGATATTGCTGCCCAATCTGCCCAACAAAGATTATATATCTGAACCCTGAGTTCAACCAAAACTATTACTAGGATCACATAGTAATGGGCTCATTTATCAAATCCTGTGGTGTTGGAAGGAGTCTTATATTATATGTCTAATTCTTTTTGAATTCGATTTTCGTGGGCAACATTTTTTTCCTCACATAGATTGTAGCACAGTATATATAATAGTCATGTGAAAAAGAAAGTACACCCTCTTTGAAATCTCTGGTTTCGCGTATCAGGATATAATAAAAATCACCTGGTCCTTAGCAGCTCTTAAAATTAGATTGTTACAACATCAGGTGACATTTTAAACCATGTCATGATTTACTCAGCAAGTGTGATCACCTCTATAAAAGTAGATGTTTTGGCAGTTTGCTGGTCTGGAGCATTCTGGTGTGCATTAACGCAATGCCAAGGAGGAAAGACGCCAGCAATGATCTTAGAGAAGCAATTGTTGCTGCCCATCGATCTGGAAAGGGTTATAAGGCCATTGCCAAATAATTCAAAGTCCATCATTCTACAATGAGAAAGATTATCCTCAAGTTGAAGGCAGTTGTCAATCTTCCCAGGAGTGGACGTTCCAGCAAATTCACTGCAAGGTCAGACCGTGCAATGCTCAGAGAAATTGCAAAAATTACAAGAAACATCTCAGACTCTACAAGCCTAAGTTAATATTTTAAATGTTAAAGTTCATGTCGGCACAAATAGAAAAAGACTAAACAGTTATGTTTTGTTTGGAACAATTTCCTAGAGAAAGCTTCTTCTCTCTAAAAAGAACAAGGCAGCATGGATAAACTTTGCAAAGGTTTGATTAAACAAACCACAAGACTTCTGGAACAATTTACTTTAGATAGACACGACCAAAGTGGAGATGTTTGGCCATATTGTCATGCCCAGCATTAGGGGGTCATCCTCCTGCTGCCAGCACTCTTAAATGCGCATCAGAAATCTTGGTACGCAGTTCGGCCAGTCTGGAGGCACCTCGGCTGTTTCCGGAGATACTTCGGGTTTTTACAGCTACTGGTGCATGCGCTCTGTGGTGGCCAATTACAGACACTACACGTGTTAAAATCCCACTGGCTGAAAGTTTCCGGTGTCCTGTCATAGTTCCTTCATTGACCTCCTCAAGGTGCATATTCTGATTTTACCACAGTGTAGCGACCTCTGCTAAGTATCTCGATGTCTCTCTACTGCCAAAGCCCTATCCTGATTCTGCGTATCATTGCCCTCACTGTGTACCGAAATTGGCTAATCTGTGTTGACTCTATTCGTGCTTTAACCCTAGTTGTGCTTTGTATTGGTTGCTCTCACTGAGTACTGACCTTGGCTAATCTGTATTGACTCCGTTTGTGCCTTAACCCTTATAGTGCCACATATTGGTTGCTCTCACTGTATTCTGACCTTGGCTAATCTGCATTGATTGTTACTGGTATTAACCCTTGGATTGTTGCGCATTCCTTCAGCCAGATCTGGCCCAAGCTTCTGTGCTGCCTGGTGCCATGAATGAAAAGCTGCCCCCCCAAAAAATGTGGCATGTATGAGCGTATCACAGAGTGCCACAGTAATAAAACTCATTGTAATGTGCGGTGTATGAGCTTATCACAGAGCTCCACAGCAATAAAACTCAATGTAATGTGCGGTCTGTAGAAGTGTATTACAGGGCTCCATAGCAATAAAACTCACTGTAATGTGCGGTGTATGAGCGTATCACAGAATGCCACATATCCCGTCCCACTATCAAACACATCCATCTACACATTGACAGCGTGATTAGGGGCAGGGTGGTAGACCATAGAAAATGCGGTGAATTCACTATTTAGCGAATGGTCATTATATTTTGCCGAAATTGGAGTCCCCAAAGCAGTTAATGAATGTTGGCGAAAATCCCCGAAGTGCACCAATAACCAATGGTTGCTGCAAAATTTTGAACAAAATAATCATTATCTGCAAAATAAGCAAGAAAAGTCCATAGCGTGTTCTGTATAATAAACAAAATAAGGGCTTTATTGAAAATGCTCACACAAACTTACGAGTCAACATGTGTCGCCAACTGAGTATGATCAGACAGTTTGACAGCTTGCGGCCCTGACACCTTCTTTTGTAATATAATTGTGACGGGATGGAAGTCCGACTGCGGTCCTGCTCTATCTGACCCCCCCCTTTGATGGCGTATGGCCCGACTACCGAGTGGCACGGCACTCGGCGTCTCGAGCGGCCTGGAGGATGAAATGGCGTTGTTCCGGCGTCTGGAGAGATGGTGCGGTGTTGCCTTGGGGATCCCGTTCCTGGGTTGAGTGGTGATGCAGGAGACCGCTGAGTGTCTCCTGCAATAGTGATTGTAGCTCTGAAATGAAGACACCAGACATGACTGTATGCTTTAAAACAGTGAATTTTATGGGTTTCAACAGGGTCATTTATACAACTTCACACAAACAGATTACCAACTCCCCCACCCACACAACCAGCACTGATTGGCTCCTTTCCCAGCCTCCTGTTCCCTATCAGGTCCCTTTCAGATTTCCCATTGTCCAGGGATTAGGCAGATGAGGTCTTGGAAAAGCCTCCAATCAACTGGTTTGCTGTATCCTCTATCTTGCCCTTTCAGGCTCCCCCATTGTCCAGGGGATTAGGCAGATGAGGTCTTGGAAAAGCCTCCAATCCTCTGGCCCGCTGCATCCTCCATCTTGGGGCATGAGATCCTTTGTTCTGTGAAACCATGCTGGGATGAGCAAAATGGCGACGGGGAAAAACACATACAAACGGTTTCTTTCATACTTTTACAGTCACATCATACAGGGTACATTTTTATTACATTACACCAATAAAACCACATCTAGCAATAAAATAAGAGGTCCATAGGCTCACACGCAAAACCAAAACGAAAACAGGAAAAAGGGTCTTTAAAAAGGGTTCAGTCTTTAGTCCTGTGACTCGCTGAAAAGAGCTCTCATGTCCGATCCGTGACAATAATGTTCTCTTTTGTATTTTGTATTATCATTTAAATACTCAAAGATATTTCTGCATGTGTCTAATATACATGGAAGTTCGGTCAACTCCCCCAACACTCGTTTAGAAATATTTTAAGCAGTACAACATTCCAATTGCAATAAAGTAGTTTTTTTTCCCTACTTGGTGTGTCATTTTTTATTTATAGGAATTTAATCATCTATCAAAACAGGTCAGGTGCATGTTAGTGATTAAGGACAGTAATCGTGATTTTATTCATATAATCGTTATACTATCAAAATGACATGCGTCCATTGAATGAGGCTTGGTGTGTTGTGCTGATTGCAGCAACATGCCCTTGTAGACTTTACTTCCTTGTACTAAATATCCTTTTGATATACAATACCAATAATGTCTAACAACTATTTACTGACATGGATTCCTATTATGTGCTACTTTATGGACCTATAGCTCTGCCACAAACTAGCCAGTAAATGTAATGTCTCTCTTGGATCATTATTTTTTTAATGGAATTGCCTGTTAAATCTTCCCAGAAAACAGAACCTGTTGTCTTCCGGGGACATTTCTCGTGGTAATTAATATCTGTGCATCCTTACATGTCAAGTATTGTTTTTAGTATTGTCATAGAATATACGGTGCTGCAAACATCTGCTTAACCCTTTCAGTTAATGTAAAAAGAGTTGTGCAATTTCACATGCTTAAATCAAAGTTGAAATTGGTAGTTAAAAGACTTTTTGTGAGGAACCTGCACTGATAATACCTTGTTTTTTTCCATTAGACGACCAGCGTTTAGGCAGCAACCTTTATTTCTACCATTACTTAAATATGTAGAAATTCACCATATTGCAGGCAAAAGATACATTTATGCTTCATTTTGGTTCTGTATATCTGAAGAAGTAGCCGTTATTTCATAAAAATTTCAAATATTTATTAAAATGTATCATCACACAGTTTCCTTCACTTTAGGAAAACCATTAGGATTCTGTACTCGGTTTTATTTGGAAAAAAGTTAATTGGTGTTTTGAAGACTAAGTTTATCACTTCATCCGACTTTTTGCAGTCTTGCACTGCTGTGCTGAAATAGGGTAGAGATGAAATATGAAAGATTTATAATATTATAGTTGGATAAGATCAGGGGCGGAATGAGCGGTTGGGCAGATCCTGCGAGATCATGTAAGGATGTTTGTAAAATCTCACAGGATCGCAGGTGAGAGTCCAAGAGCCGCACTCAAGCACTGATACTGGTTGCTGCTTGCGGGTCTGCGTCCCGTTTGATTAACCCTTTCGCCATGGATGACGTGTGGGGGATGTCCTCAGTGCGCATTCTGGGCCATATTACATAGTTGGTGCTAACTTAACCAGAGCTGTTGTAAACTTCCCAGAGCCATTATAGCCTATGGAGGTTTTAAGTTTACAACAGCTCTGGTTAAGTTAGCACCAACATTGTAATACTGCGCTCTGTGTGCTGAGGACGTCCCCCATATGTCATGGGGTCCTCGTAGCAAAAAGGGAGACCCCATGCATTTGGGACAGAGTCCCAGGGTGGTCTGACTTCCTCGAAGTGCCTGAAAGGGAGGTTTCGTTCTTTGGACCCACCCCATTCCCGATCGGTAAAGGATAGAGAAAAAAAAGAGACATTGCTGAAAAGTAAACAGTCTGACGTTTCCAGTGATGCCTCCCTTTAACCCCTTAGTGCCAGTCCATGATCTGGCACCAAGAAGCATGGGATCACAGACTTCTCAAGGTGACTGACATCTTGGATGTCAGCCAAGCCTCTAGAGCCTCCCCCTGCCCACTGACATCATCTTGCATGGACGCGATGATGTCAGTTAGGGAATTAACCTCTAGCTGCCCAGGGATTTCCCTATGGAAATCCCTATTGTGGAGATATCTCCCGATCAGTGGCAGCTAGAGGGTCATGTTTGGTATCATTGGAAAGGCCAGAGCATTTACTATAATTCTCTAATATGAATTATCCTACTTATAACTCTTCACAATGTTATAAAACCAATTTAATCTGTAACTTGATGGTGGGTGGCATGTATTTAATACTTTAAAAATATTGTGCTAATTGTAGCTGTAAAGTGCAGTCAGTGCTGTTTGCATCTTTAGCAAATGCTTCAAAACATTTGCACAACAAGTTAAATTCAATAGCATATAGAATAGTTGTGGAGGGAGATCAAATAAAGTCCCACTACAAGATAATGATGTTCCCAAATATGCCGTAACATCTCATTACCAATACCCTGGGTCCTTAGGCGTAGGAAAGATGTAGAAACAACGTAGAAAGAGTAGAGACAGCGCTGAGTTTCTTTAAAAAGCTAATTCATCTAGAGCCCTTCTCTCTCTCAAGGGTTTATTCATTAAGAATTGCCACCGAATTTCACCGAACAGTGAATTGCACCATATGGTGCAATTTCGGGAAGTTCGCCTGTTCACAAAACTGTCAATTCCCCAAATACTTGCAAACTATTGTGAAATACAGTGAAGTTCGCCACAGATCGGTAGTCTTTGTCGATCTTCAGCAGCAGCAAAATTGTCACTGAAATTTTGGTGCTTTATGAATAACTCCTTAAGTGTCATATTTTTTCTCAGCTGTTGTGTATCCCAATCTAAACCCTCAATTTGTTTGAGAACCACATTCGTGGATGTTTGCATTTCATTATTCATAACTATTGGAGAACAAGTATTTTATAGATTTAGAAACCTCCATAGTTGATGCAGGAAAGAACGAGGAGGGGCTGCCTCTAAATGATTCACCTTTGTCGCTTTTTGATTGACTTGCCTGATAATGGGGTGCTTGTCTGAATAAAAGATATGGAGGTTAAGGGTACGTGTACATTGGTATGTCCAGCACTTCTCCTGTCTGGAAGTTGGCCATTGGGATGTTGGCATTAGGGAACCTGGTTGTAGGGATTTTGTCCGGCACACATTGTGATCACAGTCTGTATGGGCATTATACTGGAGAACGGTTCCATACCCAAAATGTTTCTATTTGATGCTCATCCTATACATTAAATACAGGTGACACTAGTGCACATTTTTGTAGAAATGCAGCACTGTTTTTACTCTTTCTATGTGGTTTCTGCAAGTTAATTATGTTTTGTTTATAAAAGCAAGTTTGTATTTTAGCCAACTTGTGTAGGTTAATTAGTTAACCCATTTTAAAACTAATAGTCTACTCTTAAATATTGCTCGCTTTTTGCATTTATTTTAGCAATCCATTGAGAATGTCTAAGGCTGGCGCCAAACGAGCACTCTATGTGCGCCTGTACTGCTGTGCCTTCTGGCATCCGTCACAGCATTGAGACGCTGCGACGGGCCAGGCACATGCTGTTGCGAGCGCAACAGCGACCGTGCAGCAGCCTTCTCCTTCAAAGCTCTAGGACGCGCATTGACAGAGCTGCAAAACGCGATCCTCCATAGAAGGATCGAGCCCTGCAGCGCTGAGCGAACTAAGGCTGGCATCAGATGACCGTATTTGAAGAGCGGAAGGAATGTCTGTGAGAGTGGACATTCCTTCCACTCGACTCCCATCTGGCCACCTCACTGGCCACTTAGTGCGCTCAGCGCTGCAAGGCTCGATCCTCCTATGGAGGATTGTGCTTTGCAGCTCCGTCAACGCGCGTCCTAGAGCTTTGATGAAGAGGCTTTCGAGATGTCCACAGCACGGCCGCTGTTGCATACGCAATTCATGCACGCGCAACAGCGTGTGGCCGGCCCCATCGCAGCATCAAAACGCTGCGACGGGACCCACGACAGTACGGGCGCACCTAGTGCGCTCGTCTGACAATGGCCTAAGTGCGCTCAGTGAGGTAGCCAAACGGGCATCGAGTGAAAGGAACGTCAACTCTCACGGATGTTCCTTCCGCTCTTCAAATACGCTCGTCTGACGTCAGCCTAAATTGCCTCTTTTGGAGGGTGAATCATTTTAGTCTTTCGCACAAGTACTTTACTATGTTAGGTATACAGCCTAATACATAAATTGAACAGCCAATCAGAGCAAATGTATACACACATATTGATTATTAATGGGGAAAGAAAATTGAAAAAGTGTGAACTAGATAGCCAAAGTATGATTAGTAAACAAAATATTAGAGTGGTACACTGTTACATTTTGCCTTTCTGTGTTTTATAGTTGTTGCTTTTTATATTATGCGTGCAAGGAATGTCTTATTCATACGTTGTACTTATTATTCTAGTATTACTGTTATTCCCTTATCTTTGTCTCTGGTTTATTCTGGTGCTATGATGTACTCACTCTGATAGATTATTATGTTTATATCATATTTATTTCTACTTCAGTGTAAGGTTATATTTAGTTTTTTTTCTACAGTGTAAGGTACATATTCACATGGAAGTTGAAGAATCTGCATAATGAATTCCTGCATTAAAAAATAGCTATTTTTATGTTTTTATTGGTGCGGGTATATCTCAATACCTTACAGAACATTGTGTCCAGATAAAATAAACCTGTCGTAGAGAAAGTTGTAAAAAAAAAAAGCATGACAATGGGAAGAATAATTGTGGTACAAGGCACCTCATCCATTAAAAGTACAATTAAAGGATAGCAATAAAACAATGCAGTAAAGAGGCAGTGAGTTCCAAGTGAATACCATTTAGGGAGTATGAAGATACAGTATTTTATATAGACACTGTGGTATCTACAGGATTGTTTCTCTACAGTTGTGCAAGAGAATACAGTACATTCTTTAATAGACCCTCAAGTATGAGGGGATCTGGTGGGGCCCATTTAAACAAAACAGCTTTCCTACTCAGGCAGCTAGAAACACAAACAATGTCATACATGTATGGCAAAAATACGTATCTGGTATGCGCGAAGTTAAACACTAGGGAACTCGGACTGGTCTCTCGAATGACGTCTCCAACCAAATAATAGTTTAATTTGGCAGGTTTATTCAGGTGAATCCCATAGGCTTCAATGTTAAAAATATTCCCGTTTTAAATCAATATCTAATAAACCATTCATTAAAATATTCTGCAGTAAAAAGACTCTTTAGTGTTAGATTTTTTGGGACCTTTTAGGCATTTTTTGGGATTTTTTTGCAAACATTTTTTCCCCGTTTTTTTAAAATAGTTTTTTCTTTTTTCTGTAACATTCCTTATCATTCCTTGGACCTCATATGTAAATTTCAGACATTTTCGTTCAGTAGTTTCTTTGTAAATAGCGTTTCACTTTTCAAACATTCAAGCGTACTGCTTTTTTTTTTCTTCACCTCCTTCGTCTATGGTGTCAGGTTTTTCCGGCGGCTGCTCTGTGCTGGGATTGGCTCCTGCTCGGGTTTCTCTGGCGTCTTCAGCGGGTTAATCCAGATGTTTTTGCGGGTTTCGGTGTGTGTTCGCCCTCGTTTTGCGGTGAGTTTTCGTGGGGTTTGAGGCAACTTTTCCCTGCATTACGGCGGCGCTGTGGTTCTGAATACACCACAGGGTCGCCGAAATGGGATCGCCAAATCGCACCGAATTGAAGAGAACGAAAAGTCACCGAACGAGCGGTGGCGTTTCGGTTCTCTTTGAATAACCCTGATAGTTTTTCCAAGTGCATGTTTTTGTGGGTCTGGAAGGCAGTTAAAGGTAGCCCATTTACTTGTAAAGGGAACATTTACAAGTATTTCAGAATTAAAATTACCAATTTGATCTCAAAATATTTGTATGACTGGGCATAAGCAAAAAAAAAATGCCTGATATAATTTCAGACAAATCCTTGAAAATCGAGGAGCAACATGTACCAAAGTGATTGGGGATATGTAAGTCTGATGAAGGATTTTTAAGCGCATCCACCAATAAAGTGACTCCAAACAAAAAGAGAGGCAAGACCAGGTATTGTTAACGGAAAATAAATTTATTCTGTAATTTATTTTAATAATTTATTATTAGCCCATGGGCTAAAATGCAAATGTTTCACGGTATTCCCGAAGAATAATTTATTTTCTGTGAACAATTCCTGGTGTTGCCTGTCACTTTGTTTGGAGTTGGATTTGGGGACTGCAAATGCTTGTTTTTGTGTTTTGTAATAGCGTGAAGTGGTTTTGTGGAGAGTAGTGATGCTTGAATGAAGGAATTGATACATCAGGAAAAAGTGCATGCCAGAATTAAGTGCATCTTTTAATCATGGCCTATGGCCCATCTAATTGACTGGATCTGCGTACTCCAGGGTAATAGAAGTTGGTGAGGTATGGCAACAGATTGTAATAGTGTCCAATGAATTTATGAGATCAAAAGGAGACTTTTAGGACATTTTGGAATGTACACAGTGAGAGGTAGGTAGAAAATTGGGTGGCTGCGTAATACAGACATTATATCCAATAATTCCCATTAAAGAATTGATTGGTGGGTTCTGGTACCCGTGCAGCATCTAATACAAGTAAGTTGACGGTTGGCCAATGCGTGGAAATGTGGGTAGCAGAGCCGCATTGAAAGTGTTGGTTAATAAGGGAAGGTTGAAAGAGTAAGATTAAAAAATTGAGCTTCAACCTGCATGATACCATTTGCCACCTTGTCCTGGCAGGGAAAAGAATAAGATGTCTCTTGCATTAGGGATGGTTTTAGTGAGGTCCTTTTATTTCATCACTCCAAGTGATTTCCTAAATGACATAGGTCTGGATCAACCTCTAGAGTGGTATAGATGTATTTAGCCAGTCTACAATGTATTGGAAGATTGCTGCCAAGCTATATCCTTGATTGGGATACTAATGCCACACATTTGAAGGCAGCAAATAATTGGTTTAGAGATTTATTGTAACATTTTGTTATCAGTAATGAAACAGTTTGAAAAGTATAAGATTTTGGGGAAGATAGACATTTTGAGATGACACCATTCTAGATAGACCAGAGAGATTATATTCTAGGAACTCCATAAGTGTTTTGTTTAGGATAGAATAGACTGTGGTTTCAGGTCAAAGTGAAGGTCAATATCATGTGGGAGATACCAATTTGATAAGATGTCCATCTCTAGAAAGGTAGGGAATGGGGATTCTTTACTCTCTCTTTTTGACCTTTAAATTATCTTTGATTCCTTCACCTGGATTGTTTTTTTTAAACTCCAGAGCAGTAAACTAGCCCTCTTTATAATGCGATCTGCAGTGGAAAAATTTGTTGTTGCTTATCCATCGCTGACTGCTGTGTGATGACCCCCTGTTAGCTCACAGTAGGCGAAACATGGTGGCACTGGATTGAGGTGAAACCAAACTGCAATAACTCATCAAGGGTTGATATATTGCATTGAACTTTAAGACCACTCTAATATCTATCCCCTGATGGCTTATCGAAGACGAGGTGCACATGATCACCTCAGCTGCACATTAAGTCACTTTATAAAGTCTCCATTGTAGGATTCTGTATGGTTTTGTTTTTGCAAAATCTAAAGGGTGCAACATAGTGTGCTTCACAGCATGGTTAAATGACAGAATCTTTAGTAGATTATTACTATTCACATTTAATATGGGACTTTACTTTTCTTATTGACAACTTCTATCCAAATACAATGTCCATCGCGATGATGCAGAGAGAATTAGACAGTAAAGATGTCTTCTGAGAAAATTCTACCCCTACTGCTAATATCCTTTTGATGTTTGTTTCAACATCACACATCCGTTATTTTATTTACAAATAAAATACTTCAGGATATCTAATACTGCAGATATATAAAGTATTTATTGAAGACATGCGTTTATTTAAAAAACAGTTTTTAATTTTTTCTTTTACAGCAAATGGCACAGAGGTACATATTAGCAACGTGCGCTATGAAGACACAGGTGCCTACACATGCATTGCAAAAAATGCAGCTGGAGTTGATGAAGATATCTCATCCCTTTTTGTGGAGGATTCAGCAAGAAAGACACGTATGTAAATATTAGAATATAATTTTGTCCATCACGTGTGTATGTAAGGATTATCTCAATGCAGAGGACAACTTCAGTGTCTGGCAGAGATTCAATAACCCCATTCACTACCATGATTGTGTACACATAATCAGCGATAGCAGATATAGCAGCCCGAAAGCATGTTAACACGATATGGAACTATGCTTTATGATTGTGCATGAAATTAATTTGTTACAAACTAATTTTGTATGCTTTTGGGCTCCAGAAGGTGCCCCCAGACTTTTAAAACTGTGGGCATAATGCCCAAGGATCTAAAATTGTTTAAAATCAGCTGTGGAATGTTCTATCGGATGTTCCCCAGCCAATGCACGGAGCCTTAAACTGCAGTTCTAAGTGCAGTTACTTCTTTCGACCAGTAGATGCCATGCCAAATCAGTTATTACAGTAAGGAATACTTTGAGAATATTCCCAAATATTTCTTACTGAATAAATAATTAAAAGCGATTTTCCAAAAACTACTAGTTCCTAACAGAATTTTTGGAAAATTACTTGGTAATGAAGGGGTTAAACATCACTTGGCAATCAAAATGCCTCTGTAGCAAGGGAAGCCTTATGATGCACTGAATTACACTTCACCATGTGTTATGAAATGTGATGTTAAATAAAATCACAAGAGCAGCTACACTCCTAGTTTAAATCATGTGGCAATTCTACATTTTATGTTTATTAATCTTAAAATTAGTCACTGTCATAGGGTCAGTAATGCAAGTAAATGTTCTATACAGCCTCCAGCTGAGATGATTGTCAAAATGACTTACTAACATATATGTCATATAATAACAAATAACTCAGGGGCATTGTAAATATCTGCCAATAAAACTCAACAAGACATACGTTTGAAGGTCTTGTAAATGATTAAATATTGGGGGGGGCGTGGCCGGCCGCATGGGGAATCAGACGTGCTTTCTAGGAGCTCCGCTGAAACCCACTGATATCGGGGGTTTCTACCCGGATTTCCCGTGAATTATTTGAGGATATCACCCCTGCTGAGCTGGCCATCGAGTGGCAGACTTCGGAGCTCGTTTTGGCCCCCTCTCCGGAGTCTGGAGGAGCTTGGATGAGTTTAAGGCCTCTGAGTAAGCCCTGCAGTCGGCCATCTTGAGGCCTGTACCCCAGCATTTCGTCGGCCTGCTCCAGGAGTGGTCCCCTTACCCGGGTGTACAACTGCGGTGGTTGGAGAGGATGGAGGACCCTCGCCTACTGACTGCTGCGGAGGTCCCCATAGCAGAGGAGGGAGAGGGGGAGTTCCGGGGGCAGCTGGGGCTCCCACCCCCCGTCAGAACCCTGGGAGCCATGTTGGAGCGCCTCGAGGAGCTTGTGGAGCTGATGCCTGGGGACGATGAGACTCCGCTCACGCGCGGTGCGTGGCGGCAAATGATGGACGTGCTGTGGGGTGATCGGAGGCCGGAGGCCTTTGCTGGAGGAGAGGCAGTGGAGGGCTTGCTGGAGATCCGCGTGGAGGTCCCTGCAGAGGTTAATGCCGGTGAGATCGAGAGGGTGCCCGATCTGTTGCGCAGACCCCCGTTCCCAGTGAAGACACTGGAGGAGCATGAGGTCGCTGAGATGCCTGCGTGTCGGGACCTAGCTGAGATGGTGATTATGCTACCGGAGGCTGCGGCTCCCTCTGTGAGGCCTGTGCTAGGGGTGCTGCTCGGGGCCCTGAGTTTGGGTGCTGTTGAGGGCCGGTGCTTACCTTGGCCCTGGGCCGTTCCCGGTGCGGCAGGCGGGGGGACCTGGTCGCTGGATGTTTCGGGCGCTGCAGGCGATGGAGGAAGGCATGGAGATGCTTTATACCCCACGTTCCTGCTGGACACAGGATGAAGGGAACTTCCTACCGATCCGCTGTTGAATAATGGTTTACGACCTTGGCACCCCTGCATGGCCTGATGCGATTTTCTCCCCCTTCGCTTATTTACCGATGACTTTTTGTTTATTTTTCTGTTTACCCTGATTTTTGCTGAATAAAAGCAGATTCTTCTTTTTACTGCACGGTATCCACAGACTTTTGCTGTCCCCCCATTCCCCCCCCCTCGCTGAGACATACACAGCTGAATTTTTATTTTTGCTGGACTATATTTGCAGACTTTTGTGATCCCCTTCCCCAAATTTTATTTTTCCCTTATCCCCTCCCCCTGCTGAGACGTACTATGTGTTCTGATCTGTGTTCCCACCCTTTTAATTTTTTGTTTCCCCTCGTTTTTTTTTTTTTTTTTTTAAAGACTTTATTTATAGAAGTCAGAGCAAATCAATATATACAGCAACACAAAATCTGAACGAGTGAAGATTCACCCCTGACCCAATCATAGATGATATATATAAGTGAAACTCATTGCGTAGCGCAGGAGAGTGATATATGCGAGTGAAGAAAAGAAAGACACAACACAGGGGAATAACATACTGGGAAGGGAAGGGAACAGAACACACTTAAACAGTGACAGTACAGGACAACACGATACACCGACATACTAACTAACAAAACAGATAAAGGCACTAAAGGAGCCGATGGCATACCAGGGTATATTAGAGGGTGAGCAAACCAAGCACTCCCAGGAGTCTATTACACCCCAAAGGCATCCCAAGCATCCCAAACTCTCTGGTACGCCGGCAAGGTGTGATGCATCTTTGCCGAGAGTTCGTCCATCAATTGAATGTGGTCCATGATCTGCAATATACGTCTCTGCGGAGGGAGTTGCGGAGCTCTCCAGGACTCCGCCACCGCTTTCCTTGCTGCTAATAGTATTTTCGATAGGAGACGGTTGTGGTGTACAGTGAAGTCCGGAACCGGGTTGGCGAATAGGTATGTCCAGGGGTCCTTTGGGACTTCAGATCCAAAGATCTGTTCCACCAGGGCTTGTACTGAGTCCCAATACTTGGAAATCGCAGGGCACGACCACCACATATGAGCCTGAGTACCTCTTTCTCCGCATCCCCTCCAACAGTCGTCAGGAATGGCCGCGTTCGCTTTATGGAGGAGCACAGGGGTGGCGTACCACCTCATCATAGTCTTGAGCCCCTGTTCCTGCAAGGTTGAGCATATGGATACTTTTCGAGCTGCCTCCCAGATGTCCAGCCATTCATCCCCCTCGAGCGTCGATCCGAAATCTCTCTCCCATGCTGCCATGTAAGTGAGAGCAGGCAAGGAGGGTGTGCTCGCTAGGTGGACATAGAGCCTGGAGATGAGGCCTCGGGGCGGGTCTCCAGATAAGCATAGTCGTTCAAAGAAGGTGAGAGGAGAGGAGCCAGCCATTTTATTTTCTGTGGTAGAGGCAAAGTGACGGAGCTGTATGTAGCGGAAGGAGTCCCGCGGAAGCAGCTGGGAGCGGGCTGACATGGAGTCGAAAGAGTACAGTCCAGTATGATCCCGCAGGTCTCTGAGCCGCAGGATGCCCCCCTTGATAAATCTAGAGAATTGTTCCGGCTCTTGCCCCGGTGGAAACTGTGGGTTTCTCCACAGTGGGAGCATGGAAGATGGAACTTGACGTAGTTTTTTGGAGGAGGCAAGGGAATCCCATAGCGCCATTGAGTGACTCAGCGGGGGGCAGGGTACCGGTTCTTGGGGTCGCAGGCGTTTAGGGAGCCACATCCAGTATCTGGGGTCCTCCGGGAACACACACGCCGACTCGAAGTCCACCCAGCGGTGGATGTTGGGCGGAGAGTGTAATGCCACCACCTGGGATAGTTGCGCCGCCTGGAAGTACCATTGTAAATTAGGAAGTCCGAGGCCTCCCAATTCTCTTGGGCGATACAGTGTAGATCTTGCCACCCGACGCCTCCCCCCCCTCCACACGAACGCGTCGATGTTAGATTGCAGAAATCGGAGGTCACTTGGGTCGACGGGAGATGGAAGCGCCTGGAACAGGTACAACAGGCGAGGCAACAGATTCATTTTAACGCAATGTACGCGTCCAATCCAGGAAATGCACTCCCTATTCCACACCTCCATCTCCCGCCGCAGTTTAGCATATAAAGGTGGGTAATTGACCTTGTATAGGTCCTTATATTTGCTTGGCAAGTGAATACCCAAATATGGGATTGAGGTAGACGCTATCTTAAATCCGAATCGGGCAATCAAGTTCTGGATCCCCGTGCGGGAGAGGTGGAAAGGTAAGATGATTGATTTGTCAAGATTGACTTTATACCCCGAAACATTCGAGAAACGGGACAATAATGCAGTAGTGGCCGTCAATGAGGACTCTGGAGAGGTCAGGGTAAGTAGCACGTCGTCCGCATAGGCGGATACCTTGAAGGATTCCCCCTGAACCGTTATGCCTTGGATGTCTGGGGAAGAGCGTATGTGCGTTAGTAGGGGTTCTAGGGTGAGAGCGAACAAAAGGGGAGAAAGAGGACAGCCCTGGCGGGTACCGTTATAAATAGGGAAAGTGGACGTCCCGGAACCGGGTATGACAACGTCAGCCCGAGGGTTACAGTAAAGGGCCCGAACCGCGGAACAGAAATCAGGGGGAAAGGACATACGCTCCAGCAGGGCGAAGAGAAAAGGCCATTCGATACGGTCGAACGCCTTCTCTGCGTCCAAGGACAAAAGCAATGAAGGCTGGCCCCTCGCCTCTAGGTGCCAGATCGCGCCCGCCGCCCTACGGGTGTTCTCATATGCTTGGCGCCCCTGTATGAATCCCACCTGATCAGGGTGTATTAGAGATGGTAACAGCGGGTTAAGTCTGGTAGCCAATACCTTAGCATAGATCTTGACATCGAGATTTAACAGGGATATGGGGCGGTAACCCGATGGGCCGGAGAGGTCCTTACCCGGTTTAGGAAGAACCACCAAGGATGCCAACAGGGAGTCGGACGGAAACGGGCTACCCCCCTTGACCGCATTAAACAAAGTTACCAGGTGGGGACCAAGTATCGGGAGGAAAGTTCTGTAATAGCGGGCTGTATAGCCATCTGGGCCGGGAGCTTTATTCGGTTTTAGTGAAACTATGGCTTCTGAAATCTCCTCGAGGGAGAAGTCCTTCGCGAGCGCCTCCCCTTGTGTCGATGAAAGTGTGGGCAAGTCAACGCTGGTAAGAAAAGAGTTAATATCTGCTAGGTGGGAGGACGTGGGAGGCGAGTGTAGAGGGGAGTGATTATATAAAGAGGAGTAATACTCAGTAAAGGTTCGTTTAATTTGTTGTGGGGTATTGATCGGTCTATTGGCCGAGTCTCTGAGGGAGGTAATGCGGGTCGCTTGGGGACGCGGGCGAATCTGCCGCGCCAACAGCGTGTCCATCTTGTTCGCGGATTCATAATACCTGCGCTTTGACCAGGTCATTGATCTAGCGACATCATCGAGCAACAGCCTGTTCAGAGCCTGTCGGGTGCCTTGCAAGCGGTCAAAACCCTCCTGTGAGGGTGCGGATTTATGATCCAATTCCTGCACCTGCAGCGTGTGTTGTAACTCTAATACGCGTTGTAGCTTAAGGCGCTTACGATAGGAAACCTTTTTAATAATCTCCCCTCTCAATACAGCTTTATGTGCCGCCCATACGGTAGAAAAGGAAACCTCCCCCTCGCCATTTTCTCGGAAATATGTCTCCAGTTCCCCTTTAAGCTCCTCGACCAACCCCGCATCCTGCAATGTATGAGAGCCCAATCGCCAATTCCACACCGGGGAGCAGTCAGGGAGACCAAGCTCCAGCACCACCTCCGCGTGGTCCGACCAACTGATAACCCCAATGGAAGCCGCCACCACCCACGGAAGGAGGGAGGGAGAGATGAGAATGTTGTCTATCCTGGAGTAGGACCCGTGGGGATTAGAATAAAAGGTAAAATCTTTAGTGGAGGGATGGGAGACCCGCCAAATATCTATCAAGGCCTTCTGGGTTAAAAAAGAGCCAAACATGGCGTCCTGTCGTGAACCCCCAGTCAAGGAAGGGTCGGCGGTAGGGCGAAACCTGTCAATAGCGGGACATGGGACCGCGTTAAAGTCCCCACACATGATAACGTCCCCCGAAGCAAATCTATCCAAGTCAGCGTGAAGGGCATCCCAGAACGGTTTATCGGGTGTGTTCGGAGCATAAACATTAACCAAGGTGACGGATCTCAGACCAAGTGTGCCCGACAGGATAACATAGCGTCCAGCCAAATCAGTATATACATCATGTTTTGTAAAAAGACAGTTTTTATGTATAAGGATAGCCACTCCGTTATGTTTGTTGAGAGCGCAGGAGGAAAACACTTGGGGGAAACGGGGGTCTCGCAGCCTGTGCGATTCCTGCCGAGGCAGCCTCGTTTCCTGGAGAAACGCTATATCAACATGTTTGCGTCGAAGATCTCGAAACATTAGTCTCCTCTTCTGGGGGGAATTTAAGCCCTTCACATTAAGCGAAAGGGCTGTAACCTTTCTAGGTGGGATCATAGGTCCTAGGAGTGAGGTGATGTTGTACTCCAGCGCCCTCAACCCACATCAGTGCCAGACACACAGATAACATAGACAGGGTAACATGCAGACAAACAAGACGAATAAGAACAAGACACCAAGAGGGAAATGCAGGAGGGGGAATATAAAGTAACAGAAAAAAACATAGAAGGAAAGCCCGAGACAATCTCAATAGAGTCCCGGGTAGTCCCTCGATAGGGGGGACGGATAAGGAGGACATGGTAACCACACATGCTACCTCCTTAATTGACGCGTGAAGCAGCATACATATGGACATAGAAAGAACCCAAAAACTACCAATATGACAAAATAATGTGAACGCAGATCAGAGAATTGAACAAATAATCAATTAACTTGACAGTAAAACAGAACGGCATGCAAAGCCCCGCATGTGCTGTGGGAAGGGGGAGGCAGGAAAGCCTCCACCTCAACAGGGCACAAATCCCCAAGTGACCACAGGCCCGCCGCTGCCCGTACCCCACCATGTTACCCACAAGAGCGCCCGTGAGTGGGGATCGTCACCCGGGATACGTCAGCTGGGCGAAAGGGACCGGATCCATGATGCAGCCACGATGGCCCCCTCACGACGGAGGGCGAGGGGAGCCAGATGGGGGAATAACCTCCCACTCTACTTCCACCGGTTCCAGAGGCTGCAGGGAGGGATCCGTTATTTGTAATTCCAGGGCCGGAAGGCCGAGTTGGGCCAAAAAGGCAGGAGCCCCCGCCAACGAGGCGCAGATGGTCGTGGTGCCATTGTGGAAGGCTAGCATTTTTAGGGGGAAACCCCAAGCGAAGCGGACTCCATGGCTCCTCAAATGGTCAGCGACGGGCTTCCAGGGACGGCGTCGGGCCAGCGTGGTAGGCGCCAGGTCTTGGAAGACCTGTAGCTCTGCATCTTGATATTTGAGAGGAGAGTCCCGCAGGGCCCTTAATACCGCTGCCCTTGATGTGAAATAGTGAAAGCGGAAAATCACGTCCCTAGGACCCGCTGGGGGGGCCACCCTTGCCTTCAGGGCGCGGTGCACTCGGTCTAGTAAAAGTTGGTCCGCGGTAAAGTCAGGCATCAGGGAGTGTAGCAAAGTCATTACCGTCTTCTCCAGAGAAACGGAGGGAACCGACTCCGGGAGCCCCCGGAGTCGTAGGTTGTTGCGCCTCGACCTGTTGGAAAGGTCCTCCACTTGTTGCTCCAGGTGCTGGATACGTTCCGCCAATACGTTGGACCTGTCCACCACCGTGTTATGGCCTTTGGACAGCGTGGTCACCGCTTCCTCCAATGCGGAAGTTCGGGCGCCAACCGCGTGGATCTCTCCCCGAATGGCGCGCGCCGACCTGTCCAGCTCCCCCGCCAGAAACTGCTGGACCTCGACCAGCCGGCCGAGGATCTGCTGCACATCTCCTTTAGTTGCTGCCTCAGGGGGCCCCCCGGGGCTAGAGCATGCGGAGGAAGCTGTCGGAGAGCTGCGGCCGCCATCTTGGGGAGTAGGCCCGGATGTGAGAGGGCGAAATATCGGGGCCACCTGCGTGCCCGGGGTCCCCTTCGCCCGCGATACCTTGGCGGGAGACATCAGGAGGTAGTCAGCGGTGATGGGAGTCGACTTGAGAGGGATCTGCTCCAGTTTAGCTCGGGTTCTACGGTCGTCAGGACGGAGAGATCAGCCTACACGTCTGCTCTCATCCCGCTCCAGGCCACGCCCCCCGTTTCCCCTCGTTTTTATGTACTCCTGAATGAAAGGCTTAATGATCTTAACATGTACAGCTTGGAAAAAAGACGAGACAGAGGAGATATGATAGAAACATTTAAATACGTAAAGGGAATCCACAAGGTAGAGGAAGGGAGTATATTTAAAAGGAAACAAAATAGCAAAACAAGAGGACATAGTCTTAGATTAGAGGGGCAAAGGTTTAAAAGTAACATCAGGAAGCATTATTTTACTGAGCGGGTGGTGGATACATGGAACAGTCTTCCAGTAGAAGTGGTAGAGGCCAAAACAGTAATTGAATTTAAGCAAGCATGGGATAGGCATAAGGCTATCCTAAACAAAAGATAAATCCAGGTAAAGTATCCATGTAATTGGGCAGACTAGATGGGCCGAAAGGTTCTTATCTGCCGACATTTTTTCTATGTTTTTTTTTTTCTATGTTTTCTATGATTTTATGGTCCTGCTTGCTGATTCTGTGGGTTTAATGTTGTTCGTCTGTTGGAGCACTGGGACTTTTTATCCCCCTCCCCTTTTTTTTTTTTTGTGGGACATTGGGAAGTAGCCTGGGCGAGCCACTAGGGTGGCTACCTAGGCTCTGTACACCCTTTTGGCCCCAGGTCTCCCGGCCACGTGGCCCCTTCCATGGCCCTCGGTTCCCCTTTAGGTTGCCGAGGCGAGCCAGGAATGCCACAATATGTTTGGCAGTCCCTCATTACCCTTTTCTTTTTTTTTTTTTTTCTGGTGCCCCCTCAGCGAACTCCATTGCTCTCTCTTGTTTTTGCTGGATCGACCCTTTTGACGAGTTTCTGCACCCTACCCTGTTTTTGTATCCCCCTTACCCCAATTTTTGTTCTTCTGTAGTTTCCTCTGAGATCCCCCCTTATGTTTTCTGTGCTTTCTTTGAGAGTATCTTCTTAGGCCCTGTGAGGCCGTTTGGCTGGTCGGTCTGTGACCCTATGTTTATCGTAAAATAAAAATTTGAAATATAAAAAAAAAAAAAAAAAAAATATTGGCAGTAAGAACAACATAACCTGACTTAATTCCTACCGAAATCAGGACAATACATCCCGTTACCGAAACAAGCGGCAGTCAGGAGAGAAAACATTTTCAAGCCTTGCAATCCGAACAAAAAGACTGATGCAGTTGCATATAAATATTGTTCAGGAGATTAAACTGAACATAACCATGCACTCCTAGATAATTGATGGATCAATGATCGAGGATTCATTGGATAGCCAACTGGCTGGCCTAATTTCTTTGCAAAGAGATAGAATATAATTACATTTTTATTAGCTGATCTCTTGTCTGAACTGCTGAATGTTTCTAGAGATAAACATAAAGACAATGAAGAAGTGACAGAAGAAATAGAAGAAAAGAAGGGTGAATATTGCAGAAGGACAACATAAAAAAATGGGGGGCTGAGAAGCACCTTAACAGTTTGCACCTGTTATAATCTCAATAATCTCAAGTATTCCTGAATCTGCTACATCCCCAACCTGACTAATTATATCACATACCTGGTCGCAGATCTGGTGCCAAACATGGCACCAGACACTTAACTAGATAGTATTGATTGCTTTCCCAAACACTCAACAGCACTAATTAAAACACCACAAGAAATAATCTTAAAATTTCACTCCTTTAGGTATAAAAACCTATCCTATATGCAGTCTTTCATCCGCAATCCTTTGAACCAACTTACTTCCATGGTCAAATATTCCTGAACTTGTCTAGACAAAATTTGTAATTTAGATGAAAAATACAATCCACGACTATAACACTGCAACAACACATCTCCAACCATTGGGGCTATTTCATGGAACTACTCATTCCCTGGACTAGAAACCTACATATCATGACACTGGAACATCGTGCTAGTGCCAGCAATCCCTTCCTCCCCATCAGACCATAGAAAGACTGGGCTACAATGAACAAATTAAATCACTTAAGACCTTGATGGACATTCTATGACTTTGGGTCCCAAATTGTATTCCTACAGTTGCTGTTTCTTAACTTCTATTCATATCACTGGTGGCTCATTACTGAAACTATGCGTGTTATATTCTACACAAAACTCTTTTTTCACTATATTGTTCAAAGGTCACATACATTATATAGGACCCTTGAGCTCTGTTTCTTTCTAAGTCCACTTTATTTGAACTCCTCATATCTTTCTTTTCAATGGCAAAGAGAGGCATTAGCTTGTCTGTTACTCCCCTAAAACAGGGGTCAGCAACCTTGGCTCCCTGATGTTTTGGGAACTACATTTCCGATGTGGCTCAGTCAACCTAATGGGTGACTGAGCATCGTGGGAGATGTAGTTTCCAAAACATCAGGGATCCAAGGTTGCTGACCCCTGCCCTAGACCAGGGCTGTCAAACTCCAGCCCTCCAAATGTTTCTGAACTACATCTAACATGATTCCCTGGCTATCTATTGTATTGAAAGAATTCTGGGAATTGAAGGCATCATCATCTGGGAGTTCGTCAGTCATGCTCTACAGGATATGATTCATGCAATCACATTGTACATACAGTGAGAGAAAAAAGTATTTGATCAGACGTTTCTTGTAGTTGGCCACCAGGATTGCACACATCTCAGGAGGGATTTTGTCCCACTCCTCTTTGCAGATTCTCTACAAGTCATTAAGGTTTCGAAGCTGACATTTGCAACTTGAACCTTCAGCTCCCTCCACAGATTTTCTATTGGATTAAAGTCTGGAGAAAGTGGGCCAATCTAGGACCTTAATGTGCTTCTTCTTGAGACACTCCTTTTTTGCCTTGGCCTTGTGTTTTGAGTCATTATCATGGTGGAATACCCATCCATTACCCATTTTCAATGCCCTGGGAAGGAGGTTCTCACCCAAGATTTGATGGTACATGGCCCCGCCCATCATCCCTTTGATACGTTGAAGTTGTCCTGTCACCTTAACAGAAAAACATCCCCAAAGCATAATGTTTCCACCTCCAGTTTGACAGTGGGGATGGTGTTCCAGGGGTCATAGTCAGCATCCCTCCTCCTTCAAACACAGCGAGTTGAGTTGATGCCAAAAAGCTCAATTTTGTTCTCATCTGGCCAAAACAATTTCACCTAGTTCTTCTCTGAATCATTCAAATGTTCATTGGCAAACTCCAGTTGGCCTGTACATGTGCTTTCTTGAGCAGGGGGACCTTGTGGGCACTGCAGGATTCTAGTCCTTCACGGCGTAGTGTGTTACCAATTTTTTTCTTGGCGACTATGGTTCCAGCTGCCTTGAGATCATTGGCAAGATCTTCCCATGTAGTTCTGGGTTGAATCCTCATCATTCCCATGACCCTTGAAACTCCACGAGGTGAGACCTTGCATGGGGCCCCAAACTGAGGGAGATTGACCGTTATTTTGTGTTTTTTCCATTTGTGAATAATCACACCGACTGTTGTCATCTTCTCACCAAGCTGCTTGGCGATGGTCTTACAGGCAAGTCCAGCCTTGTGTAAACCTACAATCTCGTCCCTGACATCTGTATCAATATGTATGGAACCAGAACAGAGTGTTTGGTTCCAGGGGATGTTTACTATATGTTGCACTGCAGCTCAACAGGAAGTAGTTAATCAGGAAGTCAGAGACATGGACACTGATTAGAAGTTAGAGCTGAAGTTTATAGATCTTGATAGAAGTTATTCTGTTAATAATTTTACCATAGCACTGCAGCTGGAGTCTGAGAAGCTATTTCATAAGAAGCAACATTTATACATGGTGACAGCAGATATTATTTGAGAACTACACCAAAAAGAAGAGATGGAAGGTTTTAGCCACTTAACTGCGGAGGACGCGCTGAGCGCGTCCACTCGCAGGATCGTTCCTTGCGGAGGACGCGCTGAGCGCGTCCTCCCTTTGGGGCCAGCGTTCGGCTGGGTTCCGGCCGATCGCAGGCCCCCCCGGTGTGAGCTGACATCCTCGATATCAGCCCAGCACCCGGAACCGCCGCCGAAGTAATTAGGTGTCATCGCGGCGGCGCGATGACACCTAATTCAGGCGCCCCCCCGCATGTGCGGAGGAGGCGCCTGAAAGGGAGGGGGGGAGGTCCTTCGGACCTCTCTCCCTCCCGATCGGCGGCATGCAGGGGGTTAACCCAGGCACCGTTTGGAAGGGCACAGCCTGCCCTTCCAAATGGTACCTGGCATTAACCCCATGGGGGGCGGATCACGAATCGGCGCCAAAAACCGCCGGTTCGTGATCCTTTCCCGGAGCTGGCCGACATCTTGGATGTCGGCCAAGCTTCCGGGAATGCCCCCTGAGGACTGGCGTCATCGTGCATAGCACAATGACGCCAGTCCTGGAGTTAACCCCTAACTGCCACCAATGGTGGAGATAGGGGGTTCCAATGAACCCCCTATCTCCCGATCCGTGGCAGTTAGGGGTTAATGTTTAGTATTGTTGGATCGGCCAGAGCATGGCCGTTCCAACAATACCAAACATGAGTATGAAAAAAGTTTTTAACCCCTTAGTGACCGGGCGGTTTTACACAAATCCGTCCTTTAGTGACCGCTGCTGTTTTTACGTTTCTGCGCTGTTAGTGTTTAGGACAAATTTTCCTCTTACTCGTTTATGCAACCCACACATATTTTACACTGTTTTTCTCGTCATTAAATGGACTTTATAAAAATACCATTTTTTTCATCATTTCATATAATTTACTATAAAAAACATTGTGAAATATGACAAAAAAATTGAAAAAAACACCACTTTTTCGAACTTTGACCCCCAAAATTTCTTATGTATCAACAACCGTCAAAAAAATGTAATTCCTTAGTAGTTTCTAAATTTAGTTCGGAGTTTAGCAATACCCAATGTTTACATATTCCTCGCTTTTTTCCTTATTTTATGCAACAATAAGTGCAAGTAGCACTTTGCCATTTCCAAAGATTTTATTTTCAAAACTAGTGATAGTGACATTGTAACACTGATATCTGTCACTAATTCCTGAATAACCCTCCACATATACATATTTTTTTAAAGTACACAATTCAAGGAATTAAACTTGGGGTATTTTGACTCTTTCCATGCAAACCATTTTACCACAAATCTATGCCAAAGTTTGAGAAAGAAAAAAGTTTTGGTGATTTTTTTTTTTAATGCAATTTAAGAATACATGTGCTGTGAACTTTAAGGTTTACTGCCAAAAACCACCCCAAAATATGTTCAGCAACATCTTCTGAGTAAATTGATACCACCCATGTGCAGGTATGTCGGGTCATTTGGGGGCTAATAGGCCTTATTTGGGTGGTGCGCATTTCAATTTTCCAACTTGGAATTTTCACATTTCGTCATCATGCACCCATGTCCTATTTGGGACATTTTTGAAGCCGGCCAAAGTAATTTACCCCCATCAAACCATATATTTTTAGAAAGGGAACACCCTAGGGTACTTCAAAGAGTTGTATTTTAACACTTTCCATGCACTAGCTCAGTGGTGGGCAACCTTTTTTTTCAACTGAGCCAAATCTCGCCAAAACCACGATTGAAATTTATTTTGAGAGCCACATTTTTAAAACCGAAAATACATAGGATGGTACACTGTTTTTAGTTTCAATAAGTTTTTATTGAGAATATTCTGCATGCAAGTATCCACATAGGTTGGGAGGATACAAATAACACAGCTAATAAAACAAAAACTTTAGAACAATATTATTTATCGATAACGTTAAATTCCGTAAAACTTGCCTTACAATGTAGAGAAAATTACATCCTGACAATGACTGACAAAGTCACAACCACTAATGTGAACATTGGCCTTGCATTTCCTTGGATAGTTTGAGTAAGTCAGGTTTGTATGTTGTTGTTTTTAATTTTAGGCACGATTCCAGGTTCTCATCGATGAGACGATTTCTCAATTTACTCTTTTTTTTTTTTAATGTAGAAGTTTTTTATTGGAGTTCACACATATAATGATACAGCATTGCAGACATGATGAAACTTCGGAGATCAAAAACATAGATTCCTATCATTGACAATAGGCAATGCAAATGAAGCATCAGTGTTATCTGATATAAGGTCATTAGTGCGGTCTCCATTTTCCACAAACAGATATAATCCTAAACTAACATAAAACACTAAACACGGCAGCACTACAGTCGTACACAGTGAAATATCTTATATCAAGGTTCCTGACTCGACAAACACCCTCCACCCCTCCCCATGTATCATCAAACTGGCACATTGAGTTGTTCGCGCTGTGGAACATTTCTTCATATTTACAAACACTTTCAAGGGTCATCATAACTTCTTTCATAGATGGGCAGAATGAGGAACGCCAATGTCTTGCAATGACCGTTTTTGCTGTCCCCAGTACCATAGAGATAAACCTCCTATGACGGATCTGAATAGTAATGGGTATGATATGTAGGAGATACATTTTCGGGCATAGTGGGAGTCTAAGTAAAGTGCAGTGAGAAATTAGTCTACTGATTTTAACCCAATAACCCCCCAACGCGGGGCATAACCAAAAGGTATGTAGTAGGGAACCGAGGCCATTAAGGCATCTCCAACAGAAGCCGGTAGTCCCCGAGATATGGACCAAACGGGTGGGTGTTAGATACCATCTACACAGTAATTTAATATGGGCCTCACGTAGATTGGTGCTTCTAGAATATTTGTATATTGTGTCCATGGCATATGACCAGTCATCTACGGAGAGCGTGAAAGCTAAATCTTTTTCCCATTTAACCATATAGGGTAATTTTTTAGGTGGGTTCGGGGTTAAGAGGCTATTGTAACAGAGAGATAGCGGTTTCCTTTGACATTTCTTCCCCATACACAGTTTGTGAAAAGCTGAAAGGTTCGTAGGTGTAAAAGAGGTCAGGCCCTTCTGGTGTAGAGCGTGCTTCACACGTAGGTAAGAAAAACAGTCACTCAATGGGATGGCAAACTCCTGTACCAAGTCTGGAAAGGGTTTCAGGGAGTGGGGTGTAAAGAGCTGCCACACATGCGTCAAGCCGCGCAAAAACCAAGAATCTAAGTTTAAGTCTGGAATATAGCGGCACAGAACTCTGAGGGGGCGAGATATAATAAGTCATAAGGCCGTACCAACGGGCGACCCCACTGACGCCAGGACGTGAGGGAAAGCATCGAGGCGGGTAGTAAACCCATGGTGCTATTTCTAGGAAGGAGTGGAAGCCACAACAGGTCGTGAAGTTTGTATGGGAAAATCATGGCGTTCTCCAACTGTAACCATAGAGGTGTTTCTTTGAGATGCATCGACGACAACAATTGGGCTAGTAAGGCTGCTTTATAATACGATTGTAAATCCAAAAAACCCAACCCTCCGGTACGTCGCGGCGCGATGACTGTAGAGGCCGATACTCGAGGGGGCTTCCCTTTCCAAATGTGCGCATGCAGCAGTTTTTGCAGCCGGAGCAATAAATGCGCCGGTATGAAAACTGGAATGTTTCTGAAATAATATAAAATTTGGGGTAAGATACTCATCTTTATGGCCGCCATACGTCCCAGCCAGGAGGATTCGTTTGTGCTCCATGTAGAGAGCTGCTTCTCGATGGAGTTCAAAAGTGGCATGAAGTTTTCCTTTAGGATGGTGCCTCGCGATTTAGTAAGGGAGATTCCAAGGTATTTTAAAGAGGTGGAGCGCCAATCAAAAGGGTACGTGCTACGCAAGGAGCTAAGGGATGAAGCTGCAATATTTATGGGGAGAGCTTGTGTTTTACTCACATTATTTTTATAGTAAGATAACGCGCCAAATCTGTCAAGGAGGCAAAACAGGGGAGGGAGCGATATCTCCGGGGTGGTCAAAAAGAGCAGTATGTCATCTGCGAAAAGTGCCATTTTGTGCTCCCCATGCGGGGTCGGCATACCTTTGATCGTCTGGGAGATTTTAATCTGCAGCGCTAAGGGTTCTAGGGCCAGGATAAATATTAGCGGGGATAACGGACAGCCCTGTCGGGTGCCATTGGTTATGTGGAAATAGGAGGATAGAAATCCCGATGCCAAAACTTTCGCCGATGGAGCGGAGTAGAGGGCCATAATACTGTGTACAAATTGTGCTGGCAGACCAAACTTTAGTAACACCAGCCGCATATACCCCCAGTGTAGGCGATCGAACGCCTTTTCGGCGTCCAATGCCAGCAGGAGTCCGGAGGTATTAGTCCTATGGGCCAAATCAATTATATCATAAAATCGTCGGGTATTGTCACACGTCTGGCGGCCTGGGACAAAGCCGGTTTGTTCAGTTGCGATCAATGATGGAAGTAGGGGGCCCAGCCTATTAGCTAGTAGTTTAGCATACAATTTGGCATCTACGTTCAACAGGGATATAGGGCGGAAGTTGGCACAGTGTGTCGGGGCTTTACCAGGCTTGGGCAGGGTTACTACCGTTGCTTGCAACATCTCCGGAGGGATAATGCCAGTGTTCTTAATGTCATTAAAAAACAGGGTAAGAGTCGGAACTAGTGAGGATGCAAATACCTGATAATACAGATTCGTAAAACCGTCGGGGCCAGGAGCTTTATTTTTTGGAAGTGCCTTAATAGCCTTAAGTACCTCCTCCTCTGTAAACGCAGTAAGCAAATCTGTAGCCTGAGAGGGAGAGAGGGAGGGAAGTGCGCCGCTTGGAGAAAGAGATCTATGTCAGCCTGGGTAGGGGACGGTACGGTGTGATCCAATCCTAGGTTGTACAGGGAGGCATAATAACGTGCAAATTCATCAGTAATGAGGGCCGGATTATAAATTTTGACATTATTAGCATCCAATAGGTACGGTATGTTGGTTTGCATTCTTTTCCCTTTCAGTTTGGACGCCAGCAGTTTCCCCGATTTATTCCCTTGGGTATAATGAGCATAGTTAAGCCGTCTAATTGAGCGTGCCGTGACTTGGAGCATCAGGTGCTCCAACTTGCGGTGCTGCGCAGTCAATTGAGCGGTAATATGAGGGGTGGATGGGGCTTTATTCTGGGTTTCTAGGTCAGTGATGCGTCGTGTAAGAGCAGTCATCTGAGCATTTAGGCGTCTTTTACGCTGCGCTCCTTTCTGTATAAAATGTCCTCGCATCACTGCTTTGTGGGCCAGCCAAACCGACGCTGTTGCAACGTCCCCAGTTACATTCGTCATAAAATACTCCTGGAGGAGTTGTAACGTTGTTTGCACGTCCTCTCTGTCTACAATGAGTGAGTCATTAAGTCTCCAATTCCCCATCCCCTCGGTGGAAAAGCAGCCTCAAAAGTGAGCGTGAGCGGAGCATGGTCAGACCACGTAATGATGCCAATGGTCGCCTCCAGGAGACGAGACAAGGCTGAGCTATGTATCAAACACAAGTCAATTCTACTATATGAGGAGTGGACATGAGAGAAATAGGTGTAGTCACGTGTGTTGGGGTGACATATCCTCCAAGTATCATATAGGTCAAATGATTGCATGAATTCCCGTAGTTGTTTACTAGAGGGCGGGGGGAGCGGGAGTGGGGGCGGGGTTGGCTCGTCTGAGTGTCAACTTCGGGGTCAGGAGTGCAATTAAAATCCCCACATAGGAACATCGTACCACTAGACATTTTTTTCACTCTACAAAAAGCTTTCCGCAGATAAGAAACCGGGTTATCATTAGGGAGGTATAAATTAGCTATAGTGACCGGTAACTCGTTCAGCGTACCCACAAGAATCACAAGGCGGCCCAACGGATCAACATACTGAGCCGAACACACAAAGGTCCAATCTCTATGAAACATAATCGAGACGCCTTTGGACTTTGTCGGAGCAGTGGAATGGTAGGCCTCAGTGTACATACGCGATTTCAAAAATGGAGGAGGACGCCTCCAAAAATGGGTCTCTTGCAAACAAACAATAGCCGGTTGAGATTTATGCAGGTCACGAAATAAAGCATGGCGTTTGTACGGAGTGTTCAACACCCCTGACATTTAAGGAATAAATCTGGAATTGGGGTTTACTCATTTGTGGTTACGCCCAGCCCTCTAGAACTCCACAGCGGACAGTGAAGACAACCTCCTCAGGAGGATGGAGGGATTCCCCTGCACATAATAGCACCTGTAACCGTGTAACATAGTGCATGCCGAACAAACAAACAATACATACATTACATACACAGGTCGAACCAAAAAGAAACAGGAAAGAGAAAAAATAAAAGCAAGAAAAAAATAAAAAATAAAAAAACGACCAAACTTCAGAGAAAAAAAACTGCACTCCATGAGCGCAGCTGAATGGAGTCAATCAACACAGCAGATTGGTATAAGTAGAAAACAAAACTGTCAAAAAAACTCCAGTAGGGGAAACAGCAGTCCCAACTCTACCTGAGAAGGACCGCGCCAATTCACAGGCCATTGGAAGGCCTCGGGGCTTGCCGATTAAGAGACCAGAACAGGCCCCCATGAGCGCCCAGTTGAGGTAGATCAAAAAAAAAGGGGTCAGTCCAGCATCCGTGGAAGAGTTCTGACGCCGAAGACGGGAAGCAGCATGGCAAAGTGGTAGGAGCACGCCCCAGTGTTGGATCTTACAGGGCCAGAGCCTCATTTCGGTCGAACCCGATGCCACTCCGGAGAAACCTTCAGCGGCGAAGATGATTCCTCCCTGGGGGGAGTAAACTCCGACACAACTTTCCAGTCCGTCAACAGACGCATGCCAGTGAGGGGGTCAGGGATAACGTGCAAGACTCCCTCCCGCCATAACAAGATCTTTGTGGGGAATCCCCAGCGATACGCCATGTTGTGATCACGTAAATTTTCGTGAAAGATGAAAATTCCCTTCTTTTAGACATGGTAGCAGTTGACAGGTCAGCGTAAAAAGAAATTTCAGCATACGGAGAAGGCAGAGGCATAGATTTCCGTGATGCTCTCATTAACGCTTCTTTAACATGGAAGAAATGCACCCGGACTAGAACATCTCTAGAAGCTGAGGGCGGCAGGTTCTTAGCGCGTGGTAATCTGTGTGCCCGATCCATCAGGAAATCCTGGGACGAGTACGTTGGGACTAGGATCTGGAAAAGTTCCAAAATATAGGGCTGAAGGTCAGCAGGGTTTACTGCCTCTGGAATACCCCGGATCCTTACATTGTTACGCCGCGAGCGATCCTCCAAATCAGCCAATTTCGTTGCCATGGCGTCATGTGCAGACTGCAAAGCTATATGACGGTCCACTAAATCGTTATGGGCCAAACATAGGTCGTCTGTCTTAGCCTCCAATGAGTCTGTCCTCTCACCCAGATCTTGTACATCGCGCCTCAGCTCCTGCAGCGCCTCTTTAAGATCCGTTTGAATAGTAGCTCTAAGTTCTTGCAGCATGGCATGGAGTCTGCTTTCTGAAGGTGGTAAGCTGTCAGACATGCAGGGTGGGCCTGCTACGGCCACTTCCATGGTGAAGGAGGAAACAGAGGAAGGCGATCCGCCATCTTGGGCCTCACGAACCCGGTCTTTTTTTGCCGATTTTGCCGGTTCCAACGCTCGTTGCGCCTTAGGGGGCACCATCTGGAGGCTAGGAGATGTCACCCAGCTGTGGGTGAAGTTTCAGCCCCGGGGTTGCTGTAAATTAGCCGCAGGAATTAAAAGTTTAGCGCTGGTCACAGGAGCTCTCCTCACATGCGACCGCGCGCTGCAACGTCTGGCCACGCCCCTCTCAATTTACTCTTGATAAGGTTCATGCTTGAAAATGATTGTTCGCATAAATATGTAGACCCGAAAAAGGAAAGAACAGCAAACGCTAGCTTTTTTAGTTGATTATATGAGTCAGGAATACTATTCCAGGTGTTAAAAATCAACATATCTTCCTTCTCCAGGTCTTTCAAAGCAGACTACTTGTTCTGTGAACTACGTTCACATTTGTTTTTCTCCAATCTTTCTAAATCAGCACAAAGACGTTCAAATTTCGAGCTCCACAGTTCTTTGTTTTTTAAATCCAGCAATTGCATTTCAAAGTTGCCAATGTCGATATTAAAGGGAGAAAAATTTTATTCCGTTACAGTGGCATCCAGAGGTTTTTTTAACAAAGGCCAACGTCGCTTTGCTGTTTCTGAATTCCTGAAACCTCTTGAGTAAAGCTTCCCTCATATTTAAAAGTGCTGTTTTAAAATAGGTAATGTCAATATCAGAATTATTTTCTTGGCGATGTTTCAACAGGCTTGGAAAGTGAATCAAAGTTTCTCTGTCAAAATCTTGAGTAAAAACAGATAATTTGTTTTCAAACGAAATAACTTCTTCTAACATCGAAAAAATTGTGTTTCCTTTACCCTGTAGTTTATGATTAAGCTGATTTAGATGGGAAGTAACATCCACCATGAAATACAGTTTTTGGATCCACTGATCGTTTGTTAATTCTGGATAGTGAACACCCTTCTCATTTCCATAGTTAGGCACACTTAATTCATAATCACCACCCCCCCTCCCATGATGGCCATCAGTCACCCCTTTCTTTTTGCCCTGTTCACAGTTCACATCTCTCATATGAGTACATAATTCATAATCATCCCCCCTCCATGATGGCCATCAGTCACCCCTTTGATTTGTCTCTCCCTGGCCCTGCCCACATCTCTCATTTCTAAGTTCCACAGTCATATAGTTCATATTCATCCCCTCCCCCCTCCATTCCCCCCAACCCTTCCTTTTTCTGTCACAGAAATCGAGTCCCCAGAGGCAAGCAGGCCAGGCCATTGCTACACCTACCGGATGACACGCTGCTGATTTGGGAGGCACAGTCTTCTTCTGAGGGCGGCAGACAGAGAGAGGATGCTGCCTCGCTGCCGCGGCGCTACACAGAAAGTCACGCCCCCCCATACCACATGACCCAACTGGAGCTGTGTGGAGCCGGCCGCCGCGGCTGCACACAGGGCGCGCACTGACAGAGGCTAGCTGCAGAGTCCTGACTTTTGGGGCAGCCGCCCGAGAGGAGGGAGGGGAGCGGGCGCCCGGCACACAGAAGCGCCGCATTAAAGTGTGTAAAGAGCCGCATGTGGCTCGCGAGCCGCGGCTTGCCGACCACTGCACTAGCTCTATGTCAAACTTTCAGGTAGTCACTTTTGTGTTATTTTTTTACACACATTGTACTTTAGGAATGAATTGTCAAATCCAGTTATGGGTTACTGCCAAAAAACACCCCAAAATATGTTCAGCAACATCTACTGAGTAAATTTATACCACCCATGTATAGGTATGTCGGGTCATTTGGAGGCTAAAAGGCCTTATTTGGGGGGTGCGCATTTCAGTTTTCCAACTTGGAATTTTCACATTTCGTCATCATGCACCCATGTTCTATTTGGGACATTTTTGAAGCCGGCCAAAACAATTTACCCCCATCAAACCATATATTTTTAGAAAGGGCACACCCTAGAGTACTTCAGAGAGTTGTATTTTAACACTTTCCATGCACTAGCTCTATGTCAAACTTTCAGGTAGTCACTTTTTGTGTTATTTTTCACACACATTGTACTTTAGGCATGAATTGTCAAATCCAGTTATGGGTTACTGCCAAAAAACACCCCAAAATATGTTCAGCAACATCTTCTGAGTAAATTGATACCACCCATGTGTAGGTATGTCAGGTCATTTGGGGGCTAATAGGCCTTATTTGGGGTGTGCGCATTTCAGTTTTCCAACTTGGAATTTTCACATTTCGTCATCATGCACCCATGTCCTATTTGGGACATTTTTGAAGCCGGCCAAAGTAATTTACCCCCATCAAACCATATATTTTTAGAAAGGGCACACCCTAGGGTACTTCAAAGAGTTGTATTTTAACACTTTCCATGCACTAGCTCAGTGGTGGGCAACCTTTTTTTTAGGCATGAATTGTCAAATTCAGTTATGGGTTACTGCCAAAAAACACCCCAAAATATGTTCAGCAACATCTTCTGAGTAAAGTGATACAACCCATATATAGATTTGTTCTGTTGTTTTTGGGGTGCTACGCCAATCTTTTGACATGTGCTTGTCAATTTTCTAATTTGACATACAGTATCTTCTTTGCTTATCTTCTTTTTAGGGGCCTTTTTACATACCCCAATTTTATGAACGTGCATATATTTGGTAATCTAACACCCCAAAGTATTGTAAATGGAGTGTTTTTATGCCATGGATGCAACCGTTTGCTCCAAACAAATTGGATACTGTTTGGTGGTCATTTTTCATTTTCACACCCACATCAGTTTTGGACTGTGATTTAGGAGACACTGTTGTCGGTTACTGCATGAAAACTCTGCAGGTTGTTTTCTGCAAGGTCTCCTGAGTACACCCATGCCCCCCATGCATAGGTTTGCCAGGATTTTGGGAAGGTTCAAATACAATTTTTATGACTTTGTCATTGGAGTTGAAATTGAGATTATTTCTTCAGCTAGGCCTATCTTTGGTTTTGGGTCTACCACATACCCCAGTTTGAATTATTGCCAGAAAATTGTTTATATTTGTTATGTTGACACCCCAAGGTATTGCATATGGAGTGCTTTGATGCCATGGATGCAACGGTTTTAGCCCAAAACATTTGAGAAGGTGTGTGGCGGTAATTTTTCAATTTTCTGATTTTTACGTCCACATTAGATTTGGACTGTGATTTAGGAGACACTGTTGTTTGTTACTGCATGAAAACTCTCCAGGTTGTTTTCTGCAAGGTCTCCTGAGTACACCCATGCCCCCCATGCATAGGTTTGCCAGGATTTTGGGAAGGTTCAAATACAATTTTTATGACTTTGTCATTGGAGTTGAAATTGAGATTATTTCTTCAGCTAGGCCTATCTTTGGTTTTGGGTCTACCGCATACCCCAAATTGAATTATTGCCAGAAAATTGTTTATATTTGTTATGTTGATACCCCAAGGTATTGCATATGGAGCACTTTGATGCCATGGATGCAACGGTTTTAGCCCAAACATTTGAGAAGGTGTGTGGCGGTAATGTGGCTGTGCGTCTCCTGCTGGCAGGTGGTGGCCCAGGATCTGCATCAGAAACATCACTAGATACATCAGCCAGCGTAGATAATGTATCTAGCGTCATCTCTGAGCAGTTAGCGGGGTCAAAATCAGGGTCTGAGTCTGACGCAGATGCCTCAGACTCTGACGCCAGGATGGCATATGCCTCCTCGGCGCTGTACACCCTCTCAGACATTATATATAATAGATTATAAAATTTTATAATTATTATATATATATAAACGGATTATTGGTTCTTAGAAGAACCGTTGGGTTTCACAAGAAAATACAAATAAACACCTAAATCTCTCTAAATCCCTCTAAACCTGCCTCAATTCTTCTAAATCTCCCTAAAATCTCTCTAAATCTGCCTCAATTTTTCTAATCTCACTAAATCTACCTAAAATCTCTAACCTGTCAAATCTGATCTCTCTCTCTCGCTCACCAAAACACAAGTGAGGAGAGGGAGGGAGAATCACAGAGGTCACGGCCAATATTTACAAAATATTGACCTGACCTGACAAATTAGAAATTTTATTTAGATTTTTATAACTTCTGATTGGATGTTGCTAGCCTGCCTCTCTGATGAGGCAGGCTAGGAACATCCCACACAGCCCCAAGATGACCCTGCCCTTAGAAGGGCAGCGCCATCTTGGCTGTCAGTTTTCTTTTATTTTATACCTTTTTATTTATTTATTTTACTTTTTTTACACTTTTATTTACACTTTTTTTAGTCTGCTGGGTGCCTTGATCCCTCGAGGCACCCAGCAGAGCACCTGATCACTTATGTGATCTTTTTTGTACTGAGTGCCACGATATCTCGTGGCACTCAGTACTTCCTGCCGCTACCGGAAGTGATCGCTCGGGTGGAGCGATCACGGACGGACCAGCGGCAGGTAACCATATTGCAAGGATGCCTCGATGTCGAGGCATCCCTGCAATATACTCAGAGCAGCTGGAAGCGATACCGATCGCTTCCAGCGCTCTGTAGAAGTGCGGGGCACCTTTCTGGTCAAACCGGATGTTGATCGCTCCCGGTGAGCGATCACAAGGGGCCCCGGCACTTCTGTCCACCATTGCACGGACGCCTGGACTCCCAGGCACCGTGCAATGGCCCTGGAGCTGCTGGAAGCGATCCGATCGCTTCCAGCGCTCTCTAGAAGTGCGGGGCACCTTTCCGGTCAAACCGGATGTTGATCGCTCCCGAGGAGCGATCACAAGGTGCCACGGCACTTCTAACCGCCATTGCATGGATGCCTGGACTCCCAGGCAGCCTGCAATGGCGTTTGAGCTGCTGGAAGTGATCCGATCGCTTCCAGCGCTCAAAAGACCGCAGGACGTACCATGTACATCAGCGGGTCTAAAAGAGACCCGCGGCCGTGACGTACATGGTACGTCTGCGGTCTCTATGGGGTTAAAAAAAAATAAAAAATAAAAATATTTAAAAAAGATTGTAAAAAAATTTTTTTTTTTTGGTTCGTTAATGCAGCAATATTGTTCCCATTTCAATTATAATGTGAACAATAATGCTGCACTAACGATTTTTGTATGCGGTGCGTTTGTTAAAAATCGCGTAATTTTCCCCAAAACAAAATGTAACGAGACCCCATTTCTAATTTTTTTAACAAGCGCACCCCATACAAAATATAACCGCAATTGCTCGCATTTTAAAATGTGCAAAAAAACAACTTTACACGTTGTAAATTATTGAAAATTCATATTTTATTGCATTTTTTGTTATAATATACGGACAGGTCATGACGTATACTTATAATAATGACATATTATGAATCTGCCGAGTCTGACAGAAAGAACGATATATAATATGTCTGTGTCATATACTAAAATAAGCCTTCAAAACGCGTTTAAACATGATTTATTTAACCAATCCTTGTTAACAGGAGTCGTCCCAGAAGACTGGAAATTAGCAAATGTTGTGCCCATTTACAAGAAGGGTAGTAGGGAGGAATCGGGGAACTATAGGCCAGTTAGTCTTACGTCAGTAGTGGGGAAATTAATGGAAACCATGTTAAAGGAAAGGATTGTTGAACATCTAAAAACACATAGATTACAGGATCAGAAACAACATGGGTTTACCTCAGGGAGATCATGCCAAACTAATCTTATTGATTTTTTTGATTGGGTAACAAAAATAATAGACACAGGTGGTGCAGTAGACATTGCTTATTTAGATTTCAGTAAGGCTTTTGATACTGTTCCGCATAGAAGGCTTATCAATAAATTGCAATCTTTGAGCTTGGATTCCAATATTGTTGAATGGATTAGGCAGTGGCTGAGTGACAGACAACAGAGGGTTGTGGTAAATGGAGTTTATTCGGCGCAAGGTCTTGTTACCAGTGGGGTACCTCAGGGGTCAGTACTTGGACCCATTCTCTTTAATATTTTTATTAGTGATATTGCAGAAGGTATTAATGGAAAAGTATGTGTTTTTGCTGATGACACAAAAATTTGCAACAGGGTTGACGTTCCTGGAGGGATCAGCCAAATGACAAATGATTTAGGTAAACTAAAAAAATGGTCGGAGTTGTGGCAATTGAGTTTTAATGTGGATAAGTGCAAGATAATGCACCTGGGACGTAAAAACCCAAGGGCTGAATATAGAATATTTGATACAGTCCTAACCTCAACATCTGAGGAAAAGGATTTAGGGGTCATTATTTCAGAGGATCTAAGGGTAAGTAGTCAATGTAAGAGAGCAGCAGGAAATGCTAGCAGAATGCTTGGTTGTGTAGGGAGAGGTATTAGCAGTAGGAAAAGGGAAGTGCTCATGCCACTGTACAGAGCACTGGTGAGACCTCACTTGGAGTACTGTGTGCAGTACTGGAGACCGTATCTCCAGAAGGATATAGACATCTTAGAGAGAGTTCAGAGAAGGGCTACTAAAATGGTGTACGGCTTGAAGGAGAAAAGTTACCAAGAAAGGCTTAATGATCTTAACATGTACAGCTTGGAAAAAAGACGAGACAGAGGAGATATGATAGAAACATTTAAATACGTAAAGGGAATCCACAAGGTAGAGGAAGGGAGTATATTTAAAAGGAAACAAAATAGCAAAACAAGAGGACATAGTCTTAGATTAGAGGGGCAAAGGTTTAAAAGTAACATCAGGAAGCATTATTTTACTGAGCGGGTGGTGGATACATGGAACAGTCTTCCAGTAGAAGTGGTAGAGGCCAAAACAGTAATTGAATTTAAGCAAGCATGGGATAGGCATAAGGCTATCCTAAACAAAAGATAAATCCAGGTCAAGTATCCATGTAATTGGGCAGACTAGATGGGCCGAAAGGTTCTTATCTGCCGACATTTTTCTATGTTTCTATGTTTCTATGAGCAAAACCGGTAAAAATGACCTCAGCACAGAGGCGGGAAATGCCTCAGCAGCGAAAGGGTTAAAGCACCAGGTCTGCTGGATTTTCAGGCAAGAAATCTGTCTCAGACACGGAAGAGATGGAAAGAAGACATTCTTCTATACACAGACTTAATAATGGCTGACAAAGCTGAGGAGATGAAGGTAAAACTGTTCCTTTACTTACTTGGAGACAAAGGCAGAGAGGAAAAAGACACCCTTCTCCCAGGAGTGACAGCTCCCTCACTTGCTGTGCTAGTTAAAGCATTTGATGATTATTGTGAGCCAAAGCAAAATGAGACTATGGAAAGATATCATTTTTTTTCAAGGACTCAAGAGGGAAGAGGAAGGAATTGATGCATATGTCACAGCACTGCGTACACTGGCAGCCACTTGCAAATTTGGAAATATCAGGGACTCGTTAATAAAGGACAGGATTGTATGTGGCACAAGTGACTCTAACCTCAGGGAATGCCTGCTGAGAGAAGTGGATTTAACACTGGAAAAATGTATACAAATTGGCAGAGCTGCTGAACTGTGTAAAGCAAGGGTGAAGCTACTGGAGAGTTCCAGCACCAGTGCAGGGTCAGTCCATGGGATGGAAACAAGTTACACCCTTAGGAAGGGACAGTGCAGAATGACAATGGCTCCAGACAAGGCCATGCAGTGCATGTATTGTGGTAAGAATCACGAGAGACAAAAAGAGAAATGCCCAGCATTTGGCAAGAAATGTATAGGATGCGGTAAAGCCAATCATTTTATTAGCCAGTACCGTGCCAATCCTCAACAGAGAAAGCCAGCATTACAAGCGGTTTATAAGGAGACAGCAGATTCAGAGGAATATGAGGACATTATGAGTCTGACTTTGGAACCAACTTTTCAGATTTGTGCACTGAAGAAAACATCAAGCAAATTTCCATCAGCTTTGTTTGCAACCATGCTAATCGACCAGCAAGCGGTGAGATTCCAGATGGATTGTGGAGCGGACTGTATTGTCATACCAGCAAGATTGGTGGAAGACAAATCTAAAATTCTACAATGTGATAAAATGCTAAGGATGTACAATAAGAGCACACTGAAACCAGTAGGAGTATGCAAGATTAAAATAAGAAACCCATGCAATCAAAAGTTATATCAGGTTGAATTTGTGGTCAATGACACAGATGTGTGTCATCCTATACTAGGAAGTAGAGCTATTCAAGCTATGGATCTGATCTCGGTGCAGCACCAAAATATCCTAAATGTGGAACAAGACGGCGACCACCCAGATGCCATGGTGTGGTGCTGGTCAGCCATCAATAAAGAGTATGCAGATATTTTTCAAAGAATAGGCTGTCTAGAAGGAAAACTGAAATTGGAAGTGGATGCTCTTGTACAGCCTGTTAGACTTCCAAAACGAAAGGTTCCTGTGTCCTTACTGAAGCCCCTTAAAGAAGAACTTGCCAGTTTAGAACAACAAGGTATTATTACCCCTGTAGAGAGAAGCACAGACTGGATTAGTAGTATTTAGAAATACAATAGGATGTTTTAGATGGCGCTCTGAATAAAAATAGGATCGCTACTAGTTCTTTCAGAGTATGGTGTTCCCTTCACCACAAGAAATTAATCGGAAAAAAAGGATAAAAAAGAACAGCGCTCCTCTTAGAACATTAAGTTCAGTACATATACAAAAAAGAAAAAAAAAAGAAAAGAAACCTTTTAAATAGGTGACATTTGTATACCTTTTCAGAGTTATAGGTGGATGTTATATAATATAACGATAATTCACCATATCTCCATATTCACAGGTTTCAACATCACAGGTAAGCGCAGAGGAATTATCTTGAGTGTACTTCCTCAGTAGCATAAGATAAAAAGATATACAATGCATATAATGACAAATCATATATATAGACAACCTTTAATTGATTTGAATCCTTCATATCGCCCCTTACTTCCGGTTTCAGTCCATTTAGCTCCACTTCCGGATTTCTTCATTCCAGCCGGAATGAAGAAATCCAGAAGTGGAGCTAAGATGTAACTGCAGCCGTTTGCAAAACCGGAAATGGAGCTGGGTTAGCACTGTGTATTAAAGTGTGGACAAACCGGAAGTGGAGCTGAGCTGGGGCTGCAGCTGGAATGAAGAAATCCGGAAGTGGAGCTAAATGGACTGAAACTGGAAGTAAGGGGCGATATGAAGGATTCAAATCAATTAAAGGTTGTCTATATATATGATTTGTCATTATATGCATTGTATATCTTTTTATCTTATGCTACTGAGGAAGTGCTTTGCACGAAACGCGTCTAGCCACTCTATTTTTTCCATGCTGGGAAAATAAATACTTTTTAAAACTTTCCACGGCTTGTGTGAAGTTTCATACTTTATTTTGATTATTCCTAAAAGACCATCAAAGGAACCAGGAACCTATGGGCAGTCAGGTCAGCCTTTGAATAAACCTGAGAAGCGATCATATGAGGGCTTGCAGCTCTCATAAAGCGTGAGTGTATATCCACTTGTCCAAATATTTTTAAATATTTGTTAACGATATTATACTATGTATTGTATTTTCTCCTTTTGAGGTACACTCAAGATAATTCCTCTGCGCTTACCTGTGATGTTGAAACCTGTGAATATGGAGATATGGTGAATTATCGTTATATTATATAACATCCACCTATAACTCTGAAAAGGTATACAAATGTCACCTATTTAAAAGGTTTCTTTTCTTTTTTTTTTTTTTTTTCTTTTTTGTATATGTACTGAACTTAATGTTCTAAGAGGAGCGCTGTTCTTTTTTATCCTGTTTTTGGATTAGTAGTATGGTGGTAGTGAAAAAGCCATCAGGAAAGTTAAGAATTTGCATTGACCCTAAGCCTCTGAATAGGGCTTTGAAAAGGAGCCATTATCCTTTGCCAACTATTGATGACATACTTCCAGATCTAGCAAGAGCGAAGATTTTTTCTGTGTGCGATGTCAAGAGTAGATTTTGGCATATTGAATTAGAGGAAGAATCCAGCTATTTGACCACTTTCTCGACTCCTTTTGGCCGATACCGCTGGGTTAGAATGCCTATGGGAATCAGCCCTGCCCCAGAAGTGTTCCAGCGAAAACTAAATCATGCACTGGAAGGATTACAAGGTGTCAGGATTATTGCAAATGATATTCTGATTGTAGGACAAGGAGATACTGAAGTGGAAGCCATTCAAGATCATGATCAAAAGTTGAGGAACTTGCTAGATCGTTGTAGAGAACGACACCTCAAGCTCAATCCAGAGAAATTCCAGCTAAGGAAAACAGAAGCGCCGTATATTGATCACTTATTGTCAGCCCAGGGACTTCACGCAGACCCAAGCAAAGTCAAAGCCATTACTGAAATGCCCAGACCCTTGGATGTTAAAGTGTACAGAGATTTTTGGGGATGGTCAACTATCTTACAAGGTTTTGTGAGAATCTCTCAGATGCAGGTGAACCACTGCGCCAGCTAACTCAGAAGGATGCAGTATGGGAGTGGACTGAGGTGCAGGAAGTGCCATTTCAGCAGATCAAATCCAAAATCAAAAGTGTACCAGTACTTAAGTATTATAACCCAGATGAACCATTGGAACTACAATATGATGCATCGGAGAAAGGGCTGGGAGCAGCACTGATGCAAGGTAAACAACCAATAGCTTATGCAAGCAGAGCACTGACGGAGACAGAGAAAGGTTATGCACAGATAGAGAAGGAGCTGTTAGCAGTCCTCTTTGGGATGGAAAAATTTCATCAATTCACATTTGGTCAGACGGTAGCTGTACAATCGGACCATAAGCCCCTTGAAAGCATTATGAATAAACCCTTACTTAAAGCACCCAGACGTCTTCAGCGTATGATGTTACGGCTTCAGATGTATGATGCATGTATCAGATACTGCCCAGGAAAGTCTCTGGCAGTGGCAGACACTTTGAGTAGAGCATATCTGGAAGAAGGTTCCACTGAGAGCTCAGTGGAGCACCAGGTTGAATCTATAAACATGCTCCAATATCTACCAATCTCCAGCAGGAGGCTTGTCGCTATACAGCAAAGCACGGATAAAGACAAGATTTTACAAGCAGTGAAGCAAATTGTGCTGAGGGGATGGCCTCATGCAAAGGAACAGGTACCCCTAGAGGCTTCACTATTTTACCACATACGTGATGAACTGAGTGTACAGGATAGTGTTTTGTTCAAAGGCGAGCGAGTAGTTATTCCATCTGAACTTCGAACAGATATTATGTCTCGGATACACTCTTCACATTTTGGAGTGGAAGGATGTCTACGTAGAGCCAGGGAGAGTGTTTACTGGCCAGGAATGAATGCACAGTTGAAAGAGTATATTGACCAATGTGACATATGCCGTACATTTGATACTAAACAACAAAAGGAGACATTTATGCCTCATGAGATCCCAACTAGACCATGGGAAAGGCTTGGCTTCGATTTGTTCAAATTCCGCGGCAAGGATTATTTAATAACCATGGACTATGACTCTAATTTCTGGGAGATAGACCAGCTTCAGGATATTATACAGTACTACTACAGTAATAAGAAAATTAAAGGCTCATTTTGCCAGATCTGGAATCCCAGACACTGTATGTTCAGATAATGGACCCCAGTTTATTTCAATGGATTTTAAAGACTTCAGTATGAATTGGGACCTTGACCAGGATACCATCAAAGCAATGGGAAGGTAGAGTCAGCAGTAAATACGGCCAAGAGTGTGCTGCAAAGGCTGTGTCTTCTGGAAATTACCCTTATTTAGCATTACTGGATCATCGCAACACACCGACACAAGGTATGGAGTGTAGTCCTGCTCAAAGAATGATGGGTCGATGAACCAAATCGTTACTTCCAATGAGAGGGAGTCTGTTAAAACAGGATCAAGTGATGAATGACCGGCACCAAAACCTATGCAGGAACAAGCAGGCATTGCAAGCGACTCAATACAACAGGGGAGCCAAAGACATGCGGCCTCTAACTGTGGGTGAACAGGTGTGGATTAGGGATGAGCCGAACACTCCCCGAGTTCGGTTTGAAGCCGAACCCGAACTTTCCAAATGTTCTGGTCCGAACCCGAACTCGGACCCCATACAAGTCAATGGGGCTGAAAATTCGGTTTTTAGAGTGCCCTCCAAGAGGGCATATATGCTAGATATTTGCCATAAAAAGTGTATGGGGGTCTGGGTAGTGCCCTGGGGGACAGAAAACAAGGACAAAAAGTAAAAAAAACGTTTTTAAAGGGACAGTGAGTTTTCCATGAAATAAGGGTTAAAAATAAAAATGAAAAATTCCTTCAAATATCGTGCCTAGGAGGTCCCCATAACCTGCCCGTGAAGTGGCGGATTTCTAGGATGTATAGAAATATGTAAAAACCAAAAAATGACATTTCAAATGACGGTAAATGCTTTTCCTTTAATATATCCATAAACAACTGCTTGGGGCGGCAGTCTGTATGAAAAGAGGAGACATTTTCGGACACGCAGAAAAAGTTTACAGATTTTTTGGCGGTGAAAAGCAGGAGAATTCTAGGTCAAAATGGCCAAACCAGAAAAATTCTCCCATTTAGGCTAGGGTCAGACTAGCGAATTTTTAACATGCGTTTAGGCGCACTTAATCACGGCCGCACTAGCATCAAATGACGGGCAATTACAGCCAATATACGAAGTATGGTCGCACTAAAGTCTGGCTGCGCAACGCAAGTGGAAAATGAACGCATTTTTTCGAGAACGCAGAACCGCTAGTACAGACGTACAGAGTGCGCTGCGTCCACTAGCGGCGTGTGTGCGTGATTTGGAGACGTCAGAACCTGCTCATGTCCGGCCAACATAACGTCCAGACACCCAAAGTTTCCTGGTTTGGATCCGTAAAAAATCACGCACAAAAATGACCGTTTTCGCGCATTCCGTGAAAAAATAAGGCAATGCGTTAGGACACACTTTTTGACGGTCGCTGTGAAAAATGCGTTAGTCTGACCCTAGCCTTATCTCACTTTCCAAATCGGCTATTTGGTCCAGATTGTTCTCTTTTCCTGCCATTCTCCTGGTTTTCACCTTTCTCTGAGCAACCCTGAGAGAGAGGCGAAAGCCAGGAGAACTGACAGGAGAAGAGAACAATCTAGACCAAATAGCCAATTTGGAAAGTGAGTTAAATGTGAGAATTTTTCTGGTTTGGCTATTTTGACATAGAATTTTCACTTCTCCAGTTATTCTCCTGCTTTTCACCGCTCTCTGAATAACCCTGTGAATGTTTAATCCCGAGGTGAAAAATAACATTGCTTAAGGCTGGGGTCAGACGAGCGCAGTTATCACATCCGTGTTGCCGCACAATTGTACGTCCGTGGCAGCATAGCATTCTGTCCAATGGAGCCCCACACACGAAGTACGTCCGCACGGAAGTGCGGATGCATGGCGGACGCAGCAAACGGACGCAGGTTAGGCAAGAACGTAATACTGCTAGAACGGACGTGCGGAGTGCGACACGTCCGCAACGTCCGTGTAGCTTTGTATGTGAGTGATGAAATGAGGTCAGATGGACTGCATTTATACGTCCAGCATTTTTGACGGACAGAATGTTTTTTCATTTTAATTTATTTTCCCTGTTACATCAGTCAAAAAATACGTCAGGGAAAAAAACCGACTGTTTGGCCACTACCTTGTTGTCAGTCAGTAAGTACGTCCGTACTGCACGGACGCACAGTCCGCACAAAATGCGCTCATCTGACCCTAACCTTAGATGTTATCTTGAATTTTTTTCATACACAAGTTAACCACTTGGCTGCTATGGACGTGCTCAGCGCGTCCAGCCAAGTGGTTCTCCTGTGCTATGGACGTGCTGATTCCGGCGGATTGCTGCGCCCCCTGGTGCGGGCTGACATCTTGGATGTCAGCCCAGCACTCCGGGACCCCGGTGGAGCAATTAGATGTCATCGCGGCGGCACAATGACATCTAATTCAGGCGCCCCCCCCCCCCGCATGTGCGGAGGAAGCGCCTGAAAGGGAGGGGGGAGGTCCTTCGGACCTCTCTCCCTCCCGATCGCCGGGGGCAGGGGGTTAATCCAGGCACCGTTTGGAAGGGCACAGCCTGCCCTTCCAAACGGTGGCTGTGATTAACCCCTGGGCGCTGAAAAGCGCCGGATCGTGATCCTCTCCTGGAGCTGGCCGACATCTTGGATGTCGGCCAAGCCTCCAGGAACTCCCCCTGAGGACTGGCGTCATCGTGCATAGCACGTTGACGCCAGTCCTGGAGTTAACCCCTAGCTGACACCAATGGTGGAGATAGGGGGTTCCAATGAACCCCCTATCTCCCGATCCGTGGCAGCTAGGGGTTAATGTTTGATATCATTGGATCGGCCAGAGCATGGCCTTTCCAAGGATACCAAACATGAGCATGAAAAATGTTTTTAAAAAAATTATAAAAAATAAATAAAACAAAATATTTAAAAAAAAATTCAAAAAAAAAAATAAACAAGTTTTTTTTTGTTTTTGTTTTGTTAATGCAGCAATATTGTTCCCATTTCAATTATAATGTGAACAATAATGCTGCACTAACGATTTTTGTATTCGGTGTGTTTGTTAAAAAAAGCGAAATTTTCCCCAAAAAAAAATGTAACGAGACCCCATTTCTAATTTTTTTAACAAGCGCACCCCATACAAAATATAACCGGAAACGATCGCATGTTAAAATGTGAAAAAAAACACTTTACACATAATAATAAATTATTGAAAATTAAAATTTTATTGCATTTTTGTTATAATATACAGACATGACATAATGTATACATATAATAATGACATATTATGAATCTGCCATGTCTGCCGGAAAGAACGATATATAATATGTCTGGGTCATATATCAAAATATGGCTACAAAATGCAGTTAATCATGATGAGCGAAAGCGGTAAAAATGACTTCAGCACAGAGGTGTGAAAAGCCTCAGCAGCGAAAGGGTTAAATGCAGCATATTAGGATGTTTTAGGGAAATTAATTCTCAAATCTCAATCAGAAGCAGACACCACCCCACCCTCAGTATGTTGTACAATGTATCAAATTGATTACCAGACTAAGAACACCTGGTGTTATGCCCGTTTGTGAACAGAGGTCATTTAGAGTTGATAATCTTTCCACGTACACATTAGTTTTTAATTCAATATCTAATAAACCGTTGCTTATAATATTCTGCAGTAAAGAGTCTCTTTATTTCTAGATTTTTTAGTATTTGTTTAAGCATTTTCTATACTTTTTTCAAAATTTCTTTTTTTTTTCGAACTCAATCCGAACAGACCCAAAAAATTCGAAATTCGCGAACTTTCGAACTGCCAAAGTTCGGGTCGAACTCCGAACCGTCCGAACCCGAACAGCTCATCCCTAGTGTGGATACAACCTCCAACCAACCAGGGAAAAGCGTGGCGGAAAGCTTGCCTAAGAGCACCTGTAGGAATCAGATCATATGAAGTGGTAACAGAGTCAGGACAGGTTCGGAGAAGAAACAGGAGGCACCTGAGAGGCACTGGACACTACATGCCTCAAATAAGGCCACAAACTAGCACCCAAGAGGAATATCACATGGAGGATACAAACCAGCCATCAATGGCAAATAACACAGAAGAAGGTCAAGAAGGAGCACAGTGTGATATATCAGACACAGATACAATGTGGGATGACAACAGAGTCCTGCTATAACACCCACAAGTCTCCAGAAACACCCAGACTAGAAGTGGGAGATGTATCCAAAAGCCAGCATATCTAAATGACTACGTGGACTAAGTTTACACCACTGGAAGAATGCTTTTCAGGAACTGAATACCACCTGGACATGAATTTAAGAGACAAAGACTTCCATGTCCCCAAAAAGGGAAAAGATGTATCAATATGTATGGAACCAGAACAGAGAGTGTTTGGTTCCAGGGGATGTTTACTATATGTTGCAGTGCAGCTCAACAGGAAGTAGTTCATCAGGAAGTCAGAGACATGGACACTGATTAGAAGTTAGAGCTGAAGTTTATAGATCTTGATATAAATTATTCTGTTAATAAATTTACCATAGCACTGCAGCTGGAGTCTGAGAGGCTATTTCATAAGCAGCAACATTTATACAACATCCTTGGACAGTTTTTTGGTTTTGGCCATGGTGGAGAGTTTGGAATCTGACTGCTTCTGTGGGCAGGTGTCTTTTATTCAGGTAACAAGCTGAGATCAGGAGCACTCCCTTTAAGAGAGTGCTCCTAATCTCAACATGTTACCTGTAAAAAAGATACCTGGGAGACAGAAATCTTGCTGATTCCTAGGAGATCAAATACTTATTTGACTATGCAAATCCATGTATCAATGTATAACTTTTTCGAAAGTCTATTCGAGTAGGGTGGTAGCTTCCCAGAAAAGCTCTTGAACACCAGGTCGGAAAGGTGAAGGATGTGTCTGGATTCCAGCGATTGGCCATTTTAGCTCTTTTAACATGTCATGATGGTTGGTCATGTAGTTACATTGTAGCACAAAGCGGCAGAATGAGTTATACAATGTAGTAAGTTTATGAAGGTGTGTTTGCGGGGCAGCTATATAATCTACATAATCTACGTCTCTGTATTGAATGACCGACCTAACCATTTGATGTATAATCTGCTTTCTTACTGTAGGGCTCAGGATTTGCTTCTGTACAGGGCACCTAATTTATTTAATATATTACGAAAATAATATTCAGGGGTTAAATCTCTCTATCATAACATATTTTTTGTGAATAGACTTGAGAGATTTTCTGCATTCTTCGGACCCAATTCCAAGGTTCCAATTCCAATTATTGAAGCTTAACTAGACCTGTTGTAAATTTATTAGCTCCATAGAATATAATGGGCTCTATTCCATAGTTGGTGCTAATGTAGTGTCTCGATATCATTAGCGCTAGAAGTAAGTTAAATGTCTGGCATCGATTTTCCAATCCTGATGCTCAACTGGGGTGAATAAGTTTTGAAGCTTTGCAGCTTGCACGAGCTTACTGTACTTAAGCGTCTCCTATACTTAGCATGGAGAGTGCAATATTTTTTAACATCTTGACAAGTAAGGTATTACAAAGTGCAGGCACAATTTGCCGTCGGGAAGCTCAAGCCAAAATGTTAGCACCTTCTAAAAGCTGGTGTTAAATGATTCTGCAAATACAAAACAAATTATTACGCTCTAAACCCGCCTTAAAAATTCCACACTCTTTTCATCCCACGACGAAAAGGGTGGTTTTATCTGCCACTTCATGTCTCTGGGAGCAAAGTGAGACTGGGGACAAATCGTTTGTAGTCTTTTTCTCTCAAGGGTGCTGCATGATCTCTCGAGAGCAAGGTTGCACAGAAAGAGAAAAGAGGGGGTGAAGCGCCCACCGGAAAGGTATCTATCCCACTCGCTGAATGTTGTGTGTGGGGGTTTCTCTAAATACCCGAATAACAATTGTACAGAAAGAGAAACAACACAGCGCTTAAAGAGACCTGAGTCCAAAAAAGATAGTGGGGTAGACACACAATATGTCCATAAACAGTAATCTTTGTCTTTAGTGATAGATCTTCTTAAAAATGTAGATGAAGTGTGCACTGTAGGGAAAAAACACAAAAAGGACCAAAAATTGCGCAGTATGACAGCACCCAAGATGAGAGTAATTTATGTTAATTTTTAACTCACATTTTGAGGAGCCTACAACCGGCTCTTGGGGATCAAGCAGGCTGGGACTTTATGTCAGGTGCCCATAGGACCTTCAAACGGCTTCTCCAGAATTCACCAAAATAAGAATGATTTTGAGGAGCCTACAACCGGCTCTTGGGGATCAAGCAGGCTGGGACTTTATGTCAGATGCCCATAGGACCTTCAAACGGCTTCTCCAGAATTCACCAAAATAAGAATGCTTGATGTACTTCTCACGTTGGCAGGAACAAGAGCAAATACAAAACAAATTATTACGCTCTAAACCCGCCTAAAAATTCCACACTCTCTTTTCATCCCACGGCGAAAAGGGTGGTTTTATCTGCCACTTCATGTCTCTGGGAGCAAAGTGAGACTGGGGACAAATCGTTTGTAGTCTTTCTCTCTCATCGGTGCTGCATGATCTCTCGAGAGCAAGGTTGCACAGAGCTCACGGCCCAGAAGTGTAAGCCTCCATGGAGCGCTATGGACTCAAGGAGTTGATACTCTCGGTAGAGCCACTACAATTATCAGGGAGGTTAGCACTGCATTATGGGGCATGGGGCTGAGATTTTCCTGCTTACCATCTCCATGTTAGCATCAACATTGAAATATTGCCCAATGGCTCTTGTAAGTTTACAACGGCTCTGGCTAAGTTAACAACCTTGGAATAGAGACCTTAGTGTGGTTTCAGAAGACCCACTTACGGCATGATATTCAAACACCTGTGTTCTCCTGTTGATGGCACACAATTTCCTGCTACATCTAATACCAAATGATTTATCCGTACTGGTTAGTGACCAGTTGTGTTTTTTTTTATCACTGAATGTTTTCCAATTCCTAAGGGGTTGCCTTACTGTAGTTTGTTTTGTCACACCAACTATAGGAGTACAAATTTATATTTCTATAACCTCATCAAGAAAGCCTTACAAGCATCCAACCCAAATGGGATACACATATATTCATAATACCCTTTTTCTCCATCACAAATAAGAACACAAAATAAACATATCTTCCAATTAGCATTTACATGACACACTATCATGTGTGTTAGTATTCGAATAGTTGACCTAAATTATTATACATATTGAGGATGTAGACACCAATTCATTAGTTCCCTATTCCCACAAATTAAGGTCATGCAGTGCTAACCGCTGGGATACGTTGAGTATTGCTCTCGTGAGATCGTTCAGTGTTGCAGAGTTATCGCAGCGTGAGACTAGGAACTATTTCTTCCAAGTCTCATTCTGCTCGCTGCCAGTAGAAGCAACGGATCAGGCCACCCTTCTCGCCGTGGGATGAGAGGAGAGTATGGAATTTATTGAGGGGGTATATGGGGTGCTAAATGATTTTGCAAATGCAAAATCATTTAGCACCAGCTTTTAGGAGCAGCTAAAATTTTGCCTTGTGCGTCCCTGCGGTAATAAGCACTAGCACTTTATAATACCATACTTATCGAAATGCTAATTACTGATTGTGCTCCCCATGTTAAGTATAGGATGTGCAAAGTACAGTAAGCTCGCAGAAGCTAGCGCAAAAACAGATACTGTTATTTCATACGGGTATAGCCAGGAAGGTATTATGTGGGGCATGCGTTGAATTCAGTTATCCTAGCGATAACGCTTACACATCCAACGCTAAAGTTATCGTTCACTATGGCAGTGTTTCTCAACTCTGGTCTTCAATTAGCCCTTACAAGCCAGATTTGCTGACAGAATGCACACATGTAGATACTGAACCTATTTTAGTTACTCCTGAGGACACTGAGTGGATCAGCGAAACGCGTAGAATTTGTATGATTGGGATATGAACCTTTATGCTGGAATTGTTGCTTTTAAGACTCCTTTGAGTATGAGCAGAATTGTTGGTAGTTGAAATATTTATAATTTTTTGTTGAAAAACAACAACCAGCTGTCCGAAAATTTCAGATCGGTCAGAAAATATGAATCGCAGTGAAATAACGAACGGCCTGAAACGAAAAAAAAAATGGAACAAAATTACCCGAAATCACCCAAAACGAATAACAGGACGAAAAAGAAATCTGAAGCGAAATGAAAAAAAACAGCAGTGCACATGTCTATAAAACACATGCTGCTTTTAGTTTTTTGTTTGACGTACATGCATGTAAAAAGGAACAATAAAATTAGTTTTTTTTTTCTATTGTTTCCATTTTGTGTATTTTTTCCATGATGCAAAATTTACCAAATGCTTTGCTTTGTAGCTGTTGTTTATTTAATCAACATTATTTAACAGTTAATTAGTTGGAGGAGGGAATAGATAAGGCTGCAGGAGGGTATTGTTCTGCTGGTTAACTGAGATAAGAGATGGCAGCTGAATGAGATATGACAATGAGTTTAAAAGACTTCTAATCTACCCCCTGGTGATGTCCTTTGAATACATCCCACACAGTACAATGATTTGAGACAGTGATCACAAAAGACTCCATTCTATTGCCAAAACCACACAGTGAGGACCAAGTGAGGTAAAGATACTGTGGGGGGGGGAGGTTTGTACAACAAAAGATCACAAATGGATGCATCCAGTTACAGTTACAAGTATTTATAAAGTGCCAATAAATTCCTTGGCACTGTACAATGGGAGAGACGGAATAACAAATATACATACATGTTACACACGTGGAACAGAAGGTGGGAGGACCCTGCTCGAGAGTTTACAATCTAACCTAGTGACACATAATGTAAAACCTTGGATTGAGAGTAAGTTGGTTTGAGAGTGTTTTGCAAGAAGAGCAATTTTTTATAAGCTTTAACTTGATAAACGAGCAAGGTCTTGTAATACGAGCAGTACGTACACTTTGTCTGCCGAGCATCACGTAACAAGTGAGGTTGTGGTCACACGAGCACACTGAGTGCGTCCGTTTGACCTTTCCTCCCTGCGTATGTCATAGCATTCTTACAGCTCGATGGGAAGGGCCACACGGTGTAACGTGTGTAATAGTATCGCACATTACACCAGACGCGCTGAAACCCTCCCAACAGCTAGCAGTGATCCCGTTAGTGATAAAAGTCCTGCACAAAAACCCTCCTCATCCTCTCTCTCCCACCAGCTATGATTCTTCTCAAAGGTAAAGTGCAGATTAATTTGTTTTATTTTTAATTTATACTCTACTGTATTTTCTATTACTGTAATCATTATCACATGAATAAATGGTTGTGGAACCAATCATCAGAGTTTCCATCATTTCATATGGGGAAATTTGCTTTGATATAAGAGCGCTTTGGATTACAAGCAAGCGTCCGGAATGAATTATGCTCACAATCCAAGGTATTACTGTAGAGAGTAAATATTTTCTTAACTAAACATACAAGCGAAAAACAAAGCACATATAAGAAATCAGCAACATGAAATAAACAAAATAAGGACATTTTATTTTTGGTGGTAGTGGCCCTTTAATGAATAATTTTTATACTATTAATTAATTGGTTATGCAGTCCTCTGATCTATGGACATCTATGCAATGCACCATGGCGTCATCTTTTTTCTTTTATGTTCTGTTGGTGCACAGGTTTCAGCCCTCTAATCTTTGTTTTAAAGCTGGGGTCAGACGAGCGTAGTGTTCACGTCCGTGATGGCACCTAAAAGTACGTCCGTGATAGCATGAAAGAAAGCCCATCGGAGCCCGACACACGAAGTACGTCCGCACTGAACTGCGGACGCACAACGGGCGCGGCCCACGGACGCAAGGCAGGCAAGAACGTAAACCCCTAGAACGGACACACAAAGTGTGCTGCGTCCGCAACGTCTGCATAGCTTTGTGTGTGAGTGATGGAACGTGGTCAGACGGACTGCATTTATACGTTCAGCATTTTTCACGGACAAAATGGTTTTGCTTTTTAATTTATTTAAATTGCCTAGAGGGGTGTCAGCTATACCCTCCTGACGAGGCCCAAGAAGGCCGAAACGATCGTCGGGGGTTGCTGCACCTCTCGTGCAGGGATGACGTCCTTGGCAGTCAGCACTGGCCACCCTTTCTGGATGAGAGCAGGCTGATTTGCATATGGAAAATTCATCCCTGTAATGGCACAAGCAAGCTAAAACCTTGTTTGTGAGACCTGAGCGGGCACCCACCGTAGAGCAGGCCATTGTGCTGTTGCTCGTTCTCAGGACCCTCACAAACACCCCCCTTGTTTTTCATTTTAATTTATTTTCCCTACTACATCTGTCAAAATATACGATAATGAAAAAACGGACTGTGTGGCCACTACTGCGTCTTCCGTACTAACGTACGTCCGTACTGCACAGACGTACAGTCCGTAGAAATCACATTCATCTGACCCTAGCCTAAGAAATGCAGAATAATCCATTTTACATAATTAGGCAGCATTGCTGTACAGCACACTGTGGCTCAGTAAATAATTGTATTGCTATTAAGCATTATTTTTATAAAGTGTAAAGTTTCCTATTATTTTTAAATAAAATTAACCTTATAAGCCGATGTGTTCCATTAGTTGTAGCAATAAATTATGTAAATTGTATAATGTTTGTATTACATTTAAATGGAGATATTAATTTAATATGGAAATATAACTCAGCAAAACCTGCAGTGCAGTTTGGAAGATTATTACTACGAATAATATGATTGTAGTATTGTGCTACACTGGGTGATCAACATATGTTTGTATTTGTTACTTTAAAACCCATAATAAAACTAACGACAGAATCAGCATTTTCACATTGCATTGAAATAAAATAAAGCAATTTTCTCTATGAACAAATTCTTATAGTTTCCCATAAGTTATGTTACTTTTAAAAAATAAACCTGTCACTTCAGTGCTTAACAATACCTTCTTGGTTAATTCCCAAGAATTTTAAATATGGGCACTTAATTTTATGTCTTTGCTTTTACTTTAAATGTAAACAGAATTATTTTCTCATTATGGGTAACTGAGACACTAATGTATGCAAAAAAAAACGATAAAATATAATTCAGCTATTTAAATTGCTTTTCTGAAGTTACAGAGGAGAAATAAGTAATAAATAATGTTTTTTTATGGAAACAAACACAGGCACATAGCAAATGATACATAGTATTTCAAAATATTACGGTGTTGTTTTAGATTGCAGCACAGTGCAAAATAATGAATATTGGGCTTGTGCTTCCGTTCTATTTCCCATCTACAGTATGTTTCTCTACATTCACTATAGTGTGTATTCTTTCAGTTTAACAATGGTGGGTTTTCTTCAGTAGAACACAGTGGCTTATAAATGGCTTATTAAATTGAATTCTCTATTCAGGGAAATTCCATCTGATATAAGTCACAGTGGAGACTTCTATCCCTTTAATGCCATGCAGCGGGGGGCCTAAACACTGTGGGCCGGCATAGCACGCCTTGTAGCCTGCCCATAGACGCGATTAACCTGCCTACCATGCTCGTGCTGGATAGCAGCCAATGATGCGATCAGCACCTGCAATGTAGGCGGGCTGAAGGCTGGCCTCAGTGCCAGCAAGACGTGCTATGCCACCCTGCGGCGTTAAAGTACTGCCTTGCTGCTGGGAGCTCCCGGTGACCAGGGATTAAGATTAAATGAACCTCTGTCTTCTTTCACCCTTGTTTACTGTAGTTAGCAGATATCTAGCCGCAAATCTAGTATTGCACATTCCATCTCTCTAGCAGAAGATTCTTGCAGTGAACTTGTTATGTAAAGACAAGAGACTGAGCATCGCTGATGCTCCTTTTGTGGGAGCTCCAAATAAAGATAACATGAGTGTTAGTAACTTTTCAATTAATGGATCATATTCTATATATGGCAACTCCAGTTATCCAGTGCAATGTAGTGTTGCCCTACCTCTGGAATAGTTAGTGAGTGCTGTCATATTACTCTTTTTTGTACAGTATATATAAAACATTTGTAGTAAAATCTAAATACACAACAGTAACAATATAAGCAACTTGAAGAATTTAATTAAATATCCAACAGTTGGGTTAGCAATATCAGGTCTATATTGCTGCCAGTCTTCCTCCATAGGTCCTCTGTTGTTATTATTCTTTATTTATATAGTGCCAGCATATTCCGCAGTGCTGTACAATGGGCACAATATAGACAGGGTTACAATACATTGAACAACAATTGACAAACCAGTACAGGAGGAAGCCAAGGCCCTATTCCCGTTGGAACTCATAATCTAGAAGTGTTGGGGGTGGAAACAGGCGGAGAGGATTGCAAGGTGGGAGTGATGGACTGGTGGGAGTAATGGACTGATTGTCCCTCTGTGTATTTTGATTAATTTTTCCCACTTGACATTACTCCTGCTTCCTTTTCAAATAATTTAAGCTATGGGCTTTCCCCTATCTGGTTATGTCTTGCCTGTTGGTTTCTGCTGGTGCAAAAGGTTTGTTGGGCGCTGATTTTCTACATCATAGATCTATTATGCTAGGCTGAAAAGTCTCTGTTCCCAGGGTGGAAAAAGAGGGTTGTCAGTTGCTGTCTCATTCTGCTCTCTTCAAAAATCAAAATCTACTCTCACCAACCCAGCTAAATAGCCATGCCTACGTCTAGTTCACTGGCATGCATCGTAAGTTGCTTTTTTTCTTTGTCTGGAAGAAAATCTTGTTTGGAAATACAATGTCATCTAAAAAAGAGGATGGGAACCGAAATTTTTTTTTCAAAGTTTTCATGTTTTATAACAATGTATGGGGTTTATTTTGCCCTCATTGGAAGTTCTGGAAATGATAAACACATAAATAAAAATGGTTTATAGGTACCTTAATGAGTAGATGCCTATGTTTACATTTCCATCCCATTGACAATATACTATATCATGTTTGGCATAGAGATTATGAATTAGGTTAGTAAAAATATTAGTAAAAATGTATTCTTTGACATAGAGAAGTTTAGAAGATCAAACCAGTGATTTGAAGGGATTTAACGTTAATGATAAAGGTTGGAAAAGAAACATTTTCGGTTTTTCCTATTTTACAGTTGAGTTGAGTTAATTCAAAAAGAAAAAATGGCAATCTGAAGAAATTTTGAATGGCAGAGGTATTAGATTGAAAAATTAGCAGAGCTGAAATAATATAATGGGAAAAATGGTGTTTCTCTGGAAAGCGGCTTTGAACGTTGAAAGAGTCAATAAACGGTAAAAAATAAAATGAAGAGGTACAGGTAATACTATCTGGCACAAAAGTCATATACCATAAAGATAAAATATCTGAAGAACGAGTTTTATTACAGGATCTGAAGACTGGCAGTATAGAATGATAAAATATCTTTATGCCCTTGACATTAAACCACTGCATTCAGATACTAAATAACAGATAATACTTCATATTGTTTGAATGGTAAGCTTTTTTTAGAAATATTTGGACTTAAAGAGGACAAACTATCAGGGTTATCCAAAGAGATTCGAAAAGTCACCGCACGTTCGGTGACTTTTCGTTCTCTTCAATTCGGTTCCTTTTGCCGATTGCATTTCGGTGACCCTGCGGTGTATTCAGCAAGCACCACAGGGTCCCCGAATTGCAGGGAAAAGCTGCCGCAAACCTGACGAAAACTAACCGAATGCACGCTGAAACCAAGCAAAAACATCTGGATTAACCTTTGAAAAACCCGAACAGGAGCCGAACAGGAGCCGAATCACACAGAGCCGAAGCAGCTGAGACGCAGAGGAGGCAGTGAATAAATTAGCAAAACCATTTGTATGAATCTGGGAAAAAGAAACGCTGTTTGCAAAGAAACTACTGAGCGAAAATGTCTGAAATTTTCACAGGAGGTCCAGGGAATGATAATAAAGAGGGCTGTTACAAAAAAAATAAGTAAACTGAAGAAAAAAATAAAAAAAAAAATCGGACTTTTAAAAAAAAAAAAAAATTCAGAAAAATGCTTAAAGTATCCTAAAAAATCTATAAATAAAGAGACTTTTTGCTGCAGAATTTTATAATGAATGGTTTATTAGATATTGAATTAAAACGGGAATATTTTTAACATTGAAGCCTATGGGATTCTCCTGAATAAACCTGCCGAATGAAACCACTGAATGGCAGGGCATTAGGGGAACCTTTCACTGCTGGTTTGTGTTCTCTGAATAGCCGAAGCATTGCTTCTCTATGGGGATTTCACTGCCCTCGAACAGGCACCAAACAGGCACCGTATGTGCAGGCAATTCGCCAGGATTTGGCGTATTGCCTGCTCTCTGGATAGCCGAATGGCCAGGAAAGGTAACCGAACGCTGATTTTCAGCGTTCGGTTACCTTTCACCAGCAATTCGGATCTCTTTGAATAACCCTGTAAGGCTCTAAAGTCTTATATAAATTTATATATACATGAGAAGCATTGTATGATTAATATAGGTTTGCACCATTTACAGATATTATACTGACTAACCAAGGCACGGTTGTTTTGTTCTCCAGCACCTCATAATGCAACCACAAATTTGCCTAAAAGTTAGACATGTGTATTCGTTTTAGTACTAAAACGATTTAGTCCGAATTTTGGGATAATTTAGTTTTAGTATGACTCAAGAGATATGAAACTGCTCAGTACAAAAAACGAAAGAAACTAAAATAAAATGCACTACATTTTAGTTTCAGTTCTTTTTGTGATATTACATTGATGAGTGAAGGAGACTAGCAATGAAGAGCGCAACATCGCTAAGCTACAGAAAAGGTTTGTATGCTTAATCCTTCCCGACCCCTACCCAAAAATCTGACAGTGATAGAGCTCCAGAATACTCACTCACAGCACAGACAGCCAGCACAGGAGAGGAAACCTTTACTTAACCCTTGCATGTCTAGGAAGCAGACGAGATGATAAAAGCAGCAGAAGGAAAACATTCAAATAAATCACACTGAAAGCTAATGACAGAGGAGGGCTGGATAGAAAGAACCCCTTTATAACAAGCAGCGCTGGGAGAAGAGAGAGACTTTATAAAACGTGTGTTATCTCCCCTCCCGCTCTGCATAATAGGCGCTTAGGTCTGATACATTTTATATTATCCAGGAGCACTATCCCCCTTTCGTCATCTATAATACATGCTTTTTATAAAGTCCCTCTCCACTCCCAGTGCTGCTTGTTATAAAGGTTTTTTTATGTCTGATACATTTAGTATCCAGCTCTCACAGTTACTCTGTCATTATGAGCCTTCAGTGTGATTTATTTGAATGTTTTCCCTGGATTTAAAGTGCTTTATTTTATTATAAAAAATAAATTTGCACCAGTCATCTCTTCTCTTCTCTGAGCTTTCAGACGGATTTACGTTAATATTTTCCCTCTCCCCTGCTTTTATATTCCTGTGTCTCCCCCACAGAGATACAAAGTTTAAGTAAAAGTTCTCTCTACTGTGCTGGATAAGCATTGCATTCTGAAGTTCTGCACCCTCCACATGCCAATGCAGTAGGATGTTCTATACAGAGAGGGGCATTAATCAATGCAGGAGGATGTTCTATACATTATACAGAGAGGGGTATTAATGCAGAAGGATGTTGTATACATTATACAGAGAAAGGTATAAATTGAGGAGGATGTTCTATACAGAGAGGGACCACTACAATAGTAATTGTATCCACTGGTTTTCGGATGAATGAAATTAGTTTTCATACTAAAGAACTGAAAACGAATTTCTTTAGCGACTAAATAAATTGCATTTTATGACTAATCCATTAGTTCAAAATGAAATTTTGTGCTGTGCACATGTCTACTAAAAGTTACAAAATCACATAAAAACCGGCTCTTGAAAGACATTTTTTTTTACCTCACACTTGAGTAATAAGTGACTGAAAATCGCTTGTCACTTGCTCCAATTTTATTTGCATTTCCTATACAGTAACCTGACAGCCAAGCCAAGTTGCAAAAGATCTGTCTGCTTGACTAGGAATAGCAGCTGAGCCATTAATGGGCCAGATCACAACTAGCCCTTTAATGAGGAGCTGCAGAAGAGAAAATGCTGATCAAACTTTTTCCCATTTTAAACTCCCCATTAATGCCCATATTATGGCCGAGCCGCTGTATCAGCATCTCAAGCTGGTATATTTCCCAGCTATTCCCTGATACCTGCAGTGGTGGTGCTCCCTGCTGCGTGTATCAGCTCCATGAAGTTCTTAGACCTCCATGGAGCTGAGCATCCCTGCATGAGCTCTTTGTGAGTTTGCTTGAGCATGGACACTCTGGAGGTGCAGAAGGATCCACAGAAGAGCACTGGGAGTTATTTTTTCCCAGTCATCTCGTTGCTCTTGGATAATGGAAGCAACGGATCCTGGTGCCTTCAATTCCCTCAGATTGAAATGTTAACCCTTTCACTATCAAGATCGAGATATCTTGGGCTTCAAAGGCACCATCTGGTGCCAAATATCAAGTTACCTCTGCAGCTCTGAAGGACAAAAGCAAACAAAATTTAATTGTTGCAAATTAATTTAGTTTGCTTTTGGGCTGCAGAAGGTGCCCCAAAGTATAAGCCCTGTGGGCATAATACCCAAAGAGCTAAAACTGTTTAAAAACCAAATCCGCTGAAAAATGTCCTGACATTTTGGGCTTTCAGCAGCCGATGCAGGGAACCATGAGCTACAACTCAAACTGCTGTAACTCAATTTGGAAAGTAGACGGTGCCATCTGCTGGCCGAATATGTTATTACAATAAGAAATACACTGGGAATATTCCCAAATATTTCTTACAGTAGAATTAATTATAAATGATTTTTTGAAAACTTCACTGGTTCCTGACAATTTTTTTTGGAAAATCAATTGGTAGTGAAGGGGTTAAGTGATTTTGCAACCAGGATGCAAAGGGTTAAATCCTAAGGAATACAGGAGCTGAAACTTGTGGTGCCTGCAGCCACTATTGGACTGCCCTATGCTTCTTCCGGAGCCAGGCACTAAAAAGCAGCTACGCTGGAACAGGTATGCTAAAAGGGAAATGGTAAATGAAATCTAAAGGCATACAGAGTTATTCCAAGAAAGGTGAAACCTAGGAGAATGACCGGAGAAGTAAAAATTCCAGGTCAAAATAGCCAAAACAGAAAAATTTCCAAATCGGCTATTTGGTCTAGATTGTTCTCTTTTCCTGCCATTCTCCTGGTTTTCACCTTTCTCTGAATAACCCTGTTTTTTTCTTACCATATTCCTGTTACTGGAAACCTTGGAGTAGGACCCTATAATGGCTCTGATAAGTTTACAAATGCTTTGGTTAGGTTTACACTAGTTTTGGAATACAGCCCACAAATGGGAAAGTGGGAAATTAATTCACATGGTAAATTTGCAAAGTTGTGTTTTCCACAAATTCCTGTGAATTCAGCAATTGATGAATTATATTTGCTGTAAATAGGGGGAGTATCAGCAGATATGCTGGTTCAGTGTTTGAACAGCTGTCAAAAGAACACTTTGTAAATTCAACCAAGTAGTAATTACGTACACATGTACAGTATTAGCATCTTTAAAACCCTGCCTTTTCATCCTTATTTAAAACGTTCAAATTACAGGTTTTCTTTCACTATGAGGCAATCCACATTTTAAGGGACTCAAAGCAAATAAAGAAATGTCTTCAGTTTTGATTTTTCACTTACATTTTTACATATACTGTAATTTACATGCACATATGTAAGCTGCTTTTGTACCCATGCAATACATTATGGTCCATATTACATTACTAACAATAACGTTAGCACTCACCTATGTGAGCGATAACGTTAGCTCTGGTGGCCCTAGCGCGGGCGCACCATATTACAACCCGAATGCTAACGGGTTAAAAAACTCATTAGCGATTCAGAGCTTGCGCTTTTCAGTGCAAGCTTACTGTACTTTGCGCTCCCTATGCTTAACATGTATTTAACTCGAAAGCCCACAGGGCCTGGTGCTAACGGATTCCGCTTCTGCAGAATCCATCAGCACCAGCAGAAAATCCCCCCAAAAATCAGATACTCACCTCTCATCCCGCGTCGGGAACAGCGGCTCAATCCGCTCCTTCTTGCCGCCGGGAGCAGAGAGAGAGATGGGGGAAAAAGTCTCCCTCTGTAGATCACTATGCCGACCTGCCAGATTGCGCGAGGCGAGATCCTGTGGGTCATGTGACCGGCAGCAGAAACCTCAATGGAGTTCTATGGACTCCATGGAGAGGATGCTCGCGGCAGTGCTTTGCGGTCCCCCGAGCATCCCAAGGCTTTACTTTTCTCTTTAGCGACCCCATTTTCGCATGATGAATGTAATATAGCCCACTGTGTATAATGCAGTACTGTGTTTAAGAAGTGGGTAATTTCCAAATTGGGGCTAGATCACAACTGGCCCAGTAATGGTGAGGCGAAAAGAGGAGACGGCTGTGCGAGCCCTTTTTCATTAGTGTTAACAGCAGGGGTGGCTCGTCCATATTAGCACAAGGGGCAGTGCCCTCCCATATTTTTTGGAATATTACAAATGTAAACTCAAATTTTTTTCTGGTGGTTTTTATGTCATTTGACATGTGCTTGATTGATAAAATGTGTTATGTCTCTTTAAGGAGTGTCATTGTCTCCTCAACAGTTGCCAGGCAGGTTAAAAAAAAAAGAAGAAAGATTGAGTGGTTGAAAAAATGTCCATAAAAGCTGTGTTGATGCTGCAATACAGATTTTGTTTCCTGCTGCACACACAAGGTGCCTGCCTTAATCCCATAATATCTTAAACACACCCAAGATTTGCCTTAATGTGCTAAATAAAAATAAGAAAACAAATAAGAAATAATAAAAAAAAGTGCGGCAATAAACAGGATTTCTTCGTTTCACACACTGAAGTTTTGTATGCTCAGAGTTTTTTTAAATAAAATGGCTGAGATCAGCATTCAGTTTTTATTTTTAGCAAATAATAAAAAAATCACTTTTTTCACTTCTAGATTTTTTTATACTGGATAATGTTTTATATCTACTTCTTGTGGCTGATTTCTGGATAATTTCTTGTAATTATTGAATTTATGGCCATTTTATTTGCTTCATTAATATGAATATGTCTATGAGGTTTATTCCCTATATATGGTATTGCCCACATATTTTGGAGGTAGTATGAATAAAAACATTTGTGTTTCCAGTCTGGCACCCCACCAACTAGAAATGTCGCCACTGGTTAACAGCCCTATCACAGCTGAACTGCTGTATCAGCAGCTCAAGACGGAATATTTTTTAGATATTCAGTGATACCAACAGTAGTGCTGCATGCTGCCAAGGTATCCGCTCCAAAAGTCCATACTAAGCACAGTGCGACCCTGCATGAACTCTGCGAGAGCTTGCTTGAGCAGGAATACATAGGATCTGCAGAAGGAGCCGAGGAAGAGTAATGGGAATTATTTAAGAGTCTTCTGCTGGTGTGGCCAGAGGAAGCAGTGGATTACACTTCATTTCACATTTCCCTGCATGAAGGGGTCTCCTATGTAAACCTACCCTGATTTCATGTAAACTTACCAGAACCTGTAAAGTCTAATGAGTTCATAAGTTTATGAGAGCACTGGTTATTTTTATACTCCCAGACAATGAACATAATTCTCCACCTACTGGACTATTATTTTTTTTTGCATTGTGCGGTCCTGTTAACAATTTAAACGTCAAGCAATATAAAGTATCAAATAATTTTTATGCATTGACAAACAGAACCGAACATATCAAAGTGACTAATGAATATTTTTCAGTTCATAAGGTATATATTTACCCCCCTTCAATTCCTAGTGATTTTTCAAAAAAACAGTCAGGAACCAGTGTTTTTTTTGTTTTTAAATATATATTATTTATTAATTAATTCTGAACACAGATACACCCCCAGTTATAAGAGAGTGTGCACACGTATGCAACCATATTTTTTTATTTTTCCTCCCTCTACCTAAAAGACGTCAGTTTGTGTTTCAATTAACTTGTACAGTTTATGGGTCACAATAAAGGTGGAAGAAGTTCTGAAATGATTCATCTTTGTCTCACTTTTTTACATCACAGAAACCTGACATCTTAACCCCTTAATGCCAAGCAGGTGGTGCCTGGTGGGAGGGGATTAACGCCGGTGGGGCGTACTAGTAGGCCCTGCCGTCAGCTGCTGCGGCAGCCCTCTCCTTTGGTCCACCCATGCAGCTGACATGCAAAGCGCGTGATTGGATGCAAGAGGACGGCCTGAGTTCAGACTGTCCCGCAGCAGCAAACAGGGGTCAGTGCACACCGAGTGCTGGAAGGGGCCAAGGCAGCTCATAAAAGTCAACGGGGCATACTAGTATGCCCCGCGGCTTCAAGGCCCACCCGCAGCAGGGACGGCATGGTACGCCCTGCAGCAGGAAAGAGTTAACAGGGGTGTGTTAACTTTTTTATCCACTGTAGCATTGTTGTACTATTGTTTGCAACAATGGTGACTATGCTTCAGAAATTTTAAAGTGCTGTTCATTGAAATCCTTTAGAAAGTACAGTGAAAAGAACATTAAAAACACCACAACTTTTGCCTGAAACTCCGGTGGCCAGTACAGTGAAATCTATGCTGAACAACGTTGGAAGAAACTATGGTGGAACCCCCAATGCAATGGCAACAACTCTGAGACTATGCTGACCAACCCTAGAAGAAAGTCTCGGTATAAGAATGGTGAAAATTACAGTGAACTACAATGGACTGTCCCTAAAAAGTGAATTCATTGTACTTTGAGTGTAGCCAATCCATCGTAGAACCTTGGACATTCACAAAAGTAAAAGTATTGAATATGCCCTGAAGCCTTCAAATTGTAACGATGATTGAGCTGCCAGTTCCTGCGAGTAAACCATTGCTCAAAAAAAAACCCCTAAAAGTTACAGTGCACTGTGGCAGCACAACAGACCCATAATCTTCTCCTAGAGCAAAATCACAATTTTAACACACATTTAAGGGTTTACTACATATCCTATGTTTCCAAATAATGTTATGATTAATTGTTTGTCAACAAAAAGTGTTTTGCAGTGACAGGGTTGAAAAAGTACAAATAGTAAAAACATAAAGCTATGTGAAAGTCTACAAAATATATTTCTTGTAAATAAAAGCAATTAATTAACAAATATTACCTCCAATTTCTCTCCAAAATTCGCATTCTGAGTGAATCGAGTGAATACATGTATTGAATGATAGAAGATATAACAAGGCGTTATTTAAAAATTAAAGATATACTGTAGTAATCCAATAATTGTTAAGGGGAGATAACTTTTTATAGCCTAACATTCTCACTATTAAAATAAGAATTTTATTACCTTTATTTTTAATTTCCTTAGTAGAATGAGTAGCATATACAAACTCCCCAGCACATGTATAGTTTTAAATAGGAGATGTTTACTTTGTAGTGCTCACACAATGTAGACAGAAAACTGTAGTTTGCAAGTGCTGTTGCCAAAACAGCTTTTTGTAATATATTCTCTGCACAGGTGGTTTAACCTATGACATGTTTATAGCCATGACTTTATCTGTGACACAGCAGAGCAATCTTGCCCGTTGACATGACTGAGTGACCGGAACTGAGAGTGTTAGTCTGGGTCAGTAGACATGCCTAGAAGGTAACACTTTGATTATGGCAGACTTCCATCTGTGGAGTTGAATTCTGAAAAATATATATTGATAGTGTAGTATGTTGCTTTTTCTAGGCAGTCTAACACTGATTACAAACTAACTTTTAATGTGTTATGTTGCGAACAGTGTTCTAAATGTTTGGTGCGATATAAAAGCTAAAATTAGCTATTATTTCGAATTCTAGCAAGTTGAAACTTAAGCAGTCAATTTACACATTTACCAATATATTAATTTTCATGTATATATGTCTCTTCATCTTTAACATGCTGCAGTTTCTAATATATTATGGAGAAAAGAAGGTATTCACACTTTTTTCTTTATATATTTTCCTACTGTCTTTAAAAATATAAATGCATTTTTATTGTATTGTATGTTTCTTTATGACTTGTGATTAAACATTCTCACGGTCTATAGAATATTTGGTTTGAATGGTCAAAAGAACTGCCTAGGGCATCATTTAACAATCATGTAATGTAATTTAAAAATTTCAATCCATTAAATTAAATCCCTATGGTAAAGCTATTAGCAAATTGAATCCATACTTAAACCAGTAAAAAAAAATATGTTTGATTTACACATATGAAGTATGATCTATGTATAAAAATCCAATTATGACAATTATTTTTGTAAAGTACAGAATAATGAAGACAAAATTTTAAAGAGAGAAAGATATATAAAGTTCATACATACACACACACACACTCTCTAACTGGAAATACAACATACAAAATGTAAATAAGAGGGACTAATTATTTTATTCAAGATGGGCATAAGGAATAGAGGTGTGCACAGCTGAAACATTTGTTTTGTTGGAAAATAATTTAGTTTTTGTAATTTCATTTTGATTCGATTCGAATTCTGGATCAGTTAAATCCGTTAAAAAAATCCGCTAAAAAAACAATATATCAAATCATGCTCAATTACTGTTAGATTCGGGTTAAACATGAGGGTTAAAAGGCAAGCTAGAGTTAAATATTGAGCTGTCTGTTGGCCTCTGGTTCTGAATACAACAGATTCAGCACCACAGCCAATTGACAGCGATGGGGTGCTTTGTGAAATAGTAAAATGGATCTGATTCGTATTCATAATTTTGTTTGTAATTTGGGATCGATTTCAAATTTTAGGATCAGTAAATAAAAAAATAAATAAAAGGGGTTAAATTACTGTTTCACTGCAGTGTGCATAGAGAAATCATTCAATCAATAGATCTCTTGTGAAACAGTATAACGAATCAATTTCATTAAATACTGTTTCGTTTCGTTTCAATTCGGATGAAATTAATTTGTTATTTTGGAAGTACTTCCGAAATACACATTAACGAATTTTCAAACGAATTGAGATCCGTTATGAAACAGATACACACCTCTAATGAGAATGATAAAAATTATACATCTACATGAAAACCATAAAGAACAAATCTGCATGAAATTCTATTTCTGATAAATGTTCTTCTTCTTTGTGGAATAAATGCGAACCATCAACTTTAAGCTGCTTTCTATTCCCGGCTCTATTATGAACAAGCCTCTATATTACTGACTTGACTCATAAAGGAGCCACTAACCTATACCGGTAGCAGTGCAACACACCCTCACTAGTATCATGTCCTGGATCTATAGGACTCCATGAAGATAAGCAGAAGCCATAATTAAGCACTAGCAAGCGGGGCCACACAGAGACTGTAGAAGGATGCTGCCATCTATGTGTTACTACTTTCCTTCTGCAGGAGATGAGGTGGCAGATCGTGCCTTCCACTGCACTGTTGGACCAGAGATAAGGGATTGAATGATGTATTTGTTTTTATGTGTTACTCTCTTCACTATCAAGTAATTTTCCAACAAACCACTGGCAGGAAACAGTATTTTGTTGAAAATGCACTTTTCATTTATTACAACATGAAATCATTGCAAATATTCACATTTGTTTCTACTGTAGTAGTCCTATGTGACCAGCACATGTCAATGACAATGTTTTTTTGGAAAATCACTTGGTAGTGAAGGGGTTGATTGTTTTTCGCACCCACATCTGTCACGCCCTAGGTGTTTAAACGTTAGGTGCACATTCTGGAGCCCTTTTGCAAACTTAATTAATTTGCAATAAATTACATTATTTTGAATTGCTCCAGAATTAAACTAAATGAAGAATACATGATATTTTTTTGTATTAAGCGATTTTACTGATGGAAGAACTGTGCTGTTGCAATGGAATTTCTTATACCTTGTGTTACATATGCACATATTATTTTTACAGGCGGGACAAGCTTTCTTTTCTCCTCTGATACTTATCATTGCTTATTGGTTACAATAATCTATTGGTGGGTTAAAATATTCTGCAAAAAGAGTTGAAGGGGATTATTTGTAAAGGACAATCATATACAATTATTATCAATTGAATGCACTCGTTTGCAAATTTCAGAGAAGCTTTTAAATAAAGTGCCATGGTGATTTACCATAGCAATTTCTGTTGTGTACAAATTCATACATCTTCCTTAACTGAGCTGTAATATTTTGGGAATTGCGGAAAGATATAAAAATGTTGAATGTATAGCGGGTTACATAAAATAATATAAAATATAATAGTATATAGTATTATATAATCATATAATATTTACTAATTGTCTAATAACATACCTAATATAAGCAACTCACAACCTGTGCTAATAGAAAGCAGATAGCCAAACAGCGACGAGAAACGTTTCTGAATATTAGCATTTTAAAAAGCGATCCTCTAGGATGTCCATTATCAATAACAATGAAAATTAACAAACTGGAAAAGTAGAAATTGTAATGGAAGAATAGACTATTTCATTTTTATTGGCCTTCGCTTTGCAATATGGGTTGTTTTCAAGTAAACTAAAGAAAGGCATGCATTTGTGAACATTAGTTTAAAAACATTGCATTTGAACTTTTTCTGATATTCAGGTAATAACAAGCATTTTTTAAAACAAACCAAAGTATAATGGAATAGAAAAATCGATAGTTTCCAATGGGACAATTTCAGTGCTGCCGAACTGTGGTGATTTACATCGTATTTTTCTGTCAATTCGCTTGTATTTGGTGAATTGACAGCTTTGTGAATAAACCAGTTGCCCCAAAATTGCACACAACAGTGAAATAGTGAAATCCAACGTTCGGTGCAATTCAGTGGCAAATTCGGAGGATAGTGAATAACCCCTATAGCAACAATTGGCATTGCCATAATCTGCAATTTGTATTTATTAAGAAATTTGTAGTACACATACACAATAAAGAATATGCAATTGAATGTGACTAGAAATAGCAACTTGCACATCCCATCAACATACAGCACCATTCTGGTTTAATTTTGTGTGTTGTTTGACTGTCTAACCTATTTATGGGGCAGTTCTCAGTAAAATTGCTTCCGGCTTATTTTTTTTTTCGCAATTCACTCTTTATATATTATATTAAATTATGTAAAATCTATGACTGAGTTTGACTTAGGCTAGAGTCAGACGAACGCAGTCAGGGCGCACTCTGCGTGCGTGCATAACAGGCAGACGTACTGACAGAAGATACTGTAGACACCACACGGTCTGTTTTTGTTGACGGACTTGGAAAAAAAGGGAAATCTGGGAAACAAAATTAATATGATAAATGATAAGAATTTAAAAAGGATATGAAAAGCCATTTTGTGCGTCAAGGTGCTGGACATCGTAAATGTGCTGTGTCTGACATCTCATCGCTCACACAGAATGCTACACGGACGTGGCACACTCTGCGTGTCCGTAGTAGCGGTTTTACGTTCTTGCTTAACATGCGTCCGTTTGCCACGTGTGTTTGTGCGTGAGTAGTTCGGTACGCACGAACTTAGTGTGTGCGTCTCTATTGATCATGATTCTATGAGTCTATCACAAAATTAAACCTACCCACAAGGCCAAAAAATCCACTATAACAATAATGGTAACACCACACCTTCAGAATACAAGATGGAAAATTGTGAATATCATGATTAATCACACAATGCAAAGAGGTATTGAAACCTAATATATAGAGGAGATGCTGATCTGCTTGAGCTTGTCAAACCAATCACAAAGCATTGGTGACAAAAGATTAAAAAGAAAAACTTTATTAAGGCACAAAGCCAAAAATTAAGAACCAAATACAATATGATCACATTGGACAAACACACAGAAAAGATAAAAGGTGTTCAATTAACTTTAAAGGGCCAAATTTCTCATCCAATTCAGCTAGTACTATATACGTTGGAGAGATAAAGCTCAACAACAATAGGGAGCCTGAGAACACATAAAGGAATTGGAGCAGAAACCCTTAGTATAGATCTATGTGTGTATATATTTATATATATATATATATATATATATATTGGAAAGTCTGCCATGCACTCATGCTTATTGATTCAAAAAATGCCGGTGCCTTACCGCTAGGCTCAATATCCAAATTGCAACTCACTTAAGAACGCGGTGGCACTCCAGGACTGTTGAGATTTCTTTTATTCAATCCATAAAAAAAGATTTTATGGATTGAATAAAAGAAATCTCAACAGTCCTGGAGTGCCACCGCGTTCTTCAGTGAGTTGCAATTTATATATATATATATAGATATATATAGCCCCTGAAACAATCTGCAGTATGAGAGGGCATATGAACCACCAAATCACCCTTGTGATGCACTATCACAGCAATGGTCTGTCAGAAGATAATTGGAAACATGCCGCCCATACAATGGTCAATGACAATAGCAATGCCACAAACAGTAAACAAAAAATCACTGAATAAGGGAGATTTGGGGGTAAGGGTTAGCTGCCCACAATAGAAGTTGCACCCGATGCGTGTTTCACCTTGCACAGGCTTGTCAGGAGTGCTGGGAATGTGCTGGGATCGGGCAGGGCAGGTGCTGAGGTCGGTGGCCTGCCCCTTAGCAATCGCTAGGCTTGTGGATGCTGGGGCAGTGCTAACGCGCAGTCCCCAGCATCTGCTCCATGATGAAAGCTTCTCCTGCCAGGTCACATGACCGGCCTCTCGTGAGATCCTGCTGGTTGGTGGACTGATCACAGACGGAGACAGAGGACCTTCTTCCCCTAGTCTCCCTCTGCTTCCGGGGCTAGAAGCAGCAGATCGGGCTGCCGTTCTCGTCGCGGGATGATAGGCAAGTATGTGATTTGGGGGGGTTGAGCTGCAGGTAACGAATTCTGCACCAGCGGAATACGTTACCTACACCTCTGAGCTGGTGGTAACTTTTTCATTAGTGCGAGCTCTTAGTAACTAGTGTTAGGACCAAGTGATCCTAATGCTAGTTAATCTGTGCTTGTACTTTGCACTCTCCATGATAAATATAGGAAGCGCAAGGTACAGTAAACTTGCGCTATGAATCACTAATTAACGAGCGCTAATGGTTTTTTATCCCGTTAGCAATTTGAAGACGATCTGGCCGCAGCTCTATGACCTCCATTAAGCTAAAACTGACGCTTGTGTTAGCTTGAAGAAGTTGATGGAGCCCATTATGTCTAATTAATAAAGGGTAGTATAAAGTTAACTGCTTTTATGTTGATCCGAGAAGGGCTAGTCATCTGTGCTATTGATATTTGATGTTTTAGCTGTCATAAAGTAGCAAACTTTCATTTGCTTCAGCCAAGCAATGTACAGTATTTAGCACATGTTGTAGATGTTGACAGAAGGAATTTGTGCAATCAAAACTAAAGGTTCTATTCACTAATAGTGAAGTCAGGAGAATTGCCAGAAGAGAACAAAAAATTCACCAAACGTGCAGTACCCAGGGTTAATAATATTCAATAGTTTACCTGAAATTTGCCAAATAACTTATATAACTATAATCATATTGATTTGACAAAAGGGACCCAGTCACATAGTGAGTATATTTCATACATATTTATTTTCTTTGTTAATCCGTATATTTGTGTTTTGTTTTTAATATATAGTGTATTTATTACTTTGTATTTCCGTACCTACTGTAACAATTCAATGTTCTTGAACCCACGACATACTTGAAAATGAGAGAAATCTCAATGTATCCTTCCTGATAAAATACTTTATAAATAAATAAATAACAATATTAGTGTTACTTTTTTTAACTTCTCCTGCCAATTCTCCTTACTTCACCCTTTAGTAAATAGATGTGTAGATTAACATAAAAGCTGTTAGAGCTCCAAGTCGAGGCTAGTGCCCCCAATTAGGATTACTATGGGGATAATACTTCATTAGAACAAAGAAATTATAACAAAATCATAATGAGGAGTAGTATCACAACAAGTGTGAAAAGGATGAAGCAGAGGCACACTTAGGAACATTGAGTAAAGTTACAAAGCGGCGGAGGGAGAGGGGGATGAAAATGGAGTAGAGCAGATTGAGGTAAAAGGAATGGGACAGAGGCCCAACAGTAAAGAGAAGATCAGGCAAAGGCTCAAGTTGAACAGTGCCAACTCAAGCACCATAGAGCTTCTAATCTGATAATAGCAGGACTTTAAAGATATGATTTTACTATTTCTGGATATATATGCATGACTACAATAAAATGTTAACAAGTTTTTCTCTTTTTTTAAAGGACTTGGTATTGGAAACCTATTCTATGTTTTCAGCAAAGATGGCATCAAAGTTATACAGCCAGTGGAATGTGAATACCAGAGACATATAAAAGCCAGTGAAAAAATTATTGGAACTCAGGTATTTGCCTGTTTTAAGACATTTTGTTAATGCATTGTCTATATCAACAGTGAAGACAGTGAAATGTGTACTAAATGGACAGGTTGTGTTTTTCCATGCAATATTCATCAAGCAGTGGATATTATATTGGTCATAAGATTAATTGTTTGTTAAGCACTTGGATGGTGGCTCTCTGATTCTAAACCTGGCAATAGCTATAATTTAATCCCTATCAAAGGAAAATTAAGTTGTATAAAACATGACTGGTTTCTTTACAAATATTTTTTTAGAAGAAAACTTCACTTCACTAAATACAATAAACAATATTTAACTTTGCACTCAACAATAACAAACTGTATTAAGACGTAAACAAAGGAAATGTAAAAGTATGTTTCAAGGGTTACACTAGCAGAATAATGCATTTTATGATAGCAGTTACAAAACCAAGAGAGAGAAGAACAAACTTGAAAACAGGAGCTACTTCTAAAATTCTCAATTTTCTCAACAAATTAAAGTTTTATTACCTATTTTTGTAGCATCGTATTAGATCACTTTAGTTCATTTGGGAGTAGTTATGAAGCTTGCGATTCCTGGTGGACTTCATTGACTTACTGTCAAATTGCTTATATGGGAATGCTACTAAAATCAAAAGAAAACCATGGTTTTGTTGTTCCGTTGTGCCCTATTTCTCAAAGTAATTTTTATGTGTGAAGACAATGCTATTGAATCAGAACAAATAGGCCACGTTCAGCCTACTAGCCTTTCTTTCGCTCTTTCTATTTCCACCTTCTATATCTTTAACACACTTGAAAATATAGAAAATAAGACTGATGACATGTGTGTATATCCTGCGCATTTAGACTAAATTATATAGTATTCTAATGCATTCGTGTACAGGTTTTCCCAATGTTCATGTAAAATTAATTGAACATGCTTTAAATAAGTATATATTGATCGAAACCCTTTTATCCGATGATTATTTTTTGGGTGAACAAATTATGGATAAAATTAATCAGGATGTAGTTTTGTGCACTTGGGAATCTGTTGAAAAGATGACGCAAGAATTATGTTTATTTGTGTCCTGTTCTCTAGTTGTATATCAAGTAAAAGAGCTGGACACTCCATGGTGCCACTAAATAAGAGCTGATTTATTACTGGAGCAAGGTGCAACATTTTGGTTCTTTTTGGAACCTTTATCAAGCATCCAGGAGGAAATGTTGATAATATAAGTTTAAAATGAATGAAACAGCAGCTAGGCTTTACTCAGGAGAAGGTAAAACTGTCTGACTGTCAAAGCTTTTTGAAGATTGATCATCTTAAGGTTTGGTGGCAGATAAAGTATATAGGGTAGAATTGGATGCCCCACCAATAGAATACCCTTTAGTAAAGTATGACCTAGGAATCACAAAAAAGGATGGCCCCTATTCCCCACACTTGTTGGATAAATGGATACTGTAAATAAGAACATCTGTGCCTGGAGATTTTCCTTACACTCTCCATATTACCATAGCAATGTTGGAGTAGGCACTTTGTTAGCACCTAGCTCTGAAACGAAACAGAGGACAGCCAAATACCAGCAATTATTTGGAAAGCCCACTAATTAAAGAAATGCTGAATTTTTAGCCCAACTTGGAAGTAAAAATAATTATTAAAATGTATAATAACATATTCTGTGAATATAAAGTTATGTGGAATCATATAAAACACAAGATAATACAAAATAAATGCAATTTATTTTCATAAAATTATATCGTTATACCAATGTTATTTGGAAAATCCTTTAATTAAAGAAATGTTGAATTTTTAGTAGCACCATGAAGTAACAAATATGTTAGTAAAATTTATAATAACATATTTAATAAATAAGAAATAATGTGGAATCATATAATACACAAGATAAAACAAAATAAATGCAATTTATCATCATTAAACTTTCAAAGGATAGAATTGTTAGCATCATCAGTTGCTGTTGCTATTGAGGAGAGGGTGGGACAAGTTCGTGGCCATCTTCAGTGCACAAAATAAATAGTTTTATTCTTTTCATTTACGATTCCTTTATCTTTGTTAATTGTGTTAAATTGTGTAGACTCAGAAATAGCATGTTAGGTAAAGTTGTTCATACTTTTATTTTCCTACTAAAAAAATCAATCATAATAAATAATTTACCATCTATATTTGTAAAATAAATATCAAAGTCAAGCTATTAAAGTGCTAGACAAATTCTCATTTTATATATAAAGTAGCAATTACCCAATATGCACAAACATAAACATTATGACATTTTATCATTTTTTTCTTTTCTAGGATGAAGTTTGTCCGGAAGCAGACAAGGAAGAGACACAAAGCTGTGTATGGGCTTCTGCTGTTAATGTAAAAGATAAATTCATATATGTGGCTCAACCAACTTTAAACCGTGTCCTCCTTGTTGATGTACAAACACAAAAAGTTGTGCAGGTGAGTTATTATACTTTAGAGGTGTGTTTTTTATTTTAAAAATGTTGAAATACATATTATAATATGCAAAATACTTTTTAAATCACTTGACAATGGTTTTTAACTTTTTCAATATTAGTCAGCACCATGTCACTAAATGTAAACAATAACATTGAAACTCTAATGAATCATGAAGTAGAACATTACCCTCATAGTGACCAGGCAATTTTACCATTGTCTGTCTGAAAGTACCAACTGCTGTTTTTACATTTCTGCGCTGTTTGTGTTTAGGTCTAATTTTCCTCTTACTCATTTATGGAACCCATACATATTATATACCATTTTTCTCGCCATTAAATGGTTTTCAAAAGATACCATTTTTCATTTTCATTATATCGTATAAATTACTATAAAAAAACTTTATGAAAAAAAGCATGTTTTCAAACTTTAACCCTGTCACTTCCAATATCGAGATATCTTTGGCTTCAAAGGCATCACCTGGTGCCCTGATATCGAGATATTTCGAAAATGCTGATCTGCAGCCCAAAAGCAAATGAAATTTGTTTGCTGCATACAAATTTGGTTTGCTTTTGGGCTGCAGAAGGTGCCCTCAATGCTTTAGCCCTGTGGGCATAAAGCCCAAAGAGATAAATCTGTAAAATCAACTGCTCAAAGCTATGAAATATTGGGCTTTCATCAGACGATGCAGGGAGAAATAGAAGAAAATAGACCAGCCGCTAAAACCTCTAACTCAATTTGGCAGTAGATGGGCCATCTACTGGCCAATAATAGGTTATGTAATTTAAGACATACAATGGGTATAAGCTCAAATATTTCTTACTTTACAAGTAATTAAAAATGATTTTTTCGAAAAAACACTGGTTTCTGACAATGTTTTTTTGGAAAACCACTTGATAGTGAAGTGATCCCCAAAATCTACAACCGTCAAAAAAGACCCCGGCTAAATAGTTTCTAAATTTTGTCCTGAGATTCGAAATACCCAGGGTATTATCACGTGCCCTGAGCTAAAACCGGGACACTAAGGGGAAAATTAGCGTTTGCCTAACTTTCCCTTAGCGTCCCGATTTTCCAAGCAGATCGCGGGGCAGGTTCTGAGTCCATCAGCCTGCCCCTTAGCAATCGGTAAGCTAGCGGATGCTGGGGGCAGCGCTACAGTGCCAGGAGGATCATGCTTCCGGGTCTCATCACCAGCAGGATCTAGCCTCTCGTGAGATCCTGTTGGTCAGTGGAGTGATCGCTGAGGGAGACCATCACATATAGAGGAGCCATTAGTGAGAAATAATTACTGAAGAAACAGAACGGGAGACAACTGAGCAAAGTCATAGTTTAAAAATGTACAGAGGAAAACCACAAGCAATTTGCACTAGTTTTTTGTTGGCAGCATGATAAACCATTAAAATAAAGGAACATACAGTGCCCCCCACTAATATGATCAGCCTTGGTGCATACGAGCAAAGAAGACTGTGAAAAATTATCTCTATTTTTCTAAAAATACACAAGCACACTCTGCTTTCGTGGATATCTGAGGCTAGGGTCAGACTAACGCATTTTTTACGTCTATCATCAAAAAGTGCGTCCTAACACATGGATGCACATTTTGACGTAATACGCGATAGTGGTCATACGGTGCGCAATTACGGCTGTGATTTTTGAGCTATAAAAAACAAATGGATGTGATGTTGGCTGAACATGTGCAGCGTCTGCTGTCTCCTAATCACGCACACACGCCGCTATGCCGACGCAGCGCACTCTGTGCGTCAGTACTAGCGGTTCAACGTTATAGAAAAAATGCGTTCGTTTTCCGCTTGCGTTACCTGGCCGAGCTTTGCGGCCGTACTTTGTATGTTGGCCGTCGTTGGACGTCATTTGCTGCTACTACGGCCGTAATAAAGTGTTGCTAAACGCACGTTCACACTGCGTTCGTCTGACTACAGCCTCAAATTGCAGACACATCCCAGGTTTATCTGAAAAAATAAATCTTTGTTAAATATACAAATTATATATATCAATTCGGTAGGCCGTGTTAGTCCAGATGCCAAAATCACAAGTATAGCAGTACGTAATGATACCTTTTTATTGGACTAACGTTACATTTAAAAGACAAGCTTTCGAGAGAATTCCTCTCTTCCTCAGGTCTGGATGCTTACTGATCAGTCTAGGAACTGATCAGTAAGCATCCAGACCTGAGGAAGAGAGGAATTCTCTTGAAAGCTTGTCTTTTAAATGTAACGTTAGTCCTATAAAAAATGTATCACTACGTACTGCTATATATATATATATGTAATTATTGGCACCTTTGTCAATACTTTGTTACCTCCCCCTGCCAATGTAACAGCTATGAGTCTTTCTATGATGCCTGATGAGGCTGGTGAAAACATGGAAAGGGGTTTGAGACCGTTCCTCCATACAGAATCTCTACAGATCCTTCAAATGTTGAAATGGATGTTGGTGGAATCTCCTCATCAATTCAACCAGTTTTTTTTTCCTGGGGTTCAGGTATGGAGCCTGGAATAGCCATTGGGGGACCTGCATATTGAGGGCAGTAAACCATTTTTATATCAGTTTTGATGTATGATTTGGATAAGTGTACTGTTGGAAGATCCACCTATGGACTATGTTAAGCTTTCTGCCAGAGGCAGGCAGGTCTTCATTTAATATTTGTTTATGTTCGATAGAGTTCATGAAGCCTTTTGCATCCTATCAAAATCTCCAGGTCCTCTGGTAGAAAAACAACTCAAAAACATTAAAGAGCCACCACCATATTTTACTCTGGGCATGAGGTACTTTTCCATATGGCTAACTCTCTGTGTAAGCCAAATCCACCTCTGGTATTTATTCCCAAAAAGCACTATTTTGGTTTCATCTGACCAGAGTCCAATCCCATCTGAAGTTTCAGTGTCTGGCAAACTGAAAATACTAGAGTTTGTTTATGGATGAAAGTAGAGGCTTTTATTTTTAAAAACACATTAAAACAACTTGTGGTGTTGTTGGTGACATCAGATTGTACTATTGAAGACTTACTGATGCCACAATGCAATTAACTTTTGCAATACTCCAGCTGTGATCCTTGGCGATTTTTAGTTCACTCAAAACATCTTCTTCCCCATGCATTGAAACAATACCGACACACGTTATCTTCCAGGTTGATTCATGACATTTCCAGTTGACTGGAAATTCTTAAATATTGCTCTGATGGTATAAATTGGTGGAAATTGGCTTTTTCATTCCTTTCGCTGAGTTCTTATTGACAATTGCCATTTTGTGCAGCTCCGCTTCCTTTTGCCACACATCAAAGCTATATTCCTTTGTCTTACCCATTGTGATAAATGACTAAAGCATTTTGCCCTATCAGGGTTATTCAGAGAGCGGTGAAAACAGGAGAATGACTGGAGAATGGAAAATTCTAGGTCAAAATTTAATTTTCCATTCTCCAGTCATTCTCCTACTTTTCACCACTCTCTGAATAACCCTGTATGTGTTCTCTCAAATTTGTACACTTGTGAAACATGAAGCCATGGTTGAACAATTTCCTCTTCCTGGTCACCCAGGTGAACTCAAAATGTAACATATCAATGGAAATAAGAATTCATAGGAATGCCAATAATTGTGCCACACATATATTTTACAAAGATATATTTTTTGGGGGCTATGCTTGTGTTTTGTTTGCAAAATATACAAAGTACTCTGCTTTAATGGAAATCAAACAATTGCAGACACAAAATCAAAAGGTTAGACACGAAAGACAATTTACACAGCATTCTTTGCTCATATCCAGTAAGGGTGCCAGAATTAGTGGAGGGCACGGTACCTATGGAACTCAGTTAAGAATGCTTATGTAGGTGTCTTTATTGTGGTTTGTAGTGAAGCTTTACGAAAAATGTATATTTACAAAGACGAGAATTTTAGCATTATTGTTGCAATGTGGCTTAGTAGGGGCACTATCATGTGCCCTAAGCTAAAACGGGGACGCCAATGGGAAAAATTGGCGGTCGCATATTTCCTCTTAGCGACCCCATTTTACAAGTAGATTACAAGGCATGCACTGAATCCAGCAGTCTGCCCCATAACGGCCGCTAGCCTCTAGGATTCTCGCAGCAACGCTACCGCGCCATCGTGAGCATCCCCTTCTGGAGTCCATAGGACTCCATGGAGGTTTCTGCTGCCGGGTCACATGAATTGCAGGATCATGCCTCTTGCGACATCCTGCAGGTCTGTGGCGTGAACACAGAGGGAGACTGGGGACTATTCTTCCCCTGGCTTACTCTGCTCCTGGCAGCCAGAAGTGGCAGTTTGGTCTGCCATTCTTGCCACGGGATGACAGGTATCTATTTTTTTGGGGGGGGAGGTTCCAACTGCTGCTAACTGATTCTGTTGAAGCGGAATCCGTTAAATACAGCATAGAGCTATGGCTAGCTTATCAGTTAGCAGCAGCGGTTAGTAATTAGCATTGGGACTTTGTGATCCTAATGCTAATTACTCCTTGCTTACACTTTGCACTCCACATGTTAAGTATAGGGAGAGAAAAGTACAGTAAGCTTGCGCTAAAATGCGCTAATACCGATGCGCTAACAGATTTTTTAACCTGTTAGCGTTACTGCCTCCTAATAGCTATTAAGAAATAAAGATGTCATATGAGCTCGTTCTATATAATTCCATGTGCAACAAAACACTGTCAGAGGTTTTAGTTTTCTTAAATGGCCATTGAAGCGTAAGCTCACTCGCCCCATCAAGCCACGTCTCGGTAGAGTGAGTCCTAACCAATGTACCAAGAGCTGCTCTTCTGAGCAGCTACATGCTCTCCTGCTGCTTTTCAGCTAAGGAGAGGCATAAAAATGGTGGGTTTTATTTATACACGCACCAAGCACTTCCCATTTGGGGTTGAAAACAAAAATCTGGAAAAAGGAACAGCAGCAAAAATGACAACTGGTGTTACAGCATAATATACATACATGCAGAAAAAATGGCATCGCGCCTGTACTCAGAGCGGCTGCAACAGCCAGGAGTAACAGCCCAGTTCATGTATAAAACATAACAAGAAAAAAGGATGTCATCTGCACATCGTTCTATATATTTCCATGTACAACAAAATACTGTCAGAGGAATTATGTAGAAGTAACGCTATCACCTCAATTAACCTAGCGCTAACGCTCACTTACAGTTGTGTTCAAAATTATTCAACCCCCACTGAAATTGAGTGTTTTGGCAAGTTTGACATTGATTTTGATCATTCAGTCATCTTGCTTACAATTAAATCAAAGAGGCACGTGTAGGTCAGACAAATATAACATAACATTTATAATGAAATAACCACAAATGTCTTTTCTGTGCTCACATCATTATCAGTTTTATTCAACCCCCAAGTGACATTCAATCTTAGTACAACATCCTTTTACAGTTATAACAGCTTTTAAACGTGAAGCCTAGCTTGACACAAGTGTTTTGCAGCGATCTACGGGTATCTTCGCCCATTCGTCATGGGCAAAAGCCTCCAGTTCAGTCACATTCTTAGGCTTGCGCACTGCAACTGCTTTCTTTAACCACTTCAATGCGGAGGGCGTGCTCAGCGCGTCCTCCGCATTACCGCTGGTATGCGGAGGACGCGCTGAGCGCGTCCTCCCATTGGGGTCAGCGTTCGGCCGGGTTCCGGCCGATCGCTGGCCCCTCCGGTGCGGGCTGACATCCTCGATGTCAGCCCGGCATCCGGAACCGCAGCCGCCGGAATTAGGTGTCATCGCGGCAGCGCGATGACACCTAATTCAGGCGCCCCCCCCGCATGTGCGGAGGAGGCGCCTGAAAGGGAGGGGGGAGGTCCTTCGGACCTCTCTCCCTCCCGATCGGCAGCGTTGCGGGGGTTAACCCAGGCACCATTTGGAAGGGCACAGCCTGCCCTTCCAAATGGTGCCTGGCATTAACCCCTGGGGAGCTGGATCGCAAATCGGCGCTGAAAAGCGCCGATTCGCGATCCTTTCCCGGAGCTGGCCGACATCTTGGATGTCGGCCAAGCCTCCGGGAACTCCCCCTGAGGACTGGCGTCATCGTGCGTAGCACGATGACGCCAGTCCTGGACTTAACCCCTAACTGCCACCAACGGTGGAGATAGGGAGTTCCAATGAACTCCCTATCTCCCGATCCGTGGCAGCTAGGGGTTAAAGTTTGGTATGGTTGGATCGGCCAGAGCATGGCCGTTCCAACGATATCAAACACTACTGTGAAAAATTTTGTCAAAAAAAAAAAAATTAAAAATAAAAATAAAAAAAAAAAAAAAATAAAAATAAACACTTTTTTTTTCTTTTTTTTGGTTTGTTAATGCAGCAATATTGTTCCCATTTCATTTATAATGTGAACAATGATGCTGCACTAACGATTTTTGTATGCGGTGCGTTTGTTAAAAATCGCGTAATTTTCCCCAAAAAAAAATGTAACGAGACCCCATCTCTAATTTTTTTAACAAGCGCACCCCATACAAAATATAACCGCAATTGCTTGCATGTTAAAATGTGAAAAAAACACTTTACACGTTGTAAATTATACATATTTTATTGCATTTTTTGTTATAATATACAGACATGACATAACGTATACATATAATAATGACATATTATGAATATACCGAGTCTGACGGAAAGAACGATATATAATATGTCTGGGTAATATACTAAAATAAGCCTTCAAAACACGTTTAAACATGATGAGCAAAACCGGTAAAAATGACCTCAGCACAGAGGCGGGAAAAGCCTCAGCAGCGAAAGGGTTAAGTCCCACCAGAGGTTCTCAATCGGATTTAAGTCAGGTGACTGCGATGGCCACTCCAAAATGTTCCAGCCTTTAATCTGCAACCATGCTCTAGTGGACTTGGAGGTATGCTTGGATCATTGTCCTGTTGAAAGGTCCAACGTCTCCCAAGCCTCAGGTTTGTGACGGACTGCATCACATTGTCATCCAATATCTCCTGGTACTGAAGAGAATTCATGGTACCTTGCACACGCTGAAGCTTCCCTGTACCTGCAGAAGCAAAACAGCCCCAAAGCATGATTGACCCCCTGCCATGCTTCACAGTAGGCAAGGTGTTCTTTTCTTCATAGGCCTTGTTCTTCCTCCTCCAAACATAGCGTTGATCCATGGGCCCAAACAGTTCTAATTTTGTTTCATCAGTCCACAGAACACTATCCCAAAACGTCTGTGGTTTGTCCACATGACTTTTGGCATACTGCAGTCGACTCTTCTTATTCTTTGGAGACAGCAAGGGGGATGCGCCTGGGAGTTCTGGCATGGAGGCCTTCATTACGCAGTGTGCGCCGTATTGTCTGAGCTGAAACTTCAGTACCCACATCTGACAAATCTTTTCTCAGTTCCTCAGCAGTCACACGGGGACTTTTCTCCACTCTACGCTTCAGGTAGCGCACAGCAGTCGAAGTCAGCATCTTCTTTCTGCCACGACCAGGTAGCGTTTCAACAGTGCCTTGAATTTGCGAATGATGCTTCCTATGGTCTCTCTTGGTATGTTTAACATCTTTGCAATCTTCTTATAGCCATTGCCCTTCCTGTGAAGAGTAATCACCTCTTCTCTTCTCTTCCTGGACCATTCTCTTGACTTCACCATGTTTGTAACCACACCAGTACATGTCTAGAAGGAGCTGAGTATCACAGTCATTTTAAAGCTGCCTAATTGGTGCTTATTATGCTTTATTGCTGCTCCGTGACATCCACAGGTGTTTTCAGTACCTGATTGAAAACACTTGAATGAACCTCTGTTCTTCAGAGTGGTAGTCTTTAAGGGGTTGAATAATTGTGTCAAAGAAGAATTCACAAAAGAAACGTTTACTACTGTATTACAAAACCAATTGATGTCATTTTAGTTGCATATGGTTCTTTAAAAAGTCCTTGTAGGATTTCATTCTGAATACAATTACAAATGTACACTAAATTCCCTAAAACCCTTTACAGCATTGGGGGTTGAATAATTTTGAACACAACTGTATGTGAGCAATAGCTAGCGCTAGCGTTAAGGAGGTGATAGGGCCCTAGGAGGGTCATTTTAAAATTATTGAATTGTGCGTATTTGTACATTGTTATTTGTTCTTTCTGCTGCCGATCATGAAATAACCATCTTCTCAATCTCAAGTGATGACCAAAAATCAACTACTAGCCCCAGGGATTAGTTTGTACTGACTTTGATTGTGTCATAGCATTAAATAACATTGTCATCTCTATTCTATTTCCCATGTGTTCTTGGGAAAAATGTGTGCCCTGACTGTAACCTTTATTACATTTTCAATATATTATAGACTTTTTCTACAGATTTAAAGTGTCATTTTCTGGCCTTTATATATTTTACAAAATTGTTCTAATAAATGGAATCCTGAGTAGTATTATTGATTTTTGTAAAGAAAACACAATGTGTCCCTTGCTGTACATTGATAACAATCAGGGCTGCCATCAGAAATCATGGGTCCCACTGAACCACTGGTTGGGGCCCCCCTTCTCTCAGCTGTCCATTAAAGTAAACTAATTCAAAATAAAGCATTTTTTCTCTTATGCTTATTCTGCCCTGATTTTACATGGAGTGGGATAAATCCCTGGTGGTCCAGCAACGGGATAAAATGAGAGCCGTCACACTGCACCTCTGCCTGGCACAGACCATACTAATTACCCCCTCAGTGATGAATCAGAGAGCTTTTTCTGGCCCCAGATGCTGTGGCCCACTGGGAAATGTGTTGGTATCTTGGTGGGCCAGTCCTGGATGGCACGGAAAGACTCTCATATGTATGGCACTTAAACAAACAGTACAAGGTTTGGAAGGGACTAGGGTCCCCTGGACTCGAGCACTGACCCCTGAACATAACATGAGCTTTCACCCCCTTGATGGCAAACCTGATAACAATACCATATTATATTTTTAGATAGTAATTTGCATATTCTACTCCGGCAATGTCTTCTCTTTAAAATATTAATGCACAGGAGGAATATTTATTAACAAGCTAGCATAGTATTTAGTAACTAATTTTTAGATGGGAAATCAGATTCATTTTTAATTATACAGTAAATTATGCAAACCAATACAAAAGATTCCGGATGAAAATATTAACATATTAATCCCTGGAAATTCACTAATCAACTTAGCATACTGCTGCTGCATACAACAGTGAATGTTGCCATTGTTACAATCACGATAAATGTCAGCAACGACTAAAGGGATATTCAAACTGCGAGAGGAGAAGCTTTATCAAACCACTTCTTGAATTTCCCGTTTGGTTATTACCGAAGTATACCATGGTCACAACATTGGCGATATCCGCCATTGTGTGTAAAAATGGTACACCACGCTGGTTAGTGCATAACCCAATGGGGTTTTGTCAATTAAATGCCATTAAATGCAATCAATGTATCTTTTTTTTACTGGTTTTGAGAATACTTTGTAGCAGTCCACTTTCTTTTGCATTCTTCTAATCTGCTGCCCATGCACAATGACCCATTGATACTTCATTGCAGTTCATTTTTAATAGTGAATGAAGAAGCACTATACTTTATTTGCAAGGTACAATCTTCAATTTCTCAAAGTGCTGTCATTTGACCTAGAAGGTTAGCTGTGTTTTGCTTACAGCTGCAACAAAGGTCATCCAATTACAGATATTCCATTGCAGATGTCAGAAGTACTTTACCATCAATAGAAAATGTGAACTATGTTTTAGCATTCCCACTTCTTATCTGCAACTTACAGTTATAAACCTGTAGAAATAAGTTGACGTATATTAGGTGCTTCAGTATTTAGGGAAATCTGCAGCATTTTTAATATGTATTTATTTTCTCTTTATATTGCATGTAGCCATACTTAGCCATGTGTATTTTTGAGGGCAGTATACAAATATTCTCTGAATTAAGTAGTACACAATAGTATTTGCAAACGTGCAGTTTTCATCCACCAGGCACTAATAATACATTGTGGCTCATAAATAGACCACATGGTCATGTTATGTTGCAAAGGAGAAAATTTAAATATTGTTTTATACAAAAATGATCTAGTTTCATGAATCATGTCATTCACAACACGTGAATAACACACAAAGGGCTCTATTACATTCTTTGCGCAAAAACGCTCGCGCAGCGCGTTAATTTGTGCGCGAAGCGTTAAACGTTAACACGCGTAAATTAACGCTGGTATTACAATCCGAGCGCATTTTTTCATCGTCACAAAATAACGCACGTAAAAAAGACACGCAAAAACGCGCGTGCATTAACGCTGCGCGCAGAAATTGGTGTGCAGACTGTTTTTTCACGCAATTCAGCCAATCAGAATTAAGAACCACAATTGTCTCCAGTTCAGTTTTTGCACCTGTCAAAATCAATCTGAGTGTATATGCTGCAGCAATAATAAAAACGCGCACAACTTCTGAATTTTATTGTTTGGGTATGCGTAGAATGTGTAACTATACTGTGCTGTATTTTTTTTTTTTTTTGGACTGGTGTATTTGGTTTCGGCCAGGACGTTCAGATTTGCCATTAACACCTGCTTTTAAAAGATGTTAAAATTATGCGCACAAATGTTGTCCATTAAAATTTGCGCATAGATTGTAATACCATCCGCATACCAGCGCACAAACGCATTTGCGGTCACAATGTTAAGTATAGGACGCAGGCAGTACATTACACTCGCAAAGGGTTCGCGCAGGTACACCCACATTTTTTGTGCGGACGTTGTAATACGACGTTCTGTGCAAAGGGTTTTGCCCCTCGCGTTAATGCGTTTTTCCGCAAGCGTTAACGTTTTCGCGCAGAATGTAATAGAGCCCAAAAGGTTTTAAATAATGCTTTCTTTTTTAAATAAACACACAGTAATATGACAATTTAATAGCATTGCATTCTTCTTTATCACATGTCTGTAGAATTAACTAAGGTATATTTTCTGGGTTCTTTTTCCCATGGGTTGTGTTTCATCTTCTTTTTCTGGATAAGAAAAAAAGCATCTGTTGGCAGTGCCATTGTGCTTATTATAAAAGAAGACTAGCGTAAACAACTCATTCTTTTTTCATATGTACATGATGACTAGTTCAGCTGGGACATAGCAAAAGACTTGTTGAAACAGCCCAGGAGTGCACTTGTGTGTCATCAGCAATCTCAACTAGTCATTAGTATATTATCTTGAGGATCTATATCATTAGTTTAAATTAGCTGCTTTTAATTAGCCAGCTGGTACCTTCCTTGGCAAAGAAATAATGAAATACAAAGGATGTAGAAAGTATGGCATCAGTCCGTGTTTCATCCTTTCATATCCAACTGTTTTTTATTAACTCACTTCTAAAGGATATGTAATTTCCTAATAATTATAATGATTAGCAAATTATTGGAGCGCATATAATTACTATTGACCTGAACAACATTGCAAAAAATAAACGTCCTTAATAGTATACCAAAATATTTTTTTTCAAAACAGAATACATGTAAGGATACGTATGAACAGGTACTAAACATTTTACATTATACATTAATGCTTTGCTCCATCACCTCCACATTTGGTCTGGGATATGAAAAGGTAGGATAGAGTCGTGGAAATGTTTGCTTTACAAATAAAAGCACAATATGCCAACGCTTTAGAATTGAGAAAAAAAAGAGTAAATATTTAATTTACTTTTTTCTATTTTTACAAATTAAATGGTCATATTTGGTATCGTTGGACAGGCCAGACTCTGACCTTTCCAATGACACCTCACTTGACCTAGTGTAGTGTAAAAATCAGAGATCCTATAGTACCCCTGGTGCTCCTCGCAGCACTGCAGCCAGGGCCGGCCCAAGCCACTGTGCTGCCTGGAGCGATGGACAAATTGCTGCCCCCCCAAAAAAAAATACGCAACGTGTATGAACTTATTACAAACCTCCACAGCAATAAAACTCAATGTGCAGTGTGTGTGTGAGCGTAACAGAGCTCCACAGCAATAAAACCCACTGTCTGCGAGCGGCTGTGACAGGCTGCAAAATAACAACATGCACAGTGAGTGTTATATGGAGATTTGACCTATCAGTCTGGAAATTGATAGCTGTGTGTACAGGGGTCAGGTGTCTCAGTCTGGTAAATGACCCCCTCCCCCCAGACAGTGTGAGTGTTACACACAGGTCTGACCTCCCTGCCTGGTACAGGTAAAGGCAGTAGTAGGTGCGACAGGGCCTCTCTCCCTGGAACCCATCATCACTCCCCAGCTCAACTCCATCCACAGACTCAGCCATGGAGCCCTGAGCCTGCAGCATCCCGGACCCTGGCCAGCACCGCATTCCCAGCAGGGAACAGACGTCAAGTCCCTCCCCCGGAAACAGGTCTAGCTCAAAACCTGTTCTCCCAGAAACAACCAACACATTAAACAGAGCCCCCTGGATACACACAGACGGGCACCAATATTATCCAGGGGGTCAGACAGGTCTGGAGCACCCCCATATCTCTAATCCAAGATCTGGTGTATCATTCATTGGGCAGATGAAGCGGCCAGTCTCTCCCTATAAAGGGGTGGGCGAGGCCTGCTGAAAGGGGTGGGCACATCCTGCTAGAGGGGTGGGCGCGGCTGGCTTTCTCCACGAAACACCAGCCTGCTGGAGGGCCGTGCCTTGTTCGGGCTGAGTGCTCTCCATGCCATGGCCTTGACAAATGGCTGCCTGGAGCGGCTGCTCCACCCTGCTCCATGGACGGGCCAGCCCTGACTGCAGCGGTTTTGATTTTTGATGAACCAATGCGTAATAATGCATTGAGCCATCGCCTTCAAGCTTGCTCGTATCGTGTGAAATGAAAAGGTGAGTTAGTGCAGCATTATTGTTCACATTATAATTGAAAAGTAAACCATAGTGCTGCAATATTATTTTTTTATGTAACTTGGTCATGCTTGGTGTCATTAGAAAGGCCATGCTATGGGGGAAATTCCCTTTCTGATGCACCCATGTAACACAGACCATCAGAACATGACCGGAACTCCTGGGGGGTCTGTGGAACACGCTTAATGGACACATATGCATAAAAGACTCCATTAGTAAGACAGACTCTTCTTACTCCTTTTTACTTACACTTTCTATTTGGATAATTGCCTTTTAATAGTGAGTTAGGAAGGCGATTTAAGCCGAAACGCATCTCAGTATATATGCCCTTATGTTTTATATTTATTGCCTTTCATCTAATAATTATTGGAGTTTTAATTTTTAACCCTTCATTGACCTCATTTCAATCATCTGTCTGGTGTATATGTTACGGGTAAAGCCCGAAGTGCGGTTAATCCTAGGATTACCCGGGTAATCCTGACATTACCCAAAACCGCTGGGTAAAGCTGCAAAAATATGAAAATTTCGGACTTTACCCGGGTAATCTTAGGAGTAACCAACTGCCCTTGGATAACGGCCTGGAAGAGCTAAAAAATTTGCACTTTACCCAGATAATGTGCAAGTCTGAAGCTGCACCCGGGTAATCTGAGGACTATCCACAGCTTCACCTGGGTAATCTGCAGAGCATCCAACCCCGCTTGGGTAACAGTGAATTTTGCTATTTTCAAGGGATATTATCAACGAAAATGGCAAAAGACAAACAGTAAAATGTATTGCAGATATAATGAATATACAGATGTTTCTTACATCAATGTGAAAGAGTTACATGATCTTTATCATGTGTCATATGTGCTTATATATCATTTATAAAACATTATAACCATCAGGTTACTCTCTATGTAATATCTTTATTTTCATAAATTAATTTTCAGACAATAAATGCACAGAGTAGCCTTATGGTTATTTAGTGTGGTTTGTGACTGTGGATACAAATTCATTAAAAATAACAAAAAAAACACTATTTTGTTATCGGTCAGATAACAGTTTGCAGCTTTATCCGGGTAATCCTCGTAATTCAGTCATCTGTAACCTGCTGAAAAGCGGAGCACCCAGAGGCGTTTGGGTACTTTGCAGATTACCCAGATAAAGTGCGATGTTTCGTTGCACATGACACTTTATCCAGCAACACTAGGGTAATCTGCGAATTACCCGGTTAAAATAGAGCAGAACAGCAGGGTACCCAGAGGCCTCTGGATACTTTGCAGATTACCCGGGTAAAGTCTGAAATTTCATGTCACTTCGGACTTTTGCTAATGAGGCCTGGGTAATGCTAGGATTACCCGGGTAATCCTAGGATTAACCGCACTTCGGGCTTTACCCGTAACATATATACTATATCAGTTGGGAACCACAACCAACGAGAGTTTGAGCATTCACCCATACGATCGCCAAAAGCGCTGTAAATTTGCCTATTTATCCAAAGGCTCTACATTCGGAGAGTGCATTCTGTCATCTATTTTATCCTGCTGAGAGTCTTCAAGATTTACGGTATGAGAACGCCGTCTCTCTCTGTCTTGTATTTTCTCTAAGCACCTCTCATCATCAAGGACTGAGCCACTCTTTATCAGGCCAGAAGTGATACATCCCAGAGCCGGGTACATTGGTCTCTGTGGAATGTGAATTTTATTCCTATAGCTTCGGCACCTATTTATTTTTTACTATGGCAGTCTGCATTATTGGTTGTGTGTTATGTCCCTTTTGTTTTTGAGAGAGGACAAGCTAGAGAGTACCAACAACAATTTGAATATAAGTACCGTTCCTATTTTATCCACGAACATTATACTTCATGCAGCTGCATGCACCGATTTTAATATCACAGTAACAGTTATATACCACAAATTGTGCTCCGCTTTGGATCTGTTTGTGTGTTTCTATGATACATGCATGCCTGGCTTTATCCATTATAGGATCTAATATGGATTAGGGCCCTTAGGACATGGGCTGTGCTGCATTCCTTTTTATAGGCTCAGGATCTCATGCTTGGCTAGGTTATCCAAGGTTGGAATTAGCACCAGCTTTTAGGAGTTCTTAAAATTTGTCTATTTGCATCCTGACAGTAACTTGCGCCAGCACATTGTAATACCTCCAGACAGTCTCGAGACTCTACAAATTAATTGCACACCCCATGTTAAGTATAGGAGGCTCTAAAGTACAGTAAGGTGCAAACCACTAATGTCAGGATAGGGATAACGATGGCAGACATTAAGCTTACTTAAGCTAGCAATAACGATTACATACCAAAATGCTACATTAGCACCAACTATAGAATAGGCCCCTTAGTTTTCTACAAATTAATTTAAAATATAACCCGTGCATTGTCAAACATTCCAATTTTAAATACTTTTGTACAGATTTCCAATTTGAAATTAGTGATATACAGGTACATAGATTTATATCTATCTCCAAATTGTAAACTGGACGCACTCAGGGACTTAAAACCAAAATACTTTAGTATATAACGTTTTAAAAAAATATATCCATGTGTGCATCTGACAGTGCGGCTCGTACTGAGCCTAAAGCAAGTATATAATATAATATACTACCCATACTAGATTGCCTCAAGGTTACGGTTTGCAACAACACAAAGCCACTCCTGGACAACTGCTTAACCCCATCACTACCGATATCGAGATCTCGGGCTTCAAAGGCACCATCTGGTTCCCCGATATCGAGATATTTCGGTCTACTGATCTGCAGCCCAAAAGCAAATGAAATTTGTTTGCTGCAAATAAATTTTGTTTGCTTTTGAGCTGCAGAAGGTGCCCCCAAAGTGTTAACCCTCTAGGCATAGTGCCCATAGAGCTAAAACTGAAAAATCAGCTGCTAAAGCTCTGAAATATTGGGCTTTCAACAGCTGATGCAGGGAAAAATAGAAGAAAATAGACCAGCCGCTAAAACCTCTAACTCAATTTGGCATTAGATGGCGCCATCTACTGGCCAAAAATAGGTTATTTACAGTAAGAAATACAATGGGTATAAACTAACATATTTGTTTACTTGATTAATGATTTTACAAAAAAAACACTGGTTTCTGACAAGGTTTTTTGGAAAATCACTTGGTAGTGAAGGGGTTAAGGCTTGTTAGCTTAGTTAGCAGGAGGCTTGAGATTGTTGCAGAGTGATGCTGATTTCAAGAAATCATTGTCATGATTGCTAGATAGTTTTTGTGTTTGTCCTTAGTGCTATTAATAGTTACATACTGATCTTTTGTTGATAATACATCGTTCTGTTGTGACATATTTTTTATACAAATCCATTTCTTTCTTTAGGCAGTAAACACAGATCCTGTTCCAATGAAATTGCATTATGACAAATCACATGACCAGGTCTGGGTTCTAAGCTGGGGCAACATGGAGAGAACCTCATCAACTCTTCAGGTATGTACACTATGCAATATTTGCCATACTAATTGATTATTATGTATAATGTGAATACCCATTAATAAAATTAAACCCTGGGAGACATGGACGCAGTACAAGCAGTGGCCATTGCCTTGAGAGGTTTGCCACACTCCCTGCCACACTGATAGTGATCTGGAAGGATCTGAACTTATCCCTCCTAGAGTGCCACCTTAAGGCCACTGATAGTATTGCCAAATCAAACATGCTTTAGATTTCAATAAAAGTAGTCTGGATTTTGAAGCTTTGAAGAAAAAAGTATTTTTTAACGAGAACAAATTATGCACTCACATTGTTTATTCTGTGCAAATTAATTGCAGCAATTTTCTGAAACAATTACAGCACAAAATTTAGATTAATGCTGGGGTCAGACGAACGCAGAGCGAACGCGCGTGCAGCCGCACTTTATTACGGCCGTGGTAGCAGCAAATGACGTCCAACGCAGGCCCACACACGAAGTACGGCCGCACGAAAGTTCGGCCGCGCAACACAAGAGGCAAAGAAACGCAGTTTTGCAAAAATGTTGAACCGCTAGTACTGACGTACTGAGTGCGCTGCGCCTGCATAGCGGTGTGTGTGCGTGATTAGGAGACGTCAGACGCTGCTCATGTCCGGCCAACTTAACGTTCAGACACCCAAAGATTCCTGGTTCTGATCCGTAAAAAATCACGCCCGGAATTGTGCATCGTATGACAGATATCGCGTATTCCGTGAAAAAGTACGTCCTTGCGTTCGGACGCACTGTTTTACAGACGATGCAAAAAATGCATTCGTTTGACCCTAGCCTTAGGCTAGGGTCAGACTAACGCATTTTTCACGTTGTCCGTGAAAATGTGCGTTCGAAGAATGGACGTATTTTTTCACGGAATACGCAATAGCGGTCATACTATGCGCAGTTTCATCCGTGATTTTGTACGGATCATCAATAAAACACTTCTTGCATCTGGACGTTATGTTGGCCGGACATTAGCAGCGTCTGATGTCTCCAATTCACACACACACGCCGCTAGCGGACGCAGCGCACTCTGTACGTCAGTACTAGTGGTTTAACGTTCTCGAAAAAATGCGTTCATTTTCCACTTGCGTTGTGCAGCCGGACTTTTGTGCGACCGTACTTCGTATATTGGCTGTCATTGCCCGGCATCTGCTGCTAGCACGGCCGTGATTAAGTGCGCCAGAACGCGCGTTCGCACTGCCTCAGTCTGACCCTAGCCTTAGGGTTAGGGTTGCATTTAGGGATATGTCTGACCTTTTGGGTTAGGAATAGGATAACATTAACCATAACCAAGAGGTTCTGCTCAGTTTTCACTTCATATAGACAATAGATTCTACTACTATTGACACTTTGCTTCTAAACAAGGAAAAGAGTTTGTAGAATTTCTACTTGCATCGCTTCCTGATTCAGATGCTTGCAGGACAGCCAGTTGGCCCATCTTTGTGCAAAACAAGCACATGGCATCCCTTGAAGTTCTTTGTCAGTGGACAAGCAGTGCCGTGCATTTGATTAAAAAGCTATTTAAAAAAGTGTAAATCACTGATATTATATATCATTACAATAAATCATAAACTGTTGTCTCTATCCACTTTATGTGCGAAAGACTTCAAACCAAAAGATGCAAGTAAAAAAATTTAAATGATTAAATGCCACCTGATAGGAACGTATCTGACTTGCAGTCCACATACACTCTTTGCTTAAAAGGTTTATCTCCATAAAAGAAAATAAATTAACAACCAGAAAATATATTGTGTATTACGTTATGTTTCAATGGATCACAGATAAACAAAAGCAAATAGTAGATCTCTCACACTGTCACAGAGCCCTTCTAAGAGCAGCTTGTGTTCTTACTGCATTTTGGATCATGGGATACATCCCCCTTCTATATTTTATTCTTAATCTACTATGTTTTAACTCCATCAGGTCTATTTAAAGAAAGGTGAAACTCTGGAAAATTCTAGGTCAAAATAGCCAAACCAGAAAAATTCTCCCATTTATCTCACTTTCCAAACCGGCTATTTGATCTCGATTGTTCTCTTCTCCTGTCAATTCTCCTGATTTTCACCTTTCTCTGAATTCCCTGCATATGTACATAAAAATAATTGTCATAGCTTAATCAAGTTTCTATACGTTTTCATGTATCATAACCAGTAGACCACGCTTCACTGGGTACTGAGCTAGTATGAGGCTGTAGAATTAACAATCAGGGGTTATTAAGCCAGTCTTCGTCATATAATGGACAAAAATTCACAAGAAATGGTTATTTTTCAGCAGACAGTCATTGAAAAATACTTGTCACCATTTATTTCTGAAAAAAGAATTAGCTCTAAACTTTTATCACTAAACCGCAAGATTATGAGCATGTTTGTTTGTGTCAAGACATGTATATAAAATTCTCACACACCTTGGACCCAATTCCTGTAACTGTAGCGTTCGGGTGAGTAAGAGGTAACGTCTGGATAAGTGACTTTAACGCATGCCACCCAAATTATATCCCTTATGCTAAACCACATAAAAATCCGTTAACGCATCGGTGACGCTTGCGCGAGCTTACTTTACTTTGTGCACCCTATACTTAACATGGGGAGCGCAATCAGTAATTTCGTGTTCGGATAGGTAAGTTATTACAAAGTGCACGCGCTACCACACCGACGGATTAACAAAAAATTTACCATCACCTAATAGCTGGTGCTAACTGATTCTACTTTTGCAACTCCCCCCAATAAGTTCAATACTCACCTCTCATCCAGTGGCAAGAACGGAGGTCCGTTCTGCTTCTTCTTGCTGCTGGGTGTAGAGTGAGACTGGGGACAAATAGTCCCCTGTCTCCCTTCGCGATCACTCCCCAGTGCACCACTCAGGGTTCGCGGCCTTCCATTGAGTCCTATGGCCTTCAGGAGGTGATAATTGCAGCAGTGCGGAAGCGCTACTGCGAGTAACCCCCAAGGGTAAAGCATTGTTCCAGGGCAAGGTGCTGAAGTAGCATCTGCCTCGGAATCTAAGGCTAAAATGGGCTTGCTACGGTATCCCCATTTTAGGCTTAGGAACAGAATAGAGCCCAATGTTTTTCAAGAGCAAATGGCTTGAATAAAAAAATAGCCATACATATATCTTCCTTCTCAGAGGAGCAATATTGCTTATGTGTTCATATTGTGGTTTCATGTATACATACTGACAAGAGGGAGTTTTAAGTAACATTTCAACACAATACTTTTCAATGTAGGACAGTTTTGCACGATAATGTTTAGAAAATGTTGCCAGTTGAATGCTTTAACTTTCAGAGATTCAATATACCATTGGAACTCCTCTTTAAGGGAATTTGCCTTTCAAGATCGCTGTACGTTTTATAAAAGCAAAACATCAAAGGCCGGTTTTACAAAAAAGATAAAACATTTGAGACTTTCATAGCAGAGGCTCAGAGGATAAATATCACCAAGCACTTCAGGTTACTGCACATTAAATGGATTAAACATTTTATAAAACCAGCCTTAATGCCAGCAACTTAATTTAACCCCTTCTCTACCACCTGATTTTTCCAAAAATCCAATCAGGAATCACTTTTTTTGGAAAATCATCTTTATTATTACCTTAAGGACCACTGACAAACGTAGTACGTCCTGGGAAAACCTCCCATTAAGGACCAAGGGAGTACTATGTATATCATGGTCCTTTAACCCCCTCCCTCCCTATAATCACCTCTCTGGCTGGGGTCTCACATCGGACTGGCTTCCTTGAAGCCAGCCCAACAGTTTTATGGGCCCTGGCCATTGCACTGACGTCATTGCCGGGTGCAATGACACCAGTTTCAGGTGCCCACCTGCGCCTGCCAGAGAAGAACCTGAAAGGAGGGGAGGCCCCTCTCCCTCCCGTATGGTTTAAGATAGGGAAAAAAAGAGGCACTGCCAGAAAGGGCATCTTGGATGTCAGCCAAGCCTCCAAGGCCACACCCCGCCCACTGACACCATCTCCATATATTATTATTATTATTGTTATAATTTATAAAGTGCCAACAGTTTCCGCAGTGCTTTACAATAACCAAAGGGAACGAGATAAACGTACATATGATGGAAACAAGAGGTGTAGGGGGCCCTGCTTATGGGAGTTTAAAGTCTAGTGGGATTGGGATTGGGGTTGAGGAAGGCCAGAGGAATTGCACTAGATAGCAGGATCATTAGTGACAGTGGTTTGGGAATGGTGGGGCCATAGAAGCATCTTCAATCATGAGTGAGTAAATGAGCAGAGGGATGAGTTGGATCAGTGATGTGTTATGCTAATCTGAAGAGATGGGTTTTGAGAGATTCTTGAAGGCCTGAAGGTTAGAGGAGAGTTTACTAGGGCGAGGCAAGTCACTCCACAGGACCGGTGACGCCCGTGAGAAATCTTGGAGATGAGAGTTGGCTGTGCGCTTGTAGACCGGAGTTTTCTGGATGGGACGTGCTTGTGGAGTAATGAAGACATGTAAGGGGGAGTTGAGTTACTGAGCGATTTGAACGTGAGCATCAGTATTTTAAACTGTATCCTGGAATGCACCAGAAGCCAATGGAGGGACCGGCAGAGTGGGATGGTACGAGAGGTGCGTCTGGTGAGAAAAATAAGTCTGGCGTCTGCATTTATTACAGATTGCAAAGGGGCAATATGGGAGTTGGGGAGTTCAATGAGGAGCGAGTTGCAGTTATCAAGTCGTGAAATGACAAGGGCATGAACCAGCATCTTCATGTGTGATGACATCAGTTGGCCAGTTTACCTCCAAGCTGCCAAGTGGAGATAGGGCGGTCCTTTGGACCCCGTATCTCCCGATCCGTGGCAGCTAGAGGGTCATGTTTGACCCATTTGAAAAGCTATGGCCATGTTTGGTTTAAAAATAAAATCAAAAATAATAAAATAAAAAATAAAAAAATAAAACAAAATATTTATAAAGGATTTTACCAGGAAGGATACATTGAGATTTCTCTCGTTTTCAAGTATGTCCTGTGTGTTTTTAAAAAATAAAAAAAAATTGGCCTGGGTCATATAATAAAATAGGACTTCAAATCACATTTAAAAATCAGGGGCCACATTATGATCTCCACGCTAAAACAGGGGCGGTAGGGAGAAAAAACTGTGCCTGCAGTTTTCCCCCTACTGCCCCCATTTTAGCATGGAATTACAATGCAGGCGCTTAAAAAGCTGCCTCCATTGTTACCACGCGCTAAGCCCCGGGAAGCTCGCAGCAGCGCTGAGCGCAGCCGCGAGCATCCACTCGATGGAGTCCATAGGACTCCATTGAGCCAGGCACCGGCTCCATTGAGCCACAGCCGGATGTTAATCAGCGTTAGGATTTTGTAATCCTAACGCTGATTAACACTTTGCGCTCCCCATGTTAAGTATAGGGAGTGCAAAGTACAGTAAACTCGCGCTGAAAAGCGCAAGGTACCAAAACGGAAACGGGATCTTTTTTGTCAGTTTAGATTTTGGGGGTCAAAGTAACAAAAAGTGTGTTTTTCCATTTTTTCATCATATTTCATACTTTTTTTATAGTTAATTATATGATATGACCTAGAATTTTCTCTTCTCCAAACGTACTCCAGAGTTTCACCTTTTAATGACTAGACCTCTATATGTAATTAGGGTTGCACCGATACCGATACTAGTATCGGTATCGGGGCCGATACTTGGTACTCGTGCAGTACCCCCAATATTTTTCCCGATACCGGAAGCTGGCATTGAGCCGGCTTGCCGGCATCCGAGGGGCTGCGGCGGCTGTCCGAATGCTCTATCGGCATTCGGACAGCCGCCCCTGGAGCTGCTCTCCGCGACAATACTTACCTTCCTGAGCACGCCGGGAATGTCTCTGCGCATGCGCTCGTTGGAAGGACCCCAGCCGCTGCCACGTGGGACCATGTGATCGTGGCTGGGGGCCTTCCAAAGAGCGTGCGCGCGGAAGCTTTCCCGGCGTCGCTCAGGAAGGTAAGTATGAACACAGTGAGCAGCTGCAGGGCCTGTCCGAATGCTGATAGAGCATTTGGACAGGCCCTGCAGCTGCTCTCCGCGACGATACTTACCTTCTCCGCGACGATACTTACCTTCCTGAGCGACGCCGGGAAAGTTTCCGCGCGCGCGCTCGTTGGAAGGACCCCAGCCGCGATCACATGGTCCCACGTGGTCGCTGCTGGGGTCCTTCCAACGAGCGCACGTGCGGAGACATTCCCGGTGTTGCTCAGGAAGGTAAGTATCGTCGCGGAGGGGGGGACGGGGACATGATCTGTGGGGGCATATCCATGAGCTGGGGCAATACCCATGTGTGAGCTGGGGGGCAATATCCATGTGTGAGTTGGGGGCAATCCATGTGTGAGCTGGGGGGCATATCCATGTGTGAGCTGGGGCAAATCCATGAGTGAGCTGGGGCAAATCCATGAGTGAGCTGGGGCATATCCATGAGTGAGCTGGGGCATATCCATGAGTGAGCTGGGGCATATCCATTAGCTGGGGGGCATATCCATGTGTGAGCTTGGGCAAATCCATGAGCTGGGGCATATCCATGTGTGAGCTGGGGCATATCCATGAGTGAGCTGTGGAAAATCCATGTGTGAGCTGGGGCAAATACATGAGTGAGCTGGGGCAAATACATGAGTGAGCTGGGGCAAATCCATGAGTGATCTGGGGCAAATCCATGAGTGAGCTGGGGCATATCCATTAGCTGGGGGCAATACCCATGTGTGAGCTGGGGGGCATACCCATGTGTGAGCTGGGGGCAATCCATGTGTGAGCTGGGGGGCATACCCATGTGTGAGCTGGGGGCATATCCATGTGTGAGCTGGGGGCAATCCATGAGTGAGCTGGGGCATATCCATGTGTGAGCTGGGGCATATCCATGTGTGAGCTGGGGCATATCCATTAGCTGGGGGGCATATCCATGTGTGAGCTGGGGCAAATCCATGTGTGAGCTGGGGCAAATCCATGAGTGAGCTGGGGCAAATCCATGAGTGAGCTGGGGCAAATCCATGAGTGAGCTGGGGGCAATACCCATGTGTGAGCTGGGGCATATCTATGAGCTGGGGGGCATATCCATGTGTGCGCTGGGGCAAATCCATGTGTGAGCTGGGGCATATCCATGAGTGAGCTGGGGCATATCCATGAGTGAGCTGGGGCATATCCATGTGTGAGCTGGGGCAAATCCATGTTTAAGCTGGGGCAAATCCATGTGTGAGTTGGGGGCATTTTTATATGGTCTGTTCTTATTGGAAAGCGTCACATGACATTAAAGAAAAGTATCGATACTCGTACTCGGTCTTAAAAAAGTGGTATCGGTGCATCCCTATATGTAATGATGAACAAAGTTGTTGCTTAATGTTCAAAATTCAGAATTGAATAGCCTTGAGATAATATGTAGAACTGACTCAAACGTTCTTGGTTTTGCAGAAATGTACAATGACTGCTATTCGACAAATTGAAAGCCAATTAATAGGTTCTGATCCTGAAATTGCATTTTCTTAATTTCTTTTATTTGTAAGATAATGCCATATCACTATTCTAATCCATTACAGTTACAATTTATTTGGCCCTAACAGGACTGCAAACATTATAATAACAATTGTGCAAGAAAATAAAAAATATACAGTGGCAAGAAAAAGTATGTGACCCCTTTGGAATTACGTGGAGTTTTGCATGAATTGGTCATAAAATGTGCTCTGATCTTCATCTAAGTCACAACAATTTGAAAAACACAGTCTGCTTAAAATAATACAACACAAACATATGTTTTCAAGTGTTTATTGAACATGACATGTAAACATTCACCGTGCAGGGTGGAAAAAGTATGTGAACCCCTAGCCTAATGACTTCTCCAAGAGCTAATTGGAGCCAGGAGTGAGCCAACCTTGAGTCCAATCTGTGTGATATTATTGGATGTGTTGCTGCCCTTTAAAAACACTCACCAGTTTTGGGTTTACTGGTTTCAAGAAGCACTGCCTGATGTGAACATGCCTCGCAGAAAAGAGCTCTCAGAAGACCTACGATCAAGATTTGTTGACATGCACGAAGCTGGGAAGGGTTACAAAAGTATCTCCAAAAGCCTTGATGTTGATGTGTCCACGGTAAGACAAACTGTCTACAAATTGAGAAAGTTCAGCACTGTTGCTACTCTCCCTAGGCGTGGTTGTCCTGTAAAGATGACTGCAAGAGCACAGCGCAGAATGCTTAATGAGGTAAAGAAGAATCCTAGAGTGTCAGCTAAAGACTTACAGAAATCTCTGGCACATGCTAACATTTTTGCTGACACATCCACAATAAGGAAAACATTAAACAAGAATGGAGTACATAGGAGGACACGTCGGAGGAAGCCATTGCTGTCCAAAAAGAATATTGCAGCACATTTGAAGTTTGCAAAAGAGCACCTGGATGTTCCACAGCACTACTGGCAAAATATTCTGTGGACAGATGAAACCAAAATTGAGTTGTTTGGAAAAACACACAACACTATGTGTGGAGAAAAAAAGGGACAGCACACCAACATCAAAACCTCATCCCCATTGTAAAAACATGGCGGAGGGAGCATCATGGTTTGGGGCTGCTTTGCTGTCTCAGGGCCTGGACGGATTGTTGTCATTGATGGAAAAATGAATGAGTTTATCAAGACATTTTGCAGGAAAACGTAAGACCATCTGTCCGCCAACTGAAGCTCTGCAGAGGATGGGTGATGCAACAGGACAATGACCCAAAGCATACAAGTAATTCAACAAAAGAATGGCTTCAACAAAACAAAATACGCCTTCTGGAGTGGCCCAGTCAGAGTCCTGACCTCAACCCGATTGAATGCTGTGGCATGACCTTAAGAGAGCGATTCACACCAGACATCCCAAGAATATTGCTACACTGAAACAGTTTTGTGAAGAGGAGTGGTCCAAAATTACTCCAGATTGTTGTGCAGGTCTGATCTGCAACTACAGGAAACGTTTGGTTGAGGTTATTGCTGTCAAAGGAGGGTAAACCAGTTATTAAGTCCAAAGGTTCACATACTTTTTCCACCCTGCACTGTGAATGTTTACATGTTCTGTTCAATAAAAACATGAAAACATATAATGTTTGTATTATTTTAAGCAAACTGTGTTTTTCAAATTGTTGTTACTTAAATGAAGATCAGAGCACATTTTATGGCCAATTCATGCAAAACTCCACGTAATCCCAAAGGGTTCACATACTTTTTCTTGCCACTGTATATAATATATATATATATATATATATATGCCCAAGAGCAAAGATTGTTTGAGGCCCATGGTTAACACTAATATTAGGAACCTTATTAAATATTTATGAAAGTGTTTCAGAAAGAAAAATGCTTATAAAAGACAAAAACAATTGCACTGTTCTAAAGTTTTAGTTATATTATGTGGATAAATGGAGAAACCCAGTTGTAAAGGTCTGAGAATACACTATGAAGATCTATGCTGCTGAATGACTTTACTATTAATGCACAATAAGATTCGGGTGGACTCCTAAGCAAGTTAGACCCGTTAGAAGAGTTTAAGAGCGCCGCATTTTGAATCTTTCAAAGCCTTTGCCTGTAGGATATCTGGACTACTGGTAATTCATGTGATACAGACTGTTTGCCTGCAGGTAGCACACTTTACGGTGAGGTTTTTTTATTCTTCCCAGATGTCATAGTTTACCAGCTTAGCTTGAAGCCAAGTTCATGAGTCAAGTAATACATTGTGAGCATACAAAGCCATCATACAGTTGCTGTATTTCTAATCATTTTGAAGTAAGGGAAGCTGTGTAAACAGTTCCCAAAAGTAATATCTAAAAAGGTATATACCGGATTTCCAATATATTGTACTGTTTTTTTTTTTTACATATTCCATATTAAAGCATGCATGTTTTCTTCAAAAAGGAATAATAATAACTGTAATAATGCAAATGTGCCAGAAAGAGCATAATTAAACTCTATATTTAATCTGCACTTAATCTGCACAAAGGTGCTCCAGAACCATGTAATAACCTCTTTACACCCAAAATGTGTCTGTTTTTGGAATAAAAAAACCCATATTAAAAAATATATATATATATAATATACAGCACCTAAATCCCCACTTACATAACGCTTTAATGCACGATTGCTGTTCTCTGTGGGAAGAAATCACATTCTCATTTACACCTCACTACTGTCATCCTGCTGTAATGCAAATAAGCTGCAAAATACACCCAAAGACCTCAGTGGAAAGAAGTAAAGCTTTACAAACGTTATTGCTGCGTTAAAAGAGCCAGAAAAAGACCACAATTGGGGTCCTGCAGAATAGGGGGCACAACAATGACACATTAGTATACAGAAAAGCACAGGATGGCCACTTTGCCCACTGGGAAAATGCCTGGTGGTTTGCAACGGCCATGGGTTCTATGCTGCGGCTGTGTGTCCAAACCCCACCCACAGCTTGGTCAGGTTTGCTCTCACTTCAAGGCTGCACCCATGGTCCACTCATTCCAGCCTCAGCCTGTAAAAAAATCATCACCCATACTATATGGATGGTCTTCCCTGGTGATCTAACCCATCCCGCATTTAGCCATACATGGCCGCTATGAAGTTCAGCACTAAAAAATTAATTCTAAGCAGGGATTTTTTTTCTGGCAGTACGCACTGGTACCGGCAACTTACCAGTCAGGGTGCCAAGCGAGCTGAGGAGGCGGAGCATTTTCCTCCGAGCTCCTTCAGCGGTGACAAGAAAGAAGAGTTAATACAGCAGGGATCAAAAGTACACCTACAACCCACAGACTGGTTGAAATCCAGTCCTGGGGAGTGTTTTAAATGTTGTACAGCACTGTTAGAGTTAATTGCTTAGCGTTCATAGCAGCATCCTGAAGCCAATTCACAGTGCTTCACAGCACAGAATGGGGGGGGGGGTGACCCTTTAACAATTAACTTTAGCAGTGCTGGGACAGCTGGACAGACCTCAAAGGAGGATCAGGGAGGCATTGTAAAATTATAAGTATACCTATGTATAAGCACATTTAATTTGTATTGTTTGCAGATGGGAAAGTATGCATCATAATGAATTAGCTATATCAACTAAGCTGATAAGCATCTATAGGTATGCTGGCATCTGAGCATCCTTCATGGACATAAAAAGTGCCATTTATTTTGATATTTTAATAACATTTTATTTACTTCAATATTTATTTTAATATTTATTTTATTGGTATAGTTACTTTAATATTTGTATGAATAATGTATTTTAATATATAATGGTCATTTTTAATTGCTGTGTAGCGCTGTGATATACTCATACAAACCATACATCACTGAGTTTTATTGCTGTGAGGCTCCGTGATACGCTCATACACATGACATCGCACATTACTGTGAGCTTTAGACTGTGGAGCTGTGTCATCCGCTTATACACACTGCACATTACTGTGAGCTTTATTGCTGTGGATCTGTGTGATATGCTCATACACCGCACATTACTGTGAATTGTATTGCTGTGGAGTTCTATGATACGCTTATACACACCGCACATTACTGTGAGCTTTATTACTGTGGACCTGTGTGATATGCTCATACAAACGGCACAATACTGTCAGTTTTATTACTGTGGAGCTATGTGATATGCTCATACTCACCATACATTACTGTGAGTTTTATTGCTGTTGGCCTGTGTGATAAGCATGGTTGTGTTTTGATGGACATTGTTTGAGGGGGCATCAGCATTTCGTCCTTGGAACCATGCAACACAAAGTCGTGGCCCAGCCCTGGCTCTATTAATTGGCTTCATACTGGCGTGTACCCTCTATTCTTTGGCTGCATGTGAGCGTACACCATCTTATCATTGGCCACTCGCTGCCTGGCACTTTATGCCGCTTTGTGGGGAGTACCCCCACCTTTTTTCCTAGACAACAGAACAGTACCTGTGAAGGGCCTATTAGGCAAGTTAAATGTACCTGCACTGAATCCAACGTAATGCTGGAGAGGAATTTAGAGTCAGTATTAAAAAGTGAGATTCGGCACTATGAGACCGGTATTGTGGATCCCTACCAGGTTTAGCAATGACTACAATGTGAGTCCATTTAAGAGCATGGCAGGGACCTGCCCTGCAGAATAGAATTATTTATTTATTTATTGCAAAGTATTTTTATTTTATTTTATAAAGGGCTACCAATAGGGAACTATATAATCAAAGAGTCATTTTTAATTTTCAGCTGATAGTCCGTCTGGCCCTGGAGTCTTGTTTGGTATTAGTGTAGCTATTGCATGCTTCATCCAAAACACAGTGATGGGCTCAAAGATGGCTTCTCTTTCCTGCAGGGTCAACTGTGAACCTCTTCGTGGTGTGTAGTAGCAGGGCTCCCCAATCATCGTTGGCTTTATAGAAGTACTCAAACTAAACATGGAACTGAAGAGTAGGAAATAAACATAGGAAACTTTTTGAGACAAGGCTCCGAACATCAAGACGGGAGTACAGGAGACTTTCTCAAGGATATATATAATCTGGATGACAGACTATCCTTGAGAAAGTCGCATGTGCGCAATGAATTGTCTCATATGTAATATTTTATGCCTGTTCTCTGATTTTTCAAAACTTTTTTTGTATGAATTATTAAATGCTTATTTTTGAAACCGGATGGATACTAAGGTGCTATAATGGATGCTACTCATGTCTTGATGTGTGGAGCCTTGTCTCAAACTGTGAATCCAAGGAGCTACATCCCTATGTGGGGACAGTGCCAGTGGTGACCAGAGAGGAAGGTACAAAGGAGGCTGAGTACATGATGTGTCTACGAGTTTTTGATTTCCTGTGTGCAGTATTCAAGCAGGAGTGTCTGTGTATTTATATATTTTCAGTATCGCCCTATGATGATTTTTTTTTTTTTCGTAGTATGGCCTTCTTTTTTATTCTAACCATTGCAGGGTATACTGAATACGATATAATAAGTAAACTTAATCACTATCAGGTTTAAGTGTAAGGATTTCAATCTGGTAGAAAAATCATTGCAGCATGTTTGCAATTTTCACATAAAAATAATGCTGAGACATCACAAACTGCAATCGGTTTGGCTATAAATTGCATTTTTCACTTTCTGTATGTGCGTGTAAGTCTGCCTAGCTGTGTCTGGTTTAAAAATTGGTCCTGTGAAAGCCGTATGGGTCAAGAAGCACAGTGGAGGCAATGAAAAGGAAATATTGCAGATAGAAGTAATTTGAGGTATACATAATTTAGGAACAAAGGGGAATGTGGGAACATCTGGAAATAAGGATCAATGTAGGGGCAATGAGCAAAGGGTAGCCATTTCTCAACTGATAGTCAACATTTCAGATAATTACATATCTTTCACAAGGACACCAGAATGTACATGTTCGCTCACTAACCTACATGATTAAGGCCGTGTGCCGAAACGTTGTATGTCTTGCCCCGGGATGCGGTGAATAAAGATTATTACGGCGGATTTATCGTGTGGCCTATTGTTTGTTTGGTGTTCGCTCACTAAAGCCCCAGGCAGTTGCAGTTCACGTTCTTACTTGCTGGAATTTTGGTTTTGTGTGTAACATCCATATATAACAAACCAAGAAGAGAGCGCTCCAGTACACAAACTACATCATCACAAAGCTCATAAAATGTAAAGACATACTCCGTTTTCAAAGACTAGACAAGATTTTACTTTTTTCACAACATAACTTGGATAATAAATGATGGGAGTTTATTTCACAAAATTCATCTATATAGCATGTATGTGTGTATATATCACCAGAGTATAGCAGTAGTAGTGATACTTTTTTTTTGGACTAACGTTACATTTAAAAGCAAGCTTTCAAGAGTATACCTGTCTTCCTCAGGTCTTGAAGCTATACTGATCAAAATCATGAAATAGAACAAAAAGAGCCAAGCAGAAGGGGGAGGTGTCATAAATATTAATAGTGGAATCCTATGGTCAAGTAATGTAAAACAAACAGAAAGTACAGATAATAGGACCAGAAAAAAAATCTGTTCTCTCTGTTTACCTTACTTGACCATAGGATTCCACTATTAGTATTTATGACACCCCACCCCCCTTCTGCTTGGCTCTTTATTGTTCTATTCCATGATTTTGCTCAGTATAACTTCAAGACCGCAAGAAGAGACGTATACTCTTCTATACTACGAAAGCTTGTCTTTTAAATGTAATGATAGTCCAATAAAAAAAGTATCACTATTACTGCTATACTCTGGTGATTTTGACATCTGGACTATCACTGCTTACCAAATCTACACTATAGATACAGTATATATATATATATGTAACGGGTTTTTGCATAGTCCCACAAATACCCCTGTGGTCCTTTACCTCAGTTACCTTCAAGCGCTCTGCAAGCCGATCCTGAGCCTCCACTACCTGGGAGTTGGGGTACATGACTGCGGCAGTGCCTCCACCCAACTGGACCCAGCTTTGGGTGTGAGATCCAGTTGGGAACATATTTAAACAAGCAATAAATCAACACAGAGCTGTCTTTTATAGAACTTTGTATTGCACAGCAAAACTCTATGCAAAAATAAATGTAACGGTCTAAATAAATATAATGCAGTGGAATAAGTAAATAACGCAAGAGTCATTATGAGTTTACCCACAAACAATACTGCGGCTCACCCTAGTCTTTTCCCTAATGGTACCATATGTAGGTGGTGCACATTGTTGGGGCCCAGAGTAATTGTAATCCACTTTGTTTGTAATATGCTGGGATGTTCCAGGGATCAGAGAAGTCATAGACTGCTGCTTTAGTAACCAGTGTCCGAATGCCTTGATGTAAAACCAAGGGGAGAGGTCTCAGCTTACCACTCCAGTCTGTAATCAGATTTTGTCCAGGAAGGGGAGAAGCTGCTCCACTGGGATTCCTTCACTCTGCAGAACAATCACTGCCAGGAACAGTTCTGTGCTTTGATCTGGATACAGAGTCTGCTGGGAGCCTTTATGCAGGATGCTTCAGCACTGGACACAATACCACAAATCTCAGCCATCATCATCTTCCAGCTTCCTCTCTCTTGCTTCCTCTCTTGCAGCCCTGCCTCCACCCACAAAACCATAGAGCCACACAGTCTTGAGCAAACAGAAGGTTGCCATCTGCTGGTTACTACATAGAAACTGCAGGGTAGTACAATTACTGTACTCCAGGGGTTACATATATATATATATGTTTATTATTGCAGAAGCCACTTGCACATCACAGCAATTCAAAGAATTGCATCCCAGAGCTCCTGTGTCACATTCCCCATATGCAGCAAGGAATTCTGGGTAGGATATGCAAATTACCTCTGTCTCACTTTTATGCATCCTGGGTCTGTTATTACACAGAACCCTAAAATCAATGCTATGCCATACTATGGCTTTTTAGCAGAGATAAGGTTTATGCAACTGGTCAAAGCCACTCCTAGGACAGCGCTGTTTCGGGTTTGTTGGACCCTCATCAGCTAGGAGCTAGGCATGACCAGTTGCAGTGGATGCTTGGACCCATAGGGTAAATCAGTGCTTACAAGGGTTGTACAGAGGTCATTTGCATATCCTACCCAGAATTCCTTGCTGCATATGGGGAATGTGGCACAGGAGCTCTGGGATGCAAATGGCTTCTGCAATAATAAACATAACTAATTATAGCTTGGAGGCTTTTTATCTCACTTTCTGTCCTCCACCACAACCCTTGTAAGTGTATATATATATATATATACACACACACACACTCACACTTACGTAGTAGATAAACACCCGATCACCCAATTATTTATATAAAATTATAGGTGTCTTTACTTCTACCATGTCTCTGTATATACACAAACCAGCGGCCACTGGGTGCTCCTGTGACGCTGCCTCTCGGCTGGAGGCAGCGTCACAAATGCACCCGGTGGCCACGTGATCGCATCACTGCAAAGCGACCGGACCTTCAGGATGGGTGAGTATGCGGCGCGCCAGAGGCTTTTCATGCACGCGGCCAGCTTCCCTAGCGTTCGAGCTGGGGGCAAATCCATGTGAGCTGGGGGCAAATCCATGAGCACTGGGGGCAAATACATGTGAGCTGAGGGCATATCCATGTGAGCTGGGGGCAAATCCATGTGAGCTGAGGGCAAATCCATGTGAGCTGAGGCAAATCCATGAGAGCTGGGGGCAAATCCATGAGAGCTGGGGGCAAATCCATGAGAGCTGGAGGCAAATCGGCCCCCTTGCTATTCACATTATTCATAAATGATCTGCCCAACGTCTGCAAAGCCTCAACTGTACACATGTATGCAGATAACACCGTAATCTATACCAGCAAACCAGATCTCCCACAGCTGGAGGCCGTGCTGCAAGAACAATTCACAGAGGTAGAAAAGTGGATCACAGATAACAAACTTTTTCTAAATACTGACAAAACTGTAACAATGCTCTTTGGAACAGCACCTAAACTACATAAACTGCAAAATCCCCATCTACATGTCAGGACAAAATCAAATGGCACGCTGACCACATTCACTTCTCTCCAATATCTAGGTATGTGGTTAGACCCAAATCTATCCTTTGGCCCCCACATAGAAAAACTCTCATCCAAACTTTACCACAAACTAGGTGCCCTGTACAGAAACAGATCCTGCCTGAGCCCCGCGGTAAGAAAGCAGATTGTACAACAAATGCTTATGCCGGCTATTGAATACGGCGATGTAGTGTATGCAGCGGCCCCACAAACACACCTTCAGAAACTTACTACATTGTATAACTCATTCTGCCGCGTTGTGCTACAATGTAAGTACATGACCCACCATTGTGACATGTTAAAAGAACTAAACTGGCCGTCGCTGGAATCTAGACGCACCCTTCACCTTTCCAACCTGGTGTTTAAGAGCTTCTCTGGGAAGCTGCCACCCTACCTGAATAGTCTGCTTCCCCTAGCAGTTCCCTCATCCTATAACCTCCTATCCAGGACCAGCACCTTACTTGCAATACCACAATACAAAAAGAAAGTGGCTCGATCCTCATTTTCCTACAGAGCACCGCATTTATGGAATAACCTTCCAGACACCATCAAATCTTCCCCCAGTCTTAAGTCACTCAAGAGCTCCTTACTAGCATACCTCAGTACAGAATCCACCTGTAAACATGTAACATAGTAACTATATTACTTACATATTTATTTTCCGTGTTAATCTGTATATTTGTGTTTTGTTTCTAATATCTTGCATTTATTACTTTGTATTTCTGTAACAACTGTAAAATTTCAATGCTCTTGAACCCAGGACATACTTGAAAACGAGAGAAATCTCAATGTATCCTTCCCGGTAAAATCCTTTATAAATAAATAAACACATGAGAGCTGGGGGCAAGGTACATGTGAGCTGGGGGTATTCTCCTGTGTATATATATCTCAGGGGGGATATATACATGTGGGGTCATTTTTATATGAGGTCTGTTCTCATTGGAAAGCGTCACATGACATTAAATAAAAGTATCGGTACTCGGTATCGGTGAGTACTTTTAAAAAGTATCGGTACTCGTACTCGGTCTTATAAAAGTGGTATTGGATGCATCCCTAACAAATACTGTGTATATGTGAAATGGGGTACACATTGCAGAAGACTTATGCAATATACGACCATATTTTGTAATCAAATCCCCATGATTTATTTACGAAGGTGTTTTTAAAGTCTCTAAAACCATATTAAAGTGGAATGCTCTGGATTTGGTATATTGTGGTCATTGGTCTCAGAAACATCTTCATGAAAAATGCATGTTCAGGTTGGGTGCAGATATATATATATATATATATAACTTTTTTAATCTAATGTTTGTGCAAGAACTTATATTTCAAAATGTTTTACAGGTCATAACTCAAGCAAGTGGAAGTGTTTCGCATCATACCATTCACACCCAGCCAGTTGGAAAGCAGTTTGACAGAGTTGATGACTTTTTCATTCCTGGCACAACACTGATTATCAATCACATCAGGTACAGACATTGGTTTATAATAAGAGACTTAATGAATCAAAGTTCTTGATATGTGCAATTCCACAGTCAGGTAATAAATAAAATAATAAAAATCATAATAAGCATATTTTTATGTAGTATTTTATTTTTATGGAATGTGAGGAATAGATGGTATACTCATACAATTAAAACCATATACAATTAACAATGTTAGCTAATTGAACATTGAGAAGCAGTTTAGAGCTACTTTTTGGATTTTTACTCTTCAACATTGGTAATAAACTCTGCAGATGTCACTGTGCCCCCACCCTTGATAGTCAGAAGAAGGCGTACAGTCTATAGGGGATCGACATGCCTGTAAACAATAAAAATAAAGAATATGGAGGAGGGAGGCATGTCATTGCCCCCACTAGGGATAAGCCGAACACCCCCGAGTTTGGTTCACATTCAAACTCGAACTTTTCAAAAGTTCGAATTCGAACTCGAATACGAACTCAATACAAGTCAATGGGACTCAAAGTTCGATTTTTAGAGTGCCCTCCAAGAGGGCATATTTGCTATATATTTGCCATAAAAGGTGTATGTGGGTCCGGGTAGTGCCCTGGGGGACAGGAAACAAGGACAAAAAGTAAAAAAAAAAACGTTTTTAAAGAGACAGTGAGTTTTTCATGAAATAAGGGTTAAAAATAAAAACAAAAAATTCCTTCAAATATCGTGTCTAGGAGGTCCCCATAACCTGCCCGTAAAGTGGCGGATTTCTAGGATGTATAGAAACATTTTAAAACAATGTCCGGGTCCGGGTAGTGCCCTGGGGACAGGAAACAAGGACAAAAAGTTTTAAAAAAGACATTTGTAACCCCTTCACTGCTGACAACGTGTGGGACACGTCCTCTGTCACTCCTGCTGTATGCTGAGGAGGACGTGTTCCACACGTCATCAGCTTTGCGGGACCCCCGGCGAAGATACTACCCTCTCTGTCCGGGGTCCCGCGGCGTTCTGACTTCAGCGTCCTCAGATGCTGAAGTCAAGCTCCTCCCGACGTAAATGACATCATCGCGCCATGCGCGATAATGTCATTTCCAGGCGACCCCCGGCCAGGGCCGGCGCAAGCATTTTTATCTAGTCAGGCGAAGGTGCATTTTGGTGCCCTCCCCATCCGTGTCATGTCAAGCCAATCAGGATAGAGGTGCCATGATAATCTCTATATATATATACACAACTCATGGATATATTTGCCCCCAGATCACATGTGGATATATTTGCCCCCAGATTACATGTGGATATATTTTCCCCCAACTCATGGATATATTTGCCCCCAGCTCATGGATATAGATATATATATTTGCCCCCACTCATGGATATATTTGCCCTCAACTCATGGATATATTTGCCCCCAGATTACATGGATATATATTGCCCCAGCTGATATGGAGATATTTGCCCCCAGCTCACATATGGATATATCTGCCCCCAGCTCTCACCTGCTGCCTGGCCCCCCAGGCTCCGCCGGCATTCCTCATGGTGGCGAGCGGCCGCTGACATGATGCAGGTTTGCTGCTCTCCGGGCGGGAACCACATGACCAGCGCAGCCGCATTCTCGCGAGATCGCTCGTGGCGCTGGTCATGTGGTTCGGCCCCTAGCACCGCGCCGGCTCTCCCTGGCCGACCAAGATGGCGGCGCTCAGGGCCGGGGAATTCCGCCCCCACAAACTGGCAGGAAGCCAGATAGTAAGGCGGCCGCCTGTGGTGGCTCCACCCCTGGGTCCCCCCTCACTGCCTGACGTCCTCACGCATAGCGTGATGACGTCACATAGCCGGGGAACCCCTAGCTGCCCGGAATCCCCTGGTGGAGATAGGGGGTTCATTTGAACACCGATATCTCCAGAACCGTGGCAGCTAGGGGATCATGGAGGTTGTCAATCGAAAGGCCTGAGCATGGCCTTTCGAATGATACCCAACATGATCAGGTATAAAGTAAAAAATAAAAAATAAAAAAACGTATTATTTTTTGTGTGTTATTTTTATTAATGCAGCAATATTGTTCACATTTCAATTATAATGTGAACAATGATGCTGCACTAATGATTTTTTTCTATGGTGTGCTAAAAATCACATAATTCCCCCCAAAAATTTAGTAAGTCCCCATTTCTAATTTTTGTACAAGCGCACCCCATAGAAAATATAACCGCAAATGTTCATGTGATAAAAGGTGAAAAAAAACACTTTACACGCTGCAGATGATTAAAAATTCAAGTTTTATTGCATTTTTTGTTATAATATACAGGCAGAACATGACGTGTACATATAAAAATGATATTTTCTGAATCTGCCGAGTCTGCCGGAAAGAACGATATATAATATGTCTGGGTCATATAATAAAATGTGGCTTCAAATCGCGTTTAAACATGATGAGCGAAAGCTGTAAAAATTAGCTCAGCACACAGCGGTGAAATGCCTCAGCAGTGAAAGGGTTAAAGGAACAGTGAGTTTTCCATAAAATAAGGGTTAAAAATAAAAATGAAAAATTCCTTCAAATATCGTGCCTAGGAGGTCCCCATAACCTGCCCGTGAAGTGGCGGATTTGTAGGATGTATGGAAACCTCGCCATCACAGACCCACACACGACACCTGGCACCCCCAGTCTGCATACAATGTATCAAATTCATGAGACGGACTAATTAGAAGCACATGTTATTTCCAAACACTAATTAAACACCTGTTGTTTACGCCGTTTGAGAGCACAGGTCATTTAGAGGTGAGAATCTTTGCACCCAGACATTAGTTTTTAATTCAATATCTAATAAACCGTTGCTTATAATATTCTGCAGTAAAGAGTCTCTTTATTTCTAGATTTTTTAGTATTTTTTTAAGCATTTTTTATACTTTTTTTAAAAAAACTATTCGAACTCGAACCGAACACGCCAAAAAGTTTGCGAACTTGCGAACGGCCAAAGTTCGAATCGAACTCCGAACTGATCGAACCGAACAGCTCATCCCTAGCCCCCACCCCTCCAATGGGCATTGGATGTGAGGGTAATAGAAATGGGGGCATGTTCAACTCCCAGTCCATAATAATGCATGGCACATGGGGGTTGCTAATAAAAATGTGGGGGTACATGTCATTGTCAACCTCTTCAGCTGCTGACCCATGGTTGTTGGAAAGGAGGCTATTAATAAAAATGGGGAGATTTGTCATTGTTCCCCCTGATCCCAATCCTGTCAGGTGGGGGGCTTTTCAAGTCTTGGTGGTGGACATTCCATTATGCTCCACCCCAAATGTGCATTAGGGATGTGCATGGCTGAAAATGTTGTTTTGTTTAGTTTAGTTTCGTTACATTTTTAAATCATTTTGTTTTCGGAATTTCGGAACTAATTTCGTTTCGTGCTTCGTTTAGTTTCAGATCAATTTGAAATTTCGAATCGATTCGAATTTCATATATCGATTTGATAGTTGATATTAATTTGAATTTTGGATCACTAGATAAAACCCCAATTAATCAAATTTTGCTGTTTAAAGTAATGCTAGGGTTAAATTTTAAGCTGTGTCACAGATTTAGTATTTTAGTAAAAAAATTTCAATGTTAAAGTTTTTTATTATTGAGGTTCATACGTAAGTAACAAATGCCAGAAAGAAATCACAAATATTGAAAGAAGGAGGGAACACGCAGGATCCCATAAGTAGCAATTCTAGCAACAACAGCAAGTGTGAGACGTAATCAGTCGATCGAACCAATTTTTTCATGCTAAACTAGTACACATCAAAATTGTAACACTTTAAAGCATAACAAAAACAACAAAGAAAAGAAAAAGAAAAACACGCAAAACATAAAATTACTCAAAAGTAAAGAAAAAGAAAAACCGAAAATGAGAAAAACAAAGAAAAGGGAAAAAGGAAAGAAAGAGATACTCAGTCAGGTCCAATAACGGCAACACTGATGTCATATCCCCATCTATTATATTAAGTCCCCAGAGGCTACAAAGAGTTCCCAACCTTCCCATATATCTTGAAACAGGGCTAGAGAGTTAGCGGCCCTGTGGTACATTCCCTCATAGTGATAAACACTCTCTAAGGATAACATGACTTCTCTCATAGAGGGACCGGCTTGAGAAAGCCAGTGACGTGCTATAGTTGATTTAGCTCCGCTTAGTATAATCGATATGATGCCTCTATGGCGTTGTTGTATGGCAATCGGTAGCATATGTAATAGGTATTGTTTAGGGCATAAGGACATAGACAGGCCAGTACAGTGAGATATCAGTCTGCAAACTTTCCCCCAGAAGGCAGCAAGGAGCGGACATTGCCAAAAGATATGAATAATAGATCCAATACTGGTGCCACATCGCCAACACATACCGGACTGACCGGGTACATAAGCTAAACGATTCGGGGTCAGATACCATCTATATAAAAGTTTAAAATGTGATTCCCGCAAATTAGTGCTCCTAGTGTATTTATATACCGTTTCAGTGGCATAGAACCAGTCCTCCTCTGATGAATTGAACGACAAGTCTTTGTCCCATCTGATCATATAAGGCAGTTTCTTATTAGGGTTCGCATTCATCAAACTGTCATAACACAGAGACAAAGGTTTTTTCATAACTTTTTTACCTAAGCACAGTCTGTGGAAGGCCGTAATATCCGTTGTTGCAAAGGAGGAAATACCTCGTTGAGTCAGTGCATGTTTTACCCTAAGGTACGTGAAGCAATCGCTAGCGGGAAGGGCAAACTCACGTGTCAGGTCTGGGAAAGGTTTGATTGCGGTAGCCGTAAAGAGCTGATTAATATGTGTAAGACCTAATTGGAACCATCGGTCAAGATTCAGGTCCTGGATAGTGCGGGATAGAAAGCGCAATGGAGCTAAACTGAGCAGTGGGAAGGGTCGTAAAAGTTGTCTACCCCATAAACGCCATGACATGAGGGAAAGGGAAGTGGATGGCAAGATACCTTCCAACTTGTGGTGTGGTAGTGTCGCAAACCACATCAGGTCATGAACTCGAAATGGGGCAGTATAAGCATTCTCCATCCGTAGCCATAAAGGGATTTCACGCTGGGACATAGAGGACAGTAACTGAGCCAATAAGGCCGCCCTATAATACGCTGTAACATTTATAAAGCCCAGGCCCCCCTTGCGTCTAGTCGCGTTAATTGTGGAGGCTGAGATGCGCGGAGGCCTTCCCTTCCATATGTGTGCCTGCAGCATTTTCTGCATACGAAGCAACATATGGGCCGGGATAAAAACTGGAATATTTCTAAAAAAATAGAGAATCTGGGGTAGAATACACATTTTCAAAGCTGCCATGCGTCCCATTCAAGAGACCTCCAGGGCATGCCAGGAGGTCAGTTGGGAGGAGATAGAGGTCATTAGGGGGTTATAATTAATTTTAAGGATAGAGCCTCTGGATTTGGTAAGAGATATACCCAAATATTTCAAAGAGGTCGTTCTCCAGTCAAGTGGGTACAGGCCATGTAGGGTGGAAAGCGAGAGATCATCAACATGTAGGGGTAGTGCCTGCGTCTTGCTCACATTGTTTTTATAGTAGGAGACTAGGCCATAGGAGGTCAGCTGGCGCATTAGGGATGGCAGAGAGGTTTCAGGGGAGGTTAGGAAAATCAAAATATCATCAGCAAACATAGCTAATTTATGAACTCCATCTGGAGTGGAGATGCCAGGGATAGAAGGGTCTCACCTAATCCGCGAAGCCAACGGCTCCAATGCCAAAACAAAGATGAGTGGTGAGAGGGGGCAGCCTTGCCTGGTGCCATTGGTGATGGAGAATGAGGAGGACAGAAACCCAGATGCTAGGACTTTAGCTGTCGGGAGGGAATATTGGCTCATGATACTATTAATAAATAGGGCAGGGAAGCCAAAGGATTCTAGTGCCTTACGCATATAGCCCCAATGCAGGCGGTCGAATGCCTTCTCGGCGTCCAGCGCCAAGAGAAGCCCAGTTGTATTGGTTCTATAGGCAATGTCAATTATATTATAAAATCGTCGGGTATTGTCACATGTTTGTCTACCAGGTACAAACCCGGTCTGTTCTGCTGAAATCAGGATGGGAAGCAGAGGTGCTATTCTAGACGCCAACAACTTGGCGTACAGCTTAGCATCCACATTTAATAAGGAGATAGGACGGAAATTCGCACAGCTCGTCGGGGGTTTGCCAGGTTTAGGTAACGTTATGATAGTAGCTTGAAGTATTTCTGGGGGTATTACACCTGTGGTTTTGATGGAATTGAAAACTCTCGTAAGAGTCGGTATTAGAATATCTGCAAAGGTCTGATAATATAAATTAGAGAAACCATCCGGCCCTGGGGCTTTATTCTTTGGGAGAGCCTTAACGGCCTTATGCACCTCCTCCTCCGTGAACGGAACCAGCAAATCTGCCGCTTGTGAACGGGATAGGGAAGGAAGGTTTGCATCCTGAAGGAATCGAGTTATCTCATCTGGGTCTGGGTCGTGGGTTGTCGGGTCTGATTTTAAATTATATAAAGAGGCGTAGAAGTCAGCGAATTCCTCAGAGATTTTAAGCGGGTTATAAATCCTGTCCCCCTGTTTAGATTTCAATTTAGATGCTAGTAACCGGCCAGCTTTGTTGCCTTGGGTATATTGAGTGTAATTTAAACGTTGTATGGCCCGTTCAGAGGACTGCATCGTCAGATAAATTAAGTCCCGTCGAATGGTCATTAATCGAGACAAGAGGTCAGGTGTAGGACTTATTTTATGTTGGGATTCCAAGTCAGATATTTGCCGCCGTAATGATATCGTCTGGGCGTTTAATGCCTTTTTCCGTGCCGTCCCTCTCTGAATCAAATGTCCTCTCACCACCGCTTTATGCGCCAACCAAGCTGACGAAATGGCCACCTCTTCCGTCACATTTAATGCAAAATATTCCCGTAATACCGCCGATGTATCAGAAACATCAGCACCTCTTACGATAAGTGAGTCATTTAATCGCCAATTCCCCATCCCCCTAGCCGGGTAGTCAGCCTCAAAATCCAACGTTATAGGAGCATGGTCAGACCATGTTATAGCGCCGATACTGGCGGCCAGGAGGCGAGGGACTGTAGAGCCATGTATCAGACATAAGTCGATGCGACTATAAGATGAGTGAACAGGTGAGAAGAAGGTGAAATCCCTGGTCGAGGGGTTGATAATTCTCCATGCATCATATAAATCAGAGGAGCGCAAAAAATCATTTAGCTGGTGGCTAGAGGGGGGCTGTTTACGAGGCTGCGCGCGGGTCTGGCCCGACCGTGTATCCACAGCCGAGTCAGGCACACAGTTAAAATCTCCACACAGGAAAAGAGATCCCTCCATCATATTCTTAATCTTACCATAAGCTTTTTTAAGAAAACATAGGCAAATACACATTAGCAACAGTTATAGGGAGGTCATTCATAGTGCCCACCAAGATCAAAAGGCGACCCAATGGATCTGCATTCGGTTCGAACATTTAAAGACCCAGTCCCTATGAAAAAGAACCGAGACACCCTGAGACTTCGTCGGAGCAGTAGAGTGAAAAGAAACAGGGTACATAGTGGATTGTAAATGTGGGGTGCGCAAAGCACGCAGACTATCGCCGGTTTATGTTTATGTAAGTCACGAAACAGAGCATGTCGTTTAAACGGAACATTCAGCCCCCTAACATTCATTGAGAAAATTCGGAACTGAGGCTTACTCATGATTAATTAACCACAACGTTATAATATGCATGGTAGAATTAGAAGAACAGAGGGGAGGCACGGGAAATATGAGGGCCAGAACCATAAGAGTATATCAACAGATAAAAAGAGAATAAAAAAATAAAAAATGAAAAGACTAAAAAGAAAAAAAACACAAAACAAATAGCGCTGCATCATAAAAATACAGCAAAAGTGAGTCATTCCAAGTGGCAATAAGGAAAACAATAAAGATATCAGCTAAGGAGACTCAAACGGGGGACGAAGGGACGCTCGCTACACAGAGCTCAACGCAGGAACCAAGTGCTGAACCAAAGAGCATAGGGTCCCGAGGCTAACATGAAGAGGAACCACTCCCGCCACAGAGGTAACTGTCCAGGAATCCGAACAGTTTGAAAAGCGACACAGGGGAGGAGACACCCATCATTTAGGCCGGACTCTGTGCCATTCTGGGGAGACTTTGATCGGCGATGAAGAAGGCTCACGTGGAGGTGAGAAATCAGCCAGAATATTCCAATCTTTCAAAAATTGGAATCCAGTGGTGACATCGGGAACAACATGCAAGGTACCATCCTTCCATATTAATTGCTTCATAGGGAACCCCCATCTGTACGCCAACTTATGATTATGGAGAAGCTTGGTGAGAGAGGAAAACTCACGGCGTTTGGACATGGTCGAAGCCGACAAGTCAGCGAAGAATGAAATATCAGCATACGGAGCAGATAGAGGCATGGACTTCCGTGACGCCGACATCAGAGCCTCCTTGATGTGAAAAAAATGCACCCGGATAATAACATCACGGGCCACCGATGTAGGCAGGTTTTTCGCTCGTGGGAGACGATGCGCTCGATCCAGAAGAAGGTCTTGAGGCGTAGCCTCAGGCAGCAAAATTTGGAACAATTCCAGAAGGTATGGATGTAAGTCTGCTAGGGTGACTTCTTCTGCGATGCCCCTGATTCTAATATTATTACGCCGCGAGCGATCTTCGATGTCAGCCATTTTAAGTGCCAGAGAGTCGTGGGCCGCTTGCAAAGCCTGATGTCGGTCTACCAGATCATTGTGGGCCAAGCATAAATCATCCGCCTTGGTTTCCAGCGCATCTGTTCGCTCACCCAAATCCAGGACGTCCCGGCTCAGCTCCTGCAGCACTCCCTTGATGTCGGCCTGTATGGTTGAACGCAGTTCCTGCAGCATGGCATGTAACCCACTTTCTGAGGGTGGCAATGAGTCAGAGAGGCCTAGCGGAGCCGAGGGCGTCACGTCTGGGTCATGGGCCAATTCAGGCTGCGGGGATCCGCCATCTTGGGCCTCCCTACTACGGTCTTTCCGAGCCGATTAAGGGGGCTCCAGCACTCGCTGTGCCTTAGGAGGTGCCATCTAGGGCGCAGAATAAGTTCCTCACTCTGTAGTTGGAAAAGGTTTGCCTCGGGTACCCCTTAGAGACCGCTGGATTGAGAGAGATTCAGCGCTGGTCGCACGAGCTATATAGCCATACGATCAGGCGCTTATGCTAGTTGGATGGGTGGAACCCGCCAGCAGGGAACCCGATGACATCGATCCTAGCCGCCAAATAATACTCCAGTGTGTGTCCGCTGTAGGTAGGGGCGAGAATGTGGCGATAAGGACTCGGGGGGAGCCGCAGCTGAAGCCGCTGCATGAGGCGTCAGCCTTGAGTGTCTCCCGGTGTCGAGGGGAGACGTCCTGTGGTGCGGGGGGTAGCTGCAAGTTGTCGCTCTGTACCTTACCCCGTATGGTTAGATGTGGTAATAGAGGTCATCAGCAGCCATGTCTCTGGAGCAGAGATCCAAATGAAGATGGGGATAGCCAGTCCAGGCTCCGCTCTTGCTGCATGCCCACACAACCCCGACGGCTCCTCCGCAGCTCCCGAGGCCCCAAATCACACCCAGCGCCCCCTCCGGGGACGTGGGCAACAGAGGCAAGTAAGCGACTCCGCAGTCAGTTGGGAACGGGACGTAAAGAGGACGGACCCGGCGAATGATATCACAGTAGGCCTCAAAGATGGCCACCGGCGCACACCAACTTGCACCACAAACACTGCCTGGAGTGTAATTGCGGGACCGGGGAGAAGGCAGATCGGGCTCCGGAATGTAGTATCCGATGATTGGTGTCAGGGGTACCAGAAAAGGGAGTCTATGCCGCCTGCAAAACTCAAAGAATCACCGCTTAGAAGAGGGAAGGCACGGAGCTCTGCAAAGACGCGTCTGTTCCCCTTCACTTCCGGCCCCGCCCCCCGTATTTTAGTAAAATTAAACAGTGAAACAATATTAATTTGTTTCATAAAGTCCTTTGCTTACTATTACTTGTATTTTAAGTTAAGATCAATTTGATAGCTGATATCAATTTGATAGTTCATTTCAAATTCAATAGTTGATATCAATTTGATAGGTCTTTTCAAATTCGATGGTTGATATCAATTTGATAGTTCATTTCAAATTAAATAGTTGATATCAGTTATTCAAATTTTTCTTTTATGATGATGACACAGTGTAAAACGAAATAAATTTGTTATATACCGTTTTGTTTCGAATTCATATCGTATCGATTTGTTATCCGAATACGAATTATCAAATTTCGTTCCAAATTCAGAATTTTTCCGAAGCGAATGCACAGCTCTAATGTGCATGCCCACCCATTGCTAGGGGTTCACATCCCTAGCCACACATGCACTCACCCTAATCAAAGTGAGGAGAGCCCAATAATCTACCTGTGAAAAAAATTATACTTGCACTCATACGTCTTCTTTTTTCTAATATCTCTTTTTCATCCACAAAAAATAGCCAAAAACACAACAAGGAATGACAAGACATAAAAGGAGTACAAGGCAGTAGAGGATTTACCTTTGTATACAAAATCATTGATTCTGCTATTGGGTGATTAAAATGGCTCATCTTGCATTACAAAGAAAACAGCCTCTGGCAAAATGTCTTCCCTCAATTTCTTCCAGCTACTGCTGCTGCGTCCATTAGGGATAGTCAGTAATTTTTGCCCAATATGATTTGCAGCTTTTAATCTTTTTATTTTTGAGTAGGGGGCAAAATGCCTCTATGATTTTGATAAAAAAATATTGCACTGGCCCTGCCGACATGCCTAGCATTGAGCCCTCTGATTGGATGGTGTTTAACTCATAATCTCAAAAGTGGTGTACTCCATATCCTTTGAAGTAAAACACAAGAATAAATTTAAGATTTTGGATGCTTATGGTACTAGGCAAAATGAGCGGTTCTAAACAGTTGGATTCAACCAAAGTATTGTATGTTGCTATGCGCACACTTGCACCATGTCAGACATGGACATAGGGTGTTATAGCTGTCTATGTTTGTATTTTTTTTTAATTCTTTAAAAAATTTTCATGCAGTCAGATAATACTGTTGAAGAAGATGAGGCTATAACATATCATAAATGAAAATAACAGAACAGCATATACCAGATTGGTAGTAACTTCAAGGAATGTCAAATTATCTAGCAATATCACAGAAGCAATAAGAAAAGTGAAAACTGTGAAAAAGCCTTGGTACATGGTAATAGCTGAGGAGGTGCAAAAAAAATAATATAAAAATTGCAAAATATAAACTAAGGTCCTATAAAGTCCTTTTGAGGGCAAGATAACAGAATCTTGATATAGGAGCTGCTGGCCCAGAGTGGCGACTCAGCCCTTTACCATTCAGCCCTTCTCTCAAATCACATTGGGTGAAATCCATAGTCTCTAACTGACCCCAAGATTCTTTGGAAGCATACAGGATTGTACCATTCCAGGGAATATGCAGATTCCTAGCAGTATTCCATCGGTAGTTCACTCCTTCACTTCAAAAGAAATTTGCTGATGGCACAGAATCTGGCCATGCTTCTACGACACCAAAGGGAAAGTCCCAGTATACTGCTCTATCCGCCCTTTCAAATGGGATTGACGGGATCCCTGATGCTTAGAATGGATTGTTGCATCAGCATCGCTGGGATTTTATTTATTTGAATTGTTTTAGAGGCATTTGGCTAGCAAGCGCTGTTGAGCCACCACTAAATTAATCATCACATCGCCAGCAAGTTTTTGTGTGACTATCAGGGTTATTCAAAGAGAATCGAAAGGCCACCGCACGTTCGGTGACTTTTCGTTCTCTTCAATTCGGTACGATTTGGCGATCCCATTTTCCCCTGCGGTGTATTCAGCAAGCATCACAGGGCCGCCGAAATGCAGGGAAAAGTCGCCGAAAACTCACCGCAAAACGAGGGCGACCGCACACCAAAACACGCGAAAACATCTGGATTAACCTGCCAAAAACGCCGGAAAAACCCGAGCAGGAGCCGATCACACGCAGCGCAGCCAACGGAAAAAACAGACACCGCATACGAATGGAGTGAATAAATTAGAAAAACAGTTTGCTTGAATGTTTGAAAAGTGAAACACTGTTTGCAAAGAAACTACTGAGCGAAAATGTCTGAAATTTACATATGAGGTCCAATGAATGATAATAAAAAGGGCTGTTACAGAAAAAAATAAGTAAAGTTAAAAAATAAAAAATAAAAATCCCGAAAAATGCTTAAAATATCCCAAAAAATCGATAAATAAAGAGACTCTTTACTGCAGAATATTATAATCAACGGTTTATTAGATATTGAATTAAAACGGAAATATTTTTAACATTGAAGCCTATGGGATTCGCCTGAATAAATCTGCTGCATGAAAAAAAATGAATGGCAGGGCAATTCGGCAACCTTTCACTGCTGGCTTTTGCTCTCTGAATAGCTGAAGCATTGCTTCTCTATGGGGATTCACTGCCCTCGAACAGGCACCGAACAGGCATCGTATGTGCAGGCAATTCGCCAGGATTTGGCGAATTGCCTGGTCTCTGGATAGCCGAATGGCCAAGAAAGGTAACCGAACACTGATTTTCAGCGTTCGGTTCCCTTTCGTGAGCCATTCGGATCTCTTTGAATAACCCTGTATCTGTTTTGTGCAAAACAAATTAAATGGCTGTTGTTTGGATGAACCAAATTACAGCATGACCCATATACCAATGAACCAATTCATCTGAAATTCTCCAACAAATTTATTGGTGCGGAAAAAATCTTTTCCTGTGCACAAGTCAAGTAGACCTATAGGAAAGAGTATTCAGAAATATTCAGCAGCAATTTTGTTCCCAATGTGCTGCATATTTTTTGGTTAAGATAAAAACACATATTATAGCTTTACCCAAATAATATACATTTGAATACAGTTTTATTTTCTTTGAGTTAATTGAACTACTTTTGAATTCCTAAACTTTTCTATATTTTTGTAGTATTGCCTATAATGCACTGGACTAGCTTTCTGAGAAATACAAATTAAATTTTGTTCAAGTTGCTACATGAATTAATATCAATATTACTATCACATTTTACATGACACGTTCAGCAAAGGATTTTAACTTAAGCTTTTTCACAGCTATTTGCTAATTAAAGAAAAATGTTCAACTCTTCTCTGGTACTAGGCGGGATATTTTTAATTCCTTTATAGGATATATTTTACAGTAAATGATCTGTTTAAGCACAAGTTATATTTTGCCATTCATTTTCAGAAGTCATATATCCACAACATATTCAAGAGCTCAATGAATTAATATAATGTTTCTAAAACACAAACGTTACTATTCACGACGAGATGTACAAAACCTACAGGGTGATTCAGAGAGCGGTGAAAACCAGGAGAATTGCCAGGAGAATGAACAATCTAGACCAAATAGCCGATTTGGAAAGTGAGATGAATGGAAGAATTTTTCTGGTTTGGCTATTTTGACCTAGAATTTTCACTTATCCAGTCATTCTCCTGGTTTTCACCTCTCTCTGAATAACCCTGTATGATGCGTAACTTAATATAGGCATACATAAATTGAATATAATACTTACGTGTTTTGGAAGATAATCCCTTTGTTGTGACAGGTGGTTGTGCCTGTAGGAAATTTAATTCCACTGTTTATTTCTTAGTCTTGTTCAGGGGTGGCATCTGACCTCCAGGTGCTCAACTCTTGACTTCTCGCTTGTTGGTCTGGAGATTAATGCAGAGGGCATTAATCAAGAGGGCAATACCATGGGACAGAAAACAGGTATCAGGCTTCTCTGTAGTAAAAAAAACAGTTTTATTCCAAACGTAGCACATATAAAACACAGGAATTAAATAAAATGGAATATAAAAGAGATACGGTAAGTATGGCGATCCGTCTCTGTACATACAGATAGTAGGGATACGCGTTTCGCTGGGCACAATGCCTCCTTCATCAGTCTCAAAAAGTCTATCAAACTTAATCTTCTCTCCCTTAATATTTATAAAGGACTATGTGATCCAAATGCTAATTACTGATTGCTTATTCTTTGGGCTTCCCATGTTAAGTATAGGGAGAGTAAAGTACAGTAAACTCACGCTAGAAAGTGCTATTACAGATGTGCTAATGGTTTTTTTAACCCGTTAGCAATCGGGAGATAATATGGGCGTAATGCTATTACCTCCTTTTAACCTAGCACTAATGTTCACTTATGTGAGCGCTAGCAATAGTGTTGATAGGGCTCCGCATATGTAGACCTTTCTATTGGTACAGTTTTAGGACTTGACAGTAATAACGTGAGGGGGGTTGGTTTACTTATGTAATCTCTGCATCTCCCAGATATGAAATGCCTAGCTGAAATGATCCACATGTATTGTGCCTCTTGTATCAATGCATGCAGTGAGCTCTACACTTATCACTCTTGGGCTGGATGTTTTGTTCTGCCAAGAATGGTAGTTGCTTAGTTACCAATGCCCTATACGATTGCGCCCTACTCCATTTTAACACTTCATTTGTCATGTCAACTACTGATGGAACAGTTGGTAACAGCTTTTTCCCCTTTTTTATATGTAGAGATGGTGAAGGAGAGCAAGTGGCCTACATTGTCTCTCTAATTTAATCCTTCGCTCACTGACTACAAGTGAAGGATATGAGGAGAGTGGTCTCTACTGCTTTTCAACTACAGCTCCCACTCTTAGTACTGTATATATTACATTGAAAACCTATTTGCTAGCAATAATACTTTGAGATCATTTTTGTTTTAAATACGTCTTCAAGATCCTGCATACGATCATCCAAAATAAGAGTGTATTAAATCGAGCGTGTGCTTCACACAGCAACCATTCAAAAAGACATCAAATAAGATATTATTCACCTTTGTCATTGAAAGCTCGAAAGAAGTATAAAGACTCTTAAAACTGCAAACACTATCCAAATGTCACTCTTTGCTAAGTTCTTAGGGACATAAAAAAAAAATCCAAAAAGGATATGTTTTACTTTCTGTATTTTGGGGGGAAAAATATTATAGTTATTAAATTGAATCAATATATGATTTTCACGGCAGCTAAACTAGACTACTTTTTTTAGATGTCATCCGTTCTTGCAAAAGTAATCTGTATGGTTCGTGGACAGGCGCACATTCATTGATACCTGGTGTAATACAGGGTGTGTTTTTTTACGATTCACCTTACAAGCGCTGTACCCATACTGTACCGGTTTTCGAAGTCATTTAGCTTTGTGGAGTATATTTAATAATTATTGGAGGTTGCAAAGGCCAGATCTCCTTCTGAGAGTGTGGATGTGAGTCTAAAATGTACCTTTTAATGGAAAATACAAAAAAAAATGGTGTAAGGACCCAACGTTTACTATAAAGCCTCAAAAAAACTCAAGGTGTAGTGAATGGATACCTAAGAGCCACAAAGCAGACAAACGAACAATAGGAATAGCCAAGCCAAAAGTTAGGACAAAACAAAACAAAAAAAATTGGATAAATTATTTTACAGTTGCAAGACCGGTAGAGCATAGGCTCTGTATTGGTCTTGTTGTAAACTCAAGAGATCCCCCCGTTACTGAGGCATCATAGGGGAAAGTCAGGACAGGATCACAACAGTAAAAGGGAGAGCATTCCAGAGGATGGGGGCAGCGCCTGAGAAATCCTGCAGTCTATCATGGGAAGAGGTAATACGGGGAGAAGCTAGGCGCAGGTCACTGTTTGACCTTAGGGAGTGGGCTGGGGTGTATTTGGTGATTAGTGAGGACAGCAGAGTTAGTGAGATTAGTGGGCAGCAGAGTTAGTGAGAGCTTTGTAGGTCAGGGTAAGGATCTTGAATTTAATTCTGCACTGGATGGGGTGCCAGTGAAGGGACTCGCAGACAGGAGCGGCAGAGACAGAGCGACGGGTGAGGTGGATGAGCCTGGCAGAGGCATTTATAATGGATTGTAGCATGGAGTCCAGCAAGATGGAGTCCAGCAAGAAAATTATTACAATAGTTAGGTCAGGAGATTACAAGGGCGTGGATGAGTTGCTTTGTGGAGTCAGCGGTAAGAAATGGCCTCTGAATTCTGGAAATATTACGTAGTTGGTAGCGGCAGGAGGAGGAAAGAGACTGAATGTGGGGGGTGAAGGGAAGAGCCGAGTGAAGTGTAACTCCGAGAGAGCGAACCTGGTTTGATGGGGAGATAGTGATACCCAGAGGCGTAACTAGAAACCTCCCCCCTCCCGTCAACATGCATTGGTCTCCTCCAGGTCCACAATGTTGACTCCAGACAATCAGTGTCCCATATTTTCCAGGTCCACTATGACCTTGAGTCCATCCCATTTCTAAAGTAATGTGCACTATGTGTTTCTCACAGAGCTCCACAGCAATAAACCTCACAGTAATGTGCGGTGTGTATGAGCATATCACAGAGCTCCACAGCAATATAATTCACAATAATGTGCAGTGTGTATCAGTGCAAATCACAGAATTCCACAGCAACAAAACTCACACTACTATTTTATCTGTATCACAGAGCTCCAAAGTAAAACTCACACATAAGTATAAAATAAATTAAAAAAATAATTATATATATAAAATATAGGCAAGCCCCCAGGCCCAGGCAGGTGTGGGTCCCCCGGACTCAAGGGCCCGGGTGTGGTGGCACCCTCTGCACCCCTGGTAGTTACGCCCCTGCTGATACCATCAACCATGATGGAGCAGTCAGGAGGTGGGGAGGCATTAGAGGGAGGAATTAGTAGGAGCTCAGTCTTGGACATGTTAATCTTTAGGTGGTGAGAGGCCATCCAGGAGGAGATGCCAGATAAACAGTTGCTGACTTTGGAAAGGACAGGAGGAGAGAGATCAGGGGTAGAGAGGTAGATCTGAGTATCATCAGCAGAGAGGTGGTAATTAAATCCAAAACTGTTAATGATTTTTCCCAGGGAGGAGTTATATATCGAGAAGAGCAGAGGACCAAGGACAGAGCCTTGGGGTACACCAACTGATAAAGGCATTAAAGAGGAGGAGTTAATAGCAATTGACACAGAAAAGGACCTGTTAGATAGATAGGAGTCAACCCAAGAGAGTGCAATGTCACAGAGACCAAGAGAGCTGAGCGTCTGTAGAAGGAGGCGGTGGTCGACAGTGTCCTAAGCAGCCGAGACGTCAAGCAGGATGAGAATAGTGGCTGTGTTTTTTAGCAGTCAGGAGGTCATTGGTGACTTTGGTGAGGGCAGTAATCCGTTGATGTAGGGAACGGAAGCCAGATTGCAAGGGATTGAGTAGAGAATTAGAGGACAGGAAGAGAGAGAGGCAGTTGAAAACTAGTTTTTCCAAGAGCTTAGAGGTGATTGGAAGCAGGGATACAGGGCGATAGTTTGATGGAGAGTTAGGATCGAGGGAGGGTTTCTTTAGTAAAGGGGTAACCTGTACATGTTTGAAGGCGGATGGGAAGGAGCGGGTGGAGAGAGATAGGTTGAAGATGTGTGTGAGAGCTGGGGTGAGGGAGGAGAAGAGTGGAAGTATTAGATGGCATGAGGAGAGCCCCTGCAGCTGTCTTTGCCCAGTGTGACAGACTATAAAAGTGGAGTTCTTCTTTTACATTGAAACCTATAGGAGCCATCTAATTAAACCTGTCAAATGAACCACCAAAAATCAGGATTAGATATTGGGGTTAGACACTAGGGATAGAGATTAGAGTTTGAAATTCTAACCCTAATTTCTAACCTTATCTTCTAACCCTAAACCTAACTTCTAATTTAGAAGCTAGGCTTAGAAATTAGGGTTAGGGTTATAAAATAGGGTTAAAAATTGTAACCCTAATTACTAACCCTAGCTTCTAACCTTAATTTCTAAGATAGATGGATAGTTTTTTTCAAAATTTTTAGTAAAGAAATCACCCTGAGCGTTCTGTTTTCTGTCGGTATTGTGGCATGCCACATGACTTGTTTCCTTTGGGAGTGATATATGACTCTCACAGCAGGAAAACACTCCCCGAGAGCTGCCAACTGTTTGTCTCAAAATCCCAAGAGAGCATCTGCATTTGAATGGTCTGCTTTCCCTCCGTCCCCCCTGTATAAGTCCTCGCTAAGGTTTAACTATTAACCCATCCCTACAGTGCTGTGATCCCCCTGCCAGTGTCATCTAACTAAATATAGTTTTTGGGTGGTATATAATTATGTGTGTTTGGACTGCATCTAAGCAGTGGGACGAAGGAATAAAAATCATATTAATACAGAAAGCATCCTTTCTATCTGAACGCCCACCCCCAAGCCATCTTGGGCTGAGCTGTCAATTAAATAGCTTTAGCTATTTAATTCCTCACGTGATGGAGAGGAAGCAAAAAACATGGTCACCTCCATGAGAGGAGCAGTCAGATTACAAGCAACAAAATCTCACAAACCTCCATTGGACACTATAAAATAAATAGGCTTTCTACTTTAACCCCTTCACACCCAAAATTGAGTTATCTCGATTTTACATTGTAACGCATTGAAAAGCAATCATTAACATATCAAAAGACAATTTTCGCACCCATTTTTAAAGCAGGATTAGTGTGTCACATTTGGGAAAATTAAATCCTTTGTTTTATGGCTCTCCAAGCACCCTGGAGACAAATAAAACTATCTGCAAATAGAGCCCCAGTCCTCACTGTGTCAGGGTTTGACTGCGATTGGTGTAGCAGTGTAACGTTGGGAGCTTCCAGCCATACCTGTGTGCTTGAGGGCAGCATGTCTGATGCTGCTCGCTGACCAAAGCCCGGTTTAAATGGAGACAGGCAGGGAGGTGGTTGCAAGAGGCGCGGCTTGAGTGGGGGGCGTGGCCTGGTGAAGGTCTTTAAAAACCCTCAGTGTATTCTCAGCAGTTGCCAGATCGTGGTTATCCATACCTGAGCTCCTTGTACCTGACTGCTATATTGAATTAACCCGTTATTGACCTCTGCTTGTTTCTGACTATTCTGCCTTCTGTTGCCCTAGACCATTTTCTTGTACTACACTACTGCTCTGATATCGACCCGGCTATTCCATTTGACCATTCTGAACTCTGTATTCCTGATTCTGGCTCGGCTGACTACTCCCTGTGTTGTTAACCCTTTCTGTCTAGCTAGTTTACCTGGCCAATTCTAAGGACCAGACAGTTAGAGATCTTTCACGGCTACTCTGTTGGTAGCTTCTGGGCTCTGTGGAGTGTGGGGTGTTAAGTACTGCGTGGTGGGATCTGGGAACCGTGACATTACGATCTGGCCACTATGGATCCCGCAGACTTAACACAGCACTTGGCTAACTTTGTATCCAGACAGGATGAGCAGGATCATAGGATGGATCAGTTTGCTATTGCCTTACAAACTATCCTGACTCGTACGGCTCACCTGGAACCAGCTGGGGTTGCACCCCCGCTTGATATACCTGTGTCCCCTGTCGTTCAGACATCCCAGGTACACATGACCACTCCTATGAGGTTTGACAGTACTCCCTCAGAGTGCCGGGGATTTTTGGTCCATGTGGATATTCATTTTAAATTAAATCCACAGATGTTTTTCTCTGACATTGCCAAAGTGGGGTTCATTATTAATCATCTGTCTGGCAGAGCATTGACACGGGCGACTCCATTATGGGAGGCAGAGAGGCCTATCATACGGGATTATAAAGAATTCATAGCCGAGTTACAACGTACATTTAATCCTACCAGAAAGGCCACGGTAGCTGGCAAATCCTTGTTCCGCATACGTCAAGGGAACAGGACTGTTTCTGATTATGCCATAGAATTTAAAACCTTGATCTCTGATGTGAACTGGACAAATGAGACACTGGTTCTGGCTTTTATGGAGGGGTTATCAGAGTCATTGATGCATGAATTGGCTCCACGTAAACTACCTGAGGTATTGTGTGAACTCATTGTTTATTGTATAGATCTGGATAATCAGATAAGGGACAGAAGGACTCCAAGAGAGAAGCCCAAGAGACCGTTACCTAGGTTGGCCCCTGTCTTTCAGGCACCACCAAGAGAGTTATCTCCTCCCTCTGAGCCTATGCAACTAGGCCGTACTAGGCTTACAGAGGAAGAGAGAACAAGGCGTTTTCGTGAGGGATTGTGCCTGTATTGTGGTTTGGGGGGTCATGTACGATTTCAATGTCCTACTCATCCTAAAATGCATGATAAGCCAGAGAAACTACCGCACCTAAGGCAGCTGAGGAGACAGGCCTTGGGTGTGACGTGCATGTCTACTGTCAAGGACACTAAACTTATGTTACCAGTATCCTTGGCTTGGGAGACCAAGACCACACATACTACCGCTTTTTTGGATTCTGGGGCTGCTGGCAACTTTATCGATGTTAACTACGCTTCTTCCATTTCTCTACCTCTGGTTGTAAGAGAGACACCCTTAGCCGTCGAAGCCATAGACGGCAGACCGTTATCCTGCCCTAGGATTACTCATGATACGGTTACAGTGGTTCTTACCACTGGTCTCTTGCATAAAGAAGAAATCATATTTCAAGTTATCCATTCACCTTCCAATCCTGTTGTACTTGGTTTCCCTTGGTTGGTGGAACATAATCCTGTTATTGATTGGGCTAAGGGAGAGATACTGTCTTGGAGTCCTGCTTGTTTTGGGACTTGTTTAATACCCATTCAGCATGTCGGTGCCCTGAACACACCCACAGCTCCTCCATTGTCTACAGAGGTTCCTGACCAATACGCCGACCTCAGGGCTGTATTTGATAAAAGAGAGGCAGAGAAACTGCCTCCACATAGACCATATGATTGTGCCATTGATATTCATCCTGGTACCATGCCTCCTCGAGGCGAAGTATATCCTCTTTCCATAAAGGAGAACCAAATTATGGAAGAGTACATAAAGGAGAATTTGGAGAGAGGTTTTATCCGACGTTCCTCTTCTCCAGCAGGGGCTGGGTTCTTTTTTGTGTCTAAAAAAGAGGGAGATTTACGCCCTTGTATCGATTATAGGGGGCTTAACAAGATCACCATTAAGAACGTGTACCCTATCCCTCTCATATCATAACTGTTCGACAGGTTAAGGGGGTCAGCAGTATACACAAAACTTGATTTAAGAGGAGCTTACTGTCATGGCCACCTGGGCGCTGTCACGGCCTGGACCCCCTGATCCTCTGACACCTCCTTTTTGTTGCCTTTTTTCAGTGTCCTGCATTCTGTATGCAGGTTCCAGGACTTTGTTTTGTTTTTGTGTTTTTTTTCCTTTTTCCTATGCACGGTTCTGGACTTTGATTTGTTTTGCATTCTGAACCTGATCCATCACCTGCACCTCATACAGCCTGATCTGCCCTGCTCTTAAGGAAGCTACGCCCCTGGTCCCACGCTTCCTGATTGAAGTCTCCAGTGAAGTCTCCAGCCTTGCCTTGAGCAGACCTGAATTCCTGATCTCCTGATACCTTTTTGCCTGGATCCCCTCTGAACATTTGTCATTCCTGATCATTCCTCTGCTTTGCTCATCATTCATACGGTATCCTCTTTGTCCCCCCTGTACCCCTCTGTTTTTCTGCTGGACTTACTCGTGTACCAGACCCTTGCTAGACTTTGACTATTCTATTCTGTATTCCTCTGTACTTTCGCTTGGAGATCGTGTGCCAGACCTTTGCTAGACTTAGACCATTCTATTTTCTGTATCCATTTGTACCTTCGCTTTGATATAGTGTTATCAGTGTTCCCCTCCTGTTATTCTTTTGTTTATACTGCCTATCTTGGTATATATTTCTGTTCTTAATAAACCCCTTTTGCCCTGTAACCTGTCTGCTGCAATATTCACTGCACATTGGGCTCACACCCACACTCCTGCGCACCCATGCCAGACCTCACCCATGACAGAATCAGGAAGCCTGGGACCAGGGGCGTAGCTTCCTTAAGAGCAGGGCAGATCAGGCTGTATGAGGTGCAGGTGATGGATCAGGTTCAGAATGCAAAACAAATCAAAGTCCAGAACCGTGCATAGGAAAAAGGAAAAAAAACACAAAAACAAAACAAAGTCCTGGAACCTGCATACAGAATGCAGGACACTGAAAAAAGGCAACAAAAAGGAGGTGTCAGAGGATCAGGGGGTCCAGGCCGTGACAGCGCCCAGGTGGCCATGACATCATTTGAGATCTGACGGGATCATGCGCTTTCAGGATGGTATGTCTGTAGACCTTCTCAGGCCTCTGTACCCAAGCCTTCTCAGGCCTCTGACCCCAAACCTTCTCAGGTCCCTGTCTCAGAGCCTTCTCAGGCTTCTATACCTAAACCTTTTCAGGTCTCTGTCCCCGAGCCTTCTCAGGCCTCTGTCCCTAAGCCTTCTCAGGCCTCTGTCCCTAAGCCTTCTCAGGCCTCTGTCCCTAAGCCTTCTCAGGCCTCTGTACCCAAGCCTTCTCAGGCCTCCGTCCCTAAGCCTTCTCGGGCCTCTGTCCCTAAGCCTTCTCAGGCCTCTGTCCCTGAGCCTTTTCAGGTCCCTGTCCCCGAGCCTTCTCAGGTCCCTGTCCCCGAGCCTTCTCAGGTCCCTGTCCCCGAGCCTTCTCAGGTCCCTGTCCCTGAGCCTTCTCAGGTCCCTGTCCCCGAGCCTTCTCAGGTCCCTGTCCCCGAGCCTTCTCAGGTCCCTGTCCCCGAGCCTTCTCAGGTCCCTGTCCCCGAGCCTTCTCAGGTCCCTGTCCCCGAGCCTTCTCAGGTCCCTGTCCCCGAGCCTTCTCAGGTCCCTGTCCCCGAGCCTTCTCAGGTCCCTGTCTCCGAGCCTTCTCAGGCCCCTGTCTGTAAGCCTTCTCAGGCCCCTGTCTGTAAGCCTTCTCAGGCCCCTGTCTGTAAGCCTTCTCAGGCCCCTGTCTGTAAGCCTTCTCAGGCCCCTGTCTGTAAGCCTTCTCAGGCCCCTGTCTGTAAGCCTTCTCAGGCCCCTGTCTGTAAGCCTTCTCAGGCCCCTGTCTGTAAGCCTTCTCAGGCCTCCGTCTGTGAGCCTTCACGGGCTTCTGTCCCTAAACAATCTCAGGCTTCTGTCAATAAGCCTTCTCAGACTCCAGTAACTAAGTCGCCGCAGAGCCCAGCTGTCGCTTCCACAGTGTCTTCGCAGAGCCCAGCTGTCGCTTCCACAGTGTCTTCGCAGAGCCCAGCTGTCGCTTCCACAGTGTCTTCGCAGAGCCCAGCTGTCGCTTCCACAGTGTCTTCGCAGAGCCCAGCTGTCGCTTCCACAGTGTCTTCGCAGAGCCCAGCTGTCGCTTCCACAGTGTCTTCGCAGAGCCCAGCTGTCGCTTCCACAGTGTCTTCGCAGAGCCCAGCTGTCGCTTCCACAGTGTCTTCGCAGAGCCCAGCTGTCGCTTCTACAGTGTCTTCGCAGAGCCCAGCTGTCGCTTCCACAGAGTCGCCGCAGAGCCAAGCAGTGTCCTCGGATTTAGTGTGCACTTCTAATGGGAACTGGATCCGTAAAGGGGACTTACAAACATTCGAAAAGGCGCTTAAAGCACTTATTGCTGAAGGGCAACGTCCTGAGTGCTCCAAGCCTGTATCTGGGCAATCGCGCCGTAGGTCACACCGCAAGAAGGGGACTCGTTGTAACCGAGCATCCAGCTCCAAGGGTCCTTTGTCCGTTGCCAATGGAGTCATTGCCTACGGATCCCCTGAGCCACCCATTGTGGATCCTGTTCTCGAAGGCTGTGCATGGGCCTCTAACGGCGCTATAGTCCGCATAGAGGATTTGGCGAGATATGAGCGGCTCATAAGTACGTATGGAGACGTTTATAGCGATCCCAGTTCCGACTCCGAGTACGTTGGATGGTGAAGACCTGTGTTTTGTCCCCGGTTCCAGCTTCGGTGCCCGGAGTGCACCCGTCAGGAGGGGGGTGATGTCATGGCCACCTGGGCGCTGTCACGGCCTGGACCCCCTGATCCTCTGACACCTCCTTTTTGTTGCCTTTTTTCAGTGTCCTGCATTCTGTATGCAGGTTCCAGGACTTTGTTTTGTTTTTGTGTTTTTTTTCCTTTTTCCTATGCACGGTTCTGGACTTTGATTTGTTTTGCATTCTGAACCTGATCCATCACCTGCACCTCATACAGCCTGATCTGCCCTGCTCTTAAGGAAGCTACGCCCCTGGTCCCACGCTTCCTGATTGAAGTCTCCAGTGAAGTCTCCAGCCTTGCCTTGAGCAGACCTGAATTCCTGATCTCCTGATACCTTTTTGCCTGGATCCCCTCTGAACATTTGTCATTCCTGATCATTCCTCTGCTTTGCTCATCATTCATACGGTATCCTCTTTGTCCCCCCTGTACCCCTCTGTTTTTCTGCTGGACTTACTCGTGTACCAGACCCTTGCTAGACTTTGACTATTCTATTCTGTATTCCTCTGTACTTTCGCTTGGAGATCGTGTGCCAGACCCTTGCTAGACTTAGACCATTCTATTTTCTGTATCCATTTGTACCTTCGCTTTGATATAGTGTTATCAGTGTTCCCCTCCTGTTATTCTTTTGTTTATACTGCCTATCTTGGTATATATTTCTGTTCTTAATAAACCCCTTTTGCCCTGTAACCTGTCTGCTGCAATATTCACTGCACATTGGGCTCACACCCACACTCCTGCGCACCCATGCCAGACCTCACCCATGACACTTACAACCTGATACGTATAAAAGAGGGGCATGAGTGGAAAACAGCATTTAACACCAGGAGTGGGCATTATGAATACTTGGTCATGCCTTTCAGTCTTTGTAATGCTCCAGCGGTATTCCAGGATTTTATTAATGATGTGCTCAGAGATTTCTTACAAACCTTTGTTATAGTATACCTAGACGATATATTGATTTACTCTCCCGATCTGAAAACCCACCATGCACATGTCAGACAGGTATTAGCAAAATTACTGGACAATGGTCTTTATTGCAAACTAGAGAAGTGTTTATTCGACATAACTACTGTGAAATTCCTTGGGTATATTATCACTCCAGAAGGTTTTGAGATGGATCCTTCTAAACTCACGGCCATCTCAGAATGGCCTCTCCCTCAAGGTCTCAAGGCCATACAGAGGTTTCTGGGGTTTTCCAATTATTATAGGAGATTTATCAAGAATTATTCCGCTGTAGCCTCCCCTATCATTAATATGACACGTAAAGGTCTGAAGAACCAGATCTGGTCTTCTCAATCCAAACAAGCATTCGAAGACCTCAAACAAGCTTTCACTTCCGCTCCCGTGTTACGGCATCCTGATCCCAGGATTCCATTTGTTCTTGAGGTTGATGCTTCCGAGATAGGCATTGGGGCTGTCCTGTCTCAAAGAGAGTCTCCAGGAAAACCTCTACATCCTTGTGGGTTCTTTTCAAGAAAATTATCACCAGCAGAACGCAATTATGATATCGGTAACAGAGAATTGCTTGCTATTGTGTCTGCCCTCTCAGAGTGGAGACATTTGTTGGAAGGTACTCTTGACCCTTTATTGATAATTACTGATCATAAGAACCTTACGTACATCGGGGATGCCAAACGTTTGAACGCGAGACAGGCCAGGTGGTCATTGCTACTGTCTCGGTTTAATTTTGTATTGACTTACAGACCAGGTGACCGCAATGTAAAGGCTGATGCCTTATCTCGTCAATATGACCCGTATGAATCTAATACACAAGACCACAATCCTATAGTTCCTCCTGAACGTATTGTGGCTTCCACAGTCTTGTCTGTCTCCTCGCCTTTCCTGGAACGCCTCCAGGCAGTTCAAGTAGGGGCTCCACCTGACAAGCCTCCAGATATGTTGTTTGTACCTGAAAAGGAAAGACAAGAATTACTCATAATGTTTCGTGATTCTAAACCAGCAGGTCATCCTGGTATTACTAAGACTCTTACCAGTATCTCCAGACAGTTCTGGTGGCCCACCATGCGACAGGACGTACGTCTGTTTGTTTTGGCTTGTCAAGTCTGTGCCAGAAGCAAAACCAGTAAATCCTTGCCTGTCGGTCTATTGCAGCCTTTACCCATGCCTAAGAGGCCTTGGTCTCAACTATCTATGGATTTTATTGTGGACTTGCCGAAGTCCAAGGGTCATACTGTGGTTCTGACAGTTGTAGACCGCTTCTCCAAAATGGCTCATTTTGTCCCTCTACCTAAGCTTCCTACAGCCAAAGAACTGGTGGTTGTATTTGCTAGAGAGATTGTACGAATACATGGGGTTCCGTCTGAAATAGTCTCTGACAGAGGAGCCCAGTTCGTCTCTCGTTTCTGGAGGGTTTCTGTGCAGAGATGGGGGTGCGATTGGCCTTCTCTTCAGCATATCATCCACAAACCAATGGGGCAGCAGAGAGGGCAAATCAGGGTCTCGAGCAGTACATACGTTGCTTTACCACACAACAACAAGACAATTGGTCGGAGTTGTTGCCCTGGGCTGAGTATGCACGTAATAACTCCGTTAACGAGACCACTGGCCACTCTCCTTTTTCTGCCATCTATGGTTTTTTCCCTCCGGCTCTACCGCTTCAGTTTACTGAACAGGCCATCCCGGCTCTCGATGACCATCTCACTCAACTGCAAGAGATTTGGAGACAGATTCGAGAAAATATGGAGCGCAATGTTGCTGTCCAGAAACGCAAGGCTGACAGGCATAGGTTACAAGCTCCCTCCTATAACTTGGGGGATAGAGTTTGGTTGTCCACTAGGAACGTGAAGTTGCGGGTGCCTTCTATGAAAATGGCACCTCGGTTTATAGGTCCATATAAGATCATTCGCCGCATTAATCCTGTGGCTTATGCTCTTGCCCTTCCTAAACATCTTGCATGCACAACGTCTTCCACACCTCCCTACTGAAGCCATTGTTGTGTAACAGGTACACGCGGGTCGTTCCTCCTCCTCCACCTATTCAGGTTGATGGTGAATCTGAGTATGAGGTTAGGAGGGTTTTGGATTCTAGGCTGTGCAGGGGCACTCTGCAGTACTTGGTCGATTGGGTGGGCTATGGTCCAGAGGACCGGTCCTGGATTCCAGCTTCCGACATGTCTGCCTCTAGGTTGGTCAGGGCGTTCCATGCCTCGCACCCCGATCGTCCTGTTGGTCGTCCGGTGGCCTCCCGTGGAGAGGGGGGTACTGTAACGTTGGGAGCTTCCAGCCATACCTGTGTGCTTGAGGGCAGCATGTCTGATTCCGCTCGCTGACCAAAGCCCGGTTTAAATGGAGACAGGCAGGGAGGTGGTTGCAAGAGGCGCGGCTTGAGTGGGGGCGTGGCCTGGTGAAGGTCTTTAAAAACCCTCAGTGTATTCTCAGCAGTTGCCAGATCGTGGTTATCCATACCTGAGCTCCTTGTACCTGACTGCTATATTGAATTAACCCGTTATTGACCTCTGCTTGTTTCTGACTATTCTGCCTTCTGTTGCCCTAGACTATTTTCTTGTACTACGCTACTGCTCTGATATCGACCCGGCTATTCCATTTGACCATTCTGAACTCTGTATTCCTGATTCTGGCTCGGCTGACTACTCCCTGTGTTGTTAACCCTTTCTGTCTAGCTAGTTTACCTGGCCAATTCTAAGGACCAGACAGTTAGAGATCTTTCACGGCTACTCTGTTGGTAGCTTCTGGGCTCTGTGGAGTGTGGGGTGTTAAGTACTGCGTGGTGGGATCTGGGAACCGTGACAAGCAGGATGAGGTTGTGAGCCCAATATGCAGTGATATAGGCAGGTTCAAGATAACAAAAGGTGTTTATTGCAAAACAAACACTAGAACGTAGATTCAGGCAAGGTTTAGACAATAGCGTAGTCAGGGTTCAGCAAGGGGTCTGGTACACGGGGGGTCCTAGATGGGGGCAGAAGGGGAGCAGGATGGGAGGGTACCGGTATATTGAAGCGATGAAAGTCCGGGTGATATAACAGAGGGTCCTTGGAGTCTTTGGCAGAGAAGTCAGGAGATTGGCAAGAAGTATCAGGGAGCTTGGTCAAACAGGTACTGCAGTCAGCGAATTCAACTTCAATGTGGAAGTCCAGGGTTGAGGGCGGGACTCCCTTATATGCAGGGCTAATCAGGGAGGATGAAGGGCAGGTGTGGATCCAGGGCCAGAACGTTAGAATTCAGGAAGGTGCATTGTTCATACAAAAGTCTTGGAAACTGCAGGGGACATGCAGGATAATACACAAAAAGGGGGCGTCCAGGGGTCAGGGCCTCCAGGGCCTGACATAGCCCCCCTCTAAGGGCCGGGCTCCGGACGGCCCAGGCCGAGGTCAGGGTCACACTGGCGGATGAAGGGACAAATAGTCATTGCACCATTGGAGTGCATAATAATGGTCATGACGACCAGGGGTTCCTTCAGAACATAGAGTCCGTGGGACTGACTGGCACAGGTAGTCGGTGGCAGCAACGGCTGGGGTAGGGATCACGGCGTCAAGATATGCAATTCCTTGGCATGGTTGTCCAGAAATAAGCCCAAACTTGCGGCTGTGAGGGATGGGAGAGTCAACCTTTGCAAACCCCCAAACCCTCCTTGGCACGGCTAGGGCTGGAAACTGCCAACAATGGGTAGTGGAGATGGTGGTCCTCATGGCAACAGCTGGGCACGGTGGGGCAGCGCCCTTGGTGAGGTGCAGTGGGGCAGCGCCCTTGGTGACAACCTTGGCACTGCACGGCTCAACAGCGACGTCCTTGGCAAGGCACGGAGGAGCAGTGCCCTTGGCTAGGCACGGAGGGGCAGCACCCTTGGTGAGGACCTTGGTACTGCACAGCTCAGCGGCGACCTGGGTACAGCACGGCTCAATTGCGGTAACCTTGGTGAGGCACGGCACCTTGAGCGACCTGGGTACTGCACGGCACTTGAGCGACCTGGGTACTGCATGGCTCTGCGGTGACCTGGGTGCAGCACGGCTCTGCGGCGACCTGGGTACAGCATGGCTCAATGGTGGCAACCTTGGTGAGGCACAGCACTTGAGCGTCCTCGGGAGATCCTGTGGGATGCAGGGTATCAAATTCTGTAGATCCTGCGGGATGCAGGGTAGCGACAACTGGAGATCCTGCGGGATGCAGGGCAGCGACAACTGGAGATCCTGCGGGATGCAGGGCAGCGACAACTGGAGATCCTGCGGGATGCAGGGCAACGACAACTGGAGATCCTGTGAGATGCAGGGCAGCGACAACTGGAGATCCTGCGGGATACAGGGCAGCGACCTTGGGAGATCCTGCGGGATGCAGTGTAGCAAATTCTGTAGATCCTGCGGGATGCAGGGTAGCAAATTCTGTAGATCCTGCGGGATGCAGGGCAGCAACTTCTGGAGATCCTGCGGAATGCAGGGCAACGACCTTTGGCTTTTGCTCAACCTCCAATTCCAGGAGGCATGGGTGAGTCTCCAGCTCTTGGAGTTTCGGTTTCACAGACAACCGAACAACTGTGGGTGACATGGAGAATAGGGCACCAATGAAGGCAGATCTCTGGCATGGTGCACTCGAAAAGGTTTTGTTAGCTGGAGTTCTGTAGTTGGCAACTGAGGGGCAAGGATAGATGGCTGGACTTATGGAGGGCCACCTCTCCTCCCATGGTTCCCTTTCTTCGGACTCCTAGTCATCCTCAGAAGGACACGGTGAAGGTGGCACAGTGTGTCCATGAGGAGCGGCTTCCCGAAGTCTCAGGGCCGATTCGAAGATCTCCAGGTCCTCCCTGCGAACGACAGTTCCGTTTGAGGCATATGTGCAACAAGGAGGTATAGGGCTGGGTTCTGGCTTTTTGGCAACACCAGCCATGATGTATTGGTTAGGCTCGGTCTCCATAGGCATGGCTGACTCAGCGTCTATGGAATCTTGTTCATTGGCACTTCGGGATCAGAATCCGGTTCAGCGCACTCCATAGGGGTCTCGTGGTCTGACCCCTCAGAAGGAGCTTCTTGAGTAACCTGTTCTCTGGGTACAGAGAGTCTGGTAGCTCTTGACTCCGCTCTTCTGGGAACAGGAGCACGCTTTTGTGGAGGACTAATTACCAGAGTTCTTCTGGGAGCAAGCTGGGATAGGGTTCTTTCTTTGGGTGCATGCTTTTGTAACTTGACAGTTGATGAGGTAAGTTTTTGCAGGGCAGGTACCGGTTTCCCCAACGAAGACTTTGTGAGCTTGACAGTCGGTACAGGTTTGGTACAAACAGGCTTGGCATGAACAGGTGTAGGAAAACCTTTTGTACCTGGCTTAGGTGGGCGCAGTGGGCAGGCCGATATTAGATGCAAGGGACCCCCACAGTAGAAGCAGAGGTCTAGCGCCCTCCTCCTTGCCTTTTCTTCTGGGGTCAGCGGTCCTCTGGCTCCCTCTGTAGCAGGAACGCGGACCTTAGATGAGGTGCCCCTTGGGTTTTGCTGCATATAATCAAGCAGGGAGTCCAGGTACTGCTGGATCTTCAGAAAGGCATTTTTTAAGTTTTCCACCATTGTATACATCACTGCGAGCTCACAGGTTGTTGACTTCTACATTCTGTCAGGGTTTGACTGCGGTTGGTGTAGCAGGATGAGGTTGTGAGCCCAATATGCAGTGATATAGGCAGGTTCAAGATAACAAAAGGTGTTTATTGCAAAACAAACACTAGAACGTAGATTCAGGCAAGGTTTAGACAATAGCGTAGTCAGGGTTCAGCAAGGGGTCTGGTACACGGGGGGTCCTAGATGGGGGCAGAAGGGGAGCAGGATGGGAGGGTACTGGTATATTGAAGCGATGAAAGTCCAGGTGATATAACAGAGGGTCCTTGGAGTCTTTGGCAGAGAAGTCAGGAGATTGGCAAGAAGTATCAGGGAGCTTTGTCAAACAGGTACTGCAGTCAGCGAAATCAACTTCAATGTGGAAGTCCAGGGTTGAGGGCGGGACTCCCTTATATGCAGGGCTAATCAGGGAGGATGAAGGGCAGGTGTGGATCCAGGGCCAGAACGTTAGAATTCAGGAAGGTCCATTGTTCATACAAAAGTCTTGGAACCTGCAGGGGACATGCAGGATAATACACAAAAAGGGGGCGTCTGGGGGTCAGGGCCTCCAGGGCCTGACACACTGTAATAAAAAGTTCAAATAGCTTACAGCTGTATTACTGCTGCCAGGGTTTTGGCAGAATACAGGGAGAACTCTGGGGTTACTTGCTGCTGTACAGGGATTAGATCCATTGGGTTTTAATGACTAAAAATACCTGTACTGCACCGATACAAAGTATTGCTGTAATTTACTCATTTATTTATTTATTAATTTTTTTTGTACCATGAAGGCTACATTGAGATTTCTAAAAAAAAAAAGGGGGTGAACCTGGAAGGGTTCTCAGTGGGTTGGCGCTAGGAAAAGAATTCCCTTATTGAGCAGCTCACCTAAAAAGTGTTATCCCACACCCACAAATAGAAGACAATTGGAGGATACCTGTCATATCCTCAGCCCCAGCTATGCGGCCTGGGGGGGTCTGGACAAGGTCCTGTGCCAGGAGCTGGCCATCTGCCAGTACCGGGGAATGGCCGAGCGGCGTCCGAGGGGGCGGGGCCTGGCGTGGTCACGAGGAGCCGCCAGGTTTAAAACAGGGTGCGAGGAGTTGCCTCGTCGCCCTGTCGTGGAGTTCTGTTACCGCATCTCTAGCTGATTCTGTGTATTGATTTTTGTTGCCAACCCATTTCTGGATACGATCCCTGCTCCTGCTTTTTGACCCGGCTTGTTTTGACCATTCTAATTGCTGCTCGATTATGATCACCTGTGTGGTGCTTTGGTGATGTAACCCCATGCTTGCCGCTGGGGTGCTTACACGTTACTGGGGTGTTGTTCCTTCACGTTTGTGGGTATCGTCTGTGGCCGCATTAGGTTCCTATACCCAAACCAGGGCTCATGTTTTCCTGCCACACATCTATGTAAGAACTGCGATCAAAAGGTACTGTTTATATACGGCTCATGTTCAGTGTGCTCTCACTGCCAAAAATACTCGATACTGTACCAATGACAGACCCCGATGTGTATGTGTTGCCTCTGAATATCATAAGGTACCGTTGACCTACTCCAGTGTCTCAGAAAACGTTAAAGCGGCACATTTCCATGCCCTGCAGTCCACACAATTCACCAACTGTCTGATGTATCTTTGTGTTTCTGAACGTGCTCTATGTTGTCTATCGGTCTCGGAAAACCTTTAGTGCTTAGTAGCAACTCAGTGGTTTGCTCAGCATCCCTGCCTAGAGCGTATAAGACTGAATATACCAAGTAGTGTTTAAACGTCCAGCAGATTTATCAGTCCTTAAGGCTGGGGTCAGACGAGCGCACTTTTAACGTGCGTTCTGGCGCACATAATTACGGCCGCACTAGCAGCAAATGACGGGCAATGACGGCCAATATACGAAGTACGGTCACACAAAAGTCCGGCCGCGCAACGCAAGTGGAAAACGAACGCATTTTTTCGAGAACGCTGAACCGCTAGTACGGACATACAGAGTTCGCAGCTGCGGCATAGCGGCGTGTTTGCGTGATTAGGAGACGTCAGACGCTGCTCATGTCCGCCAACATAACGTCCAGACACCCAAAGTTTCCTGGTTTGGATCCGTAAAAAATCACGCACGAAAATGCGCATCGTATGACCGTTTTCGCGAATTCCGTGAAAAAATACGTCAATTCGTTCGGACGCACTTTTTTACGTTCGCGTGTAAAAATGCTTTCGTCTGACCCTAGCCTTAGGAGCTCAATTCCGCTACTCCTTAGTGGGCGCTACTCCGCCCGTTACAATACCTAATTGAGTATCAAGGGAGTGCTTATGCAGTGTTCTATTATATATAATAAAGGAGAAAGAATAGACTTATCTTAAATCAGTTTTTTCTTTACACATTCTTCAGATTATAGAAATTGTTCCTATAAAAGAGATGACAAAACAATAATCGCGAAGTATAATGTACATGGGAAATAGTTCCCCAATTTGAACTTATGGTGTTTACAGTCACAAAGGTGGAGCCCCTAATGGCTCGAATCAGAACACCTCTGGATCTCTATGGGGGATCCCGCCCAGCCAAATCGATAATGTGGATCGTGATTATCTCAAAAAGAGAAAGAATGGTGCATATAAATGGTGCATTATCCTTATGCATATATATAATTATAATGCACTAGATATGAACTCACATGGTTCAGAGCCTCCTATAGGGGTGGCTCTGTAAATGTGCCTATGGACCTCTTACTTGAGAGGGGGTCCCTCCTCATCCAGTGGAGAAATTCAATTCAAATAGAAGGAATCAACCAGGAGGAATCCAAACGGTTAGAAGATATTCCAGGAAAGGTGTTCCAGTTAAAAAACAAATTTATTGCAACATAAAAAATATAAAACAATAAACATTATAAATCAATCCTGAGACACGTTTCGCCTGCTCACTGCAGGCATCCTCAGTCAGGAATATTTTTTTTTACTGTTTTATATTTTTTATGTTGCAATAAATTAGTTTTTTACTGGAACACCTTTCCTGGAATATCTTCCAACCGTTTGGATTCCTCCTGGTTGATTCCTTCTATTTGAATTGAATTTCTCCAATGGATGAGGAGGAACCCCCTCTAAAGTAAGAGGTCCAGAGGCGCATTTACAGAGCCACCCCTATAGGAGGCTCTGAACCACGTGAGTTCGTATCTAGTTCATTATAGTTATATATATGCATAAGGATAACGCACCATATATGCACCATTCTTTTATCTGTTTGAGAACTATCCACATTATCGATTTGGCTGGGCGGGATCCCCCATAGAGATCCAGAGGCGTTCTGATTCGAGCCATTAGGGGCTCCACCTTTGTGAGTGTAAACACCATAAGTTCAAATTGGGGAACTATTTCCCGTGTACATTATACTGCGCGATTATTGTTTTGTCATCGCTTTTATAGGAACAATTTATATAATCTGAAGAGTGTATAAAGAAAAAACTGATTTAAGATAAGTTCAGGGGTTACTTGCCGGTATTCAGTACCGTCAACTCACCACTCGGTACCGGCACCTCACCACCAGCCCAAACTGACAGGAGAGAGCATGATGCTCCTCCCTCCTCCTGCAGTGGCAGGCAGGGAATCAGAAGTGCTCAGCAGCTCATATTGCTCCTGAATGCTTCTGATTGTCAGGAGTGTATGAAGGGACCGATAACCCCCCTCTTCTCCCAGTAAGTGACAAGGGAGGGCTGGTTAAATAAAATCTCCCCTCTGTTTCTTCAGTGCCCCAGCTCTGGCAGATGTGTGTAAACATACTGCACCCCCTCTCTCTGCAGCCACTGAAACTTTGAACAGCATGGGGAGGGGGTGTAGCATATTTACATACATGTGCCAGAGCTGCGGATTGTCAGGCAAGTGGTGTGATCAGAGGAGCTGGCACTGTAAGGCGGTATAGGTGGTCACAAGACCAGGAGGGGGGTGCAAAAAAAATTTGGATCCCTGGTCACTTGCCTTGATAGGGATCCACATTTTTAAACTATCTGCCTGGCGCTGTGTGCCTGCTGCTCCTCCACTAAGATGTAGCCGGTGCCCAGCGAGCTGCATTGTATCTGCCAGGTCAGAGAGCAGACTCCCCTGCGGTGCTGGATACGGAAGCCTGCACTCTCTCTCCTCCTGGTCCCTTCCTCCTTGCTGGTGCCTGGCCCCCTCTGATGATGTCAAGAGGAGGGCATGCCAAAAAAAGTCTACACTGCCGTCTTACCCCCAGCCTCCCCAGCAGTTCATTCCAGTGTGTGGTGCACCCTGGAAGGTGAGAAGGTGGAAATTTACAGTGTCAGGCAGGACTCAGAACAAAGAAAAAAAACTGCTGCTGCTTCCAAATGTACTTCAAAACAGCATTTAAAAATATCAGCTTTGGCCACACAGGTATGTTCACCTGGTCCTGCTGTTACCACCATGTGGAGGTGTTCTCAAGGTCAAACACCCTCTCATTGGAGTCCCCAATATTATTCAAACAGTACTTGGTGGATAGTGGAGTTTTATTGCTGTGGAGCTCATACACACTGCGCATTACTGTGAGTTTCATTGCTGTGGAGCTCATATGCACCTCACATTACTGTGAGTTTCATTGCTGTTGTCAGGGTGGCACCTGGCATACGCCGTGGTGGGACCCAAGTTTGAGGGGTTAGAGCCCTTTAGGCAGGAATATGCAGGTTGTACCTGAGGAGAGGCTGGCTGATACAGGTAGCAGTCCAGGGCGTGGTACAAAGGGGTAAACCAGAGAGAATAGTCAGGACAGTCCGTGATCAGTGTCTGGCAGCAAGGAGGCAAGGTCGGTGGGTCAAGCAGGGTCTGGTACACAGTTATCAGCAAGATTACAGAGAGGGGTCAGAACACGTTCAGGGAATGACTTGCAATGCAAAGCCAAGGTGTACAGGGGGAGTTTCTCTTTTATTGACAGACAGACAGGAGGGTGTGGTGTATGTTTGTGGTTGTGTTTCACTGATTAACCCCTTTGAGTGCTGGATTGGCTGAGGCAGCACTTTTCATGTATACCACTGATGCAGATCTGGTTGTTGCGCGCACACACGGGTGCTGATCCCTGACAGCTGTGGAGCTCATACACACTGCACATTACTGTGAGTTTCATTGCTGTGAAGCTCATGCACACTGCGCATTACTGTGAGTTTCATTGCTGTGGTGCTCATACATACTGAGCAAAACTGCGAGTTTCATTGCTGTGGTGCTCACAAATGGTAGGGGATTATCCACTCAGTGCCAGCATTGCAAAAAACCCCACAAAAAAACAGCTATCTGCACTGCATTACAGACTTTTCTACAACAGATGCACTTAGTGGATAACCCCCATAGGGTTACAACAATAGTTGTAGTTCATTTAAAGGAACACAGTATTAAAAAATATGGTTCCCTCTTATAGTGTCTTCCTTTTAAGTGAGCTATTGTTTATTAGGACATGAAAATAGTCATACTAATCAGTTTTTCCCCGGACGTGAGAGTACCCCTACCTATTTTTCCAGAAAAAAAGCACTGGATAAGTCTATTCTTTCTCCTTGATTATATATAACAAGGTGGAAAGCCTGCCCAGAGGGCAGTCTATTGTGGATATACTGCCCCTGCTCATGGATATATGCCCCAGCTCATGGATATTGCCCCAGCACGTGTATACTGCCCCAGCTCGTGGATACTGCCCCAGCTCATGGATATTGCCCCAGCACGTGGATACTGCCCCAGCTCGTGGATACTGCCCCAGCTCGTGGATACTGCCCCAGCTCATGGATATTGCCCCAGCACGTGGATACTGCCCCAGCTCGTGGATACTGCCCCAGCTCGTGGATATTGCCCCAGCACGTGGATACTGCCCCAGCTCATGGATACTGCCCCAGCTCGTGGATATTGCCCCAGCACGTGGATACTGCCCCAGCTCGTGGATACTGCCCCAGCTCTTGGATATTGCCCCAGCACGTGGATATTGCCCCAGCACGTGGATACTGCCCCAGCTCGTGGATATTGCCCCAGCTCTTGGATATTGCCCCAGCACGTGGATATTGCCCCAGCACGTGGATACTGCCCCAGCTCGTGGATATTGCCCCAGCACGTGGATACTGCCCCAGCACGTGGATACTGGCCCAGCTCCTGGATATTGGCCCAGCTCATGGATATTGCCCCAAGCTCCTGGATATTGCCCCAAGCTCCGGGATATTGCCCCAAGCTCCTGGATATTGCCCCAAGCTCCTGGATATTGCCCCCCAGCTCATGGATATTGCCCCCAGCTCATGGATATTGCCCCCAGCTCATGGATATATACCCCAGATCAGACCCCAGACCAGACATGGGGCGGCTGTTCGAATGCTCTATCGGCATTCGGACAGCCGCCCCATGAGCTCCGCCGTCCGCGCCATACTTACCTTTCCGAGCGGCGCCGGGGAAGTGAAAGTTTCCCCACTTCCGGTCTTTGAAGGACCCAAGCCGCGGTCACGTGACCGGGGCTTGGGTCCTTCAAAGAGCGGAAGCGAGGGAACTTTCACTTCGCCGCTCGGGGGACGGGTTGGATGCACACAGCAGCCGGGTAACCGGCTGCCGCGTGCATCCAACCCCCGAGCGGCGGAGGGAACTTTCCCTTCGCCGCTCGGGGGTTGGATGCGCGCGGCAGCCGGGTAGAGGCTGCGAGCGCAGCCTCTACCTGGCTGCTGTGTGCATCTTGTAACCGCTGCGGCGAGCCGGCAGCCGGCTCGTGCTGCGGCGGTTGCATGCGCGCGCAACCAACCGCCGCTGGTTGCGCGCGCATGCGCAGAGTAAGGCTTGGCGACGGACACGCCAAGCCTTACTCAATTATAGTATAGATAGAACACTGCATAAGCGCTCCCTTGATACTCAATTAGGTATCCTCCAATTGTCTTCTACATTGAGATTTCTCTCGCTTTCAAGTATGCCATATAAAGCCATTATGTCACAGAGACATTATTTTTATATTCCATTGGTATTTTTTGAAGCAGTGTTGCTAATAATCTCATTATGATCACTACAAATCCCCATAAGCAGGAGATCTGAACATTTCTATTTTTTATTTATCACAGTTAGTTACAAGTTTTTATAAAGCACTAACAAGTTTCATAGAGCTGTACGATGGGAGGCAGAATAACAAATATACATGCAGTTTCAACACACAGAACAGTAGGAGAGAGAACCCTGCTCAAGAGCTTGCAATCTAAGAGGAGGGGGTGACACACTAGGTGAGGATTAAGAGAATATGAAGTAGCGGGGGTGCATGTGGGCTGTGTGGGAAGATGCAGTAAAACATAAACAGAGGGGGATTGGGTAGTGAGATGATGGGCTTCTCTATAGTAATGTGTTTTTAGAGACTTATTAAAGGACTGGAGACAGGGACAGTCTAATGTTGTGGTGGAGGGAATTCCATAGAAGGTGGAAGTTGAGATGATGTGAAGGAGGGAGTTGGAGTGTGGGTACGTGAAGCTGATAGCATCTGATCATAGGCAGAGCAAAGTGGTTGGGACAGGATGTAGCTGTCAGTAAGGGAGGAGATGTAGGCAGGGGCGCGGTGATGGAGAGCTTTGTAAGTGAGCACCAGTATTTTGAATTGGATTCTGTAGGAGACATTGAGCCAGTGTAGAGATTGACAAAGGAGCGAGGTGCGGGAGGTGAGGTGGATGAGCATGGCACAGGCATTCATATTTACTTATTTATTTGCAAAGTATTTTACCAGGAAGGATACATTGAGATTTCTCTTGTTTTCAAGTATGTCCTGGGATCAAGAACATTGAAATTTTACAGTCGTTACAGAAATACAAAGTAATAAATGCAAGATATTAGAATCAAATCACAAATATACAAATTAACACAGAAAATAAATATGTAAGTAATATAGTCACTATGTTACATGTTTACAGGTGCATTCCGTATTGAGGTATGTTAATACGGAGCTCTTGAGTGACTTAAAACTGGGGCAAGTTTTGATGGCGTCTGGGAGGTTATTCCATAATTGCGATGCTCTGTAGGAAAATGAGCATCGAGCCACTTTCTTTTTGTATTGTGGTATTGCAAGTAAGGTGCTGGTCCTGGATCGGAGGTTATAGGATGAGGGAACTGCTAGGGGAAGCAGCCTATTCAGGTAGGGTGGCAGCTTCCCAGAAAATCTCTTAAACACCAGGTTGGAAAGGTGACGAGTGCGTCTAGATTCCAGTGACAGCCAGTTTAGCTCTTTCAACATGTCACAATGGTGGGTTATATCAGACTGCAGAGGGAGAATCTGGGATCTCTTAAGGCCAGAGAGAAGGAGGTTACAGTAGTCAAGGCAGGAAATAATAATTGCTTGGATGAGCATTTTAGCAAAGTCCTGATTAAGACAGGTGGAAGTAGCAGGATTGGGTTAGCGACCGAATGTGAGGAGAAAAGGAGAGATCAGAGTCTAGGAGGACACTGAGGCAATGGGCCTGTGAGGTAGAAGTAATAGTGACACCATTCACCTGAAAGGAAATGGATGCAGGAATGTTGGTTTTAGAGGGAGGGAAGACGAGTTTTAGGGAGGTTAAGCTTTAGGAAACAGGAAGTCATCTAGTCGGAGACAGCCGACAGGCAGGCAGTAACACGGTACAGCACGAGAGGAGAGAGATCGGGAGAGGAAAGGTAGATTGGGGTGTCATCAGCATAGAGATGATATTGAAATCCATAGAAAGAGATAAGGTTGCTGATAGAGGCAATATAGATCGAGAAGAGTAGGGGACCCAGAACAAAGCCTTGAGGTACCCCAACTGAGAGAAGAGTTGTGGGGAAAAAGGGAAGAGGCATTGTATCTAACACAAAGGTCATTTCTGCCTTTATGATAATAATGAAGACCCTGTTTGAAACTGTGTATGATAAGGGACTCCATCTAGAGCCTTAAAATCTTACATTTCCACAATATAAGTACAGTATATTACTTATATTAATATATGTATAAACGAATACATAAAACATTAAAAATGAGCAAATTAACATAATTACATTTTTTACGTATCTTAAAATAACAATCTCTGTGCCAAACTTCTATTCACCGTACATTTAATTAACGTCATATCACATGTTTCAAATAAATGTTATGATAAAAAAAAATCAACAAAAATCACTAGGTAGTGAAGGGGTTAATTGTCTTACAACAACACACATATCAAAAACCTCTATTACAGGCGGCAGGTATGCTTTTACACCTCTGATACCCCCTCCACCCCCCCACGTTTTTAAACTTCAGTGTCCTTTTACTGTAAATCATGCCTGTAACAGATGGCAAAGGGATGATTTAAAAAAAGAGGTTTTCATTTCTGTAGAATATAGTTAAAACAATAGTTTTTTCTTAAATACAGTAAAAGCGTAATAAAATGGGAAAATCTGTTTTTGTAAAGTGTATCATCTTACTGACATAGCTTTTAATATAACATTTCAATGAAAATTGATTTCACATTCGTTTTTGGATAGTGAGTAAAACCTTATGTACCGTACATGTACGTCCCTAAATTGTTTATGGATTTCCAATGTTAATATCTTCAATATTCAGCATACAGTCATTTTTTTCAACAACAAGAAATATATACCGTCACCAAAATCTACTTTGGAAACCAGCAGGACCCATAATTTGAAAACCTGCATGGTTGTGAAATAAAAATATAATATATAATTTAATTCGATAATCCTTTTATGCAGTGGCAAATTTTTGCTTTGCCAAAAGAACACTCAACATTTGCTTGAATTACATATTTAAAAAAAAAAAATTCCCAAAAAATCCCATTCTGTGCAAATTAGACAATATATGTTATATTTTTCTTGGGTTTGTTGGTCAATCGTGTGTGGATATCTACTTAGCAAAACAAACTTGACCAGATCTACTTTACGATACTCTCAAGTAATGCAACATTCTCTTCCAAGACTACTGCAGTAAATACTTGCCACTGGATTTAGTCAGAGCTGTATCTCAAAACTAGAAAACTGTATGTATCCTCTTCAGTTGACACAATTTAGTTGTTTAGTATAGACAATTATTTATAAAGTATTTTACCAGGAAGGATACATTGAGATTTCTCTTGTTTTCAAGTATGTCCTGGGTTCAAGAACATTGAAATTGTTACAGTAGGTAGAGAAATACAAAGAAATAAATGCAAGATATTAAAAACAAAGCAGAAATATACAGATTAACACAGAAAATAAATATGTAGGAAATATACTAACTACGTTACATGTTTACAGGTGCATTCTGTATCGAGGTATGTTACCAGACATCTCTGACTTTAGACTGGGGGAAGACTTGATGGTGTCTGTGAGGTTATTCCATATTTGCTGTGCTCTGTAGGAAAATGAGGATCGAGCCTCTTTCTTTTTGTATTGTGGTATTGCAAGTAATGTGCAGGTCCTGGATCGGAGGTTATAGGATTTCAGCGACAGCCAGTTTAGCTCATTTAACATGTCACAATTGTGGGTCATGTAGTTCCATTGTAGCACAAAGCAGCAGAATGAGTTATACAATGTAGTAAGCTTATGAAGGTGTGTTTGCGGGGCAGCTGCATATACTACATCTACGTATTCAATGACTGGCAAAAGCATTTGTTGTACGATCTGCTTTGTTAATGCGGGGCTCAGACAGGATTTGTTTCTGTACAGGGCACCTAGTTTAGGGTAAAGTTTAGATCAGAGTTTTTAGATGTGACATGTGCAATTCAGTTCCGATCAATTCAAAATTCTGCCAAATAAATAGCAATTCAGCGATTCGGAATAATCTGAATTCTGAATTGAAAATATACAAACTGAATTGCTCTTTGAATTAAAAGATCTCAAATTGATCCAAACCAATCCATTTATCTTCCAGATCCAAATATAATTGGCTTTATTCAGATTAATTTGGAATGATCCCACAGTTTCATCGATGTCTATGCATAATTCTGTGCATCATTCTTTGGGGCATATGTTCCATTCTGTGTGTGATTTTTGGAACATATGCTTCATTCTGTGCATCATTTTCGGGGCAAATACTCCATTCTGATCAAATTGGCTTATTCAAAGTACTTCAAAATCCGATATTTTTGGAAATATTCTGAACTGAGACGAATCAAATTTTATACTTGTGTACATGTCAAGTTTGGTCATTCCAATACAATCTTGAAATACATTATGTCATTAAGGAAGATGATGGAATGACTGTATACAAAATGAGAACTTATGAAGAAATATACAAGTATATGTAATAATTCAATAAGGGAAAAAATACACACATGAAATAAATTTTAGTCCAAATGAGCCTAGGATATGATTAACAAACATGTGACACAAAATAATGTTTTGCTCTCTCAAATAAGATATTACCTTTATTGGTAAGCATACATTTACATTCATGTGGTGCATGATCATAAATGTGTAACATATGTAAAGAAGATATAATGCCATTATATACATAAGCGTACATTCACTAATGGCCTTGCTTCTAATGTAGAGGTTATTTTTATATTTTTTAAATGTAGAAATTATTTTATATTTATAACATTTTGTTTTACTTGTAGGTATGGATTTATACTTCACAGAGATGAGCAAGCCCTTCTGAAAATTGATTTGGAAACAATGTCATACATTAAGACACTTAGCTTGACAGACTATAATTGCATTCCTCAGAACCTGGCCTACACTCACCTTGGCGGATACTATTTTATCCACTGTAAGCCTGATTCGACTGGAGCCATCCTTCCTCAAGTCATAGTGGATAGCGTTACAGATTCAGTCATTGGTTATAACAGAGATGTCACTGGCATACCATATGTTTCTCCTGATGGCCACTATCTTGTCAGCATTGATGATGTCAATGGCCTTATGAGAGTACAGTCAATAACAATCCAAGGAGAAATTCAGGATTCATTTGACATTCACACAAATCTACATATATCAGATGTGGCCTTTCAAACATCGTTTATTGAAGCTCATCAGTACAACGTCTATGCAAGTTCCAGTACGCAAACTGATGTCCTCTTTGTCGAACTATCATCTGGGAAGGTTAAAATGGTAAAGAGCCTTAAGGAGCCTTTAAAAGCAGATGAATGGCCATGGAGCCCCAAAAACAGAATAATTAAGGAGAGCGGTCTCTTTGGACAATACCTGATGACACCTTCTAAGGAATCCATTTTTATTCTAGATGGACGGCTAAACAAACTAAACTGTGAGATAACAGAAGTTGAAAAAGGAAACACAATTGTATGGGTTGGTGAAGCATAAAAAATATTTTAAGTACTTAATACAGTTCCCAAATATTTGAATTAAAAAGAAACAAAACTGTAGCTAAAGTAAATATCCCTAGACTGTGAGAGAGCATTTTGAAGCTTTTACTAAACCACATAAACAACCTGAACCCCTATAAAGTGTATATTTTACTATCTTCTTGTTTATTATACATTTTCACATGCAGTTTCCCTCTTTGTTTTTGTGTTTTTGTGATCTTTTTCTCTAATGTCTTTGAGACTAATGTTATCCCTGTTCCACTATACCTGTCGGTCTCCATGGCTTTCAAACCTACATTGATTCCCTAACCATTGAACTCCATGGTCCCTATCACCCGGTGTGAGCTAACCCTAGCGTCAGCATGTTTTTGCATTCGCCCCAGATAAAATTAGTATAGTGCCTGACCAACAGATCGTTTGCCTCCCACAAGAAATGGGAAAAATCACTTGGCGTTTGGTAATTTGCGATTCATAACACGCTTACTGTACTTACCATGTCCTATACTTAACATGGGGAGCGCTAGAGAGCACTTGCGCTATTCTAACCAACAGAGCACTTGGTGCCAGCGCTAATGTTTTGACAGACACTAATCGCAAAATTCTACCTACTGTTCAGCGCTGGTTGTAACTCCAAAAAATGGGTCCTTGCCCATAGTTAAGAGGCAATTAACAGGCAATTGCAAGGTTTGCAGCACAGGTGTTCTCTTTGCCCCATACACCATAGCAATGGACCTGATCTGCAATGTTGCTGCTTTTGAAGTAGGCTTTATTATGATATATATGTATCCTCTATTGACATATATCCTAATTCTAATATATTGGCTTATTTTAAACCTTTTATGCTGATATTCATAGTATGTAAGCGGTTGATTATTAGGGTGACTGTGTGGACCATGTTTAAAGGGACACATGGACAAGTCTTGCCCTGAAACATGTATTATTTATATGCTGCAGCAGGGAAGTTATTGTCGTTCACCTGGCCTTCCTTTTGGATCTATTAAATGCAGTGTAATGATTCTACTTACTGTTGGGTGGCATTTATCATGCAATGCCCATCAGCCTTAATTAATATATATGTGCATATAAACATGGATGATATTTTCACCTTGGAGGATTTTAATAATGTAGGGGCGTGAGGGCTCTTCCCTGGATGTGATCATACTTATACAAGCTTGTGAGGGCAGGGGATAGGTATGGCCAGGCACTCTACATTGGAAAAAAATTGTTCTATCCTGTATACAACCGCTTTAAGGCTGGGTCTCACCCTGGGTCTTAGCATTTCCCTAGCGTGCGCTAAACGACCTTGTACACGGACTAACGCAGACAAGGTGATCTGTTGGTTGGTCATCTGGCGCTAACGTTTAGCGACTTGCGCTAGATTTTTCTGTTAGCGATGGCGTTTTAGCTTACACCAGGTGATATGGTCCCATATTTCTTAGATTCCTGCCACTTCCTTTGAGGGTTAGGTCGGAATAGGACATGACAAAATTGAGTAATTGCCCCATATTCTGCCTTTCTCTTAATTTCAGTTAAATAATTGTCTCAGAAACTCTTCCAAAATTGTCTTTTTCATCTTCTCACCCATAAATACCTATCCTCATAAAATACATTAACTCTCACAATCAAATCATTCCCCTTGGCATTTGTTTCTGGGACTACATTTGCATTCTTTCCTTTCATTGTCACTTTCAAACCTAGCCAGAGACATCAATGATTTAGAATTCCAAGAACTTGACTATACTTAGCAAGTCCCTATTAACCCTTTCTGCAATTGTCATATCACTGGCTCTGAGTGGAGACAAATGAAGAAAAATATATTTATGTTTCTAAACAATGGACAGCATGTGCTGTGGGGAGACTTGTGTGGGTTATTTCATAAACGGTTGTGAATTAAAAACTGATATAAAAATGTATGAAACAGAAACAAGTACAGTGATTTCTCTTTCACTAATATAAACAAACCTACAGTTCAGCTTTCAACTTAACAAAGTCTTCTTTTCTGAAAGAGACCCTATATTTTATAATCAAAGCCGCTCCTATGTAGAGCAAACGGTCCACAACTCAATAGAATATAAAAATTTAATTTCAGGTATCATCTGTTCCAATAGAATATTGTGATCTTGATATCACACACTCTCTCACAGGAGAAACAAACTTTATATTCACTACAGTGTCCATAAAATGATTGTTTCTCTGTGGATATTTTGAATCTCCAAGTTTATATATTTTAAATAATTTTTCAAAATCCTGAGTTTAGTTTTTTTAAGCTTTAGAAATAAATACAATAAATGAGTGCTATTAAAATGTGTATTAATGATTAGCTTAGCGTATTAAAATAAAGTGTACACTTATATGAACTTTTATAGTTTTCATAAAATGAAGTCTTAAACAAAAATAAAAAATGGCTAACAAAATAAATTTTTATTTAATGAGCATTTCATGTTCTCGTTTGCTTTTCATGTATTTCTTACTTTTGTTTTCTTTATTTTTTTTTAAAACATTTAGTTCCTTCCTCTGTTTGTGCCTTTGAGTGAAATGTTTCGTAAGAAAATTTAACATGTATAATTTGATACCATTGAGGGTATAGATTGTCGCTAAGAAACGTATAAGCATTATAAAATTGTGAAATCTTTGTCAAATTCTTTACTTTAAGGTTTGTTTTTCTTTATTCACCTACTTGTAAACATTTTAAAGTATTCATCTTTTTCTGTTGATTTGCTAATGTTTTTAGCAAACAGGCATGAACCCACTATAAGCATTTTAAATAATCAACAAAAGATTTCAGGTAACATGTGAATTTTAACATTTTATGTGTTATGTGAGTTTTATTTAAAGTCTTGGTGATTTGAAGTATCTCGTTACGCTGTATTTTTCTAGCAAACGTTGAGACCTTCATCTGTGAATTTAAATTGGCATTCTTTGATATAACTTGCATTATATAAATAAATATTTGTTTTATTTTAATGTAATGCTAGATAATAAGAATTGTCACAATTATCTAAATATGCTTGCTTAAATTATGCTCTGCACTTTAAGTTTGATTAACAGTCATTGCAAGTCAAAATCAAAAGCGGTGCAAATTCATATATGTTACCCAGTAAATGTACTTCATTTTGTATTAAATATTGACAAGTCAGATTACATATTTATTTGGGGAAAAAAAAAACACATGGAAAAAAATAACATAATTTGTTTTAAATTGTGTTGCTAATTTTTTTTTTCCAGTGTGTATAAAATCCTGACATTTGATTTGAATTTAAAAATAAACTACTGGGTCTAGTGTCTAAATCAAAAAATCAGTTATATATTTTTAGGTTATTTCACTGGCAGAAGCTTGACACTTGTCTACACTTACGCTATTTATACACGAACAAGCAAGCAAAGCTTTCAAAAAAGCCACAAAAAACGATTTAGATTGACAAGATGATCTGTAATGCTGCAAATGTATTCAGATTAACCATCATATAAAAAGGCCCAATTTCAGGCCTCCATGTGGAACAAGTTAATATACAATAAAAACCAAGCCAGGGCTTCCATGAGCTACACTAAATATGGAGGCAGATAATAAAACATGTACCCTCTCTTTAGAACCACGCCTAGATTCCAAGCTTGGTGTAATCTTAAGCAGAGCTCTGGCAAACTTAACCGAGCCTTTAAAGTCGTGAAGTTGCTAAATTAACAGAGCTCTGGTTAAATTTAAATCAGGCATGCTATTTATTTCTATATGTTTTGGTTAAGACATGCTGTTATGGGTTCGTCACTGCAGTTCAATATGCAGAGGAGACCAGATGGAGACACTTTAAGGCGTGAAAATAATATGGCAATTAAGGCAGGAGGTCATTACCAGGCGGCAGGCAAGAGTGGTCGTATATTCAAGCAGAGATTAGGACTTTGCAGGGACACAGGAAGGTAGGGAATGGGCACAGGGAAACTGAGCACTGATTGAGGGGCAGTGTGGGATTTAAATAGGGCTCCTGTAGTGAGTCTGCCAATCAAGGAAAAATGCTTCTTGGTTGTCATGGTGATCGGGCCTACCCTGACTTCATGGTGACTTCTGATTGGTTGTGGGAGAGTTGACCCGAACGGGCGCCATCTTGGACGCCACATGGGACACCAAACACCTCTGTGGCGTGGAAGAAACTGTGGGGAGACATGAGAGCCAGTGAGGGAGGCCAGCGTGGAGGTCTGCTGTCTGTCCGTTGGGCTTCCTCTCAGTTATCACGGCGGCCGGACCTGATGGGAACCGCGGATCGCGCGATCAGGTTGTCCGGCCGGTCCCCGGCAGGGTGTGTCCTCTGACACATGCAGGCTTTCTCTCTAATTCCTACAGCCCATGAGTTAAAGCAAAGGAGATAAACCCCTTCTCTGGTGGGGTGTTGGTTTAATAGATAGGAAATAGGGACCAATGCATTTTAAGTAGGAGTAAATCTGGTAGTGAAATAAAATAGATATTCAAATCCCTATTTTTAAATTTCTTTTTTTAAGTGAAGTAGCACATTTAACTATTCAATCTTTGCAGAGTTTCTTTTTGCAATTGTAGTTTAAATGTGAGTAAAAAAAATATAAATTTTACAGAACCTTATAAGGAAGGACCCATGGACATGAATGACTGTCCTAAATCTGAAATATTGTATGTTATCAGGGAGGACCCCACTTCTCAATCAAAGTTGCTGTTTACCACAGTAATTTAGCGCTACAGGTGCAATGTATGCTCCTAATTGTGGCTATACCTGTTAAAAAAAAGCAAAAAAACTAATAGGAAAGTACAGATGGAGGCAGGGAAAGGTGCTTAATGGTTCCAGAGTAGTCATGGTCCCAGATTGCAAATTCAAAGGAAGAACAACTGGACACTCAAACTCCAAAAATATCAGTTTATTGTGCACACAAAATGAGCAATATTTTGTCTGTCCAATAAATTACTTTATTTTGGCGTTTGAGTGTCTGATCCCTCTCTTTGTAAATAAATGTAATCTATTGGCTGGTACTCAAATTCTACCAAAGGAGTACCAGTCATTAAAAAAAAGTTGACAGATATGGGATACCCAGTTGTTTCATACATCATTCTTAGATTCATAACTAAATCTAATAAGGGCAATGAAGGGAACAGTGCTGAATTCTGCCCACTGTCAAATCAGCACTTCTATCAGATTTTTGTCAATGCAATAGGCACAACACATCTTAAATGCCTAAAATAAAGATAACAACTATGTTGATTTTTTTTTTACTGGAATTGGGATAGATTCTTAGTAAATTACAGACTTTCCATATGTTTAATAGCACATCAGCTATTTTACATACCCACCTATAGTCAACCTAGATGAATTGGTACTGTTACTTATTTTGAGACTTGGCCTTCTGAGAAAAAAATACTCTAAAATCTTCCTCAAGGTGGTTATGTTATCTAACCCAAATGCAAACACAATGTGTGGTTAGTGCAACATACTAGTTATTAAGGCCCTTAGGAATTGTAATCACAGTAAAATGTAGCATTGTAACTAGCAAACAGAAAAGATCAAAACTAAAATAGTTCTGTTGAGAAAATATCTATCCAACTGTATGGAAATAGAGATAATCAACTCATTTATTATAATCAAAGCTAACCCTTTAGGTCATCATAACTTAATATATGTGAATAGGCCCTATATGAAAATGCACAACTGCCATTACTCTCGGTTCATACCTAGTAATAGAGAATAGTCATTTAAAATAAGAATTATCTCTTTCTTTCCAAATCCAGGTTTGGATTGTTTTTCTGCTATACCCTGTAGTGTATAATTGAAACATGTGTGGGATATTATCTGAAGTAGATAAAATGTGCAAGTTAAGAAATCTGTTACTTAGCATAAACTGTTAAGAACTTTTCCTTCCACTATGAAAAGGTTAGAGAATCTGTCTACATTATAATATGATCTAAAAGTAGGATTTGTGAAGTTGTACCAAGGCCCCCAAAATGCTTTAGATAATACATGAGAAAAGTTAAGTGAATGATCTCTCCTTGAGCTAAGATTAATTATGAGTATATAACATTTTAGATTTTTTTTATATAGAATATACTTAATTTGGTTTCTTTTTATAGTTTCTAAATGCTTGTTTTTTTCACAGATTTCCATTGTGAAATAAAACCTTGTAAACCTTCTTTAAAATGTGTTGATTAGTCTCTCTCATTTATATCATTGTTCTATTATTAACATTGTTGATGTTCTGTATGTAGCAATCGCTTGAAAGAGAATAAACCCCTGTGTTTTAAGCATTGTAGACTTTGGTGAATGACTGAATGTCTTGTTAAGTAAACAGTCTTAAGTGTTTATAATGTTTCTTTCCCCGAATATGTCCTTATAAAATCTAATTTCCAAATGTTCCAATCTTAATATTTTAGTACATTTCAGTAAATTAATGAATCTTCTTCTGCATGTTTTGATGACACACACGGAATATAGATAGTGTATACTAGACTAGTTTCAAGCACGAACTCAAAATGTTGATGCTACTTAATGAAGACTACTAAATTACCTCTAAACATGAAACATACAGACAACAATTGTTCTAAAAAACTCAAGAGTGAAAGTGTCGGTTCACTGAAATTAGTGTCAGGGGTGTTCATAGCTGCAGATCAAGAAAAAGGCAGAAATTTTGAATGCTTATTTTTCTTCAGTATATTATTTATTAAGCGCATAAAAACACGTTCCACAGTGCTGCAAAAGGTGCAATGGGTAAACACACGACAATTTAACAAAACATAAAGGAGGCAGTCAGGTTAGTATTCTTGCCAACAGATGCAGGAGGACACGAGTGTACTATTCCCGTGGGAATTTACAATCTGCATGGGTGATTGGTGAGAGGTGAGAAACAGGAGGAGAGGACTGCAGTGATGACATGTTAATGCAGGGAGAAGTGAGGACCATTTTTGGGTTGTTCGGATGTCTTGTTACGTAGTTAGGTGGTAGGCTCCCTAACAGAAGGTCTTTAGGGAGCATTTAAATGAAGCCCGATTGGGGGACAGTCTAATATTGTGAGGAAATGCATTCCATAGGGTCGTGCCGCACGAGAAAAGCCCTACAGTCTGGCACATGAAGAGGTAATGATGGAGGATGCCAGGAGCAGGTCATTGTTGGATCTTAATGGTCGGGTGGGTGTATTTGGTGATTAGTGAGGACAGGTATTGAGGAGCAGCGTCAGTGAGAGTTTTGTAGGTCAGGATGAGAAGTTTGAATTTGATTCTGCTGTGGATTAGGAGCCAGTGTAGGGATTCACAGAGAGGAGCAGCAGAGACAGAGCTACCGTGATATGGATAAGACAGGCTGATGTGTTTAGGATGGACTTCAGGGGGGAGAGACGGGAGATTGGAAGGCCAGTAAGGAGGAACCTATTGCAAGAGACGTGCAAATCACTGATAAAAACTTTCAACTAAAATGTGATTGGTTGACTAAATAAAAATGTGATGCAGAAACTAAAGAATATGGATGTAAACAAAGCCCCAGAGCAGGATGGAATTCACCCATGAGTACTGATGGAGCTAAGTGTGGAAATCAGCAAACCTCTGTGTTTAATCTTCTAGGTTTCTTTACTTTCAGGAATCGAATTTTCAGTAATCGAGGATTGGAAAAAGCTGAGGTGTCCCTATTTTCAAAAAAGGTTCAAAATGTCTGCGTGGGTATTATAGACCTTTGAGCTTAACATCTGGCTGGAAAAGTATTTGAGGGGTTACTAAGGGATAATATTCAGGAATTCATTGGGAGGTATAATGTCATTAGCAGAAATCAGCATGGTTTTATGTTATGAAACACATATCATATCAAACTAACCTAATTGCATACTATGAAGAAGTACGTGCAAACAGCTGAATAATAGCAAACAAATAATAAACCGAAATGTTTAATAGCATATAGATAAAATCTGATCTAGTATTGAAAAAAGAAAAACAAAACCTCTATGAGAACATAGATGGAACCTGCAAAGTGCAACCTTTTCTACATGTCCAAGTAGGAACGATGGAGAAACGTTTATCTAATTGTTCACTGATACTGTTGTCTCTGACTAGCCGTTTCTAGTTACACCTTACAGCATGCCCTGTTAGCTTGCTTTTCTTGTCTTTTCTATCCTTCTGGAACCATGAAGGCCCAGTTCCACCTTTTTCAGTTTAGTCCTATCCTCTTCAGCTTTGGGCGCTATATGAGTCAGTCTCTTAGAAATTGTGAGATTCAATATATGATGCGTTATCTTATTGTTCCCTTTTTTTGTATTGTTCCATCTATCTTTTCATAGATGTTATGTTGTTCTTTTTTCAGTACTAGATCACGAGATCCTCTGCAATCTGTTTGTTTATCTATACACTATTAAAAATTATGTTTTATTATTGTTTCGCTATGTTCAGCTATTTTCAATTACAATATAGGGTTACCCCCTAGTTTACTCTACCGATAGTCTTCTTTATATTATTTCTTTACACCTTTCCACGTACTCCAAGTGTGCCTACCTCATTTCATTGTTACATGTGAAGAAATACAGTAAGTGCAAGTATAAATCAGGGGTTGCAGTGGAAGTGATGTATCGAATTTTGCCAAAGCCTCCGACACAGTTCCACACAAGATGTTACTTTACAAATTAAGAAAAAATGGTCTTGTTGAAAGTTCTTGGATAGATCACTGGCCAAAAGATAGAGTACAGAGAGTGGTCATAAATGGTCCATTTTTAAGATGGACACCAGTGGTAAGTGATGTCCCTCAGGGGTCTGTTATAAGATCACTTCTATTCAATCTATTTATAATTGATCTTGAAATAGGCCTAGAAAGTAGTGTGTCAGTGTTTGCAGATAAAACAAAACTAGGACAAGTAATAGAATGTGAACAGGATACTACTTAGTCGCAGAAGGATTTAGACAGAGTGGGGGACTGAGCACTCAAATGGTTGTGGAAATTTAATGTAGTTAAATGCAAGGTTATGCACTTTGGAGTGAAGAACACATAAGCAAATTATACCCTAAATCAATGTTTCCCAAACCTGTCCTCGGGACCCTCCTATATCACCTGTGTGTGTGAAATCTGGCAAACCTGACATATCAGCGGGTCCTGAGGACAGGTTTGGGAAACACTGCCCTAAATGGTACCAAGTTAGAAAAATTAATGCAGGAGAAGGATTTAGGAATAAACAAAGATCTGAATGAGGAAGCCAAGACCCACTGGCGAAAAGCATTTCAGGACTTTTTATTCCCCCAAGCTATTTTTATCAGCTTTTTAAAGCTATGTATTCATTTAATCCCCCACACAATACATCGGAGAGGGGGAGAGAGTCAGAGGATCCTCCAGGAAAACTACAGGATCTCAGGCAGAAGAATCTTCCTGGTGGATAGTGAAGCAGACAACCGGGAAGGGTTGTTCCAGCTTCCCGCGTGTGGAGGACGGTGCCACCCCTTTAATCGGCACATCACACTTATATAGAGCCAATATTTTATATAGGCTCTGGGCCACGTGAGTGATGATTTATATTTATATATATATATATGTATGTTTATTATTGCAGAAGCCACTTGCACATCATAGCAATTCAAAGAATTGCATCCCAGAGCTCCTGTGCCACATTCCCCATATGCAGCAAGGAATTCTGGGTAGGATATGCAAATTACCCCTTTCTCACTTTTATGCATCCTGGGTCTGTTATTACACAGAACCCTAAAATCAATGCTATGCCACACTGTGGCTTTCTAGCAGAGATAAGGTTTATGCAACTGGTCAAAAAGCAATATAGTGCAATTCGGTTTATATATCGTGACTTTATATACGTATATATATATATATATATATGTATATAAAGTCACGATATATAAACCGAATTGCACTATATTGCTTTTTCTCCTCTCCATATATCATTTATTGATGCAAGGCTTGGAGAAAGGTTAAGCATGTTTTACTCAATATAAGTATATTTTCCCTACTTTCACATATTCACACCGGTTTTGCATCGATTTGCACAAATTTTATTTGCGCTTAGGCGTAACATTGTGGAAAAGCATTTATTACCTCTGCCATAGAACAGAGAAATAAATAAATTTAGCATATACTTTTTTTCGATTTTATTATTTTTACACATTACATGGGGATGTTTGGCATCATTGTAAAGACCACACTCTGACCTTTACAATGACACTTCAATTAACCTTGTGCAGTGTACAATGCAGAGATGCAGAGTTAAAAAAGTCCCACTGTCTCTCCTCACTGCAGTACCCCGTTCTAGGTTGTCGATGAAACAATCATCAACTCCACACTTGCTGGCAGTGTAGTAGATGAGAAGGGGAATTAAATCAGCATCACTGTTCACTTTATCGTTGTGAACTAAATAATATTGCTACATTACAATAAAAAGAGAAAAATAATATTTTATTTGTTGTTTTGTTTTTACATAACTCTAACCTGGTCATATTTGGTACCACTTGAAAGTCCATAATCTGGCCTTTCCAATGATACCTCATATGTTCCTCTAGTCCTTAGGGCTACAGAGATACAGGGGTTAAATTACATTAAAAAAAACTTTGTGGCAGCCACCTGTAGGCACATGCCTGCTCTGCCTAGTTATAAATCTGGCCCTGTGTACAATAGGACTCTATTGACAAGACAAAAAAACTAAGTAAAAATTATAGCTTAACTCTCTATGCAACGCCTTACCTTGCAACCATGTAATGAAAAGAATCTACACACCAAATAAAAGAAAATATAAGTTTATCTGACAGAAGTGGACATCAGATCCACACGGGTTCCTTCATTCCTCTCTCAGCTCCTGAGTCGACCACCAAACACCTCCAAAGAACTTGAGAGCTTGGTGTACTGGAAAAGGATTTTATTGATTAAAACATCTGTGTAACTCATGTGCCTTTCACGAGGTGTTTCCCATCATCCTCCAGGACATACAGTACTTTCCATCACCATATTTAACCCTTGTAAGTTTTCTTCTTACTGTGTTTCAAGTGTGCGTTTCATGGAATAATTAGCATTAAAAAAGTCTTGGATAAAAAAAATAAAAAAAAACAGAAAATCACTTATTACTCTTACTGAAAATAGAACCCTGAACACAAGGAATACTGTCATATAAAGTACTCACATATATTAAAAGAATCATGATATACAGAAAGGTTGCACGTACAGCGAAGAGCTCAACTCCCACAGTCAACCCCATTCTCTCCCATCAAATACAGCCATTCACTCATCTACCTCATCTTGAATTCGCCTCTATCCCTAGAAGTAACCCCACATTCACATCCCATAATGCCAACACTCATTCCATCCCACACAGTCAACCTGTTCCAATATAGTTTATAGTACTATCCACTTTAAAGATCTACTGTATGTCCATATACCAATGTTTTATTTACATTTGCTTTGACATTTTTTGGGCAATGCATTGCTAATCTAGTTATGATCACTACAGATGGCTATAAATTGGTTTGGGATCAGCTTTATTTATCCATCTTTATCACGTTTACAGTATTTGACACAAAGGCTGTTTCTTCTTGTATGCTAATAATGCATAGCCCATGTGAAATGTAAGATTTGGGTGAACAAATAAAAGAAAAATCTTTCAAAAACAATGTATGCACAAAAGTGTTTTTACTTTTTGGTAGTGAAGGGGTTAAAGGATATCACAATGTTTCTGGTCCTCTCTACTGTTTTGGGGTTGTTTGGTCAAGGGTTAGAAGTTTGTTACTGCAAGTACATCTTGTTTTTTCCCTCAGAAAGTCTTCCTAATACCATAGAAAAATAATGATTCGACCAAAATGCTGTTTACTTACATAATCCTATATAATCAAAATTTAATTTCAAGACGATAACCGCATATAGATTACATCTATTCTACTAATTAAATGAGTTTAAAAGGAATTAGGTTGTGCAATAATTTAGATGTTTCAGTGGAATAATGAATACTCAAGTAAGAGACAGATATTTCTTAATTTTTTTAATACTATAATATTATTTACCACCTTCAAAGTGTTAAGAATGCTGAATAAATCAAATGCATAACATTTTTACAAAATCCATCTTAATTTCCAGTTGTAGCATGATAAAATATGAAAACATTCATGTTCCGGCTGTTTTAATTCTAAGTATTGTGTGATGTGATGTAGTGCATGGATGGCACTGTGTATTTCCCTGTATTTTGTTTTAACATTTAGGCATTAACCCCCCCCCCCGGCGGGAAGGTGTTTTTGTTTTGCTGCAGGTGTTAAGGGGATAAATTAAGGGGATAAATAGCTCCTCCTTGAGAGGGGGGGAATAATGAGATGCAGCAGAGAGTCTGCAGAGGGTGCAGCACAAGATACCAAAGGTTGGTGTCACTTTTGGGTAGGATCCCTGCTACTGAGAGAGGGACCTTCAAGTGAGTTTGTGAGTGTTCAGGTGAACCAGGATTTTGTTTGTGTTATGTTTTATTTTCTGCTCTTGCTGCAATAAAGGGTGCAAGATTTCACCGTTTAAAGGACTTTGGGCTCTATTACATTCTCTGCGCAAATTGCCACGCGCAGCGCATTTGTTTTTGCGCGCAGCGTTAAACGTTAACACGCGGAAATTAACGCTGGTATTACGATCCGAGCGCATTTTTTCATCTGTCAAAAAATATCATGCGTAAAAAAGAAGCACAAAAACGTGCGCGCATTAACGTCGCGCGCAGAAATTGGTGGGCAGACTGTTTTTTCACGCGATTCAGCTAATCAGAATTAAGAACCACAATTGTCTCCTGTTCAGTTTTTGCGCCTGTCAAAATCAATCTGAGTATATATGTTATAATAAGTTCTTATATATGGTCGCCTGATGGCGAAAATTATGGTAAATTAAGAAATGAATTCTAAGGTTTCTAAAGTAGAGACCACATTGTCTTGTTTGCTGGGGGTAACCCTAAATGACATAAATTTCCAATTGACAATCGTGGTTACAATTATCACAAATTCTTAAAATTTAACTTTTAATAAGTCTGCATTCTAAAACGAAATTAATTTGAAATGAAGGAGAATTACCTCCTAACGGTGAACACCCTTAAAAACACACACACAATTGAATAATAGAGGTATGCTAATTTCCTTTGCTAAATTTTAACAGTGTTCTTCCCAAGATTTATCTTCGTTTCTAAATAATTCCAGAGTCAACCTTCATAGGTTGATAATTATAGGCAGGTACAGAACATTGAAAAATTATTAAACAGTTAGGGTATATTAACTTGCTAAATTTTTCTAAGTACCACAATATTTTCCCAAGGTACTGACACGGTTTCTAAATGATTCAAGAAACAACCTACATGGGTTAATTGATGAAAATTTGCAGATAGAAATTTTTTTTTTTATTGTTTATCTCAATTTCAACAACATGGAAGCTAAATGTGGAGAACGCTCTCCCTCAGTTTGTTGTAATAAATGAATAGTTCGAGTCGAGCGGGAGCTCCCCTAAATCTGTTTGCTTTGTTCCAGCCAAGGGGCTTGCAGATAGGGTATAATTTAGTATAGTTTTGCCAATTTGCCTTACTTGGTTTCATGAAACTCCAAATTATTCTCAAAAGACTGCTCTCTATTTCTAAATAAGTCAGAAAGCCAACCTTCATGGGTTGGGGATTATAGGACAGTAAAGAGAAGAGGAGACTATACTGAGTATATATACAGTATATACTGAGTATATATGTTGCAGCAATAAAAAAAAAAACGCACAACCTCTCTATTTTATTGTTTGGGTATGTGTAGAATGCATAGCTATACTGTGCTGTATTTTTTTTTTCGTGCTGGTGTATTTTGTTTCGGCCAGAATGTTCAGATTTGCAGTTACCACCAGCTTTTAAAAGAAGTTAAAATTATGCACGCAAACGTCATTCGTAAAAAGTTGCGCATCGATTGTAATACCATCTGCGTACCAGCGCACGAACCCATTTGCGCTCATAATGTTAAGTATGGGATGCGTGCACGAACTTGCGTTCGCACAGGGTTCACGCGGGGTCACTCGCGTTAGACGTAACACGCATCGTAATACGACATTGTGCGCAAGGGGTTTTGCCCCTCGCGTTAATGCATTTTTGCGCACGCATTAAAAAGTGCGCGAAGAATGTGATAGGGCCCTTTGTGTGTCATAATTCGCCCTAGACGACCACGCTATAGCGGACCCCCTTTGACAGTATACACTAAAATATCTTAACAATACATTGTAGATAATAATAGTTGGTATGTGGTAAATGATATCGCATGAACCTGTATTAATATCTCATGTCAATAAGATAAAAAAAAAATACTTACTCTAAAACTGTATTGTTAGTTAAACATTTGTTATATTGTCAATGTTTCTTCCTTTGCACATATTCTCGCATTGGAGATTTTTATATACAGTTGCAAGACAAAGTATGTGAACCCTTTTGGATTACGTGGAGTTTTGCATGAATTGGTCATAAAATGTGCTCTGATCTTCATCTAAATCACAACAATTTGAAAAACACAGTCTGCTTAAAATAATACAACACAAACATTATATGTTTTCATGTTTTTATTGAACAGAACATGTAAACATTCACAGTGCAGGGTGAAAAAGTATGTGAACCTTTGGACTTAATAACTGGTTGACCCTCCTTTGACAGCAATAACCTCAACCAAACGTTTCCTGTAGTTGCAGATCAGACCTGCACAACAATCTGGAGTAATTTTGGACCACTCCTCTTCACAAAACTGTTTCGGTGTAGCAATATTCTTGGGATGTCTGGTGTGAATCGCTCTCTTTAGGTCATGCCACAGCATTTCAATCGGGTTGAGGTCAGGACTCTGACTGGGCCACTCCAGAAGGCATATTTTGTTTTATTGAAGCCATTCTTTTGTTGAATTACTTGTATGTGTTGCACTCTTTAGAATAAGAGACGGAGCTTGTTCTGGTACAACACATTTATTTTATGAGTTCACCTGAAACAGATAAAAGATTCTGTTTTTACTCTGGATGCACTGTGCACACTCTCTCTTAACTGCATCCAGTGGTAACTTCAGGATTACTGAATCTATATAACATAAAATCCTAATCTATTATACAGTCTATCTTAAATAACAATTGGTACAAACATATCTAGAATTCAACAAATCTACCTAGCAACAAAATATAATCTGGTTTCACTTTCAATCTCTGTTGGAGATTGCACAGAACAAATATCATACACAAGTAATAACATTCTGCACATTTTCTCAGAAATAAAACCTACTTAAAACTGATTCTGGGAACTGGAGTTCCTCGTACATAAGGCTTCTGTTACTATACTAGCATGCTTTCCTAATTCAGCCATGTTGATTACAACACGTGGCTGCAGTGAATCCATTTAGCAACCTGTGTAACCAGACCGATTTAACAGCATAAAACACTGATGCTTCCTTCATTCTGTTAAATGACATTCTCCATGTTAAAGGAGAGAACAACTATACAGACATTAATACAACTACTGCAGTTTACAATGCATATTACACCAGGCCTGTCACAGCAATCAGTCTGCAGGGGTCTGTCTGACCAAACTCCTATTTACATAAAATCTCTAATAACCTTTCTCATTAACTGTTAGACTTTAGATACTTTTCTGCCTACCTGAAACAGATAAAAGATTCAGTTTTTACTCTGGATGCACTGTGCACACTCTCTCTTAACTGCATCCAGTGGTAACTTCAGAATTACTGAATCACTGAGACAACCACATGGTATTAAGTACAGTTTCTGTGGCTGAGGACACAGCAGTGACACCCGCTGGTAGGAGGTCAGAACAGCAGCAACAGAACTATGTTCTGGTAAATTTCAATAATAACAAAACAAAATGCTTTCTACTTAGTCCTATTTACAGTACTCTTTTGGGGTACAATGAGTTTAATACCGATTTAATACATAGAGTGCCACATATGCTTTGGGTCATTGTCCTGTTGCATCACCCATCCTCTGCGGAGCTTCAGTTGGCAGACAGATGGTCTTACGTTTTCCTGCACAATGTCTTGATAAACTCTGGAATTCATTTTTCCATCACTGACAACAATCCGTCCAGGCCCGGAGGCAGCAAAGCAGCCCCAAACCATGATGCTCCCTCCGCCATGTTTTACAGTGGGGATGAGGTTTTGATGTTGGTGTGCTGTGTCTTTTTTTCTCCACACTAACAGGGTAATTCAAAGAGATTCGAAAAGTAACAGCACGTTCGGTAACTTTTCATTCTCTTCAATTCGGTGCAAATCGGCTTTCCCATTTCGGCCACCCTGCTGTGTATTCAGCAAGCACCACAGGGCTGTCGAAGTGCAGGGAAAAGCTTCCGAAAACCCGGCTAATGCACGCCGAAAACCCGCAATAACATCTGGATTAACCCGACGAAGACGCTGGAAAAACCCGAGCAGGAGCCGATCACATGCAGCGCAGCCTCTGGAAAAAGCCAACACTGCAGAAGGAAAACAGTTTGCTTGAATGATTGAAAAGTGAAACGCTTGCAAAGAAACTACTCAGCGAAAATGTCTGAATTTTACATATGAGGTCCAGGGAATGATAATAAAAAGGGCTGTTACAGAAAAAATAAGTAAAGTTAATAACAAAAAATCTGACTTTTTTAAAAAATATATAAAATCCAGAAAAATGCTTAAAATATCCTAAAAAAATCTATAAATAAAGAGACTCTTTACTGCAGAATTTTATAATGTATGGTTTATTAGATATTGAATTAAAACGGGAATATTTTTAACATTGAAGCCTATGGGATTCTCCTGAATAAACCTGTCGAATTAAACCACCAAATGGCAGGGCATTTCGGGAACCTTTCACTGCTGCTTTGGATTCTCTGAATAGACGATGCAGTGCTTTTTCATGGGGATTTCACTGCCCTCGAACAGGCACCGAACAGGTCCTGTATGTGCAGGCAATTCGCCAGGATTTGGCGAATTGCCTGCTCTCTGGATAGCCGAATGGCCAGGAAAGGTAACCGAACGCTGATTTTCAGCGTTCGGTTACCTTTCTCCAGCCATTCGGATCTCTTTGAATAATCCTGATAGTGTTGTGCGTTTTTTACAAACAACTCAATTTTGGTTTCATCTGTCCACAGAATAATTTGCCAGTAGTGCTATGGAACATCCAGGTGCTCTTTTGCAAACTTCAAACGTGCTGCAATATTCCTTTTGGACAGCAATGGCTTCCTCCGTGGTGTTCTCCCATGTACTACATTCTTGTTTAATGTTTTCCATATTGTAGATGTGTCAACAAAAATGTTAGCATGTGCCAGAGATTTCTGTAAGTCTTTAACTGACACTTTAGGATTCTTCTTTACCTCATTAAGCATTCTGCGCTGTGCTCTTGCAGTCATATTTACAGCACGACCACGCCTAGGGAGAGTAGCAACAGTGCTGAACTTTCTCCATTCGTAGACAGTCTGTCTTACCATGGACACATGAACATCAAGGCTTTTGGAGATACTTTTGTAACACTTTCCAGCTTCATGCAAGTCAACAATTCTTGATCGTAGGTCTTCTGAGAGCTCTTTCCTGCGAGGCATGGGTCACATCAGGCAGTGCTTCTTGAAACCAGTAAACCCAAAACTGGTGTGTGTTTTTAAAGGGCAGGACAGCTTTCAGCAACACATCCAATAATATCACACTGATTGGACTCAAGGTTGGCTCACTCCTGGCTCCAATTAGCTCTTGGAGAAGTCATTAGGCTATGGGGTTCACATACTTTTTCCACCCTGCACTGTGAATGTTTACATGTTATGTTCAATAAACACATGAAAACATATAATGTTTGTGTTGTATTATTTTAAGCAGACTGTGTTTTTCAAATTGTTGTGACTTAGATGAAGATCAGAGCACATTTTATGACCAATTCATGCAAAACTCCACGTAATCCCAAAGGGTTCACATACTTTTTCTTGCAACTGTAGAAGCTTGATATTTCACATTGCTTCGGTTAATCATGGTAAAAAACTAGAGGTGTGATTAGTTTCGTAACGAATTGAAATTCATTACGAATTTCATTAATTCGTATTTCAGAAGTACTTCCAAAATAACAAATTGATTTGATCCGAATGGAAAATTAAATGGTATATAACGAAGTTAATTTGAATTAATATCAACTATCGAATTTATATATCAACTACCAATTCTTAAGCCTGCTCGGAGGGCAGTCTATTGTTGTTGTTGCCAGCTCAGAATCCGTGTCCACATATTTGCTTTTCAATATCCTATCCAAGAGTGTCTATATATGAATATATAAATGCGTTTGTAATGTATCCATCGCCGTCTGGCCCGCAATGGGAGGGCCGAGTGAGCAGCTGTGATGGGGGCGCGCACAGCTGACTGCGCAGTACAAATTTATTTAATTATTAGTGCAGGCTCCTCTTCCCTCTTAGTTTGTAAGCTTACAGGAGTGGCTCCTCTTTTTCCCTCTTAGATTGTAAACTCACGGGAGCGGCTCCTCTCTTCCCTCTTAGATTGTAAACTCATGGGAGTGGCTCATCTTTTCAATCTTAGATTGTAAACTCCCAGGAGCGGCTCCTCTTTTTCCCTCTTAGATTGTAAAATCACAGGAACAGACCCCCTTAGATTGTAAACTCACGGGAACAGGACCCCTTAGATTGTAAACTCACGGGAACAGGACCCCTTAGGTTTTAAGCTCATGGGACCCCTTAGATTGTAAGCTCATTGGACCCCTTGGATTGTAAACTCATGGGACCCCTTGGATTGTAAACTCATGGGACTCCTTGGATTGTGAGTTCATGGGTGCAGGCTCAAGGTGGTGGTCCTGGTGGGGTGCCCAGTTGCAGGGAGGCAAATACTTACCTTGTTCCAGCGCCGTGCTCACGTCCCTAGTTCTTCGCCGCGCTGGTTCCGGCTCCAAATGCGGCGCCAGAGCCTCCCCTGCACCAGCCGCCGGTGGGAGACTGGGGGTTGTCGTTATCCGCGAGGGACAATAAAAATAGCGAATCCGTTGGAGTGGCGTGCGCGCCTCTCCAATGGATTTTTTTGTCCCTCATGCAAGCCGGCTGTTGCTCTCCCCGACGCTCATGCTCAATGCGCAAGTAAGCTTGCGCATTGCGTCCGCCTCCTGTGGCGACGGACGCAAACGTTTTATAAAATTGATCTTAACTTACAATACAAACAAGTCAAGTACTACAGCACCTGCTGCACAAAGCACCCCTGTACCTGTCCATTGGCCTTTGGTACTGAATCTGTTGTCAGCACCACAGGGCAATGGACAGCATAACATTTAACCCTAGCTTGCCTTTTTGCAGCAAAATTTTATTAACTTGAGTTTTATTTAGTGATCCGAAATTCAAATCAATATCAACTATCAAATTGATCTTAACTTGCAATACATACAAGTACTACAGCTAACGACTTTATGAAATTAATCAGATTCGTTCACTGTTACACAAAGCACCCCTGTATCTGTCCATTGGCCTCTGGTGCTGAATCTGTTGTCAGCACCACAGGGCAATAAACAGCTCATCATTTAACCCAAGCTTTCCTTGATATCAAACGAAACAAAATAATGAAATGAAATAGGAAACTAAACTAAATTAATTTAAAACGAAACTAAACAAATTTTCCAGCTGTGCACACCTATAAAAAACTATTTTATTTCAGTTGAAAAGAAAATACCATTTTATAAGCAGCTTTTTAACGCCTACTGCAGCAGCCTTGTGAGCTGTTACAAGTGACCTTATTAGTTTTCTTGTCTCGAAGATAAGTATGTAGAGCTTAAACTTTTAGATCATATCTGCACTTCCTCCTTGAATGTACCATCTGTATCTCTCATTTCTTTGCTAGCTAGTCTCTATGTGCTCAATATGGTATTTTGTGATATTGCATCAGTTAACATGTGATAAAATCAGCAAGCAAATGTTCACATTGCCAAATGACACATGGTCAATTCTTTATTTCACAGCCAATTCATGTGCGATTTTTACAAGATAGGAGAGTAATGCCAATTTCAAATATGAAGAAAAATAATCCCTGCACCATTTATATCACAAGAAGTACAATACTTTTATGAACTTCAGTTTTTAAAATCATCTTTCAATTAGCTAAGTGGGAGGTGACATTAAGCTGGGATCCCATCAATTACTCTGCCTCCAAGAAGTGGGGGTCTCCTGTATCCTGGGACAAGCATGAAGGCTGCTGGAGTGGAGAAGCTACTTCATCCACTTCCAAGTTTAAACCCTGCAAGGGGATCTGTGAAACACACACAACTATGTTTTGTAGCCACCTCTCACGCAGGCATTAGAAACAGTCTGCTATTATTGTGTGTGTGTGTGTTTGTGTAGTGTGTGATGTGCGTATGTATGGTATGTTTGTGTTGGTTAGACTTGTGCGATTTGGTTTGGACTGAATACAAATTTCGGCAGAATATTGGCAATTTCTGTGATTCTGAAGCATCCGAATTCTAAAACGTTGAGCCGATGTACTGAATTGATCCAAAATTAAATTTCAAAATCAATCTGAAAACAATTCAAATTTAATCGGATCGCTTTGGGATTGAATTGAAATAATTGCACTCAGTGAGCAATGCTAAATCGTTACCCATTACCCCAATTGAAAAACAAGCAAAAACAATACCTGCAACGCTAATCATAAACCTGGAAGAAATAGTAACCCTAAAAATAACCCTGACCTGAATCGAAAAGCAAACAGATATAGTATACCTAAACAAAAATGTAACCCTATATGTAACCCTAATACTAACTGTAACCCTAAAAGTAACCATAGCCCCAACTAACGTGGTATGGAAGCATAGAGGGAGGTATAGACAGTAGTATAGAGATAAATATACATAGGGGTCAAGTCTTGGGAAAAAAATTGAGGGAACTCACCCTAGATTTCCACTACACCCACCACCTGGAAAGAAAAAGGTGCCGCCACAGGCCTCTAATTTGGCCTGCCCTCGCAGGCAACATGCGGCGCATGTCATTGGCTGCAGGGGGACGGCCTGACTTCAGGCCATCCCACGTCAGCCAATGGCACATGATGCGTTTCTGCTGCGGGGAGGGGCTGAGGCAGCCATTTGAAGACAGTGGGACGCACATGTACGCCATGCGTCTTCAAAGCCCTCCTGCCACGAGGACGGCATTATACATCCCGCAGCAGCAAGGGGTTTAGCGACTCCAATTTTGGCAAAATACAGTGACCATTTGCTAAATAGTGAAATCACAGTATTTTTGGCAAAATGGAATCGCCAAAGTTTAACGAAAAAAATAGGCCCTATTATCAATTTTCTTTTTTAACCATAAAAAATAGAGAAATAATTCACTTACATTTTATTATAAATATATAAATAATACATAAATAATATAATAATTACATAAATTAAATACAGTCATGGCCGAAATTGTTGGCACCCCAGACATTTTTCCAGAAAATCAAGTATTTCTCACAGAAAAGTATTGCAGTAACACATGTTTTGCTATACACATGTTTATTCCCTTTGTGTGTATTGGAACAAAACAAAAAAAGGGAGGAAAAAAAGCAAATTGGACATAATGTCACACAAAACTCCAAAAATGGGCCGGACAAAATTATTGGCACCCTTAACTTAATATTTGGTTGCACACCCTTTGGAAAAAATAACTGAAATCAGCCGCTTCCTTTAACCATCAATAAGCTTCTTACACCTCTCACCCGGAATTTTGGACCACTCTTCCTTTGCAAACTGCTCCAGGTCTCTCTTATTGGAACGGCGCCTTTTCCTAACAGCAATTTTAAGATCTCTCCACAGGTGTTCAATGGGATTTAGATCTGGACTCATTGCTGGCCACTTCAGAACTCTCCAGCACTTTGTTGCCATCCACTTCTGGGTGCTTTTTGACATATGTTTGGGGTCATTGTCCTGCTGGAAGACCCAAGATCTCGGACACAAACCCAGCTTTCTGACATTGGGCTCTATAGTGCGAACCAAAATCCTTTGGTAATCCTCAGATTTCATGATGCCTTGCACACATTCAAGGCACCCAGTGCCAGAGGCAGCAAAACAACCCCAAAACATCATTGAACCTCCACTATATTTCACTGTAGGTACTGTGTTTTTTTCTTTGTAGGCCTCATTCCGTTTTCGGTAAACAGTAGAATGATGTGCTTTACCAAAAAGCTCTATCTTGGTCTCATCTGTCCACAAGACGTTTTCCCAGAAGGATTTTGGCTTACTCAAGTACATTTTGGCAAACTGTAGTGCTGTTGCTTTTTTATGTCTCTGTGTCAGCAGTGGGGTCCTTCTGGGTCTCCTGCCACAGCGTTTCATTTCTTTTAAGTGTCGACGGATAGTTCGCACTGACACTGATGCTCCCTGAGCCTGCAGGACAGCTTGAATTTCTTTGGCACTTGTTTGGGGCTGCTTATCAACCATCCGGACTATCCTGCATTGCAACCTTTCATCAATTTTTCTCTTCCGTCCACGCCCAGAGAGATTAGCTACAGTGCCATGGGTTGCAAACTTCTTGATAATGTTGCGCACTGTGGTCAAAGGCAAATCTAGATCTCTGGAGATGGACTTGTAACCTTGAGATTGTTGATATTTTTCCACAATTTTGGTTCTCAAGTCCTCAGACAGTTCTCTTCTCCTCTTTCTGTTGACCATGCTTAATGTGGCACATACAGACACACAATGCAAAGACTAAGTGAACTTCTCTCCTTTTTATCTGCTTTCAGGTGTGATTTTTATATTGCCCACACCTGTTACTTGCCCCAGGTGAGTTTACAGGAGCATCACATGCTTGAAACAATCTTATTTATCCACAATTTTGAAAGGGTGCCAATAATTTTGTCCAGTCCATTTTTGGAGTTTTGTGTGACATTATGTCCAATTTGCTTATTTTCCTCCCTTTTTTTGTTTTGTTCCAATACACACAAAGGGAATAAACATGTGTATAGCAAAACATGTGTTACTGCAATACTTTTCTGTGTGAAATAATTGATTTTCTGGAAAAATGTCTGGGGTGCCAACAATTTCGGCCATGACTGTAAATTTTAGAGTATTTTTACCTTATTTTTTCTCTGCCTCTTCAGCTGGACTTGGGGTGGCAGAGGTCTCTGCAGCTGGGCTTGGGGTGGCACAGGTCTCTTTTGCTGGAATGGGTTATGGCACAGGCTAGCAGTAGCTCCTCTGCTGCAGGCAGAGGCATAACTAGAAACCTCAGGGCCCAGGTGCAAGAATCCATGAAACCCCTCCCCCTCTGTATGTGCATATCACAGAGCTCCACAGAAATATAATCTACAACAATATGTAGTGTGTGAGCATATATACTCCACAGTAATAAACCTCACAGTAATGTGCAGTGTGTATGAGTGTATCCCAGAGCTCATAGCAAAAAAACTTGCAATAATGTGCCGTGTGTATGAGCGTATCACAGAGCTCAACAGCAATAAAACTCACAGCAATGTACAGTTTGTAGGATAGAGCAGAGCTGCCAGCATAAATCATGGGACCTTTTACTGGATAAATGAAAGGGGGTAAGCCTGTAAAACCTGCTCACCCCCTTACAACCTACCCCTCATCTCGCCCTGGATGCTACCTCTCCTCAATAACAGGTACACAAATATTTGAGAATTTTTTTTTTTTATTATTATTTTTATCTTTAATGTAAATATATAAATCCTTAGAATCATTCAGTGCCTTTTAGTCAGCAGTTCCCCCAGGCCCAGCTCCCCAACAACTTCCCCAGCCCCCTTCGCCACAATGTCCCCATTGCCAGGTTAGCCCAGGTCCCCCTAACTACCAGGTCCCTCATTATCCCCAGCCCCCTTAACCATTATGGCCCCATAACTCACTACTAGGGATGAGCCGAACACCCCCGTGTTTGGTTCGAATTCGAACTCTAACAATTTTAAAAGTTCGAGTTCGAACTCGAACACGAACCAAACTCAATGCAAGTCAATGGGACTCAAAAGTTTGATTTTTAGAGTGCCCTCCAAGAGGGCATATATGCAAGATATTTGCCATAAACGGTGTATGGGGGTCCTGGTAGTGCCCTGGGGGACAGGAAACAAGGACAAAAAGTTTTAAAAAATACGTTTTTAAAGGAACAGTGAGTTTTCCATAAAATAAGGGTTAGAAATAAAAACGAAAAATTCCTTTAAATATCATGCCTAGGAGGTCCCCATAACCTGCCCGTGAAGTGGCGGATTTGTAGGATGTATAGAAACACTTAAAAACAAAAAAATGAAGTTTCAAATGACGGTAAATAGTTTTCCTTTAATCTATTCATAAACAACTGCTTGGGGCGGCAGTCTGTATTAAAAGAGGAGACCTTTTAGGACACGCAGAACAAGTTTAGTGATTTTTTGGCTAAATTATGGTGAAACTTATGCAGGCTTTGGATGAAAGTAACAATAGGTGCTTTAAAATTGGGCCTTTAGTGTCGGCAACAGTGCCGTCACACCGTAACCCCTCTGTGGTATTGTGGAAGAGTGCAGGGTTGGACCCTGCGGTCCAAAAAATTTAAATGATATGAAACTGGTAATATAGGCGCCAGTGTCAGTGCAGCCAAATATTGTGCCTTCGGTGGCAGCAAGTGCCTTCACACCGTAACCCTTTTGTGGTATTGTGGAAGAGTGCAGTGGTGGAGGTTTTGTGAATGCAGAAGAGATCCCCGATCTATTCCGCTACGTCAGCATCAGGGGATTGATAGCTGCTGATTCAGGACTGATTCATTTTTATAAATGTCAGCTGGTCTACAGAGTCGGTGGACAGACGCACTTTTTTGTCTGTGACAAAACCTCCAGCAGCACTGAACGTCCTTTCAGAAAGCACGCTGGATGAAGTGCAACCTAGTAGCTGCATAGCATATTGGCTAAATTCTGGCCAATGATCCAATCTCAACACCCAGTAAGCCAGTGGATCATCTGCTGGAAAGGTATCCAGGTCTGCCCTTGCCCCTACATAGTCCTGCACCATATGGTGAAGATGCTGGCAATGGGTGCCTACATTTGACGTCCCTGGGCGTCGTGGACTAAAAAAAATTTAAAAAGGCATCAGCCTTCACTGCTCTTCCTCTGATCATCCGCAGCCTCAGAAGCACCTGTGTCATCACTTGGTAACCTACCAGTGCCTGGAAAAGTGTTACACAAGTGTCGCTTTAGAGCGTCCTCAAGTTGTTTCATCCTGTGCTCCCTCTGTGTGGGCAGGATGAGCTCTGCATCTTTACCCTTGTATCGTGGATCAAGAAGGCTTGCCAACCAGTAATGATCCCTCTCCTTGATAGCACGAATCCTGGGGTCTTTACCAGGCTTTGCAGGATAAGGGAGCCCATGCAGCGTAGGTTGGAGGTGGCATTAGCTTCCGAATCTTCCTGGTCAATGAGGATGACCCCATTGTGCACTTCCTCCTCCCAGCCACATACTAGCCCTTGGGTTTCTGGGCACACAAAACCCACCCTTGAGGAATCTGCACCTTCAATGCCCCCACTACTTAAATATTCCTCCTCCTCCTCCTCATCCTCCTCCTGTCTGATCTGAGGAGGACCCGCTGGAATGCTGTCTGCGGAAAGACTGGGGCCTTGAGAGCTAGGGAAGGCATCCTCTTCCTCCCGCTGCTCTGCCTCTAGAGCCACATCTAGAATTCCCCGCAGAGTGTGCTCCAGCAGGAACACTAAAGGAATTGTGTCACTGATGCATGCACTGTCCCTGCTCACCATCCTCGTTACCTCCTCAAATGGTGACAGTACAGTGCATGCATCTTTGATCATCAGCCACTGTGGGGGGGAAATCAAGTTGATCTGAACCTGTCCATGTGCCATACTCACACAGGTACTCGTTGATGGCCCTCTGCTGCTTGTGCAAACGCTGCAGCATTGCTAATGTTGAGTTCCACCTGGTGGGCATGTCACAGATCAGACGGTTTGTGGGAAGGTGGAATTCTCTTTGAATTTCTGCCAGGCGAACACTTGCTGGGAATGACCGTCTGAAATTGCTGCAGACTTTTCTGGCCTGGCTGAGAAGCTCTGCCAGCCCTGGGTACCTGGTTAGGAAACGCTGTACCACCAGATTTAGGACGTGTGCTAGGCATGGTACATACGTCAACTTACCCTGGCGTAGGGCGGAGAGAAGGTTGCTGCCATTATCACAGGTGACCATTACCAGCTGAAGCTGGCATGGTGTTAACCATCTCTGCACCTGCCCCTGCAGAGCTGACAGAATGTCTGGCCCGGTGTGGCTCCTGTCCCCTAAACAAACCAGCTCAAGTACAGTATAGCATCTTTATGCTTGAGCCATTGCGTAGCCCTGTCACGCGTCGGTTTAACTGCCACTTCGCCAGAGACAGAGAAGGAGGAGGAGGAGGAAGAGGGAGAGGTGGTGATGGAGCAGACAGACCTCATATAAGCAGCTTTCTGGAGGTGTGGTGGATGAACAAGCTCCAGCACAGAGCCCCGTCTTGGATCCCTCCCAGCTGCAATCAGAGTTACCCAGTGTGCCGTGAAGGAAATGTAACGGCCCTGTCCATGCTTGCTGGACCACGTGTCTAAAGTCACATGCACCTTGCTGCTGACTGCCTTTCCCTTTAACTCCATAACATTGTGTTCCATGTACTGGTATAGTGCTGGAATGGCCTTCCGTGAAAAGAAATGGCATTTTGGAACCTACCACTGTGGTACAGCACATTCAGTAAATTCACGGAAGGAAGCAGAGTCCACCAGATGGAAAGGCAACAGCTGCAATGTGAGTAGTTTTGCTAAACTGGCATTTAGACGCTGTGCTTGGGGATGGTTGGGACTATATTTTTTCTTACGCTGCAGCAGCTGGGGCAACGTAATCTGACTGCGTAAATCTTCAGCTGATGGGATGCTGTCACATTGTGAGGAAGGACCTGGTACATCCATTACTGTAGCATCATCCCTGTCAGTGGAGGTTGGAGTCAATGACATGGCAGGACATATAGTCGGGGTAGAGACAGGTGAGGAGGAGCTACGCAAAGTTTTGCACCAACGGGATGCGTGGCAGGTGGTCATATGTCACCTCAAGCACGTGGTACCCAAGCGTCCGGTGTCTTTCCCACGCTTGAGCCTCATCTGACATAGATTACAAATAGCAACGGTACGGTCTGCTGCACATTTCTTAAAGAACTCCCAGACAGCAGAGTTCCTGGATGTGTGCTTTGAGACAACAGCGCTCTGCACCTGAGCAGCTCTGACATCTGATGCCTTGGACTGGCTAGTGCTATGCTTGGTCATAGAGGACGTTGTGCCTCGTGTTTGTTGTGCCTCCTCCTCCTCACTTGACTCCTCTGTTCGGTCAGGCACCCAGGTGGAGTAAGTGACCTCATCATCATTGTCATCACCCCCTATCTCCTCGTCACTGGAGCCAACTTGGCAGTATGCTGCAGCTGCTGGGGCAACAAGAGTGCCAGTTATTTGTGTGTCATCACTGGCACCCCCTTCCTCTAGGTGGTACCCCCTTCCTCTAGGTTCATTATACTCCCTTCCTCAACCTCAGAGATTGAATTAGAGCACTGTAGTTGCTGCGCATCCTCAAGCAGCATGTCACTGTCATTGTAGTCAAACAATTCAGCTGACTCCTCCGTGTGTGATGGTGAGACTACGGCAGGAGTAGCTGTGGACATGGAGGCTGAATTAGATGTTTTGGCAGCTGAGGTGGACTGTAAACCACTACAAGCCTGGCTGGCAGAGGACTCGGAGGATAAGGATGGCCTGGTTAGCCAATCCACCAAATCCTCTGTATGTTGCTGCTGCTTAAGATGGCCAGCACCAGTTAGAAAGGACAAGCGTGCCCTTGCAGAGGATGAACCACGTCCACGACGACCAGAGGCACAGCCTCCCGACACAGAGGCTGCTTGCCCTCTTATCTGTGTCTGGGAGCGTCTGCCTGTCCTTTTTGGTCTTTCTGACATGGTGAGTGATATATAGATTAAAGATATACATAACTCTGATTCAACTCTGTTATAAAAATTGGAGATATGCTGCAGAACTCTGATTCAACTCTGGTATAAATATTAAATATTTACAGAACTCTGGTATAACTCAGTGAGACACCCTGATAGCTGGCAGCCAGTGACAAGACACAGATTACATTTCCCAGAAACCTCCTATATGTCAATGAGACCCCCTGATGAGTGGCAGTGACAGGACACAAATTACAATTCCCAGAAACCACCTATAAGTCAGTGGGACCCCCTGATAGCTGGCAACAGTGACAAGACACAGATTACAATTCGCAGAAATCTGCTAGAAGTATGTGGGACCCCCTTATAGCTGGCAGTGAGAAGACACAGATTACAATAGCCAGAAACCTCCTATGAGTCAGTGAGACGTCCTGATGGGTGGCAGTGAGAACACAAAGATTAGAACAATTCCCAGATATTTTGTAGAAATGAGACCCCCACAATTGCTGGTGGCAGTGAGAACATAAAGATTAGAACAATTCCCAGATATTTTGTAGAAATGAGATCCAAAAATAGTTGGTGGCAGTGAGCACACAAAGATTAGAACAATTCCCAGATATTTTGTACAAATGAGAACCCCAAAATAGTTGGTGGCAGTGAGAACACAAAGATTACAACAATTCCCAGATATTTTGTATAAATGACTGACCCCCAAAATAGTTGGTGGCAGTGAGAACACAAAGATTAGAACAATTCCCAGATATTTTGTATAAATGACTGACCCCCAAAATAGTTGGTGGCAGTGAGAACACAAAGATTAGAACAATTCCCAGATATTTTGTACAAATGAGAACCCCAAAATAGTTAGTGGCAGTGAGAACACAAAGATTAGAACAATTCCCAGATATTTTGTAGAAATGAGACACCCAAAATAGTTGGTGGCAGTGAGAACACAAAGATTAGAACAATTCCCAGATATTTTGTAGAAATGAGACCCCCCCCCCAATAGCTGCTGGCAGACTGGCAGTGAGAACACACACTAACAATCTCCTCTCAACAAACACGTGCTGGAGGCTGTGTGAAGCCTTATGTAGTGTGCTGCGGGACTTAGCTCTGTGAGCCTATGATTGGCAAAATTTGCCCAATCAGGACTCTGAGCCGTGATTGGCATAGTCTTGCACCTGTCTTGCACCTAAACTGTGGTCAGGTGCAGGCTGTAGCCAATTACACGCTTCAGGCCAGTGGAAAAGCGCATTGTGTTCCGTTGTGGTGCATTGTGGGCAAATATGCTGCGAACACGTGGAAATGTTCGAAGTTCGCGAACATACGAACTGGCGATGTTCGAATCGAACTCCGAACACATCGAACCGAACAGCTCATCCCTACAGCCGACAATGCATCAACATCTTGCACTTAGTCCACTAACAAAACTCAGATGTGTGTTAGACAATTATCATAATGGTATATATGATGATCTCCTAATTCTTATGAAGATATGAAAAATGTAAGATGTATGTTTGGGAAATCTATTTCTCCAATATAAAAACTGTCTGCATTCCAAATCTTGACCCCTGCCTTTAAACTTGCATTTCTGCATATCACCTCGTTGGAGGACGCCACCCCCTCTCTCTGTAAAACATTCAAGCTTTATTAATGAAATGTAAAGTGAAGGAGAGACCAGAACCGAAGGAGTGCCTGCCTATGATTCAGATTGTTATAATAGCTGAAAATCACTGTGCAATAGAGATAAGTTATTATACTTACTATATGCTGTCATTATGTCCACTTAGCGGTATTATCATTATTATTACATTCTGTAGGAATTGCTTGTAAGCTACATTGCCAATATTCTCAAAGTAACAACGTGTACTCATAAGCAGGGTTTCTGATATTTTTTTCTGTCTTTATCGCCAATACAGTATGTGACACAAGGTCATCATTCCTGCTTGTATGCAAATTATTTACAATTTATTTGAAATTGTGCAGGATTGGATATACTATCTTATAAGTGTCTACATCTCAACAATATTTCTATGAAGGATGAATGAATAAATAAAAGAATAAAAATAACATTAAGCAGGTTACTTGCATTCGCATCTACACTATAACAATGCACACTATTTTGGTTATTTTGCATCCTGTATGGATTGGTTGTCAATATTCATTTAAAAAGAGGCTCATACAATACACTTATTTTGCACGTGGTGTTATTATTTTATGATCCCAGAAATATGCTAATCATATTAACTTTCACTAAGGCTAGGGTCAAACGAAAGCATTTTTACACGCGAACGTAAAAAAGTGCGTCTGAACGCATTGATGTATTTTTTCACGGAATATGTGAAAACGGTCATACGATCTGCATTTTCGTGCGTGATGTTTTACGAATCCAAACCAGGAAACTTTTTGCGTCTGGACGTTATGTTGGCCGGACATGAGCAGGGTCTGACGTCTCCAAATCACACACACACACCGCTAGCGGACGCAGCGCACTCTGTACGTCCGTACTAGCAGTTCTGCGTTCTCGAAAAAATGCGTTCATTTTACATTTGCGTTGCGCGGCCGGACTTTCCTGACAGGAAGATAACGCAAATGGTGTAATTTTGCCTATGACAGAGGCACTTTAAGCATCACAAGGTTATTTCTTCATTTGTACATGTTCAAATGTGGCAGAAATTTATTTTTATGGATATTCGTTCTCAACTGCAATATGTCAAATCTATAGACCGTAAGGGCTAAATTACAATCTTCGCGTTAAAACGCGGGCGCAAGGGAGGAAAAAATGCTGCCTGCATTGTTATCGCGCGGTAAAATCAGCTGAACGTATCCGCGAGCATCCACTCGATGGAGTCCATAGGACGGTCGGAGCCGCTGTCGGAGCCGCTGTCGGAGCTGCGGGACAGAGGGTGAGTATAGCATTAAATTTCTTTTATTTTTAGGCTGGTGTTAACGGATTCTGCAGAAGCGGAATCCTTTAACACCAAGTCCTGGCTCTGGTTAACTTTTCGCTAACCAGAGCCAGACGTTAATCAGCGCTGGGAGTTTGTAATCCAGCGCTGATTAACACTTTGTGCTCCCCATGTTAAGTATAGGGAGCGCAAAGTACCCCTACCTCGCGCTGCAAAGTGCAAGGTACCAAACGCAAACGGGTTTCTTAACCCGTTTGCGTTTGGATTGTAATATGATGTAAACAACGCAGCAAACGTTAATCCTCACGCAAGTGAGCGTTAACGTTTGCTTGAAGAATGTAATTTACCCCTAAGTAGGCAATCAATTAATTAATCCAGACGATTTCTCAAATAATATACCTTTTGAATACGTTCTGGCGTCCTCATATTGCAAAGCAGATTCCTTCTTTCCTCCACCTCTAAATAAATGAGTGAGTGATATGTGTCTCGAAACAGAAACCATGTCATGCCACCATCCCTTATTTTTCCTAATCCAGGTTGGATCTTATCTTTGTCGATCCACCCCTCTTCTACATGAAGCTACAGGGAAGTCCTGGACTGCAGGTAGAAGAGAGATTGTCATGGTCCACGCCGTAGCCGCCGTGGCAAGAAGGCCAAAGTCGGTACAGCACCCTCATGATTGAGCCTGACAGCACCTTTCCTGTACTGACCCTGGTCCAGCCCAGGTCTTGGAAAGTCCTGACCATGTCCTCCTGATCCCTGTTCACAGTCCTGGTCTGTGTGGCTATACATCAGGTGAACCCTATCTCACCTGATTAGATCACCTTAAGACTATTGTCATACGAACGCAGTCTGAGCGAACTCTGCGTGCGTGCACAACGGACGTACATTCTGACGGAAGATACTGTAGACACCACACAGTCTGTTTTTTATGACGGACGTAGAAAAAAGGTAAATATGGGAAACAAAATGAATATGGAAAAGGCATTGTGTGCGTCAAGGTGCTGGACGTTGCAAATGCGCTGCATCTGACGTCTCCTCATCACGCACACAGAACGCTACACGGACGTGGTGGACATGGCGCCTTCTGCGCATCCATGCTAGTGGTTTTACGTTCTTGCCTAACTTACGTCCGTTTGCCATGTGCGTTGTGCATGCTCAGTTCGGTGCGGATGCACTTGGGGCCCTATTACTATTTTCACGCAAACGTTTGCACCGGCGCAAAAAAGCAATAACGCGAGGGGTAAAACCCTTTGCGCTGAACGTCGTATTACAATGTCAGCGCAACAAATGCGCGTATACGTCTACCGCTGGTGAACCTGCGCGAACCCTGCGTGAGCGTACTTTACTGCGCTCGTCCTATTCTTTACATTGTGAGCGCAAATGCGTTTGTGCGCTGGTATGCGGATGGTATTACAATCTATGCGCAGTTTGTAATGTACAGCCTTTGCGCGCATAATTTTAGCAACTCCTATAAGCTGGTATTAATGCCAAATGCTATTATCTTGGCCGAAACCAAATACACCAGCCCAAAAAAAAATACGCAGCAAAGTATAGTTACACATTCTACTCCTACCAAAGCAATAAAATGGAGAAGTTGTGTGTGCATTTATTATTGCTGCAACATATATATTCAGAGTGACTTTGACAGGCGCAAAAACTTAACGTGAGACAATTGTGGTTCTTAATTCTGATTGGCTGAATCGCGTGAAAAAAACAGTCCGCACATTGATTTCTGCACGCAACGTTGCTGCGCGTAAGTTTGTGCGCGTCCGTTTAACGCGCGTTATTGCTCGACGGATGAAAAAATGTGCAAGGATTGTAATTCCAGCGTTGATTTACGCACGTTAACATTTAACGCATGGCGCACAAATTCACGCGTTGCGCGTGCGTTTTTGCGTGAAGAATGTAATAGGGCCCCTAGTGTGTGGGTCTCTATTGCTCATGATTCTATGCTATGACGGCCATTAAACTGTATGGCAACACGGACGTGATCACTGCGTTCGTCTGACACGGGCCTAAAAGGAAGCCTAGTCTTGAGCTCCATGCTTCCGCATTCCACTTAGCTCGCCACCAGTAACCTGCTCCCCTTTTGCTAGACATGTATACAGCAACTTTTTTTTTGTTTAGTTTAGTTCCGGATTTTTTTCATCCCATTTTTTTTTTCATTTTGGGTCATTAGTTATCTTACCGCAATTCGTAATTTTGGAGCGGTCCGAAATTTCGAATGCTCGGGTATCGTTTTCTGATTGCATCGTTTTCTGTTTTTATGGGTTACTTTGTTTTTCGTATCACTTTGTTTTTTTTCGTTTTTATAAGTAATTTCGTATTTTTGGGTGATTTGTAATTCCGGACGGCCGATATTTCATATCTCAGATCACTTCGTTTTTCGTTTTAATGTGTTATTCGGTAGTCTGGATTGAGTTGTAATTCATTTTTATGAATTTCAGTTTTTTTTAATAGTTATTTCAGAATGTGATATAGATTACTATCAATAAAATTAAAATACCAGCCGTCAACCGTTTATTTTTTTAATTACAGCAAAAAAATTCTTTACTTATTTATTTTTTGGGATTTTTTTAGGCGTTTTTCATGATTTTTTGGGTGAAATTATAAGTTTCCGAATTAATTTTAAAGGAACTAGGCTTTTTTTCCGCATAGGTTTCAACGTAAAAAAATATTTGCATTTTTATTTAATATTTCTATGGGGGATTTCACTGCCTTCGAACAGACACCGTACCGGCTGCTGGCAGTTTGCCAAAGTTTGGCGAACTGCCTGCTCTCTGAATAGCTGAATGGCCCCGAAATGGCACCTTAAGGGGAAATTCCCTGTCTACTAAATGGCCTTAGGCCATTCTGTACCCTCTTTTTTTTGTTTGCTTGGTCATTATTTCTAGGTTTAATCCTTACTATGGGGAAGTACTACCCTTTTGGGTTACAGGTGATCACCCACACCGTTTTCCATCATTGATGTTGTATGTTTTTTAATTTAAGTTTGATTTTACAATGAACATTTTCATAAGCATCAGGTTTTAATTGGGTTTTTTAATTATGCATCTTGTATATGGATGTAGTTCTGTTGGCAGGCTTATTACCACATCAGTAATGCATTGCTTTAGGTTCCACTGTTTTCTTCTACAATTGATTGAGTATTTAAACCAACCTATTTCTCGGTGTGATAAAGAGCCAAGCTGGGCTCTAAATGTCACTGTTTTTCATGATTTGTGACTAATAAACCTTTGATTGCTCACTTCAAACCTCTGCTACTGGCCACCATTATTCGATAGTAAAAGATAACATTATTTGTTCTTGAAAAATGACATTTACTGAGCCGTGAGAGTTTTCAGAAACAATTTTATAACAATGTTTTTTCCTTGAGCTCTTCATCAAAAAATGTTTGCCATAGTTTTCTTTAAATATCACTATCCTAGTCATTATATCTGTAACAGCACATATTTATTGGAATTGTGTATACTATATATTACCCGTAAATCTCCAGATAATGTAATGTAATATAATATATAATGCACTGTAACATATGATGGTTAATTAACCCCTTCACTACTAGCTGATTTTAAAAAATCACTGTCAGGAACCAGCAGTTTTTTTGGAATTTATTAATTAATTATACAGTAATAAATATTGGAATATTCCCAGTGGTTTTGTTACTGTAATAACCTATTTGGCAGGCAGATATTGCCATCTTCTGGTCAAAAGGAGTTACTGCACTGAGTTCTGTGCATTATCAGCTGGGAAAAGTCCATTAGAGACATTCCCCAGCTGGTTTAAAAAATATGTTGGCCCCTTGGCATCATGCCCAAAGTGCTAAAACTTTGGGGGAATGTTCTGGAGTGCAAATGCAAACAAAATGTTTGTGTATACATGATCAAGGAAGGGAAGGGATTGAAAGAAAAGAAAATTTTGAAGTCATCCAAAAAGTCCCAGGGTGTGTCCCTTTACTCTGTAAATTTTTCTTTCTTCAATTAGGACCGAAGCACCAGGTACTTATTCCAAGTTTTTTCCAGTAGGTGTGAATGATGGATTTTTTGTTTCTCTTTTCATATTTTTGTTGCCTTGTCAGTAGTTCTTGTATCTTAATTTTGTGGTGTATAATTTAATATGTCTCTGTAATGGTGGTATATTATTTTTAATATCATAATTTCCTTGATTAGGTGAAAATTATAACTTACGTTGATAAAATAAGCATTGGTTAACCCTCTCACTATAAAAATTTAGTTATCTAAAAAGAATAAATCATACTTTTACAAAGCAAGATTAATGCTCCCGCCAGCAATCCACAACCCCCTCCCTTGCTTTCCATGTTTTATACACTGCTTTTAGATGCCCTCTACCCTGACCTGTTCTCTTATTCTCAGACTTGGGCCACAGACCTCTCCACCCCTATTTCTGAAGAGGACTAGGGAAAAGTGCTTCAAATTGCATTTCAATCCTCAAACACTCTCCATATTCAGGAATCTAATATTAAAATTCTGTCTTGGTTGTATGGAGTACCCCAAACTCTACATTGAATGTACACCTCGATTTCCCTTTGAGTTGGAATGTTTTATGTTCTCTTTGATGTTAGGATGGCCCAGGTACCTTCCTTCACATTTGGTGGGAATGCTCAATTATTATATTATTATTTTTGGGAGTCAATTATTGGGAGTCTTATTGAGAGTCAATTATTATGTATAAAAAGTACATGACTGGGACTACATACCCGCTGCCGACTCGCCTGCTCTTCTGCACTTACTGCTATAATATGTGTCTCCATTCAAAAATTCTTTGCTCCTACACTTTCTGATTGTAGCCAAATAACGTATTCCCACCTATTGGATGCAGACTTTGCCCCCTTATTTGAGCTGGATCCAAATGGTTGAGAGGGTTAGGGAAGCCAAAGAACTCCGCTATTCTTTAGAAAATAAATATGACACTTATTTCAGTACAAGGAACTGGTGGTCTTAGTTTTTGTCAAGGCGACAGTCATGTTACCATGATAACTTAGTGTTACCTGTCATACCTACATGGGTATACCCTCTCACTAAGATGGTCACATGTCATGCTATGCAGACAATTTACTTATGCCAAACTTCTCAAGGACTGTTACTCTGTGTGCCTCAACCATTTCCTTATTGACGCGCATTATCATTGTATTACTTGTGTCAAGAAACTGTCTGGTTACCTCTCCTTCCACACACCCCTTCTCTTTTACCCTTCTTTCCCCTTAATAACCTCTTGAGATTATTTATTTTATGTTTATTGAAAAACCTCAAGCAATCTATACCACAGAGAAATGGCAATATTCTCTTCTTGCATAGATTGACCCTTGACTTCTGATTCCTGTTATACAGTATACTGGACTTTGCTCGCAGAATATTGTGTTCACACTGTCTACGATGTACAGACACTATCTTTTACATGCATTTGCTTAAAAATAACTTAAACAAAACAAAAGAGATAAAACAAGCTGTAAATATCAGCTCCAAACCTCACTGTAGCAAAATGTTCATACACATTACTGATGCATTACGTCAGCGAGGGGGAGGGCAGAATACAGGGAGAGCTCTGGGATAATTCACTGCTGTACAGGGATAAGATTCAGGGGGTTATAATGACTGAAAATACCTGTACATTACAGATACAAGGTATTACGGTAATTAACTTATTTATTTATTACGTATTTTACCAGGAAGGATACATTGAGATTTCTCTCATTTTCAAGTATGCCATATAAAGCGATTATGTCATATGGAGATATTATTTTTATATTCTACTAGGTGTTAAGTCTGCCCGGAGGGCAGTCTATTGTGGTTGCCAGCTCAGAATCAGTGTCCACATATTTGCTTTTCAATATCATATCCAAGAGTATCTCTATATATAATTGCGTTTGTAATGGGTCCGTCGCCATCCCATCTGCGACGGGAGGGCCGAGTGAGCAGCTGTGATGGGTGTGCGTGCAGCTGACTGCGCATTACAAACGCATTTATATATTAGAGCGGACTCCTCTTCCCTCTTAGATAATAAGCTCACTTGAGTGGGCTCCTCTTTTCCCTCTTGGATTGTAAACTCATGGGAGTGGGCTCCTCTTTTCCCTCTTAGATTGTAAGCTCACGGGAGCAGGCTCACCTTTCCCCTCTTATATTGAAAACTCATGGGAGCGGGCTCCTCTTTTCCCTCTTAGATTGTAAATTCACGGGAGTGGCTCCTCCTTTCCCTTTTAGATTGTAAGATCAAGGGAAGAGGCCCCTCTTTTCCCTCTTAGATTGTAAATTCACGGGAGTGGCTCACCTTTCCCCTTTTAGACTGTAAGCTCACAGGAACAGACCCCTCTTTTCCCTGTTAGATTGTAAACTCACGTGAGCAGACTCTCCTTTCCCCTCTTAGATTGTAAGCTCATGGGAACAGGCCCCTCTTAGATTGTAAGCTCACGGCAACAGGCCTCTCTTAGATTGTAAACTCATGGGAGCAGGCCCCTCTTAGATTGTAAGCTTACGGGAACAGGCCCCTCTTAGATTGTAAGCTCATGGGAACAGGCCCCTCTTAGATTGTAAGCTCACGCGAACAGGCCCCTCTTAGATTGTAAGCTCATGGGAACAGGCCCCTCTTAGATTGTAAACTCACGTGAACAGGCGCCTCTTAGATTGTAAATTCAGGAGAACAGGCCCCTCTTAGATTGTAAGCTCATGGGAGCAGGCCCCTCTTAGATTGTAAACTCCAAGGAACAGGCTCGAGGTGGTGGTGCTGGTGGGGTGCCAAGTTGGAGGGACGTCAGTACTTTACCTTGTTTCAGTGCCGTGCTCACATGTCCCCAGTTCTCCTGCTTGAACTCAGCACCGCTCTGATTCCAGTTTCCCATCCTATCCCGGCACCACAGGCGGCACTCAGCCTCCCCTGCACCAGGCACCGGGAATAAAGGTCAGCTTGCGCATGCACATTGTGTCTGATGGCGACGGACACAAACCATTTTATATATATAGATTCGTATTTTTTGAAGCTTTATTGCTAATAATCTCATTATGATGACTACAAATACCCATAAGCAGGCGATCTGAACATTTTTATTTTTGAGAACGGCAGCTCAATCTGCCTGTTCTGACCGCCGGGAGCAGAGTGAGAGAGGCGAGATCCTGCAGGTCATGTGTCCGGTTGTTAAAGCCTCAATGGAGTCCTATGGACTCCATGGAGAGGTTGCTCATAGCGGCGCTTAGCGTGCCTCGAGCATCCTGAGCCTTAGTACTATATTACAGGGCAGGCTGCTAGATTAGCGCCTGCCCCGTCATACCACTCTAAAACGTGGACGCTAAGGAGAAACCTGCAGGTGTATGTTTTCCTCCTTTAGGGTCCCCGTTTTAGCGGATAGTATGTAATACTGTCCCTCAGGCCCGGACTGGCCATCGAGCAGCAGGACATAGCCGGCTGCCCGGCAAGGCAGCCTAGGCCAACTGAAGTGGGATTGTGGCCGGCGAGCCCTGCTATGACCTAATCAGCAGGGGTCGGCTAGTCATGAGCCCCCGCTGATTAGGTGACGCAGCATGCCGTGTGACATCATCAGCGGGGGTCGACGGCCAGTGTTCTGGCTCCCTCTGTTTAGATCACAGGGTGTGCCCACACACATGCTGCCTGGGAATAAGGTGCATGTGGGCCGCATGATGTGATCCAGATGTGTGTGACCAGATGTCTCTCTCCTGGCTCCTGCCATCCATGAGGTATGTGGGGGGGAGAGAAATTAATTGATATGCTGGGAGGGATTAATTGATTGGTATGCTGGGGGGGTTGATTGGTATGCTGGGGGAGAAATTAATTGTTTGGTATGCTGGGGGGATTAATTGATTGGTATGCTGGGGAGAAATTAATTGATTGGTATTGGTATGCTGGAGAGAAATTAATTGATTGGTATTGGTATGCTGGGGGGAGAAATTAATGAATTGATATGCTGGGGGGAGAAATTAATGAATTGATATGGTGGGGGGAGAAATTAATGAATTGATATGCTGGGGGGAATGAATTGATATGCTGGGGGGAGGGTAGACATGAATGAATTGATATGCTAACCATGTCTATCCTTACATGTTTAACTTGTTCCCTTCAGCTACTGAACAAGAGGTCCTTAACCTCCCTGGCAGTCTAATTTTTCCCAAATTTTGTGTCTAAAAGCGTTTCAATTTTTTTGGAAAGGATTTTTTTTTATATATAGTAAGCCTGTATTCCGTAGGTATAACTCACTGAAATCCGTGCAAGCAAGCGTCAAGTAAACACACGGAGTCAGATAAAGTTTGAAACCCGAAATAATAATTTATTATCCCAAAAATAATTATCCAAAATAATGCAAGTAAATTATATTCAATAATAAAATCAAACCAAAAACACTGAAATCTTTCAGAAAACAATGGTGCAATATCAGTCTCCGCATATTGCCTCAGTGTAAACATCCATGGTATGATATATTATTTCAATTATGTACACTCTTATTTATACAGAAACATTTATAATGCTTACAGTATCAATAATTATAATTTAATGTGTATGGTCTGTTTCTGATCTTCATGAGAACTGCATGTTAGGAACTTTACAGTGAAATATTTTTTTTCACATTTTGCTGCCTGGTCCCACCCCCTGAATCTCGTGACTCGCAGGGAGCCTTCCCAGGAAGCAAGACGCCGCGATCACATTGCGGGAGGCAGCGAGGGAGCACAGGATGCGGTAAGTATACAGCCTGAGTGTGGCTCGGGGTTCCGTTCGCAGTAGCGAAATTTAACCCCAAATCACACTCGGGAATACCACCAGGGAGGTTAAACTACTATGATCCTCTCATCCCACTACCTGCCCCCTCAACCCCATTCCCTCACATCTTGCCAAAACACTTTCTGTTTCTCTTGTACCATCCTTGACCCACAACTTTAATCTGTCTTTAACCTCTGGGGTCTTTCCTGCTCCCCTCAAACATGTCACAGTAGTCCCAATCCAAAAAAACATCTCTGGATCTGACTGCTCTTACCAACTACCGCCCCGTTTCCCTGCTCCCTTTTGCCTCCAAACTCCTCGAAAAGCTTGTGTATGCCCGTCTGATTGACTACTTTGACACCCACTCTCTTGACCCTCTGCAATCTGGCTTTCTTTCTTGTGAAACTGACCAATGACCTTGCAACCGCTAAATCCAATGGGTGCTACTCACTGCTGATCCTTCTTGACCTCTCTGCTGCCTTTGATACAGTTGACCACTCAATCCTCCTTCAAACTCTTAGTGATATAGGCCTTCAAGGTTCTGTTCTTTCATGGTTCGCTTCCTACCTGTCCCAACGATCGTTTAGTGTCTCCTTTGCTGGAAGTACCTCCCCCCGGCAGCCTGTCTCTGTTGGGGTGCCCCAAGGTACTGTACTGGGCCCTCTACTTTTTTCAGTCTACACTGCCTCTCTAGGAAAACTGATCAGCTCCTCTGGATTCCATTTCCACCTATACGCTGATGACACTCTCCTGGATCGAGTCACTGACTGTCTCTCCAGTGTCTCAAATTGGATGTCTTCCCGCTTCCTTAAACTCAATCTTGCCAAAACTGAAATTCTCGTCATTCCTCCCTCCAAGAAGAACCCAATACCACCTATCTCTCTACGAGTAAATGGATCACCCATTAGCCCAACACCCCAAGCTCGCTGCCTTGGTGTCACTTTTGACTCTGACCTAACATTCTCTTCCCACATCCAGACAGTGACCAAATCCTGTTATTTTCAACTCAAAAACATTGCCCGTGTCCACCCCTTTCTGACACAAGATACCGCAAAAGTGCTGGTTCATGCTCTTGTCATTTCTCGACTTGACTACTGCAACTCGCTCCTTATTGGCCTCCCCAACTCCTGTATCGCCCCTTTGCAATCTGTAATGAATGCAGGGGCCAGGCTTATTTTTTTCACCAGACGCACCTCACGTACCTCCCCCCTCTGCCGGTCCCTCCATTGACCAAACAGCCACAGGAGAACCTTGAAGATAAAGGTGAATAACCCCCTACTATTTACTAAGTAAAATAGTCTTGTCAAGAGGATCTCTATTCAAACCTCTCCTTAAGACATGTAGAAATGTTTAATAAATTAAAACAATTGCAAGTATTTTTCAGAGTGTACAAAGTATAAATGGAAATGGTTTGTTTTCTGACTCCAAAATGCTTATGTTGGATAAGAATATCATAAATATCAATGAGCAAGTCCGACAAAATGTTTAAAGTTGCTTTGTTGCAGTTACCGCCAGGAGAGCCAGGAAGATATATACTGTAGATTTAGATGCAGTAGGTAGCATATCACAAATATCAATAGTAGATGAAATATATGATTGCCTGAAATGAAGAAATGAGAGTTAATGCTTAAAAAATTTATTATGTTGGTATTGGGGAGAAGCCAACGGATGATAAGGTCAGAGTAAATGTTGACAATTGCAGAATTGAGAAGATCTATCTACATTTTTATACACAAGGTGAAGTACAAGCTTACTTCATCAGAGTCCTTGTGCAAAAAGAACTTCCGAAAAGGTCAACTGGTTAAGAGTCCTTTTAATATGATACTAATGACTACTAATTACTTTCTTGAATCAAGAAAATCCCAATTTCGTTTTACAGCAAGTGAGAATGCTAGAAATACATTTTGAAACTTACCAAGATATCTGCCCCCCTAGACAGAGTTATACAGGATGTAATGGGGCTGCAATGGAACATAGAAAAGTGCTATTTGTAAGGAATTTACAGAAAGAATAGGTATATCAATCTATGTATCTCACCGCATTAAAACACATATCCACCCCTAGTTCATATTACAAAGTTGGTGCTAACTTAACCAGAGCTGTTTTAAACGTATCAGAATCATTATAGGGCAATATTACAATCTGAACGCTAATGTTGGCACTTCACTATGTGAGCGTTAACGTTAGGCCCTAGCGCGGCCTGCCCATATTACAATTTGAAAGCTAATGGGTTAGAAAACCTGTTAGCGTATCGGAGATTGCACTTTCCGGCAAGAGCCTACTGTACTTTACCAATTTTTTAAAAAGGTGTTTTTCTTTTATTCTGCAACAGACCTTTTTATTGTTTTTTTAAATTACCTTTTTATTATTTAGACAGATTTAAATACATTTTTTTTGTGGTGTAAACACCTGTCCTCAGGTTTCCCAAACCTGTCCTTAGGACCCACTGACACGCCAGGTTTGTCAGATATGTGAAGCACAGCACAGGTGATATGAATTGCTGCTCAGTGATTGCAATATTCAGTCTGCATTTCCCCAAGGTGATCAGAAAAATGTGGTCTGGTTGAGGGTCCCAAGGACAGGTTTGGGAAACACTGTATTAGGAGAATCGGAGAGTTCGGTCTTCTATTTTTGCCAATCTATGCCAATCTTTTTATGGCATTGTGGGAAGCCCAATGGTGTCCACGCTGGGCGCAGAACCTGGTCCTCTACCGTCGCTATATCGATGACCTGTTTTTCATTTGGAAAGGGGGTGAGGATAGTCTCAATGAATTCCTTAGTGAATTGAATCAAAATGACTGGGGCATCTCTCTAGAAACCCATTTCCATGGGAGCGAAATTAACTTTCTCGATCTAACTTTGTTGAGGGTTTTTTTTTTAAAAATGAAAACTTTTTTCAAGCCCGTAGACACAAACAGTTTCATAGAATTCACTAGTTGCCATGCCAAGGCTTGGCTTAATAGTGTTCCCAACAGCCAGATAACCCGATTGCGGAGGAATTGCACGGATGTTGTGTCTTTTGAAGCTCAGTCCCAGGAGATGAGCCAGAAATTCATCGAAAAAGGGTTCAATAAAGATAAAATTGACTCTCTTATCCTTCAAACTAAGGAGAAAGATAGAGGGGATCTTCTTAAATATAAAACCAAATTGGTGGAAAAAGCACCGATTATACCATTCATTTATAATTTTAACAGTCAATCAAAAGACATTAATAGGAGTATTCAGAGGAATTGGAAAATCCTCTTGGAAGATCCGTCGTTACGAGAACTTTTGGAGGATAGACCCCAAATTGTTAATCGTGGTGCATCAAATATTAAACAAAAGGTTGTTAGGTGTGTTCAGAAAAATAATCCAACTCGGAATCCCTTTCAGATTAAGGAAGGTTTTTATAGAAGTGGCTATTGTTTAGCCTGCAGAAATCTAAAACTCAACAAATGTCACTTCTCCACCTTTGAATATAAGGAAAGTTTTAGGCTGAAACAGATTATGAGCTGTCAAACTAAAAATGTTATATATGGCTTAATATGTCCCTGCAATCTAGTTTATATTGGAAGGACAATGCGCCCATTGCATGTGATAATCATGGAACATGTAAGAAATATACGTAAAGGGCATGAGAAACATCCTTTATCTGCTCACTTTTTACAGAAACATAACAAAGATCCATCAGGTTTAAATTTTTTTGCACTGAAAAAAATTAATAAAGATTGGCGAGGAGAGGACTTTGTTAAGAAAATTAATAAGGAGGAGATGAAACTAATATTTATGTTTGATACGTTAATCCCAAAGGGTTTGAATTCTGATTTCGAGCTGTGTCATTTTCTCTGATTATCCTCCCTTCATCTGGTTCTACAATTTAGCCGTTTTTATGTTTATTACAGTTCATATTACTGGACATATTTTGTTCGTTATTAACCTCCATTGAGAGATAAGCCTCCTTTCACATGCTGGTTCCCTGCAGACACTTTTAGTTCCTTTAGGCACCTTTTAGACCAGGTTTTTTTTTTTTCCCCGTTTTTAATATCCAACCACCCTTCATTTTTCTTCTTGTCTATGTCCACATGGACGTTTCTCCGGTATTCCCCACATAGTGGCATGTTCCTATTAGGAGTCTCGTAGCCTTCCAGTGATTTTTTATTATTATTTTTCCTTTTTTTGCTAACAAGAGGCATTATCTTTTGAGAATTGATTGCTACCCCATGGAGATGCGAATTTTTATTTATTTTTTTACTCTCTTTTGAAGGTTTCATGTATGGTTGCATTTAACCAAATTCTTACTCTCGCCCTTTGGCACAATTTTACCTATTTTAGATTCAAATTTTACGGTTCGTCACGGACCATTTAAATTTTTCCCTCTAATCTAAGTAGAAATATTATGTATGATAAGGGTGATATTATCTTTCATTGTCAAGCGTATATTTTTGCACTAGCATATGTCCTAGACAAGGTAAATCCTGATTTTGAGGTATTGGATTCAGAATAGAGTCCTCTGCATCGCCCTTGAAAACTCGTTTGCTTCTTATTAATTTTTACTTGTGATACACTGTTGAGGTCTCTGTATTGTCTTTTATCAATTAGATTTTATTTATTTTACTATATCAATGTGTATATCATAAGGTTCATTCAAGGGAAATTGTCTGATCTTGTTTAGAACACCTCTGCTAAAAGGCTTAATTGCAGTTTGTGTCTTAATTGTCCACACCAGTTGGTAATGATTAACTTGCTGGTGTCTTTGGATGCTGAGAGTATATTAATGTGTTTAAAGCATGCAAGTCCATTTGTCTTTTCTATTGCCACTGAGGAAGCGCCAGCGAGGCGAGAAACGCGTTTGGCTTGTTCATTTTTTGTTTTATTTTATCTGGAGCATCATATTGATGTAAGGTGTTATTTTATTGAATTTCAATAAATTCATTTTTCAAGCTATCCCATTCAAGTATTTTTTTCCCCCATCTGCGGTGGAGCTCAAAGGAGGCAGACGTAAGGAGCACATCTTGGAAGTACTGCGTGCCCCGTGAGAGCGGACTCCAGGTCTAAGACTCTCGTGTCTGGTCTATTTATTTGAAGTTTCCTGCGGACATCCTAAGGAGGATAAAGCGCATTTCGAAGACCAACCCTAATGATCTTGTGACATCTTGAGGGACGGAACTACCGAGGGGTGAACCTTCTGACTGGGTAAGATCCAGGCTTGAAAAAACAAACAAAACAAAAAGAAAAAAAAAAAAAGAAAAAAAACATTTGTTTGCTTTATTCACCCACATTGGCTCAGCACCACGGGACTTGTATCAAGTTATTACTACTTCTTAACCATCTGGTTTGCTACGGAGCTTGCAGAGACCTGCCCAGCGGCCAAGACTGTTTATTTGAGCCATTTTATAAAGACTATCTAGAGATCAGTTACACAGACTGTTCTCTCATTTATTACTCCATTTGAAGTTTGGGCGCGCCCTCCTCCAACTCCATTTATTTTCTATATTTGTTCTTTTTTTGGGCAGTTGGACAGACTACCTGGAGGAGTTTATTGGCAGCACCCGTCCAAAAATTATTTTTTCTTCTCTCTTTAGCGCCAACCATCGCACACACGTTACTGTTTATCCTTCTATTTTTTTGCAGTTCATTGGAATTCGCCAATACCAATGTGGTGCAGTTCGGCGTTTATCTGCGCAGTTTGGCGATTTATGCCGACGTCCAATAACTGCGTTGGCAACTCTAATTTCAGCAAAATATGGTGATCATTCCTTAAATAGCGAATTCACTCGTATTTTTTGCAAAATGGAATCACCAACTGTAACACAAAATCAAAAAAGAGGGGTATCAGGCACTCCAGAAAAATAAGTGGCTTTAATTGTAGAGTATGGAATGGTTTGGTCTCTTGGTCCCAAGAGAAAGGTCCTAGGAGAGGACCAAAATGTTGTGTGTGTCACAAATAAAGCCACCTATTTTTCAGGATTACCTGATACCCCTCTTTATTGTTATTAGGGCAACTGAAAAGGGAGCTTCTGCAGTCATGTCAAATTCACTGTAATTTTAGGAATGCATTCTAGAGCTCCTTTTGTTAAAATAAAATTGTATTCAATAAATAAAATAGATTTTGATTAAGATTAAGATTGATTAGGCACCTGATGCTGCTTTTAAAAATTGTACTAACTGGGTCACAGTATTGAAAGGGTTAAGCAAATAATTTGATAATTTGGGAACACATATGGAACAAGGAATTTGATATGCTTTGATCCTTTATATCCATGAAAACCTCTAGATGACAGTATTAGACGAAGAAACCAGGTGCTTGACTGTTGCAGTAATCCCGACTGTCCTTTGCTAAAGATTGATTTGAAGGTTTGTTGAAGTAAATGTAAATAAATCAAGGCTCACAATGAGCTAATAGATAATAACTTATATATATAGATATATATAGATATAGATATATAGTTTTCACTTAAAGTATTAAACTGAACATTTTGGAGATTTTGTATTTGTTTAGTCCTATACACATTTACAGTATTATTAAAAACTTACCGCATAACTTGCAATTTTCACTGTATTATTTTCTTTTGTGTACTGGTGCTTGTTCATCACTGCTATTTGTCATTATTACAGAGTCTACTGTTTCTGGATTCTTGAAATTCGTAATGATGGACACTACAATGCAAACTAGATTTTTCCTGAAGGAAACATATGTCTTAAAAGAAAAACAAACCTTATGAATTTTTTAACAATGGAATATTGATGCAGCCGGCATTGCTTTGCTGGATTTTAAAATTGTTATTTACTGTCTAAGTATGCATACATATTTATACTATATATATATAATTGTTATCATTTATTCAATGCCAGTGGCTTTCATAGCACTTTAAAACAAAGGTGACCCCATTTTACCTTTTTGATAGCAGGGAACTGCTAAAGGAACATAGCATCATGATGTGCTTATCTCAAGTGGCTCCCTGTTGCTGACTCTAGTCTGACTCAACTGATGTATTATCGGCTCGAGTTCTAATAATAGAGACTATTACACCCCCCCCCCACTGCTATCTACTCCTGGAGTTCTCAGGACTACCTGAGTGAAGCAATGACCCTGTGCAAGCTCTGTGAGAGCTCATGTTTGAGTGGTCATGCATGGACCTTGGAAAGAACAATGGAAATAATCAGGGTTATTCAGAGAGATTTGAAATGTTGCCGCATGTTCGGTGACCTTTTCGTTACCCGCATTTCGGGGTGATTCAGCGATTCTAGTTCACTGACCCTGTGGTGTATTCAGCAAGCACCGCAAGGCACCCCGTAGTGAAGGGAACACTCGCCGAATACCCGCCAAAACCACTGCAAAAAACACGCTGAATACGCCGACGAGCCACCGATCACAGCGCAGAGCAGCCGCCAGAAAAAGCCATCAAGCAGACGAACGGGGTGAAAAAAATGCTTGAAAGTTTGAAAATTGAAACGCTGTTCGCAAAAAACTACTCAACGAAAATGTCTAGAATTTGAGTATAAGATCCAATGAATGATAATAAAAAGGTCTGTTACAGAAAAGAGAAAATAAGATTTAAAAAACCCCCAAAAAAAACAGTTGCCGAAAAAATCCCAACAAAATGCCAAAAAGATCCTAAAAAAGCTATAAATAAAGAAACTTTTTATAGCAGAATAAAATAATAAACGTTTTATTAGATATTGAATTAAAACAGGAATATTTTTAACCCTTTCGCTGCTGAGGCATTTCACGCCTCTGTGCTGAGCTCATTTTTACCTGTTTCACTCATCATGTTTAAACGCGTTTTGAAGCCTTATTTTTGTATATGACCCACACATATTATATATCGTTCTTTCCGGCAGACTCGGCAGATTCATAATATTTCATTATTATATGTATACGTCATGCCCTGTCTGTATAATATAACAAAAAATGCAATAGAATTTGAATTTTCAATAATTTACAACGTGTAAAGTGTTTTTTTAACATTTTAACATGCGAGCAATTGTGGTTATATTTTGTATGGGATGCACTTGTTAAAAAAATTAGAAATGGGGTCTCATTACATTTTTTTGGGGGAAAATTACATGATTGTTAACAAATGCACCCCAAACAAAAATCGTTAGTGCAGCATCATTTTTCATATTATAATTGAAATAGGAACAATATTGCTGCATTAACACAAAAAAAACTTGATTTTTTTTTAATATTTTTAAATTTTAATTTTTAATTCTTATTTTATTAAAAAAACTTTCTCCATGGTCATGTTTGGTATCGTTGGAAAGGCCATGCTCTGGCCGATGCATCAATTTCAAACATTAACCCCTAGCTGCCACGGATCAGGAGAAAGGGGGTTCATTGGAACCCCTATCTCCACCATTGCTGGCAGCTAGGGGTTAACTCCAGGACGTCAGGGGGAGTTCCCAGAGGCTTGGCCGACATCCAAGATGTTGGCCAGCTCCGGGAGAGGATCACGATCCAGTGCTTTTCGGCGCCGAATTGTGATCCGGCTCCCCAGGGGTTAATGTCAGCCACTGTTTGGAAGGGCAGGCTGTGCCCTTCCAAACGGTGCCTGCCATAACCTTCTGGCCCCCGGCGATCGGGAGGGAGAGAGGTCCGAAGGACCTCCCCCCTCCCTCTCAGGCACCTCCTCCGCACTCGCGGGGGGTGCCTGAATTAGATGTCATCGCGGCACCGCGATTACATATAATGGCCCTGCCAGGGTCCCGGAGTGCCAGGCTGACATCCAAATTTTCAGTCCGCACCGGGGGACCAGCAATCGTCCAGAATCCAGGCCGATTGCTGCCTCCTGTGCTATGGACGCGCTCAGCACGTCCATAGCACAGGAGCTGCACTTGGCAGGACGCGCTGAGCACTGAGCACGTTCTTAGCAGCCAAGTGGTTAACATTGAAGCCTATGGGATTCGCCTGAATAAACCCACCCAGGAAACCACCGAACAGCAGGGGCATTTCTACAACTTTTCCCTGATGTTCGGTGTTCTCTGAATAGACGAACCATTGCTTCTCTATGGGGGATTTCACTGCCCTCGAACAGGCACTGTATGTGTAGGCAATTCGCCAAAATTTGGTGAACTGCCTGCTCTCTGAATAGTCGAATGGCCCCGAAATGTCCCCGTAGGCTGAATTTCAGTGTCCGGTTACATTTCGGCAACATTTCGGATCTCTCTGAATAACCCTGTATGTGTTTCCAGGTTTCCGCTGCATATAGAAAGAGGAGGTGGCAAAATGCTATAGCCTCTACAATATAGGATCAAGGGTAAGTGAAGGATTCTGTCATCTATTTGAATTTAAATGTCAAGGGATTTTGCTATATATTTATATATATTGTAAACTGTATTTAATTGTACATTATATAGTGTTTTTCACAAAACTCATGGAAGGCAACTGGACCAACTCCATATACTTGGACACCGCTGGTGAGTACGAGAAGGAAGAAGAAGTCCTGCTTTGGAGGAAGGGGTAGGTAGATGGTCTGATGGAGGGATTAATACATACCCAGATGACAGTGTAGGACCCTGAGACCACTGGAGAAGGGATGAACAACATGACAGGACAGGTCTGGATTCCAAATTGGTCCCCCCCTCAATCCTGCTACACATTTATAATTCCCACTGGATTAAACCTACCAGTTTTTACTTTAATGGAAAGACATTTAAGGAAGGATATAATAATTTCCTTCTTTTAGATATACAGTTGTGTTCAAAATTATTCAACCCCCAATGCTGTAAAGGGTTTTAGGGAATTTAGTGTACATTTGTAATTGTATTCAGAATGAAATCCTACAAGGACGTTTTAAAGAACCATATGCAACTAAAATGACATCAATTGGTTTTGTAATACAGTAGTAAATGTTTCTTTTGTGAATTCTTCATTGACACAATTATTCAACCCCTTAAAGACTACCACTCTGAAGAACAGAGGTTCATTCAAGTGTTTTCAATCAGGTATTGAAAACACCTGTGGATGTCACGGAGCAGCAATAAAGCATAATAAGCACCAATTAGGCAGCTTTAAAATGACTGTGATACTCAGCTCCTTCTAGACATTTACTGGTGTGGTTACAAACATGGTGAAGTCAAGAGAATGGTCCAGGAAGACAAGAGAAGAGGTGATTACGCTTCACAGGAAGGGCAATGGCTATAAGAAGATTGCAAAGATGTTAAACATACCACGAGAGACCATAGGAAGCATCATTCGCAAATTCAAGGCAAAGGGCACTGTTGAAACGCTACCTGGTCGTGGCAGAAAGAAGATGCTGACTTCGGCTGCTGTGCGCTACCTGAAGCGTAGAGTGGAGAAAAGTCCCCGTGTGACTGCTGAGGAACTGAGAAAAGATTTGTCAGATGTGGGTACTGAAGTTTCAGCTCAGACAATAGGGCGCACACTGCGTAATGAAGGCCTCCATGCCAGAACTCCCAGGCGCACCCCCTTGCTGTCTCCAAAGAATAAGAAGAGTCGACTGCAGTATGCCAAAAGTCATGTGGACAAACCACAGAAGTTTTGGGATAGTGTTCTGTGGACTGATGAAACAAAATTAGAACTGTTTGGGCCCATGTTTGGGCCCACAGGGAAGCTTCAGCGTGTGCAAGGTACCATGAATTCTCTTTAGTACCAGGAGATATTGGATGACAATGTGATGCAGTCCGTCACAAACCTGAGGCTTGGGAGACGTTGGACCTTTCAACAGGACAATGATCCCAAGCATACCCTCCAAGTCCACTAGAGCATGGTTGTAGATTAAAGGCTGGAACATTTTGGAGTGGCCATCGCAGTCATCTGACTTAAATCCGATTGAGAACCTCTGGTGGGACTTAAAGAAAGCAGTTGCAGTGCGCAAGCCTAAGAATGTGACTGAACTGGAGGCTTTTGCCCATGACGAATGGGTGAAGATACCCGTAGATCGCTGCAAGACACTTGTGTCAAGCTATGCGTCACATTTAAAAGCTGTTATAACTGTAAAAGGATGTTGTACTAAGTACTAAGATTGAATGTCACTTGGGGGTTGAATAAAACTGATAATGATGTGAGCACAGAAAAGACATTTGTGGTTATTTCATTATAAATGTTATGTTATATTTGTCTGACCTACACGTGCCTCTTTGATTTAATTGTAAGCAAGATGACTGAATGATCAAAATCAATGTCAAACTGGCCAAAACACTCAATTTCAGTGGGGGTTGAATAATTTTGAACACAACTGTATGTCTTCTAAAATAAGAACAGGGAGCCAGGTTTCAATGGTGCCATTAACATTATCAAGCAAGACGTCAACTCAAATGGCTCCACTCATAAATGTTAGTGGCTCCCCTGTTAGTCTGAATGGATTGTGCAGATTTTTAGTGTTTGTGGCAGCATACTATATGTTGAGCTGGAATAAGAGGTCATGAAGTTTGCTAGCCATTCCTCATAACAGAAAATATCCATTCCATTAATATTTTTAGCTCAGCACAGAATTCTAACTTCATAATATAATTTTTTTGAAAAACGTTATGCTCATAATTGCAGTGTATAGCAAATGTGTGGTCATAACATTAATTTCTAAAGGAGTTACATTTTTTTCTTTTTTAACCAAGCTCCATTTATATTATTGGCTATTGTTGCCTTTTATTTGCATTTTTTCTTAATACAAAAAATATATATGCATTGGGGAACACTAACACATAATGTCACTTAGTACACAATCGATTGGCTTTTCTTTTGCAGATAATACATATTTTGTTTTAAATAGCATGAGATTATTTCTGCATCCGTGTTTGCCACACTTTCACAACCGTTTTTTTGCTGATGAATTTCTAGCTGAACCAAGAGACCAATATGATCACTTGATTAAAGCTTCGTACATTGTACTACAGATGCTCTTTATTGAGAAGGCAATTCACAATCCTTATTAGACATATTAACAGCACCAGGTGGATGTACTTTAATTGGTTAACATATGGATATAAAATACAAAAAGGACAATATATTCCAAGGTTTTGCTGTAGGACTCATGTATTTAACACATACTACGTTTTACATGTTCAATTTTTATTAAATACATGACCAATATATGACTCAAATACATTTAGAAAGTAAATATTTAATTTAATACCTTGTATTGTCATATCACATGGTGTTTGTTTAGAAAACTGCCACGATAACTAAAGATATATAGATTTATAGACCTAATGGCACATATAGATGTGCCAGTTGCGTGACGTGTAAATACATTTCCCATGGCACTAAGGTCGGCGTCAGACGAACGCAGTGATCACGTCTGTGTTGCCGTACAGTGTAACATCCGTCGTAGCATAGAATCATGATCAATAGAGACCCACACACGAAGTACGTGCGCACCGAACTGCGCACGCACAACGCACGTGGCAAACGGGCGCAAGTTAGGCAAGAACGTCCGTCTGATTACAAAGCATTTGGGCACTGCTACAAGTTATACAGACTCACAAATAAATTTTTTCCTTGATAAATCAAGTGTACTCAGATATTTACTTTTAATATTGTTTTTCTTTGTTAAACTTGTATGTGCTTTTTTTGTTTCACTGGCTTATTTTCAATTTTGTTGTACTGTTCTCATGGCTCTGAGTGATTTATCCTGTTCACTCAGATTCCCACAAATGTAACCCCTTCACTACCAATATCGAGATATCTCAGTTTTCAAAGGAACCATCAGGTGCCCGATGTCGAGATATCTTGATGTGCTGTTCTACAGCCCAAAAGCAAATTAAATCTGTTTTCTGCAAATTAATTTTGTTTGTTTTTGGGCTATAGAATGTGCCCCCAAAGTTTTTGCCCTGTGGGCATAATGCCAAAAGAGTTAAAACTGTGTAAAACCAGCAAAAATGAATGTCGGACATTGGCATTCAGCAAGCTGATACATTGTAGCAGTGAAACACTCACTGCAACTGTAACTCAATTTGGCACCATCTACTGGCCAAATATGTTAGTACAGTAAAAAAAATCATTGGGAGTATTTTTCAATATTTCTTTCGGTATAATTAATTAAAAATGATTAAAAATTATGATTCAAAGAAAAAAACACTGGTTACTGACAATGTTTTTTGGAAAATCACTTGGTAGTGAAAGGGTTAAAGGAGATTTACATGAACCTAGCATCCAGACAGTTGAGTTAAAATTCAAGTCAAAAATCCTAAAGTGGCTAAATTATAATTTTTTTCATACATTGGAATAAAAGGTGGTTCTGTTTCACCAGCTTTTATATTTCCATATTTTCACAGTATAGTTTTGCATACATGCTACAATCCCCAAAAGGCACCCACATTACTCCAAATACGAGTTTGGCATAAATTGGTATTGACATATATAAGGCTTATTATTTTTCATATATTTAATTTTTTATAAATGTAGCTATAGAAAATACTCTGGAAAAAGGGAGGTTATAAATAAGCACTCTCTGAGGCAATAAGGGAACATGAAGATGTTAGAAAATAAATAACGCAACATACAGAGCAGAGACATTAAAAAAGTATTAGGAAAATAGTAGATTTCTGATTCAATATGAAATACAATTTCAGTAAAACACATGTCAAACCACATATGATCTTTTAAATAAATGATGAGACATTGCAATCTCCAAGCTGCAGAAGCTTAAATATAAATAGGAGAAACATGTGATTGCTTTGCAATGTCTTGGCCTATTATCTATGCCCACAACGGCAAAACCCACACATGCTCTCTGTAATACACGAGTCATTCCCAATTAGGCTGAATTAAGATATGCAAGAATAAATAGATCAATACAAGCCAGTGAAAGTGTTACTGTTTTAATTATTATTATTTTTTAGATTCCAATTTCTTTAATATATTATCTAGCCAAAAATCTGTTTATAAATGAAGTTTTAAAATCCACAATTATTGGGGATTTTATTAAACCAACAGTAAGTGTGTTTTGCGGTTAACAACATACAGTTGGGGTGAGCTATTGTAGAATATAGGCTTTAAATATAATATTATATAAACCAGATTCTAATTCATACTCAGCAATAGAATATTTAGAAGTGGAAATGATTTTTCTAAGACTAATAGTTTCAGAGTAACCCGTTTTGGAGTATATATACAAGGTCACATCATTATCGATCAACAAGAACACAAAACGTCATAGTAAATCTGTGTGCAGTTTTAACAAACTACGTTACTTCTGATATGTGTTTATGTAAGAATTTTTTTAATTTGCATTTTTTCAATTTTAAATGTCATTTATCTGATTTACAGGTTTTTGCACACATAAACTAGTGTGGTTATGGATTCAGTTTTGTTGTTTCACAGCTATAAATTCACCTAGTATCCGTGAAGTTGTCATCATGCTTTCCATTTATCAACGAAAAGCAAGACTGAATTGCAGTTTGGTTACTCAGACAATGCCTTTGACTCTGTATTTTAAACGCTAGATGCTACCTGCTGAAAATACATAAACCTTTTATGGGAAAATTAATGCATGTGTAAAGTACAGTATGGATTTTGCGTAAGCTTCTATCAAACAATTAATATTTGTTAACTTTCCTGAATATTTGCTCAAATGTTTCTGGATTAAGGCAATGCAATGCACAATCACCCACCATCCTGCAGGATCTCTCAAGAGGCGAGATCCTGCCGGTCATGTAACCCGGCAGCAGAAATCTCCATGGAGTCCTATGGACTCCATAGAGGTGATGCCTGGACGGAGATTTAGCCCTGCCTCAAGCATCCATGACCCTAGTGGCCGCTATGGTTCAGACTGCTGGACTCATCGCCTGCCCCATAATGTAATGGTAAAACAGGGATGCAAAGTGGAAATTAGCGAACGCTGATTTTTTTTCCCCTTATTGTCCTGGTTTTAGTGAGGGCCAAGTGATATAATGTGTAATTGCTTTGAAATGTCTTGTGAATATAAACAGATTGAAAAAGACACACATGACTCTGGTTTACTCTGATTATTATTATTTTTTATATACTCAAGATTTGCAGACATATTCATAGATTGCAAAGTGGTACAAGTGCTCACAGGGTCCACACAAAAAGTAAGGTACAAATACAGTGTATGGTATATGATATACTAACACTTTGTAATATATATAGTAATTTACTATCTGTTCAATGTGATATATAAAACCTTGTTCTGCACAAAAAAACTATCAGGGTTATTCAAAGAGAGCCGATCTGGCCCCGAAATGTAACCGAACACTGAAATTCACCGTACGGCTCCATTTCCTGGCCATTCGTCTATTCAGAGAGTAGGCAATTCGCCAAATGTTGGCGAATTGCCTGCATGTACAGTGCCTGTTCGAGGGCAGTGAACTCCCCCATAGAGAAGCAATGCTTTGTCTATTCAGATTACACCGAACAGCAGTGAAAAGCTGCTGAAATGCCCTGCTGTTTGGTGGTTTCATTCAACAGATTTATTCAGGAGAATTTCATAGGCTTCAATGTTAAAAATATTCCAGTCTTAATTCAATATCTAATTAACCGCTTATTATTTTATTCTGCTGTAAAGAGTCTCTTTATTTTTCAATTTTTTTTTTAGGTTTAGGTTTAGGTTTTAGGTTTAGGTTTTTTAGGATTTTTTTGTCAACATTTTTTTTAAATGTTTTTATTTTTCTGTAAGAGACCTTTTTATTATCATTCATAGGATCTTATATGTAAATTCCAGACATTTTCGTTCAGTAGTTTTTTTGTAAACGGCTTTTAAATTTTCAAACTTTCAAGCGTACTGTTTTTTTTTTTAATCTCAAACGTCTGCGTGTCGGGTTGTTCCGACGGCTGCTCTGCGCTGTGATCGGCAGCTAGTCGAGTTTCTCCGGCGTGTTCGGTGGGGTTAATCCAGCTGTTTTCTGCAGGTTTTGGTGAGTGTTCGGTTAGTGTTTAGCAGATTTGCAGCGAGTGTTCTGCGGGTTTGCGGCGGGTTTTCCCTGCACTACGGGGGCCCTGCGTGCTTGCTGAATACATCACAAGGTCGGAGAAATAGGATCGCCGAATCGCCCCAAAGTGCAGGGAACGAAAAGTCACTGAACTTTGAATAACCCTGTATGTGGTGTACAAAAGCAACAATTAGTGAACCTAAAACCGAGAGGCAATTTTATAACCCAATAGGTGACAGGTAAGTAGCTGAATAAAAAAACAAATAATAAATGGATAAACCAATACTTATTTTCAGGAATATTATACATCTCCTGGATCCAAGGTAATGTGTTATATTAAAGGAAAAAACTGAAAAGAGAACAACCAGTAGTGCAACATGTATCACAAAGTCCCTGAAAGGAAAACCATAAAAGCAAAACTCAAACTCACATTTTCCAGAGCCTAGGATAAAATGGCTTTAGTTTGATCAGCGTGATCTTGGTAGGCATTGGCCCTCTTTTCCTAAAGGAGTTGAAAGAAAAGAGAAGGCAACAGTGCGCCCATAGCTTGATATGTTACCACAAGTTAGAAACTGTGTGAAATGGCACTCACCAGTGATGGAGCCAAGTGGGGTTGGCTTTGACTATATTAAGGCCTACCCTTAAAATTTTCAGGAGAACAAACACTAAGGGCACTATTGCATACCCCTTGCCAAAACTTGGATGCTAAGGTGAAAAATTAGCGCTGTCGCAAGCATCCGCTCCATGGAGTCCATGGGTTTTTTGAGCTGTAGCTAACTGATTTTGCAGAAGCGGAATTAGTTAGCTACAGCTCTAAGCTGGTGTTAACTTTCTTAGTTAGCGCCAGCTATTAGTAACTAGCGTTAAGACTTTGTGATCCTGACGCTAGTTAATCTGTGGTTTCACTTTACATTTCCCATGTTAAGTATAGGGAGCACAAAGTACAATAAACTCGCGCCACAAATCGAAATTAACAAGCGCTGACGGGTTTTTTAACCTGTTAGCGAATCGGTGGCTCGCTATGACCTCCTTTAACCCTTTCGCTGCTGAGCCATTTCCCACCTCTGTGCTGAGCTCATTTTTACCGGTTTCGCTCATCGTGTTTAAACGTGATTTGAAGCCACGTTTTATTCTACAACCCAGACATATTATATATCGTTATTTCCGACAGACTCGGCAGATTCATAATATATCATTATTATATGTATACGTCATGTCCTGCCTGAATATTATAACAAAAAAATGCAATAAAAATAGAATTTTCAATCATCTACATTGTGTAAAGTGTTTTTTTTCACATTTTATCATGCGGTTATACTTTCTATGGGGTGCGCTTGTTAAAATATTAGAAATGGAGAGTCGTTAAATTATTTTGGGGGGAAATTACGTGTTTTTTAGCAAACATCCCCATAGAATAAATCGTTAGTGCAGCATCATTGTTCACATTATAAATGGAATGAGAACAATATTGCTGCATTAATAAACCCAAAAAAACAAAAAACAAACAGTTTTTAACATTTTTTATTTTTATCTTTTTAATTTTATTTTAATTTTTTTTTTACATGGTCATGTTTGGTATCATTGGAAAGGCCATGCTCTGGCCGTTCCAAGGATACCAAACATTAACCCCTAGCTGCCACGGTTCGGGAGATAGGTGGTTCATTGGAACCCCCTATCTCCACCATAGGTGGCAGCTAAGGGTTAATTCCGGAACTGACATCATCACGCTATGCACGATGACACCAGCCATCAGGAGGATATCCCGGAAGCTTGACCGACATCCAAGAGGTCGACCAGCTCCGGAAGGGGATCACAATACAGCGCCTTTTGGCACTGAATCATGATCCAGCACTCTAGGGGTTAAAACACAGCCGCTGCTTGGAAGGGCAGGCTGTGCCCTTCCAAACAGTGCCTGCCTTTAAATCGTGGCCCGCACAGATGGGGAGGGAGAGAGGTCCAAAGGACCTCCTCCCTCCCCTACAGGCACCTTCCCCGCAATGGCGGGGGGGGGCCTGTAATAGACATCACCGTGCCGGCGCGATGATGTCTATCATGCCCGCCTGGGTAACGGAGGCTGGGCTGACATCGAGGATGTCAGCCCGCACTGGGGGGGCCGCCGTGATCTGCCGGAAAGCCGCTGCAAATGGAGGACACGCTCAGTGCATCCTCCACAGCGAAGTGGACATGCGGCAGGACGCGCTGAGCACGTCCTCCGCATGAAAAGGGTTAAGCTAGCGCTAATGTGAGTGCCAGCGTTAGCTTGAAGGAGGTGATAGAGCCCTAAATTTATGAGAGTACTGAGAATGGGCAGCAGCATATTTGCCATCATTTTTATAACTAACAGACAAATTTGAAACTTTAGTAAAATTCAATATGGATAGTATATTACCAGGGGCGGACTGACCACTCGGTCCATTCGGGCACTGTCCGAGGGCCCGAGAGTGGCAGCGGGCCCGGCCCCCCTCTGCTACACATGCGGTTCAGGGGCAGAGTGGACTGACCGTTGGGGTTGGCAGGGGCCCGGTTAGAGCAGCATGTGCATTGGCTGGTTACAGTGGGAGTTTGTAGCCGGCGGTGGCGGCGCTGCAGGCAGTGTGCCTCTCCCACAGTCGGAATTCGAGTATGGGAGCTGCACACTACATTTGCGCTGCCCCCTCTCGCTTGACTGCTGAGATTCACGTTGGCGGGTCACATGACCCACCAACGTGACCTCACATCGTCCAGGGTACAGAAGAGGAGGCAACAGCGTGGAGGACAGAGGAGTCAGCCCGGAGGAGCAGCAGAGCAGAGACCCTGGTGAGTAAGGGTGGGGGGGGGGCCTGCCTGCCTAGGAGACCTGCCTAGAAAGACGGCACCTGCCTAGAAAAAAAAATGGGGACATGCACAAAAATGGGGACCTGCCTAGAAAAAGAAATGGGGACATGCACAAAAATAAAAATGGAGACCTGCCTAGAAAAATGGGACCTGCCTAGAAAAAGAAATGGGGACATGCACAAAACAAAAATGGGGACCTGCCTAGAAAAACGGGACCTGCCTAGAAAAAGAAATGGGGACATGCACAAAAATAAAAATGGGGACCTGCCTAGAAAAACAGGACCTGCTTAGAAAAACGGGACCTGCCTAGAGAAAAAATGGGGACCTACATAAAACCAAAAAGGGGACCTGCCTATAAAAATTGGATCTGCCTAGAAAAAATGGGGACCTGCCTATAAAAAAACAGGACCTGCCTAGATTAAAAAAAGGGGACATGCCTATAAAAAACGGGACTTGCATAAAAACAAAAATGGGGACCTGCATAAAAACAAAAAGGGACCTGCCTATAAAGAACAGGACCTGCCTAGAAACAAAAAGGGAGACCTGCCTAGATTAAAAAAAAATGGGACATGCCTGGAAATACAAAAGGGGAACCTGTGTAAAAACAAAAATGGGGGACCTGCGTAAAAAAAGAATGGAGGGGGCCATGGGGGGGTGTAATGAAGAATGGGATTTCCCAGGGGGTGTCAAAAAGGCTGTGGAGCTCTGATACGCTCATACATGCTGCACATTACTGTGAGTTTTATTGCTGTGGAGCTCTGTGATACGCTCATACACACTACAGAGTACTGTGAGTTTTATTGCTGTGGAGCTCTGTGATACACTCACACACTGCACATTACTGTGAGTTTTATTGCTGTGGAGCTCTGTGATATGCTAATACACACCTCACATTACAGTGAGTTTTATTGCTGTGGAACTCTGTAATGTACAGTATTAGGGATGTGCGTTTCGGGTTTCGGAATTTCGGAATTTTCACGAAATTTCCCAATTTGTGCATTCGGATTCGGACGATTTTCTGAAAATTTTCAGATCCGAAAACGGCAGATCCGAACAAATTTCCGAACCGTAACGAAAACTTTTCGGAATTTTCGAATGGACTAGAAATGTGTAAAATCAAAAATCATTTTCGTTCCATTCGTGATTTCGGCTCCATTCCTGATTTCGGTTCCATTTCAGTAATTTCGGACAACGTATTTTTCGGTTATATCGCTGATTCTGTAATTTTGTATCATTCCCATCTCAATGTATCCTTCCTGGAAAACCAGAGAAATCTCAATGTATCCTTCTTGTAAAACATGAGAAATCTCAATGTATCCTTCCTGGGAAACCAGAGAAATCTCAATGTATCCTTCTTGTATAACCAGAGAAATCTCAATGTATCCTTCTTGTAAAACCAGAGAAATCTAAATGTATCCTGCTTGTAAAACATGAGAAATCTCAATGTATCCTTCCCGGGAAACCAGAGAAATCTCAATGTATCCTTCCTGGAAAACCAGAGAAATCTCAATGTATCCTTCCCGGGAAACCAGAGAAATCTCAATGTATCCTTCTTGTAAAACATGAGAAATCTCAATGTATCCTTCCTGGAAAACCAGAGAAATCTCAATGTATCCTTCCCGGGAAACCAGAGAAATCTCAATGTATCCTTCCCGGGAAACCAGAGAAATCTCAATGTATCCTTCTTGTAAAACATGAGAAATCTCAATGGCAGAATTATCGTATCGACAGAATTATCGTATCGACAGAAATATCGGATCCGAAAAACCATTAGTTTACGTCAAAACGAATAGACACTTTGAGACGAGGAGAACAGACGTTCCGAAAAACACGAACATTTCCGAAATCACAAAAAAAGTCGATACGAAAAACGAACCGAACCGAAACGGAAATCGGTCGAAACGAGCCGAAACGAATATTTACAAAATCCGAACGAACCGAACCGAATCGAACGGAAAAAAAAACTCGGTGCACAAGTCTATACAGTATCTTTTAAAGTGATCGTCAGTTTCCCTTGTTTGCCACAGGCACTTTCTGTGCCGTGGTGCAGGCTTAGCTGCAATGAGTGGGTGATGGCTGCTGTGGCAGAGCGCTGGCCATCTGTAAATCTGGAGGGGGCACAATGGATTCCCCAATTCACTGCTGGGTCCAAATGGATTTTTTTTTTTTTTACACAATTTTCAAAAGGATTATTTTAATGAGTTAAATAAATTCTTTAGTACAATAATGTACATGTGGATGTCGCGTTGTATGGGTGGGATTTTGTGTGGGTGCGGCACAAGGGGGCCCCATTAGTTGTCAGTCTGCCCCTGTATATTACATATATATTCAGAGGCAGAAAAAAATAGTAAATTGGTCCTTTTAATTCACAAATAAACAGAAAAGAGATTAATCCTATAACAGAGGCATGGTTTACTGCAATAAATACAGTTTCCTAAAGCCTTTCCTGCAGACTTAAGTCTTAGTGCATTGCATATATTCAGCATAATATAATAAAATTAAACTGCTGTATTATATTAGCTTTAGTTCATTTTAAACAACAAAATATTGAATTATATTGATTCCTAATATGGTATTTTGAACATTTTACTATTTTCAGTACTTTAATTGACTCAAAATATACTAGATTTTATTTCTGAAATTATTTGTTAAAAAATTGCCAGACTGCCAAGAAGTTCCCCAAAGAACTTTAAAATGTCAATGACAACTTTTAAATTTTGCATGCTGGGTACGCGTGCTAGGGACATATGCCAGTTAGACAGATTGAACATAAGTGGTTTTATGCCAAAACTATTTAAATAATCCATAAATATTAATACAAGTACATTAATCCAAACTTTTAAAACCGGGTGTTATACTAAATTAAATAAATATAAACACTTCAAGCAAACTATTCTAAAAAGTACTAATATCTGATACAATGGTAAATTAAATTTTATAGTGCCTAAAAATAGAATCACCTTTACAGGGGCTATTCAGAGAGCACCAAAATGTCGCCGACATTTCGGTGCTCTCTCGTTCCCGCAGTTCCCTGCACTTCGGGGAATCAAAGTTCCCCACCCTGCGGTGAATTCAGCATTCACCCCAGGGTCCCCGGAGTGCAGGGAAAATCCGCCGCAATGTGCCACAATCCTGCCAAAAACCCAGTGAAAACGCACCGGTACTGCTGGAAAAACCACGCCGAACACGCCAGACAAAGCCAACAAACTGCCGATCACACGCAGACTAGCCGCAGGAAAAAGCCCACAAGCTGACGAACAGGGCAAATCGCACCGAATTGAAGAGAACGAAAAGTCACCGAATGTGCGGTGACTTTGATTCTCTTTAAATAGCCCTGATAGTATCAAAACTGTTTCTTTGTCAGGACCAGGACCATGGAGAAGGCTGCTGGAGCACTCCTAGGTACTGATACAATATAACCGTCCAATTCATTGCTGAAAGCAGACGAAATGTGATAAAATAGTAAAGCTTGTGTTCAGCAAAGGGTAAAACACGGCTTGCTATTACATTTAAAATAAATTATGAAACCTTAAAATCAACCCAAAAAATCCAGAAAAATGCCAAAAAATCCTAAATAATAAACAAAATGTCTTATTGCTTGTAAGTGAAAATATTAAATGGTTTAATAAATATTTAATAAACACAGGGATTTTTTTAACATTGAAACCTATGGTGGAAAAAAGACTCGTTTCTTTAAGTTAGGAAACCTAAACTTTAAACCCAAAATTTCCGAAAAATGCCAAAAAAACTCAAAAAATAAATAAACAAAATGGCTTAATGCTGTAAGTGAAAAATTAAACGATTTAATAATTATTTAATGAAAAGGGAAATATATTTTACATTGAAACCTAAGGGATTCTCAGGTTTTAACCTGGCGAACTGAAGCACCGAAAATTAGGGCATGTCACTGACAATGCGGTGGTGTTGTTCGGTGTTCTCTGAATAGATTAACCATTACTTCTCTATAAGGAATTTCACTGCAACCACAACGCACTGAACTGCACCATGGCGAAATGAAGCACAGACAATCAGCGCATTTCACTGACATAAGATTTCACCCAAAAAATCCCAAAAATGCAAAAATAATCCTAAAAAATAAATAAATGTAGAGAGACTTCTTGCTGTAAGTAAATAAATGGTTTAATAGATATTTAATAATTACGGGGATTTTTTTAACATTGAAACCTATGGGATTATTTTGGTACTGGCTGGTAGTTTTATTGTAGTATACAATAAATATAAACACTTCAAGCACACTATTCTAAACAGTACTAATATCTCATATAATGGTAAATTAAAATTTATAGTGCCTAAAAATAGAACGAACTTTAAAGGGGCAATTCAGAGAACACCAAACTGTCGCCGACATTTCGGTGCTCTCTCGTTCCCGCAGTTCCCTGCACATTGGGGACTCAAAGTTCCCCACCCTGCAGTGAAATCAGCATTTACCCCAGGGTCCCCGGAGTGCATGGAAAATTCACTGCAATCTTGCTGCAATCATGTCCCAATCCTGCCGAAAACCCACTGAAAACCCACCGGAACTGCCAGAAAAACCACGCCGGAAAAAGCCAACAAACTGCCGGTCAGCGATCACACGCAGACCTGCCACTGGAAAAAGCCCACAAGCTGACTAACAGGGTAAAAAAAAGAAAACAAAAACAGTACGCATGAGGCTAGGGGCAGACGAGCGCATTCTATGCGGACTGTGCGTTTGTGTACAACAGACGTACTTTCTGACTGACAACAAGGTAGTGGCCACACGGTCCGTTTTAGAGACTGACATTTTTTTTGACTGTTGTAGAAGGGAAAATAAATTAATATGAAAAACATTTTGTCCGTCAAAAATGCTGGACGTTAAAAATGCAGTCCGTCTGACTACGTTCCATCACTCACACACAAAGCTATGCGGACGAAGTGCACTCTGTGCGTCCGTTCTAGCGGATTTACGTTCTTGCCTAATTTGCGTCTGTTTGCCGCGCCCGTTGTGTGTCCGCACTTCTGTACAGACGTACTTCGTGTGTGGGTCTCTATTGATCATAATTGTATGCTACCACGGACGTTAAAATGTGCGGAAACACGGACGTGAATACTGCGCTCGAGTGACCCGAGCCTGAAAGTTTGAAAATTGAAACGCTGTTTGCAAATGACTACTGAACGAAAATGCCTTTTTTAATTATACGCTCCAATGAATGATAATAAAAAGGGCTGTTAAAGAAAAATGAAAAAAAAATGATTTAAAGGGAAAAAATTAAAAACAAATTTGCCGCAGAAAAGGTGAACATGAAATATGCTTAAAAGATCTTTAAAAAATCAATAAATAGAGTTTTTACTGCAGATTAAAATAATAAATGGTTTATTAGATATTGATTTAAAACGTGAATATTTTTAACATTGAAGCTTATGGGGTTCGCATGAGTAAACCTGCCGAATGAAACCACCGAACATCAGGGCATTTCAGCAACTTTTCACTGCTGTTCAGTGTTCTCTGAATAGATTACCCATTCCTTATCTATGGGGGATTTCACTGTCTTCAAACAGGCACCGTACTTGCTGGCAGTTTGCCAAAATTTGGCGAACTGCCTGCTCTCTGAATAGCCGAATGGCGTCGAAATTCCCTGCTCGGTGACATTTCGGGCCAGATCGGTTCTCTCTGAATAACCCTTAACTATTTTATTAATTTTGTTAAAAAATTCTAGTCGTAGACAGTATGCTTTATAATTTTAGGCAAGTGAACGCAGCGCTACCAAACTTGTTGGCTCTTTATAAATGTTTGTAACTGTTACTGTGTTATATTTCTGTGGCGTGTTTTTTTCTCGTTAACTTTCATTTTATATGTCTAGCTTATTTATTTTTTGCCGTCAGCAATTCCAGTAAACGTTTTGGATCATTGAAGGTGTCAGTTCAGATGAAGCCTTAACATAGTAAGTATCACTTTGAGTCCGTTCACTGGAATGCAATCTGATAACTGAATTCAATGTCTGAGTTGTAGGATTGCAGTCAGTAAAATCAAGTTGAAAATAATAAGTGAGAAATGTATTACTTTAAGCTAGGGTATTTATGCTAAATGGTCTATGCTTTATAAAAACGTGGAAATGTAACTGTATTCACAAAGCACTGAGATTTCAGTGAAATTACTTTGCGTTTCACTTCGGTGCATTTCATTCTCAGCAACAGGTGCAACATCATGCAGGTGTAATGTCCAATCTTTACACCCCACAAAGGCAATTTAGAAGTCACGAGTCTGACCTTTCTAATGATATCAAACATGGCCATGTAAAATCTAAAAAAAACAAACATTTTTCCCAGCATCTCCCTCCACCCCCATCCCTCTCCTTCTCCTCCTTCGAGACACACTGCATCCGCCTGTTCTCTCCTCTGGCTCTCAGGGTGGCAGTCATCTACCGCCCACCGGGACCAACCTCCCAGTTCTTTGACCACTTTGCTACCTGGCTTTCTCACTTCCTGTCTTCTAATCTTCCATGCCTAATTCTCGGGGACTTCAACATTCCCATTGACGATCCTTCCGCTCCTGCTGCCTCCAAACTTCTTTCACTCACGTCCTCCCTTGGACTCACACAATCCTCCCTCCTCCCTACCCACCGCGATGGTCACGTTATTGACCTGGTCTTTTCCAACCTCTGCTCCATTTCTGAGTTCAAATGTCGCCCTTTCCCCATCTCTGACCACCACCTTCTCTCTTTCAACCTATCTGGACTTCCTAAACACCCTGCTCCCCCACCCCGCACACACACTCGCAGAAATCTACATGCTGTGGACCCCCATCAATTCTCCAACCTACTTCACCACCTCCCTCATACCTCATCCTTCACCTGCCCTGATGCTGCCACTAATCACTACAACACTACGCTTATCTCTGCTCTAGACACTCTTGCTCCTCTTCGACTCTGCAAGGCCCCACGCCGCCAGCTTCAGCCCTGGCACACCCTCCAAACTCGCTACCTGCAAAGATGCTCCCGCACTGCAGAGCGTGCCTGGAGGAAATCCCACTCTGAAGCTGATTTTGTTCACTTCAAGTTTATTCTCCGGTCATACACCTCTGCCCTCCACTTGGCCAAACAATCCTTCTTCTCATCTCTTATATCTACGCTGTCCTCCAACCCTAAACGGCTCTGGTCCACCTTCAACACCCTCCTCCACCCACCTGCACCTCCCCCCTCAGCTGCCTTCAGCGCTCAAGACCTGGCAGACTACTTCCTCAGTAAAACTCTAACTATCAGAAGCAACATCCCAACACAAGATAGTTATCTGCCACCTCCACTCCCACAGGTCCCCTCTGCCACCCTCTGCCGCTTCCTCCCAACCACTGAGGAGGAAGTCAATTCCTTATTGTCCTCCTCACATCTCACCACGTGCCCGCTCGACCCCATTCCCTCACATCTAATTCCTCCCCTCTCCTCCTCCCTCACCCCTGCTCTCACACACATCTTCAACCTATCTCTCTCCACTGGCTCCTTTCCATCCGCCTTCAAACACGCGCTAGTTACCCCTTTACTAAAGAAACCATCCCTAGACACCAACTCTCCATCCAACTACCGCCCTGTATCCCTGCTTCCCTTCACATCAAAGCTCTTAGAAAAACTAGTCTTCAACCGCCTCTCCCTCTTCCTGTCCTCCAATTCCCTACTTGACCCCCTGCAATCTGGCTTCCGTCCGCTACACTCAACTGAAACTGCCCTCACCAAAGTCACCAACGACCTCCTAACTGCTAAAAAACACGGCCACTATTCTATTCTCAACCTGCTTGACCTCTCGGCTGCTTTTGACACTGTTGACCACCCCCTCCTTCTACAGACCCTCAACTCTCTGGGTCTCGGTGACACTGCACTTGCTTGGGTTGACTCCTATTTATCCAACAGGTCCTTCTGTGTGTCCTTTGCTGGTAACTCCTCCTCTTCATTGCCTCTATCTGTTGGTGTACCTCAAGGCTCTGTCCTTGGTCCTCTGCTCTTTTCCATCTACACCTCCTCCCTGGGCAAAATCATCAACAGCTTTGGCTTTAATTACCACCTCTACGCTGATGACACTCAGATCTACCTCTCTACCCCTGATCTCTCTCCCCCTGTCCTTTCAAAAGTCAGTGACTGTTTATCTGGCATCTCCTCCTGGATGGTCTCCCACCACCTAAAGATCAACATGTCAAAGACTGAGCTCCTACTTATTCCTCCCTCTAATGCCTCCCCACCTCCTGACTTCTCTATCACGGTGGAGGGTATCACCATCTCCCCATCAAACCAAGTTCGCTGTCTTGGAGTTACACTGGACTCTGCTCTTTCCTTCATCCCCCACATCAAGTCTCTTTCCTCCTCCTGCCGATACCAACTGCGTAATATTTCCAGAATTCGGCCATTTCTTACCGCTGTCACCACAAAACAACTCATACACGCCCTGGTAATCTCCCGACTCGACTATTGCAATAATCTCTTATCTGGCCTCCCTCTGTCCCGCCTCTCCCCCCTACAATCCATCCTGAACGCCTCCGCCAGGCTAATTCACCTCACCCGCCGCTCTGTCTCTGCCGCTCCCCTCTGCGAGTCCCTTCACTGGCTCCCCATCCACTGCAGAATTAAGTTCAAAATCCTTATCCTTACCTACAAAACCCTTACTAACTCAGCGCCCCACTACCTGTCCTCACTAATCACCAAATACACCCCAGCCCGCTCCCTAAGGTCAAACAGTGACCTGCGCCTAGCTTCTCCCCGCATCACCTCTTCCCATGATAGATTACAGGATTTCTCACGCGCAGCCCCCACTCTCTGGAACGCTCTCCCTCGTGCTGTCAGACTTTCCCCTAACTTCTCTTCCTTCAAACGCTCCCTGAAAACATTCCTATTTAGGGAAGCCTACCACCCAACTCACTGACGCAACCATCAATCACTCTCACCTTACAGTCCTCTCCTCCTGTTTCACACCCCAACCCTCCTAGATTGTGAGTTCCTACGGGAATAGGGCCCTCATCTCCTCCTGTACTGTTTGTCAAATGTTGTTCAATGTATTGTAACCCTGTCTGTACTGTGCTTATTGTACAGCGCTGCGGAATATGCTGGCGCTTTATAAATAAATAATAATAATAATAATAATTTATTATTTTTTTTCCAAAGCAATGGAAAAATGGACCATTTGTCAAGTATAAAATGAGCAATACCACTGCCATTACTCATTAATTTTTTTACATTGTCAGGACCATTTTTATTATTGACTGGACCTTGGGCAAACATTTTCTTGGAGTCCCTCCTGCAATTTTCCTATCTACCCCAGCACTGTAGAAGAAAACAATATATATATAAAAAATATGTAGGCTTGTCTCAAAAAACGAAATCAATTTATTTTATATATTTTTTTACAATTACACATCATGTACACATCTTTAATACACGTACTGTAAAAAATACCTTTGTGTGTACATATCATATTCTCAATATATACATCATATACACATTACCAAATCATATATTCAACATATTTATTTATTTATTTTATTTCTTTATAAAGTATTTTACCAGGAAGGATACGTCCAGTCACATAGCCAGCTGTATATACACTTAGATATACAGTGTACACACAAACACACATATCTAGATATATATATAGTGAGAAACAAGATGGGTGTTTGTGAGGGTCCTGAGAACGAGCAACAGCACAATGGCCTGCTCTACGGTGGGTGCCCGCTCAGGTCTCACAAACAAGGTTTTAGCTTGCTTGTGCCATTACAGGGATGAATTTTCCATATGCAAATCAGCCTGCTCTCACCCAGAAAGGGTGGCCAGTGCTGATTGCCAAGGACGTCATCCCTGCACGAGAGGTGCAGCAACCCCCGACGATCGTTTTGGCCTTCTTGGGCCTCGTCAGGAGGGTATAGCTGACACCCCTCTAGGCACATCAAGCAAGGGGTCCACGTCTGGATGACCCTTTACAATTATAGTGAGAAACAAGAAGGGTGTTTGTGAGGGTCCTGAGAACGAGCAACAGCACAATGGCCTGCTCTACGGTGGGTGCCCGCTCAGGTCTCACAAACAAGGTTTTAGCTTGCTTGTGTCATTACAGGGATGAATTTTCCATATGCAAATCAGCCTGCTCTCACCCAGAAAGGGTGGCCAGTGCTGATTGCCAAGGACGTCATCCCTGTTCGTTCTCAGGACCCTCACAAACACCCCCTTGTTTCTAGATATATATATATAAGCGTTCTGTCCGTCGTCGTGGTCGTCAGACGCAATGTGCATGCGTGAGTCGCGCATTGCACATGTGCGACGGAAACAAACTGCCGGCTTGCGTGAGGGGGAAAAAAGCCATTAGAAAGGGAAGGCTGTGTGCAGGAACGGCCCGTCCATGGAGCACGATGGATCCTTTGCTCCAAGCGGCAATTTGTTCAGGGCGCCCTTTTTCTGCCCCTGTCAGAGACAGGGACCTCTGACATGCTGCTCCCAGTTGCTCCTCCCCATCTTCCTGCACGCTTTCTGTTCCCGCGAATGAGGGAGGAAGGAGTGAGAGAGGTGCGGAGAGCAGGGCCAGCCAGATGCAGCATTTTTTTTTAATTTGAGCAGCTCCACACACACAGAGTAAGGAGTAGCTTCAAAGCTGCTGACTGTGACAGCCTGGCTGCTCCCCTGCCCCCAACATGTAGAAATGCATGAATTACTTTCTTGGTGAAGAATGGGGAGCAGCCATTTTGTCACAGCCAGCAGCTTTGTAGATGTCTCGAGCAGCCTGGCCACCCTGCTCCTTACTCTGTGTGTGGAGCTGCTCAAATAATAAAAAAAGCACCTCTCCCTCTCCAGCCGATCTGTAACTCACTCTGCAGAGAGGGGGAGGAGGGAGAAGCAGGGCTCGAGTCCTGTGGGAAAGTGGAGGAACGGCGTTCCCGCACTTCTCCCGCTGCGGGAACACTGCGGGAACGCACCTGGTCACCGGGGCAATTACGCTGGAGGACTCAGAGCATGATTATGTCCAAGGTTCGGCGATGCCAGGTGATCGCAGCTGCTCCCAGCCGATACACAAACTTCTATACCTCTGCGTGTGATTGGATGGGAAGGCCAGAGATCCAGTCACATGGCCGGCTGCCGGCAGCAGCCATGTGACACGTGCGCACTGCACACGCAGAGCAACCTGGGCCAGGAGGACACCAAGTGAGAAGACAGGGGGACTGACAGAGTGAAACTACAGAGAGGGTGAAAATACAGAAGGGGTGAGAGAGTGAAATTACAGAGGGGGTGGGAGTGAAAGTACAGAGGGAGACAAAGAGTGTGAAAACAGAGTGACAGAGAGTGAAAAGACAGGGAGAGAAAGAGTGTGTGAAAACAGTGACAGAGAGTGAAAAGACAAGGAGTGAAAGAGTGTGTGAAAACAGTGACAGAGAGTGAAAAGACAGGGAGAGAAAGAGTGTGAAAACATGAGTAACAGAGTGAAAAGTCAGAGGGAGAGAAAGAGTGTGAAAACAGGGAGAAAGAGTGTGAAAACAGAGGAGTGACTTTGAAAAGACAGAGGGAGAGAAAAAGGGTGAAAACAGGAGTGACAGAGAGTGAAAAGACAGAGGAGTGACAGAGTGAAAAGAAAGAGGGAGAGAAATAGTGTGAAAACAGGAGGGAGAGAGAGTGTGAAAACAGAGGAGTGACAGAGAGTGAAAAGACAGAGGAGTGATAGAGAGTGAAAAGACAGAGGGAGAGAAAGAGTGTGAAAATAGGGAGAAAGAGTGTGAAAACAGGAGTGACAGAGAGTGAAAAGACAGAGGAGTGACAGAGAGTGAAAAGTCAGAGGGAGAGAAAGAGTGTGAAAACAGGGAGAAAGAGTGTGAAAACAAGAATGACAGAGTGAAAAGACAGAGGAGTGACAGAGAGTGAAAAGTCAGAGGGAGAGAAAGAGTGTGAAAACGGAGAAAGAGTGTGAAAACAAGAGTGACAGAGTGTGAAAACAGGAGTGACAGAGAGTGAAAAGACAGGGAGAGAAAGAGAGTGTGAAAACAGAGGAGAGACAGAGAGTGAAAAGACAGAGGGAGAGAAAGAGTGTGTAAACAGGAGGGAGGGAGAGTGTGAAAACAGAGTGAAAAGACAGAGGAGTGACAGAGAGTGAAAATACAGAGGAAGAGAAAGAGTGTGAAAACAGGAGTGACAGGGAGAGAAAGAGAGTGTGAAAACAGAGGAGTGACAGAGAGTGAAAAGACAGATGAGAGAAAGAGAGTGTGAAAACAGGACTGACAGAGAGTGAAAAGACAGAGGAGTGACAGAGAGTGAAAAGACAGAGGGAGAGAAAGAGTGTGAAAACAGAGGAGTGACAGAGAGTGAAAAGACAGTTGGAGAGAAAGAGTGTGAAAACAGGAGGGAGAGAGAGTGTGAAAACAGGAGTGACAGAGAGTGTGAAAACAGGAGTGACAGAGAGTGAAAAGTCAGAGGGAGAGAAAGAGTGTGAAAACAGGGAGAAAGAGTGTGAAAACAAGAGTGACAGAGTGAAAAGACTGAGGAGTGACAGAGAGTAAAAAGACAGAGGGAGAGAAAGAGTGTGAAAACAGGAGGGAGAGAGAGTGTGAAAACAGAGGAGTGACAGAGAGTGAAAAGACAGAGGGAGAGAAAGAGTGTGTAAACAGGAAGGAGGGAGAGTGTGAAAACAGAGGAGTGACAGAGTGAAAAGACAGAGGAGTGACAGAGAGTGAAAATACAGAGGGAGAGAAAGAGTGTGAAAACAGGAGTGACAGGGTGAGAAAGAGAGTGTGAAAACAGAGGAGTGACAGAGAGTGAAAAGACAGAGGAGTGACAGAGAGTGAAAAGACAGAGGGAGAGAAAGAGTGTGAAAACAGGAGTGACAGAGAGTGAAAAGACAGGGAGAGAAAGAGAGTGTGAAAACAGAGAAGTGACAGAGAGTGAAAAAACAGATGGAGAGAAAGAGTGTGAAAACAGGAGGGAGAGAGAGTGTGAAAACAGGAGTGACAGAGAGTGTGAAAACAGGAGTGACAGAGAGTGAAAAGTCAGAGGGAGAGAAAGAGTGTGAAAACAGGGAGAAAGAGTGTGAAAACAAGAGTGACAGAGTGAAAAGACTGAGGAGTGACAGAGAGTAAAAAGACAGAGGGAGAGAAAGAGTGTGAAAACAGGAGGGAGAGAGAGTGTGAAAACAGAGGAGTGACAGAGAGTGAAAAGACAGAGGGAGAGAAAGAGTGTGTAAACAGGAAGGAGGGAGAGTGTGAAAACAGAGGAGTGACAGAGTGAAAAGACAGAGGAGTGACAGAGAGTGAAAATACAGAGGGAGAGAAAGAGTGTGAAAACAGGAGTGACAGGGTGAGAAAGAGAGTGTGAAAACAGAGGAGTGACAGAGAGTGAAAAGACAGAGGAGTGACAGAGAGTGAAAAGACAGAGGGAGAGAAAGAGTGTGAAAACAGGAGTGACAGAGAGTGAAAAAACAGATGGAGAGAAAGAGTGTGAAAACAGGAGGGAGAGAGAGTGTGAAAACAGAGGAGTGACAGAGAGTGAAAAGACAGAGGAGTGATAGAGAGTGAAAAGACAGAGGGAGAGAAAGAGTGTTAAAACAGGAGGGAGAGAGAGTGTGAAAACAGAGGAGTGACAGAGAGTGAAAAGACAGAGGAGTGATAGAGAGTGAAAAGACAGAGGGAGAGAAAGATTGTGAAAACAGGAGTGACAGAGAGTGAAAAGACAGGGAGAGAAAGAATGTGAAAACAGTAGGGACAGAGAGTGTGAAAACAGGAGTGACAGAGTGAAAAGACAAAGGAGTGAAAGAGAGTGAAAATACAGAGGGAGAGAAAGAGTGTGAAAACAGGAGGGAGAGAGAGTGTGAAAACAGGAGTGACAGAGTGGAAAGTCAGAGGGAGAGAAAGAGTGTGAAAACAGGGATAAAGAGTGTGAAAACAAGAGTGACAGAGTGAAAAGACAGAGGAGTGACAGAGAGTGAAAAGACAGAGGGAGAGAAAGATTGTGAAAACAGGAGTGACAGAGAGTGAAAAGACAGGGAGAGAAAGAATGTGAAAACAGTAGGGACAGAGAGTGTGAAAACAGGAGTGACAGAGTGAAAAGACAAAGGAGTGAAAGAGAGTGAAAATACAGAGGGAGAGAAAGAGTGTGAAAACAGGGAGAAAGAGTGTGAAAACAAGAGTGACAGAGTGAAAAGACTGAGGAGTGACAGAGAGTAAAAAGACAGAGGGAGAGAAAGAGTGTGAAAACAGGAGGGAGAGAGAGTGTGAAAACAGAGGAGTGACAGAGAGTGAAAAGACAGAGGGAGAGAAAGAGTGTGTAAACAGGAAGGAGGGAGAGTGTGAAAACAGAGGAGTGACAGAGTGAAAAGACAGAGGAGTGACAGAGAGTGAAAATACAGAGGGAGAGAAAGAGTGTGAAAACAGGAGTGACAGGGTGAGAAAGAGAGTGTGAAAACAGAGGAGTGACAGAGAGTGAAAAGACAGAGGAGTGACAGAGAGTGAAAAGACAGAGGGAGAGAAAGAGTGTGAAAACAGGAGTGACAGAGAGTGAAAAGACAGGGAGAGAAAGAGAGTGTGAAAACAGAGAAGTGACAGAGAGTGAAAAAACAGATGGAGAGAAAGAGTGTGAAAACAGGAGGGAGAGAGAGTGTGAAAACAGAGGAGTGACAGAGAGTGAAAAGACAGAGGAGTGATAGAGAGTGAAAAGACAGAGGGAGAGAAAGAGTGTTAAAACAGGAGGGAGAGAGAGTGTGAAAACAGAGGAGTGACAGAGAGTGAAAAGACAGAGGAGTGATAGAGAGTGAAAAGACAGAGGGAGAGAAAGATTGTGAAAACAGGAGTGACAGAGAGTGAAAAGACAGGGAGAGAAAGAATGTGAAAACAGTAGGGACAGAGAGTGTGAAAACAGGAGTGACAGAGTGAAAAGACAAAGGAATGAAAGAGAGTGAAAATACAGAGGGAGAGAAAGAGTGTGAAAACAGGAGGGAGAGAGAGTGTGAAAACAGGAGTGACAGAGTGGAAAGTCAGAGGGAGAGAAAGAGTGTGAAAACAGGGATAAAGAGTGTGAAAACAAGAGTGACAGAGTGAAAAGACAGAGGAGTGACAGAGAGTGAAAAGACAGAGGGAGAGAAAGATTGTGAAAACAGGAGTGACAGAGAGTGAAAAGACAGGGAGAGAAAGAATGTGAAAACAGTAGGGACAGAGAGTGTGAAAACAGGAGTGACAGAGTGAAAAGACAAAGGAGTGAAAGAGAGTGAAAATACAGAGGGAGAGAAAGAGTGTGAAAACAGGAGGGAGAGAGAGTGTGAAAACAGGAGTGACAGAGTGGAAAGTCAGAGGGAGAGAAAGAGTGTGAAAACAGGGAGAAAGAGTGTGAAAACAAGAGTGACAGAGTGAAAAGACAGAGGAGTGACAGAGAGTGAAAAGACAGAGGGAGAGAAAAAGTGTGAAAACAGGAGGGAGAGAGAGTGTAAAACCAGAGGAGTGACAGAGAGTGAAAAGACAAAGGAGTGACAGAGAGTGAAAATACAGAGGGAAAGAACGAGTGTGAAAACAGGAGTGACAGAGAGTGAAAAGACAGAGGGAGAGAAAAAGTGTGAAAACAGGGGAGGGATGCCTGAGCTCGGAAGAACACGTGGTCCTGAGGTCTGCAGGCTGGGTAAGTATAATACTGGGGGGCATGTGTCTGGCTATAATTAATTATGGGGGCATGTGTCTGGTTATAAATTCTGGGGACATGTGACTGGCTATAATTAATTCTGGGGGTCTGTGTCTGGCTATATTTAATTCTGGGGGGTCTGTGTCTGCCTATATTCAATTCTGGGGGATCTGTGCCTGGGTATACTCAATTCTGGGGGTCTGTGCCTGGTTATACATGATTCTCGGTGTGTGTGTATATATATATATATATATATATATTATAAGTAAACAAGTATATTATAAGTACACAAATCAAGGTATTAAACTTGGGGTATTTTGACTCTTTCCATGCAAGCCATTTTACCACAAATCTATGCCAAAGTTTGAGAAAAAAACATTTTTGGGTGATTTTTTTTTTGAATGCAATTTAAGAATACATGTACTGTGAACTTTAAGGTTCATCATGCACCCATGTCCTATTTGGGACATTTTTGAAGCCGGCCAAAGTAATTTACCCCCATCAAACCATATATTTTTAGAAAGGGCAAACCCTAGGGTACTTCATAGAGTTGTATTTTAACACTTTCCATTCACTAGCTCTTTGTCAAACTTTCAGGTAGTCACTTTTTGTGTTATTTTTTCACACACATTGTACTTTAGGCATGAATTGTCAAATCCAGTTATGGGTTACTGCCAAAAAACATCCCAAAAATATGTTCAGCAACATCTTCTGAGTAAAGTGATACCACCCATGTATAGGTATGTCGGGTCATTTGGGGGCTAATAGGCCTTATTTGGGGGGTGCGCATTTCAGTTTTCCAACTTGGAATTTTCACATTTCGTCATCATGCACCCATGTCCTATTTGGGACATTGCTGAAGCCGGCCAAAGTAATTTACCCCCATCAAACTATATATTTTTAGAAAGGGCACACCCTAGGGTACTTCAAAGAGTTGTATTTTAACACTTTCCATGCGCTAGCTCTTTGTCAAACTTTCAGGTAGTCACTTTTTGTGTTATTTTTTCACACACATTGTACTTTAGGCATGAATTGTCAAATCCAGTTATGGGTTACTGCCAAAAAACCCCCCAAAATATGTTCAGCAACATCTTCTGAGTAAAGTGATACCACCCATATATAGATTTGTTCTGTTGTTTTTGGGGTGCTACGCCAATCTTCTGACATGTGCTTGTCATTTTTCTAATTTGACATATCTTCTTTGCTTATCTTCTTTTCAGGGGCCTTTTTACATACCCCAATTTTATGAACGTGCATATATTTGGTAAGCTAACACCCCAAAGTATTGTAAATGGAGTGTTTTTATGCCATGGATGCAACCGTTTGCTCCAAACAAATTGGATACTGTTTGGTGGTCATTTTTCATTTTCACACCCACATCAGTTTTGGACTGTGATTTAGGAGACACTGTTGTCGGTTACTGCATGAAAACTCTGCAGGTTGTTTTCTGCAAGGTCTCCTGAGTACACCCATGCCCCCCATACATAGGTTTGCCAGGATTTTGGGAAGGGTCAAATACAATTTTTATGACTTTGTCATTGGAGTTGAAATTGAGATTATTTCTTCAGATAGGCCTATCTTTGGTTTTGGGTCTACCGCATACCCCAGTTTGAATTATTGCCAGAAAATTGTTTATATTTGACATGTTGACACCCCAAGGTATTGCATATGGAGTGCTTTGATGCCATGTATGCAACAATTTTAGCCCAAAACATTTGAGAGCGTGTGTGGCGGTAATTTTTCAATTTTTTATTTTTACGCCCACATTAGATTTGGACTGTGATTTAGGAGACACTGTTGTCGGTTACTGCATGAAAACTCTCCAGGTTGTTTTCTGCAAGGTCTCCTGAGTACACCCATGCCCCCCATGCATAGGTTTGCCAGGATTTTGGGAAGGTTCAAATACAATTTTTATGACTTTGTCATTGGAGTTGAAATTGAGATTATTTTTTCAGATAGGCCTATCTTTGGTTTTGGGTCTACCGCATACCCCAGTTTGAATTATTGCCAGAAAATTGTTTATATTTGACATGTTGACACCCCAAGGTATTGCATATGGAGTGCTTTGATGCCATGTATGCAACGGTTTTAGCCCAAAACATTTGAGAAGGTGTGTGGCGGTAATTTTTCAATTTTTTATTTTTACGCCCACATTAGATTTGGACTGTGATTTAGGAGACACTTTTGTCGGTTACTGCATGAAAACTCTCCAGGTTGTTTTCTGCAAGGTCTCCTGAGTACACCCATGCCCCCCATGCATAGGTGTGCCAAGATTTTGGCAAAATACAGCACCAATTGTAGAACATAAAAATGTAGGAAGAAAATGTAAAAGTCTGGTGCAGTAAAAGAAAAAATAAATAAACTGAACTAACTAACTAGACTGTAAGAAAAAATAGAAAGGAATATAAATCACAGATCACGCACAGTGTGATATACTTTGAAACAGTCCCCAAGACACAGACCGGGTTGTCCAGGGCATTCTGGGCAGTAAAAGATTGTGTCTCTCCTCTGCCCCCTCTTGAAACACACCCTGCATCTTTTTTCGGGTTTCTGTTTGCCCTCAGTAGGGGGGATTTTAAAAATAAAATGTGTAGCCCCAACTCTGTCCCCCATCACCGCCCGGGGAGCAGGTGCATCCTGGTACAAAACCCCGAAATGACCTGGAGCTGAAACTGTAAAAAGGACAGTGTCACTCCTGGGTTTGCCTTTTTGCAGAGCAAAAAAAATTGCAACCTTTTTGTACCAGGCCCTTGACTTCTGCATAATCTGGTAGGGCTGGAGCAGCTGATCTGCCAGATCAACCCCACCCATATGCCGGTTATAGGCTTTGATGCACATTGGCTTCCTGATGCGCTCAGCTCTGCCACGTACAGAGACCTCCACAGACCTCTCAGAGTGGATGGTGGATAGAAGGTATACATCCTTCTTGTTTCTGTACTTGACCGCCAACAGCTCCTCTTGGCGCAGAGCTGAGGTCTCCCCCCTTTTTAACTGGGTGCGGACAAGCTGTGCTGGGAAACCTATGCGGTTTTTGCAAACAGTACCGCATGCTGCTGTATCAAAACAATACAGCAGCTTGAACAAAGGGACACTCATATAAAAATTATCAACATACAAGTGGTACCCTTTGTTCATCAGGGGAAAAAGTAGGTCCCACACAATCTTGCCACTGGTTCCCATGTGTTCTGGACAACCTGGAGGGTCAAGGCTACTATCCTTTCCCTCTTACACCCGGAAGGCCTGAGTATACCCACTCTCGCTGTCACAGAGCTTATACACCTTCACTCCATACCTGGAGCGTTTGGAAGGAATATACTGCTTGAATCCCAGCCCTCCCTTGTATTTCATTAGGGATTCATCCACGCAGATATTCCTTCCAGGTGTATAAGCCTCTGCAAACCTGGCGGTGAAGTGGGTAATCAGGGGGTGGATTTTATACAGCCTGTCAAACTGGGGATGCTCTCTAGGAGGGCACAGGCTGTTGTTACTGAAGTGCATGAAACGCAAAATGTTTTCATACCTTCTACGTGACATTGATTGGGGGTAAATGGGGGTAGAGCAGATGGGGCTACTGCTCCAGTAGGAGCGAATTGAGGGCTTCTTTATGATGCCCATCAGCATAGTAAGTGCCCAGAATTTCAGAAATTGTGGCACATCTAGCGGGGTCCATTGCTGCCTTGCCAAGTAGGAGTCTGGTTTCGCAGCACAATGCTGATGGGCATACAGATTTGATTGGGCAACAATGTGGCCCAACAAATCATCCCCCAGAAACACCTGCAAAAACTGTGTGGCGGTAAATCCTGCAACATCAATATTGATGCCAGGATTTGCCGTGAAAGGAGGGATATCTGGCCTCTGGCGATGAGGCACTACCAGGTGGTGGTGGCCCAGGATCTGCATCAGAAACATCACTAGGAGATACATCAGCCAGCGTAGATGATGTATCTATTGATATATCTGAGCACCTAGCGGGGTCAAAATCTGGGTCGGATTCCGACGCAGATGCCTCAGATTCTGACGCCAGGATGGCATATGCCTCCTCGGCGCTGTACACCCTCTCAGACATTATATATAATAGATTATAAAATTTTATAATTATTATATATATATAAGCGGATTGTGGGTTCTTAGAAGAACCGTTGGGTTTCACAAGAAAACACAAATAAACACCTAAATCTCTCTAAATCCCTCTAAACCTGCCTCAATTGTTCTAAATCTCCCTAAAATCTCTCTAAATCTGCCTCAATTTTTCTAATCTCACTAAATCTACCTAAAATCTCTAACCTGTCAAATCTGATCTCTCTCTCGCTCACCAAAACACAAGTGAGGAGAGGGAGGGAGAATCACAGAAGTCAGAGCCAATATTTACAAAATACTGACCTGACCTGACAAATTAGAAATTTTATTTAGATTTTTTCTAACTTCTGATTGGATGTTGCTAGCCTGCCTTTCTGATGAGGCAGGCTAGGAACATCCCACACAGCCCCAAGATGACCCTGCCCTTAGAAGGGCAGCGCCATCTTGGCTGTCACTTTTATTTTATTTTATTCATTTTTATTTATTTATTTTACTTTTTTTAGTCTGCTGGGTGCCTTGATCCCTCGAGGCACCCAGCAGAGCACCTGATCACTTATGTGATCGTTTTTGTACTGAGTGCCACGATACCACGTGGCACTCAGTACTTCCTGCCGCTACCGGAAGTGATCGCTCGGGGGGAGCGATCACTGAGCGGAATGGCAGCAGGTAAACATATTGCAAGGATGCCTCGATGTCGAGCAGGGCTCGAGTCGAGCGGGAACGCGCGGGAATGGCGTTCCCGCACTTCTCCCGCTGCGGGAACACAGCGTTCCCGCTGTGGCCTGAGTCCAAAAGGCTGGAGCAGGCAGCCGCCACACATTGCCGGTGGCTGCGTGCTTCCTGTTAGAACGGCCCGCTGACAGGAAGTGGAGCCGCTCGCCTGGCTGTTTCATCGATCCCAGGCGAGCGGCTGCACTTCCTGTCAGTGGCCGTTCTAACAGGAAGCACGTGGCCGCCGGGCGCAGAGAGGTGAGCTGGGGGCACTATCCATGAAACGCTGTGGGGCATTCCATGAGACCTGTCCTGGGGGCACTACCATGAAACGCTGGGGGGCATTCCATGAGACCTGTCCTGGGGGCACTATCCATGAAACGCTGGGGGACATTCCATGAGACCTGTCCTGGGGGCACTATCCATGAAACGCTGGGGGGCATTCCATGAGACCTGTCCTGGGGGCACTATCCATGAAACGCTGGGGGGCATTCCATGAGACCTGTCCTTGGGGCAATATCCATGAGACCTGTCCTGGGGGCACTATCCATGAGACCTGGGGGCATCATCCATGAGACCTGGGGGCACTATCCATGAGACCTGGGGGCACTATCCATGAGACCTGGGGCATTATCCATGAGACCTGGGGGCAATATCCATGAGACCTGGGGGCATTATCCATGAGACCTGGGGCATTATCCATGAGACCTGGGGGCATTATCCATGAGACCTGGGGCAATATCCATGAGAGCTGGGGCATATATCCATGAGACCTGGGGGCATTATCCATGAGACCTGGGGGCATTATCCATGAGAGCTGGGTCATATATCCATGAGACCTGGGGGTAATATCCATGAGACCTGGGGGCATTATCCATGAGACCTGGGGGCATTATCCATGAGCGCTGGGGCATATATCCATGAGACCTGGGGGCATTATCCATGAGACCTGGGGTCAGTATCCATGAGACCTGGGGGCATTATCCATGAGAGCTGGGGCATATATCCATGAGACCGGGGGCATTATCCATGAGACCTGGGGCAATATCCATGAGACCTGGGGGCATTATCCATGAGACCTGGGGCATTATCCATGAGACCTGGGGGCAATATCCATGAGACCTGGGGGCATATATCCAAGAGACCTTGGGGGCATTATCCATGAGACCTGGGGGCATTATCCATGAGACCTGGGGGCATTATCCATGAGACCTGGGGCATATATCCATGAGACCTGGGGGCATTATCCATGAGACCTGGGGGCATTATCCATGAGAGCTGGGGCATTATCCATGAGAGCTGGGGCAATATCCATGAGACCTGGGGCAATATCCATGAGACCTGGGGCATTATCCATGAGACCTGGGGGCATATATCCATGAGAGCTGGGGGCATTATCCATGAGAGCTGGATGCATTATCCATGAGAGCTGGGGCAATTATATCCATGTTAACTGGGAAAATATATCCATATAACCAGTGTCGTGTATATTATTCTGGGGGCACAGTGCTGTGTATATAATTCTGGGGGGTCTGTGCCTGGATATATATATAGAATATATATAAAACGCGTTAGTCCAGTTGCCAAAATTGCGAGTATACCTGTACGAAGTGATACCTTTCCCTGATCAGTATAGTTTCCAGTTTATACTCTTGAAAGCTTGTCTTTTAAATGTAAAGTTAACCCAATAAAAATGGTATCACCGGCTCGTCCAGCTATACTCGTGATATATTTATTTTTTCTTCAGGTAATAGGGGTTGTGGAATTCGTGGGTGAGTTACCTCACTTTTTTTCCCAGAACTTGACCCCTGATGTCGAGGCATCCCTGCAATATACTCAGAGCAGCTGGAAGTGCTTCCAGCGCTCTGTAGAAGTGCGGGGCACCTTTCCGGTGAAACCGGATGTTGATCGCTCCCGGGGAGCGATCACAAGGGGCCCCGGCACTTCTAACGACCATTGCACAGATGCCTGGACTCACAGGCAGCGTGCAATGGCCCTGGAGCTGCTGGAAGCGATGGATCGCTTCCAGCGCTCTCTAGAAGTGCGGGGCACCTCTCCGGTGAAACCGGATGTTGATTGCTCCCGGGGAGCGATCACAAGGGGCCCCGGCACTAATGTCCACCATTGCACGGATGCCTGGACTCCCAGGCAGTCTGCAATGGCGTTTGAGCTGCTGGAAGCGATCCGATCGCTTCCAGCGCTCAAAAGACCGCAGGACGTACCATGTACGTTAGCGGGTCTAAAAGAGACCCGCGGCCGTGACGTACATGGTCCTTAAGGGGTTAAAAAAGAATCAGAAGGTCTGTTACAAAATAAATAAAAGTATTTTAAAAAAATAAGAAAAACGAAAATGTCGTCCAAAAATAAACAAAGAAGTGTTCTGAAAAATTAAATAAAAAGGGTATGTTGCAAAAAAAGAAAAGAATAAATGGTCTTTAACCCCTGCAGGTCTGCAGCCCAAAAGCAAATGGAATTTGTTTGCTGCAAACTAATTTTGTTTCATGGGCAATATCCATGAGAGCTGGGGCATATATCCATGAGACCTGGGGGCATTATCCATGAGACCTGGGGGCATTATCCATGAGAGCTGGGGCATATATCCATGAGACCTGGGGGCAATATCCATGAGACCTGGGGGCATTATCCATGAGACCTGGGGGCAGTATCCATGAGACCTGGGGGCATTATCCATGAGAGCTGGGGCATATATCCATGAGACCTGGGGGCAATATCCATGAGACCTGGGGGCATTATCCATGAGACCTGGGGGCAGTATCCATGAGACCTGGGGGCAGTATCCATGAGACCTGGGGGCATTATCCATGAGACCTGGGGGCATTATCCATGAGACCTGGGGCAATATCCATGAGACCTGGGGGCATTATCCATGAGACCTGGGGCATTATCCATGAGACCTGGGGGCAATATCCATGAGACCTGGGGGCATATATCCAAGAGACCTGGGGGCATTATCCATGAGACCTGGGGGCAATATCCATGAGACCTGGGGGCAATATCCGTGAGACCTGGGGGCATTATCCATGAGACCTGGGGGCATTATCCATGAGACCTGGGGGCATATATCCATGAGACCTGGGGGCATTATCCATGAGACCTGGGGGCATTATCCATGAGAGCTGGGGCATTATCCATGAGAGCTGGGGCAATATCCATGAGACCTGGGGGCAATATCCATGAGACCTGGGGCATTATCCATGAGACCTGGGGGCATATATCCATGAGAGCTGGGGGCATTATCCATGAGAGCTGGGTGCATTATCCATGAGAGCTGGGGCAATTATATCCATGTTAACTGGGAAAATATATCCATATAACCAGTGCCGTGTATATTATTCTGGGGGCACAGTGCTGTGTATATAATTCTGGGGGGTCTGTGCCTGGATATATATATAGAATATATATAAAACGCGTTAGTCCAGTTGCCAAAATTGCGAGTATACCTGTACGTAGTGATACCTTTCACTGATCAGTATAGTTTCCAGTTTACACTCTTGAAAGCTTGTCTTTTAAATGTAAAGTTAACCCAATAAAAATGGTATCACCGGCTCGTCCGGCTATACTCGTGATATATATATTTTTTCTTCAGGTAATAGGGGTTGTGGAATTCGTGGGTGAGTTACCTCACTTTTTTTCCCAGGACTTGACCCCTGATGTCGAGGCATCCCTGCAATATACTCAGAGCAGCTGGAAGTGCTTCCAGCGCTCTGTAGAAGTGCGGGGCACCTTTCCGGTGAAACCGGATGTTGATCGCTCCCGGGGAGCGATCACAAGGGGCCCCGGCACTTCTAACGACCATTGCACAGATGCCTGGACTCACAGGCAGCGTGCAATGGCCCTGGAGCTGCTGGAAGCGATGGATCGCTTCCAGCGCTCTCTAGAAGTGCGGGGCACCTCTCCGGTGAAACCGGATGTTGATTGCTCCCGGGGAGCGATCACAAGGGGCCCCGGCACTAATGTCCACCATTGCACGGATGCCTGGACTCCCAGGCAGTCTGCAATGGCGTTTGAGCTGCTGGAAGCGATCCGATCGCTTCCAGCGCTCAAAAGACCGCAGGACGTACCATGTACGTCAGCGGGTCTAAAAGAGACCCGCGGCCGTGACGTACATGGTACGTCCGTGGTCCTTAAGGGGTTAAAAAAGAATCAGAAGGTCTGCTACAAAATAAATAAAAGTATTTTAAAAAAATAAGAAAAACGAAAATGTCGTCCAAAAATAAACAAAGAAGTGTTCTGAAAAATTAAATAAAAAGGGTATGTTGCAAAAAAAGAAAAGAATAAATGGTCTTTAACCCCTGCAGCTCTGCAGCCCAAAAGCAAATGGAATTTGTTTGCTGCAAACTAATTTTGTTTCATGGGCAATATCCATGAGAGCTGGGGCATATATCCATGAGACCTGGGGGCATTATCCATGAGACCTGGGGGCATTATCCATGAGAGCTGGGGCATATATCCATGAGACCTGGGGCAATATCCATGAGACCTGGGGGCATTATCCATGAGACCTGGGGGCAGTATCCATGAGACCTGGGGGCATTATCCATGAGACCTGGGGCAATATCCATGAGACCTGGGGGCATTATCCATGAGAGCTGGGGCATATATCCATGAGACCTGGGGGCAATATCCATGAGACCTGGGGGCATTATCCATGAGACCTGGGGGCAGTATCCATGAGACCTGGGGGCATTATCCATGAGACCTGGGGCAATATCCATGAGACCTGGGGGCATTATCCATGAGACCTGGGGCATTATCCATGAGACCTGGGGGCATATATCCAAGAGACCTGGGGGCATTATCCATGAGACCTGGGGGCAATATCCATGAGACCTGGGGGCAATATCCGTGAGACCTGGGGGCATTATCCATGAGACCTGGGGCATTATCCATGAGACCTGGGGGCATATATCCATGAGACCTGGGGGCATTATCCATGAGACCTGGGGGCATTATCCATGAGAGCTGGGGCAATATCCATGAGACCTGGGGGCAATATCCATGAGACCTGGGGCATTATCCATGAGACCTGGGGGCATATATCCATGAGAGCTGGGGGCATTATCCATGAGAGCTGGGTGCATTATCCATGAGAGCTGGGGCAATTATATCCATGTTAACTGGGAAAATATATCCATATAACCAGTGCCGTGTATATTATTCTGGGGGCACAGTGCTGTGTATATAATTCTGGGGGGTCTGTGCCTGGATATATATATAGAATATATATAAAACGCGTTAGTCCAGTTGCCAAAATTGCGAGTATACCTGTACGTAGTGATACCTTTCCCTGATCAGTATAGTTTCCAGTTTACACTCTTGAAAGCTTGTCTTTTAAATGTAAAGTTAACCCAATAAAAATGGTATCACCGGCTCGTCCAGCTATACTCGTGATATATATATTTTTTCTTCAGGTAATAGGGGTTGTGGAATTCGTGGGTGAGTTACCTCACTTTTTTTCCCAGGACTTGACCCCTGATGTCGAGGCATCCCTGCAATATACTCAGAGCAGCTGGAAGTGCTTCCAGCTTCCAGCGCTCTGTAGAAGTGCGGGGCACCTTTCCGGTGAAACCGGATGTTGATCGCTCCCGGGAGCGATCACAAGGGGCCCCGGCACTTCTAACGACCATTGCACAGATGCCTGGACTCCCAGGCAGCGTGCAATGGCCCTGGAGCTGCTGGAAGCGATGGATCGCTTCCAGCGCTCTCTAGAAGTGCGGGGCACCTCTCCGGTGAAACCGGATGTTGATTGCTCCCGGGGAGCGATCATAAGGGGCCCCGGCACTAATGTCCGCCATTGCACGGATGCCTGGACTCCCAGGCAGTCTGCAATGGCGTTTGAGCTGCTGGAAGCGATCCGATCGCTTCCAGCGCTCAAAAGACCGCAGGACGTACCATGTACGTCAGCGGGTCTAAAAGAGACCCGCGGCCGTGACGTACATGGTACGTCCGTGGTCCTTAAGGGGTTAAAAAAGAATCAGAAGGTCTGTTACAAAATAAATAAAAGTATTTTAAAAAAATAAGAAAAACGAAAATGTCGTCCAAAAATAAACAAAGAAGTGTTCTGAAAAATTAAATAAAAAGGGTATTTTGCAAAAAAATAAAAGAATAAATGGTCTTTAACCCCTGCAGCTCTGCAGCCCAAAAGCAAATGGAAGTTGTTTGCTGCAAACTAATTTTGTTTCATTTTGAGGTGCAGAAGGTACCTCCAAAGTTTTAGCCCAGAGTGCATAATACCCAAAGAGCTAAAACTGTAAATTCAATGATATTCTGACATTGAACATTCAGCAAGCCGATGCATTTGTTGTGGTGAACCACGGGCTGCAACTGCAACTCAATTTAGCAGTAGATGGCACAATCTACTGGCCAAATATGTTAGTACAGTAAAAAAAATCATTGGGTGTATTTCTAAATATGTTTACACTATAATGAATTAAAAATGAATTTTTAAAAAAAAAACTGTTTTCAGACAATATTTTTTTGGATAATCACTTCATAGTGAAGGGGTTTAAAAAAACAAAAAAGCCATTCGGCTATTCTGAGAGCAGGCAGTTCGCCAAATTTTGGTGAATTGCCTGCAGGTACGGTGCCTGTTTGAGGGCAGTGAAATCCCCCCTAGAGAAGCAATGGTTAATCTATTCAGAGAACACTGAACAGCAATGAAATGTTTTCGAACTGCCCTGCTGTTCGGTGTTTTCATTCGTCAGGTTTATTCAGGCGAACCCCATAGACTTCAATGTTAAAAATATTCCCACTTTAATCCAATATCTAATAATCCATTTATTATTTTAATCTGCAGTAAAAAGTCTCTTTATTTATAGATTTTTTTAGGATCCTTCAGACATTTTTCGTAACAAAAATTCAATTTTTTTTTTAAAGCGTTCTTTCTTTTTTCTGTAGCAGACCTTTTTATTATCATTCATAGGACCTTATATATAAATTCCAGGCATTTTCGTTCAGTAGCTTTTTTGCAAACAGCGCTTCAATTTTGAAACTTTCAAGCGTACTGTTTTTTTTCTACCCTGTTCGTCAGCTTGTCGGCTGTGTCTGGCGGCTGGTCTGCGCTATGATCAGCGGCTCGTCTGCTTTTTCCGGCGTGTTCAGCGTGCTTTTTCCAGCAGATTTTTGGTTGGTGTTCGGCGGGATTGTGGCAGGTGTTCGGTCTCCGACATTTCAGTGCTCTCTGAATAACCCCTTAAATGTGATTCTTTTAAGAAATGACTACTTCATTAGTAGATACTCGAGTATACCGCTAGATTTTGGTGACAAAAATTTACCTTAAAATTGGAGGGGTCGCGTTATATTCGAGACATCTGCATCGCGCGTAGAAAAAAAAGAAAGAAAAAAAAGAAAGGAAAAAAAGAAAGAAAAAAAATTTCCTTGCTCTGGATCCCAAGTCTCCCGGAAGTTCCGGTAGTCTCACTGAAGTGAATGCGGGCTCCCTGCTGCTTGCAAACACTTCAGGAACTCCCAGATTTTGGAGAGGTGGGATCCATCATGGCCAGCGGGCACTTTCGGTTTAAGCCAATCACCTCACTCGCCTCCGTCGGCCATCTAATCGCTAGTAAAGAAGATGGGTGGCCGACAGCTTCATACTTAGTAACAACTGCAATCATTCTAGGGCAGAGCACCCTGGCCTGAGGGGTAGCCTGACTGTGTTAAGAGAACCTGGAAGGATCTTAATTGTTTACCAATTACCAGTACAGTATAATTTTGCTCCTCGCGTTATATTCGAGTCTTGAGTATTCTCTAATTTCCATAATAAATCTCTATCCATCGCGTTATATTCGGGTCGCGCTATACTCGAGTATCTACGGGTAATCTGAACGTGAATTAGAAGGGTTCTTGAACTAATACGTCACTGTTATAAGCACACCCTGTTACCAAGTTTTTTTTCTATCAAGAAAAATTGTTAATCATGCGACCAAAATCAAAGCAGGTTTAAGATGATTTTTCTTGATATTGACAGCATGTAATATTGAAACTACATATTTTAAATCCTGATGTTGCATCCTCTTTATATTAAGTTTGAAAGTTAAATATCCATTAACTTCAAAAACAGTCCCTTTAATACCACGGTGACTAATCTTAGGAGTTTTCAAGCAGCTTAGCAGAGATGAGCTAGAAGTCCTGAAAAACCATGTTAATCGGGTACATAAAAATGCTCTTATCGCAAACTAGGTACATTTGCTTTAATACATTACTATATTTTTATATATTTTCGTTTTAATGCTACTACCAGATGCAATTCTCTTAGGTGCACTTGGTGTCACCTACTGTTTGTATGAGAGACTATCATACTTATGTTTCATGAGGAATGAAATAACATAGTTGCTTCTATAATAGCTCGCAATATATACATTTTATGTTATTCTACTAAATGTAAATATGCAGCATTTACAGATGTTAATTACACAATCTATAATCCCTAAGACAGTTAGAGATAAAATTATTATATTTTAAACATACCAAATGAGCACAAAAAAATCATTGAATTTTGTGCAAAAAAAAAGGAAAAATGCCCATAAAAAGAAAAATTGATTTCTTTTTATATAAATTTATGTTTGCAGCATCTGCTAGTCTCTGAATATTCTGCAACTGCAGAAACACAATTTCAATTGCACCTGTTGTGCATAAATGAAATGCTCATACTTTGTGGGAAATGCTTTTTTTTATTTTTATGTTGGTACAACCAAATATACTAAAACCAGAAATAAAATGTTGTTTTCAAATTGAGATTTGGTTTAATTAGCCATCTTGTATAAATATATATTTCTTTGCACGCAATAAGTATTAATGCCTGTTAAATTTTGTTAGCATTTTTTTTATGTTTATTTTTTTTTCACATCAATCTTCTCTCAGTACCCATAATGAAATTTGCAAAAATAAGCATTTTGACAATGATCACTAAGAAAGCAAATATAACAATGGGCTAATAGAACCTTAACCCCTTCACTACCAAGTTATTTTACTAAAAACATTGTCAGAAGCCAGTGGGCCCTATTACATTCCTCGTGCACTTGGTTTTGCGTCTGCAAATGCGCATTTGCGCGAGGGGCAAAACCCTTTGCGTTGAACAATGTATTACAATGTTCGCTCAAACGATGCGCGTTATCGTTTAACGCGGATGGACTTGCGCGAGCGCGATGAACTGTGCGCGTCCTATACTAAACATTTGTGAGCGCAAATTCATTCGTGCGCTGGTACGCGGATGGTATTCCAATCGATGCGCATCTTTTTACAAACGACGTTTGCGCGCATAATTTTAACGTCTTTGAAAAGCTGGTGGTAACTGCAAATTGGAACGTTCTGGCCGAAACGAAAAACACCAGCACGAAAAAAAAAATACAGCAAAGTATAGTTACACATTCTACACATACCCAAACAATAAAATTGCGAATTAGCGCATATTTTTTTTATTGCTGCAGCATGTACACTCAGATTTACTTTGACAGGCGCAAAAACTTAAGTGAGTCAATTAAGGTAAATTGATGTCAATTAAGGTTCTTAATTCTGATTGGCTGAATCCCGCGAAAAAAACAATCCGCACACTAATTTACGTGCGCTACGTTACTGCGCGCTTATTACTCTTCGTTTTGCGCGTCGTTTTTACGAACGTTATTTTTTGCCGAATGAGAAAATGCGTTCAGATCATAATACCACGTTAATTTTAACGACGTGATAATGCTGGACGGATGCGCGCAAAAAAATTTGCGCTACGCGAACTAATTTGCGCGAAGAATGTAATAGGGGCCAGTGTTTTTTGTAAAATAATTTTTAATAGGTTATAAGGAAATAAATATTTGAGCTTATACCCATTGTATTCTTGCTGTAAATAACCTATTTTTGGCCAGTAGCTGGCGCCATCTACTGACAAATTGAGTTGGAGGTTTGAGCGGCTAGTCTATTTTCCTCCCTGCATCAGCTGCTTAAAGCCCGATATTTCAGAGCTTTGAGTAGCTGATTTTACATTTTTAGCTCTTTGGGCATTATGCCCACAGGGCTAAAACTCTGGGGCACTTTCTGCACCCCAAAAGCAAACAACATTTGTTTGCAGCAAACAAATTTCATATATATCTCGATATTGGGGCACCAGATGGTGCCTTCGAAGCCTGAGATATCTCAATAAGTGGTTAAGGAAAGGAACCCATCTACATTAATATTGGAAATCCTGAACAAAGATAGCAAACTCGGTTAACCTAATGCCTTAGTTAAAAATAATAACAATCTTTGTTTAAACATACAGGGTTATTCAAAATCCTTATCCTTACCTACAAAACCCTCACTAACTCAGCGCCCCACTACCTGTCCTCACTAATCACCAAATACACCCCAGCCCGCTCCCTAAGGTCAAACAGTGACCTGCGCCTAGCTTCTCCCCGCATCACCTCTTCCCATGATAGACTGCAGGATTTCTCACGCGCAGCCCCCACTCTCTGGAACGCTCTCCCTCGTGCTGTCAGACTTTCCCCTAACTTCTCTTCCTTCAAACGCTCCCTTAAAACGTTCCTATTTAGGGAAGCCTACCACCCAACTCACTGACGCAACCATCAATCACTCTCACCTTACAGTCCTCTCCTCCTGTTTCCAACCCCAACCCTCTTAGATTGTGAGTTCCTACGGGAATAGGGCCCTCATCTCCTCCTGTACTGTTTGTCAAATGTTGTTCAATGTATTGTAACCCTGTCTGTACTGTGCTTATTGTACAGCGCTGCGGAATATGCTGGCGCTTTATAAAATAATAATAATAATAATAAAAGAGCTCCGAATTGCTGGCTGTCCGAGCCTTTGCAATTATATATTCTATGGGGTATGGTTGGTAAAAACATTAGAAATGGGAACCAGTTACTTTATTTTTTTGAGAAATTATGCGATTTTAGCAAAAGCTACCACAGATCAGGAGATATGGGGTCCAAAGAACCCCTCTTCCTCCACCATAAGGATTTCCATAGGAAAACCCTTGGCAGCTAGGGGTTAATTCCACCAACTGGCATAATCGCACCTATGCATGTTTAAGTCAGTGGCTGGAGGGAGGCCCCATAGGCTTGGCTGACATCCACTAAAGCCATACAAGACCTGTGCTGGTACACTGCAAATGGTAGGCCACCACTGCTGTTGCCCATTGTCCGTGTTCTTGCAGACAGGTTTTTTACTCAAAAATGGCACCCAAAGTCCTAAAATGTAATCAGTATTTGCATATTAACACATCAAGGATTTTTTTTTTTTTGAGAAAGGATTTTACCAGGAAGGATACACTGAGATTTCTCTCGTTTTCAAGTATGTCCTGGGTGGCGAGTATGTACCGTTAGGTGTCTTGCCCAAGGACACTTACTGGAGAGGTGCTCTTGCCGGGATCGAACCTGTATCTCCACTGTCTTTCTCCAAGCAGAGCACTGATGTTACCTCTACTCCACCCAGCCGGCACGAATTTGAAGTTCTTTCCCGTGGCAGTCCATTTTTGACACCAAAAAGGTACTATTGAAAATATTGAAGTAAAAATGTTTATTTCATTGTCCAGAAGCTGAATTTTTTTTTCTGTAATGAAATAATAATCTGAAGAACTGAAATGCATAAACAAAAATCTATGTATTTTTTATGCACTGATAATTTCTTCTACAAGTCAATACTCCTGTACATTCTGCATTACTTACAAAAATAAGTAGGATTTGTGTAACAAGCATGCATTTCTTGCTATTGTGCAGCTACTGCATAGTGTTGAAAAATTGGTATTCCTTTAGAATAGTGCATATTGAGATCAAAAACTTGTGTTATGAATTATATACACAATCACATAATCTTCTCTGTGTGTTTATGGTTATCCTATATCACAAAATTTTAGAAGTTCTCTTTGTTAGTGCACCTGCAGGGATGAATCGCCCAATCCCTATTTCAATGTGCCTCCCTGAAGAACAGAAATTGCATAATATGGCAAAAATATTAAAATAAACAAAAATACATCTTCATAGTGCTTATGCTTTCTGTGTCTTGGATTTTTATTACCTGTGCAGGCACAAAGGAAAACGTAAAGACAAAATACTATCAGGTTTATTCAAAGAAATCCGAATTGCTGGAGAAAGGTAACCGAACGCTGAAATTCAGCATACGGTTACCTTTCCTGGCCATTCGGCTATCCAGAGAGCAGGCAATTCGCCAAATCCTGGCGAATTGCCTGCACATACGGAGCCTGTTCGAGGGCAGTGAATCCCCATAGAGAAGCAATGCTTTGGCTATTCAGAGAGCAAAACCCAGCAGTGAAAAGTTTCCAAATTGCCCTGCCATTCGGTGGTTTAATTCGGCAGGTTTATTCAGGCGAATCCCATAGGCTTCAAAGTTAAAAATATTCCCGTTTTAATTCAATATCTATTAAACCGTTCATTATAATATTCTGCAGTAAAAAGTCTCTTTATTTTTAGATTTTCTAGGACCTTTTAGGCATTTATTGGGATTTTTTTGCAAACATTATTTTTTTCTTTTTTCTGTAACAGACCTTTTTATTATCATTCATTGGACCTCATATGTAAATTTCAGACATTTTCGCTCAGTAGTTTCTTTGCAAACAGCGTTTCACTTTTTTTTTTTCTTCACCTCCTTCGTCTGCGGTGTCGGGTTTTTCCGGCAGCTGCTCTGCGCTGTGATCAGCTCCTGCTCGGGTTTCTTCGGTGTCTTCGGCGTGTTAATCGAGTTGTTTTTGCGGGTTTCGGTGTGCGATCGCCCTCGTTTTGCAGTGAGTTTTCGGCAGGTTTGCGGCAACCTTTCCCTGCATTACGACGGCCCTGTGGTGCTTACTGAATACACCGCAGGGTCGCCCAAATGGGATCGCCAAATCGTACCAAACTGAAGAGAACGAAAAGTCACCGAACGTGCGGTGGCTTTTCGATTCTCTTTGAATAACCCTGTGTGTATTTTCTACTATATACTCACAAAAACAGATATCAAACTATATATAAGAAAACAAAATCAGATTTTCTCATTAAGTCTAAAATAACAGGAATTGACTGTACCGTTTCAGTGCAGTTTGTGTCAGGAAGAAATGAACAAATATGTGTGTTTGCTTTTAATTTAATTTTCCAAATATTTAATGTGCGCAACATGTGCACATCCTGTCAGCATGAAAAGGAAGCCCTGCTTTAGCATAATTCTTTTTCTGCATTGCTGTTGTGATTATGTTCAATCAAATTCTATCAAAAAGGGTTTACAGTACATTGGAGAAACCGACTAACAGAAGCCAAATCAAATAAAAACAGAGCTGCAATAATGGAAATTGAGTCGATTATGAGTAAATTCATTTTAGCATTGGTTTCACAAATGGTTCTCTTTTCATAATTTATGCTTTGTGCTTTGCAAAGTTTTTTGTAGAACAAGCATTATTCCAGGCACATAAAAATATGCATTACACTATTTTATTTAAGATCCATGAGATTCAATACTGTTTGTGATAGACATTTTGTCAAAATGTTATGCCATGTGGACTTATTTTGTAAAGTACTTTACATTACTTATTTTTCGTCTGTGCAGCTATCGGCTCAATTTATGTGATACGATTTCATTATTATTAAAATACAAATGTAAACTAACACCACCATAACAAATGAAAAAAAAAATATTCTTACTGATATGAGTGATTCATCAGCATGTTCCTTCAATCATCAAGTTATTTCCATTATGACAACTATTTCAATGCTTGGCAGAGTAATTGACCAATTAGTGCAGAATGTTAGAACCCTAATGTAGGTCCATTAGATACAGCAATTGAGAGACAAGGAAAAGAAAGGATTGCGATGGAGTTATGTGTCTGTGTGTGAGAACTGGGGCAAATGTAAAAGTAGGAAAAATGCCAATCAGTTGGAAAAGTGTGCTTTTGGCATAGACAGCAATGTCTACACTCTACCCAGGGGTCAGCAACCTTGGCTCCCTGATGTTTTGGGAACTACATCTCCCAAGATGCTCAGTCCCCCATTAGGCTGCCTGAGCCACATGGGAAATGTAGTTCCCAAAACATCAGGGAGCCAAGGTTGCTGACCCCTGGTCTACACCCCTACAGTGTGTATTCTTGTGTATACTGTATGTCCAAGCCTGTGTGTATATCTCTGTATTTGTAAGTATCTGGTGTATTTATTGGTATGCATATAGCTATGTATTTGTCTTTTTTGTGTGTATGTGATTATAAGTGCGTCTCTGGGTGTTTGTATACAGCGGTGTGTGCATTTGAGTGTATATCTGGGTGCATAACTCCAAAATGTTCTTCTCGTTTCCCAATGTCCCTCTTGTTAGGGCTCCCAATATTTGGAGTGTGTGTCTGTATAACACACTGAGCGCTGCAAAGCAATAAAACTCCCAGCAATTCTGTAAACTACAAAAAAAATTGTTAGAAATTACTCTGTTTAAATAAGATACATTGCTTTTGTTCTGAATTAAACTTTTATGGAAATAAATGGCCCAACAGAAAAGTATGCCATCTAAAAAGTCTTGGAATAGTCTAATTCTGAGCCTGCCTCCAATGGTTACCCGAGATAGTGCATGGGTATCTGTGTCATATGCCTGTCCTTGTTACTGTGACCTGAATATCAGAATTGGTAGAGTGCCAGTCTTTAAAGTTGTGTCTGGATCCACTGCTGCTCGACAGAACACGATTCCACCACTCCAGACTCCAGTGGCAACCTGCTTCACACCACTCCAAATACTGCTTGGCTTTGTACTTGGTGATTTTAGGCTTGCATGCAGCAGATCCGTCATGGAAACCCATTCATGAACTTTCCCCCGTACAGTTTTTTTGCAGATATTAATTCCAGTAAAAGTTTGGAACTCTTCAGCTATGGAGTCAGCAGTGTTGGTGACTTTTACGAACCATGCACCTCAGCACTTGGTGACCCTACTGTGTGAGTTTATGTGGTCTTCCACTTTGTGGTTGAGTTGCTGCTGTTTCTGAAAGCTTCTACTTTTCAATAATACCACTTACAGATGACCAATGAAATTCTATGAAGTGACTTGCAAAGGTGGCATCCTATTACAGTACCACTCTTGAATCCACTGAGCTCTTCAGAACAACCAATTTATTTCAGAGATGTTTGCAAATGTAGATTCCATTTCTTGGTGTTTGATTTTAGACACCTGTGGCAATGGGTCTGATAGCAACACCAGAATTTAGCAATTAAGAGATGCGTCCCAATACTTTTGCTCATATAGAGTATGCATGCGTGTGATACTGTATATAGTATATACACACGGGCGTATCACACCTGACTTCTCCACAGTAGTCTTTTGCCTCAGTGCATCTCTCCTTGGACAGACACCAATAGAAGAGATATTTTGAAATATTTAATCCCTTGACATTGCTGGGCATGCTATGCCATTCCAGCACTGGGCAGGCCTGAACATGCAGCCAATTTCACGATCAGTCACAGTACAGGAGATGTGCGTTGAGGGGTTAAATTCACCACATCAACATTTCAATCGCAAGTAGGATATTTTGACAATAGGACACATCAAAGAGTGAGAATAAATAGAAATGAGAATGTCAGGGTGACAGAGTGTCAAGAAAGCCCCCCATCCCCAGGTACACTTAAATACCAAGTACCTGTTCTCAAGTAAGTAAAATACCCAGATTTAATCAAGATGAGACAGAAAGGAAAGAGAGGGAAAACAATTGTAGACTGAAGTGCAACCGATGATTGCAAATACATAACCAAACAATAAAGACAAGAACAGAACAAAAGGAAAGAACCCAGCCACAGAATCTTGTAATAAACATCCCGTGGGCCTCACTCTTACAGTAATTATAATTGGTTATGAAATTAGAATGGGATTGTTTGCAGGTATTGTACTACTAATATATATTAAATATAAATTAACTGTATTAGTATGTATATGTTTGTGCCTGGTGGCACAATTAAAACAAATAATTTACATTCAATAAAAACAATCAATATACTAAAAGGTACTCTCTTGCCTGTTACATTTGCCCTATTGCTACACATCATTACCCATTATTTTATTCCCAATCACTCAACCACACCGCTAATGAAAAAGCTCGATCCTTGACGGAATCTAAAGATCTAGCAGAATCGTAAACTTTCAGGACAGCAAATATGGGCAATTCTGGACAAATTAATTTAGTTATTTTTTTAAGCTGGTGCTAACACAGAGTAATGTTAGTTTATGGGTTATTTATACACTAGAGCATTGTTTCACATTTTTTTAAATTCTTAGGAAATGTAATATTTATGTATATTTTTAGGGTATTTTGTGAAATTGAAATTACCTCTAGTACCACCTAATAACTGCATTAATGATCTTCACTGCTAGGTTAAATATATGCATACTAGACATTGTGATGACATCCTAATTGTATGTGACCTTCACAAAGGTCAATGATCTGACTGAAGTGTTGTCATCTTGCTGTTTGTGCAAAAACGTGCTGGGTTGATTGACGGCGTACTGTACTCTTCTTTGTACAACAATTTCTGGATTTACAGATATGGGAATGAGTAACACCAATACACTTTAATTTATTAAATGTTTGCTACTCAGTAACCATATGTGTTTATCTATAGAGGGAGAGAGATGGGCATCCAGATACAGAGATAGAATGTTACCCGACCAGAGAGAGAAAAATAAATAGATGGCCAAGCAGCGAGAGAGACAGACAATCGAATAGAGAACAAGAAAGTCAGTGAGAGACACAACTAAACAGATAGAAAGAGAAAAAGACAGCAAGCTAGAGAGACAAAGAGAGAGACATCCAGACAGGATTACCAAAAAGGGTCTTCTAACCAGCAATGCGCCTCAGTGTGATGCTCGAGGTCGTAACATTCCGAAGTGGGCCTCACGCCTGGTTCCGAGATGGCATGATTCCAGGTTGACTGGGTAGCAACTTTGATGCAGAACGCTCATCCCAGGTGTCATTTCATAGACCTCCCGCACGTCAAGCCGCTGACACTGTCATTATGTCAAGATCTTGCGCGGATGTTCTGGCTCACAAAGATGGTGCAAGACCCTCCTCCTATTCAAACCCCATTCAGGCATTTGTGCATTGCCCTGTTGTGGTTTTTTCTGGACTCAGCAACATGTCTATCTTCTTGTTAACTTTCTGTGTACCGACCCAGCTAGTTTATTGAACTTGCCTTGCTCTCTGACCATCTGTTTACTAACCAGGCTAGTTTCCTGACCCTGTTCTGCTCTGGAAACTTTGATATACCAGCCACTAAAAGTACTGGTCCCAACCATCCCTCTGTCATGACTTGTTATAAGCCCATCCACTATAAGGATTCACCATCTAGGTTTATTCAAATCGGCAGAATACAACAATGTTTCGACCTCACTGGGTTTTTGTCAAGTCTAAAACAGAGGGCCATATTACTATCGTCATGCTAAAACGGGGACGCTGAGGAGGAAAACCTGCAGATTTCTCCTTAGCGTCCCCGTTTTAACATGATATTACGGGGCAGGTGCTAAACCAGCAGCCTGCCCCGTAGCATGGTGCTAAGCCTCAGGATGCTCTAGGCAGCGCTAAGCACCGCGGCGAGTATCTCCTTCATGGAGTCCATAGGACTCCATTGAGGCTTTCACTGCCTGTCATATGACCTGCAGGATCTTGCCTTGCGCGAGATCCGGCAGGTCATTTGAGTGATCGCTGTTAGGTATTAATTCCACTAATGCTTGAATACTAATTATCCTAATGATTGTCTTGCTGTTTGTGACCATTAATGATGTACTTAATTAATGCTATATATGTTTATGATTGGTGAGCTGCATCTCACACGATATTGTACCTCCCCGATGACGCCCTTTCTTTTCCTGTATCCTCCCCACAAGCACCTTATAAATACTCTGCATCAAGGATGAATCAATAGAATAGATTACACACGAAACTCCACTCGTTTGTGTTTTTTATTCTCTGGTCGACCGTCCCAGGGTATGATGGAGAGGTGTTGCAGATAGTTGACTTGACTCTTTCAATCGCTGGGGGACCTACCTGAGTATTGTTGCTGACCATGCGCATCCCTTTATGACCACAGTGTACCCATCTTCTGTTGGCTACTTCCAGCAGGATAATGCACCATGTCACAAAGCTCAAATCATCTCAAACTTGTTTCTTGAACATGTTTCTTGAACATGACAATGAGTTCACTGTACTCCAATATCCTCCACAGTCACCAGATCTTAATCCAATAGAGCACCTTTGGGATGTGGTGGAACGGAAGATTCACATCATGGATGTGTAGGCTACAAATCTGCAGTAACTGCGTGATGCTGTCATGTCTTATATGGACCAAAATCTCTGAGGAATGTTTCCAACACCTTGTTATTATTATTATTTATTTATGAAGCGCCGGCATATTCCGCAGCGCTGTACAATAGGCACAGTATAGACATGGTTACAATACATTGAACAACATTTGGCAAACCGTACGGGAGGAAACGAGGTCCCTATTCCCGTAGGAACTCACAATCTAGAAGGGTTGGGGTTGGAAACAGGAGGAGAGAATCCTTGTTGAATCTATGCCACGAAGAATTAAGGCAGTTCTGAAGGCAAAAGGGGGTACTAGCAAGGTGTACCTAATAAAGTGGCTGGTGAGTATAGATGTATCCAAATGGTAATGAAAGCACTCAGGGACTTATGTTGAAAATAAAAGTTTATTAATCCATCACCATAAGTAGCTCTAACCCTAAAAGTAACCCTTAACCTAAAAGTTGACCGTGTCCAACGAATGCTTGAATTTGATTTAATTTGAAACTTTTCGAATGATCCCAAAAAACTATAAGAGGCATCGAATTTGGATGGGTTCGACTTGAAGCATCTTTTTTTATTCCGCACTTAATTAACACAATGTTTTTTCTGCATCCAGGAGGGGACGATTATACCAAAGAATACTGAGCTGTTCTCTTCTTAAATCTGCAGATATTTGGCAGACGTATGCAATGTATAATCATATTTTGTAGACAAACTACCATTTGTTGATTGTTTACTGACGGGATTTTAAAACTTTTAAGAGTATATTAAAGTGGAACGTTCTGAATTTGTTATGTTATATATACAGTTGCAAGAAAAAGTATGTGAACCCTTTGGGATTACGTGGAGTTTTGCATGAATTGGTCATAAAATGTCCTCTGATCTTCATCTAAGTCACAACAATTTGAAAAACACAGTCTGCTTAAAATAATACAACCCAAACATTATATGTTTTCATGTTTTTATTGAACAGAACATGTAAACATTCACCGTGCAGGGTGGAAAAAGTATGTGAACCTTTGGACTTAATAAGTGGTTGACCCTCCTTTGGCAGCAATAACCTCAACCAAACATTTCCTGTAGTTGCAGATCAGACCTGCACAACGATCTGGAGTAATTTTGGACCACTTCTCTTCACAAAACTGTTTCAGTGCAGCAATATTCTTGGGCTGTCTAATGTGAATCACACTCTTAAGGTCATGCCACAGCATTTCAATCGGGTTGAGGTCAAGAGGGACTCTGACTGGGCCACTCCAGAAGGCGTATTAATGTTTTGTTGAAGCCATTCTTTTGTTGAATTACTTGTATGCTTTGGGTCATTGTCCTGTTGCATCACCCATCCTCTGCGGAGCTTCAGTTGGCGGACAGATGGTCTTATGTTTTCCTGCAAAATGTCTTGATAAACTCTGGAATTCATTTTTCCATCAATGACAACAATCCGTCCAGGCCCTGAGGCCCTGAGGCAGCAAAGCAGCAAAGCAGCCCCAAACCATCATGCTCCCTCCACCATGATGAGGTTTTGATGTTGGTGTGCTGTGCCTTTTTTTCTCCACACATTGTGTTGTGTGTTTTTTCCAAACAACTCAATTTTGGTTTCATCTGTCCACAGAATATTTTGCCAGTAGTGCTGTGGAACATCCAGGTGCTCTTTTGCAAACTTCAAACGTGCTGCAATATTCTTTTTGGACAGCAATGGCTTCCTCCGTGTTGTCCTCCCATGTACTCCATTCTTGTTTAATGTTTTCCTTATTGTAGATGTGTCAACAAAAATGTTAGCATGTGCCAGAGATTTCTGTAAGTCTTTAGCTGACACTCTAGGATTCTTCTTTACCTCATTAAGCATTCTGCGCTGTGCTCTTGCAGTCATCTTTACAGGACGACCACACCTAGAGAGAGTAGCAACAGTGCTGAACTTTCTCCATTTGTAGACAGTCTGTCTTACCGTGGACACATGAACATCAAGGCTTTAGGAGATACTTTTGTAACCCTTTCCAGCTTCATGCAAGTCAACAATTCTTGATCGTAGGTCTTCTGAGAGCTCTTTTCTGCGAGGCATGGTTCACATCAGGCAGTGCTTCTTGAAACCAGTAAACCCAAAACTGGTGTGTTTTTTTAAATGGCAGGACAGCTTTCAGCAACACATCCAATAATATCACACTGATTGGACTCAAGGTTAGCTCACTCCTGGCTCCAATTAGCTCTTGGAGAAGTCATTAGGCTAGGGGTTCACATACTTTTTCCACCCTGCACTGTGAATGTTTACATGTTATGTTCAATAAACACATGAAAACATATGTTTGTGTTGTATTATTTTACGCAGACTGTGTATTTCAAATTTTTGTGACTTAGATGAAGATCATCAGAGCACATTTTATGACCAATTCATGCAAAACTCCACGTAATCCCAAAGGGTTCACATATTTTTTCTTGCAACTGTATATAAAAAAAATACCATTTGCCTGGATGCATATTTTCCAATGTTGTGAAAAACGTTAAAATTTTACAAATAGTTTCCCCGTTATTAAGTTTAGACTTCTCGTTTATTCAATTATACTGTATCATTAACCAGATCTATCTCTGCTCTTTTATCACTCTTCACTTCACCTGTTTTCATTTAGTACGTCATGGTCTTTTTTCACTGTTGCTGCTATTTATCATTTTTCTAATCTTTAAACGCTCATGCTGTCATCAGCCAACACTAATTTTTCCTCACCTATTTCTTATATTTTAATTTTGAACAAATGTATTTCGATAAGCAATCAGTTATATCATAGAAAGATATAACATGCCAGCTACAAAGTCTGGAAATAAAATATTCAATATACTAGTTTTAGAGTTATTAATCATACTAATAGGTAGTGGTATAAATTGAAACTATAAGATGAATGTGTATGAAGGGACACAGCAGTACTGGCTCCTACATGAAAAAGGAAAAACTTAACAATTACAAGGATGTTCAAAAACAAAGAAAATAGAGATATGTGCTGCTTAACGTCCATTCTAACAATGGAAGAATACATATACGACTGCACTTCCAGAAGATAGCAAAAAAGTACAGTACAAATAAAGCTTGTGTTATAACAATAATTTATGCATGCATCAATCATCGTGAATTGTTTAATCCTACTGATAGCTGTAGGAAGAGACAAGGAAAGACGATCGACCTTGAAGTCAAACTAAATGTAATATAACAGCATTGGGCAACTGGTAAATGTTATAGTTTATAATTCGGGTATGCTGCACTCAAATTGCACTCAGCCCTTAAAACCATGAAAACAATTCTCCAAGCTGTTAACCCCTTAAGGACCAAGGGTATTTATAGTCACTGCATTTATGATGGAACAGTTCTGTCATTGGTCCTTAAGGGGTTAAAAGATCTTCCCCACTGAACACTATTAGTCTTGTTAAAATGTAAGAGAGACCTATGTACAATATGGGAAAATTGCTGATAACTTGGATTAAGGACCAAACAGAAGCAAAGCGTTTTGGGAATGATAAATCTGCGAGTGCTGATACTTGTCACGTTTTTCACATTCCAACCCTGGAACTGATAACCTGTAAAACACAAGGAAACTGGAACCTGGGATACTAAAGAAACAATAGACTGATGGACTAAAGAAATAGGGTAAAAATAAACATAAACTTAACCTTGATCAAACAGAAATAGCAGGAAGCTCTCAGGAACAAAACTAAGACTGTAGTGAACCAATGCAAGAGCATTGTGATATGGGCCCATGGTTTTAAATAGGGAAGTGTATCAGCCCATATCACTAACAGTAGATCTAAACAGGCAGACACTTAACCCCTGAGCTACATCCCAGGGAAAAGCAACATAGAAACACATGGGAATATAGACATGAGGAATACAGAGGGCAGGGGGACAGGGTTAAAGGCAGGATGATGGGGGGCATGGCTTGAGGACTGCCTAAGATGGACGCTTGTTAGCTGAGCTCCGAGCGGACCCTGTCAATTTCAGCACTATATGCATCGTTTTCCCCGACATGGTGAGAGGGAAAAAGCACACATCCACTACTAGGACCCCGAGGGCACTAAACGGGCCAGCACCCGAACTTCTGGAGGCATTTTTCACACCGAGTCCACCAGACGCCACGTGCAGACTCACCCAAAATTGCAGCCTCTCCCGGGGATCGGACTTTTCTCTGCCAGAACTAGGAGCAGCCTCGCAGAGAATTGAGCGCTCCCTAGCCGAAATGCCCACACAAGCTGACATCCGGGAGATGGTGTCAGAGGTCCGAGAATCCCTCCAGCGTGAAATATCTGGAACAGGTGGAAACAAGGGTCCGTGGCCTTGAGCGGTCCACTGAGCAGGCGATGGAAGAGGCAACATCTGTTGGTGGGGATCCATCAACATCATCGGCTTTATGGAGACGTCTCGATGACCTGGATAACCGCTCCAGACTCCACAATCTACGGATCCGGGGAGTGCCGGAACGTGAAACAGAGCTCCACCGATACCTGACGGGCCTCTTTAATGCTATCCTAGGCTCCAAGGCGGTGGCACCAGAGGCTATCCTGAGAGCAGGCAATTCACCAAATCCTGGCGAATTGCCTGCACATACGGTGCCTGTTCGAGGGCAGTGAAAACCCCATGACAAAGCACTGCTTCGGCTATTCAGAGAACACAAACCAGCAGTGAAAGGTTCCCGAAATGCCCTGCCATTCGGTGGTTTAATTCGGCAAATTCATTCAGGAGAATCCCATAGGCTTCAATGTTAAAAATATTCCCGTTTTAATTCAATATCTAATAAACCGTTCATTATAAAATTCTGCAGTAAAGAGTCTCTTTATTTATAGATTTTTTTAGGATATTTTAAGCATTTTTCTTAAATGTAATATTTTTTTTTAAGTCACTTATTTTTTCTGTAACAGCCCTTTTTATTATCATTCCCTGGACCTCATATGTAAATTTCAGACATTTTCGCTCAGTAGTTTCTTTGCAAACAGCGTTTCACTTTTCAAACATTCATGCAAACTGTTTTTCTAATTTATTCACTCGTCTGCGGTGTCGGCTTTTTCCGACGGCTTCGCTGCGTGTGATCGGCTCCTGCTCGGGCAGGTTAATCCAGATGTTTTTGCGGGTTTTCGGCGTGCATTCGCCGGGTTTTGCGGTTCGTTTTCGTCGGGTTTGTGGTAGCTTTTCCCTGCAATTCAGGGACCCTGTGGTGTTTGCTGAATACACCGCAGGGTCACTGAAATGGGATCGGCAAAAGGAACCGATTTTAAGAGAATGAAAAGTCACCGAACGTGCGGTGACTTTTCGAATCTCTTTGCATAACCCTGTTAATCTTGCCCTCCAGGACGACCCGGAGGTTTTGGCAGACACCCGCCAATTAAGGTCGGATTTCTTTCAGGAGAACTTGACCCCAGACATACCTATTCCTACAGTCTGGGAAGCCCATAAGGTGGTGGTCAGAGGCCTCCTCATTAGCAAGGGGACGGCGGCTAAGAGGCTCCGTCAATCCCAATTGACAGAGTTGTTTGAAGTACGAAGGCTGGAAACTCAGCACGTGGATTTGGGGGACCCCCTTTTATTCCAACAAATGTTACAAGCTCGAACCTCCCTCACAGACCACTTTTCAGCGGACCTTAAATTCATGGCAAACGCCTTTTTTGCACTTAACGAGAACAAACCGGGACGCCTTATGGCCCAGATCCTTAAATCTCGACGTGTGAGATCATATATCCCACGCATCCGCCACCCTTCTAAAGAGATTACATTGAACCCGGATCTTGTAGCTGAGGGATTTCGAACATATTTTAGCTCGCCGTATTCCATCCAGGACACTCACTTTTCTGGCCTAAATACTGACAACATTGATGCCTATCTGGCCAATAAGACTCTTAAAAAATTGACTGCTACTGAAGCAGCAGACTTGGGTTCTCCAATCCAGGCTGAGGGGCTTGTTGCGTCCCTCAAACAGTTGAAACCGCGTAAATGCCCAGGTCCTGGTGGCCTACCTGTGGAATACTTCAAACTGCTACTACTAGAATCACTTACTCACATCCTCTCGACATTTACAGTTGTGTTCAAAATTATTCAACCCCCACTGAAATTGAGTGTTTTGGCCAGTTTGACATTGATTTTGATCATTCAGTCATCTTGCTTACAACTAAATCAAAGAGGCATGTGTAGGTCAGACAAATATAACATAACATTTATAATGAAATAACCACAAATGTCTTTTCTGTGCTCACATCATTATCAGTTTTATTCAACCCCTAAGTGACATTCAATCTTAGTACTTAGTACAACATCCTTTTACAGTTATAACAGCTTTTAAACGTGAAGCATAGCTTGACACAAGTGTCTTGCAGCGATCTACAGGTATCTTCGCCCATTCGTCATGGGCAAAAGCCTCCAGTTCAGTCACATTCTTAGGCTTGCGCACTGCAACTGCTTTCTTTAAGTCCCACCAGAGGTTCTCAATCGGATTTAAGTCAGGTGACTGCGATGGCCACTCCAAAATGTTCCAGCCTTTAATCTGCAACCATGCTCTAGTGGACTTGGAGGTATGCTTGGGATCATTGTCCTGTTGAAAGGTTCAACGTCTCTCAAGCCTCAGGTTTGTGACGGACTGCATCACATTGTCATCCAATATCTCCTGGTACTGAAGAGAATTCATGGTACCTTGCACACGCTGAAGCTTCCCTGTACCTGCAGAAGCAAAACAGCCCCAAAGCATGATTGACCCCCCGCCATGCTTCACAGTAGGCAAGGTGTTCTTTTCTTCATAGGCCTTGTTATTCCTCCTCCAAACATAGCGTTGATCTATGGGCCCAAACAGTTCTAATTTTGTTTCATCAGTCCACAGAACACTATCCCAAAACTTCTGTGGTTTGTCCACATGACTTTTGGCATACTGCAGTCGACTCTTCTTATTCTTTGGAGACAGCAAGGGGGTGCGCCTGGGAGTTCTGGCATGGAGGCCTTCATTACACAGTGTGCGCTGTATTTTCTGAGCTGAAACTTCAGTACCCACATCTGACAAATCTTTTCTCAGTTCCTCAGCAGTCACACAGGGACTTTTCTCCACTCTACGCTTCAGGTAGCGCACAGCAGTCGAAGTCAGCATCTTCTTTCTGCCACGACCAGGTAGCGTTTCAACAGTGCCCTTTGCCTTGAATTTGCGAATGATGCTTCCTATGGTCTCTCTTGGTATGTTTAACATCTTTGCAATCTTCTTATAGCCATTGCCCTTCCTGTGAAGAGTAATCACCTCTTCTCTTGTCTTCCTGGACCATTCTCTTGACTTCACCATGTTTGTAACCACACCAGTAAATGTCTAGAAGGAGCTGAGTATCACAGTCATTTTAAAGCTGCCTAATTGGTGCTTATTATGCTTTATTGCTGCTCCGTGACATCCACAGGTGTTTTCAATACCTGATTGAAAACACTTGAATGAACCTCTGTTCTTCAGAGTGGTAGTCTTTAAGGGGTTGAATAATTGTGTCAATGAAGAATTCGCAAAAGAAACATTTACTACTGTATTACAAAACCAATTGATGTCATTTTAGTTGCATATGGTTCTTTAAAAAGTCCTTGTAGGATTTCATTCTGAATACAATTACAAATGTACACTAAATTCCCTAAAACCCTTTACAGCATTGGGGGTTGAATAATTTTGAACACAACTGTAACTCCATTCTTTCGAATGAGGAGTTTCACTCTTCGTCGCTTGCGGCCATCATCTCCCTGATCCTGAAACCGGGTAAAGACTCACTTCAACCTTCCAGCTACCGGTCGATCTCCCTCCTTAATGTGGATGTCAAATTATTGGCAAGGGTACTGGCCACTAGTCTACAGCAGCATCTCCTGCGCCTTATAGATTTAGATCAGGTGGGCTTCATACCCGGGAGGGAAGCGAAGGATGCCTCTAGGGTGCTTAACGCAGTGTTTCTTGCTATGCGTAACAAGTCCTCATTTCTACTACTATCCACAGATTCTGAGAAAGCATTTGATAGGGTACTGTGGCCCTATCTGATGCGAGTCCTTCAGAAATTCAGCTTGGGGAGAGGGTTCCTGAAATGGATCTCCTCTCTTTATGCCTCTCCATCGGCTAGGGTTCAGGGTCAATGGGGCACTAACTGAGGGTTTTCCCATTTTGAACGGGACGAGGCAGGGATGCCCGCTGTCTCCGCTGCTTTTTGCCCTCTCCTTGGAGCCCCTATTGGCCTCTATTTGTGCTAATCCGAATGTCAAGGGCATACAAGAGTGGGAACACTGTCACAAGGTCTCGGTGTACACCGACGACCTTATGTTTCTCTTGACTACCCCAAAGACATCTCTACTGGCTGTAGTGCAGGAATTTCATCGATTTGGAGCGTTAGCAGGCTTGGCCATTAACGAGGACAAATCAGAGATATTAACCTCGTGGACCGGGCAGAGAATCTTACTTTACAAACACGGTTTAATTTTAGGTGGTGCACGACAAACTGAAATTATTGGGGATTTGGCTATGCGTGGATGTGTCCTGAACCCAACACTGAACTATGAACCCCTACTGAAGGCCGTGCGAAAGGACCTTATGGCGTGGTCCCCCAAACAGATTTTCTTTCTACCGAGGGTGGGAGTGTTGAAAATGAATGTCCTATCCAGGTTATTATACTTTCTGCACTCTATGCCTCTCGCTCTCCCCTCACATATTCTACTAGCAATATGTAAATGCTTCATCACTTTTATCTGGGTGGGTTCGCAACCTCGACTACGGTTTGCCACCATGTGCCACCTGACGTCTCAGGGAGGCCTAGCCCTGCTGGACATTCGTCTGTACTATTATGCCTCCCACCTGACCAGGATACTGGGTTGGATGTTGACTGCCCCCGCGAAGAAGTGGCTGGACCTGGAAGCTAATCTTGTGGGCAGCCCCTTGTGGTTTGTTCCATGGCTACTTCCAAATCAACTGTCACCATCGTGCAGAATGGTGCCGACTTTGGCCTGCACCATCCGTCTATGGCACAATCTCAGGATTCGTTATTTGCTTTCCTCATTCCCCACGCCGCTACTTCTACTTTCTCACAACCCGGTGTTCCCTGGTAGGGTCCGACCCCAGTTAAGGGAACAGTTCACGGCACATCCAGGTTTGTTAGCTATGCACGTGTTAACGGATGGTCAGTTTAAACAGATCCCCCCTCGGCAGAGGGCATACAACCGACGCTCCTGGACTGCTTTAACTTCCAGCAGGTCAAACACTTCCTGAAGGCACTTCCAAGTGGCACTTCCTTGACGAGACTGCTCACACCTTTTGAAAACTTCTGCGCCTTGGGAATTGCTCTCTCACGTAGCCTCTCACTCTGTGCTGCCCTGTCCAATCATCCGATGCGGACTTACCGGCATTTGTGGGAAAGTGGGGTGCTTTGCTTGGTAATGGTAATCCCCGAGATTTATTGGTCCAAGACCTTTAATCTGCTTCATCACGGCACCCCCATTACCAAACTGAAGGAGATTTCATCTAAGATTGTAGCCATGTGGTATACCACACTATTGTGGCTTGCACGCATTTACCCCACTCACACTGCTGGCGCTGCCACCGAGATCAGGGGATGTAGTTCCACTTATGGTGGAGCTATCCACTTCTTACCCCTTTCTGGCGAGCCGTTCAGACTCTGATCTTTCACACCATGGATGTGGATCTGGCTCTTGACCCAAAGATTTTCCTCCTCAGCCAGCTGGCGATGTCCAAGAAAACGTTGAAGTCGGTACTACTGATGGTGGCCCGTGCACTAATACTGTTACATCCTTGGCCCCCGCAGCGCTTCCTGGGGGGTCAGGGCGCCAGGTGGCATCGCTGTCTAGCCTGTTGCCAGTAGTAAGAGTTGGAAAAACGGCATCTGAGGGGGCGGAGCTAGGCATAATTGCAAGGAGCCATCAGCCTTTAAAAGAGGGTCAGTGCAGCTGCTCCTTGAACTGTCGTGGGAGTAATTTGGAGTGGAGTTCTAGTTCATGTATCTGTTATTTCTAGTCCTAGTTCGTGTCTCTGTTATTTCTAGTTCTAGTTCATGTATCTGTTATTTCTAGTTCATGTATTCGAGTTTCATGTTCATGTATCTGAGTTTCTAGTCTGTTTTTTCTGGTTCATGTTTTCATGTCTGTTTGTCTGTCTTTGCTATACAGAAGCCTATCGTTGATAGTAGGCCTGCCTGCAGGCTATTGAACTTTGTGTTCCCCCTCTGTTTAGCTAAATTCATGCTTATGAGTTTCTAGTCTGGTTTATATGGTTTATGTTTTCATGTCTGTCTGTCTGGTTTCAAGGCCTTATCTCAAGGCATCCAGTTTTGTGTCTAGATCAGTGTCATGTTTGTTACTAGTTTCTAGATTTAAGTCCTGTCCAGTCTGTTGCTGAATTCATCTACTGTCTTGTATCCTGTCGTGTATCTATCGTTGATAGCAGGCCTGATTGCAGGCTATTGAACTTTGTGTTCCCCCTCTGTATAGCTTGAGTACATACTGAATCTAATCTTAGATTGTAGGCCTTCCCTGCAGGCTAATGAACACAAGTGTTCCCGCTCTGTATGTCTCAAAAGTAAGTCTTGCATCAACAATCTTGTTCATGTTTTTGTATCACGTTATGTCTATGTATCTGTACACAGATAGTTAATGTGTTTTCACCCAGCGACCTCCTGGCCACGAAGCCATTTGGAGCTGAGGTGATAATTAGGTTTCTTGTAGTACCTCCCTGGTGTGGGAATCAAGGTATTACAGCCTTTCTTGCTGTCTGTGTTTTCAGTATCTGTATCTAGGTATTGTGTGACTGCCCTGCAGGCTGCACAACTCATTACCCATTGATATCCAGCAATCTTGTTCACGTCTGTTCATGTATCACGTCAAGTCTATGTATCTGTACCCAGATAGTTCATGTGTTTACACCCAGTGACCTCCTCGCCACAAAGCCATTTGGAGCTGAGGTGATAATTAGGTTTCTTGTAGTACCTCCCTGGTGTGGGAATCAAGGTACTACAGCCTTTCCTGCTGTCTGTGTTCAAGAATCTGTCCAAAAGAATCCAAAGAAACGCTACTCCAGGGTAGCACCATTAGCGCACCGTAACAAATACTAATACCAATCTATTGGAATTAATCCGATGTTCTTTCACCCAGGGCGCTGGTTGAGAGGGTCGAAACTATCAGATCCCATGAAATGACATCCCTGCCCCCAGAATGCTGGGCTACGGCCCATTATGCTCCCTGGTTCCACTCGGATGCCTTTGTGTCATCTGCGGCTTTCCGGCACTGGCTGAAATTGCCACGCATTTGAGTGAAATGGGGAGAGGTCTGCCTGTGTCCACCTCTGTGCCCAGGACTCTCCCACTTTCTTCCCGCCATCCTGAGCTGATTAGCACTATTTCTTATTGGCTAGAGCCACATAGTTGAAAGACTTCAACCTCCCTATCCCGCCCAGTACCATCCCCATCCCTCAGTCCCCCCTTATTTTTTTTTTCGTCTTCTCCTTCCTATTACCCTTTTACCCTCTTCTTTCTTTCTCTACTGCTCTCTCTCCTTTTATTCTCATACTGACCACACAATATTGCTTATCGCCACATATACTGTTGATATGCCTGTAAATCTTACTAAGTGGGGAGCGCCCGAACGGACATCCTTCGGTACTATGTTCTCTACCCCACAAATAACACTTCCTATGATCTTGTTTAAAATTTGAACTAATGCTTTCTGATTTGTCCGTATTGTTACTATGCTTGTACTTCCGAACTTAAATCACCGTCACTCCGTAATGTAAACTGTACGCTACTTTGTGTTGTTATTCTGCCTCAAATGTTTTGAACATTAAAGGTTAAAGACAGGATGACAGTGTTGTTAGGAGGCACCGCTGCTGGCTACAAATTAAAATGCGCCAATCATGCTAAAAACAGCTTTAGGTCATTGAAAGTTCTCCAAAATCTGCCTATGCATTGTGTTAGCCATACTACTAACAGATGGATAGTATATAAAAACGAACAATCAATTGAATATAAAGCTCTCTGAGCTTCCTGCTTGAATCAGTCCCGTGGCATGCCGCATGATGCATGTATTTTTGTGAAATGATTTATGGCTGCAGAACAGGTGAACACTCCCCCAGAGTTGTTCTTAAAATCCCTAGTGAGCATTTGAAGTTGAATTTAGATATGATGCAGACAACCCTCCTTCTCTGAAATTGTATCCTCCTGGGAAAGTTTAACTAATAATCCTTCCCCGAAGTACCGAGGTCCCCTTTTTGATTGCCAGCTTTTTTGATGCTGACAAACCCCCTCTGCTAAAAACCTCTGTTACATTTGCCATGGAATGGGGATAATAATAAAATATTTAAGGCACTATCACCTGGCATGAGCTAACCCTAGTGTCAGGAACTTAAGTAGAAAACTTAAAGAATACAAAGAAAAGCATGTAATGCAGCAGGATTTTATATATGGAATAAAAGTACTGAAATCACTCATAAGTGTTAGGTTGTGGGTCTGGAGCTCAGGATGCAGAGGGCAGAATCATGACCTCTGGTTAGAATGGCAATCTGGTGGGTAGTCAAATAGCAATTCCGTGGGCAGCAAAGCAATGGTCAAGGGTAACAGCCAAGGTCAAAAGCCGGAGATCACAAGCATGGGTAAAACACACTCTGAGCATCCCCCAGAGAGTAGGCTTTAAATAAGGTGCAGTAGTCAAGACCACCCCCACTCCCAAGCCTTGCCCTCTCAGTCTCAACCTTCACAAATGTCAGAGAAGTAAAATGCTCAGGTGTTCTAAGTCAGGGCTCAAAATTTGAAGTCCCAAGCTACTAACCTGGACATAAGAGTTACTCGCCACCAGTCGCTCCACCTAACCCCTACCCAGCCCTTAACTCTGCTCCTAAACACCCCCCCTTATCTTTTATATACCCCAGTATTATCTTATGAAATTACACTGTTAAAGGTTTTATTTAGAATAAAGTTACAAAAAATTACTTTAATACCCATACATCAGACCCCAGATCCATGTATACCCAGACATCAGACCCCAGATCCATGTATACCCAGTCATCAGACCCAAGTGTGAGCAGAGCTAGGAGGCAGGGAAGCTCCTCTCCACCCCTTGCCAGTGACAGGCAAGCTGGGTCAGGTTAGGCATCTGATCCCTGCCACCGTGCAGCCTGGGGAAGGGGGGGCTGCATGGACGCACTGCTGGAATACGTACCACAAAATTATTTATTGTGCTGCCTGCGTGTGCATTTCCACTCGCCCTCACTTAATTTCCACTCGCCAAATGCGAGTAGGCGAGTGGAAATTTTTAGCCCTGTTCTAAGTAACCATTGTCTAAGTTGTGGACATCAAGGCTCCACTCCAGCTTGTCACAAGTTCATCACCACTCAGTCACCTTAAGATGAAGTGGAAGGAGGGTTTCCCAATATACATGCCAATGATGAGCAATGGCAGCACCAGGCACCCCAGGATGGCAGACACCCCATGTGCCCGGCAGAGGCTTGTGGGTTGAGGTAGTAATACAGCAGGGGTCAAGACAACATATTCCAGAGACAATAAGAATTGACTCTGTTTTTTCAGGTGACATGACAACTTTGGTATGCCGCAGCCCTCTCTGTGGTATTTTCTTGAGCGGTTCTCAAATACAGAGATAAAAAAAAATTATAGGGCGACGAATATGATGATCAGCATCATAAGATAAAGAAGAATTTCACTCAGTAATTTTTGAGTCACAGAATAACCTGATTCCAGTGTATGTGTTTGTGACACCCTTCAGGTGGTGTCTTATCCTTTTTTGTTCCTTCCCGGTATCAGCAATGGTTCTTTTTTCCCTTTTAATGGAAGAGATGGACCCAAACACTATTTACACTTTTTGCAGTGGATTTTTGTAATATGCTAAACATTCTAGTGTGCCTTATTGCATTGGTGTGAGACACGCAACACAGGCGTCATTATCTGGATAAAAGTCTTCATTTATGAAAATGTGATATCTCATTGTCTATGTATTGATACAAGACCTAGAGAATTTTATTGGTAAACAGTATATTCAATTAGTCATGTACTTTGATGTATTTCTTGTTTAATGCCATACGGAAGGTACAATACAATGTTTAATTGAACATGCACTCCCTATTTATATTTAAAAATCAGTATTGCCCATACTGCTCATATAATTCTGAGATTTTATATTTTAAAACCAAATTTTGAATGAAAGAGAAATACATAATAAATAATATGTTATTTATTGTTTGTAAAACATACATAAACATGCTTTTGCATTAATAATTTGCCATGATTAACCTTTGAATACAAACAATGGTATAAATAAATGGATTTCCTATCCAAGGAATCTAAGGTAATTTTGATTATACATGTCCTCTCATTAATCACTGATTAATGTTAATGTTATTGCCCACCTGAATCTTATTAGTTTCTGTTTTGGCAGTCATTGCTCAGCTGCAACAGAGATGGGAAAGGAAATGTGGTTGTCTAAACCAATTTAAGAAATTGACAGCAAAATCCATGGTAATCTCTAACTGGACAACTGAAAAGGGATTAGAATAAAGCAGATAATGGACAAAATACCCTGCCTTGAACTACTGCTTATGTTTTGCACAAAATGCAGAAATAGATAGATAGACATATTATCAATTATTTATATTTTTTCAGTTCAATCAATGTGTGTTACGCATAACGAAAAAGCGACAAAAACTTAAACAGATTTTTGACAACGAACAACAAATACGTAACTGGCGGCGCGATAAATATCGCTGTAGGATCTTATGGTGGTTCTCTTGTCTTGTCTCGTTCACATATATGATAAAAAACAAAGAGAATACAATAGTGCAGACGAAATACAACGGCAATAGTTATGAATACTGTATTGTTCCCACTCACAAAAGGAGAGCCCCAGCACTGGCTCTGAGTGGGTCAGCGCATGTGGTCAATGGTTCTCCTCTGAAGGGGATAACCTATCGCCTTCAGTGATGACGGTTGGCTTCCGATATGGGTGTGAGAGGGAACATGTAGAAAGAAGAGAAAAACTCCTTTGCGTAGATCTATCAAACACACAATGCAATATTGATGAAGGAGTTGAACTCACGTGGGTTGGAGCTTAAAGCCAAGCTCTAGGACAGACCGCTTGTGGACTTATTAGAGGGAAAGTCCATAAAAACCTCTTTAGACAGCAAACACACCAGGGACTGATGCAAAGAAAAATTTAATAGAACTTTAAAACATTATATAAAATAATAAAAAGCAATATCTGGCTCAGCCAGTATACCCAGACGCGTTTCGCCACAGTATGCGGCTTCCTCAGTCGGAAGACCTGGAAAGGAGCTACAAATCTGATGGTAGTGGTAAGGATTCCTACCAGCCACCGAGTGTATACTACACATGTGAACACCGCTTAGAGCCGGTTTATATTGGGTCAAGAAAAAGTGAGTTTGACATAGATCACGTTGTGTGTAATTTCAACAGTTCAGGGCGTATTGCGCAATGTATGTCCTGTTTTTATCTTTTAGGACACTCGAGGTACAATATTTACCTGTTGGACCTACATGTATGTGTGAGGACTCTTTGGGCCCTATTACATTTTTTCGCGCAAACATTAACGCGTTTCGCAAAAATGCATTAACGCGAGGGGCAAAACCCTTTGCGCTGAATGTCGTATTACAGTGTTCTCGCAAACAATGCGCGTATTCGTCTACCGCGGGTGAACCTGCGCGAACCCTTTACGAGCGTAATGTACTGTACGTATCCTATACTTAACATTGTGAGCGCAAATGCGTTTGTGTGCTGGTACGCTGATGGTATTACAATCTATGCGCAAAATTTAACGCACAGCGTTTGCGCGCATAATTTTAATGACTTCTAAAACCTGGTGTTAATGGCAAATCTGAACGTCCTGGCCAAACCCAAATACACCAGCCAAAAAATAAAAATACAGCAAAGCATAGTTATACATTCTACGCGTACCCAAACAATAAAATGGAGAAGTTGTGTGTGTTTTTAATATTGCTGCAGCATATATACTCAGATTGACTTTGGCAGGCGCAAAAACTTAGCGGGAGACAATTGTGGTTCTTAATTCTGATCGGCTGAATCGCGTGAAACAGTCCGTACACCGATTTTTGCACGCAACGTTAATGCACGCACGTTTTTGCGTGTCTTTTTTACGCGCGTTATTTTTTGATGGATGAAAAAATGCGCGAGGATTGTAATACCAGCGTTAATTTACGCGCGTTAAAGTTTAACGCTTCGCGCAAAAAATTCACGCGTTGCGCAAGCGTTTTTGCATGAAGATTGTAATAGGGCCCTTTTTGTTTTAATCTTCCCATGATAGACTGCAGGATTTCTCACGCAAAGCTCCCTTCCTCTGGAGTGCTCTACCTTGTACTATAAGACTTCCCCTAGTTTCCTTTCTTTCAAACGCTCCCTTAAGACATTCCTATTCAGGCAAGTCTACCACCCAACTCACTAATACACCTCACTGCCTCAATCAGTCCATCACTCTCACCTTGCAGTCCTCTCCTCCTGTTTCCACCCCAACCCTTCAAGATTGTAAATTCCCAAGGGAATAGGGCCCTCGTTTCATCCTTTACTGGTTTTTCAAATGTTGTTCAGTCTCAATGTATTGTAATACAGTAAGTAGTGAAATTTATACAGCCCTGAAATATGGGTACAAATAATATCTTAGATAAAAAGTGGTGGGTTTCTTCAATATGGGGCACCTGCATATAATAATCAGGTAAGCAAATTCTCCAATAAGCCTTATGGAGTAATTGATAAAAGGTGGAAATCCACTAATCAAGCATATACATTAAATATACTGTACATTGCGCGGTCAGATTGTGCAGGTATGGTGCGGGTGCAATACATATAGTAAACCGATCGCATAATCTCCAGGACACCTACACATACATACATACACTGCCAGTCCCCCCCATATACTCACACACTACCAGCTCCTGTGCTGTCCACCTGTGCTACCTTATAGCAAGCGCCGGCCCTGTGTATGGTTCATAGTGGCTAACAGTCTCTGTCTTACCAGACATGTTGCGAGTAGCAGTGAAAATTTCAACAGTATAGTCTATTACACTTTTATTTGCTTGGGAATTATTGGTGCATATAGTTACCGCAAATTAATGACTTCTATACTTTTTACAGAAGCCTTTAACTTGTGGATAGGTAGGGAAGAATAAGCTATTCCAACAGAGCTCATTTTTTTCAACTTGAGATGGTATTCTGAAAAAAATACTGGCCCTCAGACCCTGGTGCTTAGTGAAACCACTTAACACTTTAAAATAATTATATCCAAAAAATACCAAACTCACCTCTTGTCCCAAAGTTCAGAGGGTGACACAATTCGCTGCTTCCTTTGGCCGCGTGTAGCAGCACACTACAGTTAGATCCAGGTTTTCTCCCGCAGCCCCAGCTTGACTCCGTACGTATAGGGTTATACTTAAATTCATTGAGTCCTGTGGAATCCAGAAGCAAATAGCAATGGGGACGACACTGATGTCGATCAGTAAATTCTAAATATTTTGTGTTGAGTCAAGTTCGGTCAGAATAGAGTCATTAACAGAGGTGCACATGCATAATGGCTTACTCACAATTTATCTAATTGGGGTATCTTTATTGATGGCTCGGTTGGAATTGGTTATGTGTAAATGAGTTTGATGTGTGTTAAAATATTAAGATTTACCCATCTACTTTAATTAATGTTACTAATATTAGTGATATTGCAATCGTTGTTTTACTCCTATTTATTGTCACAATTTCATTTTTATGGTTAAAAAAAAAAACAGCCACTGCTGAACATGAAAACTAAATATCAATCATTTGTTGTGGATTTAGGAAATCCTTATTCCATAACTAACCTCAAAAGATAAGAAAATAGGGTGGGATCTCTTCCAAACTAACATGCTATACTTTGAGTACGAAGTCCCAGGAAATGGATTAATCCTGTAGAAGCCTGGGGCAAGCAAACATGTGTCTACGTTCTGTAATTGGACTAGAGCTTTCAGTTTCAGATGAACGATTTGTATGAATTTTGGGTGATTCATCAATTAGTCTGAATCGTAATGAATTGAACTGCCACTTTGATGAAATAAATGAAAAAAGAACTGTGTGACAGAAGATTTTTCTGGGCATCGTTTGGTTTTGATTCCCGTGATTCCGGCACCAAAATGGGTGAGAGGAAGGAAAAAGGATGGTGTAGATGTGGTCTGTCCAATGATGTGACCTGTATCACCTGCTCAATTCTCAGGCAGAAAACAGCTAATGATGTTAGCCAGTAAATGTTAATCTTGTCACAGGGAAATTGACCACCTGAGTAAGAAAAGGCAGGGCAGTAAATGTATAAATGTAAATGTTATATTTTTGAAAAGTAATGTAATTTAGGTACTTAAATATCATAATGTTTAATAATTCATTAAACATTCAATTCATCATTCAAGTATCTATAAAATGAAATGTAATTTTGCTCCTTCATAAAATTATAATTCATAATTTTACATTAACACATAATGTAATATATGTATAGATCCATAGTAGGTTTGCATGCAAAGGTAGCATGATATTGGAGGAAACCCCTTAAAAATGCTACAACAGTCTGACAAAAAGTGAATAACCTGTACATGTGCCGGTTTTGCCCCTGTTTTTTAACAAACCAAATTTTTGAAAATGAACACCAGGATCTCCAACCTCATATTTTTTTTTTTTAACACTGGCTTGAAATGAGAATAATGAGCTACCATTGAACTGCCAATTATTATCTAGCTAGCCATTAATTAATGGTTCTTGCACTTACACTTCTTGAGTATGGAAAGTATTTACAGTAAGGACCTGTTATAGCCATGCCACAAGCAAAGTTTGTGGCTTGACCAGAATAACAGCTCCAGGTGTTAAATTAGCAATTGGGGTCTTTACCCCTTTCACTGCTGAGCACTGGCGTGCGCAGCCCGTTACATTAGGGTGTGCACCTACCCAACATTTATTAACTGAAAACAAATGTTTAGAAGATTTTTCACAAAATGCACATTTTTTATTAGAAATAACAAACCTTTAATCAGAAATACAGTCAGCTTTTATGCTGTTCATCATGAACCAGGTAAGGTACATCTAAAATATCAATGTAGGAGTTGAAAGAGGACCTCTTCACCCATCATGGCACCCAGGCACACCCCCTGCGCACGCCTATGCTGCTGAGCCATTTCACTTCTGTGTGCTGAACTCATTTTTACTGGTTTTGATCATCGTGTTTAAATGCGATTTGAAGTCCTGTTTTATTATATGACCCAGACAAATTATATCATTTTTTTACAGCAGACTCGGCAGATTCATAATATAGAATTATTATATGTGTACATCATGTCCTGCCAGAATGCTATAAGAAAAAATGTAAAAAAAAAGTGAGTTTTCAAGAAAATTTCAATCATCTACAGCGTGTAAAGAGATTTTCACAATCTTTTATGCAAGCCTTTGCGGTTATATATTCTATAGGTACACTCGTTACAAATATTACAGATGGGAAACCGGTACTGTATTTTTAGGAGAAAAAATGTGATTTTAGTTGAAAGTGAAAAAAATTATATTTTTCATTAGTGCAGCATTATTGTGTCATATTATAATTTAAAAGTAAACAATAGTGCTGCATTAATAAATTAAAAAAAGAAAGAAAAATCTATTTTTAAATATTTATTTTTATTAATTTATTTATTTTTAAAAGTTTTGTTTTACACCAAACTTGGTCATATTTAATATATTTGGAAACGCCATGCTCTGGCCTTTCCAAAGATACCAAACATGACCCTCTAGCTGCCACCGATCAGAAGATACATTAGTCCTTTGGATCTCCTCTTTCCACCATAGGTGGCAGCTAGGGGTTAACTCCCGAACGGATGTCATTGCTTCCAGAAAGATGCCATCAGTGGGTGGAGGGAGATCCCAGAGGCTTGGCTGACATCGTGATCCAGCACCTATGGAGTTAAAGACAGTCATAGCTGGGAAGCGCAGACTGTGTCCTTTCCAGCGGGGCCTGCCTTTCGTCTGTGGCTGCAAGCGATGGGGGGAGAGAGAGAGGGGTCCTGAGGATCCTCCCCTTCAGGCACTATCCTTGCTCTGGCAGGGGGGGTGCCTGAAACAGACGTCATCACGCCCGGCAGACATCAGTCCACTGGCCAGGGTCTCAGAGGCAGGACTGACATCAAAGATGTCAGCCTGCCCCGGGAGACCACAGCGTTCGGTCGAAATACCGGCCGATCGAGACGACGCGCTGAGCACATCCGCCGCAGCCAAGTGGTTAAGGGTAATGGCTGCCCTATGTTTATTGTCTTTAACAGATACTGTAAATAGCATACTGGATTTATTTACTATTCTGAGGGATAGAAAAGGAACATTTCCTTGCTTTTATAAAGAAAAAAAGGATGAAAACAGAATAGATAGCCTGATTTTTTTTTCAAATTTATACATGTGATCTATAATATAATATATTGTAACAGTACACTGACCCTTCACTATCACATTAAGGAAAAAATTCAGAGAACAAGTGATTGAAATCAAGCTGCAAGAGCCCCTTCCTTGCACAGCAATACCTTGTACTATGTACTTTACACCAGGAGTTCCTCTCATCTTCCCAGAATATTGAGGAACAAGCTATATTTCTATAAGCACATTATTTGCATATTTCTACAATATATTACACTTAATCCATAGCACACTGTGTGTTTTGCAGAACAGAAAATTTGGTTTGAGTGTGTGTGCAGGAAAAAATCTGTGTGATGAATTATCTAGACTCATGCTTCCTAATAATACTCTAAATTAATGCTGTCCCAAGACAGCCCCAGCTTGTTTTGTACTAAATTATAATTAATGTTTATGGAACAGATTTTCCGGTTCATATGATTTAGCAAAATAAATTTGAATTCATAGCATTTTTGACTGCAAGGCATTTCATAGTAAAGGCAAAGCACAGATAGACTTAATATAACATATCAGATTGTATAATAGCTTTGTTTATTGTTGAAAAATATACCTAATTAAATAGCTGAAATATCTGGTGTCACAGATGTTATGTGAATGAACAGAAGAGTCACAGTCTATTAAGGTTTTAATGTTCTTTCTTTAATTTTTGTACATCAGACTTCTTAGAATGGTAGAACAATGGTAATGTACAATGGTAATTGTACAAAAAGAATGTTATAGCACAGCACTTGCAATAAATAAATTCAATAGGATACACTGAATGACACTTTATATTGCCGCAAGAACTTCACTTTAAACTTCTGACCAAATGCATACATTAAGACAATAATTATGAACATCTACGTATGTCGAATAAGGCTCATTTCTTTTATATTTTCGACTTTCCTTTACTAAGGACATTTCTAGAGTCTAAAAATATATGTGACTTCAGCCCTTAAATGTAATTGAACTCCCTCCCCAAGCCACCACTCACAGTACGCCTTCACAGAGCTCACACAAGCATGGTGACTTCTTCACAAAAATCAAAAACATATCACAGAAATCACTCTCATACACAAGCAAGTGCAAATCTGTTGCATAAATCAATCATACACTTGCCATTCCTTCACAGTAAACACACTTACTCCCACGTCATTGCCACTCTGTTACATAAATCACTATTTCACATGTGCACTCAGTCACAGACAATCACACACACACCTCAGTCACCTATACATTCACAGTGTCTTGTGGTATTTGCTGTGCTATTTCCTTGATTTGTACTGTATTTGTATTGTTCTTATGTTGTCTTGAAATATTTATCTATGCTCGCTTTTAGTCGTGAGAGCTGGGTTCAACCAAATCATTCCTACCTTGCACTGGGAACTGGAGGAAACCATTTCTGGTAATGTGCCATTCTCCTCCCTACCATGTGGTGGAGGGACGTTCCTTACTTGGACTTTTAGACCTGGGTGTGTGTTTGGAATAGGGGAGTGTATTCGATGTGTTAATGCTGGGGTATTATTTACCTATGTTAGGCTGTCCATCCCCTGTGTGTTATCCCATTGGTTCCTCTGTTCCTTCACTGAGTGTGGCCTGTGTGTTTCTATTATGCTGTAAAAGTTTGTTGAAGTCTCTGTTTTCATCCTACAATGAGCTCTGGCTATTGACTGGGCCAGAATCAGTACCTCTTCGGGAGACTGATGATGAGAGGGAGCAATTCTGCAATGATACACCCACGCCGCGTACCAAACTCCATGACAGTAGCATTCAGTAAGGCCTGAGATCTGGAATATAGGGCTGGAAATTGCTAGTTAGAAGGAGCTTATTGTTATATTGGATGACAAATACAATATTTGTATTTACCTCTGAGTTCATGCTATCATTGTAGATGACCCTGTTTGCTCTATTTCAAATTGTGCAATTGGTAGGCTTACTTTAAACTATGCACATCTCAGTTGGAGAGGCTATCTGTAGAATAAAATAGAAAGCACACTTCAGACATCAAGAGAATTTCCCTATCCCTCTCCTAATTACTGCTATTGAGATCAAACTTATTAGCCAATTAATGTAAAAAAAGATTGAATTCTTTTTTTCCAATTTTATTGACTTCATGTTTGTCAAAGTAGTTTTAAACCAACCTGGCTAAAAGTATACCTTTTCTCTTACCTATCTTTTGTATGGCTACAGAACAATGTGTAACTTGTCAAACTAATATATGTTTCACCCCAACATGCCTCTCTAACACCAATTCTTTCATGCTGTTCCACATGTGCTGATGCCTCCAGCAGTCACGTGATTATGCAAGGCTGGACAATGTTCAAATTTGAAAGATTGCAAAGTGCAGTTGCAAGACAAAGTATGTGACCCCTTTGGGATTACGTGGAGTTTTGCATGAATTGGTCATAAAATGTGCTCTGATCTTCATCTAAGTCACAACAATTTGAAATGCAGTCTGCTTAAAATAATACAACACAAACATTATATGGTTTCATGTTTTTATTGAACAGAACATGTAAACATTCACAGTACAGGGTGGAAAAAGTATGTGAACCTTTTGGACTTAATAACTGGTTGACCCTCCTTTGGCAGCAATAACCTCAACCAAACATTTTCTGTAGTTGCAGATCAGACCTGCACAACGATCTAGAGTAATTTTGGACCACCTCCCTTCACAAAACTGTTTCAGTGCAGCAATATTCTTGGGATGTCTGGTGTGAATAGCACTCTTAAGGTCATGCCACAGCATGTCAATCGGGTTGAGGTCAAGAGGGACTCTGACTGGGCCACTCCAGAAGGCGTATTTTGTTTTGTTGAACTACTTGTATGCTTTGGGTCATTGTCCTGTTGCATCACCCATCCTCTGCGGAGCTTCAGTTGGCGGACAGATGGTCTTGCAAAATGTCTTGATAAACTCTGGAATTAATTTTTCCATCAATGACAACAATCCGTCCAGGCCCTGAGGCAGCAAAGCAGCCCCAAAACATGATGCTCCCTCCGCCATGTTTTACAGTGGGGATGAGGTTTTGATGTTGGTGTGCTGTGCCTTTTTTTTCTCCACACATAGTGTTGTGTGTTTTTTCCAAACAACTCAATTTTGGTTTCATCTGTCCACAGAATATTTTGCCAGTAGTGCTGTGTAACATCCAGGTGCTCTTTTGCAAACTTCAAACGTGCTGCAATATTCTTTCTGGACAGCAATGGCTTCCTCCGTGGTGTCCTCCCAAGTACTCCATTCTTGTTTAATGTTTTCCTTATTGTAGATGTGTCAACAAAAATGTTAGCATGTGCCAGAGATTTCTTTAAGTCTTTAGCTGACACTCTAGGATTCTTCTTTACCTCATTAAGCATTCTGCGCTGTGCTCTTGCAGTCATCATTACAGGATGACCACGCCTAGGGAGAGTAGCAACAGTGCTGAACTTTCTCTATTTGTAGACAGTCTGTCTTACCGTGGACACATGAACATCAAGGCTTCTGGAGATACTTTTGTAACCCTTTCCAGCTTCATGCAAGTCAACAATTCTTGATCGTAGGTCTTCTGAGAGCTCTTTTCTGCGAGGCATGGTTCACATCAGGCAGTGCTTCTTGAAACCAGTAAACCCAAAACTGGTGTGTGTTTTTAAAGGGCAGGACAGCTTTCAGCAACACATACAATAATATCACACTGATTGGACTCAAGGTTGGCTCACTCCTGGCTCTTGGCAAAGTCATTAGGCTAGGGGTTCACATACTTTTTCCACCCTGCACTGTGAATGTTTACATGTTATGTTAAATAAACACATGAAAACATATAATGTTTGTGTTGTATTATTTTAAGCTGACTGTGTTTTTCAAATTGTTGTGACTTAGATGAAGATCAGAGCACACTTTATGACCAATTCATGCAAAACTCCACGTAATCCCAAAGGGTTCACATACTTTTTCTTGCAACTGTATATCCAAACTGTCCTCAGTGAATATAGCAGGTTGAAAAGAAGTTTCCCTGAAGACATGGGATAAGCTCATTTTAATTGGCCAAAAGGCTATTGATTAATGTTTACAATACCGTCTGTAATGTAGCAATTGATTCCTGTCTCATTTCTCGTAAGTGTCAGTGCCACTTAAAAGGACACACTCCCTGCTCCAAACTTACTTCAGACTATTGGACAGATTATAACACAATAACCTTGTGCCTGTTAATCAAATGAATTAAGTATTTGGATCCATTTTCTATCTATCTAAACACACTTATACAGTCATACGCACACATACATTACATGCGCATAAATATTAAAATTTACAGGGTTATTCAAAGAGCACCGAAATGTCACTGACATTTTGTCGCTCTCCTGTTCGCCAGCACTTCGGTGAGTTCGATTCGCTGACCCGGCGGTGAATTCAGCATTCACCACAGGGCCCCCAAAGTGCGGTGAATCGACCTGAAAAACTGCCAAAAAACGCCAGATCGATCAAAAAAAACGGCAAAAACCTGCCGAATGCATCCAACGATCTGCTGCAAAACCGAAAAAAGCCGCCGAATAGGCTGCCGACCAGCCACCTGAAAAAGCTGCCAAGCCGCCGAACAGGGTAAAAAAAAATTCCATTTTTAAAAGGCATTTGCAAAAAACAGCTGCATGAAAATTACTGGAAATAATATATAAGGTCCTAAGAATAATAATAAAAAGGTATGTTACAGAAAAAAGAACCCCATTTAAAAAATATCTACAAAAAAAGAGACCTTTTGCTGCAAATGCAAATAATAAACTGTTGAATAAATATTTAATTAAAAAAAAGGGAATTTTTCTATTGTTTCAATCCTTTTCCTGCAGATGTCACTTCTGTGAGCAACCAGTGTCCCAGAGAATTTCAAGCAGCAGGCACAGACTGGCTATGCCCCCAGCAAGAACAGCTAAACACAAACTGCTGATGCATTTTGAACTGTGTAGAAGAGCATATTTGCAAGTTAAAATCATTCACAATAAACTTATTTTGTTTGTTTTGCTCTAGAACTGCCAGGGTCACTAGGCGGGGGGGGGGGTAGAACCCAGGTGCAGAGACGCGATATAAGGTTCAAGATCGAGGTACCAAGGGATATGCCAAAAGATGTGGTCAGGGACTTATTTGTGTCAAGAATGGGTGGCGAATCAAGAACTGATACATAAGAAAATCATGTACACAATGCTTCTCAAGGTAACACTAACAGGAGTGATACAACGCTGAAGCAACTAGAGACTGACCAGGGAATCCTTATATTGGCAAAGAGGTGATCTAGCCCCTTCCCAGGAGCACCTCCACCACTGAGGCAGCCAATCAGGATCTGGAGGTGGCGAGTGCATTTCCCCATCATGGCTGCCCCCTGGGACTGAACAACTAATCTGAGCATCCGCACCTGCCCCGGTGACATCAGACGCCGTGTGCCCCCCTGCCCAGAGTGGAATTGTAATTCAAAGAAAAATTAGACTAAGGGATACAAAAGCTCATTTGCATACTTTTTAATGCAAGAATGGTGTGCTTGCGAAGGGGCAATTCAATTCTAAGTGACGAATTCCTGTCATCCTGTATTACTGTAAAGAAACTGCAAGGAACAACCCACCATCATCACTGCAAAACAACACTCAACAAACTTTACTGTGGCATTAAAACAGCCAGGAGGAGGGCAGAATACAGTGAGAGCTCTGAAGCCACTCAGTACTGTGCTGGGATAAGATTCAGATGGCTTTCAAAAGGTAAAAAAAAAAAGATTTCAATGTTTAATATTGAGAATATTAATATACAAAATAGAGATGTGCACTGCTAAAGATTTCATTTCGTTTTTTTTTCCAGGTGTTTTTTTTGTTTCGGGTCGTTTCGGACCGTTTTCATTTCAATTCAGGGATTCGATTCGGGGATTCGATATCGATTCGAAATTTCGGATCCATTCGAAATTTCGGATCGATTTGGCGATTCGGGTCATTTTGGCGTTTGGATCATTTCGGCAATTCGGTGATTTGGCTGATTCGGTTCAGTTTGGTTTTTCATTTTTTAATGAGTTATTTGGTTTTTTATTGCTTATTTAAGAATGGGAAGTAGATTTATTACTACCAGTAGAATGAAAATTCCTTTACTTATTTATTCTTATAAGATTTTTTAAGCATTTTGTGGGTGAAATTTTAGGTTTCTTAACTTTTTTTAAAAAAAAAACAAGGCTTTTTAACCCATAGGTTTCAATGCAGCATATGATTCCGCACAATGCCAGGCAGCACCTCTACAGTATAATTAATGCATCATATGAATCCGCACACTGCCGGGCAACACCTCTACAGTATAATAATGCAGCATATAAATCCGCACACTGTCGGGCAGCACCTCTACAGTATAATTAATGCAGCATATGAATCCGCACACTGCGGGGCAGCACCTCTACAGTATAATTAATGCAGCATATGAATCCGCACACTGCGGGGCAGCACCTATACAGTATAATAATGCAGCATAAAACGAAAACCAACTGAAACAAATGACCTAAAATGATCCGAATCACCGAAATGATCCAAACACCGAAATGACCCGAATCACCGAATTGACCCGATTTATCGAATCGACCCAAAATTTTGAATCATCCGAAGTATCGAATTGAATGACTCAAAATTTCGAATCGATCCAAAATTTTGTGTGGTCAATATTTCAGATTCGGGATGCCCTCGGAAGCACGAAAATTGTAAGTTTCGTCCGAAAATCGATTCGGTATGAAACAAATTGCACATCCCTAATACACAATCCCAGTATACAAATACAATGTGTTATTGTAATTTCCATATGTAACCATTATGCCCACATATGGAATTTTATATTCTATTAGTATTGTTTGTATGCTGTAATCAGGACCATTATCATGGAGTATTGCTAATAATCTTGTTATGAAAACTACAGACTCCCGGAAGACTGTCCATTCTTATTATCCATTATCTATCTGTATCAAATTTACTGGTTTTGACACAAAGGCCATTCTGTCTCTATGCTAATAATGAAGACCACATGTGAAATGGGCAGATAATGGACAAATACATTTCGAACCTTTGATTCCAGCAAAGGTTCTGTTAAGGATAAATGAAAAATGAAAAATAAGCAAATTTACATTACTGTAATCTTTCAAATATAATAAAAATATAATATCTGGTTTCTGTTTCTTTCATCCAACTGTGACCTTCTTTAGCAAGTAATTATTTTTAAATTATTTCATACCATTCTAAAAATGGGCAGGGTTTTCTATACTCTATTTAAACATCTGTGTATATACTGTAATTGTTTTCTTTGCTCCATACGCTAACCAGTGCATATTTTGTCTATTCCCATCAACATTATTCCTCCTATGCATATGACCATACATTTGTATTTCACATATTACATATTATTAGAGATGTACATGACTTTTTTTTCTCATTTCGTTTCGCTTCGGGGTTTTTTCGGTTCTTTTTTAAATTTTGGGTCATTTCAGAGAGTTTGTTGTATCGTTTCATTTCGGTTCGGTGATTCGTCGATTCTGATCGATTCAGCGATTTGGATCACTTTGGTGATTCGGATCAATTCACGTGATTCGGATATGTTAGTTTTTTGTTTTTTATGAGTTATTTGGTTTTTTATTGCTTATTTAAGAATGAGAAGTAGATTACTACCAATAGAATGTAAGTTTCTTTACTTATTTCTTTTTTTAAGATTTTTTTAGGCATTTCTTTGGGGATATTTTAGGTTTCCTAACTCTTTTTAAAGAAACAAGGCTTTTTAATCCATAGGTTTAAATGCAGCATATGAATTCACACACTGCTGGGAGGCCTCTCTGCAGTATAATTAATGCAGCATATGAATCCGCACACTGCGGGGCAGCACTTCTTTGCAGTATAATTAATGTAGCATTGAATCCGCACACTGCAGGGCAGCACCTCTTTGCAGTTCAATAAATGCAGCATATGAATACACACTGCTGGGAGGCCTCTAGTCTCTGCAGTATAATTAATGCAGCATATGAATCCACAAACTTCTCGGAACTTCCCAGCAGTGTGTGGATTCATATGCTGCATTAATTATAACTCATAAAAAAACTAACTAATCCGAAAAATTTATCGATCTGAATCACCAAATCGATCTGCTGAGCGGTGCTGCAGATTCATATCTTGTATTAATTATACTGTAGAATGGCGCTTCCCAGCAGTGTGTGGATTCATATGCTGCATTAATTATACTGCAGAAAGGTGCTTCCCAGCAGTGTGTGGATTCATATGCTACATTGAAACCTATGGGTTAAAAAGCCTTGTTTCTTTAAAAAGAGTTAGAAAACCTAAAATTTCACCCCAAAAATGCCTAAAAAAATAAATAAGTAAAGAAACTTTCATTCTATTGGTAATAATCTACTTCCCATTCTTAAATAAGCAATAAAAAACAAAATAACTGTTAAAAAACAGAAAATTCGCCGATCTGAATCACCAAATCGATCTGAATCACCGATCCGAATCGCGCTGAAATTTCGGATCAATCCGAAATGTTCAGATGGTCGATATTTTGTTTTCGGAAATGCTCCCGAAATATGAAAATGGTGAATTTCGTCTGAATTTTGATGCGGAATGAAACTAATTGCACATCTCTACATATTATATCATCTGGTCCATTTTTGTAGATCTACTTAATAATAATAATAATAATAATAATAATAATATCATAATTTATATAGCGCCAACAGTTTCTGCAGTGTTTTACAATAACCAAACGGAACAAGATACAGATAAACATACATGGGATGGAAACACTAGTTGTAGAGGGCCCTGCTCATAGGAGCTTACAGTCTAGAGGGATTGGGGTTGAGGAAGACAAGGGGAATTTTAGACATTTAGACATTTTCATGTAAATTTCTTTATACATATTATATACAGTATATATATATATATAATAGTACATTTAGATTTAAATGTGTTATGATAAATTAGATCTTAATCATTAGGATGTACATGCAGAACAAAAGAGGATGAAAATATGTGAAAGATGAAAGGCTAAAAGATGTTATTCACTAACCTCCGAATTGGCCCTGAATTGCAATTTCAGCCCAATTCGTCTATTCACTAAACTGTCAATTTGCGAAATACTGGGGAATTGACAGCAAAATATGGTGCAATTCGCTGCAATTCGGCAGTACCGAATTTGCACCATAGAAGATTATTGTATCTTCTATTCACAGAACAACGAATTGCACTGAAATTCTGGCAAAACGTCCTGATTTTCGTTTTTTTCAATTCGACAGGTTTAAACAGGCGAACCCCACATGTTTCAAAGCAATGAACGGAATATCTTTTTTTTAAAAAAAAATTAAAGACCATTGATTCTTTTCATTTTTTGCAAAAACCTTTTTTATTTTTTTTAAAAGGCCCTTTTGCATTTTTTGACATTTTTGTTTTTCTTATTTTTTTTAAATACTGTTTTTGTTTGTAACAGACCTTTTTATTCTTTTTTAAAATAATTTTTTTATTATTTGGACACATTTTATTGATTTATACTTCTTTTAGGAGAATAGGAGTCTTCCTTTTTTTTGTAGTTCAGCGAATTCGCCAATGCTAATTCAGTGGTTATCAGTGCAATGCATGGGTTTCACCGACATCCGATAACTGCTTCAGTGACTCCAATTTTGGCAAAATACGGTGACCATTTGCTAAATGGTGAATTCACCATGTTTTCAGTGAAATGTATTTGCAGAAATGTGGTCAATTGAGGCGAAACCCAAACACCGAAATTGATCGCAATTTCATTTATTTGTGACTAGACCTTTAAGGCAGGAGGAGATTTGTGTTACTATTCGTTTAAAAAGTGTTACTATTCAAAAACATGTTGTAGTATAACTTTGAGATTAAATATCCACTTAATTTCTTCTTTTTCCTATAGATGGCATTCCTCACAGGTTTTAAACTGAGGGAGACACTCTGCACCATATTTCTCTATACACAGCTAAAATTGTATGGTATTGCATGTCAAATCATTGCTTAAACAAAAATTTGTGGGTTTTTTTCTTCATTATTTTTCTTTTGCTTGAAAAAAACTATTTATTTTTTTTGTTTTTGTATTTTTAATCTGTAGGCAAACCCAAAATCCATAGAGGCTGTAGGGGACTTCTTTTGAATCTTCTTTTCTCAGGAAGCTATGCAATAATGTTTGTATTATTATTTTTAAATCCTCTTCAAATTATTTGAGACTTTTCCTGAAGAAAATATCCACCGCAAGGATTCTCCAATATTTTAGTATATTTTTGTTGCAACCTATTATTTTTTATTTTAATTAAATTTTGTTCATATAATGAAATGGAAGAACAGTGCACAATACGAATCAGTGGTCAGGGGAATAAAGTTAATTGTAGCTAGATAGGGGTGATAAAAGGACAAAAGAAAAGATAATCAGTGGAAGAAGAAAAGGGAGAATATAAAACAAATCATAAAATCTATCACAAGATATCAGGATTAGAACAGAAGCATTAATGCAAAAGGGAGAGTTTATTGCAAGAAGATAATACTGTGAAATGTGGCAGAGGCCAAAAACCAGTTTGATTGAAACCGAAAAGCAGCTATTTCACCACCTCTGCCCCTTGCAGATTAAATAATCTGCTCCACTGATTGAAAGTCTTTTTTTATATAATCCTTTTTTATTGTTTATCACAAGTAAGATCAAGGACATGTACGGAATGTAAAATATCAGGAAAATATAGAAGGTACATAAATCAAGCTTATAGAGAGGTATGTACCTAAGATTGGTGAATAACCGTACAATACAAATTAAAGATTCCTCACTACTGTAAAAGGGAGCTTGGGCATGCATGGAGAAGGAGTGTTAGGAGTTTAGAGCATTTTTTTTATTATGATCAGAGAGACAAGAGACTTCACATATTATCCTGTGGGGGAGAGTGGGCTGAGCTTTCAAATCCCAATCATGTTGCCCCACGTCTTCACCTACCAAGTATAACACAATACAGTCAGTAGAACCAACATGTGTTGCACAGTTCTAGCTTTCCCTCAGAAGAGCAAACTAGTTCCTCTATAGTAGTATGCTCAACTGCTTATAGTTGGAAATATATGGTCTATACTAATGCAGGTAAATAAGTAGAAGCACAAAAGAAATACCCTGCAGGAATACTGACAGCCAATATCCAGCAACAGAAATGGGGGTAACCCTGGAACAAGGATAGAACAAAGGATATTGATTGACTGAGATAGGAGTTTATAAGTAAAACGTACACTATTGGAAACTAAAGAAACCAGAACAACATAAAGACATACCAAGGAAAGGATATAAAGTCTCTGTTGTTCAGTCGGCATGATAAATGCCACATAGGGTACTAGGTGCATCTAGATAAGTCTCTCCTAGGGGATACAAACAGACAAACGGCCTAAATTCTGTCAACTACTATCAAAGTGAAGAAACAGACCTTCGTGGGTCCGCATAATAGGACAGAGAGAAGCCTGCTATAGAAAGAGTTTCCCAATGGGATGAGTGGCAAGTTAAATTACAATATGTATAGGAAAGGTTGACACCCAAAATCAATGCTGGCAGTGCTACCAGCTTAGACTCAACCTACCCAAAGATTAACACCAAGCTACAGAGACTAAAAAAATAAAATCAAAAACACAATATGCATGGGAGTAAACACTCCATCACTCGACGCGTTTCGCCATACACACTGGCATCCTCAGGAGCATGCAGGAAGGAATGCTCAATATCTACAACACACTGTTGTGGTACCTCAAGGGACCACAGGGTGATTACAAATTGCAAAGATTCCACGGGCTTAACCCACCTATAACACCAGCAGCTGGTGAACCAGAGTGCCAACTGGGATCTTGGTCCCAAAATAAACAATCAATGTATTATAACAATTATAACACACAAATTGCAACCAAACAAAACATATAAAGAGGATTGATAGAATTAAGGGTTATCACATGTCTGAAGTATATATTGTGACAAGGGTCCTCCTTCAACCACGTCTTCTAGGGCAGTAATTGTAGCGAGACAGCAGGTCTTTTGTAAAAACCAGTGAAGTTTATTTATTTTTTTACCTTCGGAAAGGTGCACAGCAAACAGTGGCAACTCGTGCTCCACAGCAACACAGCAATTCTGTAATTTAGCAAGTTCAGCAGATACAGTGATACGGCAGTTCACTCTGGTGGGTCCTCACCCACCCCCCTTTTTTCACTCTGCAGGATCAGCTTCCTCTTGTTTCTTTTGAAACCCTTCCTGGCGGACCACACCTACAGTCCTAGCTGACCCTGCTAATACCGGGTCTGGAAGTGATCCAGGTTGTTGGGATAGCGGCCCGCCCTTCACTCCACTACCCCAACCCCAGGGACCCATAACACACTTTCCTGGGAGCCCCGTTGCTCCACACACTCACAAAACCAACAGTCTCCCTGGGGTTCATTTAAACGCAGTGTACCAGGCCTGGTCTCAGGTATCTCCCATTCAATACCAAGCCCTGCTTCCTATCATACACCCTCCCCCTCAGCTCAGAGCCATTGGGAGGAGTGACCACAGACAGCAACGCATGTACTCGAGACAGCCCATCAACATTACCCTGTAGCAGGCCAGCCCGGTGCTCCACAGTAAAGTTGAAAGGCTGCAGGCTGAGGAACCACCTGGTGACTCTCACATTCGTCTCCTTGTTCTGACTCATCCACGCGAGGGGAGCATGGTCAGTGACCAGCCTGAACCTCCTCCCCAACAGGTAGTACCTCACGGTCTCCAAAGCCCACTTAATGGCAAGGCACTCCTTCTCCACGACAGAATAGTTCTTTTCCCTCGGCAACAGCTTTCTGCTGAGGAAAAGAACAGGGTGCTCTTCACCCTGATATTCCTGGGAGAGGACCGCCCCCAAGCCAGCCTCGGAGGCATCAGTCTGCACCACGAAATCCTTAGTAAAATCAGGGGACACCAAAACGGGATAGGCACATAGGGCTTCCTTCAAACCAGCAAAAGCGTTTTCCGTCTCCGGAGACCATTTCACCATTATGGGGGCTCTTGCTTTCGTGAGATCTGTCAGGGGCGCAACTATCGTAGCAAAATTCGGTATGAACCTCCTGTAGTAGCCGGTCAACCCAAGAAACGCCCTCACCTGTTTTTTCGTCAATGGCTGCGGCCAGTTTTGTATAGCCTCAACCTTAGTAGTTTGAGGCCTGACCAATCCCTTACCGATGGTATAGCCCAAGTACTTCACTTCCTCCAGACCAATGGTACTTTTTGCAGGGTTGGCCACTAGGCCAGCAGCCCGCACAGCATCAAGCACCCTCTGAACTTTCGGAAGGTGGGTTTCCCAATCCGTACTAAAAACTACCACATCATCTAAGTATGCAGCAGCGTAGCGGGCATGGGGTCTCAAAACCCTATCCGTCAGCCTCTGAAACGTGGCTGGGGCCCCGTGCAAACCGAATGGCAACACCGTATATTGAAACAAGCCCTGGGGGGTTGAAAAGGCGTTTTTTTCCTTTGCTTGCTCAGTGAGTGGCACTTGCCAATATCCCTTCGTCAAGTCAATGGTTGTGAAAAAACGCGCTTTTCCCAGCCTCTCAATCAGCTCATCAACCCTAGGCATCGGATAGCTGTCAAATTTAGAAATACTGTTTAGCTTACGGAAATCATTACAAAACCTTATTGACCCATCCGGTTTGGGGACAAGCACAATGGGACTGTTCCACTCACTATGAGACTCCTCTATCACCCCTAGTTTTAGCATTTTCTTCACCTCTATCTCTATAGCTTGTCTACGGGCCTCTGGAACCCTATAAGGTTTCGGACAGGCTTTCTTCCCTGGCTCGGTTATAATATCGTGTGTTATTATTTTGGTCCTCCCTGGTATCGCCGAGAACACCTCCCGGTTCCTTCTGAGAAACTCGTTAACCTCAGCCTTCTGATGTACAGAGAGGGTGTCAGAAAGGCTTACCTCAGGCTCAGTGAGAGGGAGGTCTGAAGGCCTCATGACCACTAAGACCTCTCTATCCTTCCACGGTTTTAACAGGTTTAAATGGTAAATCTGCTCAGGTTTTCTCCTTCCAGGTTGGCTCACTTTATAATTAACATCACCCACTTTGTCGATTATTACATAGGGGCCCTGCCAGGTAGCCAAAAATTTATTTTCTACAGTGGGGACCAGGACCAATACCCTATCCCCAGGTTGAAACACTCTGAGCCGGGCATTCTTATTGTAACTGTACCTTTGGGCTTCTTGGGCCTTTCTCATATGTTCTGTAACCAGGGGTATGACCGCTTCCATGCGCTCCTGCATCTGAGATATATGTTCCACGACACTGCGGTAGGGTGTCGTCTCCGGTTCCCAGGTCTCTTTAACAACATCCAGCAGACCTCTGGGATGTCGGCCATATAATAACTCAAACGGGGAGAAGCCCGTAGAGGCCTGGGGAACCTCCCGGATAGAGAACATTAAATAGGGTAGTAAAAGGTCCCAATTCCTGCCATCTTTATCAATGACCTTTCTCAGCATACTCTTAAGGGTCTTGTTAAACTGCTCCACTAACCCATCAGTTTGAGGGTGATATACCGAGGTCCTTAGTTGTTTAATGCCCATTAACTTACATAATTCCCTCATAACTCTGGACATAAATGGGGTCCCCTGGTCCGTTAGTATCTCTTTTGGTATCCCCACCCTGCTAAACATTAGCATGAGCTCTTTGGCTATTGATTTGGCAGAGCTATTACGCAGGGGCATTGCTTCCGGGTATCGTGTCGCGTAATCAAGAACGACCAGTATATACTGGTGTCCCCTAGCAGATTTAACCAGTGGACCTACCAAGTCCATAGCAATTCACTCAAACAGGATGTCAAGGATAGGCAAGGGTACCAATGGACTCCGGAAACCTGGAGTCGGAGCAGTAAGTTGGCATTTAGGGCAGGAGGTACAAAAATTCTTTATGGCAGCAAGTACTCCTGGCCAATAGAATCTCCTGAGGACCCTCTCCTTTGTTTTATCCACTCCCAAGTGTCCCCCCAGTACATGGTTATGTGCAAGGCTTAAGACAGTGTTCCTAAAATTCTGTGGTACCAATGATTGCTTAATAACGCCAGTACCTCTCTTTTCTACACGATAGAGCAGTTTGCTAGCCACTTCAAAATGGGGATAAGGCAATACCTTCCCGGCCTGGGTCACAATCCCATCTATATCTTGAACATTATTCCTGGCTTCCAACAGGGTTGGGTCCTCCCATTGGGCTCTTTTAAAGTTACCAGGGCCACCCGCCAGTTCTAATAACTCTTCCGCCTGACCAACATTGGTTCCTGGCTCAATACTCTGAGATGTTTGATTGCCTACTAACACCGGGATAGGACCACATGTCATGTGCTTTCTAGTGACTCCATCTTCCAAATCAGCATCAGAGAAAGGAAAAACATAAGCCTCCTCTACTGGCCTCAGTTCAGGGGCTTTCCATAGTTCCAGAAAATATGGAAAATCTCTCCCTATGACAACTTCATGGGCCAGGTTAGGTACCACCCCCACACGATACTTCACATTCCCACACTGGGTTTCAATATCCACTTCACCTGTGGGGTACTCCCGTTTATCACCATGCACACAGACAATCCCCAATTTCTCCATATGATTGAACACCACCCCAGGTACTATGGATTTAGTCACCAGGGTGACCATACTACCGGAGTCTAGCAAGGCTCTACTCAGTCGGCCATTAACCTTCACAGTACAAAAGTGGGGATCATAGTCATTACCAGCGTGGTCATAGCCAGACAACAAGGAATGTGCATCATTACAATCCATAGGCTCATCGTTCACGCAGTCTCTGGCTATATGGCCCACTCTATTGCATTTAAAGCACCTACTCATCTGGTTATACTGAGGTGCTTTCTGCACCCTGGGAGAAATGTCTCTGGTGTTTTCTATGTATCCAGGTTCCTCCACCCCCCGCACCCTCGGTACAGTCTTACCAGTGCGTGTGGCATTCTGGGTTTTAGGGTTGCGGGCTTGGGTCGCTGAAGGCGGATGCAGAACTTCTCCAGAAGCTATAAACCTTTCTACCAACGCAATCAACTGGTCGGCGGTTTGGGGGTCGCCTTGGTTTACCCAGCGTCGCAGAGGGGTTGGCAATCCACGCTGAAAACGATCCATGACCAGGTTTTCTACTATCTTCGTAGCAGAGTTGACCTCCGGTTGTAGCCACTTCCTGGCAAGATGTATTAGGTCAAACATCTGGGACCGTGCAGCTTGGTTAGGAGAGTACGCCCAGGAATGAAATCTTTGTGCCCGTACTGCTGTGGTCACCCCCAGGCGCGCCATGATCTCAGCTTTAAGCTCCACATAGTCACTGACCTGTGCTGGCTCCAAGTCATAGTAGGCCTTTTGAGGTTCTCCACTCAGAAAAGGGGCAAGTATACCCGCCCACTCAGCCGCCGGCCACCCTTCTCTCATTGCAGTACGCTCAAAGGCCAAAAGGTACGCCTCCACATCATCCGCTGTAGACATTTTTTGTAGATAATGGCTGGCCCGGATTATCTTAGGGCCTTGGTGGCCGCCTGCAGGATCAGACTCCAGCTTGTCTGACATGGCGCGAATCTCTTTGCGCAGAACATGCGTGGCAGATAACTGTTCCTCACGGACCTTGCCAATGGCCTCCATTTGAGCCATCAAAATTTGTTGTACCAGAGTCTCTGTAGTCTCCTTCTGAGCTTTAGCCATAGCCATAGCATTCTCTGCCTGGGCTAATATCAGCTGCTGCAGGGTTTCCCGGGTCTCGGTAGTCCTCCTATTCGCTTCCTGCTGAGCAGCAGTAGATTGGACCAGCGCTTTCACAACGTCCTCCATGCTGTTTGTGGTTTATACTGCCCTCAGACTAGTGTGGTTATTCCTCACACAGGGCACCATGTGTGACAAGGGTCCTCCTTCAACCACGTCTTCTAGGGCAGTAATTGTAGCGAGACAGCAGGTCTTTTGTAAAAACCAGTGAAGTTTTTTTTTTTTTTTACCTTCGGAAAGGTGCACAGCAAACAGTTTCAACTCGTGCTCCACAGCAACACAGCAATTCTGTAATTTAGCAAGTTCAGCAGATACAGTGATACGGCAGTTCACTCTGGTGGGTCCTCACCCACCCCCCTTTTTTCACTCTGCAGGATCAGCTTCCTCTTGTTTCTTTTGAAACCCTTCCTGGCGGACCACACCTACAGTCCTAGCTGACCCTGCTAATACCTGGTCTGGAAGTGATCCAGTTTGTTGGGATAGCGGCCCGCCCTTCACTCCACTACCCCAACCCCAGGGACCCATAACACACTTTCCTGGGAGCCCCGTTGCTCCACACACTCACAAAACCAACAGTCTCCCTGGGGTTCATTTAAACGCAGTGTCCCAGGCCTGGTCTCAGGTATCTCCCATTCAATACCAAGCCTTGCTTCCTATCACAATATGATATATAGAATAATATCTTCCAGAAAACAACAGACCAAGTATAAGGAGGTATTGATTGGTATAAACAATAAAAAGGGAGATCAATCAAAGAAGAGTAAACAGGGAATCAATACAGTAAGTATACCTGCACAGAGAATATTGAAAGGCCACAATAATAGTTTGGTCCCTATCTATCTCTCCCTAAAATACATTCATTCTCGCTTGTCTTTATCAGAAACCAATGGGTCAAGACCATTCCAGGGAAAAAGGGGTTAATATAAATACAGCTCCTCATCCAAGCCCAACACGATTCTAGGACTCACAGAGCAAAATCATAAAATTACTGTTCGGCAGCCTATGACAGTTATAGATCAGTATGCAAGGGAATTGTCTCTGAAATAACACAGCACATTGAGAGAAGTAGTATAGATTGAACAAAAGAAAGAATATGTGAGCAGTTCCAGAAAATCTCTCTAGCAACCCCTATGAGACATATCCTTCAATCATATCAATGGCTGCAAACAGAGTGAGGCTTCGATGGCTCACAGCAACCCAATTCAAATTAAATAAGGGTCCATGGATACCCCAAACATATAAACTGTTAAAAATATGCCACTTGACGTGTTGTGCCTGTCTAGCATTCTTTATTAAGAGTTTAGAGATAAGCGTTTATCAGTTTAGGAGACAAACCTATTTAGATACCCTGTTTTGCTGTATGAAATATGAAAAACTGTATGACGGATTTATAATTGAATAGAGTAAGAGAAATTGTCATTCTTGCCTGACCTAGGCATACAGTTTTTCAAATGGTTCATGACAATATAAGGTAACGAGAATGTAAATTATTGTAGCGCTCACTCCCGGAGGAGCCACTGAAAATGAACCACGGGTCAGTCTCCCCGCACTAGGAATAAATATACTCCAACACTGCTGTGGGTTTTTATAATTTAAATAGTTTACTAAAATATTAAGCAGACGTTGAGACACGGTATTCACAGGTATTATTACAGTACTTTCGTATCGCGGTAAAAACGCGTAGCGGGAAAGAACCGAAACACGAGGCTTCGTATTTCGGAAAAATAATATATTCGCAACCGAACAGAAAAAAGAATGCAATTACACGAAAATTCGAAAAAGGGACACGTAGCGGAACCAAGAATACAATCTCTTCGTATTTCGATAAACGCGCAGCGGAAAAGAGAAAATATATTCGGAACGTATCTTTAACCCTTGTTCCGATTCGTAACAGAAGGAGTCCTGCACAGGTTAAGTTCCGGAATATAAAGGGTGTGTATGTATGTGTGTATGGTACCCGGGTACTGTTCAACTGGCCAGTGAATTTACTTAAGGAATGTCTTCGACTAGTCAAGTTGGGGCCCTGTGGACTTTAGAGAGAAAACAGCAGCGTGTTCCTTATTTACAAACGGCCTTGGAGGCCTCTCACCCATCCACCGATTGCTTTAGGCTCCGCTGACCCAGGACGTCTCTCCGCTCGATATTGACTGGGGATACTTGCGGCCGGATCCGTTGTCTGACTTTCCGTAGCTTGTCCACGACTTGTCCAGCTCACCGCCCGCTCTCCGTATCCGATCAACTCGCGGCAACTCCTCACTCAAGGTCTTTGGTTCCTTAATCTGCAGCAAATCTCGGGAACTTGGAGGTCTCCTTCTCCTAAGGCTGGATGACCCGTTGTAAGGAACTGACAGGTCTCACTCGCCCTCTGGCCTAGGCCCTCTAGCGATATCTTGCACTGCGTCTGCTCTCCCTCGTTCCCTGGCGCGCTCTGGCGCGTTCCCCACGAGGATGTCAAGTGTCTGTGTCCCACCCACTTCCTGTCTGTTTGCAAAGCACGCCGGGAAATGTAGTCCCAATGTCCAGTGTCTCTGATCGCGATTGTCTCCATCTTGTGGCCAAAAATAGGTACTGCCACAGCAAGGTTTTAACACAGCGCTACACTCTCCCCCTCCTAGAACTCTTGGGTCTCTCCAAGGAGGTACAACAGTTACATTACATTTCCACAATATTTGAATACAGTTTACATAACATGTACAGGTTCAGCAGCATACATGCAGTGGGTTAGGAACACTTCCTCAAGTTGACTCATATTTTGGGCTACCTCAGCTAGCATAGCAGACACTTCGGGCAACCTCTGCACTGTGGTGATGGCCTCTTCAGTGCTATGTCCTGGTGAGTCGTAGGTGAGTCGTTGGGGCGGTCGAACAGAGCGTTTTGGTTCTGGCTCAATCAGTTCCTCTTCAGGTGGAAGTACTATAGGTGCTGGCTCAGTCCTTCTCTCTATCACTGGAGCAGACGTTTCTTCAGAGTATGATCCCTCCAGTGAAGGCATAGAACTATAATCACCTGAATAAGCTTCAGCTTCCGGAGCTACCGGGATCCCAACAGCCTCAGGGACATCCAACTGAAATTCAAGAGCTTCAGGGATTTCAACAGTCTCAGGGACTTCCAGCAGAATTCAGGAGCTTCAGGCCTCAAGTTACTCTCCCACCGCTCAGAACAACGACAACCTCCTCAGGCTCCGGTGAGCGCATCCAGTCTAGACAATAACTCTCTTCTTCACTGTCTCTTTCGCTCTCTTCGACAACCCGGGTCTGTTGAGACCGAGTAACAGGAGGCAAACGTGGAGCAGACGGATTTGGCGGAGGCAGTTCGTCCCCAACTGGCATCCTCACAGCCTCTCTCAAAGGTAACAAATGATTCCGGTGCCAGTTCTTGAGAGGCCCAGCCTTTCCATCCGGGCGAATCTGATACACTGGTAGACCCCGCAGTTGTTTGCAGACAATGTAAACCTGGGAACTCCATCTATCCGCCAACTTGTGTCTCGCAGCAGCACCCAAGTTCTTCAATAGAACCCTATCACCGGGTTGTAGATCTTGTATTCGAACTTTCAAGTCATAGTTCCTTTTGTTTCTTTGCTCCCTGTTTCCTGAGGTCAAACGGGCCTGTTCAAACGCAGAAGCCAGATTCTTTCGAAGTCTATCCACGTAGTTTCTATGGGAAGCTACTGACGTCTGGTCTAGAGATAACCCAAATGCCAAATCAACCGGCAGTCGAGCCTCCCTTCCGAACATAAGACGGTACGGTGAGTATCCAGTTGCATCGCTCTCCGTACTGTTATATGCATGCACCAGAGTAGCTATGTGACGACTCCAACTCTGCTTCTCCACATTCGACAAGGTCCCCAGCATGTTTAGCAGTGTGCGATTAAACCTTTCAGGCTGAGCATCACCTTGAGGGTGATATGGTGTAGTTCGGGTCTTTTGGATTCCCAACAGCTCTAACAATTGCCCCACCAGTCTGCTTTCAAAGTCTCTACCCTGATCAGAGTGTATCCTCCTTGGCAGTCCGTAATGAACAAAGAACTTTTCCATCAACACCTTGGCCACTGTCGGAGCGCGTTGATCTTTTGTGGAAAAAGCTTGGGCGTAGCGAGAGATCAGTCACTATTAGAATGTTCCCTTGCCCACTAGCATCCGGCTCTAAGCACAAGAAGTCAATGCACACCAAATCCATGGGTCCCTGGCTCTGCAGATGGCTCATTGGAGCAGTTCGGGTTGGTAGAGTCTTTCTCTGAATACACCTCAGACAGGAATGACAATAACTTTCCACTTCAGCTCTCATGCAAGGCCAATAGAACCTATCTCGCACCAGCTTAAAAGTTCTCTCAGCACCCAAATGTCCATGCTCATCATGTAGTGATCGCAGCACACTCTCCCTATGTTAGTGGGGAGGAATAACTGCTGAATCTCTTCAGCGTTAGTTGAGGGGCCCCTTCGGTAGACCACCCCATCCAACATCTTTAACCGCTCCCACTCTTTGTAGACCAATCTGGCTCCACTCGGGGAGTTGGTTAACAAAATCTCTCGCTGGTTTGCAGTCAGGCCTTTATGGTCAAGGCAATTAAAGGGTCTCTGGCCTGATCCGCTTTCAGGTCCTGTCTCGAAAAGGTAGGTAAACTTTCATCTCTTAACTGCGTAGGGTTACAGTAAAACTCAGGAACAGCCGCAGCCATGACTCCTATGGCCTCCGCTTCAATCCCTCCTTTGACCCGGCGCTCTGTTCCTTGACACAAAGCTTGCACCCCGTCTGGAGTCAACTGAGTCCATTCTGTAGTGTAGGGTCTTCTCGATAACGCATCAGCATCTCGATTATTCACCCCAGGGCGATACTTCAGGCTGAACCGAAACCCTGACAGAGAGGCCAACCACCGATGTCCCGTTGCGTCCAGTTTGCGCGGTAGTAAGGATGTAGGTAAGAGGATTGTTATCCGTCTTGATCACAAACTCGGCTCCATACAGATAGTCTTTTAACTTGTCTACCACTGCCCACTTTAAGGCTAGGAACTCCAACTTGTGAGTAGGGTAGTTCTTCTCTGAAGGCGTAAGGCTCCGGCTCACGTACGCTACAGGCCTCAGCAATCCACCATACTCCTGATACAGGACTCCTCCCAGACCTTCTCGGCTGGCATCCACATGTAGCTCATACGGCTTGTGAGGGTCCGCATAGGCCAAAACAGGAGCTCGGGTTAGACTCTCTTTCAACTTCACGAAAGCTCCTTCACATTGACTGGTCCATTCACCTTGTATAGACTCTCGAGCTTTCCTTGGCCCTGGAGCTGACGGGTTTTGGTCAGAGACCTTGCAGCCTTCTTCTGTGGTTTCCTTCTGCAGGAGTTTGTTCAGTGGTTGAGCTATTTTCGCAAATCCTCCCACAAATCTTCGATAGTATGAACAGAATCCCAAGAAAGATCTAAGTTCAGTGACGTTTCGGGGTCTAGGCCAAGAAGCTACGGCCTCCAACTTCCGAGGGTCTGTCGAAACACCTTCTGCTGAGACCACATGTCCTAGATACGTAACAGACGGTAGACAGAATTGGCATTTCTCCAGAGACAGTTTCAGCCCCTCTTCATGGAGCCTCTTCAAGACCTTCTCCAGACGTTGCTCATGTTCTTCCAGAGTCTTCCCAAACACAATTATGTCATCCAGGTACACTAATACTTCGATTAGATTCATATCCCCGACTGTCTTCTCCATCAACCGTTGGAACGTGGCTGGAGCCCCCGTAAGGCCTTGAGGCATTCTGTTGAATTCAAAGAACCCCAGTGGACAGATGAACGCAGTTTTCTCCTTGTCTTCAGGATGCATTGGTATCTGGTGATACCCGCTTCGCAGGTCTAGTACACTAAACCACTTTGCTCCAGACAAACACTGTAGGGCATCTTCTATCCGAGGAGTGGCATATTGATCGGGGATGGTTCTCCGGTTCAATGTGCGGTAGTCTATGCATAGGCGGACAGAACCATTTTTCTTCCGGACCAATACTATGGGAGATGCGTATGGACTCCTGGACTCTTGAATCACCTTGGTTCTTTGCAATTCATTCTGCTGCTCTCGCAGATCATCTAAGTCTCCTAGCGGAACTCGCCTTGATCTTTCACGAAACGGCTTGTCTTCTTGTAACCGAATGCGGTGCTCAGTACTCTTAGCTAGGCCCACATCGAACTCATCTTTCGAGAACAATTCCTTCCACTTTAGGACTTGAGACTGAAGACGTTTCTTCCACTCAGGTGAAATGGGAGCGTCCTTGGGGTAGAATCTTTCATCTGGAATCTCTTTATCCACTCCCCCTCCTAAATCGGTAGAGAGGGGTGTAGCAGACTCTACTTGCCCGATAGGCATTCGTGCTTTAAGGACTACTGGAGAATCAGACACATTGCACACGCTGACTGAGACTCTTCCTCGTGTTCTTTTCAGAGCTTTAGTGGAGATTATTTCAGGGATTACTTCGACTCCGGTTTCACTCCCATGATTAAAATCGGTTCCCAGCACCACATAGGGACCTGGTTGCGATCCGTTCAACTTGACTGAAGCCCGGAAGCTCGCTACTTCTCCTGCTTGCAGAACCTTCTCTGTTCCCCCCAGTCTCCACAGGCGCCCCACCTCGGCAGGTGCCTTTCGTTCTTCGACCATCCTCTGATAGACCGAACGTAACATTGGGTGTACTCCTTGAGTCGAACCTTCTTCCAATACAATAGGTGTCAGGAGACGCCGCACTAGGTCAGTATTCGTCCCCACTATCAGGGAGCTTCTGTTCGCACCTGAGGGTCGAGGACACACAATGGCCAATGCATCACAACCCCCAGACTGCCCGATGACTTCAGATCCGATCTCCAACTTCACTTGCAGGTACCCGTCATAAGGGAGTTTCTCAGTGCCGATCCCCCATATTTCCAAATCCTTCAATTCTTGCAGAGGAATGTGCTTTAAGTGTTTCTCATAGAAGTCTTTGTAGATCAATGTCACTTGAGCCCCTGAATCTAACAGGGCTTTAGTGTAGACTCCCTCCACTTGGATTGGCACAATAGGAGAAGGACCTATCAGTTGGTCAGGAAACTTGGTGGCGGTATCCGGACGCTTAGACCCAGTTTGCTGTACCCTGGCCTTTTTCTTGGCCCGTGTAGGTTTTGGGTGTGCATTGCTTCCCCATGACGTAGACCCGGATGCTAAGGGAGTGACTCTTTCAGTCCTGGCAGGCTCAGCAGTTGGCTCGGCTTTGGGCCTTCTCGCCCTCTTAGTCCTGGCTTGATTTTTGGAGCGGGTTTCAACCTTCGGGCCCCTGGTTTGCTCCCTTACCAGGACCCTCTGGAGTTTCCCGCCTGCAGGGCGGACAACAGTTTCTCCACAGCTTTTAGAAGTTCTTCGACCGGTTTCTTTTCAGCCCTCCCTTGTGGGCATTGAGCCCTGAAATGGCCGATTTCCCCGCAGCCAAAACATTTCTTTCTTGGGTGTGTGAGTATATTTCCTTCTGGCGGTTCACTTGGAGACCCCCTGTTTGAGGCTACAGCAACCCCTTCAGTTCTGGTGTCCTTAGCTGACAGCAACGTCATTAACTCCATCATTTGCAACATCTGAGTTTTTAAAGCCAGCACTTCAGTCTGTATGTCTGCCACACAGAGAGTTCCTACTTCTGCGGTGAAAGCTGTGTGCGAAGCATTTACGACCTTTTTAGCCTTAATCAAGGCCTCTTCTTCTCGGATAGCTTTGATCAGTTTGGAATAGGTTAGTCTCGTGTTCTGGTATCTAGTCTGAAATCTCAACATTATGGGATACCGCGGGAGTACTCCTTTGAAAATTTGATCCATCAAAGCTTTGCTTGCCTGACTCGGTTGCATGCCCCCTTTAAGAATGACCTGATGGATGATTTTATCCAGCCGCCAGACATATGTGGACAATTCTTCTCCTTCCTTTTGATAGGTGTGAGAGAACTTGTGAATAAGCTCGGCACAATCCTCCACTCCTCCGAAATTTTCCTGTAAAGCTTCTAGATACTCTGCAGCAGTGCAGCCGGGCTTGTCCCTTTTTAGATTTCGAATGACATCTGAAGCAGGACCTCTTAGGCTCTCGATCAATCTTTGCCTCTTCACGGTGTCAGCAACTTCCCATTCTTCCACTGCTTGCACTGCCTGATCTATCAAAGTCTCAAAGTCCTCTTCTCCAGTCGGCACAGGGACCTTACCAGAATAAAACCGTAACTTGCGATATCCATAATTTGGGGACGCAGCAGAGTTTTTGGCTAGTGTTTCCACCAGTTTCCCCATAGTGGTGAAAAATGTAGCAGGAGGGAACCCTGTAGTTGGGGTAACATCGGGAACATTCGCGTGATCACCACGTGGCGTACTTGGCTGAATCAGTTGGACTTCCACCTCATCGGTCAGCTTCACGCTCGCGCCCTGAAAACACACTGGAACACCCTTTCTCCATTCAAAAAGAACATACGTGTGAGGGGTATCTGGGTTCGCTTTAATGTCAAGGATTAACCCCCGATTATCTGGTGTCAGCGCGGCCACGGCCTGGCGAATCTGATCTTCGGCCCAAGTGTCTGCAGGAATATCTATAACTATACATAATTCTATCTGACTACTGTGCTCTTCGCACCATTTGGCAGCAGTGTCTGGATCCATATTTAACCCTTTAAATGCGGTTTTTCCAGAGACTGGATCCCGGAAACGAGCCCCCACGTGTAGCGCTCACTCCCGGAGGAGCCGCTGAAAATGAACCACGGGTCAGTCTCCCCGCACTAGGGAATAAATATACTCCAACACTGCTGTGGGTTTTTATAATTTAAATAGTTTACTAAAATATTAAGCAGACGTTGAGACACGGTATTCACAGATATTATTACAGTACTTTCGTATCGCGGTAAAAACGCGTAGCGGGAAAGAACCGAAACACGAGGCTTCGTATTTCGGAAAAATAATATATTCGCAACCGAACAGAAAAAAGAATGCAATTACACGAAAATTCGAAAAAGGGACACGTAGCGGAACCAAGAATACAATCTCTTCGTATTTCGATAAACGCGCAGCGGAAAAGAGAAAATATATTCGGAACGTATCTTTAACCCTTGTTCCGATTCGTAACAGAAGGAGTCCTGCACAGGTTAAGTCCCGGAATATAAAGGGTGTGTATGTATGTGTGTATGGTACCCGGGTACTGTTCAACTGGCCAGTGAATTTACTTAAGGAATGTCTTTGACTAGTCAAGTTGGGGCCCTGTGGACTTTAGAGAGAAAACAGCAGCGTGTTCCTTATTTACAAACGGCCTTGGAGGCCTCTCACCCATCCACCGATTGCTTTAGGCTCCGCTGACCCAGGACGTCTCTCCACTCGATATTGACTGGGGATACTTGCGGCCGGATCCGTTGTCTGACTTTCCGTAGCTTGTCCACAACTTGTCCAGCTCACCGCCCGCTCTCCGTATCCGATCAACTCGCGGCAACTCCTCACTCAAGGTCTTTGGTTCCTTAATCTGCAGCAAATCTCGGGAACTTGGAGGTCTCCTTCTCCTAAGGCTGGATGACCCGTTGTAAGGAACTGACAGGTCTCACTCGCGCTCTGGCCTAGGCCCTCTAGCGATATCTTGCACTGCGTCTGCTCTCCCTCGTTCCCTGGCGCGCTCTGGCGCGTTCCCCACGAGGCTCATGATGTCAAGCGTCTGTGTCCCACCCACTTCCTGTCTGTTTGCAAAGCACGCTGGGAAATGTAGTCCCAATGTCCAGTGTCTCTGATCGCGATTGTCTCCATCTTGTGGCCAAAAATAGGTACTGCCACAGCAAGGTTTTAACACAGCGCTACATTATAATTAGACCTTGAGGCACTTTTGAATGGACTAAGATTGTGCTCTTGTAAAATATATCTTGAAATTAATTAGTGTCGATAAATAAATTTTTATATAAAAGATTTCTGCCTATCAGATCAAAATGTTAAGAACATAATTATATAACATCTACAGTATTTGTTTTGGTTTATATATATTACAACTAGATGAAGTCAAAGTACTAATGTGTAAAACAGGCCAGTATGATCATGTTTTTAATGTGGAATAATATTTTCATTCTTTTTTTGTAGTTTACATCAATTTTCTGTTCATATCCTAGTTTATTTTGTATATTAAACATATCATAGTAAGCTACTACTAAAAATCGGAGCCACTTCAACACTCCATGGCCATTTGCGTTTGGAATAGTTTCAGTCCTTTCTGAATGGCTCTCATGCAACTTATACATATTTTTATAGTGTACGATTTCATTATTCCTGAAGAACAGTTATGCATGTCGTACCAATTCTTATAATTTCATAAAAATGGGTTAAGGTTTACATCTGACGTTTGGAGAAGCCAGTAAGGTGTTTAACTCAACCTTAGTTACAATACTTTATTATACTTTATAATATGTATAGCAGCAGTCAGAATTCCACTTCGGCAGAGTAATATGCGTCAATGTATAGCACAGGAGATGAATCAGCTGACCTAATGACTTCCACTACATGGTTTGACAACTGACTACAATTGAAGATTTAGTTTAGCTATAATCTGTTTCAGTGCAAAGAATAGAGCAAAAGGAGATGCTTCAGAACCTTTTTATTCTTCTCAAGGAGGATAGATTACATGTTTTATGCTTCTTAAACTGGACTGCTTTACATGTTTGCTATTAGATACAGGAAATACCAGTCTTGCTACAAAATTTATATTTGTGAAGAGTAAAATCTACAGTTTCTTTTTCTAGACTACTGATTATTTGAATATATTATGGATCATTGTACATAAGTATACTTACAGCAATTTTTCCTCTTAAGAACCTTAATTTTAAAATACATAATTTTTGTTCTAGCGATGACTATTATTTGTTGTAAATAAGTGTTGAGAGCTTCATGTTGATTTATAAATGAGCATCAATATTGTTTTATTGGTGAATTTTATTTGAAAAGATATGATGGTCCTCAATTGAGAAACACTACTGTATTTGAAAATGAAACGAGTGAACAGTACATAATAAAAACCATGTGTTTTCATAGTACATTTAAGAAAATCTTAAAAGGAACTGAAATTTAGTTTTGTATTTACTGCTATATCTTGGAATAGGAATAAATGCTTTCTTTCCCATTTAGAGACACTTTGCTTAGCCCTAAAAGCAGCATAAAGAATAATGTTGCTCGTGATTTGCTCTGCAATCACATTGCACTTCCTAGTTGATTGTCAGTTACTGTGTAATTTACCAGGTGTTAAACAGCAAAATTTACATTTGATAGTAAATATTTTACGTATTCTACTTTCTAAGTATAATAATTTGTGACAGACATTTTTGTTTTATCTCCTATAGTATTTAAATTCTAAATACCAAGGGCAGTATTACAATGTTGGTGCTAACTTTTAACCAGAGCTGTTGTAAACTTAAAACCTCCATAGGCTATAATGGCTCTGGTAAGTTTACAACAGCTCTGGTTAACCACTTCGATGCTGAGGACGCGCTCAGCGCGTCCTCAGCATTCCCGCTGGTATGCGGAGGACGCGCTGAGCGCGTCCTCCCATTGGGGTCAGCGTTCGGCCGGGTTCCGGCCGATCGCTGGCCCCTCCGGTGCGGGCTGACATCCTGGATGTCAGCCCGGCATCCGGAACAGCAGCCGCCGGAATTTGGTGTCATCGCGGCAGCGCGATGACACCAAATTCAGGCGCCCCCCCGCATGTGCGGAGGAGGCGCCTGAAAGGGAGGGGGGAGGTCCTTCGGACCTCTCTCCCTCCCGATCGGCGGCTCTGCGGGGGTTAACCCAGGCATCATTTGGAAGGGCACAGCCTGCCCTTCCAAATGATGCCTGGCATTAACCCCTGGGGAGCTGGATCGCGAATCGGCGCTGAAAAGCGCCGGTTTGCGATCCTTTCCCGGAGCTGGCCGACATCTTGGATGTCGGCCAAGCCTCCGGGAACTCCCCCTGAGGACTGGCGTCATCGTGCGTAGCACGATGACGCCAGTCCTGGACTTAACCCTTAACTGCCACCAACTGTGGAGATAGGGAGTTCCAATGAACTCCCTATCTCCCGATCCGTGGCAGCTAGGGGTTAAATTTTGGTATGGTTGGATCGGCCAGAGCATGGCCGTTCCAACGATACCAAACATGAAAGTGAAAAATTTTGTAAAAAAAAAAACAAAAATGAAAAATAAAACAAAAAAAAAAATAAAAAAAAAATTATAAAAAAAAAAATAAACACTTTTTTTTTCTTTTTTTTGGTTTGTTAATGCAGCAATATTGTTCCCATTTCAATTATAATCTGAACAATGATGCTGCACTAACGATTTTTGTATGCGGTGCGTTTGTTAAAAATAGTGTAATTTTCCCCCAAAAAAAATGTAACGAGACCCCATCTCTAATTTTTTTAACAAGCGCACCCCATACAAAATATAACCGCAATTGCTCGCATGTTAAAATGTGAAAAAAAACACTTTACACATTGTAAATTATTGAAAATACATATTTTATTGCATTTTTTGTTATAATATACAGACATGACATAACGTATACATATAATAATGACATATTATGAATCTACCGAGTCTGACGGAAAGAACGATATATAATATGTCTGGGTCATATACTAAAATAAGCCTTCAAAACACGTTTAAACATGATGAGCAAAACCGGTAAAAATGACCTCAGCGCAGGGGCGGGAAAAGCCTCAGCAGCGAAAGGGTTAAGTTAGCATCAACTATGTAATATGGCCTCAAATATGCAGCCAGCCCATTCCTTGTTTAAATTTACTTTAAGACAAAATTGTTTGAAAATATATTGTATGCAAATATAATAAAGTATTGGATAATTTAATTCTACAATAAGAACAAATAGATCTTTATAAATAAAAGATAATGCTCTAACTTTTGTCTCATTTGAATTCGGCCCCATGCCTGAAATGGCATTTTTCAGCCCATTTTCAACCATTTTTCAGTTCGGCATTTCAATTTCTGATAATGATTTGAGTGGTTATTCAGACACTGCCGAATTGGCCATTGAATTGCACTGAATGGTGAATTTCCCTGTGCGGTGCAGTTTCGTGCCATCTTGCCATTCAAAAAGCCGCCGATTCGTAAATATTGGCGAATTGCCAGCGAAATATGGTGACCTTTGGTGGCAGTGAAATCCCCATAAAGAAGTAATGGTTAATCTATTCAGAGAACACAGAGCAGCACCGAAATGTCAGTGAAATGCCGTGATTTTCGGTGGTTTCATTCAACAGGTTTAAGCAAGCGAATCCCATAGGTTTCAATGTAAATAAAATCACCCGCTTTTATTCAACCGTTTAATCTTTTCATTTGTAGCAAAAAGTATCTTTATTTATTTATTTTTTAGGATTGTTTGGTGAAATTGTTTTTTTCCGTGCTGACAAGGGAGGCTCAGTAGTTGTCATGAACTTAAAATGGCAGGTTTTTTTTTCTGTAACAGACCTTTTCATTATTATTTATAGGTCCTTATATATTATGTCCATGCATTTTCATGTGGTAGTTTTTTTAAAAAGCCTTTTAAAAGTTGCAGTGTTTTTTTACCACTGTTCACATGCTGGTCGACTTTTTTCAGATCGATTCAGCGGTCTGTTCGGCGGATCATCAGATACATTCGCCAATTTTTCAGCAGGTTATGTGACCGATTCAGTGGTTTTGTGGCAGTTTGAGGATGCGTTCGGCAGTTTTGTGGTGATTTTTCAGATCAATTTGGTGGTTTTCTGCAGTTTTTCCGATTAGATTAGGCAGTTTTGAGGCAGTTTGGAAATGCATTTGGCGGGTCGAGTTGCCACACTTTGGAGACCATTCACTGCGGGGTCAGCGAATTTAACTCGCCAAAGTGCGGCAAGCGTGAGAGCACCAAAATGTCAGTGATTTTTCGGTGCTCTGTGAATAACCGCTTTGGTGTCTTTGTTCTCCTGCACCAGGACGTAATATCAAATTGGAAATATGTATTGGAGACCTCTGTATGAAAATGGCATTCCTGGTTAACACCCCGGTTAAAAAATATCACCTAACCTCTCACATGCAGAGAGAATGGCCCTAAACAATCTATCCAGCAACAAAAACATCAACATCAAGCCAGCTGACAAGGGTGGATCATCAATAGTTGTCATGAACATCCAGGACTACATCGCAGAAGGTGACAGACAATTCTGTACAATAACATTACAATTATTTTTCACATAATTGCGAATGTCACATAATATTCAGCATTGTACCTGGTTTATGTGGGGGGGGGGTTTTCTTGAAGTTGTCTCATTGACTTCTTCCTCTTCAGGCACAATCATTACACGCACATCAGGACGTACTTGAAAACGAGAGAAATCCCAATGTATCCTTCCTGGTAAAATACTTTATAAATAAATAAATAAAATCTTATCTCTGTTGTTTTATGGGCCTATGATCGCTCCCTTGTTTGGTTACCTTTCTTGGCCATACTATTCCTCTATTCTGTATCTACGACAACCCATCCTAACCCCCTATTATTATTATTTTTATTATTATTATTATACTTTATTTATAAAGCGCCATCATATTCCGCAGCGCTGAACAATGGGTATGATACAGACAGGGTTACAATACATTGAACAACATTTGATAAACTGATACATGAGGAAACGAGGGCCCTATTCCCATGGGAACTCACAATCTAGAAGGGTTGGGGTGGAAATAAGAGGAGAGGACTGCAATGTGAGAGTGATGGACCTGTTGGGGCAGTGATGTGTATTAGTGAGTTGGGTGGCAGACTTCCCCATATGGGAATGTCTTATACGAGAGGGAGAGATGAAAATAGTGGAGGGGTTGGTGGTACAGAAGGAGGAGTTCCATTTTAGAATAAATGCAGAGTAGAAGAGACAGGGAGCGCACTGTGCAGCAGTATGTGAACCTTGCAGTTCCAATTCCAGCAGGGGGAGCTGGTGGCCAGAAAACCACTGCAGAGCTTGCATGGGAGAGACCAGAAGCCTGGGATTAGTAAGAGTAATTAGTGAGAAGTGGAAACAGCTGGAAAGGATGCCTGAAATTAGAGGCCGGTCCTGGGTGGATGGGGAGGGAGGGTGGGATTGATCAGTGTTGAAATTAAACTTTTACTGTGTGTTTCTGTGTGAAAAGGAAATTAATTCAGGTAAATATCTAGGTGTCAGAGGCCTTTGTAATGGTGGGAGGGGCACTAAAAATGCGGCAATTTAGAGGATAATCAACCAGAAATTAATACATGCAGACACAAAATACAATTGCGATGATAGAATATTGCATAATGTGATGGTGGCCATCGTGTTGAGATCTGGATACCTGGCTTGTGATTGCAGAGATGTTCTTTGCAGACTGATCAGTGTTGAAATGAAACTTTTGCTGTGTGTTTCTGGCTTGTGATTTCAGAGATGTTCCTTGCAGACTATATCAGTGTTGAAATGAAACCTTTGCTGTGTGTTTCTGGCTTGTGACTGCAGAGATGTTCCTTGCAGACTATATCAGTGTTGAAATGAAACTTTTGTTGTGTTTTTCTGGCTTGTGATTGCAGAGATGGTCCTTGCAGACTGATCTGTGTTGAAATGAAACTTTTGCTGTGTGTTTCTGGCTTGTGATTGCAGAGATGGTCCTTGCAGACTGATCTGTGTTGAAATGAAACTTTTGCTGTGTGTTTCTGGCTTGTGATTGCAGAGATGGTCCTTGCAGACTGATCTGTGTTGAAATGAAACTTTTGCTGTGTGTTTCTGGCTTGCGATTGCAGAGATGTTCCTTGCAGACTGATCAGTGTTGAAATGAAACTTTTGCTGTGTGTTTCTGGCTTTTGATTGCAGAGATGTTCCTTGCAGACTGATCAGTGTTGAAATGAAACTTTTGCTGTGTGTTTCTGGCTTGTGATTGCAGAGATGTTCCCTGCAGACTGATCTGTGTTGAAATGCCCCTACACTTCTGCTCTGCAGTTAGTACTCAATTATATGATTTTACTCAGTAAAGCTTCCGGACCTGAAGAAGAGAGGTTTACTCTTGAAAGCTTGTCTATTAAAAGTAACGTTAGTGCAATAAACAGGTAGCACTACATGCTGCTATACTCTTGTGATTTTGGCATCTGGACTAAGGCTGGGGTCAGACTAACGCATTTTTAACGTGCATTTAGGCGCACTTAATCATGGCCCCAGTAGCAGCAAATGACAGGCAACGATGTACAATATATGAAGTACGGCGGTGCAAAAGCGCGGCCGTGCAACGCAAGCGGCAAACAAACGCATTTTTTCGAGAACGCAGAACCGCTAGTGGCGTGTTTTTGTAATTAGGAGACGTCAGACGCTGCTAATGTCCAGCCAACATAACGTCCAGACGCAATAAGTGTTTTATTGACGATCTGTAAAAAACCCACGCACGAAAATGCGCATCGTATGACCGTTTTCGCGCATTCTGTGAAAAAATACGTCAATGCGTGCGGATGCACTTTTTGACGGTCGCTGCGAATAATGCGTTCGTTTGACCCTAGCCTAAGACGGCTTGTCCAAAATATATATTTTGCAGTCCAGGAAACTAAAATGTAATCACTTTTTTGGTTCTGCGCTCAGGAAACAAAGTTAACCCTTTCACTACTGAGTGATTTTCCAAAAAAAATTGTCAGAAACCAGTGTTTTTTTTGTAAAATAATTAATGAATTATAAAGTAAGAAATATTTGAGCTTATACGTATTATATGTCTTACTGTAAATAACCTATTCTTGGCAAGTAGATGGCGCCATCTACTGCCAAATTGCGAGGGGAGGTTTGAGCGGCTGGTCTATTTTCTTCTTTTTCTCTCTGCATTGGCTGCTGAAAGACTGATATTTCAGAACTTTGAGCAGCTGATTTTACAGTTTTAGCTCATCGGGCATTATGCCCACACGGCTAAACGTTTGGGGCACCTTCTGCGACTCAAGAGCAAACAATTTTTTTTGCAGCAAACAAATTTAATTTGCTTTTGGGCTGCAGATCAGCATATCGAGATATTGGGGTACCAGATGGTGCCTTTAAAGCTTGAGATATACCGATTTCGGGAGTGAATGGGTTAATCTTAGGAAACGCACTTCCTGCATTTTGTTTATTTAAAATCAAATTTTTCAAATGTAATTTGTTCACATATGATACTTAAAACAGATTCTCTTACAGCGCCACTACTCTTGATGGTAATGTTAGAACATTGCTTCTTCGTCTGTGGATTTAAGCATTTGTAAATATATGTCTTACAACCATTACTGTACATCATGCTTCCTCACATTCTTTTTTTCTTTCACCTTGACTTCTGGAAGGAAGAAACATAAAAATACATTGCCAGGTTTTAAATAATATATGTATTTTTTATTAATATTTAATACATATAACAATAAAGCTATATTTTGTTTTGCTACATTTATTATATTGAAAAAAATATTCAATGCCGCTGTACATTATGGAGCCATAAAATTGTCTGAAAAGATAGCAATATTGCAGTGATATGGTCTTGCAAATTTATTGTTAGAAAGTAAAATTAACCAAATATCATTTACTGGAGGGATTAATGATAAATACAGCAAGCTGAAATGGAATAGATTATTTTAAAAAACACTGGCAGGATTTTTAAGGTTTGCAAAATGTCCTCCAAATAAACGATATAAAATTATATGAATCTGGTATAGGCATCAGTGGCAGTGCATCCAAATATTTTACCTTTGGTGGCAGCAAGTGCCTTCATACCATAACCCCTCTGTGGTATTGTGAAAGAGTGCAGTGGTGGGGCCACTTGGGCCTCTGGAACGCTAGGTCAGTGAGTAACATGAAGAAATCTACTGCCATCAATGACTTCTTCATCTCACGCTCCCTACATCTACTAGCTTTAACCGAAACCTGGCTCTCTCCATCTGTTACTGCCACACCTGCATCCCTAACACATGGCGGTCTCCATCTGACACATGCACCCAGACCGAGTGACATAAAAGGTGGCAGTGTTGGTTTCTTACTCTCTCCCCACTGCTCCTTTCAGGCCATTCTTCCGTGCCCATCTCTTACTTTACCCACGCTAGAGGTCCATACTATTCTCCTATTTTTTGTGTTGAATTCATTTGGTTCTTGAGGAGACCACTATATGGTATTAAACCAGTGAGGGAATTCCACTAAGGTTGTGGGTCATTACCTCGGAAATGCTGCGCTGTATTTATTTTCCAAGATTTACAGATACTGACTGTTTTTGAAAATGAAGGAGTTATTCCGTAACCTCTTTCTTTCATTTGTTTGTAAGTTCAAATTGGGTTTTATTAGATTCTATCCTAATTTTTTAGCATAGATGTCACTATAGTCTCCACCGGTGTTTCAGTCAAAGTTACCTACTGTTGTTTTCTAGCAATGTTTACACTGTAGTTTGCATGGAAGTCTATGGAGACTGCCACTTTAAAATTGACAAAGAATGATACAAACACTGGTGAAACATTAGTAAATAGAGAATAACTGCATATTATGCTTTTTACAAAAGAATAACAGTGATATCATTATTCACTGCTGTTGACAGGAACTTTGCCTGCCGGTTTTGGATTTTCCATCCGTAGAGAGCCTATACTCATTTGTAACCGCAAAGTGATTTTTACAGCATTTATTGAATTACCCCATGAGCTTAAATAAGAGATACTGTAACCCATAATAAGTAATTAATTACTAAACTATGTTGTACATGTTGAAAATAGCAACTAAAGACTTACTATGCCATTTTAAGAACTTTACCAATTTTTTTTTTTTTTTCGTTTCATTGAGGTTTATTCAAACAGCAACGAAAATTCAGGGAAAATTTGGTGTTCTTGTGTTCGTTGTGCTTTGGTGCGCTTCTGTAAATTTACGTTTGCTGACCCTGATGTAAATGCACTCTTCACTACAGGGTCCTCGAAGTGAGCAGAACAAGGAGTCGCTGGAGACCGCCGAATGCTGCTGAATGCCACTGCAAACCTCCAATCAGCCAGCTGAATGCCACCAAAGACAGCCAATCAGCCTGCCGAATGATAAAGACCGCTTGAACAGACTACCGTATGCCGCCGAAGACCGCAGAACTGAAGGAAATAACAAGAAACGGAACTCTGCTATTCTTAAAAAGGTGTTTAAACCAATATAAATGCAGGAAAATGTGTGGAAATAATAAAAAAAGGCAATCTGAGACAAACTATACCGTATTTCGCTGGCAGTTCGCCAGTCTTTGACAACTCTCTGAATTGCAAACTGCCACGAAATTGCACAGTATTGTGAAATTCACCTTTAGTTGCACTTCAGTGGCAAGTTCGGCGCTAATTGAATAACCTCTTATGTTTTAGGGGCAATGTGGGACAGAATTCCCATTTACGAATTGGGTGAGGGACAAGGACAATGTAATAAAATATTATTAGTTGAGCTAAATAGAGGGCAAGATAACAAATGCAGAATGGAACAATCTGGGCACCATCGCAATGTTTATTAAAAAAAAACATAAATTAATGCAGGAACACAACATATATTGAAATTGTAAAATAAGCCATTTAATGGGTTTAAGTAACCCTTAATACACCCAGGGACCTATTTCAATATTTCCACAAGCTTAACTGCTCGAGTTATCAATGATTACAGCTGCCGCTGCATATCTTAACAATCGCTGGTGAGCTGATGGGCTTGGTGTTAGCGGCTGCTTTATGTGAGTTAATGATTTCTAGCCAACTGACGCTTTAACAATTTAAAAATACAGGCTAGCGCTGCCTGTGAGGATATAGTTTATTTCATGGCTTGATCTGTCCAAACCAAATTTCATGGATGAATTGCAACATGAACAAAATTCAGTTCTTGCAAATTATTATCATTATTATTTTTTAATAAATCAATTCGTATAAAGCAAATTGTTGATTGTATTCCTAATCCATTGTAACATTTGCTCCTCCATTGTCTGCTGGTCTTATAGTTATTGAAGTGTCTTCAGCCAAGTCCCGGAGAGCCTCTAGCCTTTTCTGCAATGCTAGAATACATCATCGATGATGTATAGAATTTCCTAATGTATATCTACACATTGATGTTGCTTCTTAAAAAAGGTTTTTATTCTTGAATCTCAGAATACTAATCATTATTCTTCTGAGATATTACCAGTTAAAAATAAATATTTTATTCCTCCTACTTTTGACAGAGAACATTTTTCTTTTATCTAATCTAGGGGGAAAAAAATAAACGCTGTCACGGGTGCTTGAACAAGTTAAGAAAAAAATGGTCAATTTAATAAAGCAATAACCAGCTTGACATAAAACAAGCATCCATTGTCTAAATGACATATCATTTTAGCTTTACAATTGTCTGTAAAAACTGCAATTTTCATCTTTTTAGTTTTAACACATTTAAATTGTAAAGCCTCTGGCTCACATTGAAAATCAATAGCAATTATATTTCATGGGGCAGATTTCACAAAGTTGAATTGAAGATAGCTATCTGTGAGGTTTCCTATGTTTCAGATAATCAATGTAAAAAATTTTGCTTTAGAGTTACTGTATTGTCGCCATACTTTAGGTAGACAAAAATAACCTCCAAGATATCTAAAGCATAGCTTTAAATATATTTAAGCCAGGTCTCAAATTTTAACCAGTCCCAACATTATATTATTGACTCTATAAATTATGTAGTTATGGTATACACAAACAGAAAATGAGTCTCAGAGTAAAGACATAAAACGATAGGGGCATGATAATATACAGGATGTCCATAAAGTCTCAATGTACAATTACAAAAATGTATTACAAAGGCAAATGAAAAGACTGATAAGTGAAAATTATTACAAAATGAGACGTATATATTTAAGGTTTTTTGCCTCATTTAATACACCTCTATACGGGCACCATTAGTTGCATGAAGCACATCAAGACGGTACTCGATTTCTTGCCATGTTTGCTGTAGCATACCCTCATCAATGGTGGCAATGGCATCAGTGATCCTCTGCTTTAGATTAGTGATGTCCCGTACCTTTGTTCGATACACGATTTCTTTAACATAACCCCATAGAAAGAAGTCGAGGGGAGTGATATCTGGTGAATGAGGTGGCAAGGAAATTGGGCCACCCCTTCCAATCCACCGGTCTGGAAATGTTTCATTTAGGAACTCACGAACACGCAGTCCCCAATGTGGTGGTGCACCATCTTGCTGGAAAATTATGGTTGGTTGAAGGTCATGTAGTTGTGGTGCCACGTATTCAGTCAAAAGGTCAAGGTGAACATTTGCATTAATTGATGTCTCACTGAAGAAAAATGGACCAATGATTCGATTGCACATGATCCCACACCACACATTCATCTAAAGCAGAGGATCACGGATGCCATTGCCACATTGATGAGATTATGTTACAGCGAACATGGCAAGAAATCGAGTACCATCTCAATGTGCTTCATGCAACTAATGGTGCCCATATAGAGGTGTATTAAATGAGGCAAGAAACTTAAATACCTGTATATACGTCTCATTTTGTAATCATTTTCACTTATCTGTCTTTTCATTTGCCTTCGTAATAATTTTTTGAAAATGTAAAGAGACTTTATGGACACCCTGTATTTCTTGTCCTTATAGCATTTCAGCCTAAACCCATATGTCCAGGGAGCATAGAAATGTAATTGGAGAAAGGGTAGAGTACTAAAAGGCACAGATGTTATTAAAATGCCCAAAAAGTCAATTACTCAGATTGGAATGTAGATTAACCACAATCAAAACAACAGAAATGCCAAATACCTTTGAATATGTTTTCTATTATTTGAAAATGTCTGGAAATAACCAGACAGATACTTATATATATCCAGGTAGATATAGAGCAGCTTAGCTATATAAGTGGGCAGGTATATATCTGTGAATATACATAGTTGGACAGATGTGTATTTATTGGATCTAAGCATTCTATATTGTATCAATTGAATTTCTAACTAAATATCAGCATTTCAGCGATTCGGAGCGCCCAAAATTCTGAATCACTGAAATTCCGATTTGCCTGAAAACATTAGAATCTTATTGTTTCTATTTGAAATTTTGCTATCTGTAAAAAAATATACACTCTTTGCGCTGTACAACGGGTGAGATAGAATAACAAATATACATACAAGTTAAACACACAGAACAGTAGGAGAGAGGACGACCATGCTTGAGACCTTGCAATCTAAGAAGAGAGGGGTGACACACTAGGCGAGGGTAAATAAAATGGTCTGGGTGCTGTTGGGGTGCAACATTTATTGCACCTTAAATTCTTCTTCACATTCAAAAATAACAGGACACAGACCCCATGACTATCAGAGCTTGGGTCTTGGCAGGCAAGGTCAAAGCATAGGTGACAGGGTTTTCTTAAAGATTTAATAAAGACCACTATCAGCCGCAATCTAATTCATTTGAAGAAGTATTTTCAACCTGTTAGAAAAACTTCAAATGATTTATATACAAAACATCCCACAGACGTGAATAGTGACTTCTATAGATTAATCATTAGACATTTTTCTGATTTGTAATCATTTGAAAATGCTTATCTAAAGGAATTAGAACAAGACCACAGATAGAAGTCAGATTATTTGAAGAATGAGGGAACAACCCGTCTTGGTCTCTTATTTGAGAAATAGGTGCTTATTTGAGAGATAGATGTTGAAGATAATCTACCCAATTCTTCTAAAACAAAGACGATTGCTCCATGAGGTTTAAAATTCATTTCCAGAGATTAAAAAGATAACACTTAAGGATATTTCTCTTTCGTAATAAGGCTAATAGGACCTCTTTCTGAAGACCATAATTAACAGAAAAAAGGAACATGTAGAGAAACTGTTACATTTTCCCTGGGTTTGGCTGCGCCCCCTGGTGGTGAAGGGCCTTCATGTCTGTTTTTCCCCTGTGGTGTTTGGCCGTGCTGTCTGGGGCTGTTCTGGGGTTCTGATGTGATCTCCTGGTCTGGGGTCACATGGCCCAATCACACAGACCCACTCCCTAAAAATATCCCAGCAGCACAGAGCCTCATTGACGGTTTAGGTGACTATATAAAGCTTGGGGAATATTAGCTTGTCTAATAAGAGCTTGTGTGAAGCCTTCTAAGTGAAGCCTTCAAAGTGAGCACTTAGATCTTCTGGTGAGTGATTTTGATTTTTGTTTCAAACAGATCTTTTCTATTAATCTTAAGGTTTTAAGTTAGGTCTGGTGTGTAAATTAGGTTAGGCTGGTGACTTATTCCTCTTAGTGATTAGCATAGAATTGGAATCAATTGGGTGCTATTTGCTAAGGTGGTTAAACTTGTCCACGCTTTGCTGGGGGAGGTGTTCTTAGGTGACTATATAAAGCTTGGGGAATATTAGCTTGTCTAATAAGAGCTTGTTTGAAGCCTTCTAAGTGAAGCCTTCAAAGTGAGCACTTAGATCTTCTGGTGAGTGATTTTGATTTTTGTTTCAGACAGATCTTTTCTATTCATCTTAAGGTTTTAAGTTAGGTCTGGTGTGTAAATTAGGTTAGGCTGGTGACTCATTCCTCTTAGTGATTAGCATAGAATTGGAATCAATTGGGTGCTATTTGCTAAGGTGGTTAAACTTGTCCACGCCTTGCTGGGGGAGGTGTTCTTAGGTGACTATATAAAGCTTGGGGAATATTAGCTTGTCTAATAAGAGCTTGTGTGAAGCCTTCTAAGTGAAACCTTCAAAGTGAGCACTTAGATCTTCTGGTGAGTGATTTTGATTTTTGTTTCAAACAGATCTTTTCTATTCATCTTAAGGTTTTAAGTTAGGTCTGGTGTGTAAATTAGGTTAGGCTGGTGACTCATTCCTCTTAGTAATTAGCATAGAATTGGAATCAATTGGGTGCTATTTGCTAAGGTGGTTAAACTTGTCCACGCCTTGCTGGGGGAGGTGTTCTTAAATGACTATATAAAGCTTGGGGAATATTAGCTTGTCTAATAAGAGCTTGTGTGAAGCCTTCTAAGTGAAGCCTTCAAAGTGAGTACTTAGATCTTCTGGTGAGTGATTTTGATTTTTGTTTCAAACAGATCTTTTCTATTCATCTTAAGGTTTTAAGTTAGGTCTGGTGTGTAAATTAGGTTAGGCTGGTGACTCATTCCTCTTAGTAATTAGCATAGAATTGGAATCAATTGGGTGCTATTTGCTAAGGTGGTTAAACTTGTCCACGCCTTGCTGGGGGAGGTGTTCTTAGGTGACTATATAAAGCTTGGGGAATATAGCTTGTCTAATAAGAGCTTGTGTGAAGCCTTCTAAGTGAAGCCTTCAAAGTGAGCACTTAGATCTTCTGGTGAGTGATTTAGATTTTTGTGTCAAACAGATCTTTTCTATTCATCTTAAGGTTTTAAGTTAGGTCTGGTGTGTAAATTAGGTTAGGCTGGTGACTCATTCTTTTAGTGATTAGCATAGAATTGGAATCAATTGGTGCTATTTGCTAAGGTGGTTAAACTTGTCCACGCCTTGCTGGGGGAGGTGTTCTTAGGTGACTATATAGCTTGGGGTATATTAGCTTGTCTAATAAGAGCTTGTGTGAAGCCTTCTAAGTGAAGCCTTCAAAGTGAGCACTTAGATCTTCTGGTGAGTGATTTAGATTTTTGTGTCAAACAGATCTTTTCTATTCATCTTAAGGTTTTAAGTTAGGTCTGGTGTGTAAATTAGGTTAGGCTGGTGACTCATTCCTTTTAGTGATTAGCATAGAATTGGAATCAATTGGGTGCTATTTGCTAAGGTGGTTAAACTTGTCCACGCCTTGCTGGGGGAGGTGTTCTTAGGTGACTATATAAAGCTTGGGGAATATTAGCTTGTCTAATAAGAGCTTGTGTGAAGCCTTCTAAGTGAAGCCTTCAAAGTGAGTACTTAGATCTTCTGGTGAGTGATTTTGATTTTTGTTTCAAACAGATCGTTTCTATTCATCTTAAGGTTTTAAGTTAGGTCTGGTGTGTAAATTAGGTTAGGCTGGTGACTCATTCCTCTTAGTGATTAGCATAGAATTGGAATCAATTGGGTGCTATTTGCTAAGGTGGTTAAACTTGTCCACGCCTTGCTGGGGGAGGTGTTCTTAGGTGACTATATAAAGCTTGGGGTATATTAGCTTGTCTAATAAGAGCTTGTGTGAAGCCTTCTAAGTGAAGCCTTCAAAGTGAGCACTTAGAGATCTTCTGGAGATACTCTGGAGGTAGTCTGAGGTTAGAGAGGAGGTAGAAAACCTACAAAAAGGTAAGATTTGTTTTTAAATCCATTCTTTTATAATGGCAGGCTTGGTCCAGTGTAAGAGCTGTCATGCATTTGTTTTTAGATCCAATTTTTGGAGGTTTGGAGTGTGCCTGATATGTAGGCAGCTCTCCTTATTGCAGCAGGAAATTGCCTGTTTGAAGTCTGAGATTTGTAAATTATCTGTTAGACAAACTCAGGCTATGGCTATGACTGTTATAAAGCCACTGCCACAGAGGCCTCCTAGGAGCGGCAGATGGACTACTGTAGGATCTGGTAGACTTAGAGTTGTGGATAGAAGGCATGTCCCACAGTCTGTGGCTCTTCTTAATTCTTTTGAGGCACTTTCAGAGTGTAGTGGTGAGACGGAAGTAGGCTCAGACACCATAGTTAGAAACATAGAAACATAGAAAAATGTTGACAGATAAGAACCTTTCGGCCCATCTAGTCTGCCCAATTACATGGATACTTTACCTGGATTTATCTTTTGTTTAGGATAGCCTTATGCCTATCCCATGCTTGCTTAAATTCAATTACTGTTTTGGCCTCTACCACTTCTACTGGAAGACTGTTCAATGTATCCACCACCCTCTCAGTAAAATAATGCTTCCTGATGTTACTTTTAAACCTTTGCTCCTCTAATCTAAGACTATGTCCGTTTGTTTTGCTATTTTGTTTCCTTTTAAATATACTCCCTTCATCTACCTTGTGGATTCCCTTTACGTATTTAAATGTTTCTATCATATCTCCTCTGTCTCGTCTTTTTTCCAAGCTGTACATGTTAAGATCCTTAAGCTTTTCCTGGTAACTTTTCTCCTTCAAGCCGTACACCATTTTAGTAGCCCTTCTCTGAACTCTCTCTAAGATGTCTATATCCTTCTGGAGATACGGTCTCCAGTACTGCACACAGTACTCCAAGTGAGGTCTCACCAGTGCTCTGTACAGTGGCATGAGCACTTCCCTTTTCCTACTGCTAATACCTCTCCCTACACAACCAAGCATTCTGCTAGCATTTCCTGCTGCTCTATTACATTGACTACTTACCCTTAGATCCTCTGAAATAATGACACCTATCCTATCCTCGTTAGTATAGTGGTGAGTATCCCCGCCTGTCACGCGGGAGACCGGGGTTCGATTTCCCCAACGGGGAGGTAGCTTTTAAGAAATCCTCGTTAGTATAGTTGAGGAACCACCATCCCCTATGCCTAAGGTATGCAGGACTGCAACCAAGAACAAAAAGGAAAAGGTGGGACATGATAGAAGGCAATTGTTGCTGTGTGATTCTATCATAAGAGGTGTTGAGCTGGAGAGTAGTGTTTTGGTGAGATGTCTTCCTGGGGCTACTGCTCGTAGAGACAAGAGACGTATTCTCAATATTGTCAAACAAGCAAAGCAGCAAGGGGAAGTGGATGTTCTAGTCCATCTAGGGACAAATGACTTGGCTAGCAATGAGGTTTCTGAGATTAAGGAAGATTTTTGTGATCTTGGAGGTGAAATACAGCAGAATTCGTCCACTGTGTCATTCTCTGAAGTTTTGCCGGTGCATAACATTCAGGATAGGCAGATGCGCAATAGGGAATTTAATTTGTGGCTTCGGGAATGGTGTCGGGAGCAAGGATTTGGCTTTGTGTCCCATGATAGCTCTAATTGGAGCAGAAAGGAACTGTATAAAAAAGATGGTTTGCATCTTACTCATAGGGGAACATATGTTCTCAGTGAGAAGTTCAAAGGTTTCACAAAGAAATATTTAAACTAGGAGGGGGGACAAAAGGGTAAAAAACAATCTGCCTGATTGTCCCCAAAACTAAATCGGAGGGTGCAAGCAACATGCGGGGGAAAAAATGACAAGCTCAGAGTCGTGTCTATAAATGCTCGCAGTTTAGTCAATAAAATCAATGAACTGGAGGCAATGATGGCAGCTGAAAAAGTAGATTTAGTGGCGGTTACTGAGACATGGTTCAGTGAGAAAAATAACTGGGACATGACAATACCGGGGTACTCTTTATATAGAAAAGACAGAGAAGGTAGGAAAGGAGGAGGAGTGGCCCTGTATGTGAAAAACAACATAAAAATGAACCAAATAAAAGTGAGCGAGGTGAACATAGAGTCAGTTTGGGTTACGCTAACACTTGGCAATCATACAGTAGCTCGTGTAGGTGTGATCTATAGACCCCCTGGACAATTAGAAGAGCTAGACAATCTGCTGTTTGAGGAAATAGCCAAAATGGCAATGGGGGACTTTAATCTTCCTGATGTGAACTGGAAAACCAAAACAGCTGGGTGCACCAGGAGTACAAATATTCTAAACTCCCTACTGGGATTATCTCTAACACAAGTAGTTGAGGAGCCGACCCGTAAAGAGGCCATATTGGATTTAATACTCACAAATGGAGCTTTGGTATCGGACGTTGTTGTAGGTGAAAATTTGGGGATCTAGTGATCACCAGTCAGTATGGTTTAATATAAGAACAGGGATGGAGCCGCACCACACAAAAACAAAAGTTTTAGACTTTAAAATAACAGATTTTTCTAAAATGAGATTTTGTGTGAAGGAGTCATTATCAGACTGGAGGAGTTTAAAGGGAGTCCAGGAGAAATGGGATTATTTAAAGGAAGCATTATTGAAGGCCACAGGCAATTGCATTCGGCTTGTTAGCAAAAACAAAAAAGGGAAGAAACCACTGTGGTACTCTGCAGAAGTGGCCAAAATAGTGAAGAACAAAAAGACAGCATTCAATAATTATAAAACAACTCAGAGTGAAGAAGATAGGCAAACCTATAAGATTAGGCAGAAAGAGGCAAAGCAATTTATAAGAGCTTCCAAAGCACACGCAGAAGAGAAAATAGCTCAGTCAGTAAAAAAGGGGGACAAAACATTTTTTAGATACATAAACGAGAAAAGAAAAGTAAAACAAGGATTAGTTAGATTAAAAACAAAGGAAGGAAGGTATGTAGAAGAGGATAAAAGTCTCGCTGACTGCCTCAATGAATATTTTTGTTCAGTCTTTGCAGAAGAAAAGGAAGGAAAGGGACCTCAGTTAGGAGGAAACACTAACGAGACATTTACATATCCGTTTACAGAGGAGGAGGTTCTACAGCAGCTGTCTAAAGTAAAGAAAATAAGTCATGGGGCCTGATGGGATCCACCCTAAATTATTAAAAGAGCTCAGTGATGTAATAGCAAAACCGTTAACAGATTTATTTAACCAATCTTGCTAATGGGAGTCGTCCCAGAAGACTGGAAATTAGCAAATGTTGTGCCCATTCACAAGAAGGGTAGTAGGGAGGATCGGGGAACTATAGGCAGTTAGTCTTACGTCAGTAGTGGGGAAATTAATGGAAACCATGTTAAAGGAAGGATTGTTGAACATCTAAAAACATAGATTACTAGATCAGAAACAACATGGGTTTACCTCAGGGAGATCATGCCAAACTAATCTTATTGATTTTTTTGATTGGGTAACAAAAATAATAGACACAGGTGGTGCAGTAGACATTGCCTATTTAGATTTCAGTAAGGCTTTTGATACTGTTCCGCATAGAAGGCTTATCCATAAATTGCAATCTTTGAGCTTGGACTCCAATATTGTTGAATGGATTAGGCAGTGGCTGAGTGACAGGCAACAGAGGGTTGTGGTAAATGGAGTTTATTCGGCGCAAGGTCTTGTTACCAGTGGGGTACCTCAGGGGTCAGTACTTGGACCCATCTCTTTAATATTTTTATTAGTGATATTGCAGAGGTATTTGGAAAAGTATGTCTTTTTGCTGATGACACAAAGATTTGCAACAGGTTGACGTTCCTGGAGGGATCAGCCAAATGACAAATGATTTAGGTAAACTAAAAAAATGGTCGGAGCTGTGACAATTGAGTTTTAATGTGGATAAGTACAAGATAATGCACCTGGGACGTAAAAACCCAAGGGCTGAATATAGAATATTTGATACAGTCCTAACCTCAACATCTGAGGAAAGGGATTTAGGGGTTATTATTTCAGAGGATCTAAGGGTAAGTAGTCACTGTAATAGAGCAGCAGGAAATGTTAGCAGAATGCTTGGTTGTGTAGGGAGAGGTATTAGCAGTAGGAAAAGGGAAGTGCTCATGCCACTGTACAGAGCACTGGTGAGACCTCACTTGGAGTACTGTGTGCAGTACTGGAGACCGTATCTCCAGAAGGATATAGACATCTTAGAGAGAGTTCAGAGAAGGGCTACTAAAATGGTGTACGGCTTGAAGGAGAAAAGTTACCAGGAAAAAAGACGAGACAGAGGAGATATGATAGAAACATTTAAATACGTAAAGGGAATCCACAAGGTAGAGGAAGGGAGTATATTTAAATGGAAATAAAGTAGCAAAACAAGAGGACATAGTCTTAGATTAGAGGGGCAAAGGTTTAAAAGTAACATCAGGAAGCATTTTTTTACTGAGAGGGTGGTGGATACATGGAACAGCCTTCCAGTTGAAGTGGTAGAGGCCAAAACAGTAATTGAATTTAAGCAGGCATGGGATAGGCATAAGGCTATCCTAAACAAAAGATAAATCCAGGTAAAGTATCCATGTAATTGGGCAGACTAGATGGGCCGAAAGGTTCTTATCTGTCGACATTTTTCTATGTTTCTATGTTTCTATGTTTGTGGAGTTTCATGGTGGTTCTGTCTAGTTTGTGTTCCCTGTGTTGGTGCAAAGCATTTCTGTCTCATGGTATTCTGGTTTTGACCTCGGCTGTGTTTCCTGACGATCCTTTTCTGCGTACTCCTGGTACTCTGTATGCTGATCTGTTGCCAACCTTGCCTGAACGACCATTCTTATATGTTTCATGTTTAATGTATTTTGTTTGTCTTAGTTTAGTATAGTCTCCGAGGCCATTAAAAGGACCTCCTCAGTGCAGGATGTTTTGTCTGTTTTGTTAATCCCTTGCCCTTCTTGTCCATCTTGATCTGTTATATCTTTGTTAGGGTTTTCTATATAGGGATTATTGCCCAGCATAGGGATCCCTTTAGTTTTATCCCTGGCCCTCCTGTTCTAAGTTTCTGTCTGGTTCCTGATAAGCCCTAATGTGGAGTCCAGTTCCTGTATTGCCAAGTCTGTCTGTTTGTTGACTGCCCTGCAGCCTGCTCAATTCACCGATTGTCAGGTGAATCATTGTGTTTCTGAGCGTGTCCTAAGTGGTCTGTCGGTCTTGAAACCTTCGGAGCTTAGTGACCATAACACAAAATGTTATCCCTTATGTAGAGAAGTCTCACTGGGCAAATGATCCATGCAGTGACAATTCAGTTCTGTTTTTTGGTGCTCCTTGGTTTTGGAGAAATTAGTCTGTCCTTGTGTCCAGTCAGTAACTCACCTGCCTTAAGGGCTTCCCCCATGTTCCAAGCCACCACGATGGCCCAAGCAGGGGCTAACTGTTACAGAAACTCGGCCAAGGGATTACAGGGCCATTCTACTGACGCAAACAACTTTGGCTTTTTAAGTTTTTTTTGGTGAGAGTAGATTGTTCTCCTTTATTTCATTTCCCCCCTAGATTTGCGTTTATAATCTGGGTGATGGAGGTACAGCCGGCATCACACAGACGCCATTTATATATTCAATCTGCCGGTCACTCAATCTGTCACCGTTGAACATCGCCTCCACTCCCGATCTCTCTCAAGTCAGTGACTGTGTCTCTGGAATCGCTTCTTGGATAGCCTCTTGCCATATGAAAATCCATATGTCTAAGACTGAGCTCCTTCTAATTCTTCCCTCTAACTCTATTCCAATTTCTGACTTTTTTGTAATTGCTAATTTTTTTTTTTTTTTTATTTTTTTTTTGAGAAAGGATTTTACCAGGAAGGATACATTGAGATTTCTCTCGTTTTCAAGTATGTCCTGGGTGGCGAGTATGTACCGTTAGGTGTCTTGCCAAGGACACTTACTGGAGAGGTTGCTCGCTGGGATTGAACTCATGACTCCACAGGCTCTCTCCACGCAGAGCAGTGACATTACCTCTACTCTACCCAGCCGGTTAATGGCAACACTATTCTTGTGTATTTACACGTAAAATAAAAAAAAAAACAGCATGTGCCCAATTATTTAAAAGGAAATAAGGGGAGGAGGTATTTTTTTAAATAGAGTGTCCCTTCAATTAATTCATGACTGTGATATTACAGGTCAAACTTGAACTTGCAAGTGGATGGACAGGGGCATTTTTTTATGGTGGTTTCATTTATGTCAATCTGTTATTCTACTGGGATTTAGAAATACCTGCCCACCATAACACAAAATGTTATCCCTTATGTAGAGAAGTCTCACTGGGCAAATGATCCATGCACTATCACTACAGGTTTGTAGCAAAATTGGATTGTGAAGTCCAGCCAGCATTATCAAAATCTCCAAAATAAAAGGGCTCTATTCTTTTTGGATGGGAAAAATGAGGGAAGTGCTTCTGTTCCAGTGTTATCCTTTGCTGTGAAAGAAGATGGAGGTATAAATAAAATAAGCAGGTGGTAAGTTAAGTTTGCATTGGATGGTTAAAGATTTTGCCTCTGTAGTGACTTTCTTAACCTGCTATTGCCGTGTAATTTATATGTAGGATATGCTCACCATGGGCAGCTTCCAGTGTGTAATACAAATACAAATGATTTGAAGTTTTCTCTCCATCACTTTGTCATCAGGACACATCCCTCTTAAAGCAGTATTTAATAAATATAGCCAGTAGAGTAGGATATTTAGTAGGACACCAAATAAAGATAAATAGTCTTTGTTTCCAGCACAGAGATAACTGTCAAACTTTCTACTTTAGGCCCATTGCTTCAATTCATACACAGAGAAGGATCTGTATCACATGCTAGAGCAGAAGTACTCTGTGTGAATAGTATCATAGCTGTGAGAGAGATACCATAACAATGCAATGGAGACAGAAAGTAGACATGTGCATCTCGTTTCTTTCTGAATCCAAATTCGAACGAAAATCACCATTTTGTATTTCGAAAGCATTTCTGAAATACGAAAATCAGCCATCCGAATTAACAAATAGCCCGAAAATACGAATCGCTGTAGCATAATTAAAAAACTGTGTAGAACAGGCTACTTGAACTGTGTATGTATTGTTGTGTTTCGCTGTGTCCTAGGCTTGGACAGAGGCATGCAGCCTGTCACAGCTGAGGAGTACTTTCCCTCCTCCCTTTTTCCCTTTCTCTTCACTGGCAAAGGAAGTTGTTTAAGACACGAAGATGCAAAGGATTCTGGAACATGTAGTTTCAATTACAGAGGGCCTATGCAATTTGTCAGGAAGAGAACTACACCTCCCAGCAGTGCCTAAGGGAAGGGGCGTTTTCCAAGAGAGGAAGAGCACATGCAGAGAGAAGTGAGAGAAGGTGAGACTGCTGAGGTGAACGGTCCTATGTGGTGGATCGTGCATCCAGCGGCTGCCTCGTCCATTCAGCGAAGGAGAGATCCAGTTGCCCTCACGTGTTGCCAGTACCAGCGGATCGTGTGTCTGGCTGTCCTTGCGCATCCAGTGAAGAAGGGGTCCATCTGCCTTTGTGTGTGTTCCAGTGACAGAGGGAGCGACCAAGTACATTCAGCGGAGAAGAAATCCAGCTGTCCTCGTGCGTCCCGCGGAGAAGAAATCCGGCTGTCCTTGAGTAATTCCAGCGCTAAGAGATAGCGTTCGAGCTACCGTCCAGCAAGGAAGGGGTGAGCGTATCAAATGGATAGAGGTATTCGGCCATCCTGCGTGAGTTGATATTGCTAACTTTATTGTCTGGCCTAGTTCTACTGCCCGCGCAGTTGCAGCTAAAAGGAGGATCGCTGCAGTTACAAATCTTGTTGTTTAGTGACACTTTGTGAAGATTTCTTTCTCACTTTGTGGAATACAAATATGGTTTCATGTTAAAGGTACCCAACGATAGAAGTCAAGGGCCCCAATGCTAGCAGTCTTGAACGCTTGTATAATTTCCACTGGCCAGTGGTTAGAAAGAAGTTACAAGGTTTAGATAGGTTATTGACATCGGTTACGTAAGATTATTGTCTATGTATGGTAAAGGTTGCCGTCTCATTCATTCATCATTGTGTCGAATAGTGATGCTGAATTAACTCCTTCAATACTGTTATACTGTTGATTACTTTGTCCTACAAAGGGTTTGCTCGCTAGTCCTAATAAACCCTTTTTATTTAAAGTAATCTTGTCCTGGTATTACTTTGCGACGAAGGTGGAGGTGGGTAATCACTGGAGTGAGACAGAAGACCCGTCAAATTCAGCGGGCTCTTGCGGGAGTAGCGCTACAACTGAAACAAAATATTGGAACAAAAAATGCTCTGAGTTTTGAGCATCTCGTGGATCAATTATAGATTAATAAAGTGAAAAAACAACATATTTTATGTGCCGGTACTGCTCATTTTGTTGGGGTACAATATGCAGAAACGGGTGGAGTATTGTATATATATACAGTGGCAAGAAAAAGTATGTGAACCCTTTGGGATTACGTGGAGTTTTGCATGAATTGGTCATAAAATGTGCTCTGATCTTCATCTAAGTCACAACAATTTGAAAAACACAGTCTGTTTAAAATAATACAACACAAGCATTATATGTTTTCATGTGTTTATTGAACATAACATGTAAACATTCACAGTGCAGGGTGGAAAAGTATGTGAACCCCTAGCCTAATGACTTCTCCAAGAGCTAATTGGAGCCAAGAGTGAGCCAACCTTGAGTCCAATCAGTGTGATATTATTGGATGTGTTGCTGAAAGCTGTCCTGCCCTTTAAAAACACACACCAGTTTTGGGTTTACTGGTTTCAAGAAGCACTGCCTGATGTGAACCATGCCTCGCAGAAAAGAGCTCTCAGAAGACCTACGATCAAGAATTGTTGACTTGCATGAAGCTGGAAAAGGTTACAAAAGTATCTCCAAAAGCCTTGATGTTCATGTGTCAACGGTAAGACAGACTGTCTACAAATGTAGACAGTTCAGCACTGTTGCTACTCTCCCTAGGTGTGGTCGTCCTGTAAAGATGACTGCAAGAGCACAGCGCAGAATTCTTAATGAGGTAAAGAAGAATCCTAGAGTGTCAGCTAAAGACTTACAGAAATCCCTGGCACATGCTAACATTTTTGTTGACACATCTACAATAAGGAAAACATTAAACAAGAATGAAGTACGTGGGAGGACACCACGGAGGAAGCCATTGCTGTCCAAAAAGAATATTGCAGCACGTTTGAAGTTTGCAAAAGAGCACCTGGATGTTCCACAGCACTACTGGCAAAATATTCTGTGGACAGATGAAACCAAAATTGAGTTGTTTGGAAAAAACACACAACACTATGTGTGGAGAAAAAAAGGCACAGCACACCAACATCAAAACCTCATCCCCACTGTAAAACATGACGGAGGGAGCATCATGGTTTGGGGCTGCTTTGCTGCCTCAGGGCCTGGACGGATTGTTGTCATTGATGGAAAAATGAATTCCAGAGTTTATCAAGACATTTTGCAGGAAAACGTAAGACCATCTGTCCGCCAACTGAAGCTCCGCAGAGGATGGGTGATGCAACATGACAATGACCCAAAGCATACAAGTAATTCAACAACTACAGGAAACGTTTGGTTGAGGTTATTGATGTCGAAGGAGGGTCAACCAGTTATTAAGTCCAAAGGTTCACATACTTTTTCCGCCCTGCACTGTGAATGTTTACATGTTCTGTTCAATAAAAACATGAAAACATATAATGTTTGTGTTGTATTATTTTAAGCAGACTGTGTTTTTCAAATTGTTGTGACTTAGATGAAGATCAGATCACATTTTATGACCAATTCATGCAAAACTCCACATAATCCCAAAGGGTTCACATACTTTTTCTTGCCACTGTATATTTATATTTAACTTAACCTTTTTAAAAAGCAGAATAATTTTTAATAAAAGATTTGCAGTGTCTCATTTCTTTTCTTATACTTCCAATGAGTCGTGACATATACATGTATATATATATATATATATATATATAACACCAAAAAAAGAGCACTCCATATAATTGACCACCTTCTTCCATCATTTTCTGTGGAAAAAAAAGCACAGTTTTAAAAATGTTCAAAAAAACATGACTGAGGTAAAATTATGGGGATTCAGTTCACAAAGTATGATCATAATTTGCTTAAGCCTGTCACAGTCGCCAATATCATTGGAAAAGCCATGATCAGGCCTTTCCAATGATACCAAATATGACCCTCTAGCTGCCAGGAATCAGAAGATATGGAGGTCCAAACGAGCACATATGGCGACAATGTCAGTGGGTGAGGGGTGCTTCAGAAGCTTGGCTGACATCCCCCGGGAGCGGATCATTATCTGGTGCCGATTGGTGCCGAATCGTGATCTGGCACCTAATGGGTTAAAGAGATACACTGCTTGAAAGGACAGACTCTGCACTCTTCAGCGGTGCCTCTATTTTTTCTATGTGCAGCCATTGGGGAGGGAGAGTAGTCCAAAGGACATCCCCCTCCTCTTTCAGATTTCCCCTGCAGGTGCCGGGGCGCCTGAAAATGACGTCATCTAGTCTGGTGATGATGTCAGCACTTCAAGGAAGCCAGTCTGATGTGGGACCCCGGCCAGAGAGGTGAGTATAGGGAAGGAAGGGACTTAAAGGACCATGATGTACATAGCAGATCAGCATACCGAGATCTCGATATCGGGGCACCGGATGTTGCCTTTGAAGCCCGAGATATCTCTATCGGTGGTAAAGGGGTTAAAAGTCTTAAATGAAGGGAAAGCACAAATATAAATTTCCTTATTATGCAATTTATTCATTTAATTATTTCTTTCCCAAATGTCTAATGTTGAGAATTCATATGTTAAAATCTTTGAATGGTACAGATTCTCATATGCCCAAATTTTATATCTACACAAACATAACGAGCACAGAGGGGAAATATCCATATGTCTATAAGACAATTTTCTGCTTTATTTGAGGTATTTTTTAAGTTCAGAGATACGCATACACATAGTATTGTATTGTTTTTTTTTTTTCGCTTAACAGTGAAAGGTTAAATACAAATATAGTTATGTGTTATTCACATGTTTTTAAAATGTATATTACAACTTGGATTAACATTATCTAATACAAGATAGGCATATCATTTCTTCAACTTACTATTGCAGGTGGTCCTAATATTCACTTGTAAACTACTTTTAGGTTTTAGCATAATATACTTTCAGTGCCCATGTTGGACTGATAACATTTTTTGAAAGAAAGCCACAGCAACAAGAAAACCATTTATGTCTGAAATGTTAATAGCCTTTAAAATTGCAGATTTTCATTTCATTCCAGACATGTCCAAGGCAGTCTCAGGAATGATCAAAACAGTAGGTGGCATTTCATATCAGCATTTTGGCTGTTTCAGACTCTTTCAGAAAGCTTCTGTCAGTCTGAAAATAACTGAATGTGCTAAACAAGATAGAAGTCACACTCTTAGCAATAAAAAGAAAATTGGTATAAGGTTAAAATGTTCACAAAGGGAAAATCAATTTAGTTGAAATGGGAAAAAATGATTAAACAGGAAAAGTTTGGAATTGAACAGATTTTTTTTTAACTCTGAAATACTGAGATAGTGAACAATTCACATGTGCAGAAAGAAAGCAGTTGCCAAACTGGCTTCCCACATATTTTTCACCGTAGAGGAATTATTCTTGAAATAGAGAACTGTCATATGAAGTGTTAGAATAGCAGCTCCCTTTACCTATATTTTTTGCACATGAAATTTCGAATGTATGCAATCATCTCAATTGCTTGTGTTTTAGTAGTTTACCAAATGTATTTTAACCCCTTTAGTGCTAAACCATTTCACACCTGTGTGCTGAGCTCATTTTGACATATTAAATATAAATGTTATTTGAACTAGTGTTTTATTGAAGCACTTACAAAAATTATATAATTTTTTAACTGCAATGCCTCAACAGATTCAAAATGCAGCATTACTATGTGCATATGTGATATCAAGTGGCTACATCAAAAAATGCTAAAAACAGCATTTTTTAAATTACTTAATTAATTGTTTTCACAATTAAACATGCTGCTCTTTATTTTTAAAAGATTTATTATGGAAATGAGAGAATACTCAAGACTCGAATATAACACGAGGAGCAAAATTTTACTGTACTAGTAAACAATTAAGATCCTTCTAGGTTCTCTTAACACAGTCAGGCTACCCCTCAGGCCAGGGTGCTCTGCTCTAGAATGACTGCAGTTGTTACTAAGTATGAAGCCGCCGACCTTTATTAACGATTACATGGCCGGCGGAGGAGAGCGAGGTGAAAGATTGGCTTAAACCGAGTGTGTCCTCTGGCCGTGATGGATCCCGCCTCTCCCGAATCTGGGAGTTCCTGAAGCGTTTGCAAGCATCAGTGAGCCCACATTCACTTCAGCGAGACTACCGGACCTCCTGGGAGACTTGGAATTATTTTTTTTTAAGATACTCGAGTATACCACTAGATTTTGGAGACAAAAATTTACCTTAAAATAGGAGGGGTCGCGTTATTTTCGAGACATCTGCATCACGTGTAAAAAATATCATTGAAAAGGCCATGCACTGGTTTGGGAAATGGCTTGCTTGAAAAAGTCCACTGTGTTGAGCAAAAATGTTCCCTTCTGTCTGCTTGCTGCACTTTAATAAAACTGGAGTGATGTCAAGGTTCACATTCTAGTTGAGTCATCATGCCTTTTTATTTATCATACTTTTATCAGACCTATTAACTTTAAATGCCATTATGCCCCCTCCCACTTCTTAAACTACCCTACAGAGATTCAAGGTTTTGGTGATGTCACTCTGTACTTACACAATGATGTCACTAGTCATTTGGCATTTTCCCCGGTGAGGCTGCAACTCTCAAGACTAATTAGCATTAGTAATTAGCGTTAGGACTTTGTAATACTAAGTAGAGTAGAATACATTCAAAGTAGAGTAGGCTCGAGGAAGCAATTGCAATCCCTGATGCACTAGCGCTAATGGCTAACCTGCCATTAAGTCAATGTGCTCAGCTGTGGTGGTTATATTTAAATAATCAATCTGTACTAAAATAAAACTAAATTTTATATTGAAAAAGTTCACATACTCACCTGCTCCATGCTCCCCCGCCGCCTGTCTCTGCCTTCACTTTTTTTTTGTTCAGTTTGCCAGCTGCTGTGTGTGTGAACCATCACACAGACAGCAGCGGCAGCACTGAGCCAGCCTAGTCTACGTAAATTGCATAGCTGAATGCTACGCTAATTGGGTAGCTCAAGCTGGCCGAATGATTCAGACTGAAGTCTGCAGCACACCTCCGGTGCACTGCCTACTTCCTTTATCTAATCTCTTCAGTGCCTCAGAGAGGCACTGAGAGCAATTGAATTGCTTGAGCCAATGGGAAAGTACCATTGGTTTCAAGCCATTCAATTGGTTTCAAAAAACACCTCCATGAGAAGCAGGGCCTCCCATGGTTTGATTGACGCAGGACAGTCATGTGACTATCCTCATCAGTAATGGGGGCATTGCTGCGGGACGGGGGTAGAGTTCAGAGCACATGTGTGCTATTGTGCTGGGACGGGTGTGGCTTCAACTTCTGACATTGTGAGTCAGGCAGTGTCAGAGAGATGAGACGGGTGTCAGTCATGTGACTGACTACTCGTCCATTGTGCACAGGAGTGCCGGAGAGTGAGTCAGTGACTCAGAGTGCGCTGCTAGAAGTGGAACCGATACAGCACACCTGACTGCCTGGTACATATAATTCTAGGGTCTGTCTGCCTGGGTACATATAATTCTGGGGTCTCTCTTCCTAGTACATATAATTCTGGGGTCTGTGCCTGGTACATTTAATTCTGGGGTCTATTTGCCTGTACATATAATTCTGTGGTCTGTCTGCCTGGGTACATATAATTCTAGGGTCTGACTGCCTGGGTACATATAATTCTGGGGTCTGACTGCCTGGTACATATAATTCTAGGGTCCTATGTATATCTGGCTCTGATACTAGCCAGTGCCTCATCAGCCGCTGACCTCACCACACGACAAACTGTTTTAACACCTTCATTACCAAGTAGTTTCCCAGAAAATTATTATTTTATGAAAAAACCTTACATTACCCAAGCAATTAGAATGAACTGTCCATTGAGACTGCTGTGATTCTCCTAAATGAGACAAGATTTTTTTTTAAATTAAAGTACATTGGCTGTGATATCTGACATTAAATTCCTTTGCATTCCTCTATACAAGTGTTTCCCAAACCTGTCCTCAGGACCCTCTACCAGGCCAGAATTTGCAGATCACCTTGGGGAAATGCAGACTTAATCCACAGACACACCAACTGATGAAGCTACTTAAGACGAAACGCGTATGGTGTACTGGTAATTTATATTTTATACTTTTACTATTAGTTTTAATAAAACCACCACATTTTTATCCTATTTCGGTCCTAGCTGATTCACATCTACCAAGGAGGTGGCTGAGGCTGATAGGTGATCCATTGCACCTAGATAATATAGATAATAGATACTAAGGCTGCCTTCAAATCTGGTGTCCGAGCTCTGAGACACCAGTAAACGTGAGTATCACAAATTATGGTACATTTGCACTTTTATTTTAAACTGTGCTACGCCATATATGATTTTTGCTTCTAAGAGCTACAGAGGACCCCAGAAACAAGCACAGATCCTGCAAATATATCACCACCAGAGCATCTGAAGCGCCAACTCTGCCACATTTTCTCTTCATTCTGTATCACAAAGGTGGAAAGGGATATACCACCAAGTGGATGTGAGAAGCCGCTCACCGCAGAGGGGTAAAAGAAAAATATTTTTTTCCCCCAACAACACTGGCACGTGAAAGAGGCCACACAGAGACTTTGTCCTTAGACACACATTCACAGAGACACAGACACCTTACAAGCTGCTAATTTGTATATTTTTTTATTGATTTTATTGTTTTTATGCTATATTTTATGTTTGATGTTATGCCTGTTTTTACTTGTCTGAATTGAAGTTAAAAGGCACACTACCTCTCCAACACCACCGGGTGGCACCAAAGGGTACAGTTTTCCTTTTTCAATGTAATTGAGACTGCTGTGATTCTCCTAAATGAGACAAGATATTTTTTTTTTAATTCCAGTACATTGGCTGTGATAGCTGACATTAAATTCATTTGCATTCCTCTAGACCAGTGTTTCCCAAACCTGTCCTCAGGACCCTCTACCAGGCCAGAATTTGCAGATCACCTTGGGGAAATGCAGACTGAATCCTGCAATCACTGAGCAGCAAATCAAATCACCTGTGTTGTGCTTCAGTTATCTGGGAATCCTGGCAAGGTAGAGGGTCCTGAGGACAGGTTTGGGAAACACTGCTCTAGACTATCAGGGTTATTCAGAGAGCGGTGAAAAGCAGGAGAATGACTAGAGAATGGAAAATTCTAGGTCAAAATAGCCAAACCAGAGAAATTCTCCCATTTATCTCACTTTCCAAATAGGCTATTTTGACCTAGAATTTTCCATTCTCCAGTCATTCTCCTGCTTTTCCCCCTCTCTCTGAATAACCCTGTTAGTATTGATTGAGATAAATCAATGTTGGCTACCTGTAGGTGTTGAGATAATTCAATGTTGGCCACCTCTAGTTGCTTTTGAAGATCAAGTTAACAACTAGTATATTAAATATTAGATATAGAGTGCTTTTGAAAGTGAGCATCCTTTACCAAAAACAAATATCAGTATACTGCACCACTTCTACATGTCTACTGCTGAATTCCTGTTTTAATTTGAAAGCTGCATTAATTAATAAGGCACAATGTGACTAAAATATATCAATTCATGGTTTTAAAAAAAATCACCTTGTTTTGTGATTTCTAATTATGCCTTATTTGTATTCATTAATGCTTGACTAAAAAGGTTACAGTTCTACAACATGGATGGGGCTAATGTAACTTTACTCTGGAGATGATTAAGATTTTGAATAGGATTTTCCATTCGATGATTAGAGGGCACAGATGATGTATTATTTTATACATACATTATTAAAATAATTTATCATTATTATTACCACTGCTAGTTATAGTCTATATTAGTCTAAGAATAAATGCTTATACATAATCATCAGTTTGAAGAAAAACTGTATCATATTATCTATGGTTGTATTTTAAATAAAAATAAACATTAGCTGCAAATTTGATCGAAAGAATATGAATGTAAAATGTTGATATATATATAAAAAAGGTTTTGAAGATATATATACTGTATATGTATATATATATATATACAGTATATATATCACGTGTATAGCAGTCTGTAGTGATACCTTTTTTATTGGACTAACGTTACATTTAAAATACAAGCTTTCGAGAGTGATCCTCCCTTCGTCAGGTCTAGATGCTTACTGATCAGAATAATAGAAGTAAACATTGGGACATTCATCGGGTGCACGGTTGGGGGTGTTAGATGTTGTATGTTGCCAAATGGCATGGTCAGAGGGGGGAAAGAAAAAAGGGGAAAAAAAACATTTAAGGGTCTCAGGCACATAAGACAACAGTGATAAAATCATGTCCACTTCAAAGGGAAAGTGAAGGACAAAACAAAAAAGAAACACAAAACAGTAAGTATGGGGAAGACAAAGAAAAATAAGAAAAGAAACAAAACAAAAAAAAGAGAGAGAAAACCAAGCCCCAACCAGAATTATGAATATTATGTGACGTTATTATAGTGGGTTAAAAAACCTGAATCTACATTAAGTCCTTGTTTTATACTGTTGAAATATGTGATAATTTTCATTTCATATGTTTTGCGTTCCCGGTGGTCTATGACACATATGAAATGAAAATGATCACATAGTTCAACAGTATAAAACAAGGACTTAATGTAGATTCGGGTTTTTTATCCCATAGGAATGTTCCTCAGGATCATCAATCGGATCATCTGAGCCAGAGCAAGGACCCTATTTTTCTGGTATGTGGAGTGTGGAGTTGCTTGGATTTATATATTTATATGAATGTCTAAGTAATAAAATATACTGAATTTAGTAAAGGAATTGTCAGGTGGGCTGCCACGGAGGTGAGGTTGCAAGCCCAGAATGTAGTGATACAACGGAGAACTCAGGTACAGTGACACCAGGTTGGATTTATTTAGGAAAGTTAATATATGGTTGAACAAGGGACAGGAGCGAGGCAGGAAAGTCTCTGTTTAGGCAAGGCCTTGGTGCAGCAAATACAGCAGGAAATGATCCGAATTTTTTTAAAAAAAAGGAACAAAAAAACATCCGTTCGCAAGTCTAACCGGCAGTCTCCTCTGCTCACTCAGAATCCTTCAGCCACCATGCCGGCTTCTCTGGCTATCTACAGGTCTGCTTCACCTCACTTGATGCTGTGACAGGATGCAAGAATGGAACACTCTGGATACGTGCAGTCTCCTCTGCTCACTCAGAATCCTTCAGCCACAATGCTGGATTCTATGGCTATCTACAACTCTGCTCAGACAAGGCAGTCAGCTTTCTCTCTCGTCTGGTCACAGGGAGAGGGTCCCAGCTCCCTCACCATCCTGTTCCAGAAGGTTCTCCACATGCTCTATAGGCTGGCCAGCTCCACAGTTCAGGGATCACTGACATGTGTTCAAGAGAGAGCCTGATTGGCTCACAGGACAAGTGACTGCTGCTGGATGGAAAGGCCAGTATCCATAACAACCCAGCTGCAAAGTTTTACCCATGGTTACCCATGCATCAACATTCCTTTAAAAAACGTTGCATGTCAAAAAATGACACAGACCTTAGTAAATTTACTGCTGAAGATAGTAAATGTTGACAAACCTTCTATATAGAGAGTAAGGGCCACATTACAATCTTGTTAGTACCGTTAGCGCTCACCTGTGTGGTGAGGCGAGATCCGGCAGGTCATGTGACCGCCGGTGTCTGGCTCAATGGAGTCCTATGGACTCCATTGAGTGGATGCTCGTGGCAGCGCTCAGCGCTGCCGCGGGCATCCCGGGGCGTAGCACGCACTACCAATGCAGGCAGCTTTTTAAGCACCTGCATTGTGATTCCACGCTAAAATAGGGGCGGTTGGGAGAAAACTGCGGGCACACTTTTTCTCCCTACCGCCCCCGTTTTAGCGTGGAGAATGTAATGTGGTCCTATGTGTTTATAAAACAGTGTTATCACCAGAGAAGTTAAACTATGACATAGGATAACATAGACACAACACTAGAAGTGCCAGGTTGACTGTTTATCAGACAAGTATACCTTCTACATGCTAATCCACATGAAAGTGCTCCCCAACAATATGTAAAATTCATATGCTGCAGTAAGTGGAAATTAGTTGACTAATTAAGGTGATACAATATTTCTCTTGTGGTAAATGAATTATGCATATTCATATTTTTGTGGAAAATATTCATATTAAACACAGTAACATAGAAAAGGCTATTGGACTGGAAGTCTATAAGTGGGCTACTGGGAGGGTGTTACTATATGAGATTAAGTGAGGGGAGAATTAAATGTTGGGGAATGAGGGGATACTGGCTTGTGAGTGGGGAAACTGTCACAAGGAAAAACAAGTTCTAAGATAAAGCGGCTTAATGAGTGTGTTCTGTTCAGACTGACATGTGACAGTAGGTGGGTTAGGTTGTTGGCAATAAGTATTCAACCTGGCTATCAGTGGATGACTTCAAATAATGAGTTACGCATTAAAATATCCTTTTTGTATAGGAAAGCTGTGGTTTTATATTTTGCATATCACGTTGCTTAAAACTTTTTAACCAAAATTATTTTTGCATGACAGGAACACTTTTAAGGAGCATCAAGTTATATCAAATTGATTACTTAAAATCATTATGATGACTTGTTTAAAAAAACTTTGTCTTGGCTTTATAATCTAATATTATCTCTACCTTTGATTCACACTAGGCTTAACGTGCATTCTAAACTATAATTACATGTCTAAATCACATCACTGTATACAGCTGTTTCATTAGTGGAATTATGACATCCTTTCTGCAATCAATCATATTACAGTCCTGTATGTCTTCTTTGTTAGTTTAAGTCATAATGCTGTGTGAACAATTAATTTTGAAATTGATAAACATAATGGATATACTCTGATCCCTTTTTGAAATTCATATGCAAGAATGAATTTGGCCCTGGGGAGAATAGGGATTAAGAATAAAACAGTGTTATGAATGCTTATTTTTTTCTATTAAATAATGTTAGGCATTCATTTTTTAAATTTCCGTATATTTTGGAAGCAAATAAATATTCTTATGTTGTATAAATTTAATGCTGAATTAATGTTTAAAAGATTTTTAAAACATGCTGAATTAATGTTTAAAAGAAGTTTAAATTGTCCTTCATTGGCACTTGTGAAGATCAGCTAATTAATGTCTTGGTTATGTTTTATTAAAATGTTAACATTTAACTGTATTTGAAACATGGAAAACATACTGTTCTACGAACTGTAAGGCAAAATCAAAATATTTGTTTTTAGCTACAGAACATACATCTTTAATGTATCCTCATAGAACTCTCTACTATGCTGTCTAGTTATCTCCCATGGTTTTATTTTCCACATGTAATAGAGATCCATTAACCCCTGCACTAACTTGATCATGTTTACATGATCATCATCAGCAGCAGACGTAGTGGCCTGAGATCGTGTTAACACGATCTGGAGCCATGTTGCACCATTGCAAATGAAATTTGCTGGTTGCAAACTTATTACATGTGCATTTGGGCTCCAGAACAAGTCCCTAACATTTTAGCACTATGGGCATGATGTCAGAGCTAGGCAATGTGTATATCTTGATATCTCCCTAGCTAGTCCTGCACATAACCCAGACCTGTAGTAACTCCTTTTGGCCATATTTGCCTGCATATAGGCTGGTTCTTACTGTATATTATATTTCTTAGTATATAATTAAAAATGATTTTCCAAAAAGCACTGATTCCTTGGAAAATCACTTGGTGGTGAAGTGATTAAAGACACAGTTTAGAGTACAAAGAAGGGGTTGTGGGGGTCAGAGAACTTAATGAGTGACCCCTCTTGACTAGGGATGGGCTGGCGGTTCCATCTGAACATGAGTTTGAATCGAACATTGCCCGTTCGGCCATTTGGCGAACATCGAACATTTCCACGTGTTCGCAGACAAAGCACCACAATGGACCACAATGCCCTTTTCCACTGGCCTGAAGCTCGTAATTGGCTACAGCCTTGCACCTGACCACAGGTCAGGTGCAAGACAGGTACAAGACTATGCCAATCAGGGCTCAGAGTCCTGATTGGGAAAATTTTGCCCAATCATGGGCTCACAGAGCTAAGTCCCGCAGCACACTATATAAGGCTTCCCTGCAGCCTCAGCGCGTGTTTTTTTTGCAGGAGTGAGAGGAGATTGTTCTTTCAGTGTGTCTCACAGACGTCTAGCAGATTTCTGTGAATTGTAATCTGTGTCTTCTCACTGCCAGCTATTGGGGTCTCACTTTCTTCTAGCAGATAATTATCTGGGAATTGTAATCTGTGTCTTCTCACTGCCAGCTATTGGGGTCTCACAGACGTCCAGCAGATATCTGGGAATTGTAATCTGTGTCTTCTCACTGCCAGCTATCAGGGGGTACCACTCACTTCTAGCAGATATCTAGGAGTTGTAATCTGTGTGTTGGCACTGCCAGTTACTGCCAGGTAGTGATGAGCCGAACACCCCCGTGTTCGGTTTGCATTCGAATGCGAACAATTTCAAAAGTTCGAGTTCGAACGCGAGCACGAACCGAACGCAATGCAAGTCAATGGGACTCGAAAGTTCAATTTTTAGAGTGCTCTCCAAGAGGGCATATATGCAAGATATTTGCCATAAAAGGTGTATGGGGGTCCGGGTAGTGCCCTGGGGGACAGGAAACAAGGACAAAAAGTTTAAAAAAAAAAGTTTTTAAACAAACAGTGAGTTTTCCATGAAATAAAGGTTAAGAATAAAAATGAAAAATTCCTTCAAATATCGTGCCTAGGAGGTCCCCATAACCTGCCCGTGAAGTGGCGAATTTGTAGGATGTATAAAAACATTTAAAAACAAAAAAATGACATTTCAAATGATGGTAAATGGTTTTCCTTTAATCTATTCATAAACAACTGCTTGGGTCGGCAGTCCATATGAAAAGAGGAAACATTTTAGGACACGCAGAACAAATTTAGTAATTTTTTGGGCTAAATTATGGTGAAACTTATGCAGGCTTTGGATGAAAGTAACAATAGGTGCTTTAAAATTGGGCCTTTAGTGTCAGCAACAGTGCCGTCACACCATAACCCCTCTGTGGTATTGTGGAAGAGTGCAGGGTTGGACCCTGCTGGTCAAATATTAAAATGATATGAATCTGGAATAGGCGTCAGTGGCAGTGCACCCAAATATTGTGCCTTTGGTGGCAGCAAGTGCCTTCACACCGTAAGTAACCCGTCTGTGGTATTGTGGAAGAGTGCAGTGGTGGAGGTTTTGGTAATGCAGAAGATATCCCCGATCTATTCAGTTACATCAGCAGCTATTAGAAAACCGGGTCAGCAATGTTTAGGCACTTGTACTGCGCTACTGTATATGGTGAGAATCAGCGCACACCAGTAGAAACAGGAAGCAAACAGAACAGGCAGGGAATACACAGAGAGAATAGTCAAATGGCAGGCAAAGTCGGCAACAGATCGGGTCCTCAGAACAAGCAGGGTCAGTAACAAGTACTTGGACCCATTCTCTTTAATATTTTTATTAGTGATATTGCAGAAGGTATTAATGGAAAAGTATGTCTTTTTGCTGATGACACAAAGATTTGCAACAGGGTTGACGTTCCTGGAGGGATCAGCCAAATGACAAATGATTTAGGTAAACTAAAAAAATGGTCGGAGTTGTGGCAATTGAGTTTTAATGTGGATAAGTGCAAGATAATGCACCTGGGACGTAAAAACCCAAGGCTGAATATAGAATATTTGATACAGTCCTAACCTCGACATCTGAGGAAAGGGATTTAGGGGTCATTATTTCAGAGGATCTAAGGGTAAGTAGTCAATGTAATAGAGCAGCAGGAAATGCTAGCAGAATGCTTGGTTGTGTAGGGAGAGTATTATCAGTAGAAAAGGGAAGTGCTCATGCCACTGTACAGAGCACTGGTGAGACCTCACTTGGAGTACTGTGTGCAGTACTGGAGACCGTATCTCCAGAAGGATATAGACATCTTAGAGAGAGTTCAGAGAAGGGCTACTAAAATGGTGTACGGCTTGAAGGAGAAAAGTTACCAGGAAAGGCTTAATGATCTTAACATGTACAGCTTGGAAAAGACGAGACAGAGGAGATATGATAGAAACATTTAAATACGTAAAGGGAATCCACAAGGTAGAGGAAGGGAGTATATTTAAAAGGAAACAAAATAGCAAAACAAGAGGACATAGTCTTAGATTAGAGGGGCAAAGGTTTAAAAGTAACATCAGGAAGCATTATTTTACTGAGAGGGTGTGGATACATGGAACAGTCTTCCAGTAGAAGTGGTAGAGGCCAAAACAGTAATTGAATTTAAGCAAGCATGGGATAGGCATAAGGCTATCCTAAACAAAAGATAAATCCAGGTAAAGTATCCATGTAATTGGGCAGACTAGATGGGCCGAAAGGTTCTTATCTGCCGACATTTTTTTATGTTTCTATGTTTCTAAGAATACAAACTGATTTGGTAAACTAGCGATGCGGGATTAAAGGCTGAGACACACTGAGCGTGTAGCGACGCACAGCGTAGCGAAGAGAAGCAAACAGTTTGCAGGCTTGACTTCACTCTGCTCCGCCTCGCAGCGTGTCTACACTACATTACGTTTGCTTCTCACCGCACTGGACAGTAATCCACTGACTAAATTAAAATGTAGGAATGTAAAAAATAGGAATAGTATAAAAATATAAAAAAGGTAACCCCTGATCATATATATTATATATATAGGGACAGGAGCGCCGTTTATAGAGTAGGGATGCATTGATACCACACACAGACATATACGTATATATCAGCACTCAGACCTATACAGTTGTGTTCAAAATTATTAAACCCCCCACTGAAATTGAGTGTTTTGGCCAGTTTGACATTGATTTTGATCATTCAGTCATCTTGCTTATAATTAAATCAAAGAGGCACGTGTAGGTCAGACAAATATAACATAACATTTATAATGAAATAACCACAAATGTCTTTTCTGTGCTCACATCATTATCAGTTTTATTCAACCCCCAAGTGACATTCAATCTTAGTACTTAGTACAACATCCTTTTACAGTTATAACAGCTTTTAAACGTGAAGCATAGCTTGACACAAGTGGCTTGAAGCGATCTACGGGTATCTTCGCCCATTCGTCATGGGCAAAAGCCTCCAGTTCAGTCACATTCTTAGGCTTGCGCACTGCAACTGCTTTCTTTAAGTCCCACCAGAGGTTTTAATCGGATTTAAGTCAGGTGACTGCGATGGCCACTCCAAAATGTTCCAGCCTTTAATCTGCAACCATGCTCTAGTGGACTTGGAGGTATGCTTGGGATCATTGTCCTGTTGAAAGGTCCAACGTCTCCCAAACCTCAGGTTTGTGACGGACTGCATCACATTGTCATCCAATATCTCCTGGTACTGAAGAGAATTCATGGTACCTTGCACACGCTGAAGCTTCCCTGTACCTGCAGAAGCAACACAGCCCCAAAGCATGATTGACCCCCCCGCCATGCTTCACAGTAGGCAAGGTGTTCTTTTCTTCGTAGGCCTTGTTCTTCCTCCTCCAAACATAGCACTGATCCATGGGCCCAAACAGTTCTAATTTTGTTTCATCAGTCCACAGAACACTATCCCAAAACTTCTGTGGTTTGTCCACATGACTTTTGGCATACTGCAGTCGACTCTTCTTATTCTTTGGAGACAGCAAGGGGGTGCGCCTGGGAGTTCTGGCATGGAGGCCTTCATTATGCAGTGTGCGCCGTATTGTCTGAGCTGAAACTTCAGTACCCACATCTGACAAATCTTTTCTCAGTTCCTCAGCAGTCACACGGGGACTTTTCTCCACTCTACGCTTCAGGTAGCGCACAGCAGTCAAAGTCAGCATCTTCTTTCTGCCACGACCAGGTAGCGTTTCAACAGTGCCCTTTGCCTTGAATTTGCGAATGATGCTTCCTATGGTCTCTCTTGGTATGTTTAACATCTTTGCAATCTCTTATAGCCATTGCCCTTCCTGTGAAGAGTAATCACCCTTCTCTTGTCTTCCTGGACCATTCTCTTGACTTCACCATGTTTGTAACCACACCAGTAAATGTCTAGAAGGAGCTGAGAATCACAGTCATTTTAAAGCTGCCTAATGGTGCTTATTATGCTTTATTGCTGCTCCGTGACATCCACAGGTGTTTTCAATACCTGATTGAAAACACTTGAATGAACCTCTGTTCTTCAGAGTGGTAGTCTTTAAGGGGTTGAATAATTGTGTCAATGAAGAATTCACAAAAGAAACATTTACTACTGTATTACAAAACCAATTGATGTCATTTTAGTTGCATATGGTTCTTTAAAAGTAGGCTTGTGCACCGATTTTTTTTTCGGTTCGATTCGGTTCGATTTTTCAGATTTTTAAACTTTTCGATTCGGTTCGTTTCGATCAGTGGGGGCTCCCTGGATCCTGGTTGTGAGGGGAGGGTCTGCCATGGCCGTAGGTGCAGTGGCTCCCTCCCTGCGCTGCCTGTCGTAGGCCACATGCACCCAGTGGCTAGCCCGCACAGTCGCAACTCTGTCATCGCATGCTCCTCAAGGGAATCCTTGGGAGGCCCCTGCAGGCTGCCCTCTACAGTGCCTGATTAGAGGGCCGTGTCTGCCTGATGTTTTAGTAACAAGAATGTTTTATCCCATAGGCTTCAATGTTAAAAATATTCCCGTTTTAATTCAATATCTAATAAACTGTTGCTTATAATATTCTGCAGTAAAGAGTCTCTTTATTTCTAGATTTTTTTAGTATTTTTTAAGCATTTTTTATACTTTTTAAAAAAAAATCTTTAGAACTTTTGGCGATCGTCCAAAAAAATTCGAAGTTTGCGAACTGTCTAACGGCCGATGTTCGATGCGATCACCATGTCAGAAAGACCAAAAAGGACAGGCAGATGCTCCCAGACACAGATAAGAGGGCAAGCAGCCTCTGTGTCGGAAGGCTGTGCCCCTGGTCGTCGTGGATGTGGTGCATCCTCTGCAAGGATACGCTTGTCCTTGTTTCTAACTGGTGCTGGCCGTCTTAAGCAGCAGCAACATACAGAGGATTTGCAGGATTGGCTAACCAGGCCATCCTCATCCTCCTCATCCTCTGCCAGACAGGCTTGTAGTGGTTTACAGTCCACCTCAGCTGCCAAAACATCTAGTTCAGCCTCCTTGTCCACAGCTACTCCTGCCATAGCCTCACTATCATACACGGAGGAGTCAGCTGAATTGTTTGACTACAGTGACAGTGACGTGCTGCTTGAGGATGCACAGCAACTCCAGTGCTCTGATTCAAACTCTGAGGTTGAGGAAGGGAGTATAATCAACCTAGAGGGAGGGCTGCCAGTGGCACACAAAGAACTGGCACTCATGTTCCCCCAGCAGCTGCAGCATATTGCAAGGTTGGCTCTAGTGACGAGGAGATAGGGGGTGAAGACAATGATGATGAGGTCACTGACTCCACCTGGGTGCCTGATCGAACAGAGGAGTCAAGGGAGGAGGAGGAGGCACAACAAAAACGAGGCAGAACGTCCTCTATAAGCAGCCGTAGCCAGTCCAAGGCATCAGATGTCAGAGCTGTTCAGGTGCAGAGCGCTGTTGTCTCACAGCACATGTCCAGGATCTTTGCTGTCTGGGAGCTCTTCACGACATGTGCAGCAGACTGCAGCATTGCTATTTGTAAGCTATATCAGAAGAGGATCAAGCATGGGAAAGACATCAGACACTTGGGTACCACGTGCTTGAGGTGACATATGACCACCTGCCACGCATCCTGTTGGCACAACACTTTACATAGGTCCTCCTCATCTGTCTCTACCCCCACTATATGTCCTGCCATGTCATTGCCTACAACCTCCACTTACAGGGATGATGCTACAGTAATGGGTGTACCACGTCCTTCCTCTGAATCTGCCAGCATCCCATCAGCTGCAGATTTATGCAGTCAGATTTCGTTGCCCCAGCTGCTGCAGCAGAAGAAAAAATATTGTCCCAACCATCCACATGCACAATGTCTAAATGCCAGCTTAGCAAAATTACTCGCATTACAGCTGCTGCCTTTCAAGCTGGTGGACTCTGCTTCCTTCCGTGAATTTGCTGAATGTGCTGTACCACAGTGGCAGGTTCCAAAACGCCATTTCTTTTCACGGAAGGCCATTCCAGCACTATACCAGCACGTGGAACACAATGTTATGGAGTCATTGGGAAAGGCAGTCAGCAGCAAGGTGCACATTACTTTAGACAAGTGGTCCAGCAAGCATGGACAGGGCCGTCACATTTCCTTCATGGCACACTGGGTAACTCTGCTTGCAGCTGGGAGGGATCCAGGACGGGGCTCTGTGCTGGAGCTTGCTCATCCACGACGCCTCCAGAAATCTGCTTATATGAGGTCTGTCTGCTCCACCACCTCTTCCCCTTCCCAGGATTCCATTTGTTCTTAAGGTTGATGCTTCCGAGATATGCATTGGGGCTGTCCTGTCTCAAAGAGAGTCTCCAGGGAAACCTCTACATCCTTGTGGGTTCTTTTCAAGAAAATTATCACCAGCAGAACACAATTATGATATCGGTAACAGAGAATTGCTTGCTATTCTGTCTGCCCTGTCAGAGTGGAGACATTTGTTGGAAGGTACTCCTGAGCCTTTGTTCATAATCACTGATCATAAGAACCTTACATACATCGGGGATTCTAAACGTTTGAACTCTAGACAGGCCAGGTGGTCATTGCTACTGTCTCAGTTTAATTTTGTATTGACTTACAGACTAGGTGACCGCAATGTAAAGGCTGATGCCTTATCTTGTCAATATGACCCGTATGAATCAAATACACAAGACCACAATCCTATAGTTCCTCCTGAACGTATTGTGGCTTCCACAGTTTTGTCTGTCTCCTTGCTTTTCCTGGAACACCTCCAGGCAGCTCAAGTGGGGGCTCCACCTGACAAGCCTCCAGATATGTTGTTTGTACCTGAAAAGGAAAGACAAGAATTACTCATAATGTTTCATGATTCTAAACCAGCAGGTCATCCTGGTATTACTAAGACTCTTACCAGTATCTCCAGACAGTTCTGGTGGCCCACCATGCGACAGGACGTACGTCAGTTTGTTTTGGCTTGTCAAGTCTGTGCCAGAAGCAAAACCAGTAAAACCTTGCCTGTCGGTCTATTGCAGCCTTTACCCATGCCTAAGAGGCCTTGGTCTCATCTATCTATGGATTTTATTGTGGACTTGCCGAAGTCCAAGGGTCATACTGTGGTTCTGACAGTTGTAGACCGCTTCTCCAAAATGGCTCACTTTGTCCCTTTACCTAAGCTTCCTACAGCCAAAGAACTGGCAGTTGTCTTTGCTAGAGAGATTGTACGAATACATGGGGTTCCGTCTGAAATAGTCTCTGACAGAGGAGCTCAGTTCGTCTCTCGTTTCTGGAGGGATTTCTGTGCGGAGATGGGGGTGCGATTGGCCTTCTCTTCAGCCTATCATCCACAAACCAATGGGGCAGCAGAGAGGGCAAATCAGGGTCTCGAGCAGTACATACGTTGCTTTACCACACAACAGCAAGACAATTGGTCGGAGTTGTTGCCCTGGGCTGAGTATGCACGTAATAACGCCGTTAATGAGACCACTGGCCACTCTCCTTTTTCTGCCATCTATAGTTTCTTCCCTCCGGCTCTACCGCTTCAGTTTGCTGAACAGGCCATCCCGGCTCTCGATGAACATCTCACTCAACTACAAGAGATTTGGAGACAGAGTCGCGAAAACATGGAGCGCAATGTTGCCGTCCAGAAACGCAAGGCTGACAGGCATAGGTTACAAGCTCCTTCCTATAACGTGGGGGATAGAGTTTGGTTGTCCACTAGGAATGTGAAGTTGCGGGTGACTTCTATGAAAATGGCACCTCGGTTTATAGGTCCATACAAGATCATTTGCCGCGTTAACCCTGTGGCTTATGCTCTTGCCCTTCCTAAACATTTTCGCTTGCACAACGTCTTCCACACCTCCCTACTGAAGCCTTTGTTGTGTAACAGGTACACGCGGGTCGTTCCTCCTCCTCCACCTGTTCAGGTTGATGGAGAATCAGCGTATGAGGTTAGGAAGGTTCTGTATTCTAGGCTGTTCAGGGGTGCTCTGCAGTACTTGGTCGATTGGGTGGGTTATGGTCCAGAGGACCGGTCCTGGATTCCGGCTTCCAACATGTCTGCCTCTAGGTTGGTCAGGACGTTCCATGCCTCGCACCCCGATCGCCCTGGTGGTCGTCCTGCCACTCGCCCTGGTGTTCGTCCTGCCACTTGCCCTGGTGGTCATCCTGCCTCTTGTCCTGTTGGTCGTCCGGTGGCCTCCCGTGGAGAGGGGGGTACTGTAACGTTGGGAGCTTCCAGCCTCTCCTGTGTGCTTGAGGGCAGCATGTCTGATGCTGCTCGCTGACCAACGCCCGGTTTAAATGGAGGCAGGCAGAGAGGTGGCTGCATGAGGCGCGGCTTGAGTGGGGGGCGCGGTCTGGTGAAGGTCTTTAAAAACCCTCAGTTACTTCTCAGCAGTGCCAGATCGTGGTTATCCATACCTGAGCTCCTTGTACCTGAATTCTATTGTGATTTAACCTGTTATTGACCTCTGCTTGTTTTCTGTCTATTCTGCCTTCCGTTGCCCTAGACTAATTTCTTGTACTAAGCTACTGCACTGATATCAACCCGGCTATTCCATTTGACTATTCTATACTCTGTATTCCTGATTCTGGCTTGTCTGACTACCCCCGTGTTGCTAACCTGGTTTTGTATTACAACATTGTCTTTTGCTTAACCCTTTCTGTCTAGCTAGTTTACCTGGCCAATTCTAAGGACCAGACAGTTAGGGATTCTTGACAGTTACTCTGTTGGTAGCTTTTGGGCTCTGTGGAGTGTTGGGCGTTAAGAACTGCATGGTGGGATCTGGAAACCGTGACAGAAACACTCTGAAGCTAATGCCACCTCCAACCAATGCTGCATGGGCTCCCTTATCCTGCAAAGCCTGCTAAAGGACCCCAGGATTCGTGCTATCAAGGAGAGGGATCATTACTGGTTTGCAACCCTTCTTGATCCACGATACAAGGGTAAGGTTGCAGAGCTCATCCTGCCCTCACAGAGGGAGCACAGGATGAAACAACTTGAGGACGCTCTAAAGCGACACTTTTATAACATCTTTCCAGACACTGGTAGGTTACCAACTGATGACACTGGTGCTTCTGAGGCTGCTGTTTATCAGAGGAAGAGCGGTGAAGGGGGCCGCTTGACTGATGCCTTTTCCAATTTTTTTAGTCCACGACGCCCTGGGACGTCAAATGTAGCCACCCATTGCCAGCGTCTTCACCATATGGTGCAGGACTATCTAGGGGCAAGGGCAGACCTGGATACCTTTATATCAGATGATCCACTGGCTTACTGGGTGTTGAGATTGGATCACTGGCCAGAACTTAGCCAATATGCTATGCAGCTACTAGGTTTCCCTTCATCCAGCGTGCTTTCTGAAAGGACGTTTAGTGCCACTGGAGGTTTTGTCACAGACAAAAGAGTGCATCTGTCCACCGACTCTGTAGACCGACTGACATTTATAAAAATTAATCAGTCCTGGATCAGCAGCTATCACTCCCCTGATGCTGATGTAACTGAATAGATCGGGAATCTCTTCTGCATTCCCAAAACCTCCACCACTGCACTCTTCCACAATACCTCAGAGGGGTTACAGTGTGAAGGCACTAGCTGGCACCAAAGGCTGAATATTTGGGTGCACTGATGCATGTACCAGATTCATATCATTGTAATATTTGACTGCAGGCTCCACCCCTGCACTCTTCAACAATACCTCAGAGGGGTTACGGTGTGAAGGCACTAGCTGGCACCAAAGGCCCAATATTTGGGTGCACAGACACGTGTACCAGATTCCAATCACTTTAATATTTGAATGCAGAGTCCACCCCTGCACTCTTCCACAATACCTCAGAGGGGTTACGGTGTGAAAGCACTAGCTGGCACCAAAGGTCCAATTTTAATGCACCTGTTGTTACTTTCATCCAAAGCCTGCATAAGTTTCACCATAATTTAGCCAAAAAATCACTAAACTTTTTCTGAGTGTCCTAAAACGTCTCCTCTTTTCATACAGGTTGCCGCCCCAAGCAGTTGTTTAGGAATAGATTAAAGGAAAAACATTTACCGTCATTTGAAATGTCATTTTATTCTTTTTAAATGTTTCTATTCATCCGACAAATCCGCCACTTCACGGGCAGGTTATGGGGACCTCCTAGGCACGATATTTGAAGGAATTTTTCATTTTTATTCTTAACTTTTATTTCATGGAAAAATCACTGTTCCTTTAAAATTTCTTTTTTTTTTTACTTTTTTTCCTTGTTTCCTGTCCCTCCGGACCCCCATACACCTTTTATGGCAAATATCTTGCATATATTCCCTCTTGCAGGGCACTCTAAAAATCGAACGTTCGAGTCCCATTGACTTTACATAGTTACATAGTTATATCGGCTGAAAAAAGACATGCGTCCATCGGGTTCAGCCTCTCCCACATAACCTACTGCTGTTGATCCAAAAGAAGGCAAAAAACCCAGTCTGAAATATGCAACATACTGGGAAAAAATTCCTTCTTGACCCCAGAATGGCAGTCAGATTTCTCCTTGGATCAAGAAGCTTTTACCCACATATTAAATATTATAACCCTTAATATTCTGTGTCTGCAGGAAGTCATCCAGTCATTTTTTAAAAGTCTGTACAGACTCTGACCCAACCACCTCAACAGGCAGAGAATTCCACAGCTTTATTGTTCTCACCGTAAAATAACCCTTCCTATGCTTTAAGCTAAATTTTCTTTCTTCCAGTCTAAATGGATGACCCCTTGTCCTATGTATAGTCCTGTTAATGAATAGGTTATCAGACAATGGTTGATAATGGCCCCGTATATATTTATATAAGGTTATCAGATCCCCTCTAAGGCGCCTTTTCTCTAAACTAAACAGGTTTAAACTTGTTAGTCTTTCCTCATAACTTAACCCTTCCATCCCCCTTATTAATTTAGTTGCCCGTCTCTGCACTTTTTCTAGCGATATAATATCTTTTATTAAGACAGGTGCCCAAAATTGCACGGCATATTCAAGGTGCGGCCTGACCATTGATTTATACAGAGGCAAAATTATGTTTTCATCCCGTGAGTGAACTCCCCTTTTAATGCATGCCAGTACTTTGCTGGCCTTGGCGGCTGCTGTTTTACATTGCACATTGTTACTTAGTTTGAAGTCTATGATTATTCCCAAATCCTTCTCCTGCTTGGATTTCCCTAACTCCGTACCATTTAGGGTATAAATTGCTTGTGTGTTCTTCACTCCGAAGTGCATAACTTTGCATTTATCTAGATTAAATTTCATCTGCCATTTAAGTGCCCAGTCCCCCAATCTATCTAAATCCCTCTGCAGCGAAGTAACATCCTGCTCACATTGTATTACTTTTCCTAGCTTTGTGTCATCTGCAAACACTGATACATGACTTTCAATGCCTATCTCAAGGTCATTTATAAATAAATTAAATAGTATTGGTCCTATAACAGACCCCTGAGGGACATCACTTACCACTGGTGTCCATCTTGAAAATGTACCATTTATGACCACTCTCTGTACCCTATCTTTTAGCCAGTTTTCTATCAAGAACAAGTATTTTCATCTAGACCATTTTTTCTTAATTAAATAGTAACCTTTTGTGTGGAACTGTGTCGAAAGCTTTGGCAAAATCTAAGTAAATCACATCCACTGCGACCCCCTGATCTATACTTCTACTTACTTCCTCATAGAACGTAATTAGGTTAGTCTGACATGATCTGTGTTTCATGAAACCATGCTGATTTTTGCCAATTACATTATACCTCCCAATAAATTCCTGAATACTATCCCTTAGTAACCCCTCTTGCATTGAGATCGGATCGTGTTCGCATCCGAACTCGAACTTTTGAAATTGTTCCAGTTCAAATGCGAACCGAACACGGGGGTGTTCGGCTCATCCCTACTCTTGACCCCCATCTGGACTTCTTACCTTGTTATTAGTTAGCATACTTTAAAATCACTTCTTCTTCCAGGCTATCGTCTCCTCTTTTGGGCTGAAGGCTTCTTAAGAGTGTCTGATAAGGGCAGTGCAATAAAGACAACCCAGAAATATTAACAGATTAAACCAGAATTGTAAGGAGTAATGGTGCACATCTTATCATCAGCATTGACCATATACGTAACTACAAGGAAGATTTGGTATTCGTGATACACAGTTGCTAAATTCAAAGGTTCTCTTATTGTTATTATTATTATTGTCATCATTTATATGGCGCCAACAGTTTCCGCAGCCCTTTACAATAACCAAAGGGAACGAGATACATATAAACGGACATATGATGGAAACAAGAGGTGTAGAGGGCCCTGCTCTTAGGAGCTTACAGTCTAGAGGGATTGGGGTTGAGGAAGAAAAGAGGAATTTTACTGGTTTACTGGTAAGGATCATTGGTGCCAGTGGTTTGGGAATGGTGGGGCCATAGAAGCAGCTTCAATCATGTGTGAGTAGGTGAGCAGAGGGAGGAGTTGCATCAGTGATGGGGTACGCTAATCTGAAGAGATGGGTTTTGAGGGATTTATTGATCCCTCAATCCCTTGATTATATGCCAGTCTGTGTTGTGAATGATTACTAAGTGGCTTAAAATAAAATAAAACTACTATTTTTGAGTTATTCATTTAGTCAAATTGTTTCTATTTGCAACGTGTATGTCAATTACTTAATATTTTATTTTGTTGGAAATGTAATTTCAGATACCATGAGATATAAAAAAGTGACTTCTGTACAGGACCAGCATAAATTAAACCTAGAATGATAGCATAGATTTTTTTTAATTTTCAAAAATTGCAAAATAAATCATTTGAATCTTTTGAAAAACTTGACCGCAGACAACATTTCAATCTGAACCGATTGGGACTGAAAGCTTTGCTTAACTGAATATCAACATGAATGGCTGTAAAAACTAGACAATTGGATTAGTATTATAGTAATTATCCAGGGACACAAAGTTTCTCTCTTAAAATACCAGTTATACAGGATTTACCATAGCTTTACGGTCACAAAATTACTGGTAATGGGTTCTCAGCTGAATTAACTCAGATGTGGAGCTGCAAATTAAAAGTCTAAAGAATTCAATGTTCTAAAATTTGCTCCTGCAATGCTCCCGATTTAAGAAAAAAGTTAAAGGTTCAGAAGAAAATTCAACTCTTTTATTATAACTGAAATTCTGTAAATTTGTCTTCTACTCATTACTCGTTACTGTTGATTACTGAACACAATCATGTGTACAACATTAAAACACGCTATGTTTTCATTTGTCTCCCTGAAATGGGGTGTATGGCTGACTTTTTTCTACATTTGTTTTTATACTTCTTTCCTCTCTGCTAATTTTCTTGCCGAGTGGTTTTCTTGTTATTTCCTCTACAGAACTGTTCATCATCCCGACTTGTGCCTAGAACACAACATATTCACTGGAGACATTTTTCCTTTAGCAATGGAAAATATTCTTTTCTCTAAAAGAAATATATAATAGAGATATATTCTCAGTAAGAAAAATAAGAAACATATAAACAATGAGTGATAAGACTTAATGATTATAATATTAAAGATAATGTCAAAAATGGTGTATATGAAATTTTATGAATCTATCTCATTTGGCATGAAATAGCAAATGACCTTAAAGTGGATGACAGGACAGTTATAAATTATATACAGAAGCCTCAATATGACTGAAGCTGATTCACACTCATATTATTAAGCAATGAATCGTTGATATTTGACAAGTCATATACAAACGTGCCATCGTCTGAACTAAATACTGTGTTTAAGAATATAATCAGAAATAAAATGTAAGAAAGAAATAAAAAGTATTTGAACCCTTTTGAAATGACTGCATTTATGTACATGTAATTTGGCTTAAAATCTGGTGTAAAAGTCATCGAATTTACAGTAATTAAAAAAACACAATCTGTGTTAACTAACAACACAAGTTTTTGTGTTGTTCTTGTATATACTGAGTGTATAATTCAAATATTCACAATGTAGGTCGGAAACAGTGTGTAAAACCCTAGGCTAATGACTTTAACAAAAGCTAATTAAAGTTGGAAATTAGCAGACCTTGTGTCCAATAATGAAATGAAATTGTAGGTGTGGGTTAGAGCTACTTTAACTTCTAAAAGGCATTCAAACATTTTGAGTCTGCTATTCCCAAAAAGCCACAGTTGACAAGAACAATGCCTCACAAAAAAAGAGCTTTCAGAAGACTTGCGATCAAGAATTGTTACTTTCCCATAACTCTGGAAAGGTTTGCAAAGCCATGAAAGGGTAGAGTTGCAGTTTCCAAGAGTATAAAGTGTTTGTAGAAGAATGGGGTGGTATACAGTGTCAAAGGTAATTGGGAGGTGCAGTTGGAGAATATTGAGATGTGTACAACCAATACTACTAATAAATTTCAATTATACTATTAAACTGTACTTCTATTACCCTAGGCTACTACCTTTGCTGTTATAAATGTCAAAACTGCTGGCAGCTCAGATGGGAGTCACTGAACAGTGACGAGCAACTTCCCTACCACCAAAGCTGTGCATCACGCAGATTCTGGATTATATTAGATTTATGGACGAACTCTCGGCCACTCTCCATCATACCATGGGCTCGTTTCGCAAAACATGTGAGGACTGGGATTCCCTGGAGGGGTGTGGAACCATGTCTACCTATGTGGGCTGGGGTTCGCTGATGCTGGGATAATGTTGTGGCTCGGGATGCTCATGTGTTAAGTGATTTATTTTATGGATATATGGTGCTGATTTGCCTCTGCTCATGTGCCCAAGGAGATCCCCCCAACCACCCTTTCCCCTCTCTTTCTTCCTATCTGATCTCTCTTTCTCTCTTCTGTCATTCTCTTTCTGACGGGCTATACCTTTCTTTGAAAATTAAAATGTAGACGATAGGTTTATGTTATTGAGGTTGATGCATATTTTCTGCTGTACTTACCTGTCTTGCCTTAAATAAAGTTTAAAAATAAATAAATAAATGTCAAAACACATGCAATTGTTCGTGTAAATCTCAAACCTCATGCAGTTTAACAACTAAATTGTGAGGCTATTATGACTGACAGGAAAATAAAAGAATAAGGAACATTTCTCTGTTCGGTTGGAAAACCCAATTCTCATAAAACTCTGCATTTTATGTATTAGATATCAGAAATTGCTTATATTAGTTCAAACCAGCTCAATGATATTAAGTAATTTAAGCATTCAGATACACAAGAGAATCTATATAATTGGGTATTTAAGTCTGGTTTCCATAATATATACTGTAGATATTTACTCATTTTGCTAGCTTTGAAATTGCACATACAGTACGTGCTTCACCAAATGACTAAACTGATAGCTGAAACAAAAGTAAAATAGCATATTTTGAGAGTTTAATCTAATAAGGCATGTTAAAATAATAATTTCTAAAACCTACACCTGTAACATCCATTTCCTCTTCCAAAAATTAAAATCATAGATCTACCAAACAGTCAAGAGGGAGATACTTTAGATTACAATCTTACACTAAAGCTCTCCCTTAATTCTGGATTTACCTTATCCGTATAGAACTAATCACATGACAGAGAGATTCAATCCATTTAACGGCATTTCTAAACAAGGCATTTCACTCACAAATATGCTCCGTTGTAAATTGATTTTCTACCTTTACACCCTGCATACAAAATGTATTTCCCAGACAATGACATTGCAAAGTAGTACTTGAAATGTTCAGTGCATTAAAATGACTATTAAAATGATGAAATACAGTCAATTATATAGAAGTGTGTTTATGAGAATATGAAAGGGATTTGTAATTGGAGGTAGACTGAAGATTTTAATCAGGGCTGGTGTTTTGGTTGTTGTGAAATCAGATTATAATGTCTATAGGGACTGAAATTAAGATGAAAGCATTAGTGTTTTAGCATCAGAAAAGGATTTACCGATTTAATCTACTCTGATATTCTTTACTGTCTAATCTAAAGAAAATGTTCATCGAATACTCTGATAGGCAGATAGCAGATAGAAGCAAATATTCACTGTATAAATTGCCACCAAAATAAAATAGTTAACAGCTTGATTTATAAATGTCTGTATGTCTGTCCGTTACTTAAAGCTTTCTGCATAACTGTTAATATTACTATTCTAAGAATGAAGAAAACAAGGCATTTTATATAAAATGTATCCATCATATTAGGTGAAATTTAACCACTTTTCTTTGGGGATGTTACATAAGGAAATAATATATAAAAATGTTTATTTTTTATATATTTTTTAGAACAGACACAAGGAGTATTTTAATGAAAAGTTTCTGCTCAATCTAGAATCGATTTATTTTCAAGAAGCTCAAGCTTCAAAAACTACAAACTTCAGTAAGAAGTGTTGCAGAATGTTGCCGGTCTTGAGAGGAAGAAGATTCCTCATTATGTTTACACACCAAACATTGCATCCAAGTGCAAGGTTTAGGTTGTACCATGGAATCCTCAGATAAGGTATATAAAATTTTGTAGCTAAAATATCAGATATTTTCACAATATAAAAAGTACTCCCAGCATTAACACGCTTTTCTGCTAATGCTAACAAATGGGAAAATAATTTAAAAAGAAGTGAAAAACATTGTAACCTTGCATGTTTTAAATTGAAAAGATGTGTAGATGATGCAAAAATTATCTACTCAACATCTCATTTTCCCATGTCGCTAGAGAGCCTGGAGGCAATCGCAAAATGTTATTACCCATTGTTGTATCAGAGTCCTAAACCGAAACTTTGGAACCGTGCGTCTATAATCTCTGCTATGCACAAGGTCATGTAAGGTGTCATTGGAAAGGTTAGTGTCTAATGCAAAATTTACATTTAATTTGTATTTATTACATTTTATTTTCTTTATAACTCACCTTCTCATTTCCAACAGCGAGAGCAAATGGGGAGGTGATGGCGCAATGCGTTATTACGCATTTGTCCACCTAAAACACAAGCTGCCGTAACAATACAAGGAGAGTGTGGGTCCTGCATTTCCATTCATTACACCCCACAAAGTCAAGTTGGGTGTCAGAGTCTGGCGATTCTAATGATACCAAACAAGATCATGTAAAATGTCATGCAAAAATATAATCACCACAACAACAAACATAAAATAATTTTATTTTTATTTTTTGTTTCAAAGCTATGGCATTGTCCAATTGTCACATATAAAGCAATACCACTGCCATTACTCACCTTCTCATTTCCCATGCTGCCAGCAATGTCAGTATTTTATACATAGTCATATTATTCATAAAACACAATGCGTCAAAATACAGACGAAAAATGTTGTTTTTTCAGTTTTAGTTAAAACTACATATTTTTTTCAGAAAAAGGTTCCCATTTCTAATTTTTTTAATTAGAGTGCATCATAAAATATATAACCACAAAGGTTTGGATGATAAAATAAAAAAAAATATTTTACACGCTGTAAATCATTGAAATCTGAATAGAAACCTGCAGTTTACATTTTTTTTGCTATAGCATTCTGACGGGACACGACATATACACACAATAATGATATATTTTAAATCTTCTGAGTTTGCTGAAAATATGGACATACAATTTACCTAGGTTTTCTTTTTTCTGTAACAGCCCTTTTTATTATCATTCATTGGACCCTATATGTAAATTTCAGACATTTTCGTTCTGTAGTTTATTTGCAAACAACGTTTCACTTTTCAAACATTCAAGCATACTTTTTTTTTCACTCCATTCGTCGACTTTTTACAGCGGCTGCTCTGCGCTCTGATCGGCGGCTGCTCGGGTTTCTCTGGCGTGTTCGGCGGGGTTAATCCAGCTGTTTTGCAGGTTTTAGAGAGTGTTCGGCAGGTTGGTGGTGAGTGTTCGTCAGGTTTGTGGCGGGTTTTCCTTGCATTTTGGGGACCCTGTGGTGCTTGCTGAATACAATGCAGGGTGGCCGAAATAGGATCGCCGAATCTCCCCGAATTGAAGCGAACGAAAAGTCACCGAACGTACAGTAACTTTTCGATTCTCTTTGAATAACCCTGTTAGTTTTTTCCAGTTCTGGTGAAAATTGCATAATTTCTCGGAAAAAAATGCAGTTTCCTTTTTCAATTTTTTTTAACAGGAGTACCCCATAGAATATATAACCACAAAGGTTTGGATGATAGCATGGGAAAAAACTATTTTACACTCTGTAAATGACTGACTTCTGAATGGAAATTTACATTGTTATTACATTTGTTGTTATAGTATTTTGATGGGAAATGACTTATAGACATAGGGGTTATTCAAAAAGCACTGAATTGGCCACCAAATTGCACCAAATGGAGAATTTTCCTGTACATTGCAATTCCGTGGCACAAAAAGTTGGCGATTTGCAAATATTAGCGAATTGTCAGTGAAATACAGTGACCTTAGGGGGCAGTGAAAGTCCCCATAGAGAAGTAATGGCTAAATCTATTGAGGGAACTCCAACTAGCTGTGAAAGGTTGGTGAAATGCCCAGATTTTCGGTGGTTTCATTCAACAGCTTTAAACAGGCGAATCCCATACAGGGTTATTCAAAGAGATTCGAAAAGTCACCGCACTTTCGGTGACTTTTCGTTCTCTTCAATTCGGTGCAAATCGGCTTTCCCTTTTCGACCACCCTGCGGTGTATATAGCAAGCACCACAGGGCTGTCGAAGTGCAGGGAAAAGCTGCCGAAACACCCGCCGAAAACCTGGCGAAAACCCGGCGAATGCACGCCGAAAATCCGCAAAAACATCTGGATTAACCCGTCGAAGATGCCAGAAAAACCCGAGCAGGAGCCGATCACACGCAGCAAAGCCTCCGGAAAAAGCCAACACCGCAGACGAGTGAAGTGAATAATTTAGGAAAACAGTTTGCTTGAATGATTGAAAAGTGAAACGCTGTTTGCAAAGAAACTACTGAGCGAAAATGTCTGAAATTTACATATGAGGTCCAGGGAATGATAATAAAAAGGGCTGTTACAGAAAAAATAAGTAAAGTTAAAAAAAAATAAAAAAAATAGTCGGACTTTTAAAAAAAAAAAATCTAGAAAAATACTTAAAATATCCTAAAAAAATCTATAAATAAAGAGACTCTTTACTGCAGAATTTTATAATGAACGGTTTATTAGATATTTAATTAAAACGGGAATATTTTTAACATTGAAGCCTATGGGATTCTCCTGAATAAACCTGTCGAATTAAACCACCGAATGCTAGGGCATTTCGGGAACCTTTCACTGCTGGTTTGTGTTCTCTGAATAGCCGAAGCAGTGCTTTTTCATGGGGATTTCACTGCCCTCAAACAGGCACCGTATGTGCAGGCAATTCGCCAGAATTTGGCGAATTGCCTGCTCTCTGGATAGCCGAATGGCCAGGAAAGGTAACCGAACGCTGATTTTCAGCGTTCGGTTACCTTTCTCCAGCCATTCGGATCTCTTTGAAAAACCCTGATAGGTTTCAATGTAAAATATCCCGTTTTTATAAAAAATTATAAAATATCCCCGTTTTTATAAAAAATTATAAAATCTTTTAATTTTCAGCAACAAGTATCTTTATTTTATTTTTTTGTATTTTTCGTGATTTTTTTCCGCTAAATGTTTGATTCTGATTTTTTTTTTTAATATGTCTTATTTTTTAAAAAAAATCAGGAACAGACATTTTTATTGTTATTCATATGACCTTATACAGTGGCAAGAAAAAGTATGTGAACCCTTTGGGATTACGTAGAGTTTTGCATGAATTGGTCATAAAATGTGCTCTGATCTTCATCTAAGTCACAACAATTTGAAAAACACAGTTTTATTAAAACTTTATATGTTTTCATGTGTTTATTGGACAGAACATGTAAACATTCACAGTGCAGGGTGGAAAAAGTATGTGAACCCCTAGCCTAATGACTTCTCCAAGAGCTAATTGGAGCCAGGAGTGAGCCAACCTTGAGTCCAATCAGTGTGATATTATTGGATGTGTTGCTGAAAGCTGTCCTGCCCTTTAAAAACACACACCAGTTTTGGGTTTACTGGTTTCAAGAAGCACTGCCTGATGTGAACCATGCCTCGCAGAAAAGAGCTCTCAGAAGACCTACGATCAAGAATTGTTGACATGCATGAAGCTGGAAAGGGTTACAAAAGTATCTCCAAAAGCCTTGATGTTCATATGTCCACGGTAAGACAGACTGTCTACAAATGGAGAAAGTTCAGCACTGTTGCTACTCTCCCTAGGCGTGGTCACCCTGTAAAGATGACTGCAAGAGCACAGCGCAGAATGCTTAATGAGGTAAAGAAGAATCCTAGAGTGTCAGCTAAAGACTTACAGAAATCTCTGGCACATGCTAACATTTTTGTTGACACATCTACAATAAGGAAAACATTAAACAAGAATGGAGTACATGGGAGGACACCATGGAGGAAGCCATTGCTGTCCAAAAAGAATATTGCAGCACGTTTCAAGTTTGCAAAAGAGCACCTGGATGTTCCACAGCACTACTGGCAAAATATTCTGTGGACAGATAAAACCAAAATTGAGTTGTTTGGAAAAAACACACAACACTATGTGTTGAAGTAAAAAAGGCACAGCACACCAACATCAAAACCTCATCTCCACTGTAAAACATGGCGGAGGGAGCATCATGGTTTGGGGCTGCTTTGCTGCCTCAGGGCCTGGATGGATTGCGGTCATTGATGGAAAAATGAATTCCAGAGTTTATCAAGACATTTTGCAGGAAAACGTAAGACCATCTGTCCGCCAACTGAAGCTCCGCAGAGGATGGGTGATGCAACAGGACAATGACCCAAAGCATACAAAAGAAGAGAGCACAAAAATCTCGCTGAAATAACTGGACTCTGAATAACCCCTATAATAATGATATATTTTGAATATACCGATTCTGCTGTAAAAAAAGGTTATATAATTTGTCTGGGTCCTATAATAAAACACGTCTTCAAAACTCAGAGAGGCACTGACAGAGCAATGGAATAGCTTGGACCAATGGGAAAGCACCATTGGTCCAAGCCATTCAAAAAAGAGTCTGCATTGGTGGCTGGCCTCTGACTGATTCACAGGAAGGGGCCCAGGCAGCTCCCTCTGATTCCTCTAGTGGCGTATACAGAGTATGACAGGCACAAGCAGCTCCCCCTGCTTCCTCTAGTGGCGGATACAGAGTATGAAAGGCACAAGCACAGAGAAACAGGTTTTCTATTTATTTTAATAGTAAAGTATATGATATGATGAAAATAATAGTATCTTTAGAAAGTCAATATAATGGCGAGAAAATGGTATATAATATGTGTGGGTACAGTAAATGACTAAAAAATTATTTACAGCTAACCACAAACCACAGAAAGTTAATATCTGTGTATGTATGGCATTGATAATAGCCACTACATCACCAGCCACTGACCTCACCGCACGTCCCTGTACAGCACTAAGTGACCCCAGAGCGCTCCCTGTGTTCTGCCCTCTCCCTTGCAGCTGTAATGCTGCAGTAATCTATTTGAACCTTTTGTTACAGTGAATCTTGGGGTACCTAGTTGCAACTGCTTTTATGTCTCCATGGTGCTTGGAGAGACATAAAACAAAGGATTTTGTTTCTCCACAGGGGACACACTAATCTTGATTTAGAAAGGTGTGAATATGTTTTTTCGTTATGCTAATGAGTGCTTTCAATGCATCACTATACAAAATCTTTTTTGGGTGTTAAAGGGTTATACATGATGAGCACAAAATGGTCAAAACTAGCTCAGCACTCAGTAAAATTACTCAACGGTAAAGGGGGTTAAACAATTTACTGCAATAGTCTGATTGTCCTCTTTCTGACATGTATATACAGGCACAAAGGATACCTTTTTAGTGCAGGAGTTAATAGCAACCACAAAATATAAACATTCAGAGACAGGCAAATTAAACACAGAAAATCAGCAGGACCTAAATAAGAAATGTTAGGCATAAAATGTTCTGTCATTGTGTCTTTAAAGAGAACTCTTTCATTGGATATTTCCATTCAAGTCCACCCAAGGTTCATGTGTCATGGACATTTAGATAGAGAATGGCACATTTAAGTATAACTACTTTTTTTCCCTTAATTTTAATCAAGTAACTATAACAAAATAATTTTCATTGTGAGCAAATTATATACAAACTATTGTTAAGTTTATGCATTATTATTTTAAAAGGTTTCACTAGCTTATTATTTTTATAGTTTAACTTAAAAGGTGAATGTCATGTTACAACATCTATTGTTTATTGTGTCGTTACTTAGGATCATCACGGTTGGTTTTAGCTTTATTTTGCTCAATTAGGATATTGTTAAAAATATTTTTCATATATTTTTTTTCATAATATATTAGTTCAGAAATAAATGTCCATAAAAAGTTTTCATTTTTTATACAGTTTATGGTTTTTGTGTTGGTATTGCTTAATAATAAGCAACACATAGCCTTAACAGAAATTATATATTCCTATTAACTATTTTTTAAGATGATCATATATTTTCCAATCAATATTTTTTATGTTTTATTCTAATATATATTTCTTTTAATAATGACATTACATTATGTATGATGGGCATATAGGGCAGCCAATAAAGCATGTAAAAATGCGATTAGATGGGCTAAATTAGAAAATGAAAAAGAAATAGCCAAAGAGAGCAAGACCAACCCTAAAAGATTCTTTAGGTACATAAATTCTAAAAAACCCAAGAGTGAAAATGTAGGTTCACTAAAATCTGAGTCAGGGCTATTGTTAACTGAAGATCAGGATAAGGCAGAAATTTTAAATGATTATTTTTCTTCAGTATTTATCAAAGAGAAACCTATAACAGGAGACATGAAATTCATTAATAAAAACTTACTAATACAAAGTGACTGGTTGACTCAGGACAAGGTTTTACACAAATTAAACAATGTGAATGTGAATAAAGCCCCAGGGCCAGATGGAATTCACCCGCGAGTACTAAGAGAGCTATGTGTTGAAATATGTAAACCTCTGTTCTTAATCTTTCAAGATTCTTTTCTTTCAGGAATAGTACCAGAGGATTGGAGAAAAGTTGACGTGGTCCCTATATTTAAGAAAGGTTTAAAATTTGTGCCTGGGAATTATAGACCTGTGAGCTTAACATCTGTGGCTGGGAAAGTATTTGAGGGGTTACTAAGGGATAGTATTCAGGAATTTATTGGGAGGTATAATGTAATTGGCAAAAATCAGCATGGTTTCATGAAACACAGATCATGTCAGACTAACCTAATTACGTTCTATGAGGAAGTAAGTAGAAGTATAGATCAGGGGGTCGCAGTGGATGTGATTTACTTAGATTTTGCCAAAGCTTTCGACACAGTTCCACACAAAAGGTTACTATTTAAATTAAGAAAAAATGGTCTAGATGAAAATACTTGTTCTTGGATAGAAAACTGGCTAAAAGATAGGGTACAGAGAGTGGTCATAAATGGTACATTTTCAAGATGGACACCAGTGGTAAGTGGTGTCCCTCAGGGGTCTGTTATAGGACCAATACTATTCAATTTATTTATAAATGACCTTGAGATAGGCATTGAAAGTCATGTATCAGTGTTTGCAGATGACACAAAGCTAGGAAAAGTAATACAATGTGAGCAGGATGTTACTTCGCTGCAGAGGGATTTAGATAGATTGGGGGACTGGGCACTTAAATGGCAGATGAAATTTAATTTAGATAAATGCAAAGTTATGCACTTTGGAGTGAAGAACACACAAGCAATTTATACCCTAAATGGTACGGAGTTAGGGAAATCCAAGCAGGAGAAGGATTTGGGATAATCATAGACTTCAAACTAAGTAACAATGTGCAATGTCAAACAGCAGCCGCCAAGGCCAGCAAAGTACTGGCATGCATTAAAAGGGGAGTTCACTCACGGGATGAAAACATAATTTTGCCTCTGTATAAATCAATGGTCAGGCCGCACCTTGAATATGCCGTGCAATTTTGGGCACCTGTCTTAAAAAAAGATATTATATCGCTAGAAAAAGTGCAGAGACGGGCAACTAAATTAATAAGGGGGATGGAAGGGTTAAGTTATGAGGAAAGACTAACAAGCTTAAACCTGTTTAGTTTAGAGAAAAGGCGCCTTAGAGGGGATCTGATAACCTTATATAAATATATACGGGGCCATTATCAACCATTGTCTGATAACCTATTCATTAACAGGACTATACATAGGACAAGGGGTCATCCATTTAGACTGGAGGAAAGAAAATTTAGCTTAAAGCATAGGAAGGGTTATTTTACGGTGAGAACAATAAAGCTGTGGAATTCTCTGCCTGTTGAGGTGGTTGGGTCAGAGTCTGTACAGACTTTTAAAAAACGACTGGATGATTTCCTGCAGACACAGAATATTAAGGGTTATAATATTTAATATGTGGGTAAAAGCTTCTTGATCCAAGGAGAAATCTGACTGCCATTCTGGGGTCAAGAAGGAATTTTTTCCCAGTATGTTGCATATTTCAGACTGGGTTTTTTGCCTTCTTTTGGATCAACAGCAGTAGATTATGTGGGAGAGGCTGAACCCGATGGACGCATGTCTTTTTTCAGCCTATATAACTATATAACTATATATGTACACATGTTTATTTCTGAAAATGGTCTAGCGTAGTAATATATAATTTACAATCCTACACACAGGCTTATAGACAGAAAAATATCTTCAAATAAAGCACGCTAAGGGTGTATTTATGGGAAAATTGTTACCAAGACTTTGTTCAGGACAGGATAGTAGACCCCATAGCACTTTTTCTCTTTTTGTCTAGCAATCTGATTACATGGACTCGTGCCACTCTTCTATTGCCTATACGTGTAAATGTGCCAGCATATATGCATTCATATTAATATATAATAAATTGCCTCTCAATTGCTACTTAGCTGTTGTGATAGTCCTATCATCACAATAAGAATTTGGGGGAAAAAGTATACTTAACACCTTAATGGAATATATTAAACTTACTAAAGGCCTATCCATTTCTAATCTCGTCAGTGGTGGTCGGGGAAATAATGCTGCTCCAGGCCAGGCTGTACTGGCCACTGGGACAACCGGGAGATTCCCGGTGGCCGATGGCTCACTGGACTGGGGTGCTGGCAGAGCCTGGGCAAGGCCGCGGGCCGAGCCTAAAGTTCCCCTGGGCATGGCCGCCGGTTGAGTCTGGCGATTGCCTGGGCTTAGCCACTGGCCGAGGATCAGCACGGTGTCTGCTCAGCTCACTGAAACTGGTGTCCGTGAGCGGCCGCAGCTCTTGCATCGCATTGTACAATCCAGCAAACTTGGAAGGGAGGAGCAGGTGGCAGGGTGACACTGACTGACCAGCAGCAGCTGATGTGAGTGAGTCACATGACCGTGACGCAACACGCCAGAGCCACGCTTCACTGCCGTGGCACAGGAGGAGCAGTCTGCCTAGCAGGAGGCTGAGCTTGGCTGACAGTGTGGTCAATCATATGGATGAGTGAGTTCATTGTAGCTCTTTATTATTAACAATAATCACTTCCCCCTGGGAGTCCTCTTCAAATCCTGCATCGGAATCCCTCTGGTGTGTGATGATGAAATGGGGGCTTAATAAATTAGTACATGAAATGGGGTGCATAACAAATGAAATGCGGGTGTAATAAAATAAATGGAGACATAATAAACTAAATTGGAGTATATTAAATAATATAATGACATAATAAATGAAAAGGAGACATATAAAAATTAACTGACATATAGTTCATGAAACGTGGTTCATTATATATTAAATAGGGGCATAATAAACTAAACTGGAGTACCATAAGTGAAATGGAGTACATAATAAATGAAATGGGGGCATGATAAAATAATTGGGACATAATAAAATAAATTGGAGTTCTTTATAGTAAATGAAATGGGGTGCAGAACAAATTAAATGAAAGCATAATGAAATAAATGGGTGCATAATAAAATAAATTGGCACCCGCTGTGCGGGCAGACAACCTCCGACCAAGAGGCACACATCCCCCACTCAGCAACGCAACCTCTTCAGATGACAAAGTCCTGGCATCGCTGCAACACCGGGGCTGCCAGATCCAGCATTTTGCTCTACATCCACTACTGTGGCCGAGCAGCCAGATGCCTCCAAGACACCCCAAGAAGCCCAGAAGGCACTCACACATGGAGCCTCCGCACGTCAGTAGGCCTGTGAATCATCCGAAGGGGTACTGCAGGGCCGCTCCTCCACTGCACAAACACATTTCAACCTGCGCCCGCCGAATCTGGAGCCAGATCATGCACCCAGCCAGCCTCCCACCAGACAGTGAGCCGCATCCCCTGGAAATCCTACATCAACTCCGCCAGCATCCCCCTGGTGAGCGGCAGCAGATCAGGATCTGACATCAGCAGAAGGGAAGAAGACAGCGGTCTCACAGGTAAGGCATCAGGGACTGCTGCAGCCGAACCTGGGGGCACAGCGCCATGCCGGAGGCTGTTTCCAGGACCCAGACATAGACCGAGGAGCCTGCAAGCCAACCGACTACAGGGCTGCAAACACACAGCTCACTCACCAGATTCAAAGTCCAGAAGTGGCACAGTGAACCAGGAGGCCCAAGGTGACACTGCAGTCTGCAAAAATGGCTGCCGAAGGTATGCCGCAGTAGTAGGACCGAAGCCCAGCACTGGTATAATTGGAGCCGGGGAAGCCGTGACTCGTCGTGGCACTCGCGCTCCACCTCTGGGACGTGAAGTCTCACAAGGGGGCACAAATCGATGGGGGGGGACAACAAAAAACAAGCAAATAAAAGAGGTCAGCAAGAGAGCTCATCGAGGTGCGTCTACTCAGCCAGCAGTTAGCCCAGCCTGTGCTAATGTATTTTTTAACCCATTAGCGTTCAGGATGTGATCTGGGCGGCATGCAGTAACCTCATATAACCTAGCTCTAAAGCTCACGTATGTGAACGCTAGCGTTATGGAGGTGATAGAGCCCAAGGTATGTATGGTAGACATTTTCCTGTGACGTTTGCCTTGAAGTGCTTGTTAATGGGATTTCAGGTGCAATTTTGAATTAATGTCAGAATTAGCAAATGTAAGACAAAGTGCATATCTGCATATGAATGTGCTATATGTCTAGAAGATATCCTAATGGAGTATCTGAAGGAGCAAGTTTCTTTTTTTATTTGAAAAGCAATGTTTTCCAGATGCTGTAAAGATCTGTATAACAACTAGCCAATAGAAAAGATAGGAGGAAAGAGGATAGTGCAATATAGTAATCACTCTCTAATCCTGTCAATCTGATCACTAATCCTGTAGGTTCCGTATATTGTTCTCCTATCCTCCCATCTTTCCTATTCAGACCACAGAAGGTCTGATTTCAATTTCCTTAAGAGAACCTAAGGTGACTATTTAGGTTATTACAAATTTGAATTATAAGGATTATAGATCCAATCAACCTAGTAACTGCTACTGTTAAACCCAACTTCTGTATTATATATTCTGGGAATTATTGTGGAATTAGCTTTTCATAGAAGTCAATAAAGTTTAAATTTTAGTTTTTGGTATATTATTGTTAGTATCTTTCCAATGCACCACTGACATATGAGATTTGGCAGCATGACATAAAGTATCTGCCGCTTTGCATTACAATGTAACTACATGACCCACCACTGTGACATGTTAAAAGAGCTAAACTGGACGTCGCTGGAGCCTAAACGCACCCTTCACCTTCCCAACCTGGTGTTTAAGGCTAGGGTCAGACGAATGCATTTCTTGCGTTGTCCGTGAAAAAGTGCGTTCGATCGAATGGACGTATTTTTCCACGGAATACGCGATAGCGGTCATACCATGCGCATTTTCATCCGTGATTTTGGACAGATCATCAATATAACACTTTTTGCGTCTGGACGTTATGCAGGCCGGACATTAGCAGCGTCTGACGTCTCCTAATCACGCACACACGCCGCTAGTGGACGCAGTGCACTCTGTATGTCAGTATTAGCGGTTTCGCGTTCTCGAAAAAATGTGTTCGTTTGCCGCTTGCGTTGCCCGGCCGAACTTTTGTGCTGCCGTACTTCGTATATTGCCCGTCATTGGCCGTCATTTGCTGCTACTACGGCTGTGATAAAGTGCGGCTGCACGCGCGTTCGCACTGCGTTCGTCTGACCCCAGCCTAAGAGCTTTTCTGGGAAGCTGCCACCCAACCTGAATAGACTGCTTCCTCCAGCAGTTCCCTCATCCTATAACCTCCGATCCAGGACCAGCACCTTACTTGCAATACCACAATACAAAAAGACAGTGGCTCGATCCTCATTCTCCTACAGAGCACCCCAATTATGGAATAACCTCCCAGACGTCTTCAAATCTTCCCCCCGTCTTAAGTCACTCAAGAGCTCCCTATTAACATACCTCAGTATGGAATGCACTTGTAAACATGTAACATAATCACTATTTCCTACATATTTACTTTCTGTTAATCTGTATATTTGTGTTTTTTAATATCTTGCATTTTATTACTTTGTATTTCTGTAACGACTGTAACATTTCATTGTTCTTGAAACCAGGACATACTTGAAAACAAGAGAAATCTCAATGTGTCCTTCCTGGTAAAATACTTTATAAATAAATGTAAATATATTTTTAGATTAAGAAGATCTGCAACATAGGACCAAAACTTAAGAAAATTCTCTTGGATCTGTACATTCCCCCACCGCACATCTAATATGTCCACTGGTCACCAAAAGAAAACAGTTTGCTGTTTTATTATTAACCCCTTCACTCTCGAGAACAAGATTACTCTGCTCTTCAAAGGCACCATCAGATACCCTTTATCGAGTTATCTTGATCTGCAGCTGAGCAGGACTAAAGCTGGACATGATTTTTTTGTTTCAGATGACCAAATTGGCTTTATTCCAAAATCGATGGGGCACTGATAATACTATTAAGCTTCTCGGTCTCATAGAAGCAGCTTCGTAATTTAAAGGGACACTACCACCAAAAAATTAAATGTACTTATTGTGCTTATTTCATGTTGCTGATATCTTACATGTACTTTGTTTTTCTCTTGTGTGTCACTGGGTGCATACATTGTGTGATCTTTTCTGTTGTAAGCTCGCCCCCCCCAGTATCTTTACCTCACTTGGTCCTTACAGTACCCCATCTGCCGCCTTATCTAAACATTCCCTTTTCCATCTCATTAACTGTTAAAAAAAATTGAACAAATAAAAAAGAGACACAAAACAAGCTTTTGGTAAATGTTGCATTATGGGAAAAATAAACTATATGGAAAAAAGAGATCAAAACCTTAATTTATTTTTCCTTTTTATATGCAATTACTTCAAACAAAGAAAAAATAGCAGCATGTGTTTTATAATGTGGTTTTATTTGTAATGCACAAGTAATCTAGTTACAGCTTACATAGTAATTGTCCCTTTAAGCAACCAACCATGGTATTATCCCTAAAAGCCAAGAAGGCTTTTGATCGTGTCAACTGGCCATTCCTGCGACATGTACTCCTCAAGTAAAATTTTCCCGCTGAAATGATAGCTGTAATATTAGCGTCATATTTCGACCCCTCCGCAAAATTTCTCAATGTTGGTTTCTTATCTAAGAATATTCCTTTTACTAATGGAGCCAGACAGCGATATCCCCTGTCCCCAGTCATTTAGGCTCTTGTATTGGAACCTTTAGACCCTATTATATGACAGGCCTCAGACTTGGAGGGAGTCCCCCGCAGTCCCTCTATTTGCAGACAATTTTTTAATCTACTGTTCATATTTTATGCTTGCATCTATTAATATTTTGTACAGGATGGGTGGGGTCGCGCCTATTCCCCGATGGGGCTGCTGCAACCACCAAATGTACTGGTGGGCTTTTATTAATGCCTCCCCAGAAACAAATCCACCTTGGGAACAAAAAACAAAGACAAGGAGTGGAACATGCTGCAATGATGACCTGGCTGGAGGTACAATAAAACATACATAGTACAGGAGGAGCGGGGTCGCGCCTATTCCCCGATGGGACGGCTGCAACCACCAAATGTACCCAGTCCAGCAACATGTATAAAACATAACAAGGAGAAAAATGTCAACTGCACTTATTCCCATTATACCATGTGAAACAAAACACAATTAGAGGCTTTGGTTTCTATTAATGGCCATTAAAAGAGTACGCTCACCCGCCAATGTCACGGCATCTCTAGGGCCATATTGCATTCCTCGCACATCGGTTTTGCACGCACGCAAATGCGCATTTGCATGAGGACAAAACCATTTGCGCAGAACGTCGTATTTCAACGTTCGCGCAAACAATGCGCGTTATCATTTAACAAAGATGGACTTGCGCGAGCGTGATGAACTGTGCGCGTCCTATACTTAACATTGTAAGAGCAAATGCGTTAAGCGGATGGTATTTCAATAGATGCGCAACTTCCTACGAACAACGTTTGCGCGCATAATTTTAACGTCTTTGAAAACTTGGTGTTAACTGCAAATCTGAACGTTCTGGCTGAAACAAAATACACCAGCACGAAAAAAAATACAGCACAGTATAGTTACACATTCTACACTTACCCAAACAAAAAAATTGTGAATTGGTGCAGATTTTTTTTATTGCTGCAGCATGTATACTCAGATTTATTTTGACAGGCGCAAAAACATTAGTGAGTCAATTAAGGTGAATTGATGTCAATTAAGGTTCTTAATTCGGATTGGCTGAATCCCGCGAAAGAAACAGTCCGCGCACTGATTTACATGCGTAACGTTACTGCGTGCGTATTACACTTCGTTTTGCGCGTTTTTTTACTAAAGTTATTTTTTGACGGATGAGAAAATGCGTTCAGATCTGAATATCACGTTAATTTTCGCGCAATAACGCTGGACACTGCACGCAAAAAAAATTGCGCTGCGCGAGCGCATTTGCGCAGAGAATGTAATTTTGCCCCTAGTGAGGGTGAGTCTATCCAAAAATGAAGCCACAGGCTGCTGTACAAAACTAAATCGGAGGGTGCAAGGGTGCAAGCAACATGCGGGGAAAAAAATGACAAGCTCAGAGTCGTGTCTATAAATGCTCGCAGTTTAGTCAATAAAATCAATGAACTGGAGGCAATGATGGCAGCTGAAAAAGTAGATTTAGTTGCGGTTACTGAGACATGGTTCAGTGAGAAAAATAACTGGGACATAACAATACCGGGATACTCTTTATATAGAAAAGACAGAGAAGGTAGGAAAGGAGGAGGAGTGGCCCTGTATGTGAAAAACAACATAAAAACGAACCAAATAAAAGTGAGCGAGGTGAACATAGAGTCAGTTTGGGTTACGCTAACATTTGGCAATCATACAGTAGCTCGTGTAGGTGTGATCTATAGACCCCCTGGACAAGTAGAAGAGCTAGATAATCTGCTGCTTGAGGAAATAGCCAAAATGGCAATGAAGGGGGAAGTTATTATCATGGGGGACTTTAATCTTCCTGATGTGAACTGGAAAACCAAAACAGCTGGGTGCACCAGGAGTACAAATATTCTAAACTCCCTACTGGGATTATCTCTAACACAAGTAGTTGAGGAGCCGACCCGTAAAGAGGCCATATTGGATTTAATACTCACAAATGGAGGTTTGGTATCGGACGTTGTTGTAGGTGAAAATTTGGGATCTAGTGATCACCAGTCAGTATGGTTTAATATAAGAACAGGGATGGAGCCGCATCACACAAAAACAAAAGTTTTAGACTTTAAAAAAACTAATTTTTCTAAAATGAGACTTTGTGTGAAGGAGTCATTATCAGACTGGAGGAGTTTAAAGGGAGTCCAGGAGAAATCGGATTATTTAAAGGAAGCATTATTGAAGGCCACAGGCAATTGCATTCGACTTGTTAGCAAAAACAAAAAAGGGAAGAAACCACTGTGGTACTCTGCAGAAGTGGCCAAAATAGTGAAGAACAAAAAGACAGCATTCAATAATTATAAAACAACTCAGAGTGAAGAAGATATGCAAACCTATAAGATTAGGCAGAAAGAGGCAAAGCAATTTATAAGAGCTTCAAAGCACACGCAGAAGAGAAAATAGCTCAGTCAGTAAAAAAGGGGGACAAAACATTTTTTAGATACATAAACGAGAAAAGAAAAGTAAAACAAGGATTAGTTAGATTAAAAACAAAGGAAGGAAGGTATGTAGAAGAGGATAAAAGTCTCGCTGACTGCCTCAATGAATATTTTTGTTCAGTCTTTGCAGAAGAAAAGGAAGGAAAGGGACCTCAGTTAGGAGAGAACACTAACGAGACAATTACATATCAGTTTACAGAGGAGGAGGTTCTACAACAGCTGTCTAAAGTAAAGACAAATAAGTCAATGGGGCCTGATGGGATCCACCCTAAATTATTAAAAGAGCTCAGTGATGTAATAGCAAAACCGTTAACAGATTTATTTAACCAATCCTTGCTAACGGGAGTCGTCCCAGAAGACTGGAAATTAGCAAATGTTGTGCCCATTCACAAGAAGGGTAGTAGGAAGGAATCTGGGAACTATAGGCCCGTTAGTCTTACGTCAGTAGTGGGGAAATTAATGGAAACCATGTTAAAGGAAAGGATTGTTGAACATCTAAAAACACATAGATTACAGGATCAGAAACAACATGGGTTTACCTCAGGGAGATCATGCCAAACTAATCTTATTGATTTTTTTGATTGGGTAACAAAAATAATAGACACAGGTGGTGCAGTAGACATTGCTTATTTAGATTTCAGTAAGGCTTTTGATACTGTTCCGCATAGAAGGCTTATCAATAAATTGCAATCTTTGAGCTTGGATTCCAATATTGTTGAATGGATTAGGCAGTGGCTGAGTGACAGGCAACAGAGGGTTGTGGTAAATGGAGTTTATTCGGTGCAAGGTCTTGTTACCAGTGGGGTACCTCAGGGGTCAGTACTTGGACCCGTTCTATTTAATATTTTTATTAGTGATATTGCAGAAGGTATTAATGGAAAAGTATGTCTTTTTGCTGATGACACAAAGATTTGCAACAGGGATGACGTTCCTGGAGGGATCAGCCAAATGACAAATGATTTAGGTAAACTAAAAAAATGGTCGGAGCTGTGGCAATTGAGTTTTAAAGTGGATAAGTGCAAGATAATGCACCTGGGACGTAAAAACCCAAGGGCTGAATATAGAATATTTGATACAGTCCTAACCTCAACATCTGAGGAAAGGGATTTAGGGGTTATTATTTCAGAGGATCTAAAGGTAAGTAGTCAATGTAATAGAGCAGGAGGAAATGCTAGCAGAATGCTTGGTTGTGTAGGGAGAGGTATTAGCAGAAGGAAAAGGGAAGTGCTCATTAGACATGTGCACAGCACAAAATTTCGTTTTGAACTAATGAATTAGTCCTAAAATGCAATTTATTTAGTTGCTAAAGAATTTCGTTTTCAGTATTTTCGTTTTCAGTATTTTTCGTTTTCAGTAGTTTTCGTTTTTAGTATGAAAACTAATTTCATTCATCCAAAAAACAGTGGATACAATTACTATTGTAGTGGCTCCTCAGAGGGCTGAGATCGCTGCTTGTTACAGTATCTCTCACTCTCAGCACAATGTGTCAGTCAAAGCTGTTACAGTAACTGACTGCTGCTCATCACAGCGCTCAGAGTTTCAGTAAAACTAGTAAATAATATTTTTATAGATAAGAGGTTAGAACAATATTATTTCCTTGTTTTACTGAAACTCTGAGTGCTGTTAGTCAGTTACTGTAACAGCTGAGCCTGATGCATTGTCTGAGAGATAATATAACAAGCAGCAGATCGCTCACAGCCACTGGATTTAAAGGGCTATAAAAAAGAGGCTCCTCTCTGTATAATGTATAGAACATCCTCCTGCATTAATTAATACCCCTCTCTGTATACTGTATACAACATCCACCTGCATTATTTAATACCCGTCTCTTTATAATGTATAGAACATCCTCCTGAATTAATTAATGCCCTCTCTGTATAGAACATCCTCCTCAATTTATACCTTTCTCTGTATAATATATATAACATCCTCCTGCATTAATACCCCTCTCTGTATAATGTATAGAACATCCTCCTGCATTAATTAATGCCCTCTCTGTATAGAACATCCTACTGCTTTGGCATGTGGAGGGTGCAGAACTTCGGAATGCAATGCTTATCCAGCACAGGAGAGGGAACTTTTTCTTAAACTTTCTATCTCTGTGGGGGAGACACAGGATTATAAAAGCCGGGGAGAGGGAAAATATTAACGTAAATCGGTCTGAAAGCTCAGAGAAGAGATGACTGGTGCAAATTTATTTTTATAATAAAATAAAGCAGGGAAAGCATTCAAATAAATCACACTGAAGGTTCATAATGACAGAGTAACTGTAAGAGCTGGATACTAAATGTATCAGATGTAAAAAAAAACTTTATAACAAGCAGCACTGGGAGAGGAGAGGGACTTTATATAAAATGTGTATTATAGATGAGGAAAGGGGGATAGTGCTCCTGGATAATATAAAATGTATCAGACCTAAGCCCCTATTATGCAGAGCGGGAGGGGATATAACACACATTTTATAAAGTCCCTCTCTTCTTCCAGCGCTGCTTGTTATAAAGGGTTTTTTACTATCCAGCCCTCCTCTGTCATTAGCTTTCAGTGTGATTTATTTGAATGTTTTCCATCTCCAGCTGCTTTTATCATCTTGTCTGCCTCATAGACATACAAGGCTTAAGTAAAGGTGTCCTCTCCTGTGCTGGCTGTCTGTGCTGCGAGTGATTATTCTGGAGCTTTATCAATGTCAGATTTTCGGGTAGGGGTCAGGAAGGATTACACATACAAACCTTTTCTGTAGCTTTGCGATGTTGCGCTCTTCATTTCTGGTCTCCTTCACTCATCAATGTAATATCATAAAAAGGATTGAAACTAAAATGTAGTGCATTTTATTTTAGTTTCTTTCGTTTTCTGTACTGAGCAGTTTCATATCTCTTGAGTCATACTAAAACTAAATTTTCCCAAAATTCGGACTAAATCGTTTTAGTACTAAAACTAATGCACATGTCTAGTGCTCATGTCACTGTACAGAGCACTGGTGAGACCTCACTTGGAGTACTGTGTGCAGTACTGGAGACCGTATCTCCAGAAGGAAATAGACATCTTAGAGAGAGTTCAGAGAAGGGCTACTAAAATGGTGTACGTCTTGAAGGAGAAAAGTTACCAGGAAAAAAGACGAGACAGGGGAGATATGATAGAAACATTTAAATACATAAAGGGAATCCACAAGGTAGAGGATGGGAGTATATTTGAAAGGAAACAAAGTAGCAAAACAAGAGGACATAGTCTTAGATTAGAGGGGCAAAGGTTTAAAAGTAACATCAGAAAGCATTATTTTACTGAGTACCCTGGTGGATACATGGAACAGTCTTCCAGTTGAAGTGGTAGAGGCTAAAACAGTAATTGAATTTAAGCAGGCATGGGATAGGCATAAGGCTATCCTAAACAAAAGATAAATCCAGGTAAAGTATCCATGTAATTGGGCAGACTAGATGGGCCGAAAGGTTCTTATCTGCTGACATTTTTCTATGTTTCTATATGTTTCTATAGCGAACCATAACAGGCTCATGCTGCTTTTCAGTCATGAGGTAGACTGGTGGGCTTTTATTAATGCCCCCCCGAGACAAATCTATATATATATTAATATTTATATTAATATAAATATTAAGATTTTGTCTGATTGTTTTCTTGCTACCTTTTTCCTCTGCTTTGTTAAACCCTTGTTATTATGTTGTCTCCCCACCCCTCTCTTCTCCCTCCCCAAGCCGTAAATACCTGGCATACACAGCCCACACTCTATAACTCTGCAACCTCTTTCTTCACACATTATTCATCTACCACCCCCAGCCACAGAACCTGAATTTGGACTCTGCTGTCCCACCCGCCCTCCCCGTCTACCCTCCCACCCAGTGCTGTTCTAAAATTTGTAGCTTCCTTTCCAGCTGCTTCCATTTTGGCAATCACCCTAATTAGCCCAAGGATCTAGCCCTTCCCATGAAATGTTAATCTGTGTATTTGGGTTTTGTTTTTAATATCTTGTTTTTCTTACTTTGTATTTCTGTAACGACTGTAACATTTCAATGTTCTTAAACCCAGTACATACTTGAAAACAAGAGAAATCTCAATGTACAGTGGCAAGAAAAGGTATGTGAACCCTTTGGGATTACGTGGAGTTTTGCATGAATTGCTCATAAAATGTGCTCTGATCTTCATCTAAGTCACAACAATTTGAAAAACACAGTCTGCTTAAAATAATACAACACAAACATTATATGTTTTCATGTTTTTATTGAACAGAACATGTAAACATTCACAGTGCAGGGTGGAAAAAGTATGTGAACCTTTGGACTTAATAACTGGTTGACCCTCCTTTGGCAGCAATAACCTCAACTAAATGTTTCCTGTAGTTGCAGATCAGACCTGCACAACGATCTGGAGTAATTTTGGACCACTCCTCTTCACAAAACTGTTTCAGTGTAGCAATATTCTTGGGATGTCAGGTGTGAATCGCTCTCTTAAGGACATGCCACAGCAATTCAATCGGGTTGAGGTCAGGACTCTGACTGGGCCACTCCAGAAGGCGTATTTTGTTTTGTTGAAGCCATTCTTTTGTTGAATTACTTTTCTGCTTTGGGTCATTGTCCTGTTGCATCACCCATCCTCTGCGGAGCTTCAGTTGGCGGACAGATGGTCTTACATTTTCCTGCAAAATGTCTTGATAAACTCTGGAATTCATTTTTCCATCAATGACATCAATCCGTCCAGGCCCTGAGGCAGCAAAGCAGCCACAAACCATAATGCTCCCTCCGCCATGTTTTACAGTGGGGATGAGGTTTTGATGTTGGTGTGCTGTGCCTTTTTTTCTCCACACATAGTGTTGTGTGTTTTTTCCAAACAACTCAATGGCTTCCTCCGTGGTGTCTTCCCATGTACTCCATTCTTGTTTAATGTTTTCCTTATTGTAGATGTGTCAACAAAAATGTTAGCATGTGCCAGAGATTTCTGTAAGTCTTTAGCTGACACTCTAGGATTCTTCTTTACCTCATTAAGCATTCTGCGCTGTGCTCTTGCAGTCATCTTTACAGGACGACCATGCCTAGGGAGAGTAGCAACAGTGCTGAACTTTCTCCATTTGTACACAGTCTGTCTTACTGTGGACACATGAACATCAAGGCTTTGGAGATACTTTTGTAACCCTTTCCAGTCAACAATTCTTGATCATAGGTCTTCTGAGAGCTCTTTTCTGCGAGGCATGGTTCACATCAGGCAGTGCTTCTTGAAACCAGTAAACCCAAAACTGGTGTGTGTTTTTAAAGGGCAGGACAGCTTTCAGCAACACATCCAATAATAGCACACTGATTGGACTCAAGGTTGGCTCGCTCCTGGCTCCAATTAGCTCTTGGAGAAGTCATTAGGCTAGGGGTTCACATACTTTTTCCACCCTGCACTGTGAATGTTTACATGTTATGTTCAATAAACACATGAATACATATAATGTTTGTGTTGTATTATTTTAAGCAGACTGTGTTTTTCAAATTGTTCTGACTTAGATGAAGATCAGAGCACATTTTATGACCAATTCATGCAAAACTCCACGTAATCCCAAAGGGTTCACATACTTTTTGCCATTGCCTGTCAGCGTCATTACTAAACTTCTCCGTAACCAAAAAATGAAATACCAGTCTGGACCTGATCAAATCCCAACATTGCTGCTGAAAATCAGGGTGCCAGCAATTGCAAATCCTGTCTCAACCCTAATCAATGAATCACTGGCGACTGGATACCTACCAAACTCTGGAAGACTGCGAGCGTGGTATCTATCCATAAAAGTGGTGACAGTACTTTGGTATCCAACTACCGTCCGATATCATTGCTCCCTGTAATGTCAAAAATTTTGGAAAAATGCGTCTACACACAATTACGTGATTATTATCAATATTGGAACTATTTAACCCAAGATCAATCCAGCTTTCATCCAAATCACTCAACTACAACCGCCCTTTTAAAAGTCTGCAATGATATCCAAGCCGGCTTGGAACAAGGAAACCCAATTGGAGACATCGTCCTTGATTTTGCCAAGGCCTTTGACACAGTAGACCATGGCATCTTGTTACAAAGTCTTAAAAACTCTGGTATTGTGTTGATCGCACGATAACCTGGTTTCAATCGTATGTATCCGACCGATCGCAATATGTGTCCATTTCTGGCAGCTCCCCCCTCCCAGTCACATGCGGTGTACCCCAAGGCTCGATACTCGGCCCCCTGCTATTCACGATATTCATAAATGATCTGCCCAACATCTGCAAATTCTCAACTGTACACGTGTATGCAGATGACACCGTAATCTATACCAGCAAACCAACTCTCCCGCAGCTGAAGGCAGTGCTTCAAGAACAATTCACAGAAGTAGATAAGTGGACCAAACACAACAAACTTTTTCTAAATACTGACAAAACTTTAACGATGCTCTTTGGAACAGCACCTAAACTACATAAATTGCAAAGTCCCCATCTACGTGTCAGGACAAATTCAAATGGCACGCTGACCACAGTCACTTCTCTCAAATATCTAGGTATGCGGTTAGACCCAAATCTATCCTTTGGCCCACAAATCGAAAAGCTCTCATCTAAACTTTATCCCAAACTAGGTGCCCTGTATAGAAACAAATCCAGCCTGAGCTTCGCAGTAAGAAAGCAAATTGTACAACAAATGCTTATGCTAACTATTAAATACGGAGATGTAGTGTATGCAGCTGCCCACAAACACACCTCCAGAAACTTACTACATTGTGTGGGTGTATGGGGTGTATGGGGTGTACAGGGAGGGGTCGCACCTCTGGTGTAGGGCTGGTTGTGTCCTTTTAGGACAGCTCGTTCACCTTTGGTCCCCACCTGTCGCTCAGCTCTCACCTGTGGCTCCTAGTAGCTGTAGCATGCACAGCGGCCACACCCAGGGCAACAGCTTCTACAGGCTGGCTAAACCAGGTAGAGAGAAGCCGTTGGGTCATCGACCTTCGATGAGATAGGGACTTGTCTATCCCGAGCATGTGAAGACAGATTCCAGCGGATTCGGATGGATGAACCTACTAGAATAGGTAAACGGTCATGAAGGCGGTCTCTGCAAGTGATGTGGTATGCTAAGAGCAGGGCAAGACACGGAAGGTGCCCTGGTCAACCACTGCGCCCAGACCATCTCCAACTGTCTCGGCTATTGTCCTGCCATTGGAGCAAGATGGAATCTGGGAAGAGAGAGTGAGGCTGACTATGTGCACCTCTCCCTCACTTTAATCCAATTCACGCGCAAGTTTTGACATCTCACCCCCCCAACTTCAAAGTCCTGTGGCGATGGGTGAGCGACGAAGCAGCAGGTGTGGATACACTGGGAGCTGTAGCCACGGACTTGCACACAGGCGGCTCAGGTCTAATGGTCGTTTTCTTGGTGACTGAAGCAACAGCAGGATTCAGCGTCTACCTGAGTGATTGAGCAGCCCTTTTTAGGACCACACTGCTCACCTCCGTAGCCAGAGGAAGGGGCTAGAAAAGGTGCCCTAAACATTGTTGCTTCACAGAACCCTGGCCAGTTTACCGCGGCTGGAGGGGATCCCAATTTTATGCGGTCGAATAACAAAATTAAAAAGTAGACATAAGATGATACCACTCACTATTGGCACATGGAACGTACGCATGCTTCAAGACAACCCCTCAGCAGATCGACCAGAAAGAAGAACAGCCTTGGTCGCCAGAGAGCTCGTACGATTTAACATTGATGTCGCGGCACTGTGTGAAACTCATCTAGCTAACGAAGGTCAGCTCACAGAAATAGGAGGCGGTTATACATTCTTCTGGTGTGGTCGCAGCAGTAATGAACACCGTACATCTGGAGTTGGCTTTGCGGTTAAGAATCACCTTGTCCACACACTTGCCAGTCTTCTCAAGGGCGTGAGCGACCGACTCCTGACACTGCATCTCCCACTACCGAGAGGAAAACTAGCCACACTGATCAGCGCCTACGCACCCACAATGACGAATCCGGATGAAGTAAAAGATAAGTTTTATGAAGATCTCAATGCCCTACTTTCATCCATGAAGCGCACTGACAGGCTGATTCTACTTGGCGATTTCAACGCAAGAGTAGGATCTGATCACTCTGCCTGGGATGGCGTCATTGGAAAAAACGGAATAGGCAAATGTAATAGCAATGGTCTATTACTACTGAAGACATGTGCAGTCCATGATCTAACCATCACCAATACCATCTTTCGCCTGCCCAATCGCAAAAAGATGTCCTGGATGTATCCACGTTCGAAGCACTGGCATCTTATTGACTATGTCATTGTGCGGAGGAAAGACAGACAGGATGTAAGGGTGACCAAGGCCATGCCGAGTGCCGATTGTTGGACTGACCATAGACTTATTATCTCCAAATTAAACTTTTACATCAAGCCAAAGAGACGTCCACCGGGAAACAAACCTGTGATGAAAAGGATTAACATCAGTAAACTGAGGAACCCCAATACAGCAACCTCACTAGCAAAAGATCTTGACAACCAACTCTCAGAGCTGCAATTAGAAGGAAATGCTGAGAAGGATTGGGAAAGTTTCTGGGATATTGTGCACTCTTCTGCACTGAAGGTTCTTGGACCCTCACACAGGAAACAGCAGGACTGGTTTGACGAAAATGATGATGAGATCAAGGCCCTACTTGCTGAGAAGCACTGCCTTCATCGTGCTTATCAGAACAACCCGTCATCAATAGCCAAGAAAAATTCCTTCAACAACACTCGCAGGACCGTACAGAGCGAGCTTCGTAAGATGCAGGACTCTTGGCTGAGTGCCAAAGCAGAAGAAATTCAGAAATTTGCTGATAGAAACGATACCAAACGGTTCTACAAAGCCCTTAGATCCTTGTACGGACCTCAACCATCAGGGAGCTTCCCTCTGTTAGACGTAGATGGTGTAACTCTCATTACTGAGAAGACTCGGATCCTACAGCGGTGGGCTGAACACTTCCAATTTGTACTGAACCGGTCATCTTCCATTAACAACGAGGCAATCAACAGAATGCCTCAGGTGAATATCAACCACAGCCTGGACGCCCCACCAACAAATACTGAAACCCAACAGGCCATCAGCCAGCTGTCCAGTGGCAAGGCCCCAGGATCTGATGCGATTCCAGCGGATGTCTACAAGGATGGCGGTACAATGCTTGTCGACAAACTCACTCTGCTGTTCCAGTCTTTCTGGAATCAAGGATCTCTTCCTCAGGAATTTAAAGATGCATCCATCGTACATCTCTATAAGAGGAAAGGGAATCGACAAGTCTGCGATAATCACAGAGGAATATCACTGCTTTCCATCACAGGCAAGATCCTTGCACTAGTATTGCTGAACCGCCTGACTGACCACCTGGAACAGGGCTTATTACCAGAGACACAGTGCGGCTTCCGCAAAGAGTGCGGCACTGTAGACATGATCTTGGCAGCCCGACAGCTCCAAGAGAAGTGTCAAGAGCAGAATCGTTAATTGTATACCACCTTTGTAGATCTCACCAAGGCTTCAGTCGCGAAGGTCTGTGGCACATCATGTCGAAGTTTGGGTGCCCTGATAGATTCATCTTAATGGTACGTCAGTTCCACGACGGCATGACAGCTTGTGTACTGGACGATGGAGAAGCTTCAGAGGCCTTTCCCGTTACAAACGGCATCAAGCAAGGCTGTGTGTTGGCACCGACCCTGTTTAGCATAATGTTTTCAGCTATGCTGTCAGAAGCCTTCCAGAACACTTCCTTGGGAGTTAGCCTGAGATACAGGACCAATGGGAAGCTGTTCAACCTGCGTAGACTCCAGGCTGTCACCAAGGTAAAGGAGACTGTGCTACGAGACTTCTTTTTTGCTGATGACTGTGCCCTGAAGGCTGGATTAGAGCAGGAAATGCAAGCCAGTGTGGACAAATTCTCAGCAGCATGCGACAACTTCGGCCTCCTTATTAACACAAAGAGGACCGAGGTGATGCATCAGCCAGCTCCGAAAGCCCAACATCAAGAGCCCACCATCACAGTGAAGGGACAAAAGCTGCAAGCAGTGGACCAATTTACATACCTAGGCAGCACCCTTTCCCACGCAGTGACAATTGACATTGAGGTCAACTGCGGAGTAGCCAAGGCAAGCTTTGCATTTGGCAGACTATTGACCAACGTATGGCACCACCGTGGAATAAGCCTTGACACAAAGCTCAAAGTCTACCGAGCAGTAGTGTTAACTTCTCTGATGTATGCCAGTGAGACTTGGACTGTATACAGGAGGCATGCTAGGCAACTGAATCGCTTCCACATGACATGCCTCCACAGACTTCTCAGGATCCGGTGGCAGGATAAGGTGCCAGACACAGAAGTCCTTTCCAGAGTAGGCCTGCCATCAGTTTACTTCCTGCTGATGAAAGGCCAGACACGCTGGGCAGGTCATGTTGCAAGGATGCCCGATCATCGCATCCCTAAACAGCTCCTCTACGGTGAGCTGTCTCAAGGAAAGCGGTCGTACGGAGGACAAAGGAAGCGATACAAAGATACACTGAAAGCCTCCTTCAAGTCCATGGATATTGATATCACCTCCTGGGAAATCTTGGCACAAGATCGATCGACAAGGCGCATGCTGACCCTCCAAGCGTGCCAGATATTTGAGGACAGAAGAGCAACCATAGCACAAGAGAAGCGAGCACTTCGCAAAGCCAGAACTGCAAATGTTCCAACAGGGGTACCCACACATGTCTGCTCGACGTGAGGCAGAACATTTCATGCTCGAATAGGCCTCATCAGCCGTCTGCGGACACACCGTGGACAACCCACAACCTTGTAGATGTCAAGGTCCTCATCGAATACGATGGACGAACATCATCATCACATTGTATAACTCATTCTGCCGCTTTGTACTACAATGTAACTACATGACCCACCGTTGTGACATGTTAAAAGAGCTAAACTGGCCATTGCTGGAATCTAGACGCACCCTTCACTTTTCCAACCTGGTGTTTAAGAGCTTTTCTGGGAAGCTACCACCCTGCCTGAATAGGCTGCTTCCCCTAGCAGTTCCCTCATCCTATAACCTCCGGTCCAGGACCTACACCTTTCTTACAATACCACAGTACAAAAAGACAGTGGCTCGATACTCACTTTCCTACAGAGCACCACAATTATGGAATAACCTCCCAGACGCCATCAAATCTTCCCCCAGTCTTAAATCACTCAAGAGCTTCCTACTAACATACCTCAATACGGAATGCACCTGTAAACATGTAACATAGTGAATATGTTTCCTACATATTTATTTTCTGTATTAATCTGTATATTTGTGTTGTTTTTTAAGCCATTAGTGACCGGGCGGTTTTACACAAATCCGTCCTTTAGTGACCGCTGCTGTTTTTACGTTTCTGCGCTGTTAGTGTTTAGGTCAAATTTTCCTCTTACTCGTTTATTCAACCCACAAATATTATACACTGTTTTTCCCGCCATTAAATGGACTTTCTAAAAATATCATTATTTCCATCATATCGAATAATTTACCTATAAAAACAAATATGAAATATGATGAGAAAATGGTAAAAACACACTTTTTCACAATTTAATCCCCAAACTCTACAACCACCAAAAAAGACCCCGGCTAAATAGTTTCACAATTTTGTCCCGAGAATAGAAATACCCAATTTTTATATGTTTTTGCTTTTTAACCCCTTCACTGCTGAGCCAGTTCACCTATGTGTGCTGTGCTCATTCTGACCGTTTTGTGCTAATTATTTTTAGATGACAGCCTAGGTCCTATTTAACAAAACCCCCCCAAGACAAAAAACATTTTTAACCACTTCGATGCTGAGGACGCGCTCAGCGCGTCCTCAGCATTCCCGCTGGTATGCGGAGGACGCGCTGAGCGCGTCCTCCCATTGGGGTCAGCGTTCGGCCGGGTTCCGGCCGATCGCTGGCCCCCCCCGGTGCGGGCTGACATCCTCGATGTCAGCCGCGCATCCGGGACCACAGCCGCCGGAATTAGGTGTCATCGCGGCAGCGCGATGACACCTAATTCAGGCGCCCCCCCGCATGTGCGGAGGAGGCGCCTGAAAGGGAGAGGGGGAGGTCCTTCGGACCTCTCTCCCTCCCGATCGGCGGCTCTGCGGGGGTTAACCCAGGCATCATTTGGAAGGGCACAGCCTGCCCTTCCAAATGGTGCCTGGCATTAACCCCTGGGGAGCTGGATTGCGAATCGGCGCTGAAAAGCGCCGGTTCGCGATCCTTTCCCGGAGCTGGCCGACATCTTGGATGTTGGCCAAGCCTCCGGGAACTCCCCCTGAGGACTGGCGTCATCTTGCGTAGCACGATGACGCCAGTCCTGGACTTAACCCCTAACTGCCACCAACTGTGGAGATAGGGAGTTCCAATGAACTCCCTATCTCCCGATCCGTGGCAGTTAGGGGTTAATGTTTGGTATGGTTGGATCGGCCAGAGCATGGCCGTTCCAACGATACCAAACACTACTGTGAAAAATGTTGTAAAAAAATAAATAAATGAAAAATAAAAAAAATAAAAATTTAAATAAAAAATTATAAAAAAAAAAATAAACACTTTTTTTTGTTTTGTTAATGCAGCAATATTGTTCCCATTTCAATTATAATGTGAACAATGATGCTGCACTAACGATTTTTGTATGCGGTGCGTTTGTTAAAAATAGTGTAATTTTCCCCAAAACAAATGTAACGAGACCCCATCTCTAATTTTTTTAACAATTGCTCGCATGTTAAAATGTGAAAAAAAACACTTTACACATTGTAAATTATTGAAAATACATATTTTATTGCATTTTATGTTATAATATACAGACATGACATAACGTATACATATAATAATGACATATTATGAATCTACCGAGTCTGACGGAAAGAACGATATTTAATATGTCTGGGTCATATACTAAAATAAGCCTTCAAAACACGTTTAAACATGATGAGCAAAACCGGTAAAAATGACCTCAGCACAGGGGCGGGAAAAGCCTCAGCAGCGAAAGGGTTAAAAAAAACATTTTTTTTTATTTTTTTATTTTTTATTTTTATTTTGAAAACCAAACCTGGTCATGTTCGGTATCATTGGAAAGGCCATGATCAAAAATGGTGGAAATTTGGTATTGCAATGAACGGCCGTGAATTGCTTAAGCCTGCCAACAGAGTGGGTTACATTGACGCTGTTGGCAGGCTTAAGCAATTTACAGCCGTTCATTGCGAACCAAATTTCCACCATTTTAATCAACAAAGCTTAGATTTAAGAATTTTTCAACATGTGGTAAAAGCTGGTATTACGCACCCATGCATGAAGCTGTTGTTGCAGGTTTTTTTAATGTGTTTGACTGGAGTGCTCTCTCCCTGGTTTTGTTTATATATATATATATATATACAGTTGTGTTCAAAATTATTCAACCCCCACTGAAATTGAGTGTTTTGGCCAGTTTGACAATGATTTTGTTCATTCAGTCATCTTGCTTACAATTTAAATAAAAGAGGCACGTGTAGGTCAGACAAATATAACATAATATTTATAATGAAATAACCACAAATGTCTTTTCTGTGCTCACATCATTATCAGTTTTATTCAACCCCCAAGTGACATTCAATCTTAGTACTTAGTACAACATCCTTTTACAGTTATAACAGCTTTTAAACGTGAAGCATAGATTGACACAAGTGTCTTGCAGCGATCTACGGGTATCTTCGCCCATTCGTCATGGGCAAAAGTCTCCAGTTCAGTCACATTCTTAGGCTTGCGCACTGCAACTGCTTTCTTTAAGTCCCACCAGAGGTTCTCAATCGGATTTAAGTCAGGTGACTGCGATGGCCACTCCAAAATGTTCCAGCCTTTAATCTGCAACCATGCTCTAGTGGACTTGGAGGTATGCTTGGGATCATTGTCCTGTTGAAAGGTCCAACGTCTCCCAAGCCTCAGGTTTGTGACGGACTGCATCACATTGTCATCCAATATCTCCTGGTACTGAAGAGAATTCATGGTACCTTGCACACGCTGAAGCTTCCCTGTACCTGCAGAAGCAAAACAGCCCCAAAGCATGATTGACCCCCCGCCATGCTTCACAGTAGGCAAGGTGTTCTTTTCTTCATAGGCCTTGTTCTTCCTCCTCCAAACATAGCGTTGATCCATGGGCCAAACAGTTCTAATTTTGTTTCATCAGTCCACAGAACACTATCCCAAAACTTCTGTGGTTTGTCCACATGACTTTTGGCATACTGCAGACGGCTCTTCTTATTCTTTGGAGACAGCAAGGGGGTGCACCTGAGAGTTCTGGCATGGAGGCCTTCATTACGCAGTGTGCGCCGTATTGTCTGAGCTGAAACTTCAGTACCCACATCTGACAAATCTTTTCTCAGTTCCTCAGCAGTCACACGGGGACTTTTCTCCACTCTACGCTTCAGGTAGCGCACAGCAGTCGAAGTCAGCATCTTCTTTCTGCCACGACCAGGTAGCGTTTCAACAGTGCCCTTTGCCTTGAATTTGCGAATGATGCTTCCTATGGTCTCTCTTGGTATGTTTAACATCTTTGCAATCTTCTTATAGCCATCGCCCTTCCTGTGAAGAGTAATAACCTCTTCTCTTGTCTTCCTGGACCATTCTCTTCACTTCACCATGTTTGTAACCACACCAGTAAATGTCTAGAAGGAGCTGAGTATCACAGTCATTTTAAAGCTGCCTAATTGGTGCTTATTATGCTTTATTGCTACTCCGTGACATCCACAGGTGTTTTCAATACCTGATTGAAAACACTTGAATGAACCTCTGTTCTTCAGAGTGGTAGTCTTTAAGGGGTTGAATAATTGTGTCAATGAAGAATTCACAAAAGAAACATTTACTACTGTATTACAAAACCAATTGATGTCATTTTAGTTGCATATGGTTCTTTAAAAAGTCCTTGTAGGATTTCATTCTGAATACAATTACAAATGTACACTAAATTCCCTAAAACCCTTTACAGCATTGGGGGTTGAATAATTTTGAACACAACTGTATATATATATATACAAGAGTTGTGGTGGAGGACTAAAAGTGATGTGGCTATGCCACACTGTGGCTTTGTAGCAGAGATAAGGTTTATGCAACTGGTCAAGTCCACGCCTAGGACAGCACTGTTTCGGGTTTGTTGGACCCTCATCAGCTAGGAGCTAGGCATGATGACCAGTTGCAGTGGATGCTTGGGACCCGTAGAGCAATCAGCATCTACAAGAGTTGTGGTGGGGGACAAAAAGTGAGATAAAAGGCCTCCACACTATAATAAGTGTGTTTATTATTGCAGAAGCCACTTGCACATCACAGCAATTCGATGAACTGCATCCCAGAGCTCCTGTGCCACATTCCCCATATGCAGCAAGGAATTCTGGGTAGGAAAGGCAAATTAAATCTCTCTCACTTTTATGCATCCTGGGTCTGTTATTACACAGAACCCTAAAATCAATGCTATGCCGCACTGTGGCTTTGTAGCAGAGATAAGGTTTATGCAACTGGTCAAAGCCGCTCCTAGGACAGCGCTGTTTCGGGTTTGTTGGACCCTCATCAGCTAGGAGCTAGGCATGATGACCAGTTGCAGTGGATGCTTGGGACCCATAGGGCAATCAGTATCTGCAAGAGTTGTGGTGGAGGACAAAAAGTGAGATAAAGGCCTCCACAATATAATAAGTGTGTTTATTATTGCAGAAGCCACTTGCACATCACAGCAATTCTTGCAATAATTACATCCCAAAGCTCCTGTGCCACATTCCCCTACAGGTCCCAAGGATCCACTGCAACTGGTCATAATGGCTAGCTCCTAGCTGATGAGGGTCCAACAAACCCGAAATAGGGCTGTCCTAGGAGTGGCTTTGACCAGTTGCATAAACCTTATCTCTGCTACAAAGCCACAGTGTGGCACAGCATTGATTTTAGGGCTCTGTGTAATAACAGACCCAGGATGCATAAAAGTGAGACAGATGTCATTTGCATATCCTACCCAGAATTCCTTGCTGCATATGGGGAATGTGGCACAGGTGCTCTGGGATGAAGTTCATCGAATTGCTGTGATGTGCAAGTGGGTTCTGCAATAATAAACACACTATATATATATATATATATAAATCAGAGTATAGTAGTGCATAGTGATTCCTTTTGTATTGGACTCTCGTTACATTTAAAAGACAAGCTTTTGAGAGTGTACCTCACTTCATTAGGTCTTGAAGCTAAATTGACCAAAGTCATAGAATTGAACAATAAAGAGCAAAGCAGAAGGGTGTGGGGGGGGTGTTATAAATGCTACTAGTGGAATTGTACGGTCAAGTAAGGTAAACAGAGGACAGATCATATTCTCATAAAACCACACAGATAAGCATCATGGTGAACATCTGATGATGGTGCCTAGGAGGAAAGAGTAAATGACCCAACTTAAAGAAGAAAAAAAAAAACAACCAGAAGATAGAAAAAAAAGAAAAGAAAATGGACTTATACAGAATGCACCTGTAAACATGTAACCTAGTGACTATATTTCCTACATATTTATTTTCTGTTAATCTGTATATTTGTGTTTTTGTTTTTTTAATATCTTGCATTGTATTACTTTGTATTTCTGTAACTGTAACACTTCAATGTTCTTGAACCCAGGACATACAGTGGCAAGACAAAGTATGTGAACCATTTGGGATTACGTGGAGTTTTGCATGAATTGGTCATAAAATGTGCTCTGATCTTCATCTAAGTCACAACAATTTGAAAAAAACAGTCTGCTTAAAATATACAACACAAACATTATATGTTTTCATGTGTTCATTGGACATAACATGTAAACGTTCACAGTGCAGGGTGGAAAAAGTATGTGAACCCCTAGCCTGATGACTTCTCCAAGAGCTAATTGGAGCCAGGAGCGAGCCAACCTTGAGTCCAATCAGTGTGATATTATTGGATGTGTTGCTGAAAGCTGTCCTGCCCTTTAAAAACACACACCAGTTTTGGGTTTACTGGTTTCAAGCAGCACTGCCTGATGTGAACCATGCCTCGCAGAAAAGAGCTCTCAGAAGACCTACGATCAAGAATTGTTGACTTGCATGAAGCTGGAAAGGGTTACAAAGGTATCTCCAAAAGCCTGGATGTTCATGTGTCCACGGTAAAACAGACTGTCTACAAATGGAGAAAGTTCAGCACTGTTGCAGTTCAGCACAGCGCAGAATGCTTAATGAGGTAAAGAAGAATCCTAGAGTGTCAGCTAAAGACTTACAGAAATCTCTGGCACATGCTAACATTTTTGTTGACACATCTACAAAAAGGAAAACATTAAACAAGAATCGAGTACATGGGAGGACACCACGGAGGAAGCCATTGCTGTCCAAAAAGAATATTGCAGCACGTTTGAAGTTTGCAAAAGAGAACCTGTATGTTCCACAGCACTACTGGCAAAATATTCTGTGGACAGATGAAACCAAAATTGAGTTGTTTGGAAAAAACACACAACACTATGTGTGGATAAAAAAAGGACAGCACACCAACATCAAAACCTCATCCCCACTGTAAAACATGGTAGAGGGAGCATCATGGTTTGGGGCTGCTTTGCTGCCTCAGGGCCTGGACGGATTGTTGTCATTAATGGAAAAATGAATTCCAGAGTTTATCAAGACATTTTGCAGGAAAACGTAAGACCATCTGTCCACCAACTGAAGCTCCGCAGAGGATGGGTGATGCAACAGGACAATGACCCAAAGCATACAAGTAATTCAACAAAAGAATGGCTTCAACAAAACAAAATACGCCTTCTGGAGTGGCCCAGTCAGAGTCCTGACCTCAACCCGATTGAAATGCTGTGGCATGACCTTAAGAGAGCGATTCACACCAGACATCCCAAGAATATTGCTGCACTGAAACAGTTTTGTGAAGAGGAGTGGTCCAAAATTACTCCAGATCGTTGTGCAGGTCTGATCTGTAACTACAGGAAACGTTTGGCTGAGGTTATTGCTGCCAAAGGAGGGTCAACCAGTTATTAAGTCCAAAGGTTCACATACTTTTTCCACCCTGCACTGTGAATGTTTACATGTTCTGTTCAACAAAAACATGAAAACATATAATGTTTGTGTTGTATTATTTTAAGCAGACTGTGTTTTTCAAATTGTTGTGACTTAGATGAAGATCAGAGCACATTTTATGAGCAATTCATGCAAAACTCCACGTAATCCCAAAGGGTTCACATACTTTTTCTTGCTACTGTACTTGAAAACGAGAGAAATCTCAATGTATCCTTCGTGGTAAAATCCTTTATAAATAAATAAATTATGATAGTGAGTTTAAAAGCCAGAATCCACATTGAGTCCTTCTTTTATGGTGTCCTTCTGCTTGGCTCTTTATTGTTCATTTCTATGATTTGGTCAATTAAGCTTCAAGACCTGAGGAAGAGAGGTACACTCTCGAAAGCTTGTCTTTTAACTTTAATGTTAGTCCAATAAAAAAGATATCACTACGCACTGCTACACTCTGATTTTGGCATCTGGACTAACATGGTTTATTAAATCTAAACTATATATATATATATATTTATTTTAATCGGTCTTATTTTAGCACTCTTATGATAAATAGCATTTGTTTGTCAAACTTGCATGTTATATTAACCCCTTCACTGCCAAGATTGACTATACCCAATCTACAAGACAACTCTTGATGCACCTATATCGAGTACATCCAACATGCTGTAATTCTGGAGCAATGCAAACAAGGCTTTAGTACCTCGGCATGATAAACAAACTTGCAAAACAGTTTCAACAGCTTGGATTCCTCTCTTTCCCTCAAAGAAAAATGAAGCTGAAGCTGTGCTATGGAGATGTAGTAGTGCTATTTGACCAGCAGATTATGCCATGTGCCAGTCAAATAGTGCATACATTTGAAAATGTGGTTTAGAGACTTTCAGGCACATTTTCAATGTACAACTGTACGTAGAATGCAAAATTGTTTTCCATAAATCCTTTTGGGTTCTGGTAGTGGTGCTACAGAAAACAACTTGGTAGTGAAAGGGTTAAATAGCTATTAACTTTGTTTTGATGTTTGGATTGTTTTAATAGATACAGATTTTTTGGTAAAAATCGATGACAGTATATCTTTTTTTCTAGAAATATATTAAGTGGAATGGAGAGTGAGAAATGCTCAAGTTTGGTTTACCCTGGTTCATATTTTGCAAGAAAAAGAAAACAGAAAAGAACATATCTTCAAATGACTCTGAAACACCAACTGGAATGGTAATAAGCTAGGAGACTGAAAATTGATTCAATTAATTGTTTAATTCTGCACAGTAGGAAATGCATTTCATGTTTACCAATTTGGAATTTCCCATGAAATGAAATAAACTGTAAAATCTCTAAAGAACATAGATTTGTACAGTTGCCTAAGCTAAAGTAATCAGATAGTCAACTTATAATTTATTTTGGTGTAAATGCTAATGAGATTTCAGTAATCCTTATGTAACTAAAAAAACAATATTGTAATTGGTATTTTCAATTAGAACAAATTAATAGGAAAGTAAATATAATTATTTCATGTTAAATCTGAAAACTATATAGCTTTCAATGACCTCATTGCACCTGTACTTTAGTTTCCTCATTACTATTAAAAGGCAAGCATACAAAATATTGTCTGAAATTTTCTGTTATCAGCCTGTAAATAAACATATTATACATTTCTTTATTAATGTACCTGTCTCCCTGTGGTATCCAGAAAGCATCAATCGTTTTTTTGAATTTGCATGCTCCTGTGAAATTCAAATATATTTATATTGTTTATTCTTAATTTTCAGTCGAAATTATAAAGAAAGAGATAGCATATAACACAGCAATGCCAAGGTGAATCTAGAGATAAAACTAAAAAGGTCACCCAAGTAGACTGGACGAAAGGAAATTCGGCCTAAAGCATGGGAAGGGTAATTTTACGGTGAGAACAATACAGCTGTGGAATTCTCAGCCTGTTGAGGTGGTTGGGTCAGAGACCATACAGACTACAGACTTTTAAACAACGACTGGATGACTTCCTGCAAAACATAATATTAAGGGTTATAATATTTAATTTGTGGGTAAAAGCTTCTTGATCCAAGGAGAAATGTGACTGCCATTCTGGGGTCATGGAGGAATTTTTCCCAATAGGTTGCATATTGGCAAGCGCTTTAGACTGGGTTTTTTGCCTTATTGCAGTAGGTGATGTGTGAAAGGCTGAATCCGATGGGCACATGTCTCTTTTCAGCCTATGTAACTATGTAAAATGGTTATTCAAAGAGTGCCGAACTTGCCACCAATAAGGAGCAATTTTGTGGTAGTTCGACTATTCAGAAAACTGTCAATGTACCGGCTGGGTGGAGTAGAGGTAACCTCACTGCTCTATGACTGGAGACCGGGGAGATACAGGCTCGAATCCCAGCAAGAGCACCTCTCCAGTAAGTGTCCTTGGGCAAGACAACTAACGGTACATAAACGCCACCCAGGACATACTTGAAAATGAGAGAAATCTTGTCTATCCTTCCTGGTAGTGGTAAAATACTTTCTCAAAAAACAATTTGCCAAATACTGACGAATTGCAAGCAAAATAACGTGCAGTTTGCCGCAATTTGGCAATCTTTGTTGGCAGTGAAATTGTCCCATAGGTAAGTAATGGTTATCTATTCAGAGAATGCTGAACAGCACCAAAGTGTCTGGGAAATGCCCTGCTTTTCAGTGATTCAGATCGACAGGTTTAAGGCTAGGGTCAGACGAGCGTGATTTATACGGACTGTACGTCCGTGCACACGGACGTACGTCAGTACAGAAGACACAGTAGTGGCCACACAGTCCGTTTTTTTCACTGACTATAATATTTTGATGGATGTAGGAGGGAAAATAAATTAAAAAGCAAAACCATTTTGTCCGTGAAAAAAATGCTGGACGTATAAATGCATTCTGTCTGACCACGTTCCATCACTCACACACAAAGCTATGCAGACGTTGCGGATGCAGCGCACTTTGTGCGGCCGTTCTAGGGGTTGTACGTTCTTGCCTGCCTTGCGTCCGTGGGCCGCGGCCGTTGTGCGTCCGCAGTTCAGTGCGGACGTACTTCGTGTAACGGGCTCCGATGGGCTTCCTGTCATGCTATCACGGACGTACTTTTAGGCGCAATCACAGACGTGAACACTACGCTCGTCTGACAGCAGCCTAAACATGCGAATTGCATTAGATTCGATGTTAAAAAAAATTAATTTTTTTTTGTATTGTTTAGGTGAAATTTTGGATTCCCAATTATTTTAAAGGCTTTTTTTTATTATTATTATTCTGTAACAGAACATTTCATTGTTTTTTTATAGGACCTTTTTATTATTTCCACACATTTTCATGCTTTTTTATTGTTTTCATCACCTTTTAACCCTTTCGCTGCTGAGGCGTTTCACGCCTCTGTGCTGAGGTCATTTTTACCGGTTTTGCTCATCATGTTTAAACGTGTTTTGAAGGCTTATTTTAGTATATGACCCAGACATATTATATATCGTTCTTTCCGTCAGACTCGGCAGATTCATAATATGTCATTATTATATGTATACGTCATGACCTGTCTGTATATTATAACAGAAAATGCAATAAAATATGAATTTTCAATAATTTACAATGTAAAGTGTATTTTTTTCACATTTTAACATGTGAGCAATTGCAGTTATATTTTGTATGGGGTGCGCTTGTTAAAATAATTAGAGATGGGGTCTCGTTACATTTTTTTTTGGGGAAAATTACGTGATTTTTAACAAACGCACCGCATACAAAAATCGTTAGTGCAGCATCATTGTTCACATTATAATTGAAATGGGAACAATATTGCTGCATTAACAAACCAAAAAAAAAAAAAAAATTGTTTATTTATTTTTATATTTTTTTTAAAAATATTTTTTTATTTTTATTTTTAATTTTTATTTTTTTTAAAAAACTTTTTTCACAGTCGTGTTTGGTATCATTGGAACGGCCATGCTCTGGCCGATCCAACAGTACCAAACTTTAACCCCTAGAGATCGGGAGATAGGGGGTTCATTGGAACCCCTATCTCCACTGTTGGTGGCAGCTAGGGCTTAACTCCAGGACTGGCGTCATCGTGCTATGCACGATGACGCCAGTCCTCAGGGGAAGTTCCCGGAGGCTTGGCCAACATCCAAGATGTCGGCCAGCTCCGGGAAAGGATCACGAACCGGCGCTTTTCAGCGCCGATTTGTGATCCGGCTCCCCAGGGGTTAATGACAGCCACCGTTTGGAAGGGCAGGCTGTGCCCTTCCAAGCGGTGCCTGTATTAACCCCCTGTTCCCCGGCGATCGGGAGGGAGAGAGGTCCGAAGGACCTCCCCCCCTCCCTTTCAGGCGCCTCCTCCGCACATGCGGGGGGGGCGCCTGAATTAGATGTCATCGCGTCGCCACGATGACATCTAATGTCCCCGCCGGGCTCCCGAGTGCTGTGCTGACATCCAAGATGTCAGCCCGCACCGGGGGGCGCAGCAATCCGCCGGAATCCGGCGGATTGCTGCCTCCTGTGCTCGGACGCGCTGAGCGTGTCCGTATCACAGGAGAACCACTTGGCTGGACGCGCTGAGCGCGTCCATAGCAGCCAAGTGGTTAAATAATAGCAGAGTTCCGTTTTTTTTTCTTCCTGCAGTTCAGCAGCATTCGGTGGTCTGTTCGGAGGTCTTCGGTATTGTTCGGCGGGCTCATCGGCAGCGGCATTCGGTGGTCTTTGGTGACTCCTCATTCAGCATACTTCATGGACACTGCGGTGAAAAAGTGAATTCACCGCGGGGCCAGTGAACTTGAATCGCTGAAGCGCATAGAAGTGCGGCAAACGAGAAAGAACCAAAATTTCACTGAAATTTTGGTGCTTTCTGAATAACCTTTTACATTTCATTAGGCCAGTGTATTAAGTGATTTTGCAAATGCAAGATATTATGGTAACCAAACTACATCTGCCCTATTTCATTTTAACACCTACATAAAGTATTAAAAGCACACTTAAGCTCACTCTTATATCATCCTACAGCCAATATGCATGCTGAGTCCTATTGCCAGCTTATAGCAGCCTTTCATGCTGATTGATTGTGACTGTCCATCAGTCATGGGGCAAGATAAAGTGGGCTCTAACTCCAGTGTGGATTTATCCAGGTTAAAATTTCAAACTCTATTAGAATGGTGAATTTTCCACTATAACTTTAAATTATCTAAATCCAGTTAAAATATTATAAAACAGAAATGTCAATGGTATATTGAGCTATACTCCTCATTTTGTGTAATGCAGTTTGTCCAAATCTGCCGCCTTCTGAAGCCATAGCAGAAAGGACACCAACGTCAAACAGTAACTTTGCATTACATGAACTCTTTTTTTTTTTCTTTCTTTTAGAAAGTATTTTACCAGAAGGATACATTGAGGCATCTCTTGTTTTCAGGTATGTCCTGTGTGGTGAGTATGTACTGTTGGGTGTCTTGCCCAAGGACACTTGCTGGAGAGGTGCTCTTGCTGTGATTTGAACCCGTGTCTCCATGGTCTCCACAGTCAAACAGCAGTGATGTTACCTCTACTTCACCCAGGCGGTACCTACTTGCTGGTTACCAGGAGCGGTAATTAAGTGGTGGGCATTAATATTTAACAGCAAAGTGTGACTGCTTGCTTATAAATATTTTGTGGACAGATTTGTGACTGCTTTGAAATAAGTAGAATTCTACTGATGATAGAGCAGCCCTTTGTCATGTATCAACATATCCTCTTCTCATACAAAAAAAGTTGATTTTTAAATTTTGATTAAATTTAGTGTAGTTCTATACTAAAGCTTTATGGAAAATGCTGAATTTGGACACGTATATCTGTTTACTTTAATAATTTTGGATTATCCCACTGAGCCATTTGACCCTTTTTAAATTTCTTTGACACCTACCTTGATTGAATGTAACTACTCAATGGTCATCCCATTAGTTCTCTGTGGTTCTAAGGTTTTAATTGCCTGACTGAGCAAGAAGTAATTATTGCTGCAGTTGATGCACTTTTTATGAGGTCACCCCTCACGGTTCTTTTTATTTCTGTCATTTATAATCTATGGTCAAATGAAATGTAGATAATTAATTTACAAAAGGATAAGCTATTAATAAAGAAAGAGGGGCAAAGATCTCCTCAAATGTCTTATGTTATCACAATTTAATTATATGGCATAAATATAACCTGTCTTTGCATTTCTGCCCAAATACATATTATCTGATACTAATTTAAAAATGAATCATTTCTGAAAGACATATATTAATTATAAACTGGAGTGAAAAGTAGACACTCAAATATGAGAACAAACTTCAGACATTTCACCACCACAGCTAATTGGTGAATGACATTAAAAAAAAAACTATTATTTGAATGGTTACTGAGAAAGCTTTACTATTAAAACATGTATTATTTAATTTGACATTCTAATCATAATAAGCTGCTTTTACTATTCTATTCCAATCTGTCAAACTACACAGGTAGAGTCAAGAGCCACTAAATATTAGTATTGTTAATGCAAACATGAAGGATAGCAAAGGTGTAATAAAAGATATGTAATACATATGTTAGTCTATGGCATAAAGGGCACTATTCCACAGTTAACGACAAATGGAGATGGTAAGTAAAAAAAATCTGCATCTGAAGATTTTCCTTACCATCTCCGTTTTAGCGCAGCTCTACTGGGATAGGCACTTTATTAGTACTTAGCCCTTGAAGGAAGCACAGGGAACCTCGATACCGGCAGCAGCGCTGTGTGCCACTACAGATATAAACTACTGGAGTGCAAAGGACTCCATGGAGCCCTGCGTGCCCTGGCTGCGAGCTCTGCGTTAGCTTGCTAAGATTGTACAGTGCCGTGGAGGAATCGCAGAAGGAGACTGGGAACTATCTGTTCCCAGTTCCACTCTGCTCCTGGTAAGAGGAAGTGGTGGATTGCGCAGCCCTGTCCATCACGGGATGGGAGATGAGATGGGATTTTTATGGGGAGTTAGGCCAGTGTGTTAAGTGATTTTACAAATGCAAGATCACTTAATACCAGCTTTACGGAGATGGTATTTCTTAGTGAAATACCATCCCCATATGGAAGCACACGCTACCTTGGAAGAGCTCACAGGGAATAACAACACCCAAGCCACAAGTCCAGATTGTGGCAAGAGTGGAATAGCCATTCCTATTGTTAAGATACCTACTGTAGATGTTATGTATCACGTCTCCTGTAATTATCTTAACAAGTATGGAATAGGGTTCAAAATTTCTTAATGCTTTCTGTTATTCCAAATATTCCGTTATTCCAAATAATTTCATCATGTGACTTCAACCTTTTTGTGCAACAATGGAAGAAGTAGAGAGTAGGTTAACACTGTTGTTGTGTATCGTAGCTCCCAAGGCACACCAGTATCAACAAATTATGATGGATTTCAAAACTTTTCGTAATCCTCTTCAGAGTATCCCTCAAATGAAGAGAGAAAAAGACATCATAGTGCGACCCATATATCACTTAGTGAAAAGGATAGATGAATAGATCTCACTCACATGAAGTGGAACCCTCCTGGTTCTGGGTCAATCGTTTTTAGGGTCGTTCACTGGCCACCCAAGTGCCCCTCTTAGAAAGGATCGGTTCTCCTGGCGAGGATAGATATCCCGATTATCCGGAGGTTACTGAATCCAAAGAGTCCACTCGAAGGGGCCCATAAAAAACTCCAGAGTATAGGGTAAATGAAAACATTAAAAATGTTTTTAAATGAATAAAATATTTAATAACAAATAAAAACAATAAGCCAGGACGCGTTTCGCCAAGATAGATAATGTATCAAAAGGCTTCCTCAGCTGGCTGCTGTTTGACATGAATCATACACTGGTTTAAATAGCCATATTCATTTACCCTTAGCCAATCCCCCTCCACTTTTTGGCGGGAAAATTAGCATATCCAATAGGAAAGAGACTTTCTTTTTCTTCTACCCAATCCAAATTCAGTATTTGAAGAGAGGAAGTGACACACATAAACACAAATATCTCCACTGAGAGTGTTGTTCACATAATCAATACAAATATGTTTCTCAATAGACAATATATTAAAATATTTATACAAAACGAACGTATTTTATTAGAAGACAAAACGAAACGAAAGTCTCTTGAAAAACGAAGCAAAACAATTCCGTTTTTGAATCGAAAACGCGCGCATGCGCGATGAACCCACGGCTCAGAAGGGATCCGGAAATCCGAAAAAAACAAATATCTACACTGAGAGTGTTGTTCACATAAGACAATGTATTAGAATGTTTATACAGCACGAACGTATTTTATTAATACAAAACGAAACGAAAATCTTTTGACAAACGAAACGAAAAAATTTCCCTTTTTTTTTCGTGCTTCCCTTCCACCATGAATCGAAAGCGCGCGCATGCGCAATGAACCCATGGCTCAGAAGGGATCCGGAAATCCGAAAAAAATCCGAAAAAAACATCCAAAAAAAACACTATCACCTTGTTGGGGGCCGCACACGAGCCCCAAAATGAGGCACCCACATGCGTATACCCCCAACAAAAAATGGCACGGGTATAGAGACATGAAATAGTCCTCTCCCCACACCTCCTCCCTGTAACAAATCGAAAGTGCGCACATGCGCAGTGGATTCAACAGGGGGGGGAGGACAACATCCTAAAAAATGGGCAATCGGTCACCAGGTGGGGACCACCCACAGGACGAAATACCCACATGTACATACCCAACACTCCAGTGCCAAACGAGCGTAGTGTAGGGGATAGTTAAATTCCACCCCCTGTAAGACGCACATATATACTGCCCAAACAGGGGAGGAGGATAACTCATCCCCCACACAGATATTACCAGACCAATCATGACCATAGATCTATAAAATTATAAAAAATGGCACAACTCAAAATCACTATTTAAGCCAGAAGGAATGAGTGTGTTTAAGGTGTAAATCCACCTCATCTCCAAACAATGGATTTTTTTATTAAAGTCCCCTCCTCTCCAATGAGGGGTTACTTTTTGTATGGCCATAAAACACATGCCTTCTGGAGATTGGCCATGCACGTTTTTAAAGTGAGCTGAGACTGAATGAGTGGTTAAACCCCTCGAAATGTTATAAATATGCTCCCTAATTCTGATGGTTAACGACCTTTTTGTGTGGCCCACATAATGTAGGCCACAGGGACATGTGAGTTTATAAATAACATTTTTGGTCCTACAGGTGATAACCCCCCTAATCTTATATGTGTTGCCCTTATATATAAAATCGGGGATAAATGCCTTGCTTAATTTCAAGTTAGTACATGTAGGACATGACCCACAGCGGTAGAAACCTTCTTTCAAATTGAATAGATTGCCATTGGTCTGTGGATTTTTATGACTTTTTACCAAAACTTTTTTTAGATTTGTGGAGCCACAAATTTAAAAAAAGTTTTGGTAAAAAGTCATAAAAATCCACAGACCAATGGCAATCTATTCAATTTGAAAGAAGGTTTCTACTGCTGTGGGTCATGTCCTACATGTACTAACTTGAAATTAAGCAAGGCATTTATCCCCGATTTTATAAATAAGGGCAACACATATAAGATATGGGGGGTTATCACCTGTAGGACCAACAATGTTATTTATAAACTCACATGTCCCTGTGGCCTACATTATGTGGGCCACACAAAAGGTCGTTAACCATCAGAATTAGGGAGCATATTTATAACATTTCGAGGGGTTTAACCACTCATTCAGTCTCAGCTCACTTTAAAAACGTGCATGGCCAATCTCCAGAAGGCATGTGTTTTATGGCCATACAAAAAGTAACCCCTCATTGGAGAGGAGGGGACTTTAATAAAAAAATCCATTGTTTGGAGATGAGGTGGATTTACACCTTAAACACACTCATTCCTTCTGGCTTAAATAGTGATTTTGAGTTGTGCCATTTTTTATAATTTTATAGATCTATGGTCATGATTGGTCTGGTATTATCTGTGTGGGGGATGAGTTATCCTCCTCCCCTGTTTGGACAGTATATATGTGCGTCTTACACTGGGTGGAATTTAACTATCCCCTACACTACGCTCGTTTGGCACTGGAGTGTTGGGTATGTACATGTGGGTATTTCGTCCTGTGGGTGGTCCCCACCTGGTGACCGATTGCCCATTTTTTAGGATGTTGTCCTTCCCCCCCCGTTGAATCCACTGCGCATGTGCGCACTTTCGATTTGTTACGGGGAGGAGGTGTGGGGAGAGGACTATTTCATGTCTCTATACCCGTGCCATTTTTTGTTGGGGGTATACGCATGTGGGTGCCTCATTTTGGGGCTCGTGTGCGGGCCCCCAACAAGGTGATAGTGTTTTTTTCGGATGTTTTTTTCGGATTTCCGGATCCCTTCTGAGCCTTGGGTTCATTGCGCATGCGCGCGCTTTCGATTCACAGCGGAAGGGAAGCACGAAAAAAAAAGGGAAATTTTTTCGTTTCGTTTGTCAAAAGATTTTCGTTTCGTTTTGTATTAATAAAATACGTTCGTGCTGTATAAACATTCTAATACATTGTCTTATGTGAACAACACTCTCAGTGGAGATATTTGTTTTTTTCGGATTTCCGCATCCCTTCTGAGCCGTGGGTTCATCGCGCATGCGCGCGTTTTCGATTCAAAAACGGAATTGTTTCGTTTAGTTTTTCAAGAGACTTTCGTTTCGTTTTGTCTTCTAATAAAATACGTTCGTTTTGTATAAATATTTTAATATATTGTCTATTGAGAAACATATTTGTATTGATTATGTGAACAACACTCTCAGTGGAGATATTTGTGTTTATGTGTGTCACTTCCTCTCTTCAAATACTGAATTTGGATTGGGTAGAAGAAAAAGAAAGTCTCTTTCCTATTGGATATGCTAATTTTCCCGCCAAAAAGTGGAGGGGGATTGGCTAAGGGTAAATGAATATGGCTATTTAAACCAGTGTATGATTCATGTCAAACAGCAGCCAGCTGAGGATGCCTTCTGATACATTATCTATCTTGGCGAAACGCGTCCTGGCATATTGTTTTTGTTTTTATTTGTTATTAAATATTTTATTCATTTAAAAACATTTTTAATGTTTTCATTTACCCTATACTCTTTGGAGTTTTTTATGGGCCCCATCGAGTGGACTCTTTGGATTCAGTAACCTCCGGATAATCAGGATATCTATCCTCGCCAGGAGAACCGATCCTTTCTAAGAGGGGCACTTGGGTGGCCAGTGAATGACCCTAAAAACGATTGACCCAGAACCAGAAGGGTTCCACTTCATGTGAGTGAGATCTATTCATCTATCCTTTTCACTAAGTGATATATGGGTCGCACTATGATGTCTTTTTCTCTCTTCATTTGAGGGATACTCTGAAGAGGATTACGAAAAGTTTTGAAATCCATCATACTCAAGAAGGACATTGTTATCGCTACACTACCTCTGTTTTGTATTCCTATGTTGATGGTTGAGTAACAAGGACCATTTAAGTGTTTCAGCGATTTTCCATATGTATCCGATCAGCGCTACATTGTGATTGTTTTTATCAACAAATTATGATATTTCAGAACAAGGGTGCTCTGTGACAGCCAATCAGAAAAAATCACTGTGCTGTGCAGAAAACTAAACTGACTTTTCCTCTACACCAGTGGTACCCAACCTTTTCTGGACTACCGCCCCATTTGCAAGAAAAAAAATTCTAACGCCTCCCTCCCCCATATTCTTTATACCTAATATTAAAATTTTATTTCACATTAGTAATAATTTCAAAGTAAAAATTAAAACACTATTATTAACCCCCCTCAACTCCTACCAAAGGCTCAAAGAAATACATAACAGTAGGCAGGGATTTAATTTATTTTTATATTTACATATTTCTAGAATCCTACTTTACTCAAACCTGCCATCTTTTCCTCTCCATGCCCCTGCACAGGGGTTAATATAACTGTTATATCCATTTAAGTTTTGTTGTTTTTGACTAGTGGAAAAAATTAAAGTCCCCTCATTAATAAGATTACTGAACAGATAAATGTTCAAATACTTGCTTGTTTGAAATTATATTTGCTTGTTTGAAATAAAAAAGAAAACCTCTATCCTCCCAGCCTGTGTTCATCTCTCTTCCCAGTATTCCCCCAAGCCTGTGCCCATCTCTCTTCCCTGTATTCACCCCAGCCTGTGCTGATCTCTCCGTCCTGCACATCCCCCTAGTTTGTGCCCATATCTCCTCCTTGCATCCTCTCTCCCAAACTATGACAGTCTCTGTCTCTCACTTTTCCAGCCAGTTCCAATGACTGCCAAGCACTGTTTTTCAGTCAGTGTGTGTCTCAGTGATACCAGTATGTATTGGTTGAGAGTGATAGGAGTGTGATTGTTAACTGCAGTCACTCCTATTAGTAACAGCACTGTACATGCTGGAATCACAGTAAATGTCAGGCACTGTCAGTCACATTCTCAGCGATCCAAGCATGTACAGGCTGCCTGAATGTGATAGGAGTTTGATTGCTGACAGCAATCAAAAACTCCTATCAGTAAAAGTACTGTATATGCTGGGATTTCAGTGTTATGAATGGCAAGCCAATATTAAAATACATTGGACTAAATTACATTCCTGACGTTAAAACAGGGGCACTAGGGAGAAAAAACTGTGCCTGCAGTTTTCTCCCTACTGCCCCCTTTATAACGTGGGATTACAATGCAGGTGCTTAAAAAGCTGCCTGCATTGGTACCACGTGCTACGCCCCGGGATGCTCGTGGCAGCGCTGAGCACTAGACATGTGCACAGCACAAAATTTCGTTTTGAACTAATGGATTAGTCCTAAAATGCAATTTATTTAGTTGCTAAAGAAATTCGTTTTCCGTTCTTCAGTATGAAAACAAATTTCATTCATCCGAAAACCAGTGGATACAATTACTATTGTAGTGGCTCCTCAGAGGGCTGAGATCGCTGCTTGTTACAGTATCTCTCACTCTCAGCACAATGTGGGCCATATTACATGGTTGGTGCTAACTTAACCAGAGCTGTTGTAAACTTCCCAGAGCCATTATAGCCTATGGAGGTTTTCAGTTTACAACAGCTCTGGTTAAGTTAGCACCAACATTGTAATACTGCCCCGTGTCAGGCAAAGCTGTTACAGTAACTGACTGCTGCTCATCACAGCGCTCAGAGTTTCAGTAAAACTAGTAAATAAGAGGTTAGAACATTATTATTTCCTTGTTTTACTGAAACTCTGAGCGCTGTTACAGTCAGTTACTGTAACAGCTGAGCCTGATACATTGTACTGAGAGATAATATAACAAGCAGCCGATCTCAGCGCTCACAGCCACTGGATTTAAAGGGCTAAAAAAAAAAAAGGCTCCTCTCTGTATAATGTTTAGAACATCCTCCTGCATTAATTAATACCCCTCTCTGTATAATGTATAGAACATCCTCCTGAATTAATTAATATCCCTCTCTGTATAGAACATCCTCCTCAATTTATACCTTTCTCTGTATAATGTATATAACATCCTCCTGCATTAATACCCCTCTCTGTATAATGTATAGAACATCTTCCTGCATTAATTAATGCCCCTCTCTGTATAGAACATCCTACTGCATTGGCATGTGGAGGGTGCAGAACTTCAGATGTTGCGCTCTTCATTGCTGGTCTCCTTCACTCAATGTAATATCACAAAAAGGACTGAAACTAAAATGTAGTGCATTTTATTTTAGTTTCTTTCATTTTTTGTACTGAGCAGTTTTGTATCTCTTGAGTAATACGAAAACTAAATTATCCCAAAATTCGGACTAAATCGTTTTAGTACTAAAACGAATGCACAGTACTAGTAGATTGTAATACTAATGCTGATTAACACTTTGTGCTCCCCATGTTAAGTATAGGGAGTGCAAAGTACAGTAACCTCGTGCTGAAAAACGCAATGTACCAAACGCAAACGGGTTAAAAATAATCATCCAACTAATCGATTATGAAAATAATCGTAAGTTGCAGCCCTACTTCTATCACTTATCACTCAAAAATAAGGATTAGTGGCAAAGCACACAAAAAATAATGAGACTTATTCCTAGATCCCTGCTTTTTATAGATTTGAAATCATGCACGCATCGACTTGTATGCCTTTGCTTCTTTGCGATGCCGCCGGTGCACTCGTTCTGTAAACAAGTCATTACAAGCTCCTATATTCTTGTCAAAACATGCTTGATTGCTTGAATCGCATAATATTTGTCCTTACTTAACAATTTGCAAAGACTTCTCGCGGATAAGACTAAAATGATTTATAATGCAAAATTGAATTTTTAAATGCTTCTTTATGCGATAACAATCAGATGAAAAATTTTAAGCTTAGAAACTAATAATAAATATTATTAACTTCTTCAAAACACCACCGCCCCCCTTTGAACACCTTAAGGCCCCCCATTTGCCTCTAGACCCAGTACCGCCCCCCATGGAAGGCTTCAGCATCCACTGGGGGGCAGTACCACCCCCCTTGGAAAACACTGATGTACATGAACATCTGCATACTGTGATATAGAGGTCTTAGTTGGTATGTGCTGAAAGTGCTTTACTCAGATATTTTACTAGCTCATTTTAACTTGTTTAGATACGATAGTGAATCCCCAGTCTGATTGCACAAGTAAACAGGGACATGCAGTCAGGTGAGGCAGAAACATTCCTGTCACCAATGACTTGCTATCCTGCTTTCAAAGAGACAGAGGCCAGCTGGCAAAAGCTCACCCAGGGAGGGGAGTCCTAGAACCCAAGTGTTACTCATTGTAACAGAAAATAGGGGAGCATACAAAAGAAATGAAGGAGGAATGAATCTTCCCTTGTGTGCCCAAAAATTAATGCGCCAGCCCATCTCACAGCCCATCTCAGTGCCTCCACAGCCATTGACACAGGATGTCCCTGCAATTAAGCAATAACCAAGAGAATAATGAGACCTGCAATACCTGAACAACAAGAGAATGTAGTAAACACATGCACAATAAAATACAGGCCTTGCTGCTTTTCCATCCCAGGTAAAAATAATAGGTAGGAACAAAAAAAATGTAGGAACTCTGACAAACAAGTCTACGATTCAAACCCAGTAGTATAAAATATAAGGGGAATGACATTATAAATTTAACTATAGTACTCACAAATTGTATCTACTTACGATAAGAATGTAATACATTATTTCATATTGCAATTTACCTTACATATTATACTAAGGAATTTTTATGTGTGCATTTAAACAAAGTTCCTAAACATATTTTGTTCTCGCGATTAACCCCCTTAACGACGGGTGGGTGTCACCCGTTGGTAGGGGGTTAACGCTGGCAAGGCGTACTGGTACGCCTGTCGCCAGGTGCCACACACGAGCCTCTGATTCTGCCCGTCCACACAGCCAACACACGACACGCGTCATTTGCTGCAGGGGACGCTCATTGAAGTCAGTGGGGCATGAATTTCATTTGCTTTTGGGCTCCAGAAGGCTCCAGAAGGTGCCCCTACTGTTTATAACTGTTTAAAATAGGCTGAGGAATGTCCTGATGTCTCAAGTTTTCTCCAGCTGCTGCACGGAGCCTTGTACACAGCAGTTCTATCTGCAGTTACTACATTTGGCCATTAGATGGCAAAATCTGTCTGCCCAAAAGGTTATTACAGTAACAAATACATTGGAAATATTACCAAATATTTCTTGCTGTGTAATTAATTTAAATGTTGTTTTTTTTTTTTTAAATCTTACCTGACAGTGTTTTTTTTTTTTAAACCCCGTATTAGTGAAGGGGTTAATAAAGATTGTAACGGTATCCTAGAGACTGTAAAGACTTGATATTGTAAAAGGTCAAAATATGATTGTGTTTTTACAAACACAATATTTTTCATACATACAAAAGTAGGATTAATCATCTGGTTTTTAAATTAGTGCCAAGTATGATGTTATTAGGAGTATATTTATAGTTACAAATTATCTTCATTTTTTATTCTAAGTGGCTTACTTTTTTTGTATTCAAAAGCGTTTACTGAGGCAGAAGACAAAAACATCTCATTTAAAGCAAAGATACATAGCATAAGAAAAAAGGCAGTCAGAACAGGTGGAAGCAGTTGCCGTAGCCTACGAAGGGGTCTACCTGACAATGACTACAAAACAGTGTAAAACAGATATACATACAGATATTAATGTCAAATAGCGAACAAAAAAGAAACATTGCCCCACAGAAGTCATGGTAATCAGACCTCCCCCAGAATTGAAGATGCCGGCGTTGGGTAAGAAGAAAATGGAGCACAGAAGATGAAAAGAGAAGAAGAGGTAGAGTGAAAGGAGGGAGGGTGGAAAACGAGAGAGGAGAAAAAGAAAGAAGAAAAAAAGGAAAGCCTAGATGGGGGGACCAGAGATGGGGGGGCAAAGAAGGTCAAAGAGGGCATGGAAAGATCAGCAGAGGTGTGGGGGCAGAGGTGAGCTGTGGAGGAGGAGGCAACACAGAAGTCAAACCTCAATATCAGAGCAAACAAAGAGGAGCAAGGACACACCGTGAGATACCTCTGGTGAGGCTGGCGCTGTTGATCACCTTGGGGGCTAAGAGGCTTACTTTTATGAAGCTTTGCTTTCAGTTTTCTTAGAAGCACACAGTGCTCTACAGATAAAAAATATGTCCATGTATATATACAATAGGCAAAGAAGTCTTGCTGTTTGCATCAACAATTACTTATAGAGGAATATAGATAATCCCTCTTCAAGCATCTATTTAGACAAACCTATTAGGCTTCTTGAAGTGACATACAAGTAAAAATCATTATTTTAACATTCAAAGGATATGTTCCTTTGCATTTAGGTGTTTTGTTTTACATATATTTCAAGGGCCACCATAAATCCCAGATATGAAAAAATATGCTTTTTCAATATCCTCTAACAGAATATGACAGCACACAAAAAGAAAACTAATTCTATAACAATCTGCACTTTCAAAGGTACTCTGAGTTCAGATTTTTAATATATCATCTTAAAAACAAAATCACATGCACAGCTAAAAGGATTACATATAACTCCTTTTTATTAGATACAACAAATCTTTTCAATTATGCACAATTCAAAGGGGCAGTAGTTTTTCATTATGTTGGTTCATAGTTTGTGTCTTGAATTAAATATTTTTGCTTTTTTTTCTGGTACATCCATAATAAAATAGATTTATTGAACATAAGAGTAATGTTATGGCATTTGTTTTCAAGAATCTGGGGATATAAAAGAATATACTCCAAAAAAATTCGTGATGAAATAAATGTCTGTTTTCAATGCATAGTAGTTTTATGACACATTAGCCTTTTTTATATTTTGTTGTAATACTATAGTACAGTTTTCATTGGCCTGACACGAGAACTCAAGGCTGCCATTGGATGAAATTTTGGTGGGGAAGTTTCTTCCATACACATAGGGCTATATTACATTCTTCATGCTAACGTTAGCACTCAGCTGTATGATCGTTAACGTTAGCTTAGGCAGCCCTAGTACAGGCAGACCATATTACATTCCAAAAGCTAATGAGCTAAAAAACCCGTTAGCGATTCAGAGCTTGTGCTTTTCAGCACAAGCTTATTGTACTTTCACTCCCTATGCTTAACATGGGGAACGCAAAAGAGTTAATTAGCATTAGGATGACAAAGTCCTAACGCTAATTACATCCCGCTGCGGTTAACTCAAAAGTTAACCACAGCTAGGAGCTGGTGCTAACGGATTCCACTTCTGCAGAATCAGTCAGCACCAACTGAAACCCCCCCTAAAAATCACATGCACACCTCTCATTCCTCCGGGAGCAGAGAGAGACTGGGTGAAAAAAGTCCCCCAGTCTCTGTCTGCGAATCACTCCGCCAACCTGCCAGAGCTCGCAAGGCGAAATCCTGCAGATCATGTGACGGGTAGTGGAAGCCTCAAATACAAGCCATATGCACGTGGCGCAGCAACCCAGGTCACATTTAAATATTTAAAAAGAAAAAAAATCATGGTTAACAAATTACATAAAAAAATGACATTTTAAGGCTGTGTTAATAAATAATTAATATTTATTTTAGTGGCTTTTATTATTCTGGCGAGTTGTTATGCACTCATATACTTATTTTTGCTGTGCAGCTCTGTGATACAGTAATGTGCGGTGTCACAACACTTCAACGAAGTGCCAAGTACATCCTCTGCACACAAACATGAAACCAGAGGATGCGCTCAGCACATCGTCAGCAGCAAATAGGTTAAAGGGGGAAAAAGTGCGTAAAATTTGACCATGGTGCCCCTTTAAGCTCTTGCTGCCCTGCACAAATATTTAGTTTCGCACCTGTACCTTACGATGCTGCCAAGATGCTCGCTGTCATTCTTACTTTGTGGAGTGCAGGCAGCAGCTATTCTGATGATTATAGGAGCAACACCATCCCTTTGGATGCAGGGCTAGGGGGCCAGGCCAAGCTGCGACAAGTAGGGATGAGCTGTTCGGTTCGATCTGTTCGGAGTTCGTATCGAACATCGGCTGTTAGACAGTTCGCGAACTTCGAACTTTTTGGGACGTTCGCCAAAAGTTCGAAAAAAAAAAAAGAAATTTGAAAAAAGTATAAAAAATGCTTCACCCTTTCGCTGCTGAGCCTTTTCACACCTCTGTGCTGAGCTAATTTTTACCGGTTTCGCTCATCATGTTTAAATGCGATTTGAAGTCACATTTTCTTATACGAACCAGACATATTATATATCGTTCTTTCTTAGGAGACTCGGCAGATTCATAATATGTCATTATTATATGAATACGTTATGTCCTGTCTGTATATTACAGCAAAAAATGCAATAAAATTAGAATTTTCAATAATTTACAATGTGTAAAGTGTTTTTATTCACATTTTAACATGCGAGGGTTTGCGGTTATATTTTCTATGGGTTGCGCTTGTTAAAAAAATTAGAAATGGGGAATCGTTACTTTTTTTGAGGGAAAATTCCGTGTTTTTTAGCAAACGCCCCACATAGAAAAAATCGTTAGTGCAGCATCATTGTTCACATTATAATTGAAATGGAAACAATATTGCTGCACTAATAAAACAAAAAAAAAAGTTTTTTTATTTAATTTTTTATTTTATTTATTTTTTTACATTTTACATTGTCATGTTTGGTATCATTGGAAAGGCCACGCTCTGGCTGTTCCAATGATAGCAAACATTAACCCCTAGCTGTCACGGATCTGGAGATAGGGGGTTCATTGGAACCCCCTATCTCCACAATAGGTGGCAGCAAGTGGTTCATTTCGAAACTGGCAGCATCGCGCTCTGCGCGATGACACCAGTCATTAAGGGGATATCCCGGAAGCTTGGTCGACATCCAAGATGTCGGCCAGCTCCGGGAGGGGACCGCGATACGGCGCATGTTAGCGCTATATCGTGATCCAGCCCCCTAGGGGTTAAAGGCAGCCGCCGCTTGGAAGGGCAGGCTGTGCCCTTGCAAGTGGTACCTGTCTTTAGCAGCTGGCCTGCATGTATGGGGAGGGGGAGAGGTCTGAAGGACCTCCCTCCCTCCCCTTCAGGCACCTTCCCTGCAATGGCGTGGAGGGTGCCTGAAATAGACGTCATCGCGCAGGCGCGATGACGTCTATCGGGCCCACCGGGGTCCCGAAGGCTGGGCTGACATCGTGGATGTCAGCCCGTACCGGGGGCCGCCGCGATCGGCCGTAATCCCGGAGGTGATGCTGGGGTCGGTGCTGTAGCGCTGCCCCAGTGACTGAGAGCCTGGTGATCGCTAAGGAGCAGGCTGCCGTACTTGGTGCCTGCCCAGTGATCTCCTGGGGAAACCGAGACGCTATGGGGAAGTGTTTTTTCCCCTTAGTCTCGCGGTTTTAGCAAGGGCAACGTGATAGTGCCCCCTGTATTTTTTCATTGTACAGGTTCCGGGGCTGGCTGCTTGAGTAGCGGAGAACCTGCTGATGGGAGTTGAGCATGAAGCATTTTTTCTTGTTGTTTTATAAAGATATCTAGCTGCATTTCTTTTAAGATAAAATCAGATTTAAAAAATAAAATTTTCCTAAAATGAGAGGTGGACTGGAAGTGGGCCTGCCTAACCCGAGAACTTATTATACAGAGGTCCAACTGGCCCAGATCGTGGCATTAAATGCTCCTTAGGGCTCCAGGGGCTGGGTAGACTTTGAGAAAAACATTTCTATCCTCGATTGCCTATACTCCCGGATGTGGGTACTACCTAAACTTAGAGTCTCTTGGGTTTCTGCAACCCCAGCCACACGCTACTCTCTATATAACTGTGGGACAAAGTCTCCAAAAGCTATAACCTGCTAGGACGGCCCTCCCAGCTTATACCGGTATTATGCAATAAACATTTCTCTCCAAGGTATATTGATGAAGAGAAATACTTTGGAATAACGATAAAAAACTGTATTTATGTACAAATGGGCCAAGTGCCCATAATAGCAAAACAGTAATTAAAAACAAATGATTAAAAGAACAAAAAACGTTCTTTTAAAAAAAACATTTGTTTTTAAGTACTTGTTTTGCTATTATGGGCACTTGGCCCATTTGGAAATAAATCCGTTTTTTATCGTAATTCTGAAGTATTTCTCTTCATCAATATACGAGGCTTTTGCAGGAGTTGTGCCTATTAAACATACTCCTGGGTGCATTCACGAGAGCCCTGATAGGCTCAGGAAAATGTGAGTGGATCTAATCTGCATACAATTTAAAGATTTTTAATGTTATGCGCTATGATGCTCTCTTCTCCACTTTTGAGGTTATCTGAAGATAGAAAGATCGATTGAGGCTAATGGGTGGGCCGCATGAAGTACAACCCATAAGTGAATACACTAGAGCCGGGTTAGGCTCTGTAAAGTGTGAGTTTCATAGTCCACCTGTTTTGTAGTATTTGTATAATATTACTGTATTACGTTATGTTTGCCATATTTTTTATCACGGTTTACTGATTCCTGCTAAGGACACATACAGTTGTTTTCAAGTAAAAAACTTTGTGGTTTCACAACCATCCTTCATCACACTGGGAAGCGCCACACCCCTTTCTACCTTTTTTTACTGGCCAAATATGTTAGTACTGTAAGAAATACACTGGGAATATGCCCAAATATTTCTTAATGCATAATTAAATAAGAGAGATTTTTCAAAAAAACACTGGTTCTTGACAAAGATTTTTTGGAAAACCACTTGGTAGTGAAGGGGATAAATAATGTTAATGCCCCCTGAAGCTTTCATGTGTCTAGATCTCTATTTCCTTACTCAACAGAGAAAAGAGACACAACTTGCATTTAATTTTTTTCCAATTTTGATAACTACATGTTGTTATGTACACATTTCACTTTTTTATTTATTTTCAGCTCAAATATACTTTCAATTATTAGATTTCTTTATAGCTCAAATTTTGACATTACAAAGCTTGAGGAAATCTATCAGATGAAAGGCGCGAAAACTTCTTTTGTGTTGCAACAAAAACATTTCTGTCTGACAGAGTTCAGCATTCTGTGGAAACCTTGTCGTGGATCAATACTAGACATCTCCAAAATAACTGTTATTTTTTCTTGTGGATAATGATTTGAGAACATATTAAAAAGTTATCTCTTTTTTAGATGATACAGATACAGACATTATTGAACTTGGTTATGCCATGAACAATAAGATATTTTTCTCCTTTAGTCTCAAAAGGTATGGTCCAAATCAAATCAAGTTAAAGGTAGATTTTTGTTATAACAAGAGGATGGAAGGCTTCCACAAAATGTGAACACAGTAAAGAGGTCAACTTCTGCATTCATGCCTGTGAATCCATAATGAAAAATAATTTTGCAGGTTTATTATCCATTCATTAGAAAAAGCAGTAGGAATATATTAGGGCTGCGGAAATTGACGATTAATCCATCGATTAATCGTTAATTTTTTTGGTTGATTAAAATATTTTTAATCGACCAGCGGCGCAAAGCACTCGGCAGCGCCGCCGCGTGCTTTGCGCCGCCGCGTGCTTTGCGCCTCGTGTTAGGCTCCCTGTGGGTGTCCGGCGGCATGGAGCTTTGGGCCTTGCCTGGGGGAACCACGTGAACAGCTGCATTCTCGCGATATTGCGGCTCGTCACGTGGTTCCCCTAGGCGAGCGCCCAGGCTCCATGCCGCCGGACGCTCACAGGGAGCCGAAAACGCGGTACCAGAAGGTGAGTTTGGGCAGTATATCCATGTGCTGGGGCAGTATATCCATGAGCTGGGGCAGTATATCCATGTGCTGGGGCAGTATATCCATGAGATGGTGCAGTATATCCATGAGCTGGGGCAGTATATACATGTGCTGGGGCAGTATATACATGTGTGCTGGGGCAGTATATCCATGAGCTGGGGCAGTATATCCATGAGCTGGGGCAGTATATCCATGTGCTGGGGCAGTGTATCCATGTGTGCTGGGGCAGTATATCCATGAGCTGGGCAGTATATCCATGAGCTGGGCAGTATATCCATGTGTGCTGGGGCAGTATATCCATGTGTGCTGGGGCAGTATATCCATGTGTGCTGGGGCAGTATATCCATGTGAGCTGGGGCAAATCAATATATCCATGTGAGCTGGGGCAAATCAATATATCCATGTGAGCTGGGGCAAATCAATATATCCATGTGAGCTGGGGCAAATCAATATATCCATGTGAGCTGGGGCAAATCAATATATCCATGTGAGCTGGGGCAAATCAATATATCCATGTGAGTGGGGGGGCAATATGTCCATGTGAGCTGGGGGCAAAGCAATATATCCATGTGAGCTGGGGCAATATATCCATCATATATATATATATCAGTGAGTTTTATTGCTGTGGATTCTATGAAATGCTCATACACGCCGCACATTGCTGTGAGTTTTATTACTGTGGAGCGATGTTATATCCGTTTTTTAAGTTTTTCCTTTCTGATCTGTATGTGCGTTATAATTAATCGAAATTAATCGATTAAAGGAAATTTGATTAATCAAACAGAAAAATTTTAATCATTACAAGCCATAGAATATATATTTTTTAGTCTTCAGAATTAATATGATAAAAGTATGTATTCTATCTGCACTATACAGGTGGCATAGCTTTAGAATGCATTGCCTGTAGACATCTGAACAACGTTCCCACTCATATGTCTATGTTTACGTAGTTGTTTAGACAACTGTAGTTATTTCATTATAAGACCTACAAGTAGAACACATATATATATATATATATGAATTAGAAGTGTGTATATATATACACTATACAGTGTGGGCGCCTGTTAATTAAATATTCAATTAAGGAGCTAAATAAGTGCTAATAAATAGTCAAATGCTGCCTATAGTATGGTAAAACACATATAAAACAACCAAAATATGTGTCAAAAAGGACAAAGGTAAAAAACGAAACCATACGGCGCATCCAAATCGATTAATAAGTTAATAAGCGTGTAAAATATGCTGAAGTAAGAAAGTGCTTAATACCATTAAAAGTATCTTATAAAACATCATTTAAAGTGCATAAGGTAAAATCCAGGATCAAAGTCCAATGTGCAAAAAAAAGTGCTCAAGCGTGTGACAGTTCAATACTCAAAGTAATGATAGGGGAAGATGTGTCGATCTTCTCCAAAGTGCTGGTGTCGAGTTCTTTTGTTCGTCAATATCCCTCAAAGGAAACACATCATAGAAAAATGATAGTGCAGATGGTTAATGCAATTGATCAAATTATTAAAGCCAAAGTCTAGACCACTCACATTTGTTGGAGCCTACAGGATCCCGGCTCAAGGAAGAAGAGCTTGCGGCCAAATGTAGGGTGGAACTTCCCTTCTTTCTGTCCGTAATGGATGCGATTCTAGAGCCCCACAGTATCAGGCTCAATGGGTGTAGCTTTGGACTCTCTTAAAGATAGAGACGCAAACCGTTTTATCTCAGCGGTAATTGATCCATGTATCCAAGGAAAAATCGGAGAAAAAAATGGCGAATGTGGAATTATAGACCAAAAATATTTATTGGAACAAATAGTAAAAGGTAGGACAAGGTCTAATATGTTTATTATTGCCTGTGCCACATTCCCCATATGCAGTTAGGAACTCTGGATAGGATATGCAAATGACTTCTGTCTCACTTTTATGCATCCTGGGTCTGTTATTACACAGAACCCTAAAATCAATGCTATGCCACACTGTGGCTTTCTAACAGAGCTAAGGTTTATGCAACTGGTCAAAGCCACCCCTAGGACAGCGCTGTTTCGGGTTTGTTGGACCCTCATCAGCTAGGAGCTAGTCATGATGACCAGTTGCAGTGGATGCTTGGACCCGTATTATGCAGGATACCAGCAGCTCCTTCCACGAAATACAAAACACAAAACCAATACAAGGTACGGTGCAAGGCCTTAGGCTGCTGTCAGACGAGCGTAGTGTTCACGTCCGTGATTGCGCCTAAAAGTACGTCCGTGATAGCATGAAAGAAAGTCCATTGGAGCCTGACACACGAAGTACGTCCGCACTGAACTGCGGACGCATGACGGACGCTGCAAACGGACGCAGGTTAGGCAAGAACGTAATACTGCTAGAACGGACATGCGGAGTGCGCCACGTCCATAACGTCTGCATAGCTTTGTGTGTGAGTGATGGAGCATGGTCAGACGGACTGCATTTATACGTCCAGCATTTTTGACGGACAGAATGTTTTTTCATTGTAATTTATTTTTCCCTCCTACATCCGTCAAAAATAACTTCAGTGAAAAAACGGACTGTGTGACCACTACTGCGTCATCCGTACTGATGATGTCCGTACTGCACGGACGTACATTTCATAGAAATCACGCTCGTCTGACCCTAGCCTTAGAGAAAATACATAAACCCAAAAAGTGGTTGCACTTAAAAATATAAAATTTATTGTTGTTAGAAATTAAAAATAGTTACCAAAGTTTCGGCTCTCTTAGGAGCCATTTTCAAGGTGGTTTTTTAATATTATATATATACTATATATATATACACACACACACATACACGCTATAGCATGTCACATCACACACTATATAATATAATATATATATTTTTTTTTTACACAGTCAAAAGAGTATGGTGGAAATGTATCTTATCTATACCAGTTTACAGTTCATTTTGCAGACCTGAAAACAGTGTTCATGATGGTTTCAACCATAGCGTTAAGCACATTAATCATCATAAAGTGAATAAGCAGAAAAAGATCATTCTACGAAAGAGAAATTGGAGTGTAACTTGCTAAAGAATCTATAAAAATGAGTATAAAGAGTAACCATAATTCTTATCAGTTATTTACACGTTTCTGAAACCAAAGAAACATTGTTCTTTTTTTTTTTAACCAAGATCTTTCTGTCCTTTTTAGCTGACCTTGTTAGAGAAGACATAATTGACACTTGTGTTGCAATATTTGTGTTCATATAATAATAACTGCATGTGTTTGAGTTGAATGCATCCTTTTGTTAAATTTCAATACTGTTTTGTTTTTTAAAAAAACATGTTACCTATCCCATATCTACAAGTAAAATACACTTCCAGTACTCAAATCCTTCAAATAACTTCAAAGGATCCTTTGATCAAGTAGAAAATGATCAAAGTTTTAGCTTTGTAGAAGGAGTTTCTGATTCAAGTGAAATCTATTATTGTAGATTTTGCTGTCTCCGTTGGGTTTTCAAAATCCATTGAAGTGCTATATACAAGGAGCTCGATAACAGTCTGTGCCTGACTCCTGCTGATATGACAATATCGGAGTACTGAGAATTACTGAAAGTCTCTATAAAGTGAGATAATGCCTTAGAACCTGCCATGCAGAGCTAAAATAATGCTTGCAGATATCAGCATAAAGGAATTTAATGTTCAATGAGATATTATTTGTTTGAGCATCCTTTAAATCATAATAATTCCATAATCGCACAATAAGGGAATGTTGAGCAATTTATTTGTAAGTGTCAATGCTTGGTAAACAAAATATATTTATTATTTATTTTATAGTGCCTTCATACATGAAATGTGTCTATATTGATACTTTCAGATTAAATTAGATGAGACAAAGAGGTACCCTGAGATTTCTTTAAAGCTTCTACTACTTGATAATGCAAGAAGAAGAATGCATGTGTATTGTGTATCATTCAATTGATTATTTATCAATCTTACTACAAAGACAAGATCCTGGGGATGTAGTTCCGTGTTTTCTGCTGTTTTGTGGGTGCCCCTTAAAAGTGTTTCCAGGGATCGTTTTGTTCAACTTGGCTCTCATCTTAAAAAAAAAAAAAAGAAAAAAGGATGAGATGTTAGCAGATTCAGGCACTGACTGTAAAACTCTTCCACTTAGGTAATCATCAAACAAGTATTTATGGCTTAGCTCTATTGCTTAAACTACCCTCTCTAGGGGCTCAACAAATTCAGCAATAACCGGCTGAATACAAATATAGATACTAGACATGTATTTATTTCATTAAATAACTTGCATGCAGATTTTTCTGACCACCTCTAACTACCTAACCATCATTCATTTCTTATAACCTCTGTGAAAAGCTCCCTGGAAAACACATTTTGGGATTTCTTGGAGTCTGGCACCACTCTAGAAGAATGAAATATAGCCATGAAATCCTCCCTTCTTAGAAAATGACCAACCATACACTATTACAAACAGGACCTGGACTTTTTTGCTCCCTATCCCATATACACTTACAAATTCAGACCTTTTGTATCTGTCCACCCACACTCCCTTCTAGCTACCATTTCAGTGCTACCAAAGGAAGAAAAAAATTCTCTTTATCGAATTGATTATAATCATATCTAGCTTCTGAACATTGACTTGAAACTGCACACAAAAATTCTGGACCGCCCACCTCCTTTTCCTCTCGCCCCAAACCTTGTACATCCAGACTAGGGGCACTATCAGCTGCCCAGAGCTAAAACCAGGACACTAAGGGAAAAAATTAGCGCTCACTATCTTTCCCTTAACGTCCTGGTTTCCCCAAGCAGATCACAGTGCAAGTGCCGAGTCTGGCAGCCTGCCCCTTAGCGATCGCTAAGCTCATGGGTGCTGGGGGCAGCGCTACAGCGCCATCCCCAGCATCCCCTCCGTGGCATCCATAGGACACCAAGGAGGATCATGCTGCCGCGTCACATGACTGACAGGATCTCGCTTCTCGTGAGATCCTACTGGTCGACGTAGTGATCTCGGAGGGAGACAGGGGATAGTGATCATTGTTTGCCAATTTCATGCTGTAACAAGATATTTGCATGTTTGTGCAGATACACCTAACAGGCAACATTAGTACTCATATTTTTTATTTTTGTAGACTATTTCATTCAAAATGTAAGGTTTGATAACTACTCTCATATTCAGCCCAGCTGCTGCACTTGGATACTGGAAGAGTAGGGGAGTTATTAAGTGTAATAAGTAGACCCCTATAGTTAGCAGCTCACTTATTAATACTAACAGCTTGAATGATAGGGCCCTTAGTTTCTGCCAATGTAGATGCAAATATCTTCATTTGCCGACTCAAATGTTTTTAGGAACCAATGGATTTATAGAAAACCATTTTACACACACTTTAGATGGACTGGAATTATTATTACCGAACATTCAGCAACTGTATGAAGTATTTGACAGCAGAGGGCTCCCTTTTCTGGTCACTTTCAGAACACTAACAAAGTGGGGAAGTCTCCGAGTAGAGACTTTTCCTTTGCAGTGTGTAGTGAGCTACCATATGTCAGCTGCTATGTCCGATGTACTGTACAGTTGCAAGAAAAAGTATGTGAACCCTTTGGGATTACGTGGAGTTTTGCATGAATTGGTCATAAAATGTGCTCTGATCTTCATCTAAGTTACAACAATTTGAATAACACAGTCTGCTTAAAATAATACAACACAAATCTTATATGTTTTCATGTTTTTATTGAACAGAACCTGTAAACATTCACAATGCAGGGTGGAAAAAGTATGTGAACCCCTAGCCTAATGACTTCTCCAAGAGCTAATTTTAGCCAGGAGTGAGCCAACCTTGAGTCCAATCAGTGTGATATTATTGGATGTGTTGCTGAAAGTTGTCCTGCCCTTTAAAAACACACACCAGTTTTGGGGTTACTGGTTTCAAGAAACACTGCCTGATGTGAACCATGCCTCGCAGAAAAGAGTTCTCAGAAGACCTACGATCAAGAATTGTTGACTTGCATGAAGCTGGAAAGGGTTACAAAAGTATCTCCAAAAGCCTTGATGTTCATGTGTCCACGATAAGACAGACTGTCTACAAATGGAGAAAGTTCAGCACTGTTGCTAATCTCCCTAGGAGTGGTCGTCCTGTAAAGATGACTGCAAGAGCACAGCGCAGAATGCTTAATGAGGTAAAGAAGAATCATAGAGTGTCAGCTAAAGACTTACAGAAATCTCTGGCACATGCTAACATTTTTGTTGACACATCTACAAAAAGGAAAACATTAAACAAGAATGGAGTACATGGGAGGACACCACGGAGGAAGCCATTGCTGTCCAAAAAGAATATTGCAGCACGTTTGAAGTTTGCAAAAGAGCACCTGGATGTTCCACAGCACTACTGGCAAAATATTCTGTGGACAGATGAAACCAAAATTGAGTTGTTTGGAAAAAACACACAACACTATGTGTGGAGAAAAAAAGGCACAGCACACCAACATCAAAACCTCATCCCCACTGTAAAACATGGTAGAGGGAGCATCATGGTTTGGGGCTGCTTTGCTGCCTCAGGGCCTGGACCGATTGTTGTCATTGATGGAAAAATGAATTCCAGAGTTTATCAAGACATTTTGCAGGAAAATGTAAGACCATCCATCCGCCAACTGAAGCGCCGCAGAGGATGGGTGATGCAACAGGACAATGACCCAAAGCATACAAGTAATTCAACAAAAGAATGGCTTCAACAAAACAAAATACGCCTTCTGGAGTGGCCCAGTCATAGTCCTGACCTCAACCCGATTGAAATGCTGTGGCATGACCTTAAGAGAGCGATTCACACCAGACATCCCAAGAATATTGCTACACTGAAACAGTTTTGTGAAGAGGAATGGTCCAAACTTACTCCAGATCGCTGTGCAGGTCTGATCTGCAACTACAGGAAACGTTTGGTTGAGGTTATTGATGCCGAAGGAGGGTCAACCAGTTATTAAGTCCAAAGGTTCACATACTTTTTCCACCCTGCACTGTGAATGTTTACATGTTCTGTTCAATAAAAACATGAAAACATATAATGTTTGTGTTGTATTATTTTAAGCAGACTGTGTTTTTCAAATTGTTATGATTTAGGTGAAGATCAGAGCACATTTTATGACCAATTCATGCAAAACTCCACATAATCCCAAAGGGTTCACATACTTTTTCTTGCAACTGTAGATTTAGGGATGTATTCTGGTGCCCATTTGCAAACAAAGATAATTGCAATGAATTCAATTTATTTGAAATCCTGAAGAATAGATCCAGATTGGTTTAACTTGATATCTGGAAAAGATGGTTGTAGTAGTGAAGCGGTTAAAATTATTTGATTGGACAATGTATAACAGGTACATTTTTGCACATTTTTAAGCAATATTTGTTCCTTTGTTTGGAAGACCAAGCCTTTCCCTGTATAATGAAGAGATATATTACCCTATTAAATATCACTAAATAGCAGATATCATTATCATGTCTGTGGTCGTATACAACCATAACGACCCTTAACAACCATATGTCTCCTTTACACTAACCTTCCCATATTTATGGTGTCTACATTTCAAAAGTATATATTTTCTGAGAGTTATACATTTATACTTAACCACTATAGTAAACACATTATTGAAATTATTGCATTGAGACCAATTATCAATCCTTGTGTTGTGTAGCTTGTAGCTAGTAGATATTAATGAATACTATGAATACGACATTTTCAAAATTGCCGCAGATTATTTTATTCAATTTTTTATTTATACATAAATACATACATTAGTATTTATTTAATTAAAACATGGCAAATACCCACTGCTACACTCAAAGGGTTAAGTAGTAGAACACTAGATTATAAATGCTGACTGAATAAACTATAAGAATAGTTATTCAAGAATGTACCTTTTTTCACCATTATTTTATAATACATCAAAACATGTTTTTGACATTCTGGAATGAATATCAAAAATTCATTGCATTTATATGGTACTGCATTTTTGTATTTCTACAGTGGTTATTGTTGCCATGACAAGCACATACTTGTATTTTATGAAAAAAATATCCTAAAGTATAGAAATGAAACTGGCTTTATTTTTATTTATTTTTATTATTTTTGGATCGTGTGTGAAACTTGTCAGACTGATGGAAGAATAGCTTTTAAGTGGAAACTATTGTGGAAAAATATTATAAATATATTTATATCAAGTATATTTATTCAATTCGCATCTGAATGAATACGACTTTGAGACTGCCATTCACCCATCCTAAATTGGCTTAGAAACTTGATATGACATACTCATATCTAAGCTTTCAGGTCTATGCAAAGAAAGGTGAAACTCAGGAGAATGACTGGAGAAGTGAAAATTCTAGGTCAAAATAGCCAATCCAGAAAAATTCTCCAATTTATCTCACTTTCCAAATCGGCTATTTGGTCTAGATTGTTCTCTTCTCTGCCACTTCTCCTGATTTTCACCTTTCTTTGAATAGACCTGTTTGTGACTAGGGATGAGCCAAACACCCCTGTGTTCGGTTCGCATTCAAACTCGAACAATTTCAAAAGTTCGAACACGAACCGAACTCAATGCAATTCAATAGGACTCAAAACTTAGATTTTTAGAGTGCCCTGCAAAAGGGAATATATGCAAGATATTTGACATACAAGGTGTATGAGGGTCCGGGTAGTGCCCTGGGGGACAGGAAACAAGGAAAAAAAGTTAAAAAAAAATAGTTTTTAACCCTTTCGCTGCTGAGGCTTTTCACACCTCTGTGCTGAGGTCATTTTTACCGCTTTCGCTCATCATATTTAAACGCGTTTTGAAGCCATATTTTGATATATGACCCAGACATATTATATATTGTTCTTTCCGGCAGACTCGGCAGATTCATAATATGTCATTATTATATGTATACGTCATGTCCTGTTTGTATATTATAACACAAAATGCAATAAAATTCTAATTTTCAATAATTTACAATGTGTAAAGTGTTTTTTTTCACATTTTAACATGCAATCGTTTATATTTTCTATGGGGTGCACTTGTTAAAAAAAATTAGAAATGGGGACTCGTTACATTTTTTTTGGGGAAAATTTCGCTATTTTTAACAAAGGCACCGCATACAAAAATCGTTAGTGCAGCATCATTGTTCACATTATAATTGAAATGGGAACAATATTGCTGCATTAACAAAACAAAAAAAACAAAAAAACTTGTTTATTATTTTTTTATAATTTTGTTTTGAAATATTTTATTTTTATTTTTATTTTTTTTATTTTTTAAAAAACTTTTTACATGTTCAAGTTTGGGATCGTTGGAAAGGCCATGCTCTGGCCAATCCAAACATATCAAACATTAACCCCTAGCTTCCACGGATCGGGAGATAGGGGGTTCATTGGAACCCCCTATCTCCACCATTCCTGGCAGCTAGGGGTTAACTCCAGGACTGGCGTCATCATGCTATGCACCTTTGTCTTTACCTGAAGGACTAGAAAATCTGATTGACTATTGTATTGCTCTTGATGATCAGATACGAGACAGAAGGTCTGGTCGTAGCAAGCCACATAAACAACCTCACAGTACATGTTCTATTCCCAGGTCTGTTCATGCGGTGTCTCCTCCCAGACCCATGCCTGCTGAACCAGAGCCTATGCAAGTAGGTCGTTCTAGCTTATCTGAGGAGGAGAGACAATTTCGCCTTAGAGAAGGCCTCTGTTTCTACTGTGCAGACAAACAACATTTTTGTTCATAATGCCCCAAGAGACCTAAGAGGTCTAACGTGTCAAAAGCGAGCATGGTATCCCCTGAAAGGCTGGTTCTAGGTACCACTGTCGTGTCTCTCGTATCTAATAAGAAAAAAAAGAAAAAATCTCGAGTGGTAGTGCCTGTAACCATTGGTTGGGAAAAGGTCAAATTTGACACTGATGCATTACTGGATTCTGGGTCTGCAGGAAATTTTCTGGACTCTGGGTTTGCTGCCATTCACCAAGTGCCTCTGGTTGAGAGAGAGGTACCACTTCTCGTTGAGAGTATTGATGGCAGGAGGTTGACAAGACCTCATGTCACGCATCAAACTGTTCCTGTATCTTTAAGCACTGGTGTTCTGCATAAAGAGAAAATACAGTTACAAATTATTGAGTCTCCTACCGTGCTTATCATATTGGCCTATCCATGGTTGGCTAAGCACAACCCAGTGGTGAACTGGGGAAAAGGGGAGTTGGAATCGTTGGGATCAAAATGCTGGTCCAGATGTCTGGGCATGACTGCTACAGTTGGTAGCTTGAATGTAGCCACTGCTCCTCCACTCTCTACTGTAGTACCCGAGTGGTACTTAAAGGAGGTGTTCGATAAGGGTAAATCTGAGATCTTGCCACCTCACAGGCCGTATGATTGTGGCATAGACCTATTACCAGGCACCATGCCTCCAAGGGGTCATGTGTATCCACTTTCTCAGAAAGAAAATGCTAACATGGAAGAATATATACGTGAAAACCTAGCTAAAGGGTTCATAATTCGTTCTTCCTTCCCTGCGGGACCGGGTTTCTTCTTTGTGTCTAAAAAGGAGGGGGATTTAAGACCTTGCATTGACTATAGAGGGTAAAACAGAATCACTAAACGTAATGCCTGTCCCATCCCTTTAATATCCGAGTTGTTCGACCGCTTAAGAGATGCCAAAATTTACACGCAGTTGGATCTTCATGGTGAGTACAATTTGGTGAGAATCAAGGAGGACCACGAGTGGAAGCCTGCCTTTAATACTCGCAGTGGTCATTATGAGTATTTAGTTATGCCTTTTGGCCTATGAAATGCGCCTGCAATCTTCCAAGACTTTATAAATGATGTCCTGAGGGATTTTTTGCAAGTCGTTGTAATCGTGTATTTAGATGATATTCTGATATATTCTCCTAATGTTGAGACACACCATGTCCATGTAAGGACAGTGTTGCAAAGGTTACTGGAGAATAAACTATACTGTAAGTTAGAGAAGTGTCTGTTTGACATAACTTCAGTATAATTTCTGGGTTACATCATCACACCAAGTGGGTTTGAGATGGATCCTAAAAAGCTATCTGCCATCAGAGAATGGCCACTACCTCAAGGTCTGAAAGCCATACAAAGATTTATTGGTTTCACAAACTATTATAGGAGGTTTATCAAAGGGTCCTCTTCTGTTGTGTCTCCCATCATGGCCATGACTAAGAAGGGTGCTCAGAATCAGGTTTGGAGTGACCAGGCCAAGCAGGCATTCCAGTCACTTAAAGAAGCGTTTGTCTCCGCACCTATCCTAAGGCATCCAGTACCAGGCCTTCCATTTCAGCTTGAGGTTGATGCATCTGAAGTAGGGATTGGTGCAATTTTGTCTCAAAGAGAAAGTCCTGAGGGACCTGTACATCCTTGTGGGTTTTTCTCTAGAAAGATGTCACCTGCTGAGAAAAACTATGAGATAGGGAACAGAGAATTACTAGCAGTTATAGTGGCCCTCAAGGAATGGCGCTATTTGTTAGAAGGCACTAAAGAACCCGTGATAATCATCACAGACCATAAGAATCTAGTGTACATGGGAGATGCCAAACACCTGAATTCCAGGCAAGCCAGGTGGTCACTGTTCTTGTCAAGTTTCAGCTTTTTGTTAACTTATCGTCCTGGTTCTAAAAACACAAAAGCTGACGCTTTATCTAGACAGTTCGAGTCATATGAACAGCACACGTTTGACCATAGTCCAATTATTCCTCACGAGAGGATCTTGGGTACCACGATCTTGACAGTGTCTTCTCCTTTGCTGGAGAGAATCCAGGCTGGTCAGGGTGTTGCTCCTCTTGAAAAACCTCCTGGGAAAATGTTTGTACCTGAGGAGGAGAGAACACAGATTGTTATGGATAAGAATATGTATCTGCTTTAATAATATTCAAAGACCTCGAAAAATGCTCATTTAACTAGTTAATATGTCTTTAAGAGCTGAATTAATAAAACTGTCTTTTCAGAGAGAATCAAAATGTATCTTGCGTAACTCCGCTGTTTCAACAGAATAGCTAACCGCAAGTCATGAGGATCCCTATTTCGGTACCAGGAGCAGGGCGAGGGACATCCTGCATCCTGTAACATGATGTATCTGAAACAGGACTTCACCAACACCCATAATGGCGAAGTACGGCTGACGTTTGTCAACGATGCAAAATACTTTGACATTTGGAAACAGCTGATATTTGACTTTCGTTTCTATGATCTAATCCATAATGAGTTTGCAAATTTACTGCTGATGTTAAATAAAATATTAGTTAACGCACCTGCTTCTGCACCAACTGGCATAAAAGCATGTATCTTTCAATAAAGAAGAGAGAAGTCACCCGGCTTGGTCCAAGGAAGACTACTTAGACAACTATCCAGCGAGTCTGTGTGGTTTATTTCAGTGCGCACTCGAATTTACTTCTCCAAAACATTTGGCAGCAGCAGGCATACGAACAAGAGACTGTTTAAGTCTATCCATAACAAGATGATGAGGACTTATCATGATTCCAAACCCTATGGGCATATGGGAATAAATAAAACAGTGGCCACGATTGAGAAACAGTTCTGGAGGAGTGGTATGCGAAGGTATATTAAAAACTACATAGCCACATGTGACGTGTGCTGTAGGAGTAAAAATCCCCGGTCCTTACCTGTTGGTCTCTTGCAGCCTTTACCCGTGCCAGAGAGACCTTGGTCCCACCTCTCGATGGACTTTATCACAGATTTACCACCTTCTAAAGGTCATACTGTAATCCTTACAGTGGTAGATAGGTTCTCTAAGATGGTACACTTTATACCACTGGTAAAGCTTCCTTCAGCCAGTGAGCTGGTACCAGTATTCATACAAGGTATTGTTAGACTTCATGGGGTTCCTCTGGGAACAGTATCCGACAGAGGAACTCAGTTCGTGTCTCAATTCTGGTGAGGATTTTGTGAAAACCTAGGTATTGAGTTGAGCTTCTCCTCTGCTTATCACCCACAAACTAAGGGGGCCGCAGAGAGAGACAACCAAAGTGTTGAGCAGTACTTGTGTTGCTTTGTGTCTGAAAGACAAAATGAGTAGGCAGACCTGTTACCCTGGGCTGAGGTTGCTTTAAACAACTCAGTAAGTGAAACCACAGGCCACTCACCTTTCCATGCAGTCTATGGTTATGACCCTCCTATGCTTGCTTCTGAATTCCAAGCAACTGCTTTGCCAGCCTTGGACGAACGTCTGAATGACATGAAAGGGACATGGGAGAAAGTAAAAGAGATTATGAAGGCCAATATTGAGAAACAAAAAATAGAAGCAGACAAACGTAGAGGTCCTGCACCGGTATATACGGTTGGGGACAAGGTATGGCTGTCTACCAGAAACATCAAATTGTTGGTGCCATCCATGAAGATGGCTCCCAGGTTTATTGGGCCTTATACAGTGTTAAAACGTATTAATCCTGTCTCTTATGCGTTGGCTTTGCCTCCTTCTCTACGTATACATAACGTATTTCATGTCAGCCTCCTGAAGCCTCTTACCTGTAATAAGTACACCAGAATTCCTGTTCCCCCTCTGCCTATCAAGTCTCAGGGTGAGGAGGAGTACGAGGTCTGTGCCATCCTGTGGTCCCGTCTGATCAGGGGTGTCTTACAGTACCTGGTTGACTGGGAGGGTTATGGTCCTGAGGATCGTTCTTGGCAAGATGCCTGCGATATCCATGCACCTCGTCTGGTTCGCCTGTTTCCTGAGGCCCATCCTTCAGCGCCTGGTGGTTGTTCTGGGCCCGACTGTGGACGGGGGTGTTCTGTTACATCCTCAGCCCCTGCTGTCCCCCCTGGGGGGTCTGCTGGCAGATCGGCATCTGAGGGGGTGGGGTCAGGTGTGGTTACCAGGAGCCAAAGGCTTTAAAACAGGGCTCTAGGAATGGCCTCATCGCCCTGTTGTGGAGTTATTTCACGCACCGCTACTTCTAATATCTATTTGACTTTACTGCTAACGACCCTGCTTGTATGAGATCCCTTCTCCTGTTAATTGACCCGGCTTGGCTTAGACTATTCTCTCTCTATCATGTTTATTACGCTGTATCACTTGTTTTAGTGATTTAACCCCCTGCTGGTTGCTGGGTTGATCACTTGCTGTTTTGGGTTCTATCCCTTCACGTTTAGGGGTATTGTTTGCAACCCTCTGGGGTTCCCTTTACCCAGGTTACTACTTATGTTTATGATATTGCTAAGACCACAATAACAAACTATTGTTTATTTCTGTGTTATGTTATTTCTGCATCTCTGACTGCCCTGCACCTTGAGTACTTCATGGACTCTCATTCCACATCTGCTGTTTCTGATTGTGTCCTAGGTAATCTGTTGGTCTTGAAACCTTCAGAGCTTAGAGACAATTCATTTAGTCCTTGTCTGTACCAAAACGATTGGTTTCTGCATCTGACTGCCCTGCACCTTGAATACTTCACGGACTGTCATTCCACATCTGCTGTTTCTGATTGTGTCCTAGGTAATCTGTTGGTCTCGAAACCTTCAGAGCTTAGAGACAATTCAGTTAGTCCTTGTGTCTCCTTGTTACAGTCTGTAGTTTATAAACCTTTTGTATTATTCAAGCAGATACTTCTGTCCTCAAAGATCCCAACTCCGCTACTCTTGGGTAAGCAATATAGCTACCGTTACACAATGCAAGTAATTTTGCTAAGCTGGCATTTAGATGCTGTGCTTGGGGATGGTTGGGACTATATTTTTTCTTACGCTGAGAGCAGCTGGGGCAAAGTAAACTGTCTGCGTAAATCTTCAGCTGATGGGATGCTGTCACATTGTGAGGAAGGACCTGGTACATCCATTACTGTAGCATCATCCCGGTCAGTGGAGGTTGGAGTCAATGACATGGCAGGACATATAGTAGGGGTAGAGACAGGTGAGGAGGACCTACGCAAAGTTTTGCACCAACGGGATGCGTGGCAGGTGGTCATATGTCGCCTCAAACACGTGGTACCCAAGCGTCCGGTGTCTTTCCCACGCTTGAGCCTCATCTGACATAGATTACAAATAGCAACGGTGTGGTCTGCTGCACATTTCTTAAAGAACTCCCAGACAGCAGAGTTCCTGGATGTGTGCTTTGAGACAACAGCGCTCTGCACCTGAGCAGCTCTGACATCTGATGCCTTGGACTGGCTAGTGCTACGGTTGGTCAGAGGACGTCGTGCCTCGTGTTTGTTGTGCCTTCTCTTCCTCACTTGACTCCTCTGTTCGATCAGGCACCCAGGTGGAGTCAGTGACCTCATCATCATTGTCATCAACACCCCCTATCTCCTCCTCACTGGAGCCAACTTGGCAGTATGCTGCAGCTGCTGGGGCAACATGAGTGCCAGTTATTTGTGTGTCACTGGCACCCTCTTCCTCTAGGTTGATTATACTCCCTTCCTCAACCTCAGAGATTGAATCAGAGCACTGTAGTTGCTGCGCATCCTCAAGCAGCATTTCACTGTCATTGTAGTCAAACAATTCAGCTGACGCCTCCATGTGTGATAGTGAGGCTATGGCAGGAGTAGCTGTGGACATGGAGGCTGCATTAGATGCTTTGGCAGTTGAGGTGGACTGTAAAGCACTACAAGCCTGGCTGGCAGAGGACTGGAAGGATGAGGATGGCCTGGTTAGCCAATCCACCAAATCCTCTGTAAGTTGCTGCTGCTTAAGACGGCCAGCACCAGTTAAAAAGGACAAGCGTGCCCCTGCAGAAGATGCACCACGTCCACGATGACCAGAGGCACAGCCTCCCGACACAGAGGCTGCTTGCCCTCTTATCTGTGTCTGGGAGCGTCTGCCTGTCCTTTTTGGTCTTTCTGACATGGTGAGTGATATATAGAGGTAAAGATATACAGAACTCTGATTCAACTCTGTTATAAAAATTGGAGATATGCTGCAGAACTCTGATTCAACTCTGGTATAAATATTAAATATTTCCAGAACTCTGGTATAACTCAGTGAGACACCCTGATAGCTGGCAGCCAGTGACAAGACACAGATTACAATTCCCAGAAACCTCCTATAAATCAGTGAGACCCCCTGATAGCTGGCAACAGTGACAAGACACAGATTACAATTCACAGAAATCTGCTAGAAGTATGTGGGACCCCCTGATAGCTGGCAGTGAGAAGACAAAGATTACAATTCCCAGAAACCTCCTATAACTCAGTGAGACCCCCTGATGGGTGGCACTGAGAACACACAGATTAGAACAATTCCCAGATATTTTGTAGAAATGAGACCCCCACAATAGTTGCTGGCAGTGAGAACACAAAGATTATACAATTCCCAGATATTTTGTAGAAATAACTGACCCCCAAAATAGTTGGTGGCAGTGAGAACAGAAAGATTAGAACAATTCCCAGATATTTTGTATAAATGACTGACCCCCAACATTGCTGGTGGCAGTGAGAACACAAAGATTAGAACAATTCCCAGATATTTTGTAGAAATGAGACCCCCCAATAGCTACTGGCAGTGAGAACACAAAGATTAGAACAATTCCCAGATATTTTGTAGAAATGAGACCCCCCCAATAGCTACTGGCAGTGAGAACACAAAGATTAGAACAATTCCCAGATATTTGGTAGAAATGAGACCCACCCCCCCAATAGCTACTGGCAGTGAGAACACACACTAACAATCTCCTCTCAAAAAACACGTGCTGGGGCTGCAAGGGATGCCTTATATAGTGTGCTGTGGGACAAAATTTGCCCAATCAGGACTCTGAGCCGTGATTGGCATAGTCTTGCACCTGTCTTGCACCTAAACTGTGGTCAGGTGCAGGCTGTAGCCAATTACAAGCTTCAGGCCAGTGGAAAAGTACATTGTGGTGCTTTGTGGGCAAACATGCGGCGAAAACGCGGAAATGTTCGTAGTTCGCGAACGGGCGATGTTCGAATCGAACTCCGAACACATCGAACTGAACAGCTCATCCCTATTTGTGACCTACAATATGCCTAGCAGGTTGCCTTTTGACTTGGAAAACCTGATGAATTAATTCCACCTATGCACAAGACATTTCTTTAGATATACAGGGTTATTCAAAGAGAATCGAAAAGTCATCGCATGTTCGGTGACTTTTCGTTCTCCTCAATTCGGTGCGATTTGGCGATCACATTTCAGCGACCCTGCGGTGTATTCAGCAAGCACCACAGGGCCGTCATAGTGCAGGGAAAAGCCGCCGCAAACTCACCGCAAAACCCGGCGATCGCACACTGAAACCTGCAAAAACATCTGGATTAACCCAGCCGAACACGCCTGAGAAACCCGAGCAGCCGCCGATCACAGCACAGAGCAGCCGCCGGAAAAAGCCTACACCACAGACGAATGGAGTTAAAAAAACAAAACAGTACGTTTGAATGTTTGAAAAGTGAAACGCTGTTTGCAAAGAAACTACAGAAGAAAATGCCTGGAATTGACATATAAGATCCAATGAATGATAATAAAAAGGACTGTTACTAAAAAAGAAAAATCTATTTAAAAAAAAAAAAAGAAGAATTTTTTTTTTGGAAAAATGCCTAAAATATCCTAAAAACCTCTATAAATAAAGAGACTTTATACTGCACAATACTATAATCAACGGTTTATTATATATTGAATTAAGACGGGAAGATTTTTAACATTGAAGCCTATGGGATTCACCTGAATAAATCTGCCGAATGAAACCACCGAACAGCAGGGCATTTCGGCAACTTTTCACTGCTGGTTTTTGTTCTCTGAATAGACGAAGCATTGCTTCTCTATGGGGATTTCACTGCCCTCGAACAGGCACCGAACAGGTACCGTATGTGCAGGCAATTCGCCAACATTTGCGAACTGCCTGCTCTCTGAAATGCCGAATGGCCAGGAAAGGTAACGGTATGCTGAATTTCACTGTTCGGTTACCTTTTGGCCACAATTCGGATCTCTTTGATTAACCCTGATTCTAAAAAAAATAAAAGCCATAGAAACTTACGTTCAGGCGTTTTTCCTTCCACTCTTTATGATTTGTCTTAAAGTCTCTTTACAAAGTGTCTGTGAGCCTCGATCCAGTAAGGCTTGCTTCCCCTTCCTTGAACTACTTGCTTGGTTTTCCTCCTCATTAGTTACAATTCACACATTTTAGAAAAGTCAAAAGGGGTTATTCAGAGAGACTCGAAATGTCGCCGTACGTTCGGTGCCCTTTCGTTCCCTGCACTTCAGGGCGATTCGGCAATTCTAGTTTGCCGACCCTGCGGTGTATTCAGTATGCACCGCAGGGTCCCCAGAGTGCAGGGAAAACTCACCGCAATCCCGCCGAACACTCAAACCCACCATACACTCACTGAACACTCACCTAAAAACCCACAAAAACCGTCGCAAAAATCACGCCGAACTCACGCCGAACTCACGCCAAACACCGAAAATCTGAGGAGCCGCCGATCACAGCTGCCGGAAAAAGTCGACACGCAGACGAATGGGGTGAAAAAAAAACAGTACGCTTTAAAGTTTCACAATTAAAACGCTGTTTGCAAAACTACTGAACGAAAATGCCTGGAATTTACATATAATATCCTATGAATGATAATAAAAAGGTCTGTTACAGAAAAAAGAAAAGACGATTAAAAAAAAAAAGGAAAAAAAATTGCCAAAAGATCCTGACAAATGCTTAGAAGATCCGAACAAAATCTATAAATAAAGAGACTTTTTACTGCAAAATAAAATAATAAACGGTTTATTAGATATTGAGTTAAAACAGGAGTACTTTTAACATTGAAGCCTATGGGGTTCGCCTGAATAAACCTGACGAATGTAACTACTGAACAGCAGGGCAGTTTGGCAACTTTTCTCTGCTGTTCGGTGTTCTCTGAATAGATGAATCATTGATTCTCTATGGAGGATTTCACTGCCCTTGAACAGGCACCGAACAGGTACCCTACGTGCAGGCGATTCGCCAAAATTTGGCAAACTGCCTGCTCTCTGAATAGCCGAATGGCCCCGATATGTCCCCATACACTGAATTTCAGTGTCCGGTTACATTTCGGCGACATTTCGGATCTCTCTGAATAACCCCTAAAGTCTCATTGTGCAAATACACATAAACCAAATAAGACTACCAAACGGGAATTAAAATACTCAAAATGTCAAGAACCCTATTAATATGTGCTTCTTTATAGAACCTTGTTGTGTTAAGGGGGCATTCACCCCCTCTTCCTAAGCACAGAAGGATTAATCAGCAGGTTTTATAAGTATTTAATAAAATAATTAGGATCGTAGATAAAATAATTAAAAATAATAACAATAACAAGACACATGGTCGCAACAAAGAGATAAAAGTAATAAAAAAGCATGCCAGGTCCTGCTTTGCCAACACATTGGTTTCCATCGGTTGGTGTGAAATATAATGCTTTTTTTCAGTTCTGTTTGTATGAAATAGTCTCCACCATATCTCAGACAGGCTGTGCAGGATTTATTTGTGTTGTACCTCTTGCCTCTGAAAATGCTTCACAATCCTGTTCCATGATCAACTCATTACATGGCCGTGCCCTTAGGCTCACGCCATATTTCATATCTGCATTTCAGTGTGAAGCGGCAGTGGAAGCATGTAAATTCTGTTCATGCAGCCATCTCTTAAAGGATTTAGTGAACCCTGCATTCCATATCTCATTTTAACATGCAGAGGCACTTCAATGTAAATAAAAAGAAAGTAACCCCTGCTAAAAAATAACTAGAATAAAATTCATATGATGATTCTAATTAAAACACTGTAGGAGAAAGTCCTTATTCCATTACAAAACATTATAGGCCTGAAAAAAAAGGCTTGGACACAGTTTTTAACTATTTTAAGAAGAAATATATTCACAGAGACATACACAAATAATTAATAAAAAAATATTTTTATTATATTCTTAGATATAGCAGATAATAAAATGGATTTAAAGGCCATTTCTGTTTGCAGTAAGATTGTAAATCCCTGTGTATTTAGAAATACTAAGGTTTAGATGTTAATCATAGCGAGAGAAGAGATGGGTAATATTACATGCACTCACATACCTGGATTTTTTTGTCATAGTACATTGTCTTCATTAAGTGCCCATGTGTCAAAGGTGAAACTGTACAATTTACAAGTACTTAAGAAAATAAGGGCTCTATTCTGGTTATCCTCTCACACCTATATTTTCCTTTATAGGCTTCCTGTTACCGAAAAGGATAACATATCATTACAATCAGTTAGAAAAATGACAAATGTTTTATGTATAGTAGTCACCAATAAAGTCTATGGGAATGTTCATAGATAAATAATTTGAAGTTTTTCTAATGGATTGTAATAATTTGAAAATGATTATCCAAAGGAATTAAGTCAAGGCCATAGTCGAAGTTGTGATCTACAACAGTGGTTCTCAAACCTGTCCTCGGGACCCTCAACCAGGCCAGATTTTGCAGATCACCTTGGGGAAATGCAGACTGAATCCTGCAATCACTGAGCAGCAAATCATATCACATGTGCTGTGCTTCAGCTATCTGGAAAATCAGCTATCTGGAAAATCTGGCCTGGTTGGGGGTCCCAAGGACAGGTTTGAGAACCACTGGTCTAGAACATGTATGAATTAAACCCTTGTGCAGAACTCTAAAATCCGTAAGACTCCGAAATCCAGAATTTTCGGAGCCATCTGGATTTAAGTTCTACTTACCTCCCTGACTCTTCAGACAGGTCCTGCTGCTCGGTGATACGGCTCCGCCGGCTGCAGTAGTCCGCGGCACATGCTGGGACTCTCTGTGCAGTCCCTGCCTGCGACATGTTGCCCAAAGACATGCCTGCAAAGGGCTGCTCAGCATCTCCCTACCTCTCAAACATCAGTTTCTCCCAGATTCAGAAATAATGGAAGAATCAGAAATCTCCCTATAAAGTCATAATATTTTTCCTGCCTTTTTGGCAAACAAAACGTGTTGCAGAGGAATGACTGGGTGTGTTACTATGTACGTGTAGCGCTCACTCCCGGAGGAGCCGCTGAAAATGAACCACGGGTCAGTCTCCCCGCACTAGGGAATAAATATACTCCAACACAGTTGTGAGTTTTTATATTTATATAGTTTACTAAAATATTTGAGCAGATGTTGAGACACGGTATTCACAAGTATTATTACAGTATTTTCGTATCCCGGTAAAACGCGTAGCGGAAAAGAAACGAAACACGAGGCTTCGTATTTCGGAAAATAAAATATTCGCAGCCGAACATAAAAGCAATGCAATTTCCCGATAGTTCAGAAAAAGGGACATGTAGCAAAACCCCAAACATACAATCCCTTCGTATTACGGCAAACGCGCAGCGGAAAAAGAGAAAAATGTATTCGGAACGTATCTTTGTCTTTAACCCCCGTTCCGATTCGCAAAAGGAAATGAGTCCTGCACAGGTTAAGTCCCAGAATGTGAAAAGTGTATCTGTGTGTGTGTGGTATCCGGGTACTGTTCAACTGGCCAGTGAGTTTATTAAAAGGAAGGTCTTCGATTAGTCAGTTGGGGCCCTGTGGACTTTAAAGAGAAAAAAGCAGAGCGTCCTTTAATCATAAAACAGCCTTGGAGGCCTCTCACCCATCCGACGATTTCTTTAGGCTCCGCTGACCCAGGACGTCTCTCCACCCGATTTTGACTGGGGATACTAGCGGCCCGATCCGTTGTCTGACTCCACACAGTTTTTCCAGCTCACCGCCTGCTCTCCGTTCGATTCCTCCGGTCTGCAGCAATGCCTGGATCCCGGCGGGTCTTCTTCTCCTCAGCTTGGGTAATCTTCTCTGGACTAACAGGTCTCTCTTGGTCTCTGTTGGTCTCTGGCCTAGGCCCTCTCGTAATCTCTTCGATGCGTCTGCTCTCTTTCCTTCCCTGGCGCGCTCTGGAACTTTCTCCATGAGGCAGAGGATGTAAGTGTCCAGTCCCCACCCACTTCCTGTCTTCTTGCAAAGCATGCCGGGCATTGTAGTCCCAATATCCAGTATCTCTGATCGCGATAGTCTCCATCTTGTGGCCAAAAATAGGTACTGCCACAGCAAGATTTTTACCACAGCACTACACTCTCCCCCTCCTAAAACTCTTGGATCTCTCCAAGGAGGTACAACAGTTACACTACATTTCCACAATATTTAAATACAATTACACAACATGTACAGGTTCAGCAGCATACAGGCAGTGGGTTAGGAACACTTCCTCAAGTTGACTCATATTTTGGGCTACCTCAGCTAGCATAGCAGACACTTCGGGCAACCTCCGCACCGTGGTGATGGCCTCTTCAGTGCTATGTCCTGGTGAGTCGTAGGTGAGTCGTTGGGGCGGTCGAACAGAGCGTTTTGGTTCTGGCTCAATCAGTTCCTCTTCAGGTGGAAGTACTATAGGCGTTGGCTCAATTCTTCTCTCTATCACTGGAGCAGACGTTTCTTCAGAGTATGATCCCTCCAGTGAAGGCATAGAACTATAATCACCTGAGTAAGCTTCCGGAACTACCGAGATCCCCACATCCTCAGGGACTTCCAACTGAAATTCAAGAGGCTCAGGGATATCAACAGTCTCAGGGACTTCCAACAAGAATTCAGGAGCTTCAGGCCTCAAATTACTCTCCCATCGTTCAGGAACTGAGGTAATCTCTTCAGGCTCCGGTGAACGTATCCAGTCCAGACAGAAACTTTCTTCCTCACTGTCCCTTTCGCTCTCTTCGACAACCCGAGTCTGTTGAGACTGGGTAACAGGAGGCAAACATGGAACAGGCGGATTTGGCAGAGGCGGTTCATCCCCAACTGGCATTCTCACAGCCTCCCTCAAAGGTAACAAATGATTCCGGTGCCAGTTCTTGAGAGGCCCAGCCTTTCCATCCGGGCGAATCTGATACACTGGTAGACCTGGTAGCTGTTTGCAGACAATGTAAACCTGGGAACTCCACCTATCCGCCAACTTGTGTCTTGCAGCAACACCCAAGTTCTTCAGGAGGACCCTATCACCAGGTTGTAGATCTTGTATCCGGACCTTCAAGTCATAGTTCCTTTTGTTTCTTTGCTCCCTGTTTCCCGAGGTCAACCGGGCCTGTTCAAATGCAGAAGCCAAATTTTTCCGAGTCTATCCACGTAGTTTCTATGGGAAGCTACTGACGTCTGGTCTAGAGATAACCCAAATGCCAAATCAACCGGCAGTCGAGCATCTCTTCCGAACATAAGACGGTACGGTGAATATCCAGTTGCATCGCTCTCCGTACTGTTATATGCATGCACCAGAGTAGCTATGTGACGACTCCAACTCTGCTTCTCCACATTCGACAAGGTCCCCAGCATGTTTAGCAATGTGCGATTAAACCTTTCAGGCTGAGCATCACCTTGAGGGTGATATGGTGTGGTTCGGGTCTTTTGGATTCCCAACAGCTCTAACAACTGCCCCACCAGTCTGCTTTCAAAGTCTCTACCCTGATCAGAGTGTATCCTCCTTGGCAGTCCGTAGTGAACAAAGAACTTTTCCATCAACACCTTGGCTACAGTCGGAGCGCGTTGATCTTTCGTGGAGAAAGCTTGGGCATAACGAGTGAAATGATCAGTCACTCACCCATCCGACGATTTCTTTAGGCTCCGCTGACCCAGGACGTCTCTCCACCCGATTTTGACTGGGGATACTAGCGGCCCGATCCGTTGTCTGACTCCACACAGTTTTTCCAGCTCACCGCCTGCTCTCTGTTCGATTCCTCCGGTCTGCAGCAATGCCTGGATCCCGGCGGGTCTTCTTCTCCTCAGCTTGGGTAATCTTCTCTGGACTAACAGGTCTCTCTTGGTCTCTGTTGGTCTCTGGCCTAGGCCCTCTCGTAATCTCTTCGATGCGTCTGCTCTCTTCCCTTCCCTGGCGCGCTCTGGAACTTTCTCCATGAGGCAGAGGATGTAAGTGTCCAGTCCCCACCCACTTCCTGTCTTCTTGCAAAGCATGCCGGGCATTGTAGTCCCAATATCCAGTATCTCTGATCGCGATAGTCTCCATCTTGTGGCCAAAAATAGGTACTGCCACAGCAAGATTTTTACCACAGCGCTACACTCTCCCCCTCCTAAAACTCTTGGATCTCTCCAAGGAGGTACAACAGTTACACTACATTTCCACAATATTTAAATACAATTTACACAACATGTACAGGTTCAGCAGCATACAGGCAGTGGGTTAGGAACACTTCCTCAAGTTGACTCATATTTTGGGCTACCTCAGCTAGCATAGCAGACACTTCGGGCAACCTCCGCACCGTGGTGATGGCCTCTTCAGTGCTATGTCCTGGTGAGTCGTAGGTGAGTCGTTGGGGCGGTCGAACAGAGCGTTTTGGTTCTGGCTCAATCAGTTCCTCTTCAGGTGGAAGTACTATAGGCGTTGGCTCAATTCTTCTCTCTATCACTGGAGCAGACGTTTCTTCAGAGTATGATCCCTCCAGTGAAGGCATAGAACTATAATCACCTGAGTAAGCTTCCGGAACTACCGAGATCCCCACATCCTCAGGGACTTCCAACTGAAATTCAAGAGGCTCAGGGATATCAACAGTCTCAGGGACTTCCAACAAGAATTCAGGAGCTTCAGGCCTCAAATTACTCTCCCATCGTTCAGGAACTGAGGTAATCTCTTCAGGCTCCGGTGAACGTATCCAGTCCAGACAGAAACTTTCTTCCTCACTGTCCCTTTCGCTCTCTTCGACAACCCGAGTCTGTTGAGACTGGGTAACAGGAGGCAAACATGGAACAGGCGGATTTGGCAGAGGCGGTTCATCCCCAACTGGCATTCTCACAGCCTCCCTCAAAGGTAACAAATGATTCCGGTGCCAGTTCTTGAGAGGCCCAGCCTTTCCATCCGGGCGAATCTGATACACTGGTAGACCTGGTAGCTGTTTGCAGACAATGTAAACCTGGGAACTCCACCTATCCGCCAACTTGTGTCTTGCAGCAACACCCAAGTTCTTCAGGAGGACCCTATCACCAGGTTGTAGATCTTGTATCCGGACCTTCAAGTCATAGTTCCTTTTGTTTCTTTGCTCCCTGTTTCCCGAGGTCAACTGGGCCTGTTCAAATGCAGAAGCCAAATTTTTCCGAGTCTATCCACGTAGTTTCTATGGGAAGCTACTGACGTCTGGTCTAGAGATAACCCAAATGCCAAATCAACCGGCAGTCGAGCCTCTCTTCCGAACATAAGACGGTACGGTGAATATCCAGTTGCATCGCTCTCCGTATTGTTATATGCATGCACCAGAGTAGCTATGTGACGACTCCAACTCTGCTTCTCCACATTCGACAAGGTCCCCACATGTTTAGCAATGTGCGATTAAACCTTTCAGGCTGAGCATCACCTTGAGGGTGATATGGTGTGGTTCGGGTCTTTTGGATTCCCAACAGCTCTAACAACTGCCCCACCAGTCTGCTTTCAAAGTCTCTACCCTGATCAGAGTGTATCCTCCTTGGCAGTCCGTAGTGAACAAAGAACTTTTCCATCAACACCTTGGCTACAGTCGGAGCGCGTTGATCTTTCGTGGAGAAAGCTTGGGCATAACGAGTGAAATGATCAGTCACTCACCCATCCGACGATTTCTTTAGGCTCCGCTGACCCAGGACGTCTCTCCACCCGATTTTGACTGGGGATACTAGCGGCCCGATCCGTTGTCTGACTCCACACAGCTTTTCCAGCTCACCGCCTGCTCTCCGTTCGATTCCTCCGGTCTGCAGCAATGCCTGGATCCCGGCGGGTCTTCTTCTCCTCAGCTTGGGTAATCTTCTCTGGACTAACAGGTCTCTCTTGGTCTCTGTTGGTCTCTGGCCTAGGCCCTCTCGTAATCTCTTCGATGCGTCTGCTCTCTTTCCTTCCCTGGCGCGCTCTGGAACTTTCTCCACGAGGCAGAGGATGTAAGTGTCCAGTCCCCACCCACTTCCTGTCTTCTTGCAAAGCATGCCGGGCATTGTAGTCCCAATATCCAGTATCTCTGATCGCGATAGTCTCCATCTTGTGGCCAAAAATAGGTATTGCCACAGCAAGATTTTTACCACAGCGCTACATACATTTTATTGAACAAATAATACGATTTGTAAGATGGTCACATTAAATAACACTGTAAGAACAGTTATTTCCCTGGTTAGACATTCTAATGTTTGGTTCGTATTTCCCTGGACAACAAGAATTGAAATCAGCATCATGTTGGGAGTGCTGTTTTGCTGGGGCTTAAAAACATGGCTAATATGACCTTTGCTGTATATATGTACTGTGCACTTGCTTTGCTTCTAATCTCTACCAAGAAAATCAAGAAATGCTGTGATAAACCAGTGTTTTCTACTCACTCGATGAAAAAAAGGAAAAAGAAGTAAACCTTTCTGGAAATCTCTTTTGCGGAGATCTCCTTAGGCTACTGACTTGATCAATAAAATGTACAACAAGCTCAGTATCACATTTAGTGAAGTTGGTGCCTTGAACAGTATAAAGCAAAACCTTAGATAAAAGCACAAATACAACCAGGTAGTAAAAAAATCTCTCCTTTTTTTGTTCTTTATAGAGCAAAATGGAAAAAGTATATTATTAAAACAAAACGAATGTTCATGATGCTACACTTTTAGAACAGTTTGTTTGCCTTCCAGCTTTGTATAATTGTCCAATCATGTATTAGAAATTAGTGTGCCATTGTCAGTGTGTACATGTATAAATTTTATGGTACTTTTTTGGGGATGGGGGCATTCCAGATTATTGTGCCTACAGGCTCCTGAGATGTAAATCCAGCCCAGATGTTAAAGCATGTTTATGAAATGCCGTCAACAATTAAAACAGATGTTCGGTAAAAAATAATTGTAAATAAACAGTGGCCTGATTTCCAGCTCTAAAAAAGTGTAGTGAATTTTTTTTAAAAATGTATTTTGTATATAAATGCAGTTAAGGGATGACCGACCTGATTGCCTAGCTACAGAGTCATCGTATGTCATGTTATGAGTCATCAGAAATGACCAACATATCTTGCTATTAAGAAATTCTACCTTTTACCTCCTTACCAAACCCACAATGCCACAAGAATGTGAACCAGTATAACAAATACCAATGAAAGATTAGAATGAAACCTTGGTCAGCCTGGGTCCGTTTGACGGTTTCTTCCATTATTATTTTTTTTGAGAATACCAACAATATTTCCTAAACAGTGATTTCACCAAATTGTTGCCATTGTTCATCCCTGACGCCTGTCGCACATAAAACCAAACACCTATGTCATGTTGAAAGTATATTGTTGTGTCACATTAATCACATTTGCTAATTTTTAAAGGAAAGAAAAATAAATGGATGTTGAAGGATACAAAAAGAATGCTAGGTCTTTGGCTTTGAGGTCAGTATGAGGAACAGCCACCGCAGGACGGATTTTCAGCAACTATGGAATAGGGTCCAATATCAGCTGATAACTACAACCACTGGAGGACAGTCTTTCCAAGAGAAAGCAAGTTAATTTGATACATACACAAACAAAAAAGCAACTCATAGGTGGTTATTCACAGAACTACAGTGTTCAGAGAAGTTGCAAACACTAGCAAAAATATCCTTTGCTGCAATAATGACAAGTGGCAGTATTTTGCGAAAGTAAAACCTAAACAGCTGTAGGTAAAGCTTCCCATTGAATGGTGATTTACGTAAGTCGCCTATATACATGTTAAAAAACCCATTCGCGATTCGGATATTCCGCTTTTCAACTCGAGCTTTCTGTACTTTGTGCTCCCTATGCTTAACATGGGGAACGCAAAGTGTTAATTAGCATTAGGAATATAAAGTCCTAACGCTAATTACGCCAAGCTGCGGTTAACTGAAAAGTTACCCGCGGCTAGGACCTGGTGCTGATTCCACTTCTGAGGAATCAGTCAACACCAGCTGAAACCCTCCCAAAACCACATGCTAACCTCCCGTCTCGCAGCGAGAATGGACGCCTCCTTCTGCTTCTTCTTTTTGCCACTGGGAGCAGAGAGAGACTAGGGGAAAAAGACCCTCAGTCTCCCTCTGTGAATCACTACGCCGACCTGCAGGATCTCACGAGACATTTTCATAAAGATGAAAGAGCTATGACGATCAGTTGAAATGTTGTTAGAAAAAAGTTGAGTTTGTGGACCAGGACAGAAGTTCTAATTCCCAAATATTGGTGTCCTAGGTTATGTGTAACAGGTTAAGTCATACTTTAAGACCAGTATAATCTATATTGTCATGCAGTTTGGCATTGCTGGACATTTTGCTTGCTTTTTTGGGGTGAGATACCCTAATGAGCCATATCTAAGAAGACAGTCTGCTGTGCCTCCAATGTTGTATTCTAGCTCGACACAACTTGCCTGGCAGTGAGTGCCAGAGACCCATTTGGGTTGTTGGCCTGAATAATATGTATATAGGCTAAATGTTGATATTTGTAACTTGAGTCTTTTAGTAAGAGGTATTTTAACTTTTTTCATACATTTATGAGCCACTTTCCATCAATATTTTTCATATCTCTAGTGTGCCTTTCCATAATCTCTGTTGAGAGCAGTCTACCTCTAGTATTAATGACAAAATTCAGCATGCATTTACTGTGCAGCGTATGAACTGATATGCTAATATTTGTGTTTATTCATTAAAATGCAGTTAATCAATTCACCGAGTACAGCAGTTTATGGTTCTTTTAAAGTGCCCACCTATAATCAGTACACAGCTGAACCGCATGCCTGATTTTAATCTAAAGTAGAGATTGATGACATCTTGTTTGAAAGATAGATGTATAATGCGTCGTATGAGATCATCTCTGATAGTTTGTACTTTGGAGTTTTTCTGTAATTAATATTTGATTCAGTGATAAAGCATCTTGTGTTCTGGAAGGAAAAACGACTTCTTTGCAAATGACAAATGATCAAGCCAAATCTGACATTTCAAGGAGATAAGATTAATGATTAATGGATTAGGTTTATCTGGGCAGCGTGTTTGTTTCAATTCAATGTCAAACATTTTAAAATAATGTGCATGGATGCAAAGACCTAAAGGCAAAATGCAGGATTAATGGTGGAAAGTGGCAAGTACTATATACAAAAGTCATGTAAGTGTCAACATTGAACAGTAATGCAATGTATAAGAGCAGAGGGAATGTAGCACAGTACAGATGTTAAGATTTTATATTAGTTTGTTGTGCATTGATTGACACTACTACACTGAAAGGATTATTATATAGCTTTTTTTCCTGATTTCACATTCTAGGAATGCAAATTATGTTTAAGACAAACATTTCCAGCACTATGTATTTTATTAATAAAACATGTTTATGTATGGATTTATCACATATTTACAATAGGTATTTTTCTATATTCGTCTTGATTCAGATTAACCCCTTCACTACAAAGTGATTTTCCAAAAAATATACTGTTAGGAAAATCATTTTAAATTAACTATACAGTAAAAAAAATCCCGGAATATTCACAATGTATTTCTTACGGTAATAAACTATTTGGCAGGGATATATCGCCATCTGCTGGCCAAAAGGAGCTACTGCAGTCCAGCTCTCTATGCTTGCTCATTTGGGGAAAGTCAATTAGAGACATTCCCCAGCTCCTTTAAAAAGTGTTAGCATCTTGAGCAACATGCCTGCAATGCTAAAACTTTCGGGGCACCTTCTGGAGCCTAAATAACAATCAAATTTGTTTGCAGCAAACACATTTTCATTTGCAATTATATAGCCCCACATGGTGTTAATATGATCTCAGACTGCTGTGTCATCTACTGACTATTGGGTGCACACAATAGTCAGTAGTGAAGGGGTTAAATAACTTAATGGTGTTTACAATTCTTAAAAGGTATCCCAGAAAGGGTTCCTATTTTGCTACGCAGTAACAAAAAAATAAAACTTACCCATTACCAGTAGCCAATCTTATAAATTTTTTCCAGTGGCATGGACCTAATCATATATGCCCATAACCAGTGGCAATTTTATTGCATGAAATATATATTTGTGAGTGGAGGTGTGATGCCTATGTTTACTTCTCATCACAAAATGTTTATATTTAAACTCTTGTAAACCTCTGATGTTTCTCTTTGAAACTCTTATTCAACACAGAGCAGCAATGACCTTTATCATTTGCGAGATAGAACAGCCATCGAATAAAAATTGACATTGCCATAAGACTACTAAAAATATAAAACTGTAAACAAGTATTAAAAAAATCAGGTTACACTCTTGTATCAGTCTCAAAAAACTGTATGTACTTAAAAGGTAGAGGTTCGTCTCAATCTTCCTAGCTTATATTACTATAACCTGTCAGCAACCCCTATTAATGCCTTTAAATAGATCTTTAATACTAACTGATAAAATAAGACAACCCTTATATGAATTTTAGCCTGCCATACTGCTTCTTAGCCTTGTTACGTTGTTATGTCTCTTCTCAAGACATAACAACCCTCTTTTAGGCTGGGGTCAGACCAGCGCACTTTTAATGTGCGTTCTGGCGCACTTAATTACAGCCGCACTAGCAGCAAATGACGGGCAATGACAGCCAATGTACGAAGTACGGTCGCACGAAAGTCCGGCCGCGCAACGCAAGTGGAAAATGAACACATTTTTTTGAGAACGCAGAACCGCTAGTACTGACGTACTGAGTGCGCTGCGTCCGCATAGCGGCGTGTGTGTGTGATTTGGAGACGTCAGACTCTGCTCATGTCCGGCCAACATAACGTCCAGACGCAAAAAGTTTCCTGGTTTGGATTCGTAAAACATCACGCACGAAAATGCACATCGTATGACCGTTTTCGCATATTCCGTGAAAAAATACATCAATGCGTTCGGACGCACTTTTTTTACGTTCGCGTGTAAAAATGCTTTCGTTTGACCCTAGCCTTAGACAGTACCATCACTGCTTGGTGTAAAGCCAAGTAGATACTTCAATTAAGACTCACACATACTCATTTCCCCTCTCTTTTGCACCTTCTTATTCTAACATCACCACCGTGATTACACATTCCCATATTGTCAAAACAAGGATGCTTCAAATTAAGTTATTTCCTTGATACAAACACTCATTCATTTCTGGACTTCCAAGCCTTCCAATCCCCAGATAGTCATATTTCCAACAGAGACATAGTGTCATATTTTGATATTACTTACTCTTTCAAATGAAGAATGGCAAATACAGTTTAAGAAATATTCCAGTCTCCAGATTCTCTGCCCTATACTATTTCACCCGCAACGCTATTTTAGGGAACATTGAAGACATTTCTATATATACCTCCTTATCTAATAAGTAGCCAAATATGCCACACCTACAAGCTCTGGGTGTTCTTTATGGCGCAGTATATTATCTGTATATTAATGGAAATTTCAATTCACATACATTAGTATAATTGTAAGAGTAGCTTTACATAGAAATGTATATCTATGGAACCAACAAAGTGCCTATGAGTATTATACCACAATAAAAATGTTATTGTTACAATTTTCTGTACAAAATAATTATCACAGTTTTTGTTTTTTTTGGAGAAAGGATTTTACCAGGAAGGATACATTGAGATTTCTCTCATTTTCAAGTATGTCCTGGGTGGCGAGTCTGTACCGTTAGGTGTCTTGCCCAAGAACACTTACTGGAGAGGTGCTCTTGCTGGGATTGAACCCATGTCTCCACAGGCTCTCTCCACACAGAGCAGTGATGTTACCTCTACTCCACCCAGCCGGTACCAATTGTGTGCAAAGACGATGAATAAAGTGCTACTGTTTATAAATTGATTCAATAAGCGTATTATGCATACATTGAAAATCAATTATCCCTAAACACGCCAATGTCTGTGAAAAATTGCAACCCACAGTACGTGCCAATTAAAGTACAAAAATGTGATTAAAGTGCTAGTACATATAAAGCGTTATTAGGTTATAACCCTATAAAATGCCCCAGTGACTGTGCAAACTGCATTTACAGTACATATCAATTTTGTGAAAAATACATGCTGAAAGTGCTGGTTCCCATTGTGGAGAAATAGGAATATATACATGCGTATACTTATATTGCAATACTGCAAGAAACTGATAAGGGGTAGGGAAAAAGGGAGAGCAGAAATACACAATTTTTTTGTTCCGTTTTGAACCTCAAAGAAGATAAAACACAGAAAACTCACTAGTGGAGAAAATCATAAACAGTCCCAAGTTTTTTGCTTTTCACACAATTTCCAACTCACACAGCATAGAGCCCATATAACCCCGGCTCTAAGGAATGATCGCCTCTGGCCAGTTAAAGAGTGGCTCATCCAGTCATCTCAATGCAGAATACAAATAAAACACAAGAGAGACATAGCTCTCATAGCGTTATATGTACTGTATCTCACACACCGTCCACTGGATCCCTTTAGGAATAACACTCAGCATTGCTGGAGCTTTTAAATGGTCTCAACTAAGAGTGTGCACCTTGGCACTGCTTGAAAGTTTGTCCACAACCTTTCTAGTGGTGCTCTGAAATATGCCAAACCTATTCCACAATAACATTTTAAAAGCACATGCTGTCATTCAACTCCTTGCCACCAAGAGGCGTGGTCTGCCGTCTTCACGGCAAGTGGGTCTGAAAGCCATGGGCTGGCATAGTATGGCCTGCTCACTACCTATGAATGCCTTCAACCAGCCTCCCCTGCACCGGCAGAGAACATCATTGGCTGCTGCGGTATTGCCTGACTTAGGTGGCTCCGCAGTAGCCAATGACACGTTTGGGTCAGGCGGCAGGCTAAAAGGGGGCTTCAGTGACTGCTGGGCTTGCAACACAAGTTTAGGCACCACCATGGTGGTAGGAGGGTAATAAAACCCTGAACGCAATTTCATCCCCGGAAATGGCCTATACCATCCCCACTAGGCATACATTTCCCCAGATTGTCTATTGATTAAAATGAGTACTTCAGCAACTTGCTGCAAATAATACCACACTTCTGTAGATATGTTTCCCTGCTAATGGACCTACCCTACTACTGTCCAAAACTACTATAAAAAGTTAAGCCCAGGCACCCTCAACGACAGTGGGCAAAAGGATGGGGTCCATGCTCCACGGCCCAAGATCCACAAATTGAAAAAAACCTCCAAAATCCACAGTATTGAATCAAGTGAATTTATTCCAACACCAGAAAAAAGACAATGTTTCGACCAGAACTGGTCTTGGTCAAGTCTTGACCAAGACCAGATCTGCTCGAAACGTCGTCTTTCTTCTGGTGTTGGAATAAATCCACTTGATTCAATACTGTGGATTTTGGAGTTTTTATTGAATTTGTGGTCCAATACTACTGGTCAGAATTAAAGCCATTTTTAATCCCCAGCATATTTCAGGAAATTCCAGCAACACCCATGACTATGCTATTTCTAGTTCTCTCCTTCCACAAATTTTTTTTCTAGAAAGTGTTTTACCAGGAAGGATACATTGAGATTTCTCTCGTTTTTAAGTATGTCCTGGGTGGCGAGTAGGTACCGTTAGGTGTCTTTCCCAAGGACACTTACTGGAGAGGTGCTCTTGACGGGATTTGAACCTGTGTCTCCACAGTCTCCATGGTTATAGAGCACTTAAACAACATCATAGCAGAGAGTCATAATACATGTTTGGAAACAGCTCACCCAATTTCATGTTTCATTATTCCATGAAAACTTTTAGAGCTTTTCACATGGGCTGGCTTGACACTCTCTAATATAAAGAATTACCTTTAGTAAAAAAATGTCTTCAACACTTGGCAACCATATATTCTGACCTTAGACCCCATGTTATTGAAGCAAATAATGTTCTGCTCTTGAACGCACAACGTAATTTATATTGTATACCACCACAGGAAATTCCCCTTTATAACACTGACACTTCTTATCCCATCAACCTTGATACATTCCAGCTTTTTCATGGTACATTATCCTTTGCCTGAAATATACTGTATCTACAATAGGCTCTTCCTCCTACAGTCGTAGTGTATTTTCTAGTTTTGAGTTTACATGTAATTTCTTTTGAACATTCACCACCAAACACTTAAAAAAAGAAGGAAAAACATTTTTCAAGAGAAACATTGCCATCTTTCCTCTGCTTGAATCACTGCCTCTGACATTTTTATATTCAACATCTTTAATTTTTTCATGTGCATCTTAGAAATCTTGGGCCTTATTCCATAGTTGTTGATAAGATAACACATAATACATAACATCTCCTGTCGTTATCAACTGGAATCGGAGATTCCATTCCTGCCGCAATCTGGGCTTACGGCTCGAATGTAGTATTTCCTTGTGTGAGGTTACTGTAAACTAACGTCTCCTATGTTTATTATGGAAAATGTTAATTTACCCCTCCGCGTGGAAACACAGGTTATTCCAGTGTAGCCTGCGCTTCCACCCAGGAAATATTATTTCACTGTGATATAACGTCTCCTCAATGCAGGCTTTAAGTGATTTTGCATTTTAAAAATCACATAACAACAAGCTCTGCACCCCCCCCCCTTAAATCTCATACTCTCCTCTCATCCCGTGGTGGAGATTCTCTGCTTCCTCTCATCGCGAGCAGAGTGAGACTGGAAACGAATAGTTCCTCTCATCTGAGATTCATGTGATTCATCCACGATGCTGCACGATCTCGTACAGACCTCGTGGCCGTGATGCGCAAGGCTCCATGGAGTCCTACGGAGTTAATACTCATTGTGGCGCGATGCGCCAATGCCGCAATCTGTCAGTCTTGCCCTTTGTTCTGAGTCTAGGCACTAATAAAGCACCGACTCCGGAATATGGACATAAAATGGAGATGCTTATCATCTCTATTTTACCGTCAACTATGAAATAGGGCTCTTTGTGCTTTATAATCATCTGATGCATGTCTTTATGTATCTTATATTAACACTGTATCTGCATCTCATACTGTATGTATATTTGACTAATGTGCTCTCTATAATATTTTGCATGACTATCCTCATGTACCTTGTATTTTCAATTGTTACAACAAAAATAATCAGTGATGTAAAGAAGATATGGATCAGCATTTACACATCAATCTTACACTTGGCTTTCAAAAACCATAAAAGAAAGTCCTGAATTGAGAGCAGTGTCTATACAAGTCCCCTTTAGGTGTTGTTAGGGGCAAAGTAGCTGCAGCTGCAGCACCATATTACCTAGCAATATGGCACTGGAATGACAGGGAAAGGATCAACTTCATTCATCCTTTAAATAATGCAATTTGTCCCTGATTTCAGTGAAAATTAACATTTACTATATATTAACACTTTGCAAACATGCATGTGCATCTGAACTATATATTTTTAACATAAGTAGTCATTTATATGGTGACATGTGATGCAAAGCTCCAGTGGGTGGCATGCTGTAACCCTATTGTGCACTTGAATAATTTAGTACCAGGTGTTCATATTTCAATACGTTTTCACATTACTTTCTTGGTAATTGGCAACGCAGGAAAATTAACATTCCTGTGCAGCGTGCTAACAATAATCAAAAATCAAGCTTTATTTGGGAACATATGGTACTCGAAAATCTGAGAAGCACATATTACATGTGGAGCATTCAACCGGAAAATGAGAAATTAATGCGTGCGGGATCTATTCACTAAACAGCGAGTGTTGGGGAGTGCGTTTATTTTCAACTTCTCACCAATGTATTCCATATCCAGGAACAGGATATAATGTGTGGCAAAGTAATCACTGGAAGCTTTCAAAAACTAAATGGATTTAGCTAAACAAAATCATCCAACGTTTCTAACAAAAACAGCCAAAGTCACAACAGTAATAAAAGTTGCATCTGAAATGCCACCATAATAGTTAAATAAAAATATGGCATTGGTCAATTCTTTAAAGGCAGAAAACCCTATTATATCTGAGACGTTAATAGTCTATTGCAAATGCATAATGGCACCCACAAGGTATCCATTTGTGGTTTGCTACAAACGATTCTATCCCAACTGACCCCCTGTAACAGTAGCTCAAGTCAGAATATTTGAGAACCACTGATGGATACAAGCAGCAGCACAATGTGCTGCCACTGGTGTCTGCTCCTAGGGTCCATAGGACTCGATGGGGCAAAGAGCGACTGTGCAGGAGCCATGTAAGAACACTGAGACCTATTTGACCCAAAGAACAATGATGTGGCACTAACTCACCTTCCTTCCCATTTCCCACGATGCCAGCAAGTGTGAAGTTGATGGCACAATGGATTATTACACATTGTTCCATTGAAAACCTAAACCACTGCACTGCAGAGAGAAACAAAGGGGGCTCTTTGTAACCCTGCTTCTCTGATCTTTACACTGCACAAGATCAATTAATGTGTAAGTGGAAAGGTAAGAGTCTGATCTTTCCGACAATATCAAATATGACCTTGTAATGTGTAAAAATAGAAGAAAAAAATTAAATGCAAAATTTACTTTTATTTTTCTTATTTCTAAGGCAGTGCACCTAACCTCAGACATATATTTTTTTTCATAATCGATTAGTTGGCCGATTCTTTTTTCATTTAATCAACTCATTGGACTTTTCACACAAGGTACGTGACAGCCTGGGCAGAATGAAAGATTGATTCTGCATGCACAAATCAAGCTCATGTCTTGTTTCTCCCTGAACAAACACTGCTATGAGCACTCACATAGAAATGATGTCAGCATGCAAAGCGGGGTGAGAAGGTGGGGGACACTTCACGCAGGTTGACCATATTAATAAGCTAAAGTGGTCAGAGTGTGTAGTGTGCCCCTTTAAAATGATTTCATGAATAAGCTGAGTGAGGGGAGGGACTGGAGATGAGAAGGAGTGAGTTTGTGTAAAGGATCGGACGCGAGTGTGACAGGGAGGGAGTTTGGGCGAGAGATTGGACCCGAGTTTGGGAGGGAGTTTGCTGGGAAGGCAGGGACCAAGACCAACGAGAGTTATTGTAGCTCTGGACTGGAGGGAGGGTGCAGTGATGGCACATGACTCCAGCTCCAAGCAAGGATATAACACTGGTGGTACAGCTCAAACCATAAACACAACAACCGTGATGTTACTTAAATGGAATAACAAATGCACTAGAAATGCATTGCACATAACCTTTGCAACTCCCCGTCAGCGTCTCTTCCTATTGGCGCCGCAGTAATAATGAATGAATAGGAATCAGGGGGTGCAACCTAGAAATTCCTTTAAAATTCTTTTAAAATTAGTTAGGAAACCTAGAGATTAACCCAAAAATTCCTGAGAAATGACAAAATAATCCTAAAAAATATAAATAAGTAAGGAGAGTTTCATTTTATTGGTAGTAATCTGTTTCCTATTCTGAAATAACTAATAAAAAAAGGAAATAACTCATAAAACTAAATACATATCAATCCAAAATACAATTAAATTACTCACAAAAACGGGAAAACGAAAGAACCCATTGAAACAGACTGCCGAATCGACCCGAATTGACGAAACGAATTGAACCGAAATGAAACTAAAACTTGCCGAAATGACCCGAAACAAAAAAAAAGGGCCGAAAAAAACCCAAACCAGACTGGAAAAAAAACGGCATGCACATACCTAATGCTCATACACACCACACATTGCGTCCTACTACATTCTTCGCACATACATTTGCACCTGCGCAAAAACTCATTAACGCGAGGGGCAAAACCCTTTGCGCAGGACGTCGTATTTTAATCTCAGCGCAACAAACGCGCGTATTCGTCTACCACGGGTGAACCTGCGCGAACGCTGCGAGAGCTTACTGTGCTTCGCGCATCCTATACTTAACATTGTGAGCGCAAATGCATTTGTGCGCTGGTACGCGGATGGTATTACAATCTATGCACAATCTACGCGTTTCCGTGCATTTTTCCATGAAGAATGTAATAGGGCCCATTATTGGTATTCATACTAGTTCTGTAAAAAAAAATAGTATCAGTGTATCTTTAGTTGTTGAATGTAAAGTTTTATTGTGTGTAAGTGACCCCAAAGCTCTCCCTGTGTTCTGCCAGCCTCTATCTGGCTATTGTAACACAATAGAAAAATTTGTAGAAGTTTTAGTCAGAATGAGGATTGGGTGCACACTAAGATGATGTTTGCGTTTTTATGTAACACCGGGAAACATTACATTTGCAGGTTTTAGTTGTAAGAGCACTCGCAAATAGCTGTAATCTAATACAAATAATGAACAAAGGGTAAATCACCAAAATTCAATACTTCAGCAACACTTCAGTCTGCAGTTGCCTCGAACTCTGTTTTGAACTTTGCAAATTATAGATTTTCCTTTATTCTTTTGCACTGCCCTTGCCAGATTATCAATAGATTAAAAAGAGTTTCTTTGAGAGCTTTGTTCGCTGGCTATTTTAGAAACAGAAAAGCAGTCAAACTTATTCAGAGAGAGCTGTAATGGACGAATGTCAGCAATTTAAAAGCACTGCTGAGGGCATGAGGACGGAAGGAAGACACAAGGGAAATGGTAGTGTGTTCAATGAAAATATAAGAGCCTGGCTGAAAAGGCAATTCTGAAGACTTTAGTTCTTTGAAAGGGCTAAACGAATCCATACAAAATAGAGAAATCGAGCACAGGTTGACTATAAATCACCGCTTCACAAATATTTTACATTTGCATGGAGTCTGGAGAATGAGATTAATTCGAAATTTATAATTTATTTGATGATATCGAGAAGAGACTGAGGCACAGTTATAATACATTTGCTATGTGTTAACTCCTGCTCTACCAAGTGGTTTTCACAAAACCACTGGCCTATCTATATCAATGCTGTCAACCTGTAACATGCAATGTCCCTACTGTAAAATAAACAAATGTAGAGTAAAAAGTTTTTTTCTACAAAATAATATAAATAAAAAATATTTTTTATATAAAACACTCATTTTAAATTTAAAATTCATTTTAGATAGGAATTTCTTTATAAAACAGATATTTCTTTTTCATAAAAACACTCTTTATTGCATAATAATGTGACTCGCAATATTGATACAGTAAATCCCATGCTCAAACATAACTTGCAACGTGTCTACTGTAAAATATGCTATTGTACAGTAAACCTGCAACTTAGAAACATAGAAATTGTCGGCAGATAAGAACCTTTCGGCCCATCTAGTCTGCCCAATTACATGGATACTTTACCTGGATTTATCTTTTGTTTAGGATAGCCTTATGCCTATCCCATGCCTGCTTAAATTCAATTACTGTTTTGGCCTCTACCACTTCAACTGGAAGGCTGTTCCATGTATCCACCACCCTCTCAGTAAAATAATGCTTCCTGATGTTACTTTTTTTTTTTTTTTAAATGTAATATTTTTTATTATTTTCAAAGCACATAGTCAATGGGGATACAGAAAAAAAGATAAGGGAAGGGAAACCAACATAAATTATAATATGCTTACAAACTTAAATTGAGACATGAAGAGAAAAAGGAAACAAAAAACACAAAAAAAGAAGAAAAAAAAAAAAAAAAAGGGGGGGGAATATCACCATCGCCAATAAAATAAGAGCCATTGTCTATTATGTACAGGTAGCTATCTGGCACCCATTAACTAATTCCTCGAGTCACAGAATAACCGGGTCACCTTTTAACTTCCGAGGCGCTCGCCTCTTCCCTATCCACAGGCCTACTCACCCCTCCATGTACACACTGTTTCACTAGATATATGTCCCACAATTCCCATGGGTCCTGTTTAGGGGGGGTCACCGAGAGAAACTCTATAGCCCTGCTGTCATAAGTCCTATCTCTAGTCATGTACGTCTTAAGGAGCCCCATAGATGGGACCGTGTCTGATTTCCATCTCTGTGCTATCAGCAGTAATGCGGTGGACATAATATGAAATGACATTCTGGATTGTTGCCTAGTTAACTTGGGGCCTCCCAGTCCCACCAAGATGAATCCGGGATCCATAGGAATCGGAGTACCCACCACTGCCGTAGCAAATTCCACCACCAGAGTCCAGAAGGGAATCAATAGAGGGCACTGCCACCAGATATGCATATAAGTACCTATCTGTGAACTGCAACGCCAACATACTGAGGAAGAGGACGAAGCGAATCTAGACGTTTTATCCGGCGTCCAGTACCATCGGTAGAGAACCTTCCTACTTGTTTCCAGGAGAGTCGCGTTTCTAGACACCCCCACATCTCTACGGAACACAGCTGCCCACAATTCTGGCTCAATGGAACGTTTCAGATCTTTTTCCCACGCAGAATGATACCGCCACAAGGGTAGTTCCCTGTCCTTCATGATTGCATTGAGGCCGATGGAGATTAAGCCTTTCGGTAGCAATTGGGAGACCCCCAGGGATTCAATTAACGTCAAAGGCGGTTTATGGATCGAGTAGAATGCCGTGAATCCCTGAATCCTCAAGTATGAACGCAATTGGCAATAAGATAAAAAATAAGAGTCCTGCAGGTGAAATTTAGATTGCACCGACGCAAATTCCAATACCCCGCATTTATCTGTTAATTGGCACAAATTGAAGACCCCCTTCGTCGCCCAACATTGCGCATTAAAATGGGGGAGGATATACTGAAACATCCTCAGTGGTGCCGCTCTTGATACGGGGCCCGTTCCCGATATCTTCAGAAACATACTGTCCCATATTCTCAAGGAGAGTGTCGTTGTAGCAAATAGAGATGTGAACATCCCCCTTGGTCTATTCGGAGGGGGAACCCATAACAGTACCCCTAAATCGTGAGGGATCAGAGTAATGGCCTCCATAATCGCCCATTGAGGACGGGAGGCATAGCCCAAGCACACTATCATCGCTGCGACATGGACAGCTCGGCTATATTTAGCAAAATCCGGAACCCCTAATCCACCCCCCTCGATTCGGCGTGAAAGGACAGGAAATTTGATTCTAGGGCGCCGGTAATTCCATAGGAAGGCATTAACCGCTCCCTGCAAAGTAGAAAAAAACGCTCGAGGTATAAAAATAGGAAGGGCTCGAAAAACATATAAAATTTTCGGTAGTATCGTCATTTTCACCGCCGCAATGCGACCGAACCACGATAATCGTCGGGGTGCCAAGACCGCAATAGGGATTTAATTTCTATTAAGAACTTTCCGTAATTAATATCGAATAAGGCCTGGGGCGAAAGGGCCAGCTTGATACCTAAATACGTGAGAAATTTAGTTCTCCAATCAAACGAGAATTCCTGTTTTAGTGTAATCAGCACGTCATCTGGGATATTAACTGGCAGCGCCTGAGTCTTGGAAAAATTTATTTTATGATATGAAAATGTTCCATATTCGTGCAATATGTTAGTCAGAGCCTCTAAGGAAGTTTTAGGGGATGTCAAAGTAAGGAGGACGTCGTCAGCAAAAAGGTTTAATTTGTGTGTCTGCGGACCCACCTCTATGCCCCTCACGTTCCTGATGTTACTTTTAAACCTTTGCCCCTCTAATCTAAGACTATGTCCTCTTGTTTTGCTACTTTGTTTCCTTTTAAATATACTCCCTTCCTCTACCTTGTGGATTCCCTTTACGTATTTAAATGTTTCTATCATATCTCCTCTGTCTCGTCTTTTTTCCAAGCTGTACATGTTAAGATCATTAAGCCTTTCCTGGTAACTTTTCTCCTTCAAGCCGTACACCATTTTAGTAGCCCTTCTCTGAACTCTCTCTAAGATGTCTTTATCCTTCTGGAGATACGGTCTCCAGTACTGCACACAGTACTCCAAGTGAGGTCTCACCAGTGCTCTGTACAGTGGCATGAGCACTTCCCTTTTCCTACTGCTAATAGCTCTCCCTACACAACCAAGCATTCTGCCTGCATTTCCTGCTGCTCTATTACATTGACTACTTACCCTTAGATCCTCTGAAATAATAACCCCTAAATCCCTTTCCTCAGATGTTGAGGTTAGGACTGGATAAAATATTCTATATTCAGCCCTTGGGTTTTTACGTCCCAGGTGCATTATCTTGCACTTATCCACATTAAAACTCAATTGCCACAACTCCGACCATTTTTTTAGTTTACCTAAATCATTTGTCATTTGGCTGATCCCTCCAGGAACGTCAACCCTGTTGCAAAATCTTTGTGTCATCAGCAAAAAGACATACTTTTCCATTGATACCTTCTGCAATATCACTAATAAAAATATTAAAGAGAATGGGTCCAAGTACTGACCCCTGAGGTACCCCACTGGTAACAAGACCTTGCGCCGAATAAACTCCATTTACCACAACCCTCTGTTGTCTGTCACTCAGCCACTGCCTAATCCATTCAACAATATTGGAATCCAAGCTCAAAGATTGCAATTTATTGATAAGCCTTCTATGTGGAACAGTATCAAAAGCCTTACTGAAATGTAACTTGTAGTGTCTACAGTAAGAAACAAGAGGGGTGTTTGTGAGGGCTGTTGCTCGTTCTCAGGACCCTCACAAACACCCCTCTTGTTTCTCACTATAATGTCTACAGTAAAATGCACAATCAGCCACACGCATTGTCCCTACTGTAATACACTATTTTACTTTATGTACGTGCCCCGCAGTGCCCTACTGTAAAATCTGCATTTTTACTTTAGATGTGGCTTTTTTATTATACATGCATCGGTCTTTTTTTTTACCCCTTCAATACCAAGTGATTTTATGAAAATCCACCGCCAGGAACCAGTGGGGTTTTTTGGTAAATCATTTTTATTTAATTATACCGTAAGAAAATTTGGGAATATTCCCAATCTAATTCTTACTGTAATAACCTATTTCGCAAGCAGATGTCCACTACTGGCCAAAGAGTGTTACTGCAGGTAGAACTGCAGTCTGTTATTCTGTATATCAATTGGGGATGCCCAATATACCAGGACATTCCCCAGACAAATTTAAACTGTTATAGCACCTTGGGCATTATGCCCACAGGGCTAAAATTTGAAGACAACTTTTGGAGCCAACAAGCAAACGGAAACCCAAGCAAACCTAATTTAATTTCATCTGCTATCATTCAGCATATCCCCAGATTGTGTTAACACGATCTCAGGCTGCTGTGTCTGCTACCGCTGATTGTATATACACATTCACAGTAGTGACGGGGTTAAGTAACATGTATTTTTCTAGCACATGTATATAACGTACAGTGAGGGATTAAAACCACTGCATGTCAGGTCTGCCGATGAGCGTACATGGTGCATTCCTGCTGTATTTTGCAGCAAAAAGTCAGAGTTTTTCATGTTTGCACAAAAGGGTTATAACCATCAGTTGGGGTTTGCAACTTTAAAGCTGAAGATCTGCTCTTGTATCTCAGAAACCACATGTTGTTCAGCAATTGATCAGCTGACAATGGTGTGTGTATTGGCAAAGGTGTTTTGGGGACCATTGGTGTTTATTGTGTAATTTACATTTTTTGTTTATATTTGGACTATTATCCGTTTGTAAAGTCTGCATCCATGAGCTGCTATACTTACAAATGGGCAAGATCTCAAGTGTCCACTGGGAAGGCTTAAATGTTAGTTAATTTGCTTAGTCCCACAAAGTGTGGATCTCATGAGTTTACGGGAGCCTGCATTTTCCAAGAACTCGTGGTTAGCTCATCCCACCTTTTAGCATCAGTCCCCATCTAGGATAGACGGGAAATACGGAAAAGGAGAGACTATACGTGTTTCATGTCTAAGAGAAACTTTCTTCAACAAGCACACTATGAAAACTGACAAACGAAAATATAGTGTGGCGTCCTGTTGTCTATATTTTTTTTTTTTTGAGAAAGGATTTTACCAGGAAGGATACATTAAGATTTCTCTTGTTTTCAAGTATGTCCTGGGTGGCGAGTATGTACCGTTAGGTGTCTTGCCAAGGACACTTACTGGAGAGGTTGCTCTCTCTTGATATATAGACTTCTTGATATATAGACTTCTAATACCATAAAATAGTGTTGATATTGCACAAACACCAATTGGCAGATTAACCAAAAGCACTTATCTCTACAGTATTCTGCTCATTCTTAATATCTCATTTCATAGGGTACCTAAAAGAAAACATAATAAAATACATCATAGTGCAACCCTTATACAGTATATATATGACAATCAGTCTTAGGAGGCGTATGTTCTTCAATCACTTGAGCGTGCTTGCGGGTCATTTTCAGGCCATCCTGCTGCCTTCCCACCCGAGGACATCCAATGTGGAGTCTTTCAGTGCCTCTTTTCCTAAAAACAATGAAGAGAATCGCCTAATAGTGCAGATGTGTATATGCTTAAGACAGACCAAAGATTCTATAAACATCCCACTCACGTGATTTTGAGCCAGACTCTGTATATCAGTTAGAGTTACAAGTTTTTATGACATTTCAAAATAATCCTTTTCCCAAAGGAATGCTGACATCAGCGGAAATAGTCCAAAAAACATGTATTAAAATAAATCTAAAATAACAATAAAATGTCACCAGTTTCCTCGTATATGCCCAGTCGCGTTTCACTGTAGGAATCCATCCTGTCTTATGCTTCCTCAGTTGGCGTCTGATTAGGGATGGGCTGCCGGTTCGAATCGGTTCGATGTTCGCATCGAACATCAGCTGTTTGAAAGTTTGCGAACTTCGAACTTTTCAGGCCGTTTGCAAAAAGTTTGAAAAAAATAAATAATTTTGAATTTTTTTAAAAAAATGCTTAACCCCTTAGTGACCGGGCGGTTTTACACAAATCCGTCTTTTAGTGACCGCTGCTGTTTTTACGTTTCTGCGCTGTAAGTGTTTAGGTCAAATTTTCCTCTTACTCGTTTATTCAACCCACACATATTATACACCCTTTTTCCCGCCATTAAATGGACTTTCTATAAATACCATTATTTCCATCATATCGAATAATTTACTATAAAAAAAAATGAAATATGAGGAAAAAAATGGTAAAAACACACTTTTTCATAATTTAATCCCCAAAATCTACAACCACCCAAAACGACCCCAGCTAAATAGGTTCAAAATTTTGTCCCGAGACTAGAAATACCCAATTTTTACATGCGTTTGCTTTTTAACCCCTTCACTGCTGAGACAGTTCACCTATGTGCGCTGCGCTCATTCTGACCATTTTGTGCTAATTATTTTTAGATGACAGCCTAGGTCCTATTTAATTAAACCCCCCCAGACAAAAAAAACTTTAAAAAAAAAAAAAAATTTATTTTATTTAATTTTTTTATTATTTTCTTTTATTTAATTTTTTTTAAAACTTTTTTTAAAACCAAACCTGGTCATGTTTGGTATCATTTGAAAGGCCATAATCAGGCCTTTCAAATGATGGCAAATATGACCATCTAGCTGCCATGGATCGGGAGATAAAGGGATCATTAGGATCCCCTTATCTCTACATGGCAGCTATAGGGTTAACTGGCCCACTGACATCCTCACACATATGGTGAGGTTGTCAGTGGGTGGGGGGGGACCTGGAGGCTTGGCTGACATCCAAGATGTCAGCCCCCCTCCAGGTTTGAATCGTGTTTTGGCGCGCAACGTGATCCGGTGGCGAAACGGTTAATGCCATACACCCCTGGAAAGGGGAGGCTCTCCCCTCTCCAGCGGTGCAAACGGCATCTCCCTAGCTTCAATGGTTGGGGAGATAGAGGGCTCCAAAGGAGGCCCCCCCTCCCCTCCATTGAAATCCATGGGGACGCCTGCTGATGACGTCACCACGCAGCGTGGCGACGTCATCAGCCTCGCCTGCCCATGTAAATCACATGGGCAGGCTTCCTCCCTGCCAGATCGCCGTGGGATCCAGCGAGGGAGGTGAGTATCGGGCAGGAGGGGGATTAGGCGCCGCTGACGTACCCTGTACGTCCGCGGGTCTAAGGGAGACCCGAGGACAGGACGTACAGGGTACGTCAGCGGCCCTGAAGGGGTTAAAAAATCTAAAAATAAAGAGACTCTTTACTGCAGAATATTATAAGCAACGGTTTATTAGATATTGAATTAAAATGGAAATATTTTTACCATTGAAGCCTAGGGGATAAAACAATCTTGTTGCTAAAACATCAGGGAGACGAGGCCCTCTAATCAGGCACTGTAGAGGGCAGCCCGCCGGGGCCTCCCAAAGATCCCTTGAGGAGCATGCGGCCGCCGGATGACAGATCTGCAACTGTGCGGACAGGCCGGCCGGGTGCATGTGGCAGAGAGGTGGCACAGGGAGGGAGCCACTGTACCTGCGGCCACGGCAGACCCCCCCCCCCACAACCAGGATCCAGAGAGCCTTCACTGACTGACCACCAGGCTAAGGTAAGGCGACACATTTCTAAAAAAAAAATCCGGGGACATTTTTAAATGTCCCAAGGAACATAAAATAAAACTTTATTTTTCCTTTCTATTACTAACCTGATTCCTGGATCCACCAACAAGCGCAGCCTCCCGTCTCCCACGCTGTTAGACGCTGCATACACCGGCGCGCTGTGTGCAGCTTCTGAGAAGATACGCTATTAGTGTAGAGGGAGCGATGCAAAATGCGCAGCCGGCTTCCTTGCTACACTAATAGCGTATCTTCTCAGAAGCTGCACATAGCGTGCCGGTTAAAGCTAGCATCAGACGGTAGAGGTGCTGCGCGGCAGTGTGAGGATTCATATGCTGCATTAATTATTCTTCTTAAAAATTTGGTTACTTAACCCATTTGCATTTGGATTGTAATATTGTGACATCCAGGGCCCCGGAAGGCGATCGGGGGGCCCCCGGATGCATGGTGCCGCCAGCTGGCCGAATGCCAGGAGCTCCGGTGGCACCCAGCGCAGCTGTGAGTGATCAGGGGGCAGGGCGCGGCGTGATGACGCGGAGCCGCCGGGACCTTTAAATCAGGAGTGCGCGCTTACTCCTCGCCTTGCCGTAGAGTTTCATTCCAGCATCGCTAGCTTACTGAATCAGTTTGTATACTTGTTACTTACCCTGCTTGTTCTGAGGCCCCGATCTGTTGCCGGCTTTGCCTGCCATTTGACTATTCTCTCTGTGTACTCCCTGCCTGTTCTGTTTGCCTCCTGTTGCTACTGGTGTGCGCCGATTCTCACCATATACAGTAGCGCAGTACAAGTGCCTAAACGTTGCTGACCCGGTTTTGTTATAACAACTACTCTCGCTCTGCGCCCCTGTCTGGTATATTCCGCTGCTTATTACTGCTGGTGCGCTTTCATCCTGCCATATACTATAGCGCAGTACAAACATATATTGATCTCAGTCTGTGGTGTATATTGTTGGTGCTGTTTCCCTGGCCTATGTGGCTGCTAGAGATTAGGTTTAGTGGTCCCGAGTCCTGACCATCCTAAGGATTGGAGGGTTAGAGGTCTGTTACCAGGGATCCTACCAGGTCTGTCCTGGGGAATCGTTACAAATATGCAGTGAACGCCGCAGCAAATGTTAATGCTCACGCAAGTGAGCGTCAACATTTGCGTTAAGATTGGAATTTTTCCCCACTCGTTGTTGCTCAAACATTTCCCATGGCTTCAAATCGCATTTAAACATGAGCAAAAGTGGTAAAAATTAGCTCAGCGCACAGCGGTGAAATGGCTCAAAAAAATGTTTTTCGGTTAAAAACGCTTGTTTTTAATAATTTGTTTTTTATTGTTTCCTGTCCCCCAGGGCAGTACCCGGATCCCCATACACATTTTATGACCAATATCTTGCATATATGCCCTCCTGGAGGGCACCTTAATTTTCGAACGTTCGAGCTCCATTGACTTGCATTGCGTTCGAATCGTGTTCGAATTCGAACTTTTTCAAATGTTCGAGTTCGAATGCGAACTGAACACGGGGGTGTTCCGCCCATCCCTACTTCTGATGACATTCATGTCGTCTCACATTATATCTGTCTTTGGTCCGCTGTTTCTTCCAATCCGCTTTCAGTCCTACTTGTGCATCCAAATGATCCCCCCATCTCCACCATAGGGATTTCCATAGGATATCCCTATTCAGCTAGGGTTTACCTCGCTAACCAACATCATCGCGCCATGCGTAATGACGTCCATTGATGTGTGGAGACCTGGAAGCAAGGCTGACATCTAAGATAGCAGTCCCCACCAGAAATAGGCCGCGATCTGGCACTGTTTGGTGCTGGATCATGGCCTGGCACCTAAGAGGTTAAAGAGAGGCATTGCTGAAAAGGGCAGATGTGACCTTTATAGCGATGCCTCTCTTGACTTTGTAACCCTGGCAATGGGGAGATAGAGAGGTCCAAAGGACCCTCTCTCCCCTTCAGGCACTCCCCCTGCTCTGGCCGGGGGGGCACCTGAAACGGATGTCATCACACCCGGCGCGATGACATCAGTGTGCCGGGAGGGGTATGAATATGCAGTTCTGACTTCAAGGAAGTCAGATCTGCGTAGGACCACGGACGGAGCTGTGAGTATCAGGTGGTAGGGGGCTTGAACACGAAGACGTACCATTACTAGACATGTGCATTTTGTTTCGTTCTGAATTCAAATTTGGACGAAAATCACTGGTTTCATTATTTTTCTTTCCCGAGAAACAAAAAAAATTGGCCGTCCAAAAATATGAACTGTAGTAGCAAAATGAAACCAACTAAAGAAAATATTGAAATGCAAAATGATCCGAAAAAGATCCAAAATGATACAAAACAGAACAAAAATGATTGTAAATAAAAAAAGGAATGAAAATGGCCCAAAAGGAAAAAAAAATGGAACGAAATGATTTCAAGCTAATAAAAATGGGGATTTTTTAAACATTGAAACCGAAAAGTCTTTATTTTTTTTATGATTATGCGGGCATTTTTTAGCTAAAATGTTAGGTTTCTTAATTTATTTTAAAGCAACAAGGCTTTTTTCCCCATAGGTTTCAATGTAAAAAATATTCCCCGTTTTTATTAAATATTTATTGAACCGTTTATTTTTTTCACTCGCAGTCTGTTTGTTAATTTATTTTTTAAGTGAAATATACATTATTTTAGTCTATTAACCGTGTCCGAATAGCAATCTTTATGCAAAATTGCCATTTTACCCTACATATAGGTAATAACTATGTATACTATGTTTAAAAATATGCTATAATATTTTTGTTCAACGATAAGAACTTGCTAGTAAAAGGATTAATAAATTGGTGCGGAAGAGATGTCACTGCTTCCTGACTCCCATATGCTTTTCTATTCTGGCAGCTGGCTAGCAAACTCTGGCCAGACACTACTAAATTAACGTTTGTATCAATGAGAGCTGCCAGTGTGCTTCATCCCACCATTCATTTCATCTGAAACTAATTTTCTAAACTATCTTAGGAGGAACTGAATCACAGTATAAACTAAATTCAGCTTTTTGGATCTGAAGGAAATTTTCGGATGAAACTAATTTTTTTTTAGTATTCACAAGTATTATATACTGTATGTAGATAAATGTGCTTATGCCTTACATTCCAATCTGCAGTGTTTGTACGTTTTGTTGAGGCATATAAAAGGTGCTCAGGATACATAAGCTTGAGTTGAAAATGCAGACTTTTATTAAACTTGTGCAAACATAGAGTAGGAATAACTGTCACTTCAGCAACCGATAGGATGTGGACTGGCACTTCCTTAACTTGCTCAAATTATCTTACTGTACAGCTTGATGCTAAGTCAATGCTCCTGATGACACTGGCATACAGCGAAACGCGTAGAGCTAGAGCTAGGCAATATAACCGAGGCGTAGTGCCAAGCACGGTTAGGTCTGGCACTTTTTAAGTCTGTTGAGCGCTCGCAGACATTGTATCAAGTGCAGTCTTCTCTACTACGTGTTTATGTTGAGATGTGATATAAGCAACATTGGGATACAAAGTAGCCTTTATTTCTAAATTATTTCCTTTTTCACTCTTTTCTATACCCATAGACCCATGAAGGCCTGTTTCCTACTGCTACTATAGTATCTGTACAGCATTACTATCACTATTGTGCTCCACTGTACTCTTCTCATGATGCCACAGTAACGGGGGGGGGATCTCTTGATTGTACGACAAGATCAATACAGAGCCTATGCTCTACGGGTCTTGCAACTGTATAATTTTTTTATTTTTTTTGTCCTAACTTTTGGCCTGGCTATTCCTATTGTTTTTTGCTTTGTGGTTCCTTGGTATCCATTCCCTACACCTTGAGTTTCTTTTCAAGGCATTATGGTTAACGTTGGGTCCTTACACCATTTTTATAGTACTTTCCATTAAAAGTTACGTTTTAGACTCACATCCACTCAGAAGAAGATTTGGCCTTTGCAACCTCCAACAATTAATAAATAGACTTCCTTAGCAGACAGGAACTGGTTGGCCTTACAGTTGATTGACAGGCGTTAGTGACCAATGATAGCAAAGCATGCATGGCTGAATACTACAAAGTCCACTTCATTCATGCAGTGTAGCTAACGATTCCTGGTTTCATAGTCATTGTCCATATATAATAAATGACCAAACAATTCTACATTTTATGTGTAACGCTACCCATGGCTCACTGAATGTTGTGGTCTTTTCACATTTTTATTTACCTTCTGCATATGCCTTAAAACTGTGCAACCCGTTAATCATTTTGGAAAGAAAATATTTTAGAGAAAAAAAAAAGAATAAAAATGCATATTCAAAATCCTGTTTGGTTGAACAAAGCTTCCAAACAAATCTTTCATATTCTACATGTACTAGCCATGATTTAATAGCTACTAATTTTAAAACTACCAATGCAAAGTTTATGTACTAATAAAACTGCCAAGTCTAAGCAGGTGCTTAAGCACTTTCTGTCAAATATATCAAACTACAACCTGCTCAGCAGTTTCATTCCATTTCACAAAGGAGTAGAATTTTACTATAAAAGTTAAAATGCACTTGGTGTGAAAAAGTCATACTTTGAATATAACAACTTTCTCCATAGTATTCATTACCTAGACTACTTTTTGTGATGTCACTGCACTATCAATGCTTTGCTTATCGGCATTCACCTCCACTCGTGCTATAAGACATGTCTGTGATAAACATATAACAGATGATTAATTATAGTTCAAGGTTTTTCAGTTTAATTCAAAAGGATGACTTGGTGTATTCCAATCACCAATAAGACTGACAAGCAACATAGATCACAATTAAAAACCACCATACAGGATAATTGGATAGTGAAAGGTAATTTTAACACCTTCAAATGTCAACAAAACAATTATGAAATGCTATACACTTTAACATGCATGCAAACTGCAAGGTTTTTATTTATTTATTTTATAGAAAATGAAAGAAGGTGTAAATTTATGTCTCCTTTTTGATTTTGTTCTGCACATGCAGTGGTCACTCTAGGAACACTATAGGGGGGGGCACATAAGATACCACAGTCAAAACTGGGGGGCAGTAATAATTTTCACCACTAAATCATACCACTGAAAAAAACCTAAATAAGTATATATAAATGAGATTCCAAAATACCAGAGTATTGTGGTGCAATGATACCTTTTTGTTGAACTAACTGGATACTTAAAGTCAATATTAAGGGCTTAGTTAAAGAACACCTAATTGGCCACGAAATTGCACCGAACTGTGAATTTCCTTGTATGGTGCAATTTCAGGCCCTTTCGGCTATTCCAAAATCTGGCAATTCACCAAATATTGGCGAATTGCCCAGGAAATACGGTGATCTTTGGCGGCAGTGAAATCCTCATAAAGAATTAAATTCCTTCCCGACCGCTGACGTACCATGTACGTCCTGCCCACGGGTCTCCCGCGGATGTACATAGTACGTCAGCGGGCTCCTAACCTCCCTCCCACCAAAACTCACCTTCCTCGCCAGCTCCCACAATGTCTATGGCAAGCTTGCCTTGCCGTTTCCTGGGGGCCGGCCAATCCGATGAGGTCATCACGCTGCGTGATGATGTCATCGACCAGCGCCAGTGGGCAAAATTCAGGAAGGGGAGGGTGGCTCATTTGGAGCCCTCTATCTCCCCAACCGTTTAAGCTAGAGCGATGCAAGTTGCACCGCTGGAAAGGGAAGAGTCTCCCCTTTTTAGCATTGTACAGCATTAACTATTTCGCTGCCGGATCGTGATTTGGCACAAATTTGCACCAAATCGCAATTCAAACCTGGAGGGGGCTAACATCTTGGATGTCAGCCAAGCCTCCAGGTCACCCCCCACCCACTGACATCCTCACCATATGTGTGAGTATGTCAGTGGGCCAGTTAATCTCCTAGCTGCCACATGGCAGCTAGAGGGTCATATTTGACATCATTGGAAAGGCCTGATCACGGCATTTCCAATGATATTGATTTGGTGTAAAAATAAAATTTTAATAAATAAATAATAATAAAATAAAAAAAAAATTTAAAAAAAAAATATTGTCTGGGGGGTTTAGTTAAATAGTACCTAGACTGTCATCTAAAAATAATTAACATAAACGGTCAGAATGAGCTCAGCGCACATAGGTGAACTGGCTCAGCAGTGAAGGGGTTAAAAAGCAAAAACATGTAAAAATTGGGTATTTCTATTCTCGGGACAAAATCTTGAAACTATTTAGCCGGGGGTTTTTTTAGATTTTGAGCATTAAATTACAAAAATTGTGTTTTTACTATTTTTTTTATCATATTTCATATTGTTTTTATAGTAAACTATTTGATATGATGAAAATAATGGTATTTTTAGAAAGTCCGTTTAATGGTGGGAAAAACTATATATATAATATTTGTGGGTTGAATAAACGAGTAAGAGGAAAATTTGACCTAAACACTAACAGCGCAGAAACGTAAAAACAGCAGCGGTCACTAAAGGACGGATTTGTGTAAAACCGCCCGGTCACTAAGGTTAATGGTTAATCTATTCAGAGAACACCGAACAGCACCGAAATGTCCGTGAAATGCCCTGATTTTTGATGGTTTCATTTAATAGGTTTAAGGCTAGGGTCAGACGAGCGTGATTTCTACGGACTGTACGTCCGTGCACACGGACGTACGTTAGTACGGAAGACGCAGTAGTGGCCAGACAGTCCGTTTTTTTCACTGACCTATATATTTTGACGGATGTAGGAGGGAAAATAAATTAAAAAGCAAAACCATTTTGTCCGTGAAAAATGCTGGACGTATAAATGCAGTCCGTCTGACCACGTTCCATCACTCACACACAAAGCTATGCAGACGTTGCGGACGCAGCGCACTTTGTGCAGCCGTTCTAGCGGCTGTACGTTCTTGCCTGCCTTGCGTCCGTGGCCCGCGGCCGTTGTGCGTCCGCAGTTCAGTGCGGACGTACTTCATGTGTCAGGCTCCAATGGGCTTCCTGTCATGCTATCACGGACGTACTTTTAGGCGCAATCACGGACGTGAACACTACGCTCGTCTGACACCAGCCTAAGCAGGTGAATCCCATAGGTTTGAATGTCAAAAAAATTCCTGTATATCTTAAATATTTATTCAACCGTTTATTCTTCTAATTTGCAGCAAAAAGTCTCTATTTTTTAGGCATGTTTTGGGATTTTTTGGCAAACATTTAATTTTCATATTTTTTTTTTGTATTCTGTAACAGACCTTGTTATTGTTATTCATTGAACCTTATGTACTATTTCCAGGCATTTTTATGCACTCGTTTTTTTTTTTTACACTTTTTTGAGGTTTTTTTTTTACCCCTGTTCGGCAGCTTGTCAGCTTTTTTGGTTCAATTTGGCAGCCTGTTCGATGTATCAGTGGGTGCATTCAGCATGTTTTTGGCGGCTTATTGGATCGATTTTGGAGGTTTTTCGATTCGTTCGACGGTTTTGCTGTGGTTTTCCAATTCAATTTATTAGTTATGCATTGGTTTTTCAGATGTGTTTGGCAGGTTGATTCACCGCCCTTCGGTGATCCTGTGATGAATGCTGAATTCACCGCAGGCTCGGAGAATTTAACTCGCCAAAGTACAGTGGACAGGAGGGCACCGAAGTGTCGGTGACAAAAAAAAACCTTTTTTGCAGATTTACAAATTGCCATTTCAAAAAGAGATTTATTTAGAACAGTAATAGAAGGAACATTTCGAGTGCTTATTATCAGGGCTGCATAAAAAATACGTATTATTATTGCAGAATTCCTCACCAGTAAATCTTTTAGGATTTTCTCATTATATCTAGCTCATTTATTCAACCGGTAGTGTTTACAGTTCAGGGATATATATAGCCCGATTCCTCTATTGTATGATACCGCACACAGTGTGAGCCTTCAAATGTACAGTGACACCAAATACATTATTACAATTCCATAGAACAAAATAATAAGAAATGCAATGTTTTTTTCTAATAAAAACAAAATTAAATTGGAAAAATTCTGTTTGAGTTTCCCTCCACTTCAAGACTTCTGCCTATATATTCTGTATAAATAGAAACAACAATAACATATTAACCCCTTCAATACCAAGTGATTTTCCAAAAATCCGCTGTCAGGAACCAGTGTGTTTTTTATTATACAGTTAGAAATATTTGGTAATATTCCCTTATACAGTTAGAAATATTTAGTAATATTCTCAGTGTATTGCTCACTGTAATAACCTATGTGGCAGGAAGATGGCCAAAAAAAGTTACTGCAGGTAGTACTGCAGCTCGTGACTCCGTGACAACTGGGGAATACCCATATGTCAAGGCATTCCTTAGCCGATCTTAACCATTTTAGCACCTTGAACATTATGCCCACAGAACTATATCTTTGGCGGCACCTTCTGGTGCCCAAAAGTAGACATGTGCATTTGTTTTAGTACTAAAACGATTTCGTCCGAATTTTGGGATAATTTCGTTTTCGTATGACTCAAGAGATACGAAACTGCTCGGTCCAATAAACGACAGAAACAGAAGGAAAATGCATTACATTTTAGTTTCAGTTCTTTTTGCAATATTACATTGAAGAGTGAAGGAGAACAGCAATGAGGAGCGCATTAATATATACAGAGAGGGGTATAAATTCAGGAAGGTGTTCTATACAGAGAGGGACATTAATTAATTCAGGAGGATATTCTATACATTATATAGAGAGGGGTATTAATGAAGGTGGATGTTATATACATTATGCAGAGAGGGGTATTAATTAATGCAAGAGGATGTTATATACATTATACAGAGCGGGGTATTAATTAATGCAGGAGGATGTGTTATACATTATACAGAGAGGGGTATTAATTAATGCAGGAGGATGTTCTATTCATTATAATGAGAGGGGTATTAATTAATGCAAGAGGATGTTATATACATTATACAGAGAGGGGTATTAATTAATGCAGGAGGATGTTCTATATATTATACAGAGAGCGGTATTAATGCTGGAGGATGTTCTATACATTATACAGAGAGGAGCATTTTTCTGAGCCCTTTAAATCCAGTGGCTGTGAGCGCTGAGATCGGCTGCTTGTTACATTATGTCTCAGTACAATGTATCACTCAGCTATTACACTAACTGACTGCTGCTCATCACAGCGCTCAGAGTTTCGGTAAAACAAGGAAATAATATTGTTATGACTTCTTATATATAAAATTATTATTTACTAGTTTTACTGAAACTCTGAGCGCTGTGATGAGCAGCAGTCAGTTACTGTAACAGCTTTGCCTGACACATTGTGCTGAGAGTGAGAGATACTGTAACAAGCAGCCGATCTCAGCCCTCTGAGGAGCCACCACTACAATAGTAATTGTATCCGCTGGTTTTCGGATGAATGAAATTCGTTTTCACACTAACAGAACTGAAAACGAATTTCTTTAGCAACTAAATAAATTGCGTTTTAGGACTAATCCATTCGTACAAAACAAAATTTTGTACTGTGCACATGTCTACCCAAAAGTAACCGAAATTAGTTTGCAACAAATGAATTTCATTTGCATTGTTACAGCATAGCCCCAGATTGAGTTAATGCTGCTGTGTCTGCTACCACTGATCAAGTATACACAATCACGGTAGTCAAGGGGTTAAAAACAGAAATTATTTTCATATGATTTTCTTTTTTTACTTTTTAATGGCAATTATGCGTTTAATGTTTAACTTCACATCCAAAATGTGTATTCAGCTTAAGAGAGACTAAGGAAGGGATTTGCTTATATGGTCGTGATGTCCCAAGTACTGACGCAAAGTTGCCTGCCTTATTCACAAAGCACTTGGACCAAAGCATAGCGTTGAGGAATCAAAGTGCAATGCAGAGGGGCATTCCAGGCTGAAAAAGCCAGGATCTGTCCAGCCACGAGGCCAGGGTCATGTATTCAGTTTCTGCACTGAAAAGTTACTATCAGGAAGCAAATTTTGTGAAGTAGAAGAGCCATAAAATCTGCATCTGCACTGACTCTGCCAGGCATTTCTTCCTGAGCTCCATTCCACCATTTACTTTGCTGTATGGGAGCCTCAATCTGAGGATTTAGTGGGAGAGCCACAGTTGTAAGCTCTTCAACCATGCAAAGGAATTTGGACTCCCTTTAAAAGGGTGTGGTACCTGTGTACCAGTGCGGTTGCATTGCATGTTACCCCTGGTGTGTCCTGTAACCTTTATTGGGCTCCCTATCTGCCGTGACCTGCTGTATCAAGGATTCCTTGATACCAGTCCTACTGGGTTGTGCCCTGGTGCTATTCCAGCACCCTGCTCTGGTGGTCCTGCCATCCAGTGACCTGCTCTGGTGGTCATGCAATCCAGTGACCTGCCCTGGTGGTCCTGCAATCCAGTGACCTGCCCTGGTGGTCCTTTAACCAGTGACCAAGCCTGTTCTGATTCCCTGTGTGCCAAGCTTGTCCTGATCCAACAGTGTGCCAAGCCTGTCCTTCCCCTGCTCTATGTCAAGCTCCTGCTTATGATGTGTGCCAGGATCCTGTCATCCTGTTTCTGTGTCTGCCCAATTCCCACTTGTCAGCCTTCTTCCCGTCTCGTCCAATTTCTGTGTGTCCAACACTTTTCCTGTCCTGCCAAGGCCTGCTTAAACCCAAATTTCAAAGGACTGTCTTTCCTCCTTGTGTGTTATAACAAACCACCCATTTTTACCTACATTCCTGTCTGCTGTGCTATTCATTCCCAAACCCTGAGCACATACCAGCAAAAAAGCACCATGCATGCTGACAGTTACATTAGATCCATTAAATTATTTATAGATGTGGTCAGTCAAGGTCAATGTTCTCCCTGAAAAGAAAATAGTTTTAAATTTTGCCCTCAATCCTGTCACCCTGTATTATTGAAGGAGATAAACTTCTTTGCTGCATTACAACATACAGGCTGCAATCATTGCTGAAAATCCTTGTATAGTACAGAGATAGTGTAATTTTAACATGTAGGTGTTATGCCCACAAACTGTTGATATTTTTTTAATTTTTTGATATCTTTTAGGCTAATGTCAGACGAGCGCATTCTGAGCGCACTGTGTGTCCGTGCACAACGGACGGACGTACTGACGGAAGATACTGCAGACACCACACTATCCGTTTTTCTTGACGGATGTAGAAAATAAAGGGAACTATGGGAAATAAATTTAATATGAAACATGATAAAAATTGATACATGATATGAAAAGCCATTTTGTGCGTCAAGGTGCTGGACATCGCAAATGCAGTCCGTCTGACTTCGTCCCATCACACACACAACGCTACGCGGACGTGGCGCACTCTGCGCGTCCGTTCTAGTGGTTTTAAATTCTTGCTTAACTTGCGTCCGTTTGTCACATGCATTGTGCGTGCGCAGTTCGGTGTGGACGCACTTCATGTGTGGGTCTCTATTGCTCATGATTCTATGCTACGACGGACGTTAAACTGTGCGGCAACACGGACGTGATCACTGCGTTCTTCTGACGCGGGCCTTAAACTGCACTTTTTATAGTCTCATTCTGCTCAACACAAATATCAATATGCAATTTCTATTTATGTGTCTTTGTCTAACCTGCTATGTTGGACCTATTGGCCTTTTCTGCCATTATGCTGATCCAATGTGAAATTGGGCAAGATAACAGTCATCATCTAGTGCCTATTACTGTTTATCACAAAACTATTTCTGATAATATCAGATAAACCAAAAATGTTCAATACACAAGTGGACCTTTCTTTAACCACTTGGCTGCTATGGACGCGCTCAGCGCGTCCAGCCAAGTGGTTCTCCTGTGCTACGGACGCACTGAGCGCGTCCATGCACAGGAGGCAGCAATCCGCCGGATTCCGGTGGATTGCTGCGCCCCCCCGGTGTGGGCTGACATCTTGGATGTCAGCCCAGCACTCCGGGACCCCGGCGGGGACATTAGATGTCATCGCGGCGACACGATGACATCTAATTCAGGCGCCCCCCCGCATGTGCGGAGGAGGCGCCTGAAAGGGAGGGGGGAGGTCTCTCCCTCCCGATCGCCGAGGAGCAGGGAGTTAATACAGGCACTACTTGGAAGGGCACAGCCTGCCCTTCCAAACGGTGGCTGTCATTAACCCCTGGGGAGCCGGATCACGAATCGGCGCTGAAAAGCGCCGGTTCGTGATCTTTTCCCAGAGCTGGCCGACATCTTGGATGACGCCAGTCCTGGAGTTAACCCCTAGCTGCCACCAACGGTGGAGATAGGGGGTTCCAATGAACCCCCTATCTCCCGATCCGTGGCAGCTAGGGGCTAAAGTTGGATGGCCGTTCCAGAGCATGGCCGGTCCAACGATACCAAACACGACTGTGAAAAAAGTTTTTTTTTAAAAAATAAAAATTAAAAATAAAAATAAAAAAATATTTTAAAAAAAATTATAAAAAAAAAAAGGGTTTTTTTTTTGGTTGTTAATGCAGCAATATTGTTCCCATTTCAATTATAATGTGAACAATGATGCTGCACTAACGATTTTTGTATGCGGTGCGTTTGTTAAAAATTGCGTAATTTTCCCCAAAGAAAATGTAACGAGACCCCATTTCTAATTTTTTTAACAAGCGCACACCATACAAAATATAACCGCAATTGCTCGCATGTTAAAATGTGAAAAAAAAAACACTTTACACGTTGTAAATTATTGAAAATTAATATTTTATTGCATTTTTTGTTATAATATACAGACAGGTCATGACGTATACATATAATAATGACATATTATGAATCTGCCGAGTCTGACGGAAAGAACGATATATAATATGTCTGGGTCATATACTAAAATAAGCCTTCAAAACACGTTTAAACAAGATGAGCAAAACCGGTAAAAATGACCTCAGCACAGAGGCGTGAAACGCCTCAACAGCGAAAGGGTTAATCATGCACAGGCACATACTAAGCCAGGGATACAACCCCTCCCGCCAAAAAAATGTGTTCCTCCAGATATTTTTTAAATAATATTTTTACCATGAGACTCTGTTGACTTCAGGAATAGCTCAGTCTCAAGGGAGTTAGAGTTTCAAAACATCTGGAGGGACAAGTCTGGTGATCCCTGCTCTAAGCTGAAAGAGAAGGGGTGAAAACTTGAGGAGCTAAATATTAACCCCTTAAGGACCAATGATGAAACTGCTCCGTCATAAATGCATTGAATTTAAAGACCCTTGATCCTTAACCTCCCTGACGGTGATCCCGAGTGTGTCTCAGGGTTAAATTTCACCGCTGAGAGCGGTAACCCGAGACACACTCTGGCTGTATACATTACCTCTCCTTACGCTCCCTCGATGATCTCTGCAGTCTCCTCCGGCGATCGCAGCATTTTACTTCCTGGATTCCTTCTCGCAAGGAAGGAACCAGGAAGTATAAGGTCGCGGTCGCTGGAGGAAACAGCTGGGGACATCGAGGGTGCGCAGGGAGAGGTGATGTATCCAGCGACATCCCGAGTGTTGCTAAGGGGTTACTGCTTCCAACATAGGAATTTAACTCCGAGCCATACTCGGGATACCGCTGGGGGGGGGGACAAAAAAAATGTTTTTCACAAAAATTAGACCGCCAGGGAGGTTAAGGGGTTAACTCATCCCAACTCTCATTCCCAGCCCAATTTTCAGCATAAAGTATTCTTAAAATCTCAGAAGAGGAATCAGTTAGCACCAGCTTTTAGCTCTGGTTAATTTTTGAGTTAGCCGCAGCGGGACGTAATTAGCGCTAGGGCTTTGTAACCCTCACACAGCTGATCGCTAACGTTAGCGTTAAGATTGCAATATTGTCCAGTTACTTTCTTCCTGTGTAATATTCTCTGTGTAGACAGTGATATCCTCCTCACCGTCACCTTTCTAATAAATATAAAGTAATATTTTCTATATGCTGGCAATAATCATAAAAATATTAAGGTGCACCACTAACCTGCACCCAGAGGCAGGAAATCGTAACCTGATAGTTTTATTACCTGCGTTTTAAGATGAAATGTCATATCAAAATGTACAGCTTTTATGCGAGTATATACAGTAAATGCTAAGTTAATATTTGTTTCAACAAAAGTGATTGGTAATAAAATTTAAAAAAAATGCTTTTGTTCTTCATATTATTGTTAGCTTTTCTTTAGTAAAATAAATATGTAGTAATGAATTTACATGCAAAATGCAAACATTCAAACATAAATTTAATGATGCATTTAATAACAATTTGTTATACTCATCATTTTATCATGTCACACTAATTGAGTCCAAATGACTAAAACCAAAATCCAATCTGTCAAAACAAATAGGAGATGTGAAAGTAAATGGAGAAACGAGTTAGCTTTTACAAGAGTGATGTACCAGGAATATACAGTAATGCTTAGTATGCTAAAGGAATACCTGGACATAGGCAAAAGGCTCGGAAACCTACCTCCAAGTTATAATTTTTTTGTTAAATTGAGCGGAGTCTAAGGAAAAATCATACAGCATAGATAAATTATTCACTTTTAGATGACCTTTCATACTGTACTTCATACCAAAATTTACAAGACATTGTTAAATAGTTTTAAAAACTAAAAGAATAGATTAAACGGTGCACATCAGTGTTGCAGCAAATCTACAACCACACAGAAGAAAAGGTCCAGCACTTGATGAAAATCAGTTTTATTGATGCACACAGATCAGCAACCTTTTCAGCTCTGAATCGAGGTTTATCAGGCTTGAAAAATACCCGATTCAATGGCTGAAATGTGATTGATCCGTGCGCTTCAATAAATCAGATTTTCAGGGATTATCCAAGAGCTTTGCTTCTTTCATTGTTTAATAGTCAACATGTTTTGTTGTACCACTTTAAATGCTTCATACATGTCTAAAGTGGAAATGTATGATAAAGTGTTACTGAACCATTCGGTTTGTACATAAATGAAAGATTTCAACATTATAATGTTTTCATGCATATTCTTTCATAATTATTTAATATTCCCATTCCTGAAGATGTGTCAGATCTGTTATTCTTTTCCTTTCAGTACAACAGGTAGGTCATTTACAGGAAGATCAATAGTTTGTATTTCTCAAAGCATGGTATTTTGTCATAATGCCAAATACTGGATATGGAAACATTCAAGGCAGTAAATCATTTTGCAATTCACAGAACATCTAAAATGTGGGTGGAGATATCCTTCAGAAGCCTTAAAATAATAATATGACATTCAAAAGGATGATGTTACAACCTAAAGGGTCATTATTATCCATTATTTATATAGTGCCACATATTCCGCAGCGGTTTACAAGTTCAGTTTACAAGGTATTGATACATTAGAATATCACACATGGATGATACAGCCTGATTCAGGGGGACCCAGTTCCCAAGGGAACTTACAATCTATGAGATGTACAAGTATTTTGTGAGGTATACGCATCCATATTGTTAGGTGTCTTGTCCAAGGACACCCACTGGTGGCGTCTTCTGAGTGGAATCAAGTCGTCTTTCCATGATTGTAGCGATGATCAGCGACCTGGTGGTTAGGTTGAACCCACTTCTCGTAAACTCGAGACTTCTCCAAAGTTGTACTGGAGGGATGTGTCTAAAGGGACACTGAAATTCAGCTAATGGGGACATTACAGGGCCATTTGGCTATTCCAAGAGCAGGCAATTTGCCAAATGTTGGCGAATTGCCTGCACATATGGTGCCAGTTCGAGGACAGTGAAATCCCCCACAGAGAATCAATGGTTCGTCTATTTAGAGTCAGAGACACCAAACAGCAGTGAAAAGTTGCCGAAGTGCCCTGCTGTTCGGTGGTTTAATTCGGCAGGTTTATTCAGGCGATTCCCATAGGCTTCAGTGTTAAAAATATTCCGGTTTTAAATCAATATCTCATAAACCGTTTATTATTTTATTCTGCAGTAAAAAAGTCTCTTTATTTATTGATTTTTTTTAGGATCTTTTAAGCATTTTTTGGGATTATTTCAGCAAAAAAAAGATTTCCTTTTTTTTTTAAATTGTATTTTCTTTTTTCTATAACAGACCTTTTTATTATCATTCATTGGATCTTATTTGTGAATTCCAGACATTTTCATTCAGTAGTTTTTTTGCAAACAGTGTTTCAATTTTTGCGGTGACAACATCAGTCCGATCCGCTGCTTTTATCCATCGAGAGCAGAGGGAGACTGTTGGAAGAAAGTCCCTTGTCTCCCTCCGCGATCACTCTGTTGACCAGCAGTATCTCGCAAGAGGTACCTGGCAGCACAATCCTCTATGGGGTCCTATGGACGCCATGGAGGGGATGCTGGGGATGGCGCTTTAGCACTGTCCCAGCATCTACGAGTTTAGCGATTGCAGGCTGCTGGACACGGCACCTGCCCGCAATCTTTTTGCTAAGAGTCAAAATGGGCGTGATGTTCTTAATATTGATGCAGAGCTGCCTGATTTATTTACAAAGCACTCAGATATCAGTACAGCACTTAATGATCTGAGTGTATCGCAGTTGAGTGCTCATTTCTGGAAAGCTGGGATCTGCCCAGCTGTGAGACCAGAGTCATGAAACAATTAGGGGAATTACAAAGCTGCAATGTTACGTGACCCTGTACCAAAATACTGGCGCATTTGGTCCTTTCTCTGAGTTGATGTAGTGGGCTGTGTGTACACAATTGAGCAATCAGAAGAGCCTTGACTGATTGGTTAATTCTGCTACACATAGCACACTATGTAAAAAACAATGAGATGAGTTCCATAGACGGCGCACTCTCATTGGCTGAAAAGAAAAATGTAAAAATAAATTATATTGGATTTTATGAATATGTATGCATTGCTGCTGGCTAGCCACTAATGATTGCATTAAGAAAGCTTAGGGCTTATCCCTTTCCTGAGCCTTGCAAACATGAAGGTGCCAAGGTGGGCTTTTTGGCCACATGCAATATTTAAGTAAATTAAACATTTTGTAGCTGTTGTCAATGGGATTTGGGGCACAATTGGAGTTTTTTACTTTTGTTTTTAAATTTATTTATTTATTTATAAAGTATTTTACCAGGAAGGATACATTGAGATTTCTCTCATTTTCAAGTAAGTCCTGGGTTCAAGAACATTGAATTGTTACAGTCGTTACAGAAATACAAAGTAATACAATGCAAGATATTAAATAAAAGATTAAAAAAACAACACAAATATACAGGTTAATACAGAAAATAAATATGTAGAAAATAGTCACTATGTTACATGTTTACAGGTGCATTCCATATTGAGGTATGTTAATATGGAGCTCTTGAGTGACTTGGCGAAGATTTGATGGGGTCTGGGAGGTTATTCCATAACTGCGGTGCTCTGTAGGAAAATGAAGATCAAACCACTTTCTTTTTGTATTGTGGTATTGAAAGTAAGGTGCTGGTCCTGGATCTGAGGTTATAGGATGGGGGAACTGCTAGGGGAAGCAGCCTATTCAGGTAGGGTGGTATCTTCCCAGAAAATCTCTTAAAGGTTGGAAAGGTGAAGGGTGCGTCTGGATTCCAGTGACAGCCAGTTTAGCTCTTAACATGTCACAATGGTGGGTCATGTAGTTACATTGTAGCACAAAGTGGCAGAATGAGTTATACAATGTAGTAAGTTTCTGAAGGTGCATTTGCGGGGCAGCTGCATACAATACATCTCCGTATTCAATAGCCGGCATAAGCATTTGTTGTACAATTTGCTTTCTTTCAGGCAGGATTTGTTTCTGTACAGGGCACCTAGTTTGGGGTAAAGTTTAGATGAGAGTTTTTCGATGTGGGGGCCAAAGGATAGATTTGGGTCTAACCAGTGTCACATGCCTAGATATTTGAGAGAAGTGACTGAGGTCAGCTTGTCATTTGATTTTGTTATTGTGGCACAAAACTTTATCCTGCACCATTTTGTCTACCACATACAGGACCTCAGTTTGTGTGTTTTCCTATACCTATAGTCAGGGGTCAAGTTGAGGGGGAACGCGTGGGAATGCAGTTGCCCCAATATTCTTGCAGCGGGAACGGAGTTCCCATTGCACCCACACACTATAAACCTTGTATTCAGGTACAGAATCAGATCTTTCCATGCTAAGTCACAATAAATATAGAATTTATTACATACTGTTGCTGCTAAAATCCATATATACACATAGATATATTAGATCTAAGAGCTTGTCTGTGTTGAGTGCAAGATGATATTTGCTAATTGAAGGACAGAAATCTTGGTGAGTTCCCACACTTTTTTTTTAGGACTTGACCCCTGCCAAAAGTGAGCTATTTATCAAGACGACATCGGATGGGCTTAGGTTGCAGTGAATTTGGCAATTTACCCGCAGCAATAACTATGATATTTCCCAACGACCACATTATTTACAATATAACATTTAGTGAATCCAGCTCTAGGACACAAGAATAGAGGTACCATGGAGAGAGGAAATGGAAGAGGGCCTGGAAAGAAAGACAAGGAATTGAGGAAATGAAAAGAAGATGAGTAAGGTCACATAGGGACAGATATAAAAGACAGGGGGCTAGCAAATGTGCTGTGAATCACACATGTGACACAAAGATAAAGAATGGAAATTTAAGATTGTGGAATTGAGAAGAATGCATTAATGGAATGAGAGACCAGTATTAAAAGTTCTGCATATTATTACAGCTTGATATAAGTGTAACAGACTAAGGCACTATTCCCTTGTAGGCGCTAAAATGGGGATGGTAACGTGGAAAAACACATTTCCCCGTAGCATCCCCATTTTAGCACCACATTCTGGGGCGGGCGCTAATTCAGCACCTGGCCCCAGAACCAAGTGCTACCATCAGTGATACTTGCGGTAGCGTTCTGTGCCACTGCGAGTATCAAATCTTGGATTCGATAGGACTACATGCAGGGTTGCACTGCCGGGCCACGAGCCACGGGCACAAGATCGTGAAGGGCTGCAGCATGATCGCGGAAGGGCACAGGGGATTATTTTTCAGCAGTCTCACTCTGCTCCCGGTGGCAGGAAGAAGCAGATCGGCCACTTTTTCTTGCTGCGGGATGAGAGGTTAGTATCTGATTTATTGGCTGGCTTAAGCAGTTAAGCAGTTAGCACCAGCTTTTGGGTGCCGGTAAAAAATCAGTTAACCCAACAGTTTGGTAATTAGTACTAGGACCTTACTTATCCTAATGCTAATTACTGATTGCACTCCCCATGTTAAGTATAGGGTGCGCAAAGTACAGTAAACTCACGCAAGCTAGTTCAATCACCGATGCGCTAGCAGATTTTTTAGCTGTTTAGCGTTAGATAGGTAAACCTGAGTGTCTTGCGTTAAAGTCACTTATCCTCTCCCAAATGCTACAGTTATCATTCACTAGGAAATAGGGCCCTATATCTTCTGTTGTCATAACTGTAATAACAAAGAGAATCTAGGCACTCCATAGCAGTACAAGCAATCAACGGAGCGCCAGTTACAACTGGTATATATGATTAAACATTATACATGTCCATCTGTGTTTCTTCTGAATTCTCCCAGATTCACTCTTTACAGTGTGTAAACGTCTCTACAAAAGAGGAGAAAAAAACACAAATAGCGCAATATGTAGATTCAGATAGAATAGGAAACAGTTATCCAACTCACATATTTCAGAGCCTGACCTAGGCTCTGGGATGAATCGCGTTTATGGGTCTTCAGTTGGGTTCAGGTGCCCATAGACCTCCGGTATACTTGTTATCTTCAATCGATTTTCCCCTGCAGTGAATAACAAATAATACCGAAGCACTCCCCTAGTGCAACACCGTTAAAGTGTAATGGAGGTGGATGTGTATGAATATCACACTCACATGTTAGTGAGCCACACTTGGCTCCAAGATGGCGCATAAGAATTGTAAGGCAATTCCGAAACCCTTCTTTAGAAATATGTACTAGGAAGCAGCAGTAATAAAAATAAGTTTAATACATAATTAAAATAATATTACCAGAACGCGTTTCACTCCTCAGAGCTTCTTCAGCTGGTATCACTAGTCTTGTGTCTGCTGCTCCCTTATATAATGTTTAAAATGTCCCAACAAATCATTCATGAATTAATTAACATCAGGTTAAAATCATTAAAACAATTGAAAACACATGTAAAACCAATAATTACTGCGCCATCTCAACGCATGCGCATCAACACTGCTTTCTGCTGTGATACGCTATTTCCTGACATAATATGCGGAAATATTATCTATAGTAAATCGCTGTTTCAACGCATGCGCATCAACGCTGTTTTTAATGTGATACGCTATTTCCTACCGTGATATGCGGAAATATTAACCATATTATTATAGAGGGTCCGCATTCAGTCCGCCATCTTGGCGTACAAACCTTCCATAATGTACATATGCGTCTGCGCAGCCCTTAACTCACTGCGTGCCTCATTTAATCCGCCATATTGGCGTCCAAAAATTCCCATTAAGGCGCATGTGCGCCTGCGCACCACAGTATATGCGCATCATATATTGCGCATCAAAACCTAGTTCGAACATAAATGCGGCCTCTATTATCCCATAACAGTGCATGCGAACCCTCATCATTCTCCCTCACAGCACATGAAAGCAATGGCAACAATATTTTAGGATTATCTACATCCAATCCGCCATTTTTTGCACCTGCGTGTATATATAGTACGTTCATACTGAATCATGCACAGTAGCAGCTGTTATTGGGTGAGTACGGGTTTGCTACAAGATATCACTCCAGGGATTGGTTCACATGGATCCATAGGAGCACCCTTTTTGAACAGTATTGTGTCTATTGCTGAATTAATCAGTATAGGTGCTGCTGTGCATTGACCTCTGTATTTTGTGCTTATATTTTCTGTTGCAGCACAATACATGCTTGAAAGGTATTTCTACCTGTCTCCCTCAACAACCACATATTGGTTAATCAATCAGTGATGTGTGAACAAGATTACCTTCAATCTGTGTTACACAGGCTGCAATGTTACCGTGTCAGACTGCATACAAGCTAACATCACTCAGTCAATTGTAGTTCAGTTAAACAGAAGGAACGACCGAAATGGGAAAGCATTTATTTTGACTAAGTACCTCGTAGATTTACATTAACATGCACATAGCCTTTATTAAATGATTTTATAACTTTCCTAAATAAATTACCTTTTATATATACCTCGCAGATCGATCTTACTTCTTTTTCTTCTTATTGTTTCAGTTGAATTGTTACGCAGGAATGATTGTCTAGACAGCAGCTAAACTCCTGGTCTGACGTCCCGAAATCCTGACACCCAAACCTTCATTTTTAAGAAAAATAATTTGACAAGGAACTTTAAACTCAAAACCTCCAAAAAACACCACAGAATACTTTAGACACTAAAATTACTTGAGACTTTTAGAATCGTGCAAGAAATCATGTTCCGAGAGTCCCAGGTTTCAAAATGATTGACATTCTGCCGAGATGGTAAAAGGCTAATAAAATAAAGGCATCCCTAGCCATTACTTCTTACCGACATCCTAATGCTGACTGAAACACAAGTTAGCCGCTATGTTAACTTCTCAGTTCATACTTTTTTGAGCCACTAATGGCTACCAACATTGCAAGCCCTGTGTGAGATCATATGTGTATCTTGCTGGTTCGCAGTGTTACGATGGAAGGACACCAGAAACTACTTGTTGTAGTGATGAATGCACGCTTCACCATTTTAGTTCCAAGAGGAACATAGATTTAAATTTTTAGGGATACGAGAACACATTGTACAATTCTGTATTCTAACAGTGTTAGACCATCATGCACTGAAATCCCCAATCTGAGCTGCAGAGTGCTTGGAGAACTTCTTTTCACTTTTGCTGACTGCATGACACGGCACACAGATAAGCAAAAGTCTGTCATGGTGTTACTAGGTGACCAATTGCTGTGGCAACCTATAGAATATATGAAATTTCAGCGTTAAAACAGATTTGGTACATTGATGCTGTGGCAGGATTATTTAATAAGTGGTAATATTTTGTAACCAAAACCAAGGTTATTTCTATATCTGGTGTTTTTGACATCTTTAAAGTTATGTTAAAGTGGAGTTCTCTGAATTTTGTATAACATCTACGTACTCCATTTTGGCATCAATCTGGGCATGTATATATACACATGCGACAAACCAGGAAGAGAACTGGAGGTCTCTCTTCCTGGTTTGTTGTGATACTTTGTCTTTGAGATGCACCCACACTGTGTGCTTAGTTTAGGTTGAGTGCTACCCCTACCCATGTATTTTGTATGACAGGGGCTGACACCCCTTGGGTAAGCACCCCTCCCTGTCACAGGTGCTCCACCTACAGGATCTATTTGACCTTGTCACATGGAAAAACCGAACCTTAGTCCGGAACAAAGTACCATAACACTGGTCTGTATAAGGCACACAAAGAAACCAATTTATTAATTGGTCACATCAACGAAACAAAAACAATACAAGAGTGAACAGACATGATTAAAACACTCACCCATCATTTCTGTATTTAGGAGTTTTGTATTGATGGTTATATGTCTACCTCACTCAGTCAAGGAGTGAGGTCTACACAACATACTGATTATGACCTGTCAGAATTCTGCTACTCCTTGACACCTTGAGGCCTCATTCAGGGTAATTCAAAGAGATTCGAAAAGTCACCGCACATTCGGTGACTTTTCATTCTCTTCAATACGGTTCCTTTTGCCGATCCCATTTCGGTGACCCTGAGGTGTATTCAGCAATTCACCACAGGGTCCCCGAATTGCAGGGAAAAGCTGCCGCAAACCTGACGAAAACTAACCGCAAAACCCACCGAATGTATGCCGAAAACACGCAAAAACATCTGGATTAACCTGCCGAATACCACGGAAATCCCGAGCAGGAGCCGATCACACGCAGCCAAAGCCTCTGGAGAAAGCCGACACTGCAGAAGAGGTAGTGAATAAATTAGGAAAATAGTTTGCATGAATGATTGAAAAGTAAAACGCTGTTTGCAAAGAAACTACTAAGCGAAAATGTCTGAAATTTGCATATGAGGTCCAGGGAATGATAATAAAGAGGGCTGTTATAGAAAAAATTAGTAAACTTTAAAAAAAAATCTAAAAAAAAATCGGACTTTTAAAAAAAAAAATTAAGAAAAATGCTTAAAATATCCGAAAAAATCTATAAATAGACTCTTTACTGCAGAATTTTATAATGAACGGTTTATTAGATATTGAATTAAAACGGGAATATTTTTAACATTGAAGCCTATGGGATTCTCCTGAATAAATTTGCCGCATGAAACCACCGAATGGCAGGGCATTTCAGGAACCTTTCACTGCTGGTTTGTGTTCTCTGAATAGCCGAAGCAGTGCTTTGTCATGGGGTTTTCACTGCCCTCGAACAGGCACCGAACAGGCACCGTATGTTCAGGCAATTCCGCTAGGATTTGGCGAATTGCCTGCTCTCTGGATAGCCGAATGGCCAAGAAAGGTAACCGAACGCTGATTTTCAGCGTTCGGTTACCTTTCTCAAGCAATTCGGAGCTCTTTGAATAACCCTGTTAGTTTATCAACTGCATTACCCTAGACAGATCTTTCCTAGCTGGAGTTATTATTTTTCTTATAGAGTTACTTAGAGTTTCAATATCACTTCAATGTCAATTACTATCTGAGTTATGCCGTGAATTGACTTTATAAAGCTGTTTACCGCCTATTTCATTTTCACTTATGTGTTTATAATCATGCCTGTTCACTCTTGTATTGTTTTTTGTTTCTTTGATGTGACAAATTAATAAATTGGTTTCTTTGTGTGCCTTATACGGACTAGTGTTATGGTACTTTGTTCCGGACTAAGGTTTGTTTTTTTCATGTAAATTGTATTCATAAGGGTTTAATCCCTATTAGGTACCTTATTGGCCTTATTTTCTTTCTTCTATTTGACCATGAACTGCAGGGAGCTCTGGAAAGGACCTAGTCCTCGGTAAGTGAGTTACTCCATATAAGCAGTCATTAGGGTATTATGATCCTATCAAAGGTGGAATACATTGATGCTGTTTCCAGGCTTAAGAAATTCATGGCCATTAATTGTGAACTAAATTTCCACCATTTTCAAAAGAGCTTAGGGCTACGTACCTTGTTAAATATCTGAAATGGGTTAAGAACTACTGTAATTCTGAAGGGGCAAGAACTGTTGGAAACATTGAAGGGTTAAGATCAGGCAAATCTGGTAAACTCTGTATAAATGTTCAAATGTATGAAGCTGCTTTTGTTGGTCTTTGAGTGTGCTGGCTGGAGAGCTCTCTTCCTTCTTTGTTGTGTTACTTTGTCTTAGAGATGCACCCACACTGAGTGCATAGTTTAGGTTGAGTGCTACCCATCCCCATGTATTTTATATACACACACGTGCATGCATGCATGCACACACAAACGCACTCACCATTTGATTTCTGTGAGTTTGGGGATGATTATAGGTACATAGTTCCTATCAATGTATAATTTACATAAGAGTGTAGTATCTTTTATACATATGATTTTCCATAAGTCATTATGTTAGTTGGGGATCCTAACAGAACTTCTCATTTATACAAACATTGCTTGAAGGAAAGAATAACCTCAATGATCTAAAACATAAAAATGTATATTCTTATATTTCATAACATTTTAGCAGGGTTTAGTAATTCCTGAAGAATAATACTGTATCAATTCCACTGGCATTGTTTTTATTTCTTGCAAAATAAAATATCAGTAAAATTTAAATATTAAAAAAACATCATATAATGCTGACTTGTGGAAAAGGTTTAGTATTCAGATTGAAAAAATAAATATATTGTATAGGTTAAAAAAATAAATGCACCTAGACGGGAATACAACTTCTCTAAGTAGTCATATCTCTCAAGGCAATACTGTGACCCGTCCAATTCACCAGTTAACCTCAATTTGCCCTTTCATCACAGCATCAGCAGGTTCTCCTAAAGATTTTATGTTCATTGTACAAGCCAACAACTATAAAAGACTTAAATAAGCAACATTAATTTCAATGACATATCTGCTGACGTAGGTATAAACTGTTTCACTTTTCATATTACATATCCCTTAACTTGCATTTTAGCACAATTTTTTTTATCTTATAAGCAAAATACAATATATGAAGTTTAACAAATGTAACTTTGCTTAAAATATTCACCTATCATTTGTAATCCAATTTTCTAGCTTATAAAAAATGAATTTTATTATTGGAAGAAATGTAAGAAAGCATCTGCTGTGAGATTTATCATGTAACAAGAATAAAAATTGATCTCAAATATGTGTAATAAAATAATGTTTGAATAATTCAAGCATTATTGATAGCTTTAGGTTTCTTACTTCAAAATCTTTACAAATAACAATATTTACTAAAGGGTAAATCCAATAATACTGCAACATTAGTTGCTGTAATCATCTAGATTGTAAATGCACTTGGCTATTTCTCTGACCATACTTTATATTTTTCAAGTTCAGTTTTTTTTTAGATTTTTAACTATTTTATCCAACCCCGTTGTGAAGGCGGGTGGTCTTATACTTTTAAGGGACATTGCTAGTAAACCAAAAATATCCTTATTTGTAAGCTGTTGTTGGATTTCGGGCACATGTAATAAAAATATGTTTTCTTGTGCAAGAGTTGGGACTGACTGCTAGTGTTGTGTTGCTCCTCCTGAGAGTAGTGGGTGTTGAGTGCGCAACATCCTGCGTTGTTTCATAATTCATAAAATTGTCTGACAACTATGGAATTTATTCACAGAAATGTGAATTGGAAACCACATAACAAAATTCAAAACAAATGAGCTAATATAGACAAATTAAATCTTTCTATCGAGCACTTCTTGATGGAAAAATATTATCATAATATTTAATTGAAAGATGGGATGTATGGCTTACATTTAAATATAGGGTAAAAATCATATGACTGTTTTGTGTATGGAATGTTATTTCAAAAGAGTTAAATGATTAAATAAACTAAATTTACTAATTTGTAATGTATTCATTTATACTTTACAGAAATATTGCTGGGAGGAAAAGTTCTAAACTCTAGATGGTGTCTCTTATCTCGCACGATTTCACAAGGGGTCTACATTATTAGCATACCTGTCCTCACAAATCACCAAATACACCCCATCCCGCTCCCTAAGATCAAACAGTGACCTGCGCCTAGCTTCATCCTGCATCACCTCTTCCCATGATAGACTGCAGAATTTCTCACGCACAGCCGCCATTCTCTGGAACACTCTCCGCGTACTGTCAGACTTTCCCCTAGTTTCCCTTCCTTCAAACACTCCCGTAAGACATTCCTATTCAGGCAAGCCTACCACCCAACTCACTGATACTCCTCACTACCCCAACCAGTCCATCAGTCTTGCCTTGCAGTCCTCTCCTCCTGTTTCCAACACCAGCCCTTCTAGATTATAAATTCCCACAGGAATAGGGCCTTAGTTTCTTCCTGTACTGGTTTGTCAAATGTTGTTCAATGTATTGTAACCCTGTCTATATTGTGCCCAATGTACAGTGCTGCGGAATATGCTTTCGCTTTATCAATAAGGAATAATAATTTTAATAATAATCATACAGGCAGGAATAGCCTTTGCATAAAATGCAAGGAATGTGAAAATTTAGAAAATATCCTGATTATGGAGCTTTGTAAAGATCCTAATGAGATTATTAGCAGTTCAATTTTCAAAAAGTACCAATAGAATGCAAAAATAATATCAATATGTGGCATAACGCCTGCATATGGAAAATACAGTAACACCATATAGTCACATTGCAAAGTTGGTGTTAAATAACAGCCGCCAATGGAGAACCCGAGTGTCTGCCATTTTCCATTAGCGCCTGTCATTTAACACTTGCATTACAACGGAGCCGCTTTTTCGGCAGCTACAGTTGTAATACTTGTTAGGTGTTAAGTTATATTACCAGTTGCGTTAAGCTTTATAATAATCAGACGTCAGCTCGTGTGAAATTCGGCTGGAACAGTGAAGGGATACAAATAGCAACACTGGAAACTATTTACTCACAGAACGAGGTGGATCACACCGCTCTTTCCACAGAGGGATTTAAGTGGAGGTGGCCTATAATACAAGGTGATTGTACGGAAGCGCAATCACTTAACACCAGTGTTTGTAAGACATTATTCTTTGCAGAATAATGTCTGACGCAGATGGGGAATGAGCTGGTTGGAATAGATCTTTCTTGATCTGATAGGGACACATTAACATCTCCCATACAAAGAATACAGATCAGTTCTTGACAGATCAAGCACTGTGCTTAGTGGCAACGTTGGAATAGGGCCCCTTGTATCTATACTGTACAGGGATATTCAGTCATTAGTGATCCCAGTGCTCTCCCTCAGTTCTGTCCTCTCTCTCTAGCTGCTGTGGGGCCACATTACATAAATCACGATAAAACGGGGACGAAAAGGAGAAAAACCTGTCAAGAGGAAAAAAGGTGTGTCATCTGCGCTCATTTCTATGTATTTCCATGTACAACAAAACACTATGAGGTTTTAGTTTGTTTCAATGGCCATTGCAACGTAAGCTCACTCGCCCCTTCAAGGCACATCTTTGCAGAGTGAGTACCTAACCAATGCACCAAAAGCCGCTCTACTGAGCAGCTCCATGCCCCTCCTGCTGATTTTCAGCTAAGGAGAGGCAAAAAGATGGTAGGTTTTATTTATAAACGCACCAAAACACTTCCCATTTGGGGGTAAAAACAAAAACATGGAAAAAGGAACAGCTGCAAAACGACGAACTGGTGTTACAAGCATAATATACATACATACAGAAAAAATGGCATCCCGCCCATACTCACAGGAGCGGCTGCAACAGCCTGCAACTGCAACTGCCTGCAGGTTTCTCCTCTGCGCCCCCATTTTAGTGCGAAATTACAATGCAGGTGCTTAAAAAGCTGCCTGCATTGTTAACGGACGCTAAGCCCCGGGATGCGCGTGGCAGCGCTAAGCGCCGCCGCACGCATCCTCTCCATGGAGTCCATAGGACTCCATTGAGGCAGACCCTGGTGGTCACATGATCTGCCGGATCTTGCCTCGCGAGATCTGGCAGGTCAGAGTAGTGATACACAGGGGGAAATTTTTCCCCCAGTCTCTCCCTGTTCCCGCTGGACAGAGGAGGTGGCTGGAGCCGCGGTCCTCACCGCGGGATAGAAGGTGAGTATCTGTTTCATTTTGGTTTTTTTTGGCGGGTGCTAACGGATTCTTCAGCAGCAGAATCCGTTAACACCAAGTCCTGGCTGTGGTTAACTTTTTGCTAACCACAGCCAGACGTTAATTAGCGCTAGTATATTGTAATACTAACGCTGATTAACACTTTGCGCTCCCCATGTTAAGTATAGGGAGCGCAAAGTACAGTAAGCTCGCGCTGAAAAGCGCAAGATACCAAACGCTATCGGGTTTCTTAACCCGTTAGCATTTGAATTGTAATATGGTGCTCCTGCGTTAGGGCCACCAGGGCTTATGTTAACGCTCACGCAGGTGAGCGCTAACGTTAGCAACAAGATTGTAATGTAGCCCGTGGAGTCTGCAGAAAATAAGTTGTGCTATTTGTTACAGTGAGGATGAAGGTTTCTGCTTGTCTCTTCTATACATATATATTCTTTAATATAGGGTGATAAGAGTGAGATCTCACAGAGAATTTTATTTCCTGGAGGCATACTGATCTTGCATTTAAAAAACGTATGCAAAATTGGGATCATATGCTAATTTTTTGTATTTATTGTATTACAAAGCAAAATTGAATTTACAAGTTTTTGGTGTTGAAAGGGTTAAGAAGAATTTTGAATGGAGTGTGCAATCTAAATCCTTCACTGTCAACAATGGGCTTGAATCACTAAAGATCTCTGCAAGAGCTAATATTAAGCTGCTCATTCTCACATGGAAATTGCTCTTTTAAAAATGCAAAAATCATTAAACACACTGCTGAGGGCAAAAAACAATTAACTGCTCACTAAAAGTAGCTCAATAGGCAAGTATGACTTTATGGTTGTGTTTTTCAAACAGCAGTTCATCGCTGAAAGCAGCAAAATCATAAAAGCTTTTCACAAGCAAAACATAATAGCAAAGTATTAAAACAACTGATAAACATGAAGACACATACAAAACTATTTGAAAACACTATAAACATAAAACCACTGCATCCTCACAAAGTCACAGCTGCTGATGCTCCCTCCCAGTTTAGGCATTCCAATTTTCAACTGACATTGTGTGTCAGAGAATCCAACTCAGGTTGTGAGACCCTGTAAGAAACACATTTAATTCGGACTTGCAAAACCAAATAAATTAACCAGAGTAAATTACAGTATCGAGTACATTTTAAACATGAATATTCTTATTATTTTTTATGACAGGTGTTTGCCTGTACATTATAAAGCCATCTTGGAGTCTGTCTCAGTTTGAAGATGTCGAAAGAGACAATATGTTAAGATTAAAATACATGTGAGTAGTGTAGTACTACATTCCACAACACTTGGGCTTTATTCCCTAACTAACGCTAAAATGGGGATGCTAACAGGAACAACCTGCAAGTTTCCGCATAGTGTCCCCATTATAACATTAGATTCCGAGGCAGGCACTACCAGAATACCTTGCCTGGGAGGAAAGAGCTACCCTTGGTGATAATCACAGCAGCGCTCTGCGCCACTGCGAGTATCACCTCCTGGAGTCCATAGGACTTCATGGAGGGTGGCGGTTCCGGGCCACAAGTCTGCATGATCTCACTATCGCAAGATCGTGCAGCGCCACAGAGTGATCATGGAGGGAGACTGGGAACTATTTTTTCCGGTCTCTGCTCGCGGCCAGTAGAAGCTGCAAATCTGGTCACCGCTCACGCTGCGGGATGAGAGATGAGTATCTGATTTATTGGGGGGGTTTAGGGGTGCTAAATGATTCTACAAAAGCAGTATCCGTTAGCACCAACTATTAGGTGTTGCTAAACCTTTTGTTTGCAGATCGCTGTGGTAATTAGTGCTAGGATTTTGTAAGACCTTACTTATCCTAATGCTAATTACTAATTGCTCTCCCTATGTTAAGTATAGGATTTGCAAAATACAGTAAGCTCACACAAGCTTGCGCAATCACCGCTTGGCTAATGGATTTTTCATGGGTTTAGCATTAGGGCTGAAATATGGGTAGCATGCGTTAAAGTCACTTATCCTGGCGTTACCGCTTACTTATCCGAACACTGCAGTTGGCGTTCACTAAGGAATATTGCCATATGTATTTAAAATCATTGTGAGTTTAAAAGACACTGTAGTTGAAAATGTGCATTTACTCTTGGATTTCTAATAGCACATACTGACTGACTTATGGCATAATTTTTAGATTCTGCTGCAGAGATATATATCATTGTTAACACATGGTGAATTGAGGTTAAGTGAATTTCGCTGCCTCCATCACTTCAATATTGAGGCACTTTGCTCCCCAGGTGATGTTCAGAGAAGAATGATGTTCATTTTTTGCTTTGAATATATTACAATATGGTAAGCCTTTTTATATTTTATTGCATCATATTGCTCACAAGGGCTTATCAGTGGTCTACTCCTAAGTGGGCTATTTTCAAGTGGAGTTAAAAACAGGAATTCTACCTGTACTGGTCTGTGGTTTGTATCTCTAGAGGGAGAGAAACCTCTGGTTTATTTATCAATTTGTTTAATTTTTTTTTAAAAAAAATTTCTGCTGGTTTTTTTTTCCTGTTGTGCTTTTTTTTCCCTGAGTAGCTGGTGGCTTGTTAATTGGGGGCGTGTAGCCTGTCAGGTGATTTCACTTGTATGGCTACATAAACTCAATGGCAGCTCACTGAGCTTGCTCACAAGGGCTTGTTAGTGGTCTACTCCTAAGTGGGCTATTTTCAAGTGGAGTTAAAAACAGGAGTTCAAATTGTGATATATATTGCTCTCTTGTTGTGGGTATGAGTGTTAGCAAGCTTGAAGATTTGACCCAGTGCACATCCTGCTGCATGTATGCATGTCTGGAGGAATCCTTCCAGGGTCCATATCTCTGTAGCAAGTGTGAACGTGTAGCTCTTCTGGAAGCTCATATTGGAGATCTGGAAGGGCAAATCGTAACGCTGAGGCAGATTGACAATCTTGAAAGGAGCCTGCTTCTCACGGAGCAAAGTATAGTTGAGGAATCTAGGGGTGTGGGAGGAGTGGAGTTAACCGGGGAACAGGTTGGTAGCTGGGTGTCAGTGACACGTGGTAGCAGGGGGGGAGGGAAGAGGAAAAGGTTGGCTAGTCCTGATCTTGCGCACACCAACAGATTTGCCCCTTTGAGCGAAGATGTTGGGTGCATCAGCTCAGGTGTAGCAGTACTGGAGGAGGCTGCTCCCTCTAACAGCAGGGGGATCAGCCCACCAAGTAATGGAGGGATAAAGAGGGCAAGTAAGCCTAGACAGGTTGTGGTGGTAGGGGACTCTATTATTAAGAGAGTAGACAGGGTAATCTGTCGCGCTGATCGCCTTAACCGGACAGTTTGCTGTCTGCCGGGTGCCCGTGTTAGGCATGTGGTTGACAGAGTTGATAGATTATTGGGAGGGGCTGGAGATGACCCAGCTGTCATGGTCCATATTGGTACCAATGACAAAGTAAGAGGAAGATGGAAGGACCTGAAGAATGATTTCAGGGAATTAGGAAGTAAACTGAAGAAGAGGTCCTCCAAGGTAGTATTTTCTGAGATCCTACCTGTGCCACGTGCTACAGTGGAAAGGCAGCGGGAGATCAGGGAGGTCAATGCGTGGCTTAAAGCTTGGTGCAGGAAGGAGGGCTTTGGGTTTTTAGAGCACTGGGCTCATTTTGCACTGGGGTACAATCTGTATAGTCATGATAGATTGCACCTGAATGGAAGAGGGTCTGCTGTGCTAGGGGAGAGGATGGTTAAAAGGTTGGAGGAGACTTTAAACTAGTGGAAGGGGGGGAGGGATACAGTATCTTACAAAATGGAGACAGAACAGATAGCGGAAGGGTTTCAGTTCAGACTAAGGGGGGTGGAGCCGGGGGGATGGGTAATGTCAGAACAGTGGAGGCATGTAATGTAAAGTCGCATTCAGCATGTGTGGGTAGAGACAATATTAAATGTATGCTTGCTAATGCAAGGAGCCTCAATAACAAGATGGGGGAACTAGAGGTAATAGCATACACTAAGCAATACGACATAATAGGAATAACAGAAACATGGTGGGACGAAATATTTCGTTGGGGAATAAACAGGGAAGTCAACTATTGGTTGGCATATGCTATAAACCACCTAATATAGATAATGATGAAGAAGAACAACTGTTAGAGCAAATTAGGAAGGCTGCAGATCATGGTAGCACTTTAATTATTGGAGATTTTAATTACCCGGACATTAATTGGGATAGTGGGACTAGTAATTCAGCAAAGGGAATCCGGTTTCTGAACATTTTAAATGATACCTTCATGTCACAACTGGTAGAAACGCCAACTAGAGAGGATAACTGTCTGGACCTGGTTATAACAAATAATGTGGATCTTTTCTCAAATATTAATGTAAAGGAACAGTTGGGAAACAGTGACCATAACATGGTGACTTTTGAAATTAACTCAAAAAAACACATTCATAAGGGGCATGCTAAAACATATAATTTTAAAAAGGCCAACTTTATTAAAATAAAGGAGGCTCTCAATGTCATTGACTGGCAGAAACTCTTTCACGGGAAAAACACGGAGGATAAGTGGAATATCTTTAAACTAACACTAGAAAAGTACACGTCAATATATTCCACTGGTTAATAAATATAAAAGAAACAGACTGAAACCAATGTGGCTTAGTAGGAAGGTAACTAAGGAAATGAAAAATAAAAAGAAGGCATTTAAAGCTTTTAAATTTGATAAATCTGAGGCATCCTATAAAGCATATAGGGCAGCCAATAAAGCATGTAAAAAAGCGATTAGATGGGCTAAACTAGAAAATGAAAAATAAATAGCCAAAGAGAGCAAGACCAACCCTAAAAGATTCTTTAGGTACATAAATTCTAAAAAACCCAAGAGTGAAAATGTAGGTTCACTAAAATCTGAGTCAGGGTTATTGTTAACGGAAGATCAGGATAAGGCAGAAATTTTAAATGATTATTTTTCTTCAGTATTTATCAAAGAGAAACCTATAACAGGAGACATGCAATTCATTAATAAAAACTTACTAATACAAAGTGACTGGTTGACTCAGGACAAGGTTTTGCAGAAATTAAACAATGTGAATGTGAATAAAGCCCCAGGGCCAGATGGAATTCACCCACGAGTACTGAGAGAGCTATGTGTTGAAATATGTAAACCTCTGTTCTTAATCTTTCAAGATTCTTTTCTTTCAGGAATAGTACCAGAGGATTGGCGAAAAGCTGACGTGGTCCCTATATTTAAGAAAGGTTTAAAATTTGTGCCTGGGAATTATAGACCTGTGAGCTTAACATCTGTGGCTGGGAAAGTATTTGAGGGGTTACTAAGGGATAATATTCAGGAATTTATTGGGAGGTATAATGTAATTGGCAAAAATCAGCATGGTTTCATGAAACACAGATCATGTCAGACTAACCTAATTACGTTCTATGAGGAAGTAAGTAGAAGTATTGATCAGGGGGTCGCAGTGGATGTGATTTACTTAGATTTTGCCAAAGCTTTCGACACAGTTCCACACAAAAGGTTACTATTTAAATTGAGAAAAAATGGTCTAGATGAAAATACTTGTTCTTGGATAGAAAACTGGCTAAAAGATAGGGTACAGAGAGTGGTCATAAATGGTACATTTTCAAGATGGACACCAGTGGTAAGTGGTGTCCCTCAGGGGTCTGTTATAGGACCAATACTATTCAATTTATTTATAAATGACCTTGAGATAGGCATTGAAAGTCATGTATCAGTGTTTGCAGATGACACAAAAGTAGGAAAAGTAATACAATGTGAGCAGGATGTTACTTCGCTGCAGAGGGATTTAGATAAATTGGGGGACTGGGCACTTAAATGGCAGATGAGATTTAATCTAGATAAATGCAAAGTTATGCACTTTGGAGTGAAGAACACGCAAGTAATTTATACCCTAAATGGTACGGATTTGGGGAAATCCAAGCAGGAGAAGGATTTGGGAATAATCATAGACTTCAAACTAAGTAACAATGTGCAATGTCAAACAGCAGCCGCTAAGGCCAGCAAAGTATTGACATGCATTAAAAGGGGAGTTCACTCACGGGATGAAAACATAATTTTGCCTCTGTATAAATCAATGGTCAGGCCGGACCTTGAATATGCCGTGCAATTTTGGGCACCGGTCTTAAAAAAAGATATTATAGCGTTAGAAAAAGTGCAGAGACGGGCAACTAAATTAATAAGGGGAATGGAAGGGTTAAGTTATGAGGAAAGACTAACAAGCTTAAACCTGTTTAGTTTAGAGAAACGGTGCCTTAGAGGGGATCTGATAACCTTATATAAATATATACGGGCCATTATCAACCATTGTCTGATAACCTATTCATTAACAGGTCTATACATAGGACAAGGGGTCATCCATTTAGACTGGAAGAAAGAAAATTTAGCTTAAAGCATAGGAAGGGTTATTTTACGGTGAGAACAATAAAGCTGTGGAATTCTCTGCCTGTTAAGGTGGTTGGGTCAGAGTCTGTACAGACTTTTAAAAAACGACTGGATGACTTCCTGCAGACACAGAATATTAAGGGTTATAATATTTAATATGTGGGTAAAAGCTTCTTGATCCAAGGAGAAATCTGACTGCCATTCTGGGGTCAAGAAGGAATTTTTTCCCAGTATGTTGCATATTTCAAACTGGGTTTTTTGCCTTCTTTTGGATCAACAGCAGTAGGTTATGTGGGAGAGGCTGAACCCGATGGACGCATGTCTTTTTTCAGCCTATATAACTATATAACTATATATTAAAACCTTACATGTTACACAAAAGATTGATAAACATCATCCATTTATTGGACATCCATTGATTGGACATTTATTGATCTATCATATGCAAATCATTAAGCATTACAATGCTGCATTGTCCTATAAAGCTTTGATGATCTGTTTATTTTTCCGTAATTCAGTAGCGCAGATGTTATGGCTAATACATTACTTGCTGATATTTCCATCAAATGCCCTTTTTTATAGATATAACTCTTTATTTTTTTCTTGTTACAGGTGGGAAATATGCTAAGACTATGTATAGCTGAAATTGAACTCTGCACTAAATTGGTCAAAATGAACATAGGAGTTTACGTTTACATTTATGGACAGGAAGGGCCAGTATTAGGGTTAGTTAGTGTTTCATTACCATCGGTTATAGTTGATTAAGGTAATAGGTTTAGATATGGAGGTTTTGCATATGGAGCAGTTGTCCCTATAATGGCACAATGGAGCTAAAGCCTTGTGACCTGAGCGGGCCCCACTGTAGAGGAGGCCACTAGTGCCGTTGCTCATTCTCAGCACCCTCACAAACCCCCTCCTTTCTCACTATAAGTATACAGGGTAACCCAGACGTGGACCCCTTGCTCGAGGTGCCTAGAGGAGAGACAGCTATACCCTCCTGATGAGGCTTAGCAAGGCGGAAACAATCGTCGGGGTTGCTGCACATCTTGAGCAGGGATGACGTTCTTGGCATTCAGTACTGGCCATCCTTTCTGTGTGAAGCAGCCTGAATTGCATATGGAGCTGTTGTTCCTGTAATGGCACAATAGCGCTAAAACCTTGTGAGTGGGCCCCACCGTAGAGCAGGCCACTAGTGCCATTGTTCATTCACAGGACCCTTACAACCCCCCTTTCTCCATATTATATTGCCCTACATATGTTTTATTCTTCAGAGGTACTGAGTACTAAACTTCCTATGGACTGAGATTGTTGATTCCAACAAAATGTTGATTTTAAAGGACAAATGACACTTCTATCTATAAATTCTGGACGGTCTACTGTCTACTGTCTGAGCAGATATAGTATATGCTGTAAGCCATCACTGTGTGGGTGCTTTTTCATACTTATATAGTCAGTATTGCACCTTAGGGATATTGTATTTTCAGTACTCAAATCCACATGTGGGCTTCACTATTTTCTACAGCTGCGACAACAGATGCTATAATCCAGAGCATCTCACAAAACCGGTAATCTTCTGTTGCCAATTGCCAGGTAATTGCTGGGTCTATTTAAACACATGTTTTTTCCTTAACACTGTGAAATTATGTCTTTTGCCCCTGATGAAGGCTGTCGATACGCGTTGGGCTTGTTGTCTTATAATGTTGTTACTTTAAGCATTATTTGACTTTTTATCTGTTGGGGTGCAATTTTCAAATCCCCATTTCTGAAATGTTTTTTGGTGCTATGTGGGCTGATTATCTTGATTGCTGGGATTCAGTGCAGCATTGAATATATATTTTTCTGATTCTGTTAGGGTTCAATTCTCAATCGATAGTTGAAATTTTCATTACTTTAAATGGTGGTTATCATATGAGTTGTTCCTAGGTATCACCTAATTTACCACTAAGCACCTTTGTGTTTCCATAGTCAATTTGTGTTGCTTTTAAATGTTATGTTGTTGATTCTTTTGTTCTAATAAATTCTATTTACGGGGACCCAATCCCTTTAGTGACCATCCATATACTTATGTATATTGGGTGGTTATAAATTCTTGTCTATATGCATCTCACAAGACGCATGTATCTAAACATGCAAACAAGGCAGTGCCAAATGCAATTAAAAAGGTCTTATTCCATGTAATAATCCACAACAATCAAACAAATAGTATTCACGATACATTCATTCATTATGCTTTAGTAATGCTACATACTATTATGGAAAAATTAATACTCAACCTTTAAACAATATTCAAAGTAGGATGTTACATAAAACTAGCGCAGCCAAATCAAACTATGTATAATAATGTTTCTGTGGAACTGAATATATGTTCATGATAATGGAATTTATTATCATATGAAGTATGAAACCAATACATTAAAGTGAAATTTCATAAATAAATTAAATAACACACATTTCTAAATTATGAAACTTCAATTGTATGTTTTTTTTTATTTAATACATTACAAACTAAAATTAATTTCACAATGGTGATTTCAATGGATAATCTGAAGGTATAACGGAAGGGAAGGGTAAATGAAGGGATTAAACCTCCTGACTCTCTCCGTTCCCCCATTCCCATTTTAACCGCAGAATATCTTAAAAAAACTCATCTAAAATTTAGAGGTGACATGCCTCTGGCCAGTGGCGGAAGTACCAGGGTCGCAGCGGTCGCAGTTGCGACCGGGCCCTGGCATTCCGCCACTGGAGGGGGGCCCAGCGCCGCCGCCAGGTTCCGGCAAAAAGTGCCGGAATCTGGGAGCAGCGCCGCTGGCTGTTCCCCTCCCTGCGAGCGGCCCGCTGGCTTGCAGCTTGGCCGCTCGCGTGGGATGGAAACTAGCTGACCAGCGCACGAGATCTCGCGAGAACTCGGCTGCGCTGGTCAGATGGTTTCCGGTGAGCGGCCAGGCTGCATGCTTTCAGCGGCCGCTCACCACGGAGAGGAGCAGCAGAGGAGCCTGAGGTGAGTGGGGGGCCCTATATACCCATAAGAGCTGGGGGCAGAATATATCCATGAGCTGGGGGCAAATGAGGCATGAGGAGCTGGGGCAGTATCCATGAGGAGCTGGGGCATATCCATCTGGTGCTGGGGCATTATCCATGAGGTGCTGGGGCATATCCATGAGGTGCTGGGGCATATCCATGAGGTGCTGGGGCATATCAATGAGCTGCTGGGACAAATCCATGAGGTGCTGGGGCAAATCCATGAGGTGCTGGGGCATATCCATGAGCTGCTGGGGCATGTCCATGAGGTGCTGGGGCATATCCATGCGGTGCTGGGGCATATCAATGAGCTGCTGGGGCAAATCCATGAGGTGCTGGGGCAAATCCATGAGGTGCTGGGGCATGTCCATGAGGTGCGGGGGCATATCCAGGAGGTGCTGGGGCATATCCATGAGCTGGGGCAGTATCCATGAGCTGGGGCAATATCCATGTGCTGGGGCAATATCCATGTGCTGGGGCAATATATCCATGAGCTGGGGCAGTATATCCATGAGCTGGGGCAGTATATCCATGAGCTGGGGCAGTATATCCATGTGCTGGGGCAGAATATCCATGTGCTGGGGCAGAATATCCATGTGCTGGGGCAGAATATCCATGTGCTGGGGCTGTATATCCATGTGCTGGGGCAGTATATCCATGAGCTGGGGCAGTATATCCATGAGCTGGGGCAGTATATTCATGTGCTGGGGCAGTATATCCATGTGCTGGGGCAGTATATCCATGTGCTGGGGCTGTATATCCATGAGCTGGGGCAGTAAATTCATGTGCTGGGGCAGAATATCCATGTGCTGGGGCAGTATATCCATGTGCTGGGGCTGTATATCCATGTGCTGGGGCAGTATATCCATGTGCTGGGGCAGTATCCATGTGTTGGGGCAGTATATCCATGTGTTGGGGCAGTATATCCATGAGCTGGGGGCAAAAATATCCATGTGTGAGCTGGAGCAATATATCCATGTGTGGCCTGGGGGCAATATATATCCATGTGTGGCCTGGGGGCAATATATGTCCATGTGAGCTGGGGCAATATATGTCCATGTGAGCTGGGGGCAATATATATGTCCATGTGAGCTGGGGGCAATATATATGTCCATGTGAGCTGGGGCAATATATATATCCATGTGAGCTGGGGGCAATATACAGTATATATCCATGTCAGCTGGGGGCAATACTATCTTTTTTATATTGCAGGAAAAAAAGGTAAAAATATAGATTTTTTTGGGGGGGTTGGGGGGCCCTTCATGGATTCTTGCACCGGGGCCCTCAGGTTTCTAGTTACGCCACTGCCTCTGGCATCTTGCCAAGCAACAGCTATCACATGGCCATTGAGAAGCTTGACACTCATGCGAGCATCCTGCCAAACTAATGTTCCTCAATGTAAGCACATTGAGAGTCAATGGCTATAGGTTCGAACGGATCGGTATCTGTCCGTAATCGATATCAGGAACCAAGATCAGCACTCACGGATTTTCGGATTTCCGGAAGTGAGGGAGTTCACTCAGGTCACCGCGTCTATTCAAAATGCATTGAATGCTCACAGTGCATAGAAAAATAAGGTTGAATATAGTTATAAACAGTTTAGAAAATTGTATAAACAGTAATTTGTATAGAACATTGTAAAAAAAAAACAGCTTGAACAAAATATGAACAATTTAATTTCTCCAAAAATCAAATGTATATCATACTGTTACTTTCTTTAAGCAGTTCGAATATTTTTATTTTGTGAGCAAACGGCTATACCAAACATGCAGCAGATGATGACAAATATGCAGTAATTCCGGCATATATAATCCCTTCATTACCAAGTGATTTTCCTAAAAAAAACATTGTCAGAAACCAGTGGTTTTTTTTGTAAAATCACTTTACATTAAATATACAGTAAGAAATATTTGAGTATATTCCCTTTGTGTTTCTTACTGTAAATAACCTATTTGGTGCCATCTACTGGCCAAATGGAGTTACACCAGTTACAGCTGCAGCTGTAACTTATTTTGTTTTACCTGTATCTGCTTGCTGAATTCCTGACATCAGGGCATTTATCAGTCGATTTTACAAAATGTTAGCTCTTTGGACACTATGCCATTTGGGGGGCACCTTCTGCAGCTCGAAAGCAAACAAAATTAGTTTGTAGCAAATTAATTTAACTTGCGTTTGGGCTGCAGATCTAGTTATCTCGATATCAGGGCACCGAATGGTGCATTTGAAGCCCAAGATATCTCAATTTCAGTAGTGAAGGGGTTAACAAACCTGAACTATACATATCTTTTGCAGTGATATATTTTCACAATATTTTATGATTTTTTTTAATGAATAGCATTCTCGGGTAATAAAACAATATGTAAGCACTTACAATACTATTAAACCCACATGAACTGTTCTCATATGCAAATTCATTATCATTGTTTCAAAAAAAGTGCACACCCACAACACTATGCAATAAAATTTACAATACAGAATAGAAATATGGATATATTTTATGACACCTACTTGATCTGATCAATTCACTGTTACAAAATATCTAGTTATGAGTCTAATCTATGCTTAGTATGTATTAGACGTATGCATTCATTTTTGAAGAAATTGTGATTGTAATCACAATAAGATCCCCTGCAGCCTTCTCTAAACATTCCCTCCCAAACCCATTGATTCTTCACTCCTATTTTATCCTTTCCCAGAGCTGTAAAGTGAGTCTTGCCATAGAATTTTAGTAAGTGAGGCATCATGGTAAAAATGTACAAACAGGGGATATACACAGTCAAGGCTATTCAGAGAGCACCAAAATGTCGCACTTCGGTGAGTTCAATTCAGCATTCACCGCAGGGTCCCTGAAGAAAACGTAATGTAGTGTAGACACGCTGCGAGGCAGAGCGGAGTGAAGTCAAGCCTGCAAAATGTTTGCTTCTCTTCGCTATGCTGTGCATCGCTACACGCTCAGTGTGTCTCAGCCTTTATTCCCGCATCGCTAGCTTACCGAATCAGTTTGTATACTTGTTACTGACCCTGCTTGTTCTGAGGACCCGATCAGTTGCCGACTTTGCCTGCCATTTGACTATTCTCTCTGTGTATTCCCTGCCTGTTCTGTTTTCTTCCTGTTGCTACTGGTGAGCGCCGATTCTCACCATATACAGTAGCGCAGTACAGGTGCCTAAACATTGCTGACCCGGTTTTGTTATAGCTGCTGATGTAACTGAATAGATCGGGGATCTCTTCTGCATTACCAAAACCTCCACCACTGCACTCTTCCACAATACCTCAGAGGGGTTACGGTGTGAAGGCACTTGCTGCCACCAAAGGCACAATATTTGGATGCACTGACGCCTGTACCAGATTCATATCATTTTAATATTTGACCGCAGGGTCCAACTCTGCACTCTTCCACAATACCACAGAGGGGTTACGGTGTGACGGCACTGTTGCCGACACTAAAGGCCCAATTTTAAAGCACCTATTGTTACTTTCATCCAAAGCCTGCATAAGTTTCACCATAATTTAGCCAAAAAAAAAGCCCTACACTTGTTCTGCGTGTCCTAAAACGTCTCCTCTTTTCATACAGGCTGCCACCCTAAGCAGTTGTTTATGAATAGATTAAAGGAAAACCATTTACCGTCATTTGAAATGTCATTTTTTTCTTTTTAAATGTTTCTATACATCCTACAAATCCACCACTTCACGGGCAGGTTATGGGGACCTCCTAGGCACGATATTTAAAGGAATTTTACATTTTTATTCTTAACCTTTATTTCATGGAAAACTCACTGTTCCTTTAAAAACTTTTGTTTTTTAACTTTTTGTCCTTGTTTCCTGTCCCCCAGGGCACTACCCAGACCCCCATACACCTTTTATGGCAAATATCTTACATATATGCCCTCTTGGAGTGCACTCTAAAAATCGAACTTTCGAGCCCCATTGGCTTGCATTGAGTTTGGTTCGTGTTCGAGTTCGAATGCGACAACCAACAGTTGACCACACCGGATGCCACTCATGTTAGCTAAAAACAGGAAACTGAGGCTACAATTCACACAGGCTCTCCAAAAGAGTAGAATAGAAAATTAAAAAAACATTGCCTGGTCTGGTGAGTCTTGATTTCTGCAGCAACATTCAGATTGTAGGGTCAGAATTTGGGGTAAACAACATGATAGCATGGATCCATCCTGCCTTGTATCAACAGTTCAGACTGCTGGTGGTGGTGTAATGGAACGGGGGATATTTTCTTGGCACACATTGGGCCCCTTAGTACCTATTGAGCACCTATTGAGCATAGTTCAAATGCCACGACCTACCTAAGTATTGTTGCTGACCATGTCCATCCCTATATGATCACAGTGTACCCATCTTCTGATGGCTACCTCCAGCAGGATAGTGCACCATGTCACAAAGCTCAAATCATCTCAAACTGGTTTCTTGAAATGACACTGAGTTAACTGTACTCCAATGGCCTCCACAGTCACCAGATCTCAATCCAATAGAGCACCTTTGGAATGTGGTGGAACGGGAGAACATTTTTTTTTTTTAAATGCTCAAAAGTTCCTAAAAAATCTAAAAATAAAGAGATTCTTTACTGCAGAATATTATAAGCAATGGTTTATTAGATATTTAATTAAAACGGGAAAATTTTTAACATTGAAGGCTATGGGGTAAAACATTTCCCACAACTTTAACATTGAAGGCTATGGAGTAAAGCATTTCCCACACCTTTTTTAACATTGAAGCCTATGGGGTAAAACATATCCCACACCTTTTTTAACATTTGAAATGAACTATCAAATGGATATCCATTTGATAGTTTATTTCAAATTCGATAGTTAGTCGATATCCAAATCGGTGCACATTTTATTTTTTTAAACTTTATTTGTTTCCTGTCCCCCAGGGCAGTACCCATACACCTTTTTTGGCCAATATCTTGCATATATGCCCTGTTGGAGGGCACTTTAAAATTCAAACTTTTGAACCCCATAGACTTGCATTGAGTTTGAATCGTGTTCTCGTTCGAATTCAAACTTTTTCAAAAGTTCGAGTTCGAATGTGAGCCAAACACGGGGGTGTTCGGACCATCACTACTGTAGAGGTGCTGCCCGGCAGTGTGTGGAATCATATGCTGCATGTTATACTGTAGAGGTGCTGCCCGGCAGTGTGCGGAATCATATGCTGCATTATTATACTGTAGAGGTGCTGCCCGGCAGTGTGTGGAATCATATGCTGCATTATTATACTGTAGAGGTGCTGCCGGGCAGTGTGAGGAATCAAATGCTGCAACTATCGAACTTGAAATGAACTATCAAATGGATCAACTATCGAATTTGAAATGAACTATCAAATGGATATTAAGTAACTATCGAATTTGATCGAAACAATACGAAATTACAGAATCAGCAATGGAACCGAAAAATACGATGTCCGAAATGACCGAAATGGAATTGAAATCATGAATGGAATGAAAATGACTTGCGATTTTACAAATTTCACGTTCATACGAAATAACAAAATTATTTTGTTTCGGATCGGAAAAAATTCGGATGCTGTGTATTTCGGTGCCGATCCGATTCGGAACATCGGACGAATCCGAAGCACCGAATCGGCCCGATTCGTGAAAAAAACGAATCGGTCCGAATCAAAGCGCACATCCCTATTAAATATTAAGCTGTGTCACGGATTTTGTACTTGAGTCAAATTAAACAGTGAAATTAAACAGATTTTTTCATAAAGTCCTTTGCTGACTATTACTTGTATTGTAAATTAAGATCAATTTGATAGTTGATATTAATTCAAAATTTGATTTCAAATTCGATAGTTGATATCAAATTCGATAGTGTGGGAAATGTTGTATCCCATAGGCTTCAATGTTAAAAATATTCCAGTTTTAATTCAATATCTAATAAATGCTTATAATATTCTGTAATAAACAGTCTCTTTATTTTTAGATTTTTTTTATCAATTTGAAATTTGACCCGAAATTTGAATCGATCCGAAATTTCGAATCGATCTGAAATTTTGAATTGAAATTTTGAATCGATTCGAAATTTCGTGTGGTCGAAATTTTGGATTCGGGATGCCCTCAGAAGCACGAAAATGGTAAATTTCGTAGGAAAAGCGAATCTGTACGAAACAAATTGCACATCTCTACAACCCGGTACTAGCAAGGTGTACCCAATAAAGTGACCGGTGAGTGTATACATTGCAGGTGGTATCCTAAATGACATTTGATTTATCCTTACACAAACACAGCGTGTACCTCTAATTGATATTTCAGTTTAGTTATAGTGTAATCTAAACCACCTTTTTACTTTGTTTAAATAGTTAATTTTTTGTATATAAAATAATTAGGTTTTTTAAATGTGCCGTGTACTTTTTCACTGTTTCATAAGTACATTATTTTGTCTATATAAGTTAATCATTTGTTGGTGCTGTTATTTCTCTAATCTTGCAACACTTCTTTCACAACCATTTATTTCTCAGTCTATTTTAGTTTGGTTTTTGGTATATTACTTTTGTGTTACACAACTCAAAACTAGAAATACATTGGTTTTCCCAGATGATGGTCCTTTGGAAAATAATCATAATTATTGGACTGCTTCAAAACGCCCTTTCTGTCCATTTCAACATACGTGTTGTACTCTTGTCGAATTGAAAATAAAGAATATCAATAAAAAGTGCAGCTGATAAAATAATACATCCCAATATCTGTCTGTGACAATGAATGCTACTAGTTGTAAAAAAACAAAAAAAACCTCTATTATTAAGTCGTTAAAATTGTTTATTGGCATACTATTTAAAATTTAAAAAAAATGATAAATATATAAATCATAGCATCCTAGATTACTTATTTCTCCTACTCAAGCTCGAGCCAATATTTTGGAAGGCATCTATCCTTTCTGCCCATGATTGTAAATTCCAAAGCCACTCTAAAGTCAAGGTATCTGTCAAAAAGAGAATTGATGTTGTGGCAATATCCTCTGCATTTTGCATCAGCTGTCCTTTTGTGTTATTGTAGCAGCTGCATACACAAAAAAAGTTATATTATTGGAACATATTAATTTCACAATATACATGGATATTTACATGTTTTTTCTGATTAGCCTGTAGAGATAAAAAAAGTAAATGTATTTAAATTACTTTAGCAAGGATCTATCTCATACATATACTGTATATGATTACCCCTCGTCCGCTAGCTATCAAGTGAAATGCTAGACGTGTGACAGATTGCCTCTTGATATTAATAATTGTTAACAGATGTGCTGAGGACTGATTTCACATTAAAATATGGTATTAAGTATGTGACGAGATTACAGCATTTAGATACTAATCATATATTGGAGCAAAAGTAAGATTCCATTTTCAATAGGGATATAATTTTCAATCATAACAAGAGCCACCTCAAGTTTTTTTTTTCTTAAAGAGAAAAAAATGAAATGTCCTATTTGGTTTATTTTATGTTGCTGATATCTTACATTTGCTTTGTTTTTCTTTTGTATGTTTAGTTAACCCCTTAAGGACAGGTGGGTGGCAGTCTTGAAGCAGCCAACTGCGCGCTGCTGTAGGTAGGGGTCTAGGCGGCTCATAGAAGTCAATGGTGCATTCTAGTACGCCCCGCATCTTCTATGCCCACCTGCCACAGGAACGACATGGTAGTCCCTGCGGTGGGAAAGGGTTAAGAAAATATTTTGCTCTATATGTGTCGCTGGCTGCATCCATTTTGTGATCTTTTGTGTTGTAAACTGCCTCCCCCACAATATCATTACCCCCCTTGGTCCTCACTTTGGGGTTTTGGTCATATAGGGCCTATTCCATAGTTCACGCTAACATGGGAATGGAAATTGGGAAAATCTGCACCTGCAGATTTGCCCGTAGCATCCCCATGCTAATGTGCTATTCCGGGGCAAGCGCTAGCTGTGCACCTTGCCCTGGATCGCAGCACAAACCGCAGTGACACTTGGGGTAGCGCTTCCGTGTCACTGCAAGTATCACCTCCTAAGTCCATAGGACCCCATGGAGGCTTGCGCTTCCGGGCCGTGAGCCCTCCACAATCTCACTCTTGCGATATTTTATTATTATTATTCTTTATTTATAAAGCGCCAGCATATTCCTCAGCGCTGTACAATAGGCACAGTATAGATGGGTTACAATACATTGAACAACATTTGACAAACAGTACAGGAGGAGATGAGGGCCCTATTCCCGTAGGAACTCACAATCTAGAGGGGTTGGGGTTGGAAACAGGAAGAGAGGACTGCAAGGTGAGTGTGATTGATGGTTGCGTCAGTGAGTCGGGTGGTTGGCTTCCCTAAATAGGAACGTTTTAAGGGAGCGTTTGAAGGAAGAGAAATTAGGGGAAAGTCTGACCGTACGAGGGATAGCGTTCCAGAGAGTGGGGGCTGCGCGTGAGAAGTCCTGCAGTCTATCATGGGAAGAGGTGATGCGGGGAGAAGCTAGGCGCAGGTCGCTGTTTGACCTTAGGGAGCGGGCTGCGGTGTATTTGGTGATTAGTGAGGACAGGTAGTGGGGAGCTGAGTTAGTGAGGGTTTTGTAGGCAAGGATAAGGATTTTGAACTTAATTCTGCAGTGGATGGGGAGCCAGTGAAGGGACTCGCAGAGGGGAGTGGCAGAGACAGAGCAGCAGGTGAGGTGGATTAGCCTGGCAGAGGCGTTCAGGATTGATTGTAGGGGGGAGAGGTGGGAGAGAGGGAGGCCAGATAAGAGATTATTGCAATAGTCAAGTCGGGAGATTACCAGGGCGTGTATGAGTTGTTTTGTGGTGACAGCGGTAAGAAATGGCCGAATTCTGGAATATCGTGAAGCACCATGGAGTGATTGGTGGAGGCAGATTTGGAACTATTTGTTCCCATCTCACTCTGCTTGTGGCCTGAAGAAGCTGTGCATCGAGCCACCTTGGGATGAGAGGTGAGTATGGTATTTAATTAGGGGGGTTAGGGGGTGCTAAATGATTTTGCATTTGCAGAATCATTTAACAACTTTTAGGACTTGCTAAAATTTTGCCTTGCTTGTCCTGACGGTAATTTGCATCTGCACTTTGTAATAACTCACTTATCGAGATGCTAAAAAATATTGCGCTCCGCATGTTAGGTATAGGAAATGTTTATGTACAGCAAGCTTGTGCAAGCGGCAAAGCGCAAAACATTTCCACCTGAGTGTAGCATCAGGATAGGAAAATCAATGGCAGACTCATTGTATTGTGTGTAATGTATTTAAAGAACATCACCAGGCGGTAGATTAGAAGTCCTTTAAGCTCCCTGTCATATCTCATTCAGCTGCCATCTCTTATCTACAGTAGCCTAGAGCAGTGTTTCTCAAGCGTTGGGTCGGACCAGGGGCGGACTGGGTCACAGGGCAAGTGCCCCGAGGCCTCTCTACAGCCTGGGACCCGCTGATGCATCTTACCTGCAGCAGCGGGTCCTAGGTGGTGCAGCTACCACTGCCTCCCTCACAAGCAACCGTGAGCCGGAAGTTCCCCGCTTGAAGGAAGTTCCGGTGCGCAGTTGCTAGTGAGGGAAGCAGGGATAGCCCTGCCCCCTCAGCTACAGGTCCAGCCACCACGCACCACCTGGGACCCGCTGCATCAGGTAAGATACTCTATACTGGCACGATGGGGGGAATCTGTAATGGGAAGGTGTGGGGTGGGACTGGCAGCAGCTCTGACTGGCAGCAGCTCTGTACTTCCAACAGGGACTGACATGTGCCCAGAGCATTCTACTACTGGATACCAACACCAGGAGCCACTGTGCACATCTCAGTGAAGCAAAATGCTGTTGGGTAAGGGGGGTTGCTCCATGTATATTTGATTGTGTTTTTCCCTTTCTGTTTGTCTGTCCTTTTGTTAATCTCTCTGTTTACCTATTTATGCAGCCTTCTTTCTGAATATCTGTTATTCTGTCGGTCCATCTATATCTGTGTGTCCAGCTGTGTATTTTTCCATCTGTCCTTGTATCTATGTCTTCCTCTCCATTTCTCTCTCCTTACTCTCCCTCTCACTCTCTCCCTTTTACTCTATATAAATCTCCCATTCATCTTCCTTTCCTGCCTTTCCCTTGATGTGATAATCCCTTTTGTGGGCTAAATTATAGTGTTTCAGAAATTCAATTATTTTTGGGTCGCCACTTAATGCCCAAGAACAAGGGTGGGTCCTGAGGGTCCACAGGTTGAGAACCACTGGCCTAGAGAACAATAAGGTTATCTAAACATTCCATCCTCCTACTCACTATCTGATGGATATTGAAGATTGAATAAACACGAGCCACAAATAAAGGGCTGTATTAACAGCTTCGCGCAAAAGTGCACCCGCAGTGCTATTTCGATAAACGTTAAGGCGCGTAAATTAACGCTGGTATTACAAGCCGTGCGCATTTTTTCATCTGTTAAAAAATAACACGCGTAAAAAAGATGCGCAAAAACCACTGAGCTTAGAAATCGGTGGGCGGACTGTTTTTTCACGTGATTCAGCCAATGTGAATTAAGAATCACAATTGTCTCCCGTTCAGTTTTTGCGCCTGTCAAAATCAATCTGAGTATATATGCGGCAGTAATAATAAAAAAACGCACAACTTCTCCATTTTATTGTTTGGTTATGCGTAGAATGTGTAACTATACTGTGCTGTATTTTTTTTTTTGGGCTGGTGTATTTGGTTTCGGCCAGGACGTTCAGATTTGCAGTAACCACCAGCTTTTAAAAGACGTTAAAATTCTGCAGGCAAACGTTGTCTGTTAAAATTTGCACTAAGATTGTAATACCATGCACGCACCAGCGCACAAACGCATTTGCGCTCACAATGTTGAGTATGGGATGCGCGCATGAACTTGCGCTCGCGCAGGGTCACTCGCGTTTTCTGTTAACACGCATTTTGTGCGCGAACGTCGTAATACGACGTTCAGCGTGAAGGGTTTTGCCCCTCGCGTTAATGTGTTTTTGCGCACGCGCAAAATTGTGCGCGAAGAGTGTAATAGAAACCCAAAAGCTTTTGGTAAATATTGCATCATAGGAAAAATCCAGAGAATGGGACTCAGAGATAAAATACCTAATTTTATTTTTACTTTTTACTTGCAATTACTTCAAAGAAAAAAACCCAGCTGCATGTGTTTTATAAAGTTGTTTTATTTGTAATGCACAAGTTATCTAGTTACAGTTTATGTAAGTGGTAGTGTCCATTTAAAGCAGTGTTTCCCAAACCTGTCCTCGGACCCTCAACCAGGCCAGGTTTTGCAGATCACCTTGGGGAAATGCAGACTGAATCCTGCAATCACTGAGCCGCAAATCATATCACCTGTGCTGTGCTTCAGATATCTGGCAAACCTGGCGAGGCGGAGGGTGCTGAGGACAGGTTTGGGAAACAATGATTTAGGCTGGGGTCAGACCAGTGCACTTTTAACGTGCGTTCTGGCGCACATAATCACGGCCGCACTAGCAGCAAATGACGGGCAATGACGGCCAATATACGAAGTACGGTCGCACGAAAGTCCGGCCGTGCAACGCAAGTGGAATTTGAACGCATTTTTTCGAGAACGCAGAATCGCTAGTACGGACGTACAGAGTGCGCTGCAGCGGCATAGCGGTGTGTGTGTGTGATTTGGAGACGTCAGACCCTGCTCGTGTCCGGCCAACATAAAGTCCAGACGCAAAAAGTTTCCTGGTTTGGATCCGTAAAACATCATGCACGAACATGCGCATCGTATGACCGTTTTCGCCTATTCCCTGAAAAAATACGTCAATGCGTTCGGACGCACTTTTTAACGTTCGCGTGTAAAAATGCTTTCGTTTGACCCTAGCCTTAAAGGATTAAAACTTTACCATTAGAAAGATTTGTTTAATTTGGGATGATGAGTGCCAGAGATGTTTAGGTTATTGCATAGCAGCATATTGTTCATTACACCCAGAAAATTTGAGCTAATCCGCTTGTCTTTTCAATGTTGCTTACACAATATGGATAATATACATTCTTTATGTACTCTATATGACAACTGTGCCTCTTATATAATTATAAATATAAAGAAATACATCACCCTCCCCTTTTTAGGATGGCTATATTATGTTCTTGATGACAAGAGGATAATCTGTTGTAGAAAGGGAACTTTGATAGCCTGGTAATGTATTCATTTACCATACATTTATCTCCGTTGTGAAAAATTGTAGCTGCGCTTTTATTTTAACCTCTGTGTTAACGGCAGGTAATTAAGAATGAAGGAAACATTTCTTTGTAATATCCTTTGGAAGAAGTTCAAATTATATTACAATTAGAATTGGATTAATTTTCTAAGATTAATCTTTTTATGAGCTACACGATAGCAGGCATTGAATGCAACATTAATGACACGTAAAACAAATGCTGACTGGATTTCCAGCAGTTTTCATTATGCTGAGTTAGAGTATAGCAAGGAATTGCAAGTAAGTGTTCTTTTGCTTGGTCTTTCTCTTAGTTAAATCCTATTCTACTCAATTGCCCAATCATATTACTCCATATCGTAGAAAAACAGGTCTTTCACATTTTTACTATGAGACTGAAAAATTTGTTCCTGACCAATCTCACACTTATAACACAAACTAATTATGGAATAGCCATTATGCAGAGAAAACGGTGTTGCATCTATTCCCTACCGGGGCGTCTGCATCAACCCAAAGTATGCAGCCCACTTCATGTATAAAACATAACAAGAATAAAGGTTGTCATTTGCACTCACCCCCACAGCTCCATGTGAAACAAAACAGAGGTTTTGGTTTACTTGAATGGCCATTAAAGTGTAAGCCCACCCGCCACGTCATGGCACCTCTAGTCAGGTGGGTCCTAACCTAATGAAACCAAGAGCTCCTTTCTAAGCAACTAACCCAGGACATACTTGAAAACTAGAGAAATCTCGATGTATTCTTCCTGGTAAAACTCTTTACAAATAAATAAATAAATAATGCTGCTTCTCAGCTAAGAGACAGGCTGTGGGTCTATATTTATACCCTCAAACATTTCCACTTTGGGATTGAAAAAGAAAATGCAGAAATGGGCAGCAGCAACAATGACCTGGCTGGGGATACAATAAAATATACATATATGCAGAAAAACAGTTTTGTGCTTATTCCCTACCAGGGTGGCTCCGTCAACCAGAAGTATGCAGCCCACTTAATGTATAAAACTTAACAAGAAATAGCCATTATGCTGACAAAGTGCTGGTTACTTTTAACAGAAAATGTGATCCAGAATCATTATCATCTTTTAAAAGGACCAAACATTGCTTCTTTCCAATAACCTCTGCTCCTGCATGCATCATACCTGCCTGATGTGGCCGGTACTTTTTTTTTGTTTCTATACATTATTTTGAGAATAGAGACTGAATATGTGTTGTTCCAGAAGGAGTAAATAAATCTATGGCAGGTATAGTAAAGTAATTTGGAGTAATTCCTGTGTGAAGTGTAACATTTATTTCCCTGCCATGTATTTGAGCAAATAGTGATTTCATGCCAGTTATATTTTCATGCCATTTGTCATGTCACTTTAACATTGAACCTAAAAGACACTAAGGTCAGTATCATCAACATTCAGCAGCAGGTTTGAGGATGACATGAGGCGGCTCCTAGAAATATTACCAGATCCATAAGTAGACCTTATTGGGCCTGCAAAGAGAAGTCTTTGCCTACCCCCTCCACAACTCTACCTTAATGAGAGAGATACTTAACAAGAACGTGAGAAAGGCTCTGCCTGAGAGACAATTTGTGTGAGCAAGAAAGCCTGAGTGAGCCTTGGAGAGTCAGTGTGAATAAGAGTGTCTGAGTGAGACATACAGGGTTATTCAGAGAGCGTGAAAAGCAGGAGAATGACTGGAGAATGAAAAATTCTAGGTCAAAATAGCCAAACCAGAAAAATTCTCCCTTTCATCTCACTTTCCAAATTGGCTATTTTGACCTAGAATTTTTCATTCTCCAGTTATTCTCCAGTGATTCTCCTGCTTTTCACGCTCTCTGAATAACCCTGATAGTCTATATGAGTGAGACTCTCATATAGACATACAAAGGCTTTGAGTGACAGTATGAGTGAGCAAGTGAGAGTATGACCATGTGTGTGCGAGTGAGTGACTGAGTGGGTGAGAGTCTGTGTGAGAGTCTTTGAGTGATGTACAAAATTGGAAAGGCTGCACTTATTTGTACATATGTTTTTTAAGGAAGCTTCTGAGAGGCCAATGAGCATAGCATACAAAGTATACAATATTCACAGCACTCCAAATTCATTTGGTTAAGTATGTTTAAGAACACCTGACTTGGAAATATTTTATGGAGACTAGGTAACAAGATATGAGCATGTTGCATTAGCCTGTCACAATACTAGTTTACTCCCTCCCTGGCAGGTTCTCCACTATGCCGACCTAATGACTGTTCTTTTGTGGTATACCCACTGGGATATGCTTTCTACTGGAGCCACTGATGGGCGGTTTCAGGGGAGTTTCAGCAGGATATCCGGAGTGACTAAGACTGACTGATTAAGAACTCTGGTAAGTCATTAAGGTTTTTGTTAGGCAGGGTGTTTCGCTTCCCCAGCTTTGCAAACTTAAAAGTGGTGAGTTTGCCTGATATTGGGCCACCTGCAATATTTTAACACATTTTAAAATACTACAGGTGATGCCAAACAGATTTGGGCCACTTTGAAAGGGTTGTTTAACACATTTATTTCCTCCGCACAAAGCTTCTTCATGCGGGGGTACAACTTGGTGGCCATTTTCGCCACTAGGTATAGGGACTTGCACACTCCGTGTATGTGAGATACTAGACTTATAAAGGCTGATTTCTCAGGGAATCACTTAGCTGGTCACTTGCATACACTTTTGTCCCTGTTGTCCATTAGCTCTTTCAGGGATAGGGACTTGCTGCCTCTGTAGCAGAATAAATAAACTTCTGTTTTCAACTGTTCCCACATTGAAGACAATTGATGGTACCATTGTGAGGGTTGTCAATCCACAAAGTCAATGAATGTGTTATACTACATCAGTTACATCAGTACCTGCAAAGATCATATCCGTTCCTAAGGTTCAATGAACATATACCTTCACAAGATGATTATCGGCTGTGAGAAAAGGAAAAGAAAAAAATTGAAAGAGCTTGGTATCATCCTGTCAAAGACCTCGTTTAACAGCAAAAGAATGCTTCGTGCACTTAGGCAGAATTCCCACTGTGTTGAGAGTTGCGTTGAGAGCTCCTGATTTTGAAAAGAACTTTTATATAGTTTCGTTGTTGGCTACTCAGATACAGAATTCAGCACAAATTTAAATAAAAAATCTTGATTATTGGCAAGGAAAAATACAAAAATGTCATAGTCCTCTTTAAAAAGAACAAAAACGACATAGACAGGATAACCTAAATAAACAAATAAAAATAAAATCAATAATTTAAAGTGTTGAACTTGTAACTAGAAGAAATGCATTTCTGCAGGAATGAATGGAATTGGGTTATTACAGGCTCAGTTTCAACCAACTCTACTCCCAGCTGAAACTATTGTCTCTCCCCAGTTTCATCCCTCCTAATAGCTTTCATGCCATCTCCTTTCATTCTAATGCATTTCTTTCACATCACCTTCACATCCTAACCTATTTCACCTGTTCCCTTCACACTCTATTTTCTTTCTTTAAACAATGTATAGTGAGCTGGAGTATGTTGGGGCCCAGCACAAATCACCATTACATCATATATGGTACTCGTGGTAGAATATACTTTAACATCAAATGGTTCATACAATCACTTTTCATCACAATGTGTCTAAGCCCAAAAAATAGGAAAAAAATTGGCTACTGTGTGAAGTGAATTAATGATGATTATTTCAATGGAATAAAACTCACATTTTTCTGAGCCTGTATAAAGGACTCCAATTTTCCCCTACAGATCTAGACCACAGCAAATATGTGTCTGCGGGACCCTCTACAGAGACCGGTGGTAGCAGAGCCTATAGCCAGGCTATAGAGAGCAAAATCCAAGGCTGGCTACACACCTAGACTCCCAGCCACCATGACTTTGTTCCCTTCCACGCGAAGCTAAAGCTAAAGTCACCCATGTGGTTCTTACCTTCTCTGAAGAGACAAGGGGTTATTCACAGAGCACCGAAAGGTCGCTGACACTTTGGTGCTCTGACGTTCCCTGCACTTCGGGGAATCAAATTTCCGCACCCTGTGGTGAATTCTGCATTCACTGCAGGGTCCCTGGAGTGTGGGGACAACCTGCCGAAAAAAAAAAAGACGCAGAACCAGGTGTAGCGATATGTTTAAAAAGACTGTTCTGCTGCATTTACTTGAAATGGCCACCAGAGGGAGACAGAGACCATGGAAAGTTATGCTGGACAAACACAAGGCACTAAACTACCTTTTCCATGATGCTTTGCGTAAGGACAGGAAGTGGGTGTGTAGGAAAGGAAAGGCATCACCAGCCTCGTGGAAAGCATGCTCAGAGTTAGCTGGGAGCTGAAAGGAGAAGGAAGCAGGCCGAGCTGTGGAGGATAGTGACCAGGCTAGAGCGCAGGGGCTACCTCGCTGGTGCTGGGGGATCGGGACAGTGACCCTGCAGAGACCTGTCTATACCCACGCTGCGATCAAGGCAAACAGAGGACCCGAGTGAGGGGTACCGCAAGTCCATTGGATGGGAGAGCAGGCGGTAGCTGGACAAGTCCGGGTGGGAGCAAGGAAAGCCAGACAACGGATCCAGTAGCCAGTATCACAGCCAGGCATTAAGCGGAGAGACGTCCTGGGTCAGCGGAGCCTTGGTGATCGAGCGGATGGGTGAGAGGCCTCCAAGGCCGGTTTATAAAATCAAGAAAGCACGCTGCTGTTTGTTTCCAAAACCCACAGGGCCCCAACTTGACTAGTCGAAGACATCGTTATAAGTAATTCACTGGCCAGTTGAATAGTACCCGGGTACCATATACACACACGTACACACCCTTTACATTCCGGGACTTAACCTGTGCGGGACTCATTTGTTACGAATCGGAACAGGGGTTAAAGATACGTTCCGAATATATTTTTCTCTTTTCTGCTGCACGTTTATCGTAATACGAAGAGATTGTATTTTTGGGTTTCGCTACGTGTCCCCTTTTTCTGAACTATCGGGAAATTGCATTTCTTTTCTGTTCGGTTGCGAATATTTTATATTTTCCGAAATACGAAGCCTCGTGTTTCGTTTCTTTTCCGCTACGCGTTTTACCGTGATACGAAAATACTGTAATAATACTTGTGAATACCGTGTCTCAACATCTGCTTATTATTTTAGTAAACTATTTAAATGATAAAAACTCACAACTGTGTTGGAGTATATTTATTCCCTAGTGCGGGGAGACTGACCCGTGGTTCATTTTCAGCGGCTCCTCCGGGAGTGAGCGCTACACAGGCATCAGGTGTTATTATCGAATCGGATTTGATTCGAAAATACACCGAGAACCGACTGCAAGTATCGGATTTGATAGTGTCAAGGGGTTTGCGATTCTTTCTTTTAAAAAAAATAAAATCACTCAGGAAAATCAGATCCGATCCAATGATCCGCTGAACCTGAAATGAAAAAACTGACAAGCCGCCGGACAGGGTTAAAAAAAAACAAAAAAACGAATGAAATGTCAAAATTGAACCGCTGTTTGCAAAAAAACTACTCAACGAAAATGTCTGGAATTAACATATAAGGTCCTATGAATGATAATAAAAAGGTCTGTTACAGAAAAAGAAAAACAACTAAACACCACTAAAAATTGCCGAAAAAATCCCGAAAAATGCCTAAAAGATCCTTAATAAAAATCAATAAATAAAAGAGACTTTCTACTGCAGGAGCAACCTCGCTCCTCCTGTACTATGTATGTTTGATTGTACCTCCAGCCAGTTCATCACTGCAGCTGTTTCACTCCGTGTCTTTGTTTTGTGATCCCAAAGTGGATTTGTTTCTGGGAGGGCATTAAATAAAGGCCGACCAGTCTACCTCATGACTGAAAAGCAGCATGAGCAGTTATGGTTTGCTACACAGCAGCCTGTGGTTTCATTTTTGGATAGGAACTCACCTTCACTAGAGGTGCCGTGATGTTTGGCAGGTGAGCTTACTCTCTTAGTGGTCATTAAAAGAAACCGAAGCCTCTAATTGTGGTTTCACACGGTATAATTGGAATAACCGCAGATGACACCTTTTTTTCTTGTTATGTTTTATACATGTTGTTGGGCTGGATACATTTGGTGGTTGCAGCCACCCCATCGGGGAATAGGCGCGACCCCGCTCCTCCTGTACTATAAAAGAATAAATGGTTTATTAGATAAAAACAGGAATATTTTTAACATTGAAACCTATGGGTTTCGCCTGATTAAACCTGCCGAACGAAACCATCGAACAGCAGGAGATTTCTTTGACATTTGTCTGCTGTTCGGTGTTCTGTGAATAGATTAACCATTGCTTCTCTATGGGGATTTCACTGCTGTCGAACAGGCACCGTACTTACTGGGAATTCGTCAAAATTTGGCAAACTGTCTGCTCCCTGAATAGCCAGGTTGCCAGGAAATGGCACAGTACGGGGAAATTCACTGGTGCCATTTCAGGGCCAGATCGGCTCTTTGTGAATAACCCTGAAAGTGTTAACCCTACAGCATCTTTTAGTGTTGCTTCCCATCATATTTTGATTTCTGACATGTACTGTAGTTAATTCATATTGATATATAAAAAGAGTATATGCATAATAATACAACACTGGTTGATTGTTAGGGAACATGGTTGTGCACACAACAAGATAGCAGGTAAGTATATTAAACATAACATTCCATAAATATGTCTACATAGCTGACTTTTTTCCATTGTTTATATTTCTGCACTAAGTTCTATAACTGATTTGTTAACCCACAAATCATGATTTAACTCATTAACCACTGAATATCTATAGAAAATTAAATCACTATGACCTGGATGTTAAATAAGATCGTGTGTCTCCAATTCTGAACTGAATTTAAACAGTTTCTCATTTGGGAATGCAGAATCCGAAATGAAAGCAAAAAGGCTCAATATTCAAATTTATATACTATTTTATCACCTCTAAACAGTCAAATCTAGTGCACATTTTAACATGTATTGATTATACATGATAGAAAAATGTAACCTGAATGCAACCTTCAAATGTGTCCTATGTGCCCTGAATTCTTATCTTTCACTCAAGTTCTTCAATAAAAGTGTTTTATAGTATTGTAACATGTTTGTGTTCTTGTGTGTGTTGGTGTTATTGTGTACGCAGGTGTGAGCATCTTGTATTTAGAAACAAAGACACCCCATTATACAATCGCTCTCCTGACCACCTTCCCACTCTCCCTCTCATTCTGCTGCTAATGATGCCTTTTTATCTGCGGCTCATCTTCCGCAGCTAATGGAGGCTCAAACGGCTCTCTTGGAAAAGGCGATCACAATAGGAGAGGTCGCAGATGTGATTGCTGCACTAAAACCCAAAAAAGCGCCGGGCCTGGATGGTTTCCCTGCTCATTATTATAAGGTCTTTCTCTCTGTCCTTGGACCTTACTTAGTAACCCTCTTTAACTTAGTGCCGGGAGGGGGCATATTTTCCAGAGGACTCATTGTTGGCATCGGTGATCGTATTTCCTAAGCCAGGTAAGGACTTGTCCAGCCCAGCGGGCTACAGGCCAATTTCCATGTTGAATCTGGATATTAACATTTTTGCTAAATTAATGGCCAATAGGCTTAATGCGATCTTACTGGACTTGATCCACCCGGATCAGGTTTGTTTTGTACCTGAGCGCCAAGCGTTTGAAAATACACACCGGCTGCGGATGCCCTATGGTATTTGGAACAGTCGAACACGCCCTCTCTGCTCCTTTGTTTGGAAGCGGAGAAAGCATTCGACGGCATTGAATGGCCTTTCTTGTTTGGCCTCCCGGATTGTATGGGGTTTCCCTTGTCCTTTTGCACAGCTGTTCGCACTTTATATCATAATCCCAGGGCTGAGGTGTCTGTTCTGGGAACTCTTTCTAGTATATTTTCCATCCATAATGGTACTCGGCAAGGTTGTCCCTTGTCCCCCCTTCTTTTCGCCCTCTCACTGGAACCATTGCTGAGGCATATTAGGTCCTCTTCCGTTCTGTCAGGTATCCCTCTGAGGAATGAGGAATATGTGGTATCTGCGTACCCGGATAACCTTTTGTTAACGCTAACGTGCCCGGAGGTATCACTGGCAGTTGAATGACTTACTTTTTGTATTCTCGACCCTCTCCGGATATAAGATCAATCTAGATAAGTCAGTTATGCTCCCCTTCCACATGTCTGATTTAGGGTAGCGTCCACTACTATGCCTTACATTGGCATGCATATTCCGAGATCATATGCTAATTTTTATTCTGTCAATTATTTGCCATTGTTTGTGTGACTTTGGAGGGATCGGGAAGCCTGGGACAAAAAATGCATCGCTTGGTTGGGTCGCATTCACTGTATAAAAATGAATCTTTTACCACGACTGTTATATTTGTTCTCAGTGCTACCAGTTCCTGTCGACCCGAGTGACCTGGGTTCTCTCCAAATTGGCATTGACGCACTTATTTGGCGTAATTGCAGGAGGACGGTGGCTCGGTTTACTTTGTATAGGTCTCATAGCTCTGGGGGGGTTGGGTCTTCCCAATCTCCTGTGGTATTACCAGGTGGCACAACTCGCCCAGGGGGTGGTCTTACACAGCCTTATGAAAACCCATCATTGGCTGTATTTTGAGACTGCTTTGATGTGGCCAGACTCCCCTAGCTCTAGCTTTGGTCAATAAGCCCCATTGCCCTCTATTACTCACGACATGCCCGTCCCTGCGTAACATGATTTCTCTCTGGGATAAAGTATCGGTCAAGCGGGAGCTTTGCCGGGCTATTTTACCATTGCTGCCTTTGTGGTGGAATCCACTTTTCCAACCAGGAATGACTCCTCAATTGTTTGAAGGGCTGGCAGCTTGTGGTGTGATGAGGATTAAAGACATGCATGATGGTCGAGACGTATAATTCACTGGCGGCACGTGGGAACCTTCGCCCTTTTGATTTTTTCCGTTATTTACAGCTCCGTCATTTTTCTGCATCACCGGAGCTACGAGAGGCGGCCACCTCTCGCCTCACTTTTTTCGAGACTTTGTGCCTCAAAGGCAGCCCACTCAAAGGCTTAATATCAATCCTGTATTATCACCTTTCTACTCGCTCTTCTTTGCCCTTACTAGGATATTTACTGGCGTGGGAGAGGGAATTGGGTTCATCATTGGACAATGAGGAATGGCAGGTTATATGGGAGGCCAACGCACGGTTTCCATCTGTACGACTTTACAGGAACAGTCGATCAAGACACTTATGCAGTGGTACACTGCTCCGGTCTTCCTTCATAAGGCTAATGCTTCCACGCTAGCAGTCTGTTGGAGGAATTGTGGTGCCCGAGGCACTCAAGCGCACATGTGGTGGTCGTGTCCGGAGATATCCAAATACTGGGACGGAGTGCAGGCCTTGGTGGAGCAGGTCTTTGGCCGGTTGGTACCGAGGGGTCTGAGGACCTACTGTAGATACTCGAGTATACGGCTAGATTTTGGTGACAAAAATTTACCTTAAAATTGGAGGGGTCGCGTTATATTCGAGACACCTGCATAGCGTGTAAAAAAAATAATGATAAAAAAATAAAACTTGCCTTGCTCTGGATCCCAAGTATCCCGGAAGTTCCGGAAGTCTCGCTGAAGTGAATGCAGACTCCCTGATGCTTGCAAACACTTCAGGAACTCCCGGATTTGGGAGAGGTGGGATCCATCACTGCTAGAGGGTACTGTTTAAGCCAATCTTTCACCTCGCTCGCCTCCGCCGGCCATTTAAGCGCAAGTAAAGCAAACGGGTGGCCGGTGGCTTCATACTTAGTAACAACTGTAATCATTCTAGAGCAGAGCACCCTGACCCGAGAGGTAGCCTGACTGTGTTAAGAGCACCTGGAAGGATCTTAATTGTTTACCGATACAGTAAAATTTTGCTCCCTGCGTTATATTCGAGTCTTAAGTATTCTCTCATTTCCATAATAAAACTCTATCCATCGTGTTATATTAGGGTCGCGCTATACTCGAGTATCTACGGTATTTGTTTGAAAAACCTGTTCTGGACCTTTCGCATCATCAAAACCGCCTATTGGCCAAGCTCTTCCTGGCAGCATGGAAAGCGATTGCAGAACAATGGAGGTCTCCGGTCCTGCCACCCCAAAAGTGCATCCTTCAGATTATGGATCATGTGCAGTTGATGGACGAGCTTTCGGCTAGGATCCACTATACCATGTCTTCTTACCTTAAAATATGTGACGCCTGGGACTCCCCCACATAGATAGTGGGTTTATGCGTTATATATGCATGTGGTTGCCATGTTTCTGATTCGTTGCTGTATAGGCATCCCGCGCCCCCCTCCCCTCTTCTTTTCCCCTACCGCTCTGACCTTCTATCTTTTTTCTTTTCTCTTTTCTTAATTTAAAATATGAAAAATTTGGAAAGTGTTTGCTGCTGCCTGTTGTCAGCTGTGGGGCTGATTTGGCCCGGAAATGTGATTTGATATATGAATATCACTTTCTTTAAAAAAAAAAAAATCAAAAAAAAAAAAAAGAAACAAAGGCACTAATGTTTTCATATTGGACATTTTCGTGCATATTTCTAACCAGATATAGATCACTATCTAAAAGAGAAATTAGACAGCAAAACTTTGAAATATTATTTTCCCCTTTATAAAATGCCAGTGCACTGTTTTGGAAAGTGTAGGTATACAGAAATGTGTGTGTGTATTGTGAGTCAATACTTAACGGGACTTATTTTTTTATATAATGATAAAATATGCCAGCACTACAAGATTACCCCCATTTAACATTTTAATGAGCAAAGCATTGCTGTTGATATTATCCATGGGACTGCCATCCACATTAAACCTTTAAAACAAAGAGGTCATATAGTGCTTTGGCCAAAAGAGGCAAACACTGTCCAGACACAGTTATAAAATTTTATTTTCACAATCTAGTGGAGGCTACTTAACATATTAAAAGTGTAATTGAATTGGCAAGGCAGAGATGTACCACGTTATTGCTAACAATGATTTTTAGTGCTTTGCTATTGCTCCCTTTTTATTCAAAAGAACTAAAATAGAGAAACTTTTCATCACAATATTTTAAAATTGCTAGTTTCTAAAGAACAAATATCTATGCTACATCTTTCCACCCTTTACACAAGTATACAGGGTTATTCAAAGAGAATCAAAAAGTCACCATACGTTCGGTGACTTTTCGTTCTCCTCAATTCAGTTCGATTTGGCGATCCCATTTCGGCAACCTTGTGGTGTATTCAGCAAGCACCACAGGGTCCCCGAATTGCAGGGAAAAGTCACCGCAAACCTGCTGAAGATTCACCGCAAAACCCGGCGAAGTCACACCGAAAACCCGCAAAAACATCTGGATTAACCCCACCGAACACGTCAGAGAAACCCGAATAGGAGCCAATCACAGCTCAGAGCAGCCGCCGGAAAAAGCCGACACCGCAGACGAATGGAGTGAGAAAAAAACCACCGTACGCTTGAATGTTTGAAAAGTGAAACGCTGTTTGCAAAGAAACTACTGAGCAAAAATGTCTGAAATTTACATATGAGGTCCAATGAATGATAATAAAAAGGGCTGTTACAGAAAAAAGTAAAGTTAAAAACCAAAATTCGGAAATTTTCTCTTTGAAAAAATCTCGAAAAATGCTTAAAAGATCCTAAAAAATCTATAAATAAAGAGACTTTTTACTGCAAAATATTATAATGAACGGTTTATTAGATATTGAATTAAAATGGAAATATTTTTAACATTGAAGCCTATGGGATTCGCCTGAATAAACCTGCCAAATGAAACCCCCGAATGGCAGGACACTTCGGCAACTTTTCACTGCTGGGCTTTGCTCTCTGAATAGCCAAAGCATTGCTTCTCTATGGGGATTCACTGCCCTCGAACAGGCACCGTATGTGCAGGCAATTCGCCAACATTTGGTGAACTGCCTGCTCTCTGTATAGCCGAATGGCCAAGAAAGGTAACCGAACGCTGATTTTCAGCATTCGGTTACCATTCGGCAGCCATTCGGATCTCTTTGAATAACCCTGATAGTAAATATAAATATATTATAGACAAGATATGTAGTGTAACAATATTATTTTGACGTAATTTCCTTTCTAGTCAACAATGAGCTGTATTATTGTACTTTTGTGTTCTGGGTGATTCTTTGCTATATTAACAGGATAACCAAATTAATAAATTTAAATGACTATATCACGAGGCCAATGACTTTCTATTGTTGCACCACAACTGATTTTAAAATATAAGACAATCAGGGTTATTCAAAGAGATCCGAAGGGCTGCCGAAAGGGAAACGAACGCTGAAAATCAGCATTTGGTTACCTTTCTTGGCCATTCGGCTATCCAGAGAGCAGGCAATTCGCCAAATCTTGGCGAATTGCATGCACATACGGTGCCTGTTCGAGGGCAGTGAAATCCCCATAGAGAAGCAATGCTTCGGCTATTCAGAGAACAAAAACCAGCAGTGAAAGGTGTAACGTTGGGGGCTTCCAGCCTCTCCAGTGTGCTTGAAGGCAGCATGTCTGATGCTGCTCGCTGACCAACACCCGGTTTAAATAGAGACAGGCAGGGAGGTGGCTGCATGAGGCGCGGCTTGAGAGGGGGGCGCAGTCTGGTGAAGGTCTTTAAAAACCCACAGTTCCTTCTAAGCAGTGCCAGATCGTGGTTATCCATACCTGAGCTCCCTGTTCCTGAATTCTCTCGTGATTTAACCTGTTATTGACCTCTGCTTGTTTTCTGACCATTCTGCCTTCCGTTGCCCTAGACTATTTTCCTTGTACTACGCTACTGCACTGATATCGACCCGGCTATTCCATTTGACTATTCTATTCTCTGTATTCCTGACTCTGGCTCATCTAACTAACCCCGTGTTGCTGACCTGGTTTTGTGTTACGACATTGTCTTTGCTTAACCCTTTCTGTCTAGCTAGTATACTTATACCTTGCCAATTTTTAAGGACCAGACAGTTAGGGATTGTTCTACGGCTACTCTGTTGGTAGCTTTTTGGCTCTGTGGAGTGTTGGGCTTTAAGGGCTGCGTGGTGGGATCCGGGAACCGTGACAAAAGATTCCCAAAATGCCCTGCCATTTGGTGGTTTAATTCGGCAGGTTTATTCAGGCGAATCCCATAGGCTTCAATGTTAAAAATATTCCCGTTTTAATTCAATATCTAATTAACCATTGATTATAATATTCTGCAGTAAAATGTCTCTTTATTTATAGATTTTTTAGAATATTTTAAGCATTTTTCGGGATTTTTTATTTAACTTATTATTTCTGGAACAGTCCTTTTTATTATCATTCCTTGGACCTCATATGTAAATTTCAGACATTTTCGCTCAGTAGTTTCTTTGCAAACAGCGTTTCACTTAATTGGTTAATCCAGATGTTTTTGCGGGTTTCAGTGTGCGTTCGCCCTCGTTTTGCGGTGAGTTTTCGGCAGGTTTGCGGCGACTTTTCCCTGCATTTCGGCGGCCCTGTGGTGCTTGTTGAATACAACGCAGGGTTGCCGAAATGGGATCGCCAAATCGAACGAATTGAAGAGAACGATAAAGTCACCGAACGTGCGGTGGCTTTTCGATTCTCTTTGAATAACCCAGAATGTGATTTATATTTACTAAACATGCATGCACTTTTGACCGAATTGAGATTCATCTGAAATTTTGACGATTCGTCAATTTGGTTCACACCATGAATAATTGAAGGGATATCTCAGTGAATGTAATATAAAACCAGAATGGAGGTGCATCCATTTTACTTAAGGATTATTTTTGAGACCAGTGACCGCAACATACCAAATTCACAGCACTCAACTTTAATATAGTTTTAAAGCTCTTGGAAACATCTAATTTAGCAAGAAACTGTAGGGATTTGGTTACAAAATATAGAATACAGTCAAAAGAATAGGTGTGGCGCACCTATTTCTGTGTCAATAAAATAGTGGTCAATCTTATCGGGTGAATCTTTCATTGGTTTCCTTGAAGATAACATCGACCACCACCCCCCTATATTTATTTATTTATAAAGCATTTTACCAGGAAGGATACATTGAGATTTCTCTCGTTTTCAAGTATGTCCTGGGTAATATATACCGGAGATATCCGCATGGGAAGGCAATAGGGTGGCCTGAAATGACCCACAAGCCCCTTCTGAGAGCCCAGTCTGTCTCAGAGTGAGTGAGAGATATACATCTGAACGAATATGCTATATATGTTTGCATAGGGTGCACTATGTATTTCCTTTTCATGTGTGCAGAATGTCTGCATTCAGCATGAACATGCATAAAGGTGCTTGTGAGACTGATGTAAGCATTATTTTACTGAGAGGGTGGTGGATACATGGAACAGCCTTCCAGTTGAAGTGGTAGAGGCCAAAACAGTGAGTGAATTTAAGCAGGCATGGGATAGGCATAAGGCTATCCTAAACAAAAGATAAATCCAGGTAAAGTATCCATGTAATTGGGCAGACTAGATGGGCCGAAAGGTTCTTATCTGCCGACATTTTTCTATGTTTCTATGTAAACAGAAAGATCACAAAGCACGCCACTCCAAAGTGTTTCATTTAGGTGGAATTTAAGAATAACCTACTTGGACCTAGTTACAAAATATGATCATACATATATAGCGTGAACTGATAATCAGTTCAGAGGAGCACCATTTTTGTGTTAGTGGTTTTAGTTCTTTTTGGTGCACCAACAAGTACAATTTGCAGATTCACTGCATTAAATTGAAATCAGAGTCAATCAGCCCCACCGGCTCCTGACCCCATACCATTATTAAATTAATTAATATTTAACAAATTAAATATTTGCAATATCAAAGCATCACACAGTTTAGTAGAATTTCAAGAGATAATAAAAAAAAATAATGAAGACTTCTAAAAATGAGAAAATCAATTAACGGTGAAGGAAAATGAGTTTTTGTAGGTGATTACATTTAGGATGACATACCTTTATGGAAATGAAGATTTTAGACTTCCTTGTTTATGGATAGTGTTTCCTGTAATTCCGAGTCAGTCAGGCCTATCCCTAGTCATAATCCACCACATCTCATGGAATGATGCAGGTTTTCTGCAAAACGACACTTTGCTCGGCAGTTATGTACTTGGTATAGCAAAGACACTTATGTATGTGTATATATATATTTGAGTTGTGGTGGAGGGCAAAAAATTAGATAAAAAGCCTCCACACTGTAATTAATAAGGTTTATTATTACAGAAGCCATTTGCACATCACAGCAATTCAATCAAGTGCATCACAGGACTCCTGTGCTACATTCCCCATATACAGCACAGAACTCTGGGTAAGACATGCAAATGATGTCTGTCTCACTTTTTTGCATCAAGGGTCTGCTTTCACACAGAAACCTTCTATCAATGCCATGCCATACTATATGGCTTTTTTTAGCAGAGATCAGGTATATGCAACTGGTCAAAGCCACTGTTGGACAGCACTGTTTTGGGTTTATTGGACCCTCTTCAGCAGGAGCTAGGCATGACCAGTTGCAATTTGATGCTTGCCCAAGCATTGATTGAAGGGTTCTGTGTGAAAGCAGACCCAGGATGCAAAAAAGTGAGACAGACGTCATTTGCATGTCTTACCCAGAGTTCTGTGCTACATATGGGTAATGTAGCACAGGAGCTCTGGGGTGCAACTTTTGCAATAATAAATATATATATATATATTTATATATATATAATGGTCCTAAATCGTTATGCTGTTATTGTAATTACTAGGGATGAGCTGTTCAGTTCGATCGGTTCGGAGTTCGATTCGAACATCGCCTGTTCGTATGTTCGCAAGCTCCAAACATTTCCGCGTGTTCACCGCATGTTCGCCCACAATGCACCACAATGGACCACAATGCACTTTTCCACTGGCCTGAAGCTTGTAATTGGCTACAGCCATGCACCTGACCACAGGTCAGTGACACAAAAATACGAAAAATACACAAAAATACGAAAAACGGTCGATATTCCGAAAACGTACAATTCCGAAAAACGAAAATTTCCAAAATTACGAAAAGTCGATACAAAAACGAGCAAAGTGACACAAAAATACGAAAAACGATCGATATTCCGAAAACATGTACAATTCCGAAAAACGAAAATTTCCGAAATTACGAAAAGTCGATACAAAAAACGAGCAAAGTGACACGAAAATACGAAAAACGGTCGATATTCCGAAAACATGTACAATTCCGAAAAACGAAAATTTCCGAAATTACGAAAAGTCGATACAAAAGCGAGCAAAGTGACACGAAAATCCGAAAAATGGTTGATATTCCGGAAAAAAAATGTACACGAAAAACGAGTCGAGCCGAACCGAATCTAAACAGAAATCGGTCGAAACGAGCCGAATCGAAAAGTTAAAAAATCCGAAAAATCGAACCGAAAAAAAAAATCGGTGCACAAGCCTACTTTCTTTTTGTTTTGTGGTATTACAAGTAAGGTGCAGGTCCTGGATCTGAGGTTATAGGATGAGGGAACTGCCGGGGGAAGCAACATATTCAGGTAGGGTGGTAGCTTCCCAGAAAAGCTCTTAAACACCAGGTTGGAAAGGTGAAGGGTGCGTCTAGATTCCAGCGATGGCCAGTTTAGTTCTTTTAACATGTCGCAATGGTGGGTCATGTAGTTACATTGTAGCACAAAGCGACAGAATGAGTTATACAATGTAGTAAGTTTCTGGAGGTGTGTTTGAGGGGCAGCTGCATACACTACATCTCCGTATTCAATGGCTGGCATAAGCATTTGTTTTACAATCTGCTTTCTTACCGTGGGGCTCAGGCAGGATTTGTTTCTGTACAGGGCACCTAGTTTGGGGTTGAGTTTAGATGAGAGTTTGTCGATGTGGGGACCAAAAGATAGATTTGGGTCTAACCACATACCTAGATATTTGAGAGAAGTGACTGTGGTCAGCGTGCCATTTGATTTTTTCCTGACACATAGATGGGGTGTTTTCAATTTGTGTAGTTTAGGTGCGGTTCCAAAGAGCATTGTAACAGTTTTGTCAGTATTTAGAAAAAGTTTGTTATCTGCGATCCACTTTTCTACCCCTGTGAATTGCTCTTGCAGCACTGCCTCCAGCTGTGGGAGATTTGGTTTGCTGGTATAGATTACAGTGTCATCTGCGTACATGTGTACAGTTGAATCTTTGCAGACATTGGGCAGATCGTTTATGAATATAGTGAATAGCAGAGGGCCGAGTATCGAGCCTTGGGGTACTCCACACGTGACTGGGAGGGGAAGGGAAGTGCTGTCAGAAATGGACACAAATTGTGACCTATCAGACACATATGATTGGAACCAGGTTAACGTGCTATCACCAATACCAGAGTTGAATCAGAGTTCTGTAAATCTTTAATCTATATATCACTCACCATGTCAGAAAGACCAAAAAGGACAGGCAGACGCTCCCAGGCACAGATAAGAGGGCAAGCAGCCTCTGTGTCGGGAGGCTGTGCCTCTGGTCGTCGTGGACTTGGTGCATCCTCTGCAGGGGCACGCTTGTCCTTTCTAAATGGTGCTGGCCTTCTTAAGCAGCAGCAACATACAGAGGATTTGGTGGATTGGCTAACCAGGCCATCCTCATCCTCTGAGTCCTCTGCCTGCCAGGCTTGTAGTACTTTACAGTCCACCTCAGCTGCCAAAGCATCTAATGCAGCCTCCATGTCCACAGCTACTCCTGCCGTAGCCTCACTATCACACACGGAGGAGTCAGCTGAATTGTTTGACTACAATGACATTGACATGTTGCTTCAGGATGCGCAGCAACTACAGTGCTCTGATTCAATCTCTGAGGTTGAGGGGAATATAATCAACCTAGAGGAAGGTGGTGCCAGTGATGACACACAAATAACTGGCACTCATGTTGCCCCAGCAGCTGCAGTATACTGCCAAGTTGGCTCCAGTGACGAGGAGATAGGGGGTGATGACAATGATGATGAGGTCACTGACTCCATCTTGGTGCCTGATCGAACAGAGGAGTCAAGTGAGGAGGAGACACAACAAACATGAGGCACAACATCCTCTATGACCAACCGTAGCACTAGCCAGTCCAAGGCATCAGATGTCAGAGCTGCTCAGGTGCAGGGCGCTGTTGTCTCAAAGCACACATCCAGGAACTCTGCTCTCTGGGAGTTCTTTAAGAAATGTGCAGCAGACCCCACCATTGCTATTTGTAATCTATGTCAGATGAGGCTCAAGCGTGGGAAAGACACCGGACACTTGGGTACCACGTGCTTGAGGTGACATATGACCATCTGCCATGCATCCCGTTGGCGCAAAACTTTGTGTAGGTCCTCCTCACCTGTCTCTACCCCCACTATATGTCCTGCCATGTCATTGACTCCAACCTCCACTGACAGGGATGATGCTACAGTAATGGATGTACCAGGTCCTTCCTCACAATGTGACAGCATCCCATCAGCTGAAGATTTGCGCAGTCAGATTACGTTGCCACAGCTCCTGCAGCCTAAGAAAAAATATAGTCCCAACCATCCCCAAGCACAGCGTCTAAATGCCAGCTTAGCAAAATTAATCGCATTGCAGCTGCTGCCTTTCCAGCTGGTGGACTCTGCTCCCTTCCGTGAATTTGCTGAATGTGCTGTACCACATTGGCATGTTCCAAAACGCCATTACTTTTCACAGAAGGCCATTCCAGCACTATACCAGCACGTGGAAGACAATGTTATGGAGTCATTGGGAAAGGCAGTCAGCAGCAAGGTGCATGTGACTTTAGACACATGGTCCAGCAAGCATGGACAGGGCCATTACATTTCCTTCACGGTACACTGGGTATCTCTGATTGCAGCTGGGAGGGATCCAAGACGGGGCTCTGTGCTAGAACTTGTTCATCCACCACACCTCCAGAAAGCTGCTTGTATGAGGTCTGTCTGCTCCACCACCACCTCTCCCTCCTCCTCCTCCTTCTCTGTCTCTGACAAAGTGGCAGTTAAACCGAGTTTAAGTGGCAGGGGCTACGCAATGGCTCAAGCAAAAAGATGCCATACTGTGCTTGAGCTGGTTTGTTTAGGGAACAGGAGCCACACCGGGCCAGAAATTCTGTCAGCTCTGCAGGGGCAGGTGCAGAGATGGTTAACACCATGCCAGCTTTGGCTGGGAATGGTCGTCTGTGATAATGGCAGCAACCTTCTCTCTGCCCTACGCCTGGGTAAGTTGACGCATGTACCATGCCTAGCACACGTTCTAAATCTGGTGGGACAGCATTTCCTAACCAGGTACCCAGGGCTGGCAGAGCTTCGCAGCCAGGCCAGAAAAGTCTGCAGCCACTTCAGATGGTCATTCCCAGCAAGTGTTCGCCTGGCAGAAATTCAAAGAGAATTCCACCTTCCCACAAACCGTCTGATCTGTGACATGCCCATCAGGTGGAACTCGACATTAGCAATGCTGCAGTGTATGCACAAGCAGCAGAGGGCCATCAACGAGTACCTGTGTGAGTATGGCACAAGGACAGGTTCAGGTCAACTTGTTTTTTTCCCCCCGCAGTGGCTGATGATCAAGGATGCATGCATTGTACTGTCACCATTTGAGGAGGCAATGAGGAAGGTGAGCAGGGACAGTGCATGCATCAGTGACACAATTCCTTTAGTGTTCCTGCTGGAGCACACTCTGCGGGGAATTATAGATGTGGTTCTAGAGGCAGAGCAGCGGGAAGAAGAGGAGGCCTTCCCTAGCTCTCAAGGCCACAGTCTTTCCGCAGACAGCATTCCAGCGGGTCCTCCTCAGATCAGATAGGAGGAGGATGAGGAGGATGAGGAGGAGGAATATTTAAGTAGTGGGGGCATTGAAGGTGGGAATTCCTTAGGGGAGGATTTTGTGTGCCCAGAAACCCAAGGACTAGTACGTGGCTGGGAGGAGGAAGTGCACTATGGGGTCATCCTCCTCATCGACCAGGAAGACTCGGAAGATAATGCCACCTCCAACCTACGCTGCATGGGCTCCCTTATCCCGCAAAGCCTGGTAAAGGACCCCAGGATTCGTGCTATCAAGGAGAGGGATCATTACTGGTTGGCAAGCCTTCTTGATCCACGATACAAGGGTAAAGTTGCAGAGCTCATCCTGCCCACACAGAGGGAGGACAGGATGAAAAAACTTGAGGACGCTCTAAAGCGACACTTGTGTAACACCTTTCCATGCACTGGTAGGTTACCAGGTAATTACACAGGTGCTTCTGAGGCTGCGGATGATCAGAGGAATAGAGGTGAAGGGGGCTGCTTGATTGATGCCTTTTAAAAAATTTTTAGTCCATGATGCCCAGGGACGTCAAATGTAGGCACCCATTGCCAGCGTCTTCACCGTATGGTGCAGGACTACCTAGGGGCAAGGGCAGACCTGGATACCTTTCCAGCAGATGATCCACTGGCTTACTGGGTGTTGAGATTGGATCACTGGCCAGAATATAGCCAATATGCTATGCAGCTACTAGGTTGCCCTTCATCCAGCGTGCCTCCTGAAAGGACGTTCAGTGCCACTGGAGGTTTTGTCACAGACAAAAGAGTGCGTCTGTCCACCGACTCTGTAGACCAGCTGACATTTATAAAAATGAATCAGTCCCGGATCAGCAGCTATCACTCCCCTGATGCTAAATGCTGATGTAACTGAATAGATCGGGAATCTCTTCTACATTCCCAAAACCTCCACCACATCACTCTTCCACAATACCACAGAGGGGTTACTATATGATGGCACTTTCTGCCACCAAAGGCACAATATTTGGGTGCACTGACGCCTTTACCAGATTTATATAATTTAAATTTTTTGGACCGCAGGGTCCAACCCTGCACTCTTCCACAATACCACAGAGGGTTTGTGCTGTGACGGCACTGTTGCTGACACTAAAGGCCCAATTTTAAAGCACCTATTGTTACTTTCATCCAAAGCCTGCATAAGTTTCACCATAATTTAGCCAAAAAATCACTAAACTTGTTCTGCGCGTCCTAAAAGTTCTCCTCTTTTAACCCTTTCGCTGCTGAGGCTTTTCACACCTCTGTGCTGAGGTCATTTTTACCGGTTTCGCTCATCATGTTTAAACGCGTTTTGAAGCCTTATTTTAATATATGACTCAGACATATTATATATCGTTCTTTCCGGCAGACTCGGCAGATTCATAATATGTCATTATTATATGTATACGTCATGTCCTGTCTGTATATTATAACAAAAAATGCAATAAAATTAAAATTTTCAATAATTTACAATGTGTAAAGTGGTTTTTTTTCACATTTTAACATGCGATGGTTTGCGGTTATACTTTCTATAGGGTGCGCTTGTTAAAAAAATTAGAAATGGGGACTCGTTACATTTTTTTTGGGGGGGAAATTTCGCATTTTAACCCCTTAAGTGTGGCTAGGTGTCGTGTGCAGGTCTCTGATGGCGATGTTTCTATACATCCTACAAATCCGCCACTTCACAGGCAGGTTATGGGGACCTCTTAGGCACGATATTTGAAGGAATTTTATGGGGGGTTTTTAACCCTTATTTCATGGAAAACTCACTGTCCTTTTAAAAACGTTTTTTTTAAAACTTTTTGTCCTTGTTTCCTGTCCCCCAGGGCACTACCCAGACCCCCATACACCTTTTATGGCAAATATCTTGCATATATGCCCTCTTGGAGGGAACTCTAAAAACCGAACTTTTGACTCCCATTGACTTGCATTGAGTTCGGTTCGTGTTCGAGTTCGAACTCGAACTTTCGAAAGTGTTCGAGTTCGAATGCGAACCAAACACGGGGGTGTTCGGCTCATCCCTAGTAATTACCAACCAGTTTGATGCTAATAGCTTTATCACCTAGAGCTTTGGTCTATTACTTACATACCATACTCGTACTTGCACCATCACAACACTTCCTTAGTCACAATGATTAAGCTTTTCTAAACCATTATTCCATGCCATTGCAACATTATTACTGACCAACCTGATACATTAAAATGTTACATTTCAATAAAAAAGTAGATGAACAAAACTGAATGAACAACCAGAAAATGGAAATGTTATATTTGAGTGCTGACAGAATCAAAACTATGTGATATTTTAAAATATGCTCCTTTTAAACGAATATCTTCGATATATTAACTGTAATAAAATGATTAATATTAATACTTAAATACTTAATAAATTCAGCTACTTAAAGTAGTTTCCAAAAATTCTTGAATAATCCATTTTATATCCAAAAGTTTTGCTATTCATAAATTTAATCTTACTTTATTTTTGGACAACTGCAGTGCCGCATACCTATAAAGATTGGAAAATTACACCAATTTTGTACATTAGCTTTGCTACCTGTGGTTGATTGATATGATTTCTTGAAGCAATAAAAGCAAATTCACAGTAATATACATTTAAAAAAGGGTAAAACACCATAAAGTTATGTTGTAAGACATTAACATACTGCTGTAGTTATATTTGCATCTTTTTAAGTTACGTTTGCGAAGTTGAATGTTATAAAGCCTTTGCAACAAAATTTGTACTTTTAGAGGTAATGTATCATTAGTGCACAACTTCATTTCATTTCATAAAACTCTTTGAAAAGTCTTTTAAGGTGGGTTAGAATTTCATAAATTTTTATTTAACCCATTCACCACCAAAGATGTGTAAACTCAATTTCCATTGTAATACAATAAGTATCAAACTTTATCATATACGTAAGATCCCTTTTTCACACCTTTTTAGTGCAAATTTGGTGCCTCCTGTGACAAAACTAAAATTCCCAGTGAGATCTAATTCTGTTTAGGAAGAGTAGCCCTCAACCTCACTGTAACAAAATGTTCAAGAAACAATACTGTAGCATTACAACAGCCAGAGAGGGTGCAGCTTTCAGGGAGAGCTCTAGGATCACTTACTGGTGTACAAGGATAAGATTCAGGTGCTTATAATGAGTGAAAAACCCTGTTCAGTACAGATACAAGGTGTTTCTGTAATTTACATATACAGGCATTATGCCACATACAGATATTTTTTTTTATTCTATTGGTATTTTTGGAAGCGGCATTGATAATAATCTCATTATGATCGATACAAATAGTAATCTGACCATTATTACATTATACAAAGGCTATTTCTAAATAACCTGCCTGCTGATAATGCAGTCCATATTATCAGACCCTAGGGACGTCACCTAGAGATTAGTTTCTTTCATCCCTGCAATATAACTGTGAAGCAGTGTTTCCCAAACCTGTCCACAGGACCCTCTGCCTCGCAAGGTTTGACAGATATCTGAAGCACAGCACAGGTGATATGATTTGTTGTTCAGTGATTGCAGGATTCAGTCTGCATTTGCCCAAAGTGATCTGCAAAATCTGGCTTGGTATTGGGTCCCAAGGACAGGTTTGAGAAACACTGCTGTAAAGGATAAACAAATACAAGAACTGCTAATTTCCATTATGTAAACATTTTAACTTTGGATGATGATCTACTGTATATGCAAAAGTGCTATTTTATCTGGTATTTAATTGATAACTATAAATCCTCTGTATTAAATAAATATTATGATAACAAATTTTCAACTAAAAGTACTTGGTAGTGAAAGGTTTAATGCAATGCTTCCCCAAGCAGCTCCCTCATCCTATAACCTCCGATCCAGGACCAGCACCTTACTTGCAATACCACAATACAAAAAGACAGTGGCTCGATCCTCATTTTCCTACAGAGCACCACAATTATGGAATAACCTCCCAGACACCATCAAATCTTCCCCCAGTCTTAAGTCACTCAAGAGCTCCTTACTAACATACCTCAATACAGAATGCACCTGTAAACATGTAACCTAGTGACTAGATTTCCTACATATTTATTTTCTGTTAATCTGTATATTTGTGTTGTTTTTTTAATATCTTGCATTGTATTTCTGTAACTGTAACACTTCAATGTTCTTGAACCCAGGACATACTTGAAAACAAGAGAAATCTCAATGTATCCTTCCTGGTAAAATCCTTTTATAAAAAAATACCTGTCCTCAGGACCCTCTAACAAGCCAGATTTTGCAGATCACCTTGAGGAAATCCAAACTGAAACCTACAATCACTGAGCAGCCAATTATATCACCTGTGCTGTGTTTCAGATATCTTGCAACCTGGCCTGTCAAAAGGTCCTGAGGGCAGGATTGGGAAACACTGGGTTAATGTCTATTAGTAACCAGTGTGGATGGGTTTGAGTATGCTATCCTCACGCTCAGTTTGCTCTTTTGGACGTGAATCCTACAGAACCAAAAGTAATAGAAATGAACAGTAAAGTAAAGTAAATTGTAACTAGTTGTTGACTTTACCCCTTCACTAATAAGTTATTTTCAAAAACACATTGGGCCCTATTACAATCTTCGCGCAAACGTTTGCGCCGGCGCAAAAAAACATTAACGCGAGGGGTAAAACCCTTTGCGCTGAACGTCATATTACATTGTCAGCGCAACAAATGCACATAATCGTCTACCGCGGGTGAATCTGTGCGAACCCTGCGCGAGCGTACTTTGCTGCGCACGTCCTATACTTAACATTGTGAGCGCAAATGCATTTGTGCGCTGGTACGCGGATGGTATTACAATCTTTGCGCAGGAATTAACGCATAGTCGTTGCGCGCATTATTTTAGCAACTCCTAAAAGCTGGCGTTAATGGCAAATCTGAACAACCTGGCTGAAACCAAATACACCAGCCCAAAAAAAAAATCTGCAAAGTATAGTTACACATTCTACTCATTCCAAACCAATAAAATGGAGAAGTTGTGCGTGCATTAATTATTGCTGCAGCATATATGCTCAGATTTACAATACTTTGACAGGTGCAAACATTTAACGTGAGATAATTGTGGTTCTTAATTCTGATTGGCTGAATCGCGTGAAAAAAACATTCCGTACACTGATTTCTGCGCGCAATGTTATTGCGCGAGCATTTGTGCGCGTCCGTTTTACACGTTTTATTGCTCGACGGATGAAAAAATGCACGAGGATTATAATTCCAGCGTTGATTTCTGCACGTTAACGTTTAACGCTTGGCACACAAATTCACGCGTTGCGCGAGCATTGCGCGAGCGTTTTAACGCGAAGCTTGTAATAGGGCCCATTGTGAAGAACCAGTGTTTTTTTGAAAAATAACTTTTAATTGATTATACAGTAAGAAATATTTGGATATATTCTCATTGTATTTCTTACTGTAAATAACATATTTGGCCAGAAGATGGTGCCATCTGCTGCCAAATTGAGTCACAGTCATTACAGTTGCAGCATGTGTTCCCTACATCGGCTCCTGAATGTCCAATGTCAGGACACTCTTCAGCCGATTTTACACAGGTTTAGCTCTTTAGGCATTATGCTCACAAAAATAAAACTTTGGGGCACCTTCTGAAGCCCAAAAGCAAAAGAAATTTGTTTTCAGAAAACAAATTTCATTTGTTTTTGGGCTGCAGAGCTGCAGATCTAGATCTCGGGCACCAGATGTGCCTTTTGAAGCCTGAGATATCTCAATCTCGGTAGTGAAGGGGTTCAGGAAAATTAGATGTATTAATCAATTTTATAATTAGTTTATTTTATTGTTTTAATGAGAGATTTGGAGAAATACATATATTTACACCAAGAACTAGTTCCGCTCCAGTGAGAACAATAAGCTTGCATTAAAAAGGTAAGCAAACGGGCTGTATAGGATATTTTCTTTTTATTCACATTCATTTCTTTAAAACTAACTTGTGGTTACATGCTTTGGCATTGAAAGGGTTAATGAAACATAATAAAATACCACTATTTTAAACATATCCTAAGATACCTAATAGTATCACTTGATGATCCTTTGCTAAAACAATGAAATTGTAAATCAAAATGCAAGAACTGAATGTCAGATTTAAATAGCATTTTTTTATTTAAATGGATCACACAGCACATTCTTGGATTACATCCCAGTTACTTTAATGGAATTGTTTGCACCTCAGTTTATTGGGAGTGTGAGTTGTGATCTTTTTTTTTTTTAAATCATTTGTGTCACTGGAAAACTACATTATTATGTGACCGAGTAAGCTGATATAAGAAAATATTATCCTCAATAAGTACTGAAATACTTTGACTGCCATGACCTTCATGCTAGAATGACAGTGGAACTTATTTCTGCAACGCTTTAGCCATTCTGCTCATCTGAATGCACAAAATCTAATATTGAATATGCAGCCAATAACAATTTTCACTAGGAAGGAGACCAGTCACTATTATTTTTTTTCAGAACAAGGATTGCTGTTCCATTTCAAATAACATTTTATGCTAATGAGGAAAACCTTTAAATAATTGTATATTTAAAATGTATCATGTAATGAACTAGAATGTATGGGGATTAGTCACTGAGTGATGTTTTTTGTCTTAGTGCAAACAACAGTGTTGTTTCAACCGCAACAAACCTTGACATTTGAAAGAGAGAATGTCCAACGATGGCCAGAGAAGATTCATCAATGAAGCTTCTCCGTCTGCTGCTTGAATTTCTCTGTTGTGAAACACTGAAGTTTGTCATGGCTGCAATAGCAGCGATTTAGATCATTGTTTGCAATGATGACAAACAGCAGTGTTTAGTGAATAACCCCCTATGTATTCAGAAATATTTTAATCCCTTCACTCCCAAAATCGAGTTATCTTGAGTTTGCATTGTAATATATTGAAAACCACTCATTAGTTTATCAAAAGGCAATTTTCACACCTTTTTAAAGCAGGATTAGTGCGTCCCCTGTGGAAAAACCAAATCATTTGTTTTATGTCTCTCCAAGGACCCTGGAGAGACATAAAACCAGCTGCAGATAGCAGCCCTAAGGCTAGCGTCAGACGAATGCAGTCATCACGTCCGTGTCACCGCACAGTTTAACGTCCGTTGTAGCATTGATTTGTGATCAATAGAGACCAACACACGAAGTACGTGCGCACGCTCCATGCAGGTGGCAACGTACGCCATTTAGGCCTCGACGTAAAAGCGCTACGACGGACACCTAGAGCGTGCTGCGTCTGGGCAGCGGCATGTGTGCATGATGACGCGAAATCAGACGCAGTGCATTTGCGACGTCCATCACGTTGACGCTCAGAAGTTTTTTTGGTCTGACTGACTGTACCTGTCTTTTAATTTTGATGATTCCCACATTTCCCTTTTTTTTCTACATCCGTCAAAAAAAAGGACCATGTTGTATGTACAGTATCTTCTGTCAGTACGTCCGTCCGTTGTGCACGCATGCAACGTGCGCTCAGACTGCATTCGTCTGACATTAGCCTAAGCCTCACTGTAACAAAAAAGTTCAAAGAGATTACTTCTGCATTACAGCAGTCAAGGAGAGGACAGAACACAGAGAGCTCTGGGGTGACTCACTGTTGTACAGGGATATGATTCAGGGGGTTATAATGACTGAAACTCCATGTACAGTACAGATACAAGGTGTTACTGTAATCTCCATATACAGGCATTATGTCACATACAGATATTATTTTTATTAGGCTTGTGCACCGATTTTTTTTTCGGTTCGATTCGGTTCGATTTTTCCGATTTTTAAACTTTTCGATTTGGCTCGTTTCGACCGATTTCGGTTTCGATTCGATTCGGTTCGGCTCGTTTTTCGGGGACATTTTTTTTTCGGAATATCGACCATTTTTCGTATTTTCGTGTCACTGTGCTCGGTTTTTGTATCGACTTTTCGTGATTTCGGAAATTTTCGTTTTTCGGAATTGTACATTTTTCGGAATATCGGCCATTTTTCGTATTTTTCGTGTCACTTTGCTCGTTTTTTGTATCGACTTTTCGTTTTTTCCGAAAATTTTCGTTTTCAGAAAATTTTCGTTTTCCAGAAAATTTTCGTTTTTCGGGAAATTTTCATTTTTCGGAACGTCTGTTCTCCTCGTTTGACACATTTCAAGTCCATTTGAAAAATCCGAAAATATTTCGTTTCGGCTCGGAAAACGTTTCGGATCTGACATTTTCGGATCTAAAAATTTTTGGAAATTCGGCCGCATCCGAAAGCACGGATCGGGAAATTTCGTGAAAATTCCGAAATTCCGAAACCCGAAACGCACATCCCTAATTTTTATATTGGTATTTTTGAGGAAGCTGCATTGCTAATAACCTCATTATGATCACTACAAATCCCCATAAATAGGAGATCTGACCATTTTTATTATTTATCTTTATCACAGTTACTAAATCTTTTCTGCCTGTATGTTAATAATGCAGATCCCATTTGAAATTGTGTAAGATACAGGATACCATCTAGAGCTAAGAATCTTACAGTTCAACAATATTTATGTAATAAACATTTCAAATAAATTTATGTAGGGATAAACAAATACATAAAAAATTAAAAATGAGGAACTGAACAGAATTTTAATTTATTTATCTCAGAATAACAATTTCTGTACGAAACGTCTATTTTACGCTTTATTTAATTGTTAACTTCACATCCCATGTATCAAATAATTGTTACGATAAAAAAAATTCAACAAAAATTGCTCGGTAGTGGAAGGGTTAAACAGATAACGAGTCCTATATAATATTGCAAACTATCTTGTTTGCATATATGGTGGAATATTCTTATTTGCAGATTTTTTTTATTTGCTCTGAATCACTTGAAGTATTTACCAATACCGTGGGAAGGGCGAGTGATCTTTGGGTGCACACGCAATACGCAAAATGCATGTAACACATGACATGCATTATATATGGAAAAAATGTCTATGTCCCAAAAAAGCTGGAATCTTGCTAGATTACTATATTATACCCTGGAAGTAACTTCATAGATGCGGTTTATTTCAGTAGTTCAGCATCAGCAGTTTTCTTTCTTTTAAACAGGTTATCACAGCATGTTGTCTTTCACAGCATGCAAAAATGGTGGCCTTTCGTCAATCCTGTGAAGTTTAGGCATAAATACAAAAATAACTGAGGTACAAACATTTTCTGTACTTCAAAAAAAATCTTCCTAAAATAAGCTGTACTGGCTGTCAATTTGGATCTTATCCAAACTCTTTTCTTCTCTTTATTAGAATTCCAGTGTGCTTAATAAAATAGAAGGCTATGTTAGAGACTAGCAGGGTTATTCAAAGAGATTCGAAAAGTCACCGCACGTTCGGTGACTTTTCGTTCTCTTCAATTCGGTTCCTTTTGCCGATCCCATTTCGGTGACCCTGCGGTGTATTCAGCAAGCACCACAGGGTCCCTGAATTGCAGGGAAAAGCTGCCGCAAACCTGACGAAAACTAACTGCAAAACCCACCGAATGCACGCTGAAAACAAGCAAAAACATCTGGATTAACCTTTGAAAAACCCGAGCAGGAGTCGATCACATGCAGGGAAGCAGCCGAACAGGAGCCGAATCACACAGAGCCGAAGCAGCTGAGACGCAGAGGAGGCAGTGAATAAATTAGCAAAACCATTTGTATGAATCTGTGACAAAATGAAAAGCTGTTTGCAAAGAAACTACTGAGCGAAAATGTCTGAAAGTTACACAGGAGGTCCAGGGAATGATAATAAAGAGGGCTGTTACAGAAAAAAGAAGTAAACTTAAAAAAAAAAAAAAATCGGACTTTTAAAAAAAAAAAAAAAAAATCTGAAAAATGCTTAAAGTATCCTAAAAAAATCTATAAATAAAGAGACTCTTTACTGCAGAATTTTATAATGAATGGTTTATTAGATATTGAATTAAAACGGGAATATTTTTAACATTGAAGTCTATGGGATTCGCCTGAATAAATCTGCCGCATGAAACCACCGAATGGCTGGGCATTAGGCGAACCTTTCACTGCTGGTTTGTGTTCTCTGAATAGCCGAAGCAGTGCTTTTTCATGGGAATTTCACTGCCCTCGAACAGGCACCGAACAGGCACCGTATGTTCAGGCAATTCGCCAGGATTTGGCGAATTGCCTGCTCTCTGGATAGCCGAATGGCCAAGAAAGGTAACCGAATGCTGATTTTCAGCGTTCGGTTACCTTTCTCAAGCAATTCGGATCTCTTTGGATAACCCTGTAGGGATGTTAGTAACAAAGTTATTACACTAAGGGGGTTATTAAGAAAGTGCCAGTGTTTGCTGAAGCTGCTGAAGTTGCAAACATGGCAAAATTATCAGTTGTTGCATCGCGGGGAAACTGCTGTTACGCAAAAGAAAAATCGAAACAGTGGCAGGAGAAGCTTCACTGTGAAGTTTTTCCTGCCGCTGTTTGGATTTTACTTTAGTCACCATTACAAAAAAAGAGATTTTGTCAGAGCGTGCAACTTTGTCAAACGCTGACACTTATTGAATAACCCCCAAAGCTGCTACAGTAGTATGCTGACACATATACCCAACAGAAGAATTTCTGCTTGACACTGATAAATAATTTATTATTATTATTTTAAAGTATTTTACCAGGAATTACCAACATTGAGATTGAATCTCATTTTGAAGTATGTCCTGGGTTCATGAACATTGAATTGTAACAGTTGTTACAGAAATACAAAGTAATAAAATGCAAGATATAAAAAAAACACAAATATACAGATTAACACAGAAAATAAATATGTAGGAAATATACTCACTATGTTAACTCCACAAATAAATGGTATATTTCTTTTAAAATGTAATAACATGGCTTGAAAAGTGGGCGTGGCTTGAAGTCACATAATCTAAAATTAAATGTGCAATAACTTCAAAACCAAAGCGGCACAAACGTTCGTTTTTGCGGCACAAATCAGCACAAACGTAGCACAAACGAATGTTATATTTTTATTCAGGTTTTACAAACATGGGGTTCCAACATCATACAGCTGACACACTGCACATTACAGAGCTCCAGAGCATTAAAACTCATAGTAATGCGCAGTGTGTATGTGTGTATCACAGAGCTCCAGAGCAATAAAACTCACAGTAATGTGCGCTGTGAGCGTATCAGAGCTACACAGCAATAAACCTCACAGTAATGTGTGTGTATAAGAAAACCACAGAGCTCCACAGCAATAAAACTCAATGAATTTTATATTTAAGTTATTATTTATTACATTATATATAAAACATAGTATATTATTAAAATGTATTTAATTAAAATAAATATAATATTGTTAAATAAAATATAAAAACATATTATTAAAAGAGTTATTAAAATTTATTTATATTATATCAAAATTTATATGAAAAAAATACATAGTTTAGTGCAGCAGCATTGTTAACCTTGTAAGGGGAAAAAGAAAGCCGCTGCTACTTTTAGAAGAAAAAAAAAGTATTTTAATTTATTTTTTATTACAAAAACATGACAAAGATAGTCATGTGAGGTATCATTGTTTGTTCAAATAATATTTAGAAAGGCCAGACTCTGGCCTTTCCAATGACACCTGAACCATCCTTATAGGATACACGGGTTCAGAGATATTGGGGGCTAAATGACCCATGCATCACCCATAATAGGATTCCAACGTTTGTGACGTCATCACGCACGATGACTCACGTTCCGAGGGTGCAGTCCCACAGCATGACTGACATCCAAGATGTCAGCCCACTGCAGCTGCAGACCCTGCTTGGTGCCAGATTGGCACCGTGCACTGAAGGACACAGAACATCCATGGAGCGTATTCTGGGGCTGGGGAGGGAATCCCCATTACGCTCCATGAATGATCCAGCACTGCAGGGGCAGCAAGGTAGACTGATGGGTCCCAAATCCGAGCCCCTTCCCTATCCCAGTGCCCGAATGCTCGATGGGTCAGTCCGCCCCTGGCTTCATCTTATTTCTGGGGGGATGCAAGCAGGCTCTCTACGTGTCCCGGTCCTTAAACTTTGTCTGAGGACTGGAGGGAGGCCCGAGAGTCTGGCTGGGGAAAACACGGGGTCTGGCAAGGAAGCAACATTGAGAGATGTGACCCGGTCGGGGTACTGAGATCTGTAACAATAAGCACCTAACTTTATTTTTCTCTTTATATGCAATTAATTTAAAAAAAAAAAGTAGGATATGTTTTATTATGGTGTTTTTTAGTGCCCAAATATTCTAGTTACAGCTACTAGTTACAGCAACACGTCTTCAGTAACATCAAGGAAATTACAGCAGGTCTGATCTTTTTACTTTTAGAGATTATCATTTGAACAGTGTAATCACCCTGTGGGTGCTCGTGCCTTAACTGTTTCTCTACCATGGTCAAGTATACTCGATCTTCAGGTAAAATAAATCTGGATGTATTCTGGAGCAGTGCAAAGGAATTTTGTTTCCTAGAAATGAAATTCATTCAAAATAGGCTCCATAATGTGCCCTCAAATTTTCAGCACCTTGAACAGGACAACCAAGGTTTTGAAGCTATTTGAACAATACAAAAAGACAGTGGCTCGGTCCTCATTTTCCTACAGAGCACCACAATTATGGAATAACCTCCCAGACACCATCAAATCTTCCCCCAGTCTTAAATCACTCAAGAGCTCCTTACTAACATACCTCAATACAGAATGCACCTGTAAACATGTAACCTAGTGACTATATTTCCTACATATTTTTCTGTTAATCTTTATATTTGTGTTGTTTTTTTTAATATCTTGCATTGTATTACTTTGTATTTCTGTAACTGTAACACTTCAATGTTCTTGAACCCAGGACATACTTGAAAACGAGAGAAATCTCAATGTATCCTTCCTGGTAAAATCCTTTATAAATAAATAAATAAATAACTTGGAGATCTGTTTTTCTGTTACATTAGAAATTCAGCTCCAACATGGTGGGGCATCCAACACCAGGAATATTCATGGAGGATAACTCATGACCATTTAAAATGCATTAAATGGACATTGTAGATAGCGTGTCCCTTTATTACTGTGATATCCAATTAATAACGCCATTATCAAACAATCTGGCATCTCATTATTAACATCCTTGCAAGTTGTTATTGTTGCAAACAATATTTTATTGAGCTGTTTATATCAGTCCTGGCAATTCAGATACAGAACATTTTACCAGTGACATCATTGAACTATTTTACCTCCGCATATAGATTCATTCATTTACTGCCATTGCAAGCTTCCACAATTATTTTATCCCTCTCAAGATTTGTTCATAAGCAGTGCTGCTAATGAATGCACAACAAATATGATTATATATGTTCCGATGCCAGGAATGACTAATATGCATTATATTATCACATATTAAAGCAACAGGAAATTAACAGGAAGAAACGCAATAATATCTTCATGCAAACAACCTTCAAAATGGGATATGCATAGCCTGTAAATTTAATAGCTGTCACAGTTATTCTTTTAATAGAGATAAAATCAGCCTCAGCTTCACCCTCAATTGTCTGGAGCATTGTACCGCAGTCCTATTAACTGCAAAACAGATTCTGTTTTGCATGAAGGCCAATGTATTTGGCGAAAGATAAAAATGTTATCACTTCTCTTCAAGCTACTGCTCGGTGACAGTTTTGAAACCATAGAGAAGCCTCCTCCCCAGGCTGTCAAGCAGCTGCTGATTGCAAGCCTTCAGGGTTGAGGTGGCACCTATGTCACTGTAGCAGGATGAAAGAGAAGGGAAGGGAAGGATACTCCCAAGAGCATGTAGGGGTATTCCACTAAAATTATTATAGTATAAAAGCAAAGATAAAATGCAAAAAATGAGAGATATTATCCACTGCTGGTGGATGGCAAAACTCCCAATATGAAGCTAAAATAACCTAGTGGAAAGAAAAACAATCAAAGCAGATTTACTGTGTTTCAAGAGAAAATACATTTCTCAGTTTGACGGGATATCCATTCCCACTGGCCAGAACACAAATCATTTGATGCTTAAGGGTAGAGAGTGAGAGATTAGGTCATGACCCTAACAGCAGCTGTGGGGTATTGATTCCCCACAAAACTTTAGGCTGTACTAAGTTTCAATAACTTAAAAAGACAGGCACCTGACACGCATTTCTCCTGTGGACTCATCAGTAGTGCATTATGGGGAATCAAATGTTTTTTCTAAAAATTTACAAAACCTGATTCCTCACACAATGACGTTTCAAAGTAGTGTGTTACCCGAATGATTTGTTGTAATACTTTGCCAAAGATTAACAGATTACAAAGATCCATAAAGTTTTTTTTCTTGATTAGATGTTATTTGGCTAATAACATGACAAAATATCCTCAGAAACTTGAAAGTCAATGAACTACCAACCCCTTCACTATCAAGGGAATATCCAGAAAACCAATGTTAGGCACCTAACAAATTCCAGCTTGGTCACCATCTGTGGTCAATAATATGAGGAGGGTCCTTGACACAGACCGTTTGGTCGAAACGTCGTCATTTTTGCTGGTGATGGAATAAATCCACTTGATTTAATATTTTGGTCTACTGGAATTTGTATTGAGACTACTGTTAGACGCCAATTGGTTTTTTGGAAAATCATTTTAATGAATTATACGGTAAGAAATATTTGGAAATATTCCACGATTATTTCATACTTTAATTAATAACCCATTTAGCAGGCAGATGTTGCCATCTGCTGGCCAAAAGTGGCTACTGCAGCACTGGGCTCAGTGCTGGATCAAATGGGAACATGAGTTTTAGACACATATTCTTAACTGGTCTTAAAGCGTGTTAGCATCTCAGGTATCATGCCCGAGGTACTAAATCTATAGGGCATGATCTGGAGCCCAATTGCAAATTAATTTTGCTTGCAATAAACAAAATGCCTTTACATTGGTCCAGTTGAACACCATATAAACTATATTCGATATGGAGGCACCAGGAGGTGCCTTGAAGATCGAGTATAGTCGATCTTGGTAGTCATGAGGTTTAAAAAAACTTTTTTTTAACTGTTTTCGTGAGCTCTACACCAGTATTACAGGGTTATTCAGAGAAAGGTGAAAATCAGGAGAACTGTCAGGAGAAGAGAACAATCTAGACCAAATAGCCAATTTGGAAAGTCAGATAAATGGGAGAATTTTTCTGGTTTGGCTATTTTAACCTCAAATTTTCACTTCTCCAGTCATTCTCCTGAGTTTCGCCTTTCTTTGAGTAGACCTGTTAGTTCTCAACATTTTCTTTTCTTCAGTGCAAAATCAAGTTAGCATGACTTGGATCATATATTCCAAAACTATATACATTTTATATCTTGGAAAACAACCTGTCACAAAGGCTCACATCTGAGACATCACGTTTCAGTCTTCCCATAAACCCGCAGTCCTAGCCATACTGCAAATGGCATTTCAACAGTCAGGTTTAAATTCATGAAGGTCCTACATAATTAAAACCTTTTGTATCATTTATAATTCATAAAGGGCCAACAATTTTACAGCATAATGCAGTTGAATATAAATTGGCAAAAATGAACATTACAAGGGATCCAAACTATAGAGAGCTTTGGCTCATATGAGCTTACTGTCTGAAAAAAAATAGCACAGAGCTATGGCAGGAGGTTCAATAAATGAGTTCTGTCCAATTGTACTTACAAATTAAACTGAACAGCATTAATAACTTACTTGCAATCAATAATACTCATCTACTGTCTATCCAAGGAAAGAAAGTGTTTTATAGTTCCCTAAGTGTATAATTCACATGCACTGGTGTGCACAGCCCGTTGCATTAGGGTATGCACCCATGGAACATTCATTAACTTAAAACTTAAAATATGCATTTTCATTAGTCATAACCAGCCTGTAATCAGAGATACAGCCCGTTTTTATGTTATTCATCATGAACCAGATAAGGGACATCCAAAATGATACTGTAAGAGTTGGAAGAGGACCTCTTAACCCAAAATTAGGTTTGGGCACACCCCCTGTGCACGCTTATGTTCACATGCACAGGCATGAATCCAGTTTTTTTACAAGGGTCTATTCTAAAGCATTAGCTTTAATGAGGGAGTCTTTCACAGTTGATCAATAACATTAACATTCCCAACTATTCCAGACAAAACTCCTGTTGTTGCAGGTTACTCTGCTCTAATGTTTCCTATACTATGTATACAAAGCACTAATGTTAAGGAAAACAGAGGTGAAAGAGTGATGCCAAGATTGCTCTTTATATTCGCATGCATCCAATATTTTAAAAAGAAAACAGCTTTCAAAAGCTGCCATTAATCCCTTACTGCCAAGCGGGATGTGCCCAGTGATGGGGCGTTCACACCGGTGAGTATACTAGTACGCCCTGCTGCCGGCTGCTGCGGCAGTCACCTCCCCCGGTCCGCCTTCACATTTGACACGTGGCATGCGTCACTGGCTGCAGTGGGACAGCCTGAGTTCAGGCCAACCCACGGCAGCCAATGGTGCACACCACAAGCCAACTGGTGGGAGAGAGCACAGAGGGCAATTAAAGCCATCGGGCGTGGTATGGCACCCCATAGTTTCAAGGCCCACTCGCTGTGGTGACAGCATAGTACACCCCGCAGCAATAAAAGGTTAATATATACCAAACAAATTGTTATTTAATTGAGGTACCATGGTGTACAAGGTGCGTCTTCTCACCACAAGCAGTAGGACACTGAGAACAAATAGTCCTCAAATGTCTTTTTACCAGCCACTTATAAAAGCTCACCTGCGAGCTCGCCAGTGTCCTTTAGCAGCTCTTTAATATTATGATTCATAATAGGGAGCCTCTAATGGTAAACAGATCACCCTGAATATTCGTTAAGTAGCTTTTCAGTATTTGTTATTACTGGCTCTCCTTTACATGGTCTAAAACCATGAATGTTTCTACTTGTACACCAAGAAAATGTTGTTATGAAGCTACTCTGCTGATACCACTGTCTTGTCATCTGAATAAACAAAATCTTTATTATATGTATGAAAATGTATTGTCAATATCTTTGGCCCTCCAGATGTTTTTGAGCAGCATCTTCCATGATGTTCACCACTCATTAGGTTTGCTAGGTCTCATGGGAGATATAGTTCCAGATCACCAGTAGGGTCAAGGTTTCTGATATGTGCTTTAAACTATAAGCTTGCTTGCATTGTACCTTTATTGCCTCTTGTCCCCATAGGCTGAAAATATACAAGAATTATTACAATATCTCATTCATCCATTGTATAGCTGCATGATGTATAAAATATATTGGAAATGTGTAACATACTACCATTAGCTTCTATGGTTTAACTATTTCATGACCATGTTTTTTCCCCATTTGCCACACGTTAATAACTAACGCTATTTCAAACGTTTTCTCTATTGCTTTTACGTTAATCATCTGCCCCCTAAGTTAAATGTGACCTTTGCACATGATGTAATATATCATTTTAGCAGGGAAACGGGGCCTGTTTGTGACACATTTTATTTGTTTAAATACTTTGTTTAATATGGTAGGCAAAAGTTTCATTGATTAATCTTCCCCTGTTGTTGTTTGAATTTCCCTCTCAGGATTTTGTTTTGGATGAAAAGAGTCGCCAGATGAAGCCTTATGGCGGTAATTAAAGTTACAATAAATAAATGCTTTTTGGGAATGAGAATGACCACTGATAATACCTGGAGCCAAGTCACGGCCGTCATCGTTGGTGCAGGAAGGGCAAATCTGGCGCTGCTGCACCCTGAATCCACCTGGGCAGTGCATTAAAGGTGCTGCCCTATGATGAACTGGTTTCTCCTTCAGCTGAGTAACATGCTCAGGTGCACTTAATCACTTGGCTCCTACTTAAGGAGACCGCTCCCTTCCCTTGGTGCTTCAGCATTACCTGATGTCCAGTCTTGCTCAAGAAGCCTGTATCTGTCTATTTTGTGTACCAGACCCCTTTTCCCTTGGATTATCAGATTTTGCTACTCTTTTACCTTTGGCTTGCCTCTGACCACTCTCTTGGACTATCTCTCTATTGGACACCTTGCATGGATACCCTTGTTTGTTTACTGTGACACCCTCAGCTGTATCAAGACCCTTATTTGCTGCAGTTCCCTGCCCTGCTGCTAGATTCCCAGTGCCTTGGACTCCTACTCTCATCCCCTTTTCCATCTATCAACACCTACCTATCCTGTCTCTGTAAGTACCCCTTGTATCTGTTGTTAGCCCTGTTCCTGTCCTGCCCATCTGTCTCTAGTTTAACCCCCTCTCTGTCCTGAGTTTTGTATGTTCTTTGGTTAACCCCTTCCAGTCCTATCTCTCAGTTCTCTCTGTATTCGTTGGTCAGCTCTATTCCAGCCATTTACTAATAATGAATGAGGGGATCTCTCTCTGGTTCCCCAGGTTTCCCTCCCATGGCATGTGGAGACTACAGTCAATTTTGTGAACAAGTCAGTTCCCAGCCCCAGTCCCCATCCTTGAATAGAGGACGGAGCCTGTTAATAATGGGCAAAGGTATACCCTGATCTCTCTCAGTCCCTAAACTCATGGGCATCAGGTGTGAGCTTTTGAAATCTTGGGGTGGACACACCATTACCCAACCCCCATGTGTAACAGGTGGATGCTATTAAAATAAGATTGAAGTTGAAAAGACATGTCCTCCCCCCCACAATGGTAATTCCGCGGGGGCTATTGAATTCTAATTGGTCGAGTCGACATGTCTGGTCTCCTCCCGTCCCCTTGCAAACTGGGTGGGGCTATTAATTAAAGGAAAGCCAAGCAATAGAACCTACTCCCTTGCTCTTTTTCCATGAACATCAGTTTGAGGTTATTCATGTCAGTGGCAGTGGACATGCCCTTGTTCACCCTCCAAATGTGTCCATCCTGTGATTAGAGGTCCCTGAGCACCTAGTAACTCCACCCTCAATAAATAAATAAAAAACCGAACCATCTTGCATAGGACCCTCTGGTTGGATGGTATACCTTTCTCTTGAAACAAGTGCCGCAGCCTACCCCAGTGGGAGCCGATGTTGCGTCTCCTCCACGAAATCTGCTGAAGTGGGGATGCCAATATCCCCTGAAATATCCAGTAAACAATAACAGCAAGACCTCAAGCGGTGAGTGGTCCACGAAGGTTAATTTATTGGGGGAAGCAACCCCATGAACAAGGTATGACGTTTTGGCCCAATGTCCTTAATCATATGATATGATTAAGGCCATTGGGCTGAAACGTCATACCTTGTTCATGGGGGTTGCTTCCCCCAATAAATTAACCTTTGTGCACCACTCACCGCTTGAGGTCTTGCTGTTATTTTTCCCGGTATACCTTTCTCTGTCTGATTACAGAATACCAGACAGAACATGCAACTCTGGTTAATTTTGCTGATTATTCTGTCCACAACGTGAGTTAATCTTTTATTTTTAAAACTAGTTGTAAAGCCTGCCCAGAGGGCAGTCTATTGTGGATATACTGCCCCTGCTCATGGATATACTGCCCCAGCACGTGGATACTGCCCCAGCACGTGGATACTGCCCCCGCACGTGGATACTGCCCCCGCACGTGGATACTGCCCCAGCCTGCCCAGAGGGCAGACTATTGTGGGTATACTGCCCCAGCTCGTGGATACTGCCCCAGCATGTGGATACTGCCCCAGCATGTGGATACTGCCCCAGCACATGGATATTTGCCCCCAGCACATGGATATTTGCCCCCAGCACATGGATTTGCCCCCAGCTCATGGATTTGCCCCCAGCTCATGGATTTGCCCAGCACATGGATTTGCCCCAGCACATGGATTTGCCCCAGCTCATGGATTTGCCCAGCACATGGATTTGCCCCAGCTCATGGATTTGCCCAGCACATGGATTTGCCCCCAGCTCATGGATTTGCCCCAGCTCATGGAGTTGCCCAGCTCATGGAGTTGCCCAGCTCATGGATTTGCCCAGCACATGGATTTGCCCCCAGCTCATGGAGTTGCCCAGCTCATGGATTTGCCCAGCACATGGATTTGCCCCAGCTCATGGAGTTGCCCAGCTCATGGAGTTGCCCAGCTCATGGATTTGCCCAGCACATGGATTTGCCCCAGCTCATGGAGTTGCCCAGCTCATGGATTTGCCCAGCACATGGATTTGCCCCAGCTCATGGATTTGCCCCCAGCTCATGGATTTGCCCCAGCTCATGGAGTTGCCCAGCACATGGATTTGCCCCAGCTCGTGGATTTGCCCAGCACGTAGATTTGCCCAGCTCATGGATTTGCCCCAGCTCATGGAGTTGCCCAGCTCATGGATTTGCCCAGCACATGGATTTGCCCCAGCTCGTGGATTTGCCCAGCACGTAGATTTGCCCAGCTCGTGGATTTGCCCCCAGGTCGTGGATATGGTCCCCCAGCTCGTGGATATGGACCCCCCCAGCTCGTGGATATTGACCCCCCCAGCTCGTGGATATTGACCCCCCCCCAGCGCTCATACTTACCTGTCGAGCGCCGCCAGGGAAGTGAAGATTTCCCCGCTTCCGGTCTTTGAAGGACCCAAGCCGCGGTCACGTGACCGGGGCTTGGGTCCTTCAAAGCGGAAGCGAGGGAACTTTCCCTCCGCCGCTCGGGGGACCCGTTAGATGCACACAGCAGCCGGGTAGAGGCTGCGCTCGCAGCCTCTACCCGGCTGCCGCGCGCATCCAACCCCCCGAGCGGCGGAGGAAACTTTCCCTTCGCCGCTCTGGGGTTGTATGCGCGCGGCAGCCGGGTAGAGGCTGCGAGCGCAGCCTCTACCCGGCTGCTGTGTGCATGTGTAACCGCCGCGGCGAGCCGGCAGCCGGCTCGTGCCGCGGCGGTTGCATGCGCGCGCAACCAACCGCCGCTGGTTGCGCGCGCATGCGCAGTAAGGCTTTGGCGACGGACAGCCAAAGCCTTACTCTTTTATTATATAGATAGTGGCTGCTGAGTGACTAGTCACCTCTATATTGTCTGAAATAAATCTATCAAGTAAACCAAAAATCTTCTTTTTCATGGGCTGTTGTTGGATTTTGTTTTGTTTTTTTGCCATGCTTAAATCTATATGTTGCCACTTGCATTCTACCTTGTTAGGGTCAAGTAATATTTTAGCTTACGTCCACCTGATATTTAAATCAGCTCCTTATTTAGGAAAAAAATTAGTTTTTACCATAAATGGAATAACTTTCCCTCAAAGTTCACTCTACTTTGTAGGGTTGGTTTCGGGATTGCATCCTAGCAGATGGAGGCGTTATAAGGTAACTTTAAAAATATGAAGAATGAACTACAGGCATTTGTTTAAGTCTTCAGTAGCAGACTGCAGTGACCAGAGCCAAGAACCTAGAGCAGGGATGGCAAACCTTTTTGAGCCCGAGTGCCCAAACTGGATCGCTGAACCAACTTATGTGTCTCAAAGTGTCAACCCCACAATTAGACCTGAATATGGATTTATTTTAGAAAAAACACTTCATACGACTGTCTGAACTAATTATGTGCTTAAGTCTTAAAAGAAAAATACAGTATAAAGAAGATGAATATATTTCCCACAGCTCACACATAGATATATTTGCCCCAAGCTCACACATGGATATATTTGCCCCAAGCTCACACATGGATGTATTTGCCCCAAGCTCACACATGGATGTAATTTACCCCAAGCTCACACATGGATGTAATTGGCCCCAGCTCACATTTATATATTGCCCCAAGCTCACACGTGGATATAATTGGTCCCAGCTCACACATGGATATATTTGCCCCAAGCTCACACATGGATGTATTTGCCCCAAGCTCACACATGGATGTAATTTACCCCAAGCTCACACATGGATGTAATTGGCCCCAGCTCACATTTATATATTGCCCCAAGCTCACACGTGGATATAATTGGCCCCAGCTCACACATGGATATATTTGCCCAAGCTCACACATGGATGTATTTGCCCCAAGCTCACACATGGATGTAATTTATCCCAAGCTCACACATGGATGTAATTGGCCCCAGCTCACATTAATATATTGCCCCAAGCTCACACATGGATATAATTGGCCCCAGCTCACATTTATATATTGCCCCAAGCTCACACATGGATATAATTGGCCAAGCTCACACATGGATATAATTGCCCCAAGCTCACACATGGATATAATGGCCTCCAGCTCACACATGGATGTATACTGCCCCAACTCACACATAGATATAATTGCCCCAAGCTCACTCATGGATATAATTGGCCCCAGCTCACACATGGATGTATACTGCCCAGCTCATACATGGATGTATACTGTCCCAACTCACACAAGGATGTATATTGCCCCAGCTCACACATGGATGGATATTGCCCCAGCTCACACATGGATGTAAACTGCCCCAACTCACACACGGATGTAAACTGCCCCAACTCACACATGGATGTATACTGCCCTAACTCACACATGGATGTATACTGCCCCAACTCACACATGGATGTATACTGCGCCAGCTCACACACGGATGTATACTGCCCTAGCTCACACATGGATGTATATTGACCCCCAGCTCACACATGGATGTATACTGCCCAGCTCACACATGGATGTATACTGCCCCAGCTCACACATGGATGTATACTGCCCCAGCTCACACATGGATGTATACTGCCCCAGCTCACACATGGATGTATTTTGGCCCCCAGCTCACACATGGATGTATACTGCCCCAGCTCACACATGGATGTATACTGCTCCAGCTCACACATGGATGTATACTGCCCCAGCTCACACATGGATGTATACTGCCCCAGCTCACACATGGATGGATATTGCCCCAGCTCACACATGGATGGATATTGGCACTCAGCTCACTTGGTCCTCCCGGTGCCTCAACGCATGCTTCTTCCTCCCCAGCGCACACTGGCAAATGATGTTCCCCGGCTGCTCGTTGAAGTCCACCAGCCGCGATCTCGCGAGACTGCGGCATTAACTCCGGAGTTAACGCCGCGATCTCGTGACTGGTGGACTTCAACGAGTGGCCGGGGAACATCTTTTGCCGGCACACGCTCGAAGGATGCGCAGTGAGGCAGGCCTATGACTCGCGTGCCGACAGTCGGCCCCGCATGCCAGGTGTGGCATGCGTGCCATAGGTTTGCCATCACTGACCTAGAGCTAATGATTTTGACTTGCCCCTGCCCCATTTATGCCATTAATAAATAGCTCTCACCTTCATTGTTATAATTTCTTATGCTTCTCCAAGTTCAAAATCTGTCAAAAACAGCTAACTTTTCACTGGGTTATTGCTGGACATATGTCTACATCTTCACCACTGTTGGCTCCTATGTTAATCAGGTCTTGGACAAGTGAATATATCTTAACATATTATCTTAAACTGTATATAATTGTGTAATGACAAGCAAATGTTATTAGTACATATCATCAATATATTCAATTATTTGTTTTTGTTGTATACCCCATGTATTAGCATGTTGAAAAGCTTTATAATAGGTCCTTTTAATCAGCATTAAGTGGTGACACAGTCAGATGACACATTTTGGTAGAGAATGTAAATCCAATTATTTCAATCTATGAAAGCCATCTCCTTAGTCCAGTTATTGTCACATAATTTCAGCTGAAATGTTCAAACATTACTGTTTTTCTCCCAATAGGTTAGAGTGCATATAGCGTGCAGAGATAGAAAAGGGCAGTCAAGGTTATCAACTCCTTAACTATCGCTACCGTGTATAAATGACAGTAATGGATTCATACACCATTGGTATACACAATATTCTCTCGTTTGCAAAATAACTCTAGTTTTACGCATGTTACGTGTCTTTAATATGCCCTTGGAGTATTCACTATTCTTACTGTATTTCCCTGGAACCAGCCAGCTTCTGGGAATCCTATTCAGGCAGGGTTATTCAGAGTAGGGATGTGCGTTTCGTTTCGTACCGATTCGTTTTTTCTCATGAAACGGGCTGATTCGGTGCTTCGGATTCGTCTGACGTTCCGAACCGTACCGGCAACGAAATACACACCATCCGAAATATTTCCCGATACGGAATAAATTTTTTCCGTTATTTCGTATGGACATGGAATTTGTAAAATCGCAAGTCATTTTCGTTCTATTCGCGACTTCGGTTCCGTTTCGGTTAATTTCGGAAAACGTATTTTAGAATCTAAGTGCCGGCTGGGTGGAGTAGAGGTAACATCACTGATCTGCATGGAGAGAGCCTGTGGAGTCATGGGCTCAATCCCAGCGAGCACCTCTCCAGTAAGTGTCCTTGGGCAAGACACCTAACGGTACATACTCACCACCCAGGACATACTTGAAAACAAGAGAAATCTCAATGTATCCTTCCTGGTAAAATCCTTTCTCAAAAAAAATCGTTTCGGTTCCGTTGCTGATTTCGTATCTTCAGTCACTTTTTTCACTTGTTCCAGTGCTTTCTTTCTGCATCAATAATATATTTATTTAAAATATTTAATGATATGGAAAAATGAAAAAAAATCTGTACCCTTTGGCGCCACCCAGTAGTGTACCTTTAAACTTCAATTCAAGCAAGTAAAAACAGACATAAAATATAGCATAAAATCAATAAAAGGTATAAGAAATTGTCAGCTTGTAAGGTGTCTGTGTCTATGTGGATGTGTCTCTAAAGACAAACAGGGTTATCCAAAGAGATTCGAAAAGTCACCGCACGTTCGGTGACTTTTCGTTCTCTTCAATTCGGTTCGTGTTGCCGATCCCATTTCGGTGACCCTGCGGTGTATTCAGCAAGCACAACAGGGTCCCCCAATTGCAGGGAAAAGCTACCGCAAACCCGACGAAAACGAACCGCAAAACCCACCGAATGCACACTGAAAACCCTCAAAAACATCTGGATTAACCCGTCGAAGACGCCGGAAAAACCCGAGCAGGAGTCGATCACATGCAGCGAAGCCGCCGGAAAAAGCCGAGAAAAGGCCGACACCGCAGACAGAGGGAGGTGAATAAATTAGCAAAACAATTTGTATGAATGTAAAAGTAAGCTGTTTGCAAAGAAACTACTGAGCGAAAATGTCTGAAATTTACATATGAGGTCCAGGGAATGATAATAAAAAGGACTGTTACAGAAAAAAGAAGTAAACTTAAAAAAAAAAAAAAAAAATCTGACTTTTAAAAAAAAAAATTCAGAAAAAGTTAAAGTATCCTAAAAATCTATAAATAAAGAGACTTTTTACTGCAGAATTTTATAATGAACGGTTTATTAGTTATTGAATTCTCCTGAATTAACTTGCCGAATTAAACCACTGAATGGCAGGGCATTAGGGGAACCTTTCACTGCTGGTTTTCGTTCTCTGAATAGCCGAAGCAGTGCTTTTTCATGGGGATTTCACTGCCCTCGAACAGGCACCGAACAGGCACCGTATGTGCAGGCAATTCGCCAGGATTTGGTGAATTGCCTGCTCTCTGGATAGCCGAATGCCCAGGAAAGGTAACCGAACGCTGATTTTCAGCGTTCGGTTACCTTTCTCAAGCAATTCGTATCTCTTTGGATAACCCTGTATGTCTCTGTACGGCCTCTTTCAAGTGCCAGTGTTTGTTAGAGGAAACAAAAAAAACAGTCTTTTTCTTTTACCCCTCTGCGGTCAGCAGCCTCTCACATCCACTTGGTGGTATATCCCTTCCCACCTTTGTGATACAGAATCAAGGGAAAATGTGGCAGAGTTGGCGCTTCAGATCCTCTGTTGGTGAAATATTTTTAGGATCTTGCTTCTGGGGTCTTCCTGTTACCCTTAAAAGCAGAAATCATATATGGCATAGCACAGTTTGAAATACAAGTGCAACTATACCATAATTTATGCTATTCACATTTACTGGTGTCTCAGAGCTCAGACACCAGATTTGAAGGCAGCCAGTGATATTATCTAGGTGCACCGGATCACCTATCAGCCTCAGCCACCTCCTTGGTCGATGTGAAACAGCCCGGATCCAAATAGGATAAAACGTGGTGGTTTTATTAAAACTATAAAAAAATTATAATTATAAAATGTAAATTACCAGTACACCAATACGCGTTTCGACTAAATGTCTTCATCAGTCACAGACACACCAACTGATGAAGACATTTAGTCCACACCAACAGTTTTCCAGAGTTTTTTCTATTTTTCTTTGAACAGTAAATGGAAATTATTGCCAGCATTATAATTTCTATTGTACGTATATATTATCACTATAGTGGTTGATATTAGAATGTAAATCATTCACAAATAACCAGCACAGACATACTGAGTAAATTACATAATCAGTAAACGTATCCAGAATTAATGAAAGCAGGCTTTAGAGTTTTATTGTGTCCGCCAACATCACACATTGGACATTTTGTAGTTTGCATCTGGCTCTTTATCAAGTTTCTTATTTGTTAGATTGAACAGGTTCTTTCCTGTCTCTTTGTGCATGCCTGGATAGCAAATTAGTTCTGGATTTATTCCAAAGTCTCTTGTTCTCTGGAGAGTCCTTCATTGTGGCAAGCTGTCATTTATCTTAGAATGCTTTCTTTATGAGCATTCACAATCTCAATCACCAATTCAAAGTCCGTCATCAGTCTTTTTGGCTTGTATTTGGCAGCTTATTCACTAATCGTAGTTAGGATCCTTCTCTACCTCAATAAGCAGTCACAATTGCTATTAACATTTACAACACATCCTGTTTTGGTTTTATTTTTGATAAACTTTGTCAAACTTTCAACTTTTGCTATTATTGACACTTGTAAAAGATTACAGCGAAAAAATATATTTTTTAATTTGGGGGTCAATTGCAACTTTTCCCCACCAATGGTGCCATCATATACATGTTTATTGACTACAAACTTCCACTTCACTAGTTTCTTATCATTGTACAGGTTGCCATAATGCTTCCTACCATGAAACATTACCAGGCTAGCTTGTCTTCAGAGTCCAGAACAAGTGAAAGTTCGCTGGCTTCATAAAGAACCCAATTCTTGAAATTGTGCAAAACATTCAATAGCGGATTATGTGAAGAAGTCATAAAGCAGTGCAAAGCAATTTTTACGCAAATTATGCTTTTATGCAAGTATACCAAGATTGAGTATACTCGATCATCATACACCTGCTGGTGCCCTGATATCAAGTGTACTTGATCTGGTCTAATTCTGGAGCAATACAAAGAAATGTAACTTATTGAAGATAAAATTGTTTGCAAATGGGCTCCAAATGTGCCCTTAAAGGTTTAGCACTTTTGGCATGAAGATCAGCGCTGCCAAAGCAATATTAACAGTTTAGAATCGTTTTTTTTTTGTTTTTTTTCGAATAGAAACTGAGGGCTCTATTACATTCCTTGCACAAAAAAGCTTGCGCAGTGCAATGTTTTTTTGCGCGCAGCGCTAAATGTTAACGCGTGTAAATTAACGTTGGTATTAAAATCCGAGCGCATCTTTTAATCCGTCCGAAAATATCGCGCGTAAAAAATACGCACCAAAAAGTGGGCACATTAAAGTTGCGCGCAGAAATCGGTGGTCAGACTGTTTTTTTCACGCGATTCAGCCAATCAGAATTAAGAACCACAATTGTCTCCCGTTAAGTATTTGCGCCTGTCAAAATCAATCTGAGTATATATGCTGCAGCAATAATAAACACACGCACAACTTCTCCATTTTATTGTTTGGGTTTGTGTAGAATGTGTAACTATACTGTGCTGTATTTTTTTTTTTGGGCTAGTGTATTTGGGTTCGGCCAGGACGTTCCAATCTGCAGTTACCACCAGCTTTTAAAAGACGTTAAAATTATACGTGCAAACGTTGTTCGTAAAAATTTGCGCATCGATTGTAATACCATCCACATACCAGCGCACAAACGCATTCACGCTCACAATGTTAAGTATGGGATGCGCGCACGAACTTCCACTCGCTCAGGGTTCGCGCAGGGTCACTCGCGATAGACGTCAGCTCATGGCAAGTGCGATCATGATTTGCAGGCATATTTTCACTTAACGGCAACTGCAAGTTTGTTTTACATAAAACCACTCTGTTTACTTGGCAGTAAACGTTTTAATTAAACATTAATTAAGTACGAGTGTTTACTCTTTTTCAATTTTTTGGTCTATTTTTGATACATACATGAATGAATTGCTCTGCACTAAAAAAATAAAAATAATATATGGGACATATAAGTGTATATTATTTGTACAGTTGTGTTCAAAATTATTCAACCCCCGCTGAAATTGAGTGTTTTGGCCAGTTTGACATTGATTTTGATCATTCAGTCATCTTGCTTACAATTAAATCAAAGAGGCACGTGTAGGTCAGACAAATATAACATAACATTTATAATGAAATAACCACAAATGTCTTTTCTGTGCTCACATCATTATCAGTTTTATTCAACCCCCAAGTGACATTCAATCTTAGTACTTAGCACAACATCCTTTTACAGTTATAACAGCTTTTAAACGTGAAGCATAGCTTGACACAAGTGTCTTGCAGCGATCTACGGGTATCTTCGCCCATTCGTCATGGGCAAAAGCCTCCAGTTCAGTCACATTCTTAGGCTTGCGCACTGCAACTGCTTTCTTTAAGTCCCACCAGAGGTTCTCAATCGGATTTAAGTCAGGTGACTGCGATGGCCGCTCCAAAATGTTCCAGCCTTTAATCTGCAACCATGCTCTAGTGGACTTGGAGGTATGCTTGGGATCATTGTCCTGTTGAAAGGTCCAACGTCTCCCAAGCCTCAGGTTTGTGACGGACTGCATCACATTGTCATCCAATATCTCCTGGTACTGAAGAGAATTCATGGTACCTTGCACACGCTGAAGCTTCCCTGTACCTGCAGAAGCAAAACAGCCCCAAAGCATGATTGACCCCCGCCATGCTTCACAGTAGGCAAGGTGTTCTTTTCTTCATAGGCCTCCTCCAAACATAGCGTTGGTCCATGGGCCCAAACAGTTCTAATTTTGTTTCATCAGTCCACAGAACACTATCCCAAAACTTCTGTGGTTTGTCCACATGACTTTTGGCATACTGCAGTCGACTCTTCTTATTCTTTGGAGACAGCAAGGGGTGCGCCTGGGAGTTCTGGCATGGAGGCCTTCATTACGCAGTGTGCGCCGTATTGTCTGAGCTGAAACTTCAGTACCACATCTGACAAATCTTTTCTCAGTTCCTCAGCAGTCACACGGGGACTTTTCTCCACTCTACGCTTCAGGTAGCGCACAGCAGTCGAAGTCAGCATCTTCTTTCTGCCACGACCAGGTAGCGTTTCAACAGTGCCCTTTGCCTTGAATTTGCGACTGATGCTTCCTATGGTCTCTCTTGGTATGTTTAACTTCTTTGCAATCTTCTTATAGCCATTGCCCTTCCTGTGAAGAGTAATCACCTCTTCTCTTGTCTTCCTGGACCATTCTCTTGACTTCACCATGTTTGTAACCACACCAGTAAATGTCTAGAAGGAGCTGAGTATCACAGTCATTTTAAAGCTGCCTAATTGGTGCTTATTATGCTTTATTGCTGCTCCGTGACATCCACAGGTGTTTTCAATACCTGATTGAAAACACTTGAATGAACCTCTGTTCTTCAGAGTGGTAGTCTTTAAGGGGTTGAATAATTGTGTCAATGAAGAATTCACAAAAGAAACATTTACTACTGTATTACAAAACCAATTGATGTCATTTTAGTTGCATATGGTTCTTTAAAAAGTCCTTGTAGGATTTCATTCTGAATACAATTACAAATGTACACTAAATTCCCTAAAACCCTTTACAGCATTGGGGGTTGAATAATTTTGAACACAACTGTATATGTAATTTTAGGGTGCTTTCACAGTTGGTGTAACCCTCACTTTAAAAAAAAAATCTGTTTTATTTTATTAAAGGTTTTCAACATACATGGCAAACAAAATTATGCAATGAGCATGTGCACGGTAAAATAGAATAACTGTGGTACCCAAAAAGAAAGGCACATGTAAAGAAAGGATGGGTAGTCAAATGACGAAAGGTGTGTGACCTGAGGAATAGGGATGAGCTGTTCAGTTTGATCAGTTCGGAGTTCGACTCGAACATTGGCCGTTCGAAAGTTCGCTAACTTCGAACTTTTTGGCGTGTTCGGTTCGAGTTCGATTTTTTTTTTTTTAAAAAAAAGTATAAAAAATGCTTAAAAAATACAAAAAAAATCTAGAAATGAAGAGACTCTTTACTGCAGAATATAAGCAACGGTTTATTAGATATTGAATTAAAAAACTACCTAATGTCTAGGTGCAAAGATTCTCACCTCTAAATGACCTGTGCTCTCAAACGGCATAAACAACAGGTGTTTAATTAGTGTTTGGAAATAACATGTGCTTCTAATTAGTCTGGTCTCGTGAATTTGATACATTGCCTGCTGTCACGGTTCCCGGATCCCACCACGCAGTACTTAACCCCCAACACTCCACAAAACCCAGAAGCTACCAACAGTGTAGCTGTGAATGATCCCTATCGGTCTGGTCCTTAGAATTGGCCAGGTAAACTAGCTAGACAGAAAAGGGTTAACAATACGGAGAGGAGTCAGCCGAGCCAGAATCAGGAATACAGAGTTCAGAATGGTCAAATGGAATAGCCGGGTCGGTATCAGAGCAGTAGCGTAGTACAAGAAAATAGTCTAGGGCAACAGAAGGCAGAATGGTCAGAACACAAGCAGAGGTCAATAACAGGTTAAATCACTATAGCAGTCAGGTACAAGGAGCTCAGGTATGGATAACCACGATCTGGCAACTTCTGAAACTATACTGAGGGTTTTTAAAGACCTTCACCAGACCACACCCCCCACTCAAGCCACACCTCATGCAATCACCTCCCTGCCTGTCTCCATTTAAACCGGGCACTGGTCAGCGAGCAGCATCAGACTTGCTGTCCTCAAGCACACAGGTAGGGCTGGAAGCCCCCAACGTTACACCTGCAAACTGGGTGTGGCTCCTGCACATGTATGAACAAACACTGTGCTTGTTCTGAATTCTAAGAAGTGTTCATTTCTACTATATGATCCTCTGATATGCTGTTTAACCCCTTAAGGACCAGGGCTCTGTAAAGCCAATCATTAATGATGTAGATGTTACGTCATTTGTCATCAAGGGCTTAATAAAATCTTTATCACACTCCTTAGATTTAAACGTAATATTCCAGTATTTGTATGTCATGCATAGGCGTGCGCAGCCTATTGCATTAGGGTGTGCACCCAAAGGGCGCACACACACACACAATCTTTTTTTCTGGAGAAATAGGTGGGGGTACTCCCGCCCAAGGAAAAACTGTGCAAAAAAATCCAAAGACAAATACCAAAATAAAACAATAGGTGCAAAGCACACTGACATTCAAGTGCAAGTCCTGATTTGAAAGCTGCAAAATATCCTAAGTGACGCGTATCTGTAGGCTGGCACTCGCAGCTGACGTGTGCGTCTGGGCCGGAGCGCACGAGTGACACATCTACAGACGTGTGTATGTGGGACAGCTGAAAGAGAGCCGTGGTGGGAGAAAAAAAAGTACATTAGGAAACATTTTAAAAAACAATGCCTACACATACTGGCTGGAGAAAAAAAACAACCTGCATATACTGCATGCACATGTGCGCCGCATCTATATCCTCCCATAAATTACATATATTCCCAAACACACACGTCCAGCATATGTTCTCACTCACAGCGCATATTTTCACTCACAGCGCATATTTACACTCACAGCGCATATTTACACTCACAGCGCATATTTACACTCACAGCGCATATTTACACACACACCTAGCATATTTACAAATACACAAACGCTACATGGTTATACACTGTAAATACGCACCTTTATCACACATTAGTTAATATTCCCTCTCCATAGTGACACATAAGTAAATCATTATTGTGTGTAGTGTTAAGTCCCTGGTGGTCTAATGGACCAAATAAGGTTAATATAGCAATCAAGCTATATCACTCCCCACTCCATTCATACCTGGCAGACTGTGCAGGTTGTGGCAGGTGAAGAGACTGACTGCAGCTTGTGGGACCCCAAAGCATCCATTACAGTTTGACTAATTAACAGCAGCAGTACAGGGAAAGGAGGGGGCTGTTTTGGTGAGGGGAAGAAGGGGGCTGTTTTGGTGAGGGGGGAAGAAGGGGGCTGTTTTGGTGATGGGGGAAGAAGTGGGCTGTTTTGGTGATGGGGAGAAACAAGTGGGCTGTTTTGGTGATGGGGGAAGTGGGCTGTTTTGGTGAGGGGGAGAAGTGGGCTGTTTTGGTGAGGGGGAGAAGTGGGCTGTTTTGGTGAGGGGGAGAAGTGGGCTGTTTTGGTGAGGGGGAGGAGTGGGCTGTTTTGGTGAGGGGGAGGAGTGGGCTGTTTTGGTGATGGGGGGAGAAGTGGGCTGTTTTGGTGATGGGGGGAGAAGTGGGCTGTTTTGGTGATGGGGAGAAGTGGGCTGTTTTGGTGAGGGGGAGAAGTGGGCTGTTTTGGTGAGGGGGAGAAGTGGGCTGTTTTGGTGAGGGGGAGAAGTGGGCTGTTTTGGTGAGGGGGAGGAGTGGGCTGTTTTGGTGAGGGGGAGGAGTGGGCTGTTTTGGTGATGGGAGAAGTGGGCTGTTTTGGTGATGGGGGAGAAGTGGGCTGTTTTAGTGAAGGGGGTGAAGTGGGCTGTTTTGGTGAGGGGGAGAAGTGGGCTGTTTTGGTGAGGGGGAGGAGTGGGCTGTTTTAGTGAGGGGGAAGGAGTGGGCCGTTTTGGTGAGGGGGGAAGGAGTGGGCCGTTTTGGTGAGGGGGGAAGGAGTGGGCCGTTTTGGTGAGGGGGGAAGGAGTGGGCTGTTTTGGTGAGGGGGGAGGAGGGGGCTGTTTTGGTGAGGGGGGAAGGAGTGGGCTACCCACAGTGACCAAGGACTGACTGATTAAACTCCTGGCGATCTCATGAAATGGAGCCTGCTGTTTCCTGCCCCGCTGCATGACCTCGCCTTCCTCTCTGTACTATTTCTCACCCCCACAGCAGATGCGTGCAGGAAGATGGGAAATAGCAATCAGGCCAGGAGGTACGCGGAAAGACTCAGTTACCCCCAGAGCAGCTGCCAAGCTTGCCCCTGCATGTCACTGGGCATATAAAAAGACACAGGCAGGGGTGTGTCTGCTGCTATTCCAGCAGCCTAACGGAGTCCCCCAGAGTAGCAGGCAGAAATAAGCGGCAGCGCTGGAGCTGCCGGTTCAAATCCAGCGGGTGCCACAATAAATAAAAAAAAAAAAGGCTGTCTGATTAGGGTGTGCCCAGGCACACCCGGCACACCCCGTACGCACGCCTATGATGTCATGTACCTCTCCCGAAGGGCCTATGTGAGCATATTGTGTTAGAAATGTCTATCATAAAGCGTACAAGCTGAGTCCCTAGAGTCTCTGACTATGTCATATATACCTTGCTTTATACATATAATACATTCCCTCATCCAACAGGATAGTAGCCAGTCCCTGTGCATTTTAACCCCTTAAGGGTGGCTAGGTGTCGTGTGTGGTCTCTGATGGCGATGTTTCTATACATCCTACAAATCCGCCACTTCACGGGCAGGTTATGGGGACCTCCTAGGCACGATATTTGAAGGATTTTTTTGTTTTTATTTTTAACCCTTATTTTATGTAAAACTCACTGTTCCTTTAAAAACATATTTTTTAAACTTTTTGTCCTTGTTTCCTGTCCCCCAGGGCACTACCCGGACCCCCATACACCTTTTATGGCAAATATCTTGCATATATGCCCTCTTGGAGGGCACTCAAAAAATCAACTTTTGAGTCCCATTGACTTGCATTGAGTTTGGTTCGAGTTCGAGTTCGAACTCGAACTTTTGAAATTGTTCGAGTTCGAATGCGAACCGAACACGGGGGTGTTCGGCTCATCCCTACTAAGGATACCCAAATGCATCCGCATAAGGCTGGGGTCAGACGAGCGTGATTTCTACGGACTGTACGTCCGTGCAGTACGGACATCGTCAGTACGGATGACGCAGTAGTGGTCACACAGTCCGTTTTTTCACTGACGTTATTTTTTGACGGATGTAGGAGGGGAAATAAATTACAATGAAAAAACATTCTGTCCGTCAAAAATGCTGGACGTATAAATGCAGTCCGTCTGACCTCGCTCCATCACTCACACACAAAGCTATGCAGACGTTGTGGACGTGGCGCACTCCGCACGTCCGTTCTAGCAGTATTACGTTCTTGCCTAACCTGCGTCCGCTTGCCGCGGCCGTTGTGCGTCCGCAGTTCAGTGCGGACGTACTTCATGTGTCAGGCTCCAATGGACTTACTTTCATGCTATCACGGACGTACTTTTAGGCGCAATCACGGACGTGAACACTACGCTCGTCTGACCCCAGCCTAACCAGGGCTGGCCCAAGACATTGTGCTGCCTGGAGGAAAAAAAAAACCACACAGTGTGTATGAGCGTATCAAGGTGCGCCACAGCAATAAAATTGCTCATACACACCATACATTAGAATTTTATTGCTGTGGAGCTCTGTGATACAGTAATGTGAGGTGTATATAACTGTGCCCAGTGTCACATACCCAGCAGTGCCCAGCATCACATACCCAGCAGTGCCCAGCTTCACATGTCGAGCAGAGCCCAGCGTCACATACCCAGCAGTGCCCAGCATCTCATGTCCTGCAGTGCCCAGCGTCACATACCCTGCAGTGCCCAGCATCACATACCCAGCAGTGCCCAGCTTCACATGCCCAGCAGTGCCCAGCATCACATACCCAGCAGGGACCCGGCGAGAGGAGAGAAATTGCCACCGCAGTCTGGAGGAACCCACCACACGCTCACTACAGTAATCCCGCGCTTCCATTCTAGACCTGGCTGGCCAGCTATGCCAGGAAATGGAAGTGCAGGATTACGGCGCGCATGTGGGCGGATCCTCGTCAGGCTGCTGGGCTCCATTTACTGTTCGGCGGCCCGCAAAACTAGATGCCGCTGCACAGTGCTTTTTTTCTGGAAAATAAGTGCACAGTGCACAGTGCTTTTTTTCTGGAAAATAACTGATTATTATGATGATTTTTCGTGTCCTAATAAATACTCCTTTATTCACACTGGATATATTGCCACCAGTTCACACATGGATATATTGCCCCAGGCCAGCTCACATGGGTATATTGCCCCATTTCACACATGGGTATATTGCCCCAGCTCACACATGGGTATATTGCCCCAGCTCACACATGGGTATATTGCCCCAGCTAATACATGGGTATATTGCCCCAGGCTCACACATGGATATATTTGCCCCAGGCTCGCACATGGATATATTTGCCCCCCAGGCTCACTCATGGATATATTTGCCCCCAGCCTCACTTATGGATATATTTGTACCAGGCTCACTCATGGATACATTTCCCCCCAGGCTCACTCATGGATATATTTGCTCCCAGGCTCACTCATGGATATATTTGTCCCAGGCTCACTCATGGATATATTTGCCCCCAGGCTCACTCATGGATATGGAAAAAGTGTGTATATATATATATATATGTATATATATATACTATACAGTGGGCGCCTGCTAAAATTAAGATAAAGTGCTAAGATAAAGTGCTAATAATAGTCAGATGCTGCCTATAACATGGTAAAAAACACACCTAAAACAACCAAAATATGTGTCATAAATTACAAAGGAAAGAACAAAACCATACAGCGCATCCAGTTGGTTAATAAGTGAACATGCACAAGTTCATAGTAAAGTGCAATATTGCTTGAAGAAAATTCAAAATACCATCATTTTTAAAGTGCACGTGCATAAAGTGAATTTCCAATAGCAAAGTCCAATGTGCGGAATAAAAAGAGGGGAGATACTCAAGTTATAGTTAATCCAATACTCAAAAAAACGGAGAGAGGAATATGTTGGTCTTCTCTAAAGTGCTGGTGTCAAATTAATTTGTTCATCAGTGTTCCTCAAAAAAAGCACATCATAGAAAAACAATAATAGTGCAGATAGTCATCACAGAGTTGGTCAAAAATGTTTTAGCCAAAGTACAGACAACTCACATTTAGGGGAGCCCAAGGGTCCTGGCTCAAGGAAAGAAAGCCTATGGCCAAATACAGGGTGGCACTTCCCTTCTTTCGTCCGTAATAGATACTAAATAAAGCAGAAAGAATCGGGAGACGACACTCCCATAGCGTAAAACTGTATTTAAAAAATAATAATAGAGATAGGGAGAAGGGACCACACTCACCAATTCTGGAGCCTCACGGTATTAGGCTCAATGAATATAGCCTTGGGCACTCTTAAGGGTGAAGGCCCAGACCCCCTTTATCTCAGCAGCAGACAATCCAGGTATGTCGAAATTGAAGAGTCGGAGAAGGTAGCAAGTGGGGGGTTGTAAAACCAATCTATTTATTTAGATAAAAATGGGACAAAAAAGGTCTACCGAGACGCGTTTCAGCTTAAAAAGCCTTCCTCAGTCAGTATAAGATACTCAATGTCCATATACGTAGTTACTACTTTTTATATGTTTTTCTATGATGTGCTTTTTTTGAGGAACACTGATGAACAAATGAATTTGACACCAGCACTTTAGAGAAGACCAACATATTCCTCTCTCCGTTTTTTTGAGTATTGGATTAACTATAACTTGAGTATCTCCCCTCTTTTTATTCCGCACATTGGACTTTGCTATTGGAAATTCACTTTATGCACGTGCACTTTAAAAATGATGGTATTTTGAATTTTCTTCAAGCAATATTGCACTTTACTATAAACTTTTGCATGTTCACTTATTAACCAACTGGATGCGCCGTATGGTTTTGTTCTTTCCTTTGTCACTCATGGATATATTTGCCCCAGGCTCATTCATGGATATATTTGCCCCAGGCTCACTCATGAATATATTTGCCCCAGGCTCACTCATGGATATATTTGCCCCCAGGCTCACTCATGGATATATTTGCCCCAGGCTCACTCATGGATATAGTTGCCTCCAGGCTCACTCATGGATATATTTGCCTCAGGCTCACTCATGGATATATTTGCCCCCAGGCTCACTCATGTATATATTGCCCCAGGCAGGCTCACTCATGGATAGATTGCCCCAGGCTCACCTCTGCCAGGCCCAGACTCTGAGGGGTGGATCGTGCGGCCGTCGCGTTCATTCCTTCAACAAGCGGCAGCCTGCATGAGTATCTGCCGCTCGCCTGGGATCCACCCTCCAGCCTGCCGCGATCTTTTGAGATCGCGGAGTTCACGTGATCTCGATCGCGGCAGGCTGGAGGATGGATCTCAGGCGAGCGGCAGATACTCATGCAGGCTGCCACTCGTTGAAGGAACGAACGCGGCAGCCACAGGATCTGCCTGCCGCCGATAAAAAAATAGTGCATCGCAGCAGCGGCACCGGTGGCTGAAATTTGCCACCCCCGAATTTCTGCCTCCTGGCGCCGCTGCTCCGCTCTGCACCATTGTCGGGCTGGCCCTGCGCATAACAGTATCCAATATAAGAGGCACAAAGAGGACTGAGAGAAAGAGAAGGGGAAAGAGAGGGGAAAAGGGGAGGGGGTGAAGGAGGACCGGGGAAGACCTTAACCTATTTTTGAAGTAGTCACTGCATTTTTTTACCAAATCTTACTTTTCATGTGACGGACATTAATTATTCTTGTGGGAAGTTGACCTTTTTCCAGGTAAAAAAGTTTGATAGGCAACAACAAAAGTAGTATATCTATCAATCTAAAACAGGTATTAACCGCAGATAGTGCTACCTATATGGACCACATACCCCACCCTGGACCCAGAGTTAACATGCAATGTCACCTCGAGTATCACCTCCTGCTTACATTTCCAGGCCGAGAGCCCTGCCGGATCTCGCTCTTGCGAGATCGTACAGTGCCGCAGAGGGAGACTGGGAACAATTTGTGATCGGGCCCCCATTTTCGCCATGGGTTGAGAGGTGAGTATGTAATTCTTAGGGGGTTAGAGCGTGTTAAATGATTTTGCATTTGCAGTATCATTTATACCAGCTTTTAGAACGTGCTAAAATTTTGGCTTGCACGACACGTCCCAACGGTAAAATGGACCGGCACTTCGTAATACCTCACTTGTTGAGATGCTAAAAAAATATTGCGCTCCCCACGTTAAGTATAGGAAACGCTTAAGTACCGTAAGCTCATGCATGCTGCGAGGCGCAAACTGATTTCATTCCAGTTTAGCATCAGGTTTGGAATATCGATGCCAGACGTTAAAGTTACTTCTCCTAGCGCTAACGATTACATATTGAGATGCTACATTAGCACCAACTATGAAATAGTGCCCTTACAGAATAGTGACCTGAAGAAGAGAATTATACTCTTGAAAGCTTGTCTTTTAAATGTAACGTTAATCCAATAAAAATGGTATCACACGTACCGCTATACTCGTGATATGTATATATATTTTTCTTCAGGTAATAGGGGTTGTGGAATTCGTGGGTGAGTTCCCTCACTTCTTTCCCCAAGGACTTGACCCCTGCCTTACAGTATACATATTACTGTGATAACGTCCATATATAAACAGCAATGATGTCAATGTTGGTATATACAGTGTCTTAAAACAAACCAGAGAATGATACTTAAATTCCAAATGTGTCTGATGTCCTCTCAGACAGATGATCTCAATTGTCAAAGTCAAAGACAATGAAAAACAAATGATATTTCAATATTGTCACAATAAGAGACTAGAAAAACTGTTCTTTATATAAATAGTGTAGTCACAAAATTCACAGCCAATAGATTCCCTAGCTCTGGTTGATTCAGCCTCCGGTCAACTTAGGGTGACTCTGCCCTTTTTTGCGGTATCTTCTTCAGGAAAAAATCAGGAACAGGAGAGACAAAATTCTTATAGCGTAACCATTTTCACCACTTTAGATGTTAATAGCAGTAGTTATAAATGCAATCACCGATGTTGGAGCCATTCCACATACCAGCCACTATTACCACGCACCTGGTACTCTTTAGTGAGGTAAGTACCTGACCTTGAACAATTGGTGGATTCTTTCTTGGTAGCCAAGAAAAACAGAAAACAAGAGCAGGAATTTATAGTTTAAAAATAAAATAATCCAAAGCAAAATAATAAAATATAGCCCAAACAGCTGTACAATAAGCTGTTGCCATTTTAACTATTCAATATAATACAACTTTCACCTTATACCAATTTTATTGTATTTCATCCAGGAATAATAGTTCTGTAGTACTGAAATGTATTTTCCTTTTGCTGGTATAGTGACTGTATATCAGGCTTCACTTCACTTAACACTCTGGTAGTTCATTTGTTTTTATTTCGCGTAACTATCGCTTGAATGAAGTTCTAAAGTAACTTTCATGTTCTTTATCCAGCATATATCACTGTTTACCTGTAATGTCACACAGTTGACTTGTTATGGAGCTCGCACTTTTCTTTTATATCAGCCACATGTTCTATCCATTTTCTTTCTTAAACTGGCTAACAAATCTTTTCAAAATATTTTTGTTAAGCATAACTACTATTATTATTATTTATATAGCACCAGCATATTCCATAGTGCTGTACAATGGGCACAATATAGACAGGGATACAATACATTGAACAACAATTGACAAACTGGTACAATAGGAAACGAGGGCCCTATTCCCGTGGGAACTCACAATCTAGAAGGGTTGGTGGTGGAAACAGGAGGAGAGGACTGCAAGGTGAGAGTGATGGGCTGCAAGGTGAGAGTGGTGGGCTGCAAGGTGGGAATGATGGACTGGTTACGTCAGTGAATCGGGTGGTAGGCTTACCTAAACAGGAATGCCTTAAGGGAGCGTTTGAAGAAAGGGAAACTAAGGGGAAAGTCTGACCATACGAGGGAGAGTGTTCCAGAGGATGTGGGCTGCGTTTGAGAAATCCTGCAGTCTATCATGGGAAGAGAAGTCATGAGGTGGGGAGGCATTATAGGGGGGAATTAGTAGGAGCCAATCTTGGACATGTTAATCTTTAACTATTAATCCAAACAAAACCATTCCACTTGCCATATTGACTAAGATATTTTAGAACTAGATTTCAAATCAAAATTTACAATTTCCCATTGGAAAACATCGATACACGCTTTTGCATTGAAAAACATTTAAAAGACGGAATTTAAACTATGATAACACACCTATATACCTTTTAAATGCTGAACAGATGTTCCCCTCGAGGAAAATGCAATGCTCATTTAGACCGCTATCTTCATACCGTATATTACCACAATGGCGCTGGACAGAGCAGTCCACAACCACCCTGTAAAAAAAGTTACAGAAACATTATTACTGCATTAATACAGTTAGACAGGACAGAACTAATGGAGAGCGCTGGGGGTCACTCGCTACTGCCCAGGGAAAATAATAATGTGCTAATATATCTTCTGTATGCAGTCGTTATGTGGATGTGGACTTACAGATATTATGTATAACATTCAGTTGGTATTTTTGCTAGTAATCTCATTATCATTAATACAAATCCCCATACGCAGGATATCTCACAGTTTTTATTATCTATCTTTATCATATTTACTGCATTTGACTGAAAGACCATTTCTACCTGTATGCGGATAATCCTGAACCGTTTTGAAATTGTGCAAGGTACAACTTAACAGTAAATAGAATAAAACCATAAATGAAGAATTTAAAATGTTTAAATATAATTTTTAATTTATGCAAAAACTGGTTTTATTTTAATTATACATCCAGTGTTAGTGTAACTATTACGGGGAGGTCAGAATTTGGTAAAACATCATTCTGTACAGGTAATCGAACATTAACTCCTTCACGATGGAGGGGCGTTGCCTGTACAGGTATGCCTCACAGCCAGGTGCCACTGCAGGCCTCTAAGGCCCCGTTCACACTGTGCGATTTGAAAATCGCGCGATTTTCCACGCGATTTTCATATTCGCGACATAGTGCGATAATATTGCGCAACGTCGCGGTTTTGTGTGATTTTTGCAAAGCACCACCGATACAAATCGCAAAATCGCAGGTAGCAAATCGCAAAAAAGTCATGTATCAGCTACATGCTACTGCGAAGCGCGACGTGTGACGTGCGACATGCGACGTCGCGCGACATCACGCGGCAAGATGTGAACAGCTCCATTGAAATGCATTGGAGAAGCTACACAGTGTGACGTCGCAGCAAAATCCTCACGATAAATCGCACACTGTGAACAGGGCATAATTCAGCCTGTTCACGCAGCTGACGTGCATCGCGCATCATTGACTGCAGGGGGATGGCCTGAGTTCAGGCCTTCTCGCTGCCACCAATGATGCGTCGCACACGCCGGCTGCAGGGAGGGGCCGAGGCGGCTCATTGAAGACAGCGGGGCATACCTGTACACCCTGCATCATCAAAGCCCACCCGCCGCAAGGACGGCATAGAACGTCCTACAGCGGGAAGGGGTTAAGAGCTAGCTAAGATCAGCTACTCACTCAAAAAAATGGGGAGTAAACATTGATATAAACAGGATGAACAACCTGTAGTGGAAATAAAATTAAATGATCCCTATTTCACAGTTGCTGATAAAATATTGTAAGGAGCCGAAATAAAGATCAGCTCCAGATGATATTTTAACACCTGGAGTTGTCATTCCGACCTTGCCGCAAACGAAGCGGACTTTTTGCACAGACTGATCATTCAGAAAGGATAACAACTGATGAAGCCTATTGGTGAAAGCATGTTTTTGTTGATCCTATTTAATTAGTACTTTAACAATTGATTTTATAGTTGAAGGTCTACCTTTTTTATTGATTAATAAATGCATTTTAATTGAATCACCTGCCGCTCTGCTGTCTTTTTTACATCAAGTGGAGAAATACCCTCCCCCTTCCTCTTTTCTTGGGATACTGAACAGCTACATCGCAGGACCCCATGCTGAGAGAAGGGAAACACCACTGAACTATAAGTATTCCTTAAGTTATGCACATTTATCATTATAATAAAACCACTGTTTTGTTTAACCACTTCGCTGCGGTGGACGCGCTCAGCGCGTCCAACCGCATGTCACGTTCCATGCAGTGGACGCGCTGAGCGCGTCCAGCCTTTGGGGTCAGCGTTCGGCCAGGTTCCGGCCGATCGCTGGCCCCCCCGGTGCTGGCTGACATCCTCGCCGCCGGCTAATTAGGTGTCATCGCGGGGGCGCGATGACACCTAATTCAGGTGCCCCCCCGCATGTGCGGAGGAGGCGCCTGAAAGGGAGGGGGGAGGTCCTTCGGACCTCTCTCCCTCCCGATCAGCGGCGTTGCGGGGGTTAACCCAGGCACCATTTGGAAGGGCACAGCCTGCCCTTCCAAATGGTACCTGGCATTAACCCCTGGGGAGCCGGATCACGAATCGGCGCTGAAAAGCGCCGGTTCGTGATCCTTTCCCGGAGCTGGCCGACATCTTGGATGTCGGCCAAGCCTCCGAAAACTCCCCCTGAGGACTGGCGTCATCGTGCATAGCACGATGACGCCAGTCCTGGAGTTAACCCCTAGCTGCCACCAATGGTGAAGATAGGGAGTTCCAATGAACTCCCTATCTCCCGATCCGTGGCAGCTAGGGGTTAAAGTTTGGTATTGTTGGAACGGCCAGAGCATGGCCGTTCCAACGATACAAAACACGAAAGTGAAAAAGTTTGTAAAAAAAAAAAAATTCAAAATAAAAATAAATAAATATTTAAAAAAAATTATAAAAAAAAATAAACAAGTTTTTTTTCTTTTTTTTGGTTTGTTAATGCAGCAATATTGTTCCCATTTCAATTATAATGTGAACAATGATGCTGCACTAACGATTTTTGTATGCGGTGCGTTTGTTGAAAATCGTGTAATTTTCCCCAAAAAAAAATGTAACGAGACCCCATCTCTAATTTTTTTAACAAGCACCCCATACAAAATATAACCGCAATTGCTTGCATGTTAAAATGTGAAAAAAAACACTTTACACATTGTAAATTATTGAAAAATCATATTTTATTGCATTTTTTGTTATAATATACAGACAGGACATGACGTATACATATAATAATGACATATTCTGAATCTGCCGAGTCTGACGGAAAGAACGATATATAATATGTCTGGGTCATATACTAAAATAAGCCTTCAAAACACGTTTAAACATGATGAGCAAAACCAGTAAAAATGACCTCAGCACAGGGGCGGGAAAAGCCTCAGCAGCGAAAGGGTTAAATATTAATTCATTTGATGTTTGTATATTGGCCATTTTTGGGTTAAAAAAGTGGAAATTTTAGTAAGGTGTGCCTGGAAGTGTTTTTTTCTTTTCTACTATATTCGTGTTTTTGAGGTTGTAAACACATATCTTTTAGCTTGCAGCACCGACTTATATTGAGCACGCCTTAATAAACACTAAGAAAAGCGCCAGATTCACGCTTTCCTCTACTGCAAACGAAGCCTGGTCAAAGTGCCTCCTTACTGTAAATTAACATCATCTATACTGTATATAGGAGGCATTAATTTTTGCATGGGATTAGAAAAATGAATTATTGAGCTATTCATTGTAGTTTGTTCTTCTATTCTGGTGCCGACTTTCTCAAAGAAATGCCGACTCAGAAAAATGATCACTCTGCCCTTCCATTTTATTTCTAAGTGTCCAGCTGTTATAAAGCGGCTGAATTGTGATAGTTGGGGTAAAAGGGTGTCGGAAAAGAAAAGCGGCCTGTGATGATTTTTTTTCCCCTTATTACCAGCTCTCTTTTCTCAGCAAAAATGAAATAGGACCCACCTTTAATTTGAAGTTACTGAAAGAAAGATGATGAGCCAGACAGGGACGTGCGGTCAGGGGCGGCAGGTGAGGCATTAAGTGCTGCTGAATTGATAAAAAAAATCACCTGCTCCGTGTTCCCCCACCATCGGCTCTGCCTGTCCTCTGCGCTGTTTTTTCTTCTTCATTCACCAGCCTGAGCCTGCCCTACTCAATTTGCAGGCAGTACGCTATGCAAATCGTGTATGCTGCCAAGAAGTGTGCAGCGTGGCATGTCTGTTCAATGAACGAACGTCCGAGCACTGCCCACTTCCTGAACATTGCTCTCCCAGAGCCTCAGAGGCACTGAGAGAGCAATGTAATAGCTTGGACCAATGGGAAAGCATCATTGGTTCAAGTCATTCAAAAAATGCCTGCATGGGAGGCAGACCTCACATGCATTGACGCAGGACGTCATGCGACTGTCCTGTCTCTCGCAGTCAGTGGGCGCAGGGCTGTGCTCGGGGTGTGGCCTCAGCGTGACGCTCAGCTGCCTTGAGGAAGACACAGATCCTGGGGAGCACTGAGAGCAGCCTGATCCTGGGGAGCACTGAGAGTAGCCAGATCATGGGGAGCACTGACAGCAGCCAGATCATGGGGAGCAATAAGAGCAGCCAGATCCTGGGGAGCTGAGAGAAGCCAGATCTTGAGGAGCCCTGAACCTATGTAAACTGTGTATATCTGGCTCTGCTACTAGCCAGTGCCTCACCAGCCACTGACCTCACCGCACGCCACTGGAGCGAGAGTACCATTGTTATGTATGCCAAGGTATGTTATATATCACCCTGAAATGTTCAGACATCCAACGTTACAAATAAATGTTATGTTAATATTTTCTTCCTTTTTTTTTCAGTAAAATAGCACTTCCTACTAGTGCAGGGTTAAGCAACAATAAAAATGCAGTTTCGAAGCAAGCTGTAAAAGCACTTCTGATTGCTACCATGTCCAAAGAGTCCATCTTTTATTATTTATATAAATAGGTGTAAGATAGCGAAAAAAAATAACATAATAGCGAATATTTCAACAAATAAACTATTAAAAAGTTGGAAAACTGTGATTTTGGACAATTGGTAATCCGTGTTGCATTAAAGAACTTTTATTATCTTGTGAGGAAGTGCCCCATTTAACTAAATCTGTGTATTTATGTCTTAGCAAATAGGAAAATGTAAAATGCTCATTCCGTCAACATTTATTATAAGTTATGCACATTTAGCAAGAAAGTTTATTATTGTTAAGGTCAATTTCTTTTACATCCGTGTACATTTTAAGATAGGTTTCTAACCAGCGGTGCTGTAACTTGGCAAATCATTATTATAGTGCTATTTTAAGCAATTAAAACTTAATGAAGCGGAATTTTTTCTAACAACAGTCAGCTGAGCTTATCCTCCTGGCCCCTGATTCCTTATCATTTCAATTACACGTAAAGCTGTGCAGGGGTTTAATGCTGCTGCAAATATTCTACTGAAGATTTATCTCAACATTTTACAAAGCTCTTCCATGGTATGCATTATGTTTTTAGTGAGGAAATATCTTTTCTAAATGAGCCGACTGCAGGGTAATAGCCATTTGTACGTTCAGACGCATGTTTGACAAATTTTATCATATTTAAAACAAGTAGATCCGAGAGAAGAAATTGTTGGCAATTAAAGTCACGTCTCTTCAGGGAAGGTAAACTTATTATTGAAAGTGCATATTTGCAGGAGAAAATAATATGTTAAAAAGACTGTTTAGCCTTGGATTAAAAAATAAACAATATGACTGTTGCCATTTTTTGTTCTTTCTTGGGTCTGTACACAGTTGCAAAACAATTCGCTACTGTTTTTCTTCTAAACAATAGCATAGCAGGAATTTCAGTCAAAGGATACTCAACAAGCAAAGGAAACAGGGTGCAACAACACTGAATGTGAACCCTTGATAAGTAGCATATGAATAGATGCGATGATTATGGAAAATTATGGAACGGCGGTAAAAGGCTATTTGAAGGGATTGTTAATATACCATGTATAGCTGCCTAAACTACAAAGAACACATGGGAAGGTCCAGGGATAAATCATTACATAAACAACTTGAAGAAACACAATAACATTTAAAAGATAATGTCGAGATATGAAAAGCAATTAGTAGTTACACATGGGGACTAGAAACAGAACATCAAAGAGAAATTATAATAATGGAACAATACCATACATAAGTATAAGGATCAATTATAAAACAGTGGAGTACAACAAAATTTTGCTTTAGTGCTCTGCCATAATTAGTGGTTTGAAGGACGCATATCTGCAAAATATAAAGGCTGCCAATGTGTTATCAAGAAATTAGCTGAAAGTGAAATCTTAGATGTCTTAATGAGTTCTAAATGCAAACCTTGGAACCTATACCAACCTATTCGTTAAGATAACGAGCTGGAGTAGTAATACAAAGTGACGCTAGTTTTTACCTAATGATTCAAGCCGCTATTCAAAGCCAATCGCAAGCTTTGATTGCAGCTCAAATATTGTGTTATACTGTAAATTAATGGTTGCATTACTTTGTATGGGAGCTGTTATTTTTGCAGCCAGCCGAAGAACGAGCTCTTCATGGCTTGAGTCGTTATTCAAGTATGAATAACGACTCTTAAACCTTGGTGTTAAGTGATTTTACATTTGCATAATCACTTAAAACTGAGAACAAAGAGTTCCCAATGAAGGGTTCTTCTGCCATCTCTTTGTATCCCTGCATATGAAAACTAGCAGAGAGCTGGCAGTAGGGCTGCAATGCCTTTAAAGGCTCCTATGGATTCTAAGAACCGTTAAAAGTTAGGAGGCAATGGGCCACTGCCGTTATGCACCAGCATCTCACAAATACTCCAGCTTGAGATGGTAATTCAGCAGCTTGGTCAAAATAGAGCTGTTAATAGCAAGCGTAAAAAACAATTTGAGCAAGATTTTTTCATTTGTGAGTAGTTATTGGGCTATATTCTATAGAGGACCAGCACTTGCAGATTTTCCCTTACCGTCTCCATGTTAACATCATATTCTGGGCAAGGTGCTCTCAGTGCCTCATCCTGGAATGCAGCGATAGAGTTCCTGATAACAGCAGTAGTAGACATGTGCACAACGGATGCATTCGTTAAATTTGTTAATTCGTTTTGGTGCATTTGTAATGCTAACGTAATTTGTATATCCGTGCAAAACAAAACACAATCAGAGGTTTTAGTTTACTTGAATGGCCAATAACGTGTAAGCCCACCAGCCATGTCACGGCACCTCTGGGTCAGGTGGGTCCTGCCTAATGAAATCAAAAGTTGCTTTTCTAAGCAACCACATATCCTCATGCTGCTTATCAGCTAAAACGCAAACTGATGGGTTATATTTATACTCTCACTAGGAACAATTCCACCCTGGGATTAAAAAGAAAACACCGAAAGGGGCAGTGTGTCACATCATTAGCACCTGTGGCCCTTCAGGGGGTGCCTGGACACCTGGTGGCATCGCTGGCTGGCCGGGTGCCAGGAGTTCCAGCTGATCATCCTGCATCTGGAGGGGCGGGGCTTGGCATGGTGACGCAGAGCCGCCGGCCTTAAATGCAGGGAGCGAGAATCAGCTCGGCGCCCTGACGTGGAGTTATTCCTGCATCGCCTGGTGTATCCACTTTCAGCGTTTCACTTATTACTTGCGCTGTTGCCGATCCGAGTTTGTATGAGGACCCTGCTTGTTATTGACCCAGAATGCCTTCGCGACCATTCTCCTTCTCATTGTGTTTATGTGCCTTTCGTGCTCAATACTGTTTCAGAGTGTAAGTTGCGGTATTACCACGCTGATCCTGAATACATGTCTGTTCTGTTGAATGCTAAGTCTGAGAATTTTCAAGTTACCCTGTTGCCAAACTAGAGTGTATGAGAACCCTGCCCTGTTGCCAATCCGGAATGTGTATATGACCACTCTTATGCTGATCCCTGGTATATAGCTATACTTAAGAAGCCTTACTCTGGTTGCTCTCAAGCTGTTGGAGAGATTAACCCTTTGAGTCCCAGTACACACTCTGCCTTGAAACCTGCTGTCAAAAATATTAACCCTTTGAGTCCCAATACACACTCTGCCTTGAAACCTGCTGTCAAAGAGATCAACCCTTTGAGTCCCAGTACACACTCTGCCTTGAAACTGCTGTCAATTGGTTATATTCTGTGTTACTGGTGTGTCTGTTCTCCCTGGCTGGGAGTCATAGGGTTAGCGGTCCTGACTATTTCAAGGATCGTAAGGATAGAGGTCTGTCCAAAAGGATCCTCACCACGGTTATCAAGGTGAGCGGGACAGCGACCCTGACATTACGTCAGGGCCAATACATATGAATCCGACAGTCCTAACCATGTTGATGTCTAAGCTGAGTGATATCATCACCAAACAGGAGGAGCAGGACCAACGCATGGACCAGTTTGCTCAAACTTAGGGTTTACTGATGAATCAGGCCAATCAATTATATTATCCTTCATATTTTAGGAATTTAGAATCTCAGCATATACAGACATAGTATAATCTTTCTGAACATTCCTTTCCTTCAACTATTTTGAGCTACGTTTTCAATTTTTTTTATTACTACTGCCTTTGTAAATCTGTAGCAGATATGAATTTATGATTTTTCAGTCCGTTATTTCTACTTTATAGGAAAAGATCTGTTGCTTGAAGCTGGCTGAGATTCACCATCAGCACGTTGATCTAGAATCAATCTGTGAGTTTCCAAGAGGAAATCACAGCTTTAAAAGCGTGCTATTCAGTATGATCTGCAGCTTTAAAGCAAAGCCACAATCATCGCGCCATTATAAATAAACACACTTGCCTTCGTGGGCAAGTGCAAGCTCAAGATAAAATCCACAGCATCCCAGAAACCACAAAAACACATGTAAACATGTTATAAGTATGAAAACACTCACACATCGCAAAATGAAAAATGCCAAACATTGATATTGAACCAATGCAACTTGCGCATGCTTTGAGCTGTGTAGGGAATATCAAACGGTCTTCGATGTTCACAATGATGACACCCACACTCACTCCCAGAACCTCCACTCCAGCACATGCAAGTTCAAGAAGGGCACCAAGGAACAAGATAATTGATAAACTAAATCAAACAAATGAATAGATTGACATTTCAAAAAGATTTCCAATCAAATTTTAACTCTTTCAGTTTTATTTCCATCACTAGAGCAAAAGGTAGCTATTTGTCACAAACTTGGCTAAACTTGCAAACATGATATATGTGCATAAAGTAATCTGAAGGCTAAAGCACCGGATGAATACCTAGACCACGTTATCATATAAGAAAAACATGAAATCATTCACTCAGGCCAACAGTTTAAATAAGGTAAGAAGCTCCCAAATAACTTCTAATATAGCAGTAAATCAATTAGTTTTGTTGTTTCAAAGAAAAAATAAGAATTAAGTAAATTAATATTGAACAATGTGTCACATGTACAAATCACAGCCTAACTTAATCATGTGACATGCAACTTTAACACTAAATACTAGCATCATGAAAACCACAATATTCAATCCAACTGCAATGTATCATTCATGCACAACAGACAATCAACCTGCTCATTTGTCATTTCTTGATGACACTGAAAGTGCATTTCATGTTTCCGTAGACAGTGATTGTACCATCTACCTACTGTGCCAGACCTGATTCCTCTTGCTGCTGTAACTTTTATCCAGGAGAAAACAACAAAATCTTGTTGGTAAACCCGCCGAACGCAGCCGCAAACCGCTGAATGCATCCAATAAACCGCCGAAAAAGCACTGAACTCATACGATAAATTGCCGAGAAAAAAGTAAAGTATCCAATAAACCGCCGAACGCAGCCAACAATCTGCTGAACAGACCGCCGAACGCCTCCAATCAGTCGTCAAACGCCACCAAAAAAAGCCGACCAGCCGTCAAACAGAGGTAAAAAAACCAGCAATATTTAAAAGGCGTTCTAGACAAAAATAATGCATGGAAATAATATATAAGGTATTATTTGAGTAATAATAAACAGAACTCTTCCAGAATTTAAAAAAAATGCCATTTAAAAAAAACTGAATAAAAAATGTCACGGAAAAAATCCAGAAAAATGCCTAAAGGATACTAAAAAATTAATTAATATAAAGACTGTTTGCTGCAAATGAAAAGAATGAACGGTCGAATAAAAATAGGGATTTTTTTTACATTGAAACCTATAGGACTCACCTGTTTAAACCTGTCGTACCTAAGCAATGAAAACCTGGGCATTTTGCCAACTTTTTGCGGTCGTTTGGCGTTCTCTGAATAGATTAACCATTACCTCTCTATGGGGTATTTCAATGCTACCGCATTGCACCCTATTTCGCTGGCAATTCAGCAGCATTCGGCAAATTGCTAGCTTTCTGAATAACCGAATTGCCATGAAATTGCACCATATGGGAAATTCATCGATTGGTGCAATTCAGTGGCCAAGTCGACTCTCTTTGAATAACCCTTGTAGTCTGATTCAGTACATTAGGTATGCATTGCATAATTGATGTACATTGTATTTGTTAATCCTGGACTCAAGTAACATGAAATGTTAGCCTTCTAGGGAACACATTTTTCTTTTCTGTGTTTCCAAACATGTTGTCTAGCAATATAGATAACAGATGTTAACTATGCTTATACAATCCCTTTTTTTAGCCACTCTAGCAGACCCACAATTCATGCCTCAGTACTTTTATTTCTGGCTATTATTTGAATAATTACACTATTCGCCATCTCATATTAATAAGAGCAAGTACTCTGATAGTAACATAGACAGATGCAACACAGCATGAAATAAAAAATAAAATGTAAAACAAACAAAGCATTTCTGAATTCCATAATAGCTTTCATGTTATTAATGTTTATGAGACATTTAGAATAAAACCAAGCATGCAAATTCAAAGCTCTGGGAATTGTATAATTTGACATTATATAATTCCAGCCAGGTGTATTAACTATTTCTAATAACCACAAGACTTCATGTACCATATGCTACTTGTTATTAACTGATCTACAGTGCAGTAATGCAAAATCTCAAAGAGACACCTGATAACATTATGGATCCTGAATTTACGCGGCGCTTCTGTTCGAATTCCCATTTGGCCTTATCTCTTGATACACTCATTTTCAAAATTAAAGCTTTTCTGTAATTAAGTCACTGATACATTGGTGGATAGCTATTAGATAAAGGTGAAAAGGGAAAAATAAACTAAAGCCTGGCTTCAGCACTTTTACTACCTCTGCTTCACACGCTGAACTCTTGATGTAGTTCTAAATTAAAACTCTCTCTCATTGAGGACCAAGGAATCTAAGAACTAAAAATGAGCAATGTCATTTGATTCTTTACTAACAGAGATAAAGGATACATTGGGCAGCATGTACTAACCTGTGTGTTTTCAGAAGATGTGTGTTTCACAAAACACATGCAGGGGTATTCAAAGAGAGCCGATCTGGCCCGAAAGGTAACCGAACACTGAAATTCAGCGTACGGTTACCTTTCCTGGCCATTAGGCTAGTCTGAGAGCAGCAGTTCGCCGAATTGCCTGCACATACGGTGCCTGTTCAAGGGCAGTGAAATCCCCATAGAGAAGCAATGCTTCGTGTACTCAGAGAACACAAAACAGCAGTGAAAAGTTGCCGAAATGCCCTGCTGTTCGGTGGTTTCATTCGACAGGTTTATTCAGGCGAATCCCATAGACTTCAATGTTAAAAATATTCCCGTTTTAATCCAATATCTATTAAACCGTTTACTATTATATTCTGCAGTAAAAAGTCTCTTTATTTATAGATTTTTTTAGGCTCTTTTAGGCATTTTTTGGGATTTTTGTTGGCAAACTTTTTTTCCGGTTTCTTTTTTTAATCGTTTTTTCTTTTTTCTGTAACAGAATTTTTTATTAACATTCATAGCATCTTATATGTAAATTTCAGACATTTTCGTTCAGTAGTTTTTTTGCAAACAGTGTTTAAATTTTCAGGGCTAAATTACAATCTTCACGCAAACGTTTGCGCCGGCGCAAAAAAACGTTAACGCGAGGGGTAAAACCCTTTGCGCCTAATCCCGTATTACATTGTCAGCGCAACAACCGCACGCAATCGTCTACCGCGAGTGAACCTGTACGAAACCCTGCGCGAGCTTACTGTACTTCGCGAGTCCTATATTAAACATTGTGAGTGCAAAAGCGAATGTGCGCTGGTACAAGGATGGTATTACAATCTATTCGCGGTAATTACCGCATAACCTTTGCGCGCATAATTTTGCAAACTGCAAAAAGCTGGTGTTAATGGCAAATCTGACCGACCTTGCCAAACAAAAATACACCAGCCCAGTAAAAAAAATGCAGCAATGTATGCCCCTTCAACACATACCCAAGCAATAAATTTGAGAAGTTGTGTGTGCATTTATTATTGCTGCAGCATATATGCTCAGATTGACTTTTGCAGGCACAAAAACTTAACGTGAGATAATTGTGGTTCTTAATTCTGATGGGCTGAATCGTGGAAAAAAAATGTTCGCACACTGTTTTTTGCGCGAAACAGTACTGCGCGAGCATTTGGCCGCGTCCTGTTTGCGCGGGATATCGGTCGGCGGATGAAAATACGCGCGAGGATTGTAATTCCAGCAGTGACTTGAACGCGCAAATGTTTAATGCTTGGCGCAAAGATTTTCACTTTGCGCAAGTGTTTTTACGCGAAGATTGTAATATAGCCCTCAAACTTTCAAGCGTACTTTTTTTTTCTCAACTCGTTCGTCAGCTTGTCGGCTTTTTCCGGTGGCTGCTCTGCGCTGTGATCGGTGGCTATTTGGATTTTTCCGGCATGTTTGGCGGGGTTAATCCAGCTGTTTCTGCGAGTTTCGGTGAGTGTTCGGTGAGTATTCGGCAGGTTTTGCTGTGAGTATTCGGCAGGTTTTCCCTGCACTACGGGGGCCCTGCGTTGCTTGTTGAATACACCACAGGGTCGGCGAAATAGGATCGCGTAATCGTCCCGAAGTGCAAGGTCACGGTGACTTTTGATTCTCTTTGAATAACCCTGAGGGTTTTGTTTTTTTACAAGGACTCAACAAAGACACTAATATTTAAGCGTGCCATGTCAAGATATTGACCATTATAGTATAAGAGCTTGTGGATGCGGACTATACTAGATGACTTGTGAGCTGTCCAAGATTGCACCGGGCGAACTCCCACCTTCCACAGAATGGCTTATTTTGTCAAAAATTAAACATTAAAAATTGCATAATAAATATCAATGGTCCCCAAACACCTTTTCCAACACACACAATATGTCAAATAGATTAATGATATGAGATTTTAGAGATCCTGGGGCAGCCAGGACTGGATTTATAATTAGGCAGAGTAGGTAAAGTGTTTTTTTTTAATTTTTTATAATTTACTATCATTTACACCACTCTATCTCTGGAGCCCTAAGGGCTAGAGGAACATATAAAGTATGGCCTTTCCAGTGATATCAGATATAACCAGGTTAGATTTATCTAAAAATAAAATAACATATAAAATAATATTTTGCTCTTTTTTTTCTGACGCAGCACTATTATTCAGTTTACTATTATAAAGTGAACAGTGATGCTGCGCTAACTCACCCTTTCATTTCCCACACTGCCAGGTTCGATCCCGACGAGCACCTCTCCAGTAAGTGTCCTTGGGCAAGACACCTAACGGTACAGACTCGCCACCCAGGACACACTTGAAAACGAGAGAAATCTCAATGTATCCTTCCTGGTAAAATCCTTTCTAAAAAAAAAAAGTGTGGAGCTGATGATGCAATGCATTGTTTCATTGACAACCTAGACTGTGGCACTGCAGCGAGGAGAGACCGAGGGACTTTGGAATCCTGAATGTCTGAATTGTGCAGCTTTTTTAATTCTGGGTTATGTATCCAGGCCAGAATAATACACGCAGGTAAAAAAAAAAAAAGACAGACGCGAGACTAATAATAAAACGGCTTTTAAAGGGAAAGTGCGGCTTTTATAGTATCAACATTGCGAGTAACATATGTAAAGTACAGTAGTGCATTTTACAGTAGACACGTTGTAAGTTGCGGGTTTACTATACAATAGTGTGTTTTACAGTAGAATCGCTGCAAGATGTGTCATAGCTGCACTAATACAGTCAACTCTCAATGTCCCTACTGTAAAATCTGAAATGTTACAGTAAAAACAATTTTTTACACAAAACGGTAATTTATTTTCATAAAACAAAACATTTTTCTATAAAACACTCATTGTACGTTAAAATAATCTATTTTATATACAAGCCATTTTTATATAAATACACTTGACAGTAAAACACTCTTTTGCATAAAAAGTTTAACTCACTGTTAAAATTGCATTATATATAATGTTTTCTTGGGTGCTGTCTTTATATGAAGTGGTTTAATGAGGCGTGTCCAGTTTCATTGCTTTTCTTTTCCTTGAATTCATGCAGGCAATCATTGCACAAATATCCTCACTATCTTGTACAAAGTTTAGGACTTGCAGCTGGCTGCATTTATCATGTTTCTGCCTTCTAACAAGAAACCCGCATTTCTGTATTCGGTACGAAATCGCACTAAATGTGGTTTTGCCGTGCCGGCTCCCAAAGCGGTCAACCCGCATGCTGCCTAGAGATTACATATTTAACAGAATATTATTAACAACGTAAACTGAAACTGTAAACTCTGTGCAGTGAGATGTTAAAGTGACATTGTCATGACCTGGACAGTGGGCTCATTTGACATGGAATTATTCCACATATAAGGCACAGGGGCGTAACTACCAGGGGTGCGGCGGGTGCCACTGCACCCGGGCCCCTGAGTCTGGGTGCCCACAACTGGATAGGTGGGGGGCCCGGACTAGCCCTGCTTGCCCCACAGTAAAGGCAGGGGTCAGGCACCTGGTCTCCCGTTTGATCGGCAGCATGTGGGATCAAACTCCCACACGCTGCACCAGAAGTAAAGGCCCTGCCTGAGGGAGAGGAGGAGGAGGAGGAGGAAGAAGAGGACAGCTGCTCACATGGGGACATGCAAGGAGGGGAAGTGGAGAGAGTGGAGACCATTACCCATGGTATGTATGTAACATGCTGGGGTGGGTGAGTGAGCAGAGACTGGCTAATTACTGGGGGTCTGATACTGGCTAATTACTGGGGGTCTGATACTGGTTAATTACTGGCGGTCTGATACTGGCTAATTACTGGGGTCTGATACTAGCTAATTACTGGGGTCTGATACTGGCTGGCTAATTACTGGGGTCTGATACTGACTGGCTAACTACTGGGTTCTGATACTGGCTAATTACTGGGGGTTTGATACTGGCTAATTACTGGGGTCTGATACTGGCTAATTACTGGGGCCTGATACTGGCTAATTACTGGGGGGTTTGATACTGGCTAATTACTGGGGGTCTGATACTGGCTAATTACTGGGGTCTGATACTGGCTGTCTAATTACCGGGGGTCTGATACTGGGGTCTGATATCTGGGGGTCTGATATCTGGGGCCTGCACAGAGGGTGGGATGTGAAGGCACGGGGCTTACTGGTACGCCCCGCTGACTTCAATGGCCCACTTTGGCCCCTCCCCACAGCCGACGAGGGGGGCCCTTCATGGATTCTTGCACCAGGGCCCTGAGGTTTCTAGTTATGCCTCTGATAAGGCAGAATGTTTTTTGCATGAAAAAATTTAGTGATTTGCTGTCAAATTTTAGCTGTCTCTCACTTCTGTGCAGCATGTCACTCGAGCAAGTGAAACCTGCGTCTGGAGAGTTTTCCTGTAAGGCTGGGGTCAGACCAGCGCACTTTTAACGTGCGTTCTGGCGCACTTAATTACGGCCGCATTAGCAGCAAATGATGGGCAATGACGGCCAATATACGAAGTACGGTCACACGAAAGTCTGGCCGCGCAACGCAAGTGGAAAATTAACGCATTTTTTCGAGAACGCAGAACCGCTAGTACTGACGTACAGAGTGCGCTGCGTCCGCTAGCGGTGTGTGTGTGTGATTTGGAGACGTCAGACCCTGCTCGTGTCTGGCCAACATAACATCCAGACACCCAAAGTTTCCTGGTTTGGATTCGTAAAAAATCACGCACGAAAATGCGCATCGTATGACCGTTTTCGCGAATTCCGTGAAAAAAATACGTCAATGAGTTCGGACGCACTTTTTTACGTTCGCGTGTAAAAATGCTTTCGTTTGACCCTAGCCTAAGATAGCTCTGCACTCTCTTAGTGAACCCGTTTGATGGTCAGTCGACTGTCTGAAAGGTCAGTGCATCGATGTCACTGCTGAGGGTCAATCGCACAGAACAGCAATATATCATACGGGGATGAAGTATCACATTAATCGTTAAGATGATAAAACATATCCACCCCAGAAGGGGTATTACAGAAAAACGTGCACCTGGGCAGTACAGGTTCACTTTAAGTCAAAAAATGTATAAATGTAAAATCTGATTTTAAGGTCAAAGCACTCGGTAAGGTGAATAATTAGATTTGTTCTATAATTTGTAATTAAATCTCATTAAGCCTTAAAAGTCAAGCATTTAAGAAACACTTTAGTGAAAAATAATTTTTTTAAGCCAGTATCAAAATAAAATTTAAGAAGTCCTGATATTAAATTGAATAAATAAAAAACAAGAGATTAAAACTTGAATGTATTCCACTGCAAAACTGGCATTGATCCACCCAATATGATTTCACCAAACATTTCTGAGGTCTGATTGTCATCCGCCAAGTAAGTCCTTCCTTTACAGAATCACTAAAGACAACCATAAAAGGCAGGCATTGTAACAGATCTCTGTGCCTCGACAGGATCACATCTGTCAAAGACTGCTTCCTCGCTGGACACCCGGGTTCCCCTTGTGTCTCCCGTGTCTTTCTCCCGCTCCTTAGCTGCAGCTTAAAAACGGATACACGCAGAGAGCCTGACTAGCATCCCCCAGAAATAAGCTGAAGTTGTAGACCTGGAACCTTTCGTTGGAACAGCAAGCAGATGATAGCTGTTACCCAAAACATGAGTTGTTACTACAAGTTTGGGCAGAATAAGACTGCTGCCATCTTCCACTTGCTTTTGCCGTCTGATATCAAATCCCAGTAATGGTTTTGATGTACTTAGACTGTAGGAAGCATCCCACCAGCTGCCACCACTGTAACGTGGATGATACCTGTCCACGTGCAGACTGCTCCCCTTGAAGTCAGTATTCCGCAGAAGTACTGCTTCTGGTCCAGAATCCAGGCAATAGCACACAGGAGATCCTTGCAGGTTGAAAATCCAAATGGAGACTGAGTTTATTTACATTTTGCAACTGGTTAAAATACACATACAGGGGAAGGTACTGAAACAATGGAAATGTCATGATACAGCTGGAAAGGTTGCGTAGTCGAGCCAAATGTGCAAATGATAAATAAAGGATATTTTTTAGATAGAGAATTATAAATAATAAGAATGAAGGAGCTGAGTAAACAGAAGAAACAAGGAGGACAATGAATACTAATAAACAGAAATAGGATGTAACTAAAGAGACTGAGGAACAACAATAAAGTAAATAAGGTAATGGATACACAGGTAAGACAGATACTGAGGCAGGGCCAGGGAACAAGACTGATTAAATAACAGAGACACTGGATATACAGATAGGCGAGACCAGGGAACAAGAATAACTAAATAACATGAGCTAAAAAGGAATAAGTATATGGAGGAGAGAAGAAATACAAGAGACGAAAGAACCAGGGAAACTGAATATAGCAACAAAATATAGGATTATAAAATAAGGAAGAAGCCTTTAAATCAATAAGAGGGTTTCCAGCAGCAGGCTAACAGCAGAGTAGGCAATAGTAAATCCAGTATTCAGGCAGGGGTTAGGCAGCGGGTAGTCAATAGTGGGGTTAGGCAGAGACAAAGTCCAGTAATATATGCAGAGGTTCGGTAACAGATAGATCAAATAGAGGGTTTCAATGAAGTTTCGTCGATAGTCCAAAGCAGGGGTTTGGTAACCAGTGAATCAATAGAAAGTTCAATAAATCTAAGGAGGCTTATTGCAGCTTGGGCGTCAGGAACTGAGTGATCAGACAGGTAAGCAAGCAATGCAAGGATGCTTTGCTTCTTTATAGGGAGATGCAGGCTTCTTGATGAGAAGCACCTGCACCTTTTGCAGGCTAGGAACAGAACTGAAGGTATGGAGGGGTGGATTTATGAAGTTATGAATAAACCAGCGCCGGATTTGTTTTTCCTGTGGCGCCGGCGACTGGATATGTGACAGGAAACACACCCAGCATTGACACAAAAGATTAGAAGTGGCAAGGCGATCCGGTTTAAGCTCCTTGCTGGGGGAAGGGGAAGGGTGATGGAAGCATGTGAAAACAAAGGAAAAGAAGAGCACAACAAATGCAGTACATAGTTACCATTACACCTCATGAGACTCCACAATAAATGCATAAGGAATATTAATATAACACAGGCATCAGGGAATAGGGCACAGAAAAACACAAACACCCTGCATCTAAAATTGTAGATACAGGGTGACTTTAACAAAGGAGAGGGTAGGAAAACCATATGAAACATCAGGCCCACACCTCTCAAATACATTTCTAGGCCCCTGTACTTCAAGTCCAGGCATGTACTGGCTATCGGGAGTACGGGAGATTCCTGGTGGGCATGGGGTTTCTGGGGGCCGGTGCGAGTGACTGGTTGACCTCGCATTGCCATTAAGGGATGGGGGACTTGAGGCGAGAACTGCCTCACCGTAAAACATATTGGGCAGTATTACAAAGTTGTTGGTAGCTTAACCAGAGCTCTTGCAACCATAACAACTCCATGGCTCTGGTAAGTTTACAACAGCTCTGGTTAAGTTAGCACCAACTTTATAATATGGCCCATTGTCTGCAGGTTCGTGGGCTCAGATGCAGGTCAGGGATAGTGAGACCCGCATCCGCCTCTCCTTAGAGCAGCATTGCATATGCTGCACGCTCAACCACAGTGCTGCTGCATGTTGTGTTTCAGCCAATAACTGTGCAGCAACTCCATCCAATGAGGCTCTGGTAAGGACGCTGGCTGTCCTTATGTCACCCCTCCCACTGAGCTCCGCATGCAGTGATGTGTGAAGGAGGAGAAGAAAGTGGTAAAAAAAAGGAGGTGAGTTAATTTTCACTGTTTATAACTTCACACTGTTCGGTGTTCACACCAGAAATTAGATTTAGCTGAGGGTACTCAGGGCTTGCAGTTTACATCCATGCTTCAAGGAAATACTTAACACAGGAGCAGCACAGTAGTACATGATGGATGTGTTGATATTTGTTTTTTTTAAAAACTTAACAAAACCATAAGTAATTTATTACAAAATATATTATTATGCATTGCAATAGTATAAATTTGTTCATTTGTACATTGTACATTTGTACAAAGTGACTGAATGAGATGGACATAAGGAGTATGATGTGTATCATACAGATTGATGATGGTGCGTGGCTGGAGTGAACTTGGAGTGGATTTGTGGTTGGTTGGGTAAGTGACATAGGAGTGAGTGCGTTAAAAGGAGAGGTTATTCACTAAGCAGTGAACTTGCCACCGAATTGCCAGAACAGTGAATCTCTCAGTACAGTACAATTTTGTGGCAGTTCGTCTATTCACAAACCTCTCAATCTGCCAAACACTGGCGAATTGACAGCTAAATACGGTGCAGTTCGCTGCAGATTGGAGATCTTCTGCAGTGGCAGCAAAATTGTTCCATAGGGAAGTAATGGTTAATCTATTCACAGAACACCAAACTGCACCGAAATGTCAGTGAAATGACCTGATTTTAGGTGTTTCGTTTCTATATGTTTAAACAGGTGAATCCCATAAGAGTCAATGTAAAAAAAAAATAATATTTATTTATTTATTTATTCAACTATTAATTCTTTTCAAACAGGTTTTTTATTAAATTTTTTGGCACATATTTTTGTATTTAGGCAAAATTTTTGATTCACAATTTTTTTAAAGGTGTTTTTTTTTATTTTGTAACTGACTTTTTTATTATTTTTTAAAACATCTTTTTATTATTTAGACCCATTTTTATAAAAAAATAACAAAGATTTAAAAAAAAATTCTACTCTTAAGAATACATAGGAATATTTGGTATCATTGGAAAGGCCAGACACTGGCCTTTCCAATGACACCTCATCTGACAATCTACTATGAGTCCAGAGATACATGGGTCTAAAGGACCTCTGCATCTCTTTATGGGATGACTCCCAGAGCTGGGGGGGCTGTCTCACCGCAGGTACTGACATCCTGGATGTCATCCTGCTGTGGCTGAAGCCCTGCTCGGCGCTGAAGGTGCCAAGCAGGAACAAAGACAGGATGTGAGGAGAGCGTCATCGGTGCTGGGGAGGGATTCCCCGCCACGCACCTCTCACATCCAAAGACTGCAGCCCTGCAAGGTCGACTTGAGCATGAGGCTGGGTGCCACACCCTTCGCACTCATGAAAAGCCGGCCATGTGCGATGCACTGCACATATTAAATCTTAAACTTGGAGGACAGAGCAAGAAATGATCTGTATGCCCAATACTTTTTATAGTATTTATACCTCTGAACATTGGTAAATCCAAAACTGTGATAGGCAGACTCGCAGATTCAAAATATATTATTTTTAAGTATATACATAATGTCCCGTCACAATGCTATAACGAAAAATGTTGAAAAAGAAAATTGCTGTTGAGATATCAATCATTTACAGTGTGTGAAATTATTTTTCACACTTTATTATCCAAACGTTTGTTCTCTTGTTTAAATAAGGGTTCTTGTGTTTAAAATAAGTTGAAATGGAAACCAGTTACTGCACTTTTCTGAGAAAATACATGATTTTAAATAAAACTGAATAAAAATAATTTTTACTGACCTTGCTTGCGGGGTGGGAAATGAGAAGGTGAGTAACGGCAGGGGTATTACTCATTTTATATATGACAAATGGACAATGCCACTTCTTTGGAACAAAATCATATGAAAAAAATAATTCTTTTTTGTTTATTTGTGTTTTGTTTTTTCTTTCTTTTACATTTTACATGGTCACGTTTGGTATCATTAGAAAGGTCAAACTCTGACCTGTCCAATGACACCTAACATGACTTTGTGGGGTGTAAATAATGGAAATACAGGGGTCCAAAGTCCCTACCACTCTTTGTCCTGCAGTGAAGTGGCTTATGTTTTAGATGGGTCAATGTGCAATAATGCTTTGCTCCATCACCTCCACATTTGAGCTTGGCGTGGGATACGAAAAGGTAATTTAGAGCAGTGACATTGTTCACTTTACAAGTAAAAGCACATAATGCCACCAACTTAGAAATGAGAAAAAAGAAAAAAAATGATAACTTTGCATTTATTTATTTATTTTCTATTTTTACACATTACATGGTCATAGTTGGTCAGCCTTTGACCTTTCCAATGACACCTTACTTGACCTTGTGTGGTGTAAAAATCAGAGATTCTAAAGGATTTGCTCTGACTGGAGCTGGATCACAGTACTGGCAGCTAAGGGGTTAAGATGGACATAGCTGGAAATGTCAGACTGTGACCTTTCCAGGGATGCCACTTATTTTGCTACCCCCTACGGCTGGTGAGATAGTGGGGTCCAAAGGACCCCCCCTCCATTTCAGACACTCTCTCCTCCCACATGACGGTCTGATTTTAAGGAAGTCTCTAACTCCAACCGTAGCAGTCGGGGGTCTCCCCCTTGGCTGCAGAGGTCACATGACCTGTTGGGAATGTCCTCTGCATGTTGTGGTGAATCCCCCGGATGTCCCCCACACACCATCCGCAGCAAAGGGGTTAAAAGAATGTATCAAAAAATCCAAGAAAATACATCAAACTGGGGCAAAAGGCAGAGGTTCCCTTGTTTCGCTACTGTCTGCAAGAACCATTAATTCTGTCATTAACACCATTCAGCAGCTACGTTAGGAGTGCATTTTCAGAGACATAAAGATTACTGGAATGTTCTCTGTGCAGATCGACATCACGCTAGAGATTACATCACAAGACAAGTTGTTGTTCTATTGTTGTGAGATATGTTACAGACACCATTCATGAAATGCTTAGAAGTATTTTCGAGTGTAAGAAATCTACTGGACAATATTTTGTCAATATTATTTCAGAGCTTAACGAGAAGCTCAATTTGGACTTGAACAAGTGCATCAGAGATGCTCTAGATGGTGTGTCTAACATGCAAGGCCATTACAAAGGTTTTCCAACTCAAATGTCCAACATTTCACCAAATCAAGTGCATGTTTGATGCTATGCACATGTACTTAACCTAGTTCTGATGATGCTGGACACAATCAACCAGTAATTGAAAGTGGATCACTTTTTGCAGTGCTTTATGACATTTCAGTGTTCTTTTGTGAGTCATATAAAAGGATGAAAGTGTGGGAAAGTGAGAGCCAGGACAAGCACCAGAAACGACTCTCACTTATTGGAGAGACACTTTGGTGGGCCAATGATAATGCTCTCAGGAAAGTAATCACATCATTTGCAAATCCAGACAATTGTCTCTATGAATTGACAGCAATACAGGAAGACATTGCCATAAAAACAAATGCTTGCATTCCAGCACAAGGAGATACTAAAGTATGAGATGATACTGACAGCACAAACCTTCCACATAATATGTAAGCAGACATCACCACTATCCAAATACCTCCAAACAAAGGGGTTGGATATACTGTCTGCTCACAGAATGATGGCAACACATGAAAGTCTTAAAAGTATGTCAAGAGACTTTGCTTCATGTAGACTTTGCTTCAGAGAAATTTGCTCTGTGGGCATATGAAACATTGCAGGAGCAGGACAAAGAGATAGATCTGGAAGTTGAGTCTGCATAACCATCATAGAGGAAAAAGGAAGAACACAACCAGGCCTGGGGAGATTGCCCATGCTGAAACTATCAAAAGTCCAAAAAAGGCTTACGAAGTTACAGTACACAATCAGATCATGGACATGGCTACAGAGATATTGCACAGACGGTTCCTGAGTCATGGCACACTCTAAATTGACCTTGCTATTCTGGACTCAAGAACCTTCACTCAGTTAATGTCATTGTCTCTTTCACCACTGATGTTCCAAGTGCAAAGCAAAAATCTGTTGAGGCTTGACAGCGAAGCAACTGTTGAGAATTTACAGTGTTATTTACACAGTTTTGCCCTTCAGTGGGAAAGACTAAAAATATCTCTACTAGATGAATACAAGGTCAAAATAATGGGGACAGAATGTGAAGACGAACGAGTTGAAATCAAATGTAAGAAATGTTCCTAGTGTAAGGAATGCCTGCTGTGTTGCTACCAGATTCTCAGGAGGTTCTATATGATGTCAAATGCCTACCACCTCATAGGTCTTGCATACCAGTTGCTACTCACCCAGTCCATCACTTAGGTTGCCTGTGAACATATACTTTCAACACTAAATTTAATTAAACCCAGACTCAGAACAAACCTGTCACAAGAGCATCTGGCAGCATTTATGTCGATGGTGACAGAAAAGGACTTCCTCTTCTTTCTTGACTCTGATGTGATCATTGACAAAGTTCCAGAGAAAAGTGAATTGTTTACTAAACTTTTTTTATAGGCCGTAACGGTGATTTTGGACATCTTGGATGGTCAGTAAAGAGCTGAAAAACAACATTTAAAAAGCTGTTTATATTTACAAAGGGAAATTTTACTAATGTTTTCTTTTGCGCAGTTACTTGTGATTTATGTACTGTTTTTGTGCGTGTTTGCATTATTGGAGTAGGCCAGCCTGGATGAAGTTGAGGGATGCTTTTTTTTTGTCTCAGTCTAGCCCTGATAAAAAATATAAAAAGAAAATCCCAATGTTTAGCAAACTGTCTTATTTTACACTCACATACACACATATTTATTTCACTGTCACGCTGCACCATTGGCTAATTTACAGGGATGCTAGAACTGCTATATTTTCTTTCACAGATGCTAGGCCTTTATGAAGTGTGAAAACCTAGGGAGCAAAAAATGTAAATAGTAATAAAACTGTAACTGTTAGGACAGGACACTGACATCGTAACCACTGAAGTAAATGACAGTTACTACAGGGTTTTGAATTACAATGTACCTGGAATGAATTATCTACAGAATAGTAACTGTTTCTTATTTTGAACAGGTTGGCTTAGTTGACTATCAGTAAAAACTAATGTAAGAAACTAGCTTGGCAAAAACATTAATCATGCAATTAAATCAACAAGAACAAGAATCATAAAAGTTATTTTTCTTTTTGGGTAGTTAAATTCATTGAGTAAATAAACATAAGTGTCAAATTACATCAGATTGAAAGCTGTATACTTGGCATTAAAAAAAAAATCAATTTTACACCCAATTTATTTTAAATCAGCAAAGAAGCAACTTAAGAAAATTCTGTACATTAGCTGTATGAAGGAGACAGCATCATAAAGATGCTATAATTTACAAAGTTTCCTTTCTTTTTTTTTTTGCTCGGAAAGAAATAAAATGTTAGGTAAATTCAATTTAAAAGAGATTGCTGTGTTTGCTATTGTTTTTAACTATAATTAAAATAACTACAGTAAAAGGGTTTTATTTCTGACCATTCTTCTGCTAAGAGTCAACAAAAATAGTTTTTTGTAAATTAAAGAATATATACTATTTAAAAGCAATTTAGATTGCCCTGATGTACAGTATTTCAGATTTGGAAAGCAAAACATTATTTTTCTTGCTGTAATGTATAAGATGGCACTTCGATTACAATGAACATCCCCTCAACCATCACGTATTCGTATTTTAAACTGCACTTAACCTTTCGTTACAAAAATTAGTGTACTATATTAAATTTTGAGTTTTAATACAATGTAAAACAAAAATTTGCCTAGTATACCCTTTTTGAATAACCTATTAATGCACATTTAGTGACCCGACTGGGTGAAAATGAAATTCTCTGAGAACTCACTCCTATATAACTGTAAGAAAGCTACAAGTATTAGAATACAGGCAGAGCTCTGGGGTCACTCACTGTTGAACAGTGATACAATTCAGGGGGTTAAATTACTAAAAATCCATATACAGTGCAGATACAAGGTATTACTATAATTTACACATACGAGCATTATGCCACAGACAGATATTATTTGTATATTCTATTGGTATTTTTCGGAAGCTGCATTGCTAGTAATCTCATTTGATCGCTTCACATCCCCATGAGCAGGATATCTGACCATTGTCATTATCTATTCATATCATATTCATTGTATTTGACTCAAAGTCTGTTTCTGCCTGTATGCTAATAATTAGGGATGAGCCAAACACCCCCGAGTACGGTTCGCATTCGAACTCGAACTTTTCAAAAGTTCGAACTCGAACTCGAACACGAACTCAATACAAGTCAATGGGACTCAAAGTTCGATTTTTAGAGTGCCCTCCAAGAGGGCATATATGCTAGATATTTGCCATAAAAGGTGTATGGGAGTCTGGGTAGTGCCCTGGGGGACAGGAAACAAGGAAAAAAGTAAAAAAAATTTTTTTTAAAGGAACAGTGAGTTTTGCATGAAATAAGGGTTAAAAATAAAAACGAAAAATTCCTTCAAATATCGTGCCTAGGAGGTCCCCACAACCTGCCCGTGAAGTGGCAGATATCTAGGATGTATAGGAACATTTAAAAACAAAAAAAATGACGTTTCAAATGCCGGTAAATGATTTTCTTTTAATCTATTCATAAACAACTGCTTGGGGCGGCAGCCTGTATGAAAAGACATTTTAGGACGCGCAGAAAAAGTTTAGTGATTTTTTGGCTAAATTATTGTGAAACTTATGCAGGCTTTGGATGAAAGTAACAATAGGTGCTTTAAAATTGTGCCTTTAGCGTCAGCAACAGTGCCGTCACACCGTAACCCCTCTGTGGTATTGTGGAAAAGTGCAGGGGTGCACCATGCGGTCCTATATTAAAAAGATATGAATCTGGTAAAGGCGTCATTGCACTCAAATATTGTGCCTTTGGTGCCAGGCCTGCAAGTGCCATCATACAGTAACCCCTCTGTGGTATTCTGGAAGAGTGCAGGGATGGACCATGCGGTCTTATATTAAAAAGATATGAATCTGGTAAAGGCATCAGTGCACCCAGATATTGTGCTTTTGGTGCCAGACCAGCAAGTGCCATCATACAGTAACCCCTCTGTGGTATTGTGGAAGAGTGCAGGGGTGCACCATGCGGTCCTATATTAAAAAGATATGAATCTGGTAAAGGCGTCAGTGCACCCAGATATTGTGCTTTTGGTGCCAGGCCAGCACGTGCTATCATACAGTAACCCCTCTGTGGTATTGTGGAAGAGTGCAGGGGTGGACCATGCAGTCCAATATTAAAAAGATATGAATCTGGTAAAGGCGTCAGTGCACCCAAATATTGTGCCTTTCATGGCAGCAAGTGCCTTCACACCGTAACCCTTTTGTGGTATTGTGGAAGAGTTCAGAGCTGGAGGTTTTGTGAATGCAGAATACATCCCGATCTATTCCGTTACTTCAGCATCAGGGGATTGATAGCTGCTGATCCAGGACTGATTCATTTTTATAAATGTCAGCCGGTCTACAGAGTCAGTGGACAGACGCACTCTTTTGTCTGTGACAAAACCTCCAGTGGCACTGAACGTCCTTTCAGAAAGCACGCTAGATGAAGGGCAACCTAGTAGCTGCATAGCATATTGCCCCTAGGTAGTCCTGCACATATAGTGAAGATGCTGGCAATGGGTGCCTACATTTGACGTCCCTGGGCGTCGTGGACTAAAACAATTTAAAAAGGCATCAGTCAAGTGGCCCCGGCCTTCACCACTATTCCTCTGATCATCCGCAGCCTCAGAAGCACCTGTGTCATCACTTGGTAACCTACCAGTGCCTGGAAAGGTGTTACACAAGTGTCGCTTTAGAGCGTCTTCAAGTTTTTTCATCCTGTGCTCCCTCTGTGCAGGCAGGATGAGCTCTGCAACTTTACCCTTGTATCGTGGATCAAGAAGGGTTGCCTACCAGTAATGATCCCTCTCATTGATAGCACGAATCCTGGGGTCCTTTAGCAGGCTTTGCATAACAAGGGAGCCCATGCAGCATAGATTGGAGGTGGCATTAGCTTCCGAGTCTTCCTGGTCAATGAGGAGGATGACCACCATTGTGCACTTCCTCCTCCCAGCCACGTACTAGTCTTTGTGTTTCTGGGCACACATAACCCTCCCTTGAGGAATCCCCACCTTCAATGCCCCCACTACTTAAATATTACTCCTCCTCCTCCTCCTGTCTGATCTGAGGAGGACCCGCTGGAATGCTGTCTGCGGAAAGACTGGGGCCTTCAGAGCTAGGAAGGCCTCCTCTTCCTCCCATTGCTCTGCCTCTAGAGCCACATCTATAATTCCCCGCAGAGTGTGCTCCAGCAGGAACACTAAAGGAATTGCGTCACTGATGCATGCACTGTCCCTGCTCACCATCCTCGTTGCCTCCTCAAATGGTGACAGTACAGTGCATGCATCCTTGATCATCAGCCACTGCGGGGGGGGAAACCAAGTTGACCTGAACCTGTCGTTGGGCCATACTCACAAAGGTACTTGTTGATGGCCCTCTGCTGCTTGTGCAGATGCTGCAGCATTGCTAATGTCGAGTTCCACCTGGTGGGCATGTCACAGATCAGACGGTTTGTGGGAAGGTGGAATTCTCTTTGAATTTCTGCCAGGCGAACACTTGCTGGGATTGACTGTCTGAAGTGGCTGCAGACTTTTCTGGCCTGGCTGAGAAGCTCTGCCAGCCCTGGGTACCTGGTTAGGAAACGCTGTACCACCAGATTTAGGACGTGTGCTAGGCATGGTACATGCGTCAACTTACCCTGGCCTAGGGCGGAGAGAAGGTTGCTGCCATTATCACAGACGACCATTCCCAGCTGAAGCTGGCGTGGCGTTAACCATCTCTGCACCTGGCCCTTGCAGAGCTGACAGAATTTATGGCCCAGTGTGGCTCCAGTCCCCTAAACAAACCAGCTCAAGCACAGTATGGCATCTTTTTGCTTGAGCCATTGCGTAGCCCCTGTCAGGCGTCGGTTTAACTGCCACTTCGCCAGAGACACAGAAGGAGGAGGAGGAGGGAGAGGTGGTGGTGGAGCAGACAGACCTCATACAAGCAGCTTTCTGGAGGCGTGGTGGATGAACAAGCTCCAGCACAGAGTCCCGTCTTGGATCCCTCCCAGCTGCAATCAGAGTTACCCAGTGTGCCGTGAAGGAAATGTAATGACCCTGTCCATGCTTGCTGGACCACATTTCTAAAGTCACATGCACCTTGCTGCTGACTGCCTTTCCCAATGACTCGATAACATTGTCTTCCACGTGCTGGTATAGTGCTGGAATGGCCTTGCGTGAAAAGTAATGGCATTTTGGAACATGCCACTGTGGTACAGCACATTCAGCAAATTCACGGAAGGGAGCAGAGTCCACCAGCTGGAAAGGCAGCAGCTGCAATGCGAGTAATTTTGCTAAGCTGGCATTTAGACGCCGTGCTTGGGGATGGTTGGGACTATATTTTTTCTTACGCTGCAGCAGCTGGGGCAACGTAATCTGACTGCGTAAATCTTCAGCGGATGGGATGCTGTCACATTGTGAGGAAGGACCTGGTACATCCATTACTGTAGCATCATCCCTGTCAGTGGAGGTTGTAGCAGGCAATGACATGGCAGGACATACAGTGGGGGTAGAGACAGATGAGGAGGAGGAGGACCTACGCAAAGTTTTGCGCCAACGGATGCGTGGCAGATGGTCATTAGGGATGAGCCGAACACCCCCGAGTTCGGTTCGCATTCGAACTCGAACTTTCCAAATGTTCGAATTCGAACTCGAACTCAATACAAGTCAATGGGGCTGATATTTCGATTTTTAGAGTGCCCTCCAAGAGGGCATATATGCTAGATATTTGCCATTAAAAGGTGTATGGGGGTCCGGGTAGTGCCCTGGGGGACAGGAAACAAGGACAAAAAAGTTAAAAAAAAAGTTTTTAAAGGACAGTGAGTTTTCCATGAAATAAGGGTTAAAAAAAAATGAAAAATTCCTTCAAATATCGTGCCTAGGAGGTCCCCATAATCTGCCCGTGAAGTGGCGGATTTTAGGATGTATAGAAACACTTAAAAACAAAAAAATTACGTTTCAAATTACGGTAAATGCTTTTCCTTTAATCTATCCATAAACAACTGCTTGGGTGGCAGTCTGCATGAAAAGAGGAGACATTTTCGGACACGTAGAAAAAGTTTAGTGATTTTTTGGCTAAATTATTGTGAAACTTATGCAGGCTTTGGATGAAAGTAACAATAGGTGCTTTAAAATTGGTCCTTTAGCACGGCAAAGTGCCGTCACACACAGTAACCCCTCTGGAGGATATGAAATCTGATACAGGCGTCAGTGGCAGTGCACCCAAATATTGTGCTTTTGGTGCCAGGCCTGCAAGTACTATCATAAAGTAACCCCTCTGTAGTATTGTGGAAGAATGCAGGGGTGGACCTTGCGGTCCTATATTAAAAAGATACGCATCTGTTAAAGGCGCCAGTGCACCCAGATATTGTGCTTTTGGTGCCAGGCCAGCAAGTGCATTCATACAGTAACCCCTCTGTAGTATTGTGGAAGAATGCAGGGGTGGACCTTGCGGTCCTATATTAAAAAGATATGCATCTGTTAAAGGCATCAGTGTACCCAGATATTGTGCTTTTGGTTCCAGGCCAGCAATTGCATTCATACAGTAACCCCTCTGTGGTATTGTGGAAGAATGCAGGGCTGGACCATGTGGTCCTATATTAAAAAGATATGAATCTGGTAATGGGCGTCAGTGCACCCAGATAATGTTCTTTTGGTGCCAGACTGTCAGGCCAGCATGTACTATCATACAGTAACCCCTCTGTAGTATTGTGGAAGAATAGAGGGGTGGACCTTGCGGTTTTATATTAAACAGATATGAATCTGGTAATGGGCGTCAGTGCACCCAGATATTGTGCTTTTGGTGCCAGATTGCAGGCCAGCAAGTACTATCATACAGTAACCCCTCTGTAGTAGTGGAAGAGTGCAGGGTTGGACCTGCGGTTCAAAAAATTTAAATGATATAAATGTGGCACAGGCGTCAGTGCAGCCAAATATTGTGCCTTTCATGGCAGCAAGTGCCTTCACACCGTAACCCTTTTGTGGTATTGTGGAAGAGAGTGCAGGGTTGGACCCTGCGGTTCAAAAAATTAAAATGATATAAAAGTTGCACAGGCGTCAGTGCAGTCAAATATTGTGCCTTTCATGGCAGCAAATGCCTTCACACCGTAACCCTTTTGTGGTATTGTGGAAGAGTTCAGTGCCGGAGGTTTTGTGAATGCAGAAGAGATCCCCGATCTATTCCGTTACTTCAGCATCAGGGGATTGATAGCTGCTGATCCAGGACTGATTCATTTTTATAAATGTCAGCCGGTCTACAGAGTCGGTGGACAGATGCACTCTTTTGTCTGTGACAAAACCTCCAGCGGCACTGAACGTCCTTTCAGAAAGCATGCTAGATGAAGGGCAACCTAGTAGCTGCATAGCATATTGGCTAAGTTCTGGCCAGTGATCCAATCTCAACACCCAGTAGGCCAGTGGATCATCTGCTGGAAAGGTATCCAGGTCTGCCCTTGCCCCTAGGTAGTTCTGCACCATATGGTGAAGACGCTGGCAATGGGTGCCTACATTTGACGTCCCTGGGCGTCGTGGACTAAAAAAATAAAAAAATGCATCAGTCAAGCGGCCCTGGTCTTCACCACTATTCCTCTCATCATCCGCAGCCTCAGAAGCACGTGTGTCATCACTTGGTAACCTACCAGTGCCTGGAAAGGTGTTACACAAGTGTCGCTTTAGAGCGTCTTCAAGTTTTTTCATCCTGTGCTCCCTCTGTGCGGGCAGAATGAGCTCTGCAACTTTACCCTTGTATCGTGGATCAAGAAGGGTTGCCAACCAGTAATGATCCCTCTCCTTGATAGCACGAATCCTGGGGTCCTTTAGCAGGCTTTGCATTATAAGGGAGCCCATGCAGCGTAGGTTGGAGGTGGCATTAGCTTCCGAGTCTTCCTGGTCAATGAGGATGACCATATCGTGCACTTCCTCCTCCCAGCCACGCACTAGCCCTTGTGTTTCTGGGCACACGAAACACTCCCTTGAGAAATGCCCACCTTCAATGCCCTCACTACTTAAATGTTACTCCTCCTCCTCCTCCTCCTCCTGTCTGATCTGACGAGGACCCGCTGGAATGCTGTCTGCGGAAAGACTGGGGCCTTGAGAGCTAGGGAAGGCCTCTTCTTCCTCCCACTGCTCTGCCTCTAGAACCACATCTATAATTCCCCGCAGAGTGTGCTCCAGCAGGAACACTAAAGGAATTGTGCCACTGATGCATGCACTGTCCCTGCTCACCATCCTCATTGCCTGCTCAAATGGTGACAGTACAGTGCATGCATCCTTGATCATCAGCCACTGTGGGGGGGGGAACCAAGTTGACCTGAACCTGTCCTTGTGCCATACTCACACAGGTACTCGTTAATGGCCCTCTGCTGCTTGTGCAGATGCTGTAGCATTGCTAATGTCGAGTTCCACCTGGTGGGCATGTCACAGATCAGACGGTTTGTGGGAAGGTGGAATTCTCTTTGAATTTCTGCCAGGCGAACACTTGCTGGGAATGACCATCTGAAGTGGCTGCAGACTTTTCTGGCCTGGCTGAAAAGCTCTGCCAGCCCTGGGTACTTGGTTAGGAAACGCTGTACCACCAGATTTAGGACATGTGCTAGGCATGGTACATGTGTCAATTTACCCAGGCGTAGGGCGGAGAGAAGGTTGCTGCCATTATCACAGACGATCATTCCCAGCTGAAGCTGGCACGTAGTTAACCTTCTCTGCACCTGGCCCTGCAGTGCTGACAGAATTTCTGGCCCGGTGTGGCTCCTGTCCCCTAAACAAACCAGCTCAAGCACAGTATGGCTCCTTTTGCTTGAGCCATTGCGTAGACCCTGTCAGGTGTCGGTTTAACTGCCACTTCGCCAGAGACACAGAAGGAGGAGGAGGAGGAGGAAGAGGGAGAGGTGGTGGTGGAGCAGACAGACCTCATACAAGCAGCTTTCTGGAGGCGTGGTGGATGAACAAGCTCCAGCACAGAGCCCCGTCTTGGATCCCTCCCAGCTGCAATCAGAGTTACCCAGTGTGCCGTGAAGGAAATGTAACGACCCTGTCCATGCTTGCTGGACCACGTGTCTAAAGTCACATGCACCTTGCTGCTAACTGCCTTTTCCAATGACTCGAAAACATTGTCTTCCACGTGCTGGTATAGTGCTGGAATGGCCTTGCGTGAAAAATAATGGCGTTTTGGAACATGCCACTGTGGTACAGCACATTCAGCAAATTCACGGAAGGGAGCAGAGTCCACCAGCTGGAAAGGCAGCAGCTGCAATGCGAGTAATTTTGCTAAGCTGGCATTTAGACGCTGTGCTTGGGGATGGTTGGGACTATATTTTTTCTTACGCTGCAGCAGCTGGGGCAACGTAATCTGACTGCGTAAATCTTCAGCTGATGGGATGATGTCACATTGTGAGGAAGGACCTGGTACATCCATTACTGTAGCATTATCCCTGTCAGTGGAGGTTGTAGGCAATGACTGGGCAGGACATACAGTGGGGGTAGAGACAGATGAGGAGGAGGAGGACCTACGTAAAGTTTTGTGCCAACGGGATGTGTGGCAGGTGTTCATATGTCGCCTCAAGCACGTGGTACCCAAGCATCCAGTGTCTTTCCCACGCTTGAGCCTCATCCGACATAGATTTCAAATAGCAATGGTGCACTCTGCTGCACATTTCTTAAATAACTATCAGACAGCAGAGTTCCTGCATGTGTGCTTTGATACAACAGCGCTCTGCACCTGAGCAGCTCTGACATCTGATGCCTTGGACTGGCTAGTGCTACGGTTGGTCATAGAGGATGTTGTGCCTCGTGTTTGCTGTGCCTCCTCCTCCTCCCCCTCCTCACTTGATTCCTCTGTTCGATCAGGCACCCAGGTGGAGTCAGTGACCTCATCATCATTGTCATCATCACCCCCTATCTCCTCGTCACGGGAGCCAACTTGGCAGCATGCTGCAGCTGCTGGGACAACATGAGTGCCAGTTATTTGTGTGTCATCACTGGCACCCCCTTCCTCTAGGTTGAGTATACTCCCTTCCTCAACCTCAGAGATTGAATCAGAGCATTGTACTTGCTGCGCATCCTCAAGCAGCATGTCACTGTCATTGTAGTCAAACAATTCAGCTGACTCCTCCGTGTGTGATAGTGAGGCTACAGCAGGAATAGCTGTGGACATGGAGGCTGCATTAGATGCTTTGGCAGCTGAGGTGTACTGTAAACCACTAGAGGCCTGGCTGGCAGAGGACTCGGAGGATGAGGATGGCCTGGTTAGCCAATCCACCAAATCCTCTGTATGTTGCTGCTGCTTAAAACGGCCAGCACCAGTTAGAAAGGACAAGCGTTCCCCTGCAGAGGATGCACCACGTCCACCATGACCAGAGGCACAGCCTCCCGACACAGGGGCTGCTTGCCCTCTTATCTGTGTCTGGGAGCGTCTGCCTGTCCTTTTTGTACTTTCAGACATGGTGAGCGATATATATATTAAATATATACAGAACTCTGATTCAACTCTGGTAAATAGATTAAAGATTTACAGAACTCTGGTATAACTCAGTGAGACACCCTGATAGCTAGCAGCCAGCAACAAGACACAGATTACAATTCCCTCCTATAAATCAGTGTGACCCCCTGATGGGTGGCAGTGAGAAGCCACAGATTACAATTCACATAAATCTGATAGAAGTATGTGTGACCCCTTGATGGGTGGCAGTGAGAAGCCACAGATTACAAGTCTCAGAAACCTCCTATAAATCAGTGTGACCCCCTGATAGCTGGCAGTGAGAAGACACAAATTACAATTCGCATAAATCTGCTAGAAGTATGTGGGACCCCCTGAAAGCTGGCAGTGAGGAGACACAGATTACAAGTCTCAGAAACCTTCTATAAATCAGTGAGACCCCTTGATGGGTGGCAGTGAGAAGCCACAGATTACAGGTCTCAGACACCTCCTATAAATCAGTGTGACCCCCTGATAGCTGGCAGTGAGAAGACACAAATTACAATTCGCATAAATCTGCTAGAAGTATGTGGGACCCCCTGATGGGTGGCAGTGAGAAGCCACAGATTACAAATCTCATAAACCTCCTATAAATCAGTGAGACCCCTTGATGGGTGGCAGTGAGAAACCACAGATTACAAATCTCAGACACCTCCTATAAATCAGTGTGACCCCCTGATAGCTGGCAGTGAGAAGACACAAATTACAATTCGCATAAATCTGCTAGAAGTATGTGGGACCCCCTGATGGGTGGCAGTGAGAAGCCACAGATTACAAATCTCAGGAACTTCCTATAAATCAGTGAGACCCCTTGATGGGTTGCAGTGAGAAGCCACAGATTACAAATCTCAGAAACCTCCTATAAATCAGTGTGACCCCTGATAGCTGGTAGTGAGAAGACACAAATTACAATTCGCATAAATCTGCTAGAAGTATGTGTGACCCCCTGATGGGTGGCAGTGAGAAGCCACAGATTACAAATCTCAGAAACCTCCTATAAATCAGTGAGAAGCCACAGATTACAAGTCTCAGAAACCTCCTATAAATCAGTGAGACCCTTTAATGGGTGGCAGTGAGAAGCCACAGATTACAAGTCTCAGAAACCTCCTATAAATCAGTGTGACCCCCTGATAGCTGGCAGTGAGAAGACACAAATTACAATTCGCATAAATCTGCTAAAAGTATGTGTGACCCCCTGATGGGTGGCAGTGAGAAGCCACAGATTACAAGTCTCAGAAACCTCCTATAAATCAGTGAGACCCCTTGATGGGTGGCAATGAGAAGCCACAGATTACAAATCTCAGAAACCTCCTATAAATCAGTGTAACCCCCTGATAGCTGGCAGTGAGAAGACACAAATTACAATTCGCATAAATCTGCTAGAAATATGTGTGACCCCCTGATGGGTGGCAGTGAGAAGCCACAGATTACAAGTCTCAGAAACCTCCTATAAATCAGTGAGACCCCTTGATGGGTGGCAGTGAGAAGCCACAGATTACAAGTCTCAGAAACCCCTGATGGGTGGCAGCCAGTGAGAACACACTGATTATAACAATTCCCAAATATTTTGTAGAAATTTGTGACCCCCAAAATACTTGCTGGCAGTGACAAGAGACAGATCACATAAATTCCCAGATATTTTGTAAAAATTAGTGACCCCCCAAAAACTTGCTGGCAGTGACAAGAGACAGATCACCTCAATTCCCAGATATTTTGTAAAAATTAGTGACCTCCAAAATACTGCGTGGTACTGGCAGTGAGTCACAAGACACAGATCACCTCAATTCCCAAATGTTTTGTAGAAATTTATGACCCCCAAAATACTTGCTGGCAGTGACAAGAGACAGATCACCTCAATTCCCAGATATTTGGTAGAAATGAGACCCCCCAGTAGCGTGGCAGACCGGCAGTAAGAACACACAACAACTATCTCCTCTGAAATCTCCTCTCAAATGCGTACAGAAGCGCTGCGTGGAAACCTTATATAGTGTGCTGCGGGACTTAGCTCTGTGAGCCCATGATTGGGCAAAATTTTCCCAATCATGACTCTGAGCCATGATTGGCATTGTGTTGAACCTGTCTTGCACCAGACCTGTGGTCAGGTGCAAGGCTGTAGCCAATTACAAGCTTCAGGCCAGTGGGAAAGTGCATTGCGGTCCGTTGTGGTGCATTGTGGGCGAACACGCGCCGAACACCCAGAAATGTTCGTAGTTCGCGTACAAACGAACAGGCTATGTTCGATGCGAACTCCGAACCGATCGAGCCGAACAGCTCATCCCTAGTGGTCATATGTCGCCTCAAGCACGTGATACCCAAGCGTCCGGTGAGTGAGAGTTATTTGTGTGTCATCACTGGCACCCCCTTCCTCTAGGTTGATTATACTCCCTTCCTCAACCTCAGAGATTGAATCAGAGCACTGTACTTGCTGGGCATCCTCATGCAGCATGTCACTGTCATTGTAGTCAAACAATTCAGCTGACTCCTCCTTGTGTGATAGTGAGGCTACGGCAGGAGTATCTGTGGACATGGAGGCTGCATTAGATGCTTTGGCAGCTGAGGTGGACTGTAAAGCACTACAAGCCTGGCTGGCAGAGGACTCGGAGGATGAGGATGGCCTGGTTAGCCAATCCACCAAATCCTCTGTATGTTGCTGCTGCTTAAAACGGTCAGCACCAGTTAGAAAGGACAAGCGTGCCCCTGCAGAGGATGCACCACGTCCACCACGACCAGAGGCACAGCCACCCGACACAGAGGCTGCTTGCCATCTTATCTTTGTCTGTGAGCGTCTGCCTGTCCTTTTTGGTCTTTCTGACATGGTGAGTGATATATAGATTAAATATATACAGAACTCTGGAAAAAATCGCTACCTAAATGGTAGAGCGTAACTAAATTATGCCAAAAGGTAGAAAGATTTGATAAAGCAAGGTAATAAGAGACAGAAGGGATTACCCCTGAATGGTTCAATAACTACAGTTACACTGATGGAACATCAGTGTACTAGTGTCTCCCAGAGACCAATGATTAATAATTAACTTTTATTGGATAGAGTTAAAATCGGCAAACAATTGTACATAAACAAACAGTGCCCACAAAACATAATTGATAAAAACAAAAAACGATTCTGCTGAAGAGATAGTGATATGTAGCGGCAGGAGATGTAATCAATAATCAATACAATAGGTAGCCTTCGAGGGTCACCTCAAGGTATTGTGACAAATGAAAATGATAATCAATTGGATAATAAACTACTGCGCATAAACAAGCAGAAAAGTCGAAAAACGAGAGGCTCTTGTTGGGAGGGGATTGGCTCAAATAGCCCAATGTAAATGCATTTCAATAATTACCCAGATTCCTAATGTCAATAGGACCCACCATCGGGGTATACATACATGTGGGGGATCTCAAAATGCAATTCACCGAGATGAACAGGGAGCTCTGGTCTAAGAGAGAGTCTTAGACCAGAGCTCCCTGTTCATCTCGGTGAATTGCATTTTGAGATCCCCCACATGTATGTATACCCCGATGGTGGGTCCTATTGACATTAGGAATCTGGATAATTATTGAAATGCATTTACATTGGGCTATTTGAGCCAATCCCCTCCCAACAAGAGCCTCTCGTTTTTCGACTTTTCTGCTTGTTTATGCGCAGTGGTTTATTATCCAATTGATTATCATTTTCATTTGTCACAATACCTTGAGGTGACCCTCGAAGGCTACCTATTGTATTGATTATTGATTATATCTCCTGCCGCTACATATCACTATCTCTTCAGCAGAATCGTTTTTTGTTTTTATCAATTATGTTTTGTGAGCACTGTTTGTTTATGTACAATTGTTTGCCGATTTTAACTCTATCCAATAAAAGTTAATTATTAATCATTGGTCTCTGGGAGACACTAGTACACTGATGTTCCATCAGTGTAACTGTAGTTATTATATACAGAACTCTGATTCAACTCTGGTATAAAGATTAAAGATTTCCAGAACTCTGGTATAACTCAGTGAGACACCCTGATAGCTGGCAGCCAGTGACAAGACACAGATTACAATTCCCAGAAACCTCCTATAAATCAGTGAGACCCCCTGATGGGTGCCAGTGACAAGACACAAATTACGATTTGCAGAAATCTGCTACAAGTCAGTGAGACCCCCTGATAGGACCCCCTGATAGCTGGCAACAGTGACAAGACACAGATTACAATTCGCAGAAATCTGCTAGAAGTATGTGGGACCCCCTGATAGCTGGAAGTGAGAAGACACAGATTACAAGTCTCAGAAACCTCCTATAATTTAGTGAGACACCCTGATGGGTGGCAGTGACAAGACACAGATTAGAACAATTCCCAGATATTTTGGAGAAATTACTGACCCCCCAAAATTCTGGGTGGCAGTGACAAGACACAGATTACCTCAATTCCCAGATATTTTGGAGAAATTACTGACCTCAAAAAAATACTTGGTGGCAGCCAGTGAGAACACACAGATTACCTCAATTCCCAAATATTTTGTAGAAATTACTGACTCCCCCCCCAAATAGTTGCTGGTGGCAGTGACAAGACAAAGATTACCTCAATTCCCAAATATTTTGTAGAAATTACTGACCCCCCAAAATAGTTGCTGGTGGCAGTGACAAGACAAAGATTACCTCAATTCCCAAATATTTTGTAGAAATTACTGACCCCCAAAATACTGGGTGGCAGTGACAAGACACAGATCACCTCAATTCCCAAATATTTTGTAGAAATTACTGACCCCCAAAATACTGGGTGGCAGTGACAAGACACAGATCACCTCAATTCCCAAATATTTTGTAGAAATTACTGACCCCCAAAATACTGCGTGGCAGTGACAAGACACAGATCACCTCAATTCACAAATATTTTGTAGAAATTACTGACCCCAAAATACTGCATGGCACTGGCAGTGACGAGACACCCATTACCTCAATTCCCAAATATTTTGTAGCAATTACTGACCCCCAAAATACTGGGTGTCAGTGAGAAAACACAGATTAGAACAATTCCCAGATATTGTTGTAGAAATGAGACCCCCCCCCCCAGAGCCCGCCCAGTAGCTGGTGGCAGACTGGCAGTGAGAACACACACTAACACAACAACAATCTCCTCTCAAACGCGTGCTGAAGCGCTGTGTGAAACCTTATATAGTGTGCTGCGGGACTTAGCTCTGTGAGCCCATGATTGGGCAAAATTTGGAGGTGATGGTGCAAAGCATTATTGCACATTGATCCATCTTAAACACAAGCTGCTTCGCCGCTGTGAGGATAGCAGGGTTATTTTTTTTTGAAAATATAATTTTATTGGAAGCGACATAGTAGTTGCAAAATCAAAAAGATTGGCGTTACAGCGCCATATACATATAGTACACATACTCAATATACTTCGTATATAATACCCAAAATTGTCTCCATTTTATAAACATACAAGAAGAAAAGAGAGAAGAAAGAGAGAGAAAAAAAACCCACAGAGACAGGCCCGGCCCAGACTCAAAAGAACCAACAGAAAGAAAAGAGAAAACACCACTATGTAAGTATACATTGAGGACACATACCATTGTAATAGAATCTATAAAAGTGGCCAATGTATATCCTTCCCCATCCCGTCTCAAAGATCCATGGATATTTACAATCCTGCATCCAACCATGGCCCCCAGGTTTTTTTATAAGATAGCATGGTATACCGAACCATAGCAGGGTTACTTTTGACCACTGTATTTCCATATGTTATACCCCACAATGTCATGTTAGGTGTTATTGGACAGGTCCGAGTCTGGCCTTTCGAATGATACCAAACTTGACCAAATAAAATATAATGTAAAGAAATGACAAACCACACAAACAATTTTTTGAAATAAATTTTTATTTGTTCCAAAGCAATGGCATTGTCCGTTTGTCACGGGATGTCTGGCTGAGCACTTGCATAAAGTGCTGCATTAGCAGGACAATTATCCTACGGGCAGGGCCGTCTGTTCCTTATGTTTTATTATTTATTACGTCACCTGTTCATGCTTCCCCATTGTAAAGCGCTGCGGAAGCTGTTGGCGCTGTATAAGTACTTGTAACTGTAACATGTAAAATGAGCAATACCACTGCCGTTACTCACCTTCCCATTTCCCACGCCTCAAGTTCAGTGTTTTATACATAGTCATATTATTCAAAAACACAATACGCAAAATATAAACAATGAAAATAATAAATGGTCTTAAAAAAAAGGTATTCAATTTATTACATTGAAACTTATTGGATTCGCCTGTTTAAAACTGTCAACTTGAAACACTTGAAATCAGGTAATTTCTTGGAGATTTTGGGGCAATTCGACGGTCTGTGAATAGACATTATTGATAGTTACCAATGGGACAATTTCTGTGCCGCCAAATTGCAGTGTATTTGGTGAATTGACAGCTTTGTGGATAGAATAATTGCCCGAAATTGCACCTAAGTGCTCTGAATTTTTGTTATTTTGTATGCTCCACCATCTATAGACTTTTTAAACTCATACTCTTATTTATTTTGCCTCGACTATAGTAAAGAAAACTCAATGATAACTGCTTCTTGCTCTACAGTCATCAAGAAGACCCTTTAGGCTAGGGTCAGACGAACGCATTCTATGCGGACTGTGCGTCCGTGCACAACGGACGTACTTTCTGACTGACGATAAGGCAGTGGCCACACGGTCTGTTTTTGTGACTGCTTTTTTCTTGACTGATGTAGATGGGAAATAAAATTAATATGAAAAACCATTTTGTCCGTCAAAAATGCTGGACGTCAAAAATGCAGTCCGTCTGACTATGCTCCATCACTCACACGCAAAGCTATGCGGACGTTGCGGACGTGGCGCACTCCGCACGTCCATTCTAGCGGTTTGACGTTCTTGCCTAACTTTTGCCCGCTTGCCGCGTCCGTTGTGTGTCCGCACTTCTGTGCGGACGTACTTCATGTGTGGGTCTCTATTGATCATAATTGTATGTTACCAAGAACGTTAAAATGTGCGGCAACACGGACGTGAACACTGCGCTCGTCTGACCCGAGCCTTAAATGGATTGGAGAATCTTAAGAAGATCGTATGAGACTCCCGAAGCACTTCTTTGTATCTTTCCTACCATCTAACATTTGCTGGCAATGTGGCAGAGATCAAAGCAATTTTTTATACCCATTGTAACAGACACATCGATGCTGGAATTAGAACTCAGTTATTGAGTTTGCTATGGTGCTAACTCCTATTCATATATCCTACCCTAAATACATGTTATCTACTCATACTTTTCTGGACTGATCTGAAGGTATTGATCTCAGACATTACAAATTCACTGACACTACTACTTCCATAGAATGGGTAGATGAAATCAACAATTCCCAACTTCTACAAAATATGCATATATTACAACCCAATCACCACTCCCATAGGATCAAAATGTATTAAATTATAAACGAGTCCTAGTCTTAAGGGAATTTATATCAAAGTTATTTTTACCAAAATTGCATTAGTGTGACAGAAGTCTCGACTTTATCATTTACAATGATTTTTCCCATGGACTATCCCTGCGCCAGATCTTTTTCCATTGTTTGCAAACTAACAACCACCACACTGTTGTCTGAAAAACATACAAAACATCGTGACTTCATCAGCAAGCTGAGGTCAGGATGCACACACATATTTGTTGCTCTTGGAACTCAGACACCTATATCAGCAATGGGTTAATAAGGTTGTAAACTGAATTAATGGACGACACAAGTTTAAGGTGTGTAGAACCAAGAGATTGTGCCTGGATGGTTACGTAGAGGAATAGTTTGTAATAACATCAACCAATTTGGTGGTATTACTCAAACATCCAGAAAGGCATCAATAAGTCACATGTTTTACTGTCAATGAGCTACCATCCTCAACACCTACCAGATGCTTTGCCCTATATAATCCTCACAGGTTAATTTGCTTGCCTTGCCTTTGGGATCTGCCTTTTTGTAATGCAAATTCTTGTTTGCCCTTGCGTCTGTGCACAGTGGTTCATACTTCATCTCCTAGTGGTGACACTTATGCATGAACCAACCCTAAACGATTCTTTAGGTACATAAGTTCTAAAAAACCCAAGAGTGTAAATGTAGGTTCACTAAAATCTGAGTCAGGGGTATTGTTAACTGAAGATCAGGATAAGGCAGAAATTTTGAATGATTATTTTTCTCAGTATTTATCGAAGAGAAACCTATAACAGGAGACATGAAATTCATTAATAAAAATTTACTAATACAAAGTGACTGGTTGACTCAAGACAAGGTTTTGCAGCAATCAAACAATGTGAATGTGAATAAAGCCCGAGAGCCAGATGGAATTCACCCGCAAGTACTGAGGGAGGTATGTGTTGAAATATGTAAACCTCTGTTCTTAATCTTTCAAGATTCTTTTCTTTCAGGAATCGTACCAGAGTATTGGAGAAAATCTGACGTGGTCCTTATATTTAAGAAAGGTTTAAAAATTGTGCCTGGGAATTATAGACCTGTGAGCTTAACATCTGTGGCTGGGAAAGTATTTGAGGGGTTACTAAGGGATAATATTCAGGAATTTATTGAGAGGTATAATGTAATTGGCAAAAATCAGCCTGGTTTCATGAAACACAGATCATGTCAGACTAACCTAATTACGTTCTATGAGGAAATAAGTAGAAGTATAGATCAGGGGGTCACAGTGGATGTGATTTACTTGAATTTTGCCAAAGCTTTGGACACAGTTCCACACAAAAGGTTACTATTTAAATTAAGAAAAATTGGTCTAGATGAAAATACTTGTTCTTGGATAGAAAACTGGCTAAAAGATAGGGTACAGAGAGTGGTCATAAATGGCGCATTTTCAAGATGGACATCAGTGGTAAGTGATGTCCCTCAGGGGTCTGTTATAGGACCAATTCTATTCAATTTATTTATAAATGACCTTGAGATAGGCATTGAAAGCCATGTATTAGTGTTTGCAGATGACACAAAACTAGGAAAAGTAATACAATGTGAAAAGCATGTTACTTCGCTGCAGAGGGATTTAGATAGATTGGGGGACTGGGCACTTAAATGGCAGATGAAATTTAATGTAGATAAATGCAAAGTTATGCACTTTGGAGTGTAGAACACACAAGCAACTTATACCCTAAATGGTATGGAGTTAGGGAAATCCAAGCAGGAGAAGGATTTTGGAATAATCATAGACTTCAAACTAAGTAACAATGTGCAATGTCAAACAGCAGCCGCTAAGGCCAGCAAAGTATTGGCATGCATTAAAAGGGGAATTCACTCTCGGGATGAAAACATAATTTGCCTCTGTATAAATCAATGGTCAGACCGCACCTTGAATATGCCGTGCAATTTTGGGCACCTGTCTTAAAAAAGGATATTATAGCGCTAGAAAAAGTGCAGGGAAGGGCAACTAAATTAATAAGGGGAATGGAAGGTTTAAGTTATGAGGAAAGACTAACAAGCTTAAACGTGTTTAGTTTAGAGAAACGGCGCCTTAGAGGGGATCTGATAACTTTATATAAATAGATACGGGGCCATTATCAACCATTATCTGATAACCTATTCATTAACAGGACTGTACACAGGACAAGGGGTCACCCACTTAGACTGGAAGAAAGAAAATTCAGCCTAAAGCATAGGAAGGATTATTTTACGATGAGAACAATAAAGCTGTGGAATTCTCTGTCTGTTGAGGTGGTTGGGTCAGAGACTGTACAAACTTTTAAGAAGCGACTGGATGACTTCCTGCAGACACAGAATATTAAGGGTTATAATATTTAATATGTGGATAAAAGCTTCTTGATCCAAGGAGAAATCTGACTGCCGTTCTGGGGTCAAGAAGGAATTTTTGCCCAGTATGTTGCATATATGTTGCAGATTTGGTATCATTAGAAAGGCCAGACTCTGACCTGTACAATGACACTTAAATTGACTTTGTGGGGTGTAAAGAATGGAGATACAGTGGTCCAAAGGAGCCCTGCTCTCCTTGCAGCGGTGCGGAGTCTTGTGTTTTAGATGAACCAATGCGTAATAATGCATTGCACTATCATCTCAAAATTTGGTCTCGACGTGGGAAATGAGGTGAGTTAGTGCAGTGGCATTGTTTGCTTTATAAGTAAAAGTATTTAATACCACTGCCTTAGAACTGAGGGAAAAAAAGTACATTTGGCATATAATTTTTTCTCACAAATTACATTGTACTTTTTAGTATCGTTGGAAAGACCCGACACTGACATTTCCAATGACACTTTACTTGACCCTGTGTGATGTAAAAGTCAGAGTTGCAGGAATCTAAAGGACCCCTTGTGCTCCTTGCAGCAGTTCGGCAGTTAGGATTTTGATGACGCCTTAATAACGCATTGTGCCATCAACTCCACACTTGATGGCATCATGGGAAATGAGAAGGATAGTTTGTGCAGTATCATTATTCACTTTATAATTAAAAAGTAAACAATAGTGTTGCATTAGTAAAAAAAAGAAATTAATATTTTTATTTATTTTGCAAAAACCTGGTCATGTTTGGTATCCTTGGAAAGGCCATGCTCTGACCTTTCCAATCATACCTTACATGACCCAATATATGGGGCCCTTTGGACCCCTGTATCTCCTTCAAATGGAATTCCCTGCCTGGCAGGGTGGAAGCCCCGATCCCCATGTGTGATGATGTCAGTGGGCAGAAGGAAGTCTTGCAGGCAGGGGCCTTGGATCTTGAATGTCAGCCTACGCCGAGAGAAGTTTGCAATGCACTCAGTATGTCCTTCGCATTGAAGAGGCAGACTAGATGGGCAGACTAGATGGGCCAGACTAGATGGACCGAGAAGGTTCTTATCTGCCGACATTTTTCTATGTTTCTATGTTTTTAAGAGGGAAAACATAGGACTCGCTCAGAGCATCATCCACAGTCAGCAAGTTAAACTAGGAACTTGTGTAATGAAAATATAATTGTAAAATTTTTCAAGTTTGGACTTGCTAGTTATTACCTTACCAGTAAAAAAATAATATACGGGCATCTGATTTATGATAATAACAGTGTAAATGATAATGTGTTAGAATCATAGGCGTCTCCACAGGGGGGCAAGGGGGCAATTGCCCCCCTAGGTTATTCTTTGCCCCATGTGCCCCCCCCCCACCAGAAATCAGCATCCAGCTTCCCATACTTCGTCGGACCGCTATATCTTCCTCCCTGTGCATCATATACGGACATTCTAGGTGCCATTGGAAAGTGCAGATTCTGGCCTTTCCAATGATACCCAAAATGACCATATTCAGTGTGATGTACAACATTAAATAAAAACGTGCATGTAAACGTAAACATTTTCACAGGGTTGAAATGGCTCAGCAGTGAAGTGGTTAATGTTCAGACTATAGAATAATCTACATTAAAAAGGTTGCTCATTTTTACTGTAAATGTACCTTTGCAAGGGACATACGGTTCTGGAGATACAGAATATACAGTTCTGTAGACCACTGTACCTCCTGTTATGACATTTCTCCAGCCAAGAGGGGGTAATCCCTGCCATCATTAAGTCCATGAACAATTACATCAGTGATCAGGGAGAGGTCCCACATCGAGGACTGAATTACAGGGAGTCAGCCCAACATGGGTGATCGTTTGATTGCTGATCGGGCTGCTCATTGCTGTGGAGAAGTAACGACAAGATATAGTAGTAGTAGATACAGTACAGATTTGTAAATATGGATGACGTCTGTATCTTGTAGTCAACAGTGAATGGGTTAAGTGAAAGTTATACAAAATATAAAAGCACAGATACAGAGAAAATTAAAAAGTTTTTGAATTGTATCTTCTATTCATTTTATTGCATGGAGACGTTTCCATATGTTTTTATTATTCACTAAATGAGATATGGATGAAGTAAGGACTCTTAAAGTTAGAAGCTTCAAACTGAAATTGTGTAAATTATAATTCCATTCTCACTATCTGAAAGAAATTCTTCAATAAATAACATTTCCTTAGCCTAGCAGAATGCTGTCCGTAATACGCAGTTCCTTCAAAGTACACCTGCATAAACATAAGACACTGCAGACAAAATTAAGTTGCTAAAATTAGAGATTTATTATCAGACAAGAAAATAAAAATCCAGACTCCCAGAAAGACCAAGTTCCAATGAACTTTAATACACACAAATCAAATAAATAAGACATTTCATTTTACAAGACTTCTAGTTCGGAAAACAGCCTTTGAAAGTTTGTCATCTTGATAATAAATAGGCTTTCTTTAATTCCTTACCTGTCAAGATATCCTTGTCATATTGAGAAGTACTAGAGAAAAGGATGAACATTCAACAGAAATAGTAAAGAAGTTTAGAAAAAAACAATCACTTTCTTTGATGTACTTTTTCTTTAGAAATTTAATTGTAGGTGATATTTGTGTAATTGCCTTATTATTTTAGAAAAATGGTGGGGCTGCCATCCCAGCTAATCTTTGTGAAACATGCATAGGCAGGATGATGTCAACATCAATCCATTCAATCTTGCACATGTGAGGCCACTGGTTTAGGTAGCAAGAGCCTGTGGCCTAGATTCACAATTTACCAATGGTTTGCTTACGGTTGAACCATAAAATACTAGTAGGTGAAAAAAAAAAAACACCACAATGCACAAGATCTGGGCTTTATGTTGATTGTTTTATACTTCTCTTATAAGAGTGTGCAGAAATACAAGCTTATGGATATGCAATTTAAAAGATTTATGGGGTTACAGAGTATGGCGTCAAGACAAAAATAAAAAGAAACACTAATAGTGTAGACAGCCAGAATTAATAAAATGAATTACATTTATTGCGTTTACATGATTAAGATATCCAAAGGCAGCATGTAAAAATGTGGGTGACCAATCCCACTGGGGCCAAACTGAAACCACTGCGGATGGACCCTACCTGACAACACCGCTGCTCGACGCGTTTCGGCTTATCACAAAACTTCGTCACCTACATTTTGGCATGCCGCCTTTGGATATTGTAATCATGTTAGTGCAATAAATATAATTAATTTTTTTTATGTAAGCGCAATAAATTAATTCATTAATTCTGGCTGTCTACAGTATTAGTGTTTCTTTTAATTTTTGAGGTATTGGTAGAACAAGCTGAAAGAATTATTTGTCTTGATGTGATCGACTTCAAGCTATCCACCGGAACAATTAACCATTGAACTCGTGAATCTATGAACTATGTTTAACTGTTTTTTCCATCTGAACCTTTTGATTGGTTCACTTGAGGGGGGTGTGCCAGGGTGTAATTTATCATTGGCCTCTAGTTTCCTCCTGGCTTTGTATATATTTAGCTGATGTGTTTCATTAGAATTGTTCTGTCTGTCTGTTTTACCCCAAGTTTTGAATGCTGCCTCATTTCTGGGAAATGCTATCAACGCTCTTTCATTGCACCTGTCCTTAAGCTTTGGTTAAGGCCTGGAGTAAGGCATGAAAGATTGCTGGTGGGAGACTGAGATTGCTGGTGGTCTGGTAAATGAGAGGCATTAACAGATGTGACCCAGTTGGGGCGCTGAAATCTGTTACAGATTAAGTTTGACCTTCGGTGAAGAAATTTTTATTGTACATGATTTGCACAAATTATGAACTGTGGATGAATCCTTATTCTTCTAAAATTGTATATGATGAAGTCGTACTTTATTAGTTTTGATCATGTTTTTATGAAGTCGTATCTGGACTTATTCAATGTATTAATGTTTTTGATCAATAAAGCCTTTGATGCTTTTACAAATTTAGTCATAGGATATTTTTTTCTATAGTGCTTGCTTTTATAGTCAATCCTTTGTATCCAGTTTCTGAATGTATTTTCCTTGTAAGTCACCTTCCATGCTTCCCCTTGGTACTTTATTACTTGCCCTCTGCTAAATACTGATTCCGTGGTTGGCAATGTTTGCTGACATTGTGCTTGCTAAAATTGTGTGTGTGTCCACATTTCCGATTTCTTTTCAACAATTCCCATCTATTAGATCAATAGTTTCCTTCAATAATGTGTACATATGCCACTTAAACATGACAAACAGCAAACCTTTACTAAGTATGGATGTTTAATCAAGCACTAATCTCTCCTAGTAAATAGAAAATTGATTGACCTCCAGATTGCCTGGTAGTGGCCTAGCAATCCTAATAGCACAAGACGTTGTACATTTGCAAAGTATACCAAGATGGTCTCCACAGGGCTAGCTCGAGGAGACCTCCTGTGTATTGACCACCAGTAATAAATGGGATTTCCATTTAACTCATAACTTAAACAATAGTTTGCAGCAATTTCATTGCACACTACCATTAACACTAAAGCACAAAGGAATTGTATATCATGACAAGATTTACAAGAGACAATCATTTTTAAAAAACCTCCAGCAACATGCAGTTGGGGAGTAGATTATCTGAACGTACAGTAAGTACTAAGATTGAATGTCACTTGGGGGTTGAATAAAACTGATAATGATGTGAGCACAGAAAAGACATTTGTGGTTATTTCATTATAAATGTTATGTTATATTTGTCTGACCTACACATGCCTCTTTGATTTAATTGTAAGCAAGATGACTGAATGATCAAAATCAATGTCAAACTGGGCAAAACACTCAATTTCAGTGGGGGTTGAATAATTTTAAACACAACTGTATATCAACACTTTTAAGTGTAATGTCATGCATAGTTAGATACTTTCCATTAATTAAGGTAAATATTACCTGCATAATGTATTTGTATTGTTTGAAAAACTAATAAAAATATATTGGGAGGTATTACCATACTGCCACTAAACCGGGAACGCTAAGGAGGAAAACCTTCACCTGCAGGTTTCTATTTAGCATCCCTGTTTTAGCTCCATATTGCAGGGCAGGCGTTAATCCAGGAGCCTGCTCCTTAACGCAGTACTAAGCCTGAGGATATTCGAGGCAGCGTTAAGCGCTGCCCTGAGCATCCCCTCCATGGAGTCCATAGGACTCCATTGAGGTTTTGACTGCCTGGTTGCATGACCTACAGGATCTTGCCTCTCGCGAGATCCTGCAGGTCGGCCGAGTGATTCGCGGAGGGAGACTGCAGACTTTTTTTTCCCCTCGTCTCACTCTGCACTCAGCAGCCAGAAGAGGTGGATCAACCCGCCGTTCTCGCAGTGAGATGAGAGGTGAGTATGTGATTTTTGGGGGGCTTTTCATCTGGTGCTGACTGATACTGCAGACGTGGAATCAGCACCAGCTCCAAGCTGTGGTTAACTTTTCAGTTAACCGCAGCAGGATTTAGCTTTAGGACTCTTTAATCCTAGTCAGATCTTCGTGGGACCCTGAAGAGAGGTGAGTATAAGGAGGGAGGGCCAGTCCGGTCATGTCATGGAATATATCTGACATTGGATGGCAACAGGCAAAAGGTTGTGTTGGATATATTCCAACATTGGACGTGAAAGGGTTAAGTTATCAATTCTATTTGGTCCTTGATGAAATCTCTTCTTCTGAACTGTATTGTTAATGTTATTGTAATCCTAACGCTAATTAACTCTTTACGCTACCCATGTTAAGCATAGGGAGCGCAAAGTACAGTAAACTCGAGCTGAAAAGCGCAATCTCTGATTCCCTAACGAGTTTTTAACCCGTTAGCATTCATAATGTAATATTGGTGGCCTGCGCTAGGCCCACTTAATCTAGCGTTATGCTCACACAGCTGAGCACTAACGTTAGCATTAAGAATGTAATTTTGCCCATTACTTTTTATTCCTATAATACTGGTAAAAGTATATATGTGGATTGAAATGTTAGAAATGCAGAAAATCAGTTTAAAATATGCCATCGAATTCATGATCAGAATAGCAAATTTCAGCGCACTAAGAGAATATTTTAGTTATTGTTGACTGGTTCAGAGAGGATGTGTAGCAGTTATTTTTATGTTTTCCGATCGTCTCCTTCACCACAATCACCAATGACTTAATTATCTTCTTGGATCCAAGGTCACTTCTCCACAGATTGTTTGAGTCTGTTTGTGTGCTTTTCTCCGATTCTGTTTCAGATTAAAACCTTTCCTAGCAGGAATTTCCCATTTGTGACATCTCACCCTCCTGAAGGTGAATTACAGCAGTTGTCCCCCAGATTCCACTGTGACTACTGAATTTCAAAATGTATTTTACAGTTGAAATACCTGCCATTCAGCCGTATTAATCACTTTCCCTGCGAGGCAAAGAGGGAGTTATATATTCACTTGAGAAATTTTATCCATAAGGGATCTTTCAAGAGATGAATTTCAAAACTTTTCTGAAATAGACATTTTGTGTTAGTAACCATTATTTACTTTTATAACCATTGGTCTTCGGGTGAAATAGATTAGGAATTTCTCCAGGGTAACAGAAGTATGCTGGGATGTAAGATCCAGATATATAATGTGGATTGAATTAATCATTGTCTGCCTCTTGGTTTGAGCCCTTTAGAAAGATGAAGTCACACTTATTAACTAATCACTGGCTTGCTCTTAATCACTTTGATCGCAACAGAATGTCACTATTAAAACTGAACTGCATGCACATTAGGCTATTTAGACATTTAATTATGCATGAACTGCAAAGTAAGATGTATCTATCAAAGCGAGTGTTCATTTTGAACAATGTGTTAACACATCCACTGCAGAGATATCTGAATACAAAAATGCTGTCAGAATCCTTTATCCCATTACTAGCATGTTCTTGACAGTAATATATATTTTTTTCATGTCTTCATTTCAATAGATAAAGAAAAATATAATTTTGTCTATTATAGGACATGGAAAAAAATCAAAGCTCTTTTAAGAGTTATGTTTATGTAACAAAATTGCCATTTTCTGTGTTGCATCTACACACGTTAATCTGCCTGAGATATCCTCCTAACCAGTGGCGTCACTAGGGTTGGTGTCACCCGGTGTGGTAACTTATGGTGTCACCCCCCCCCCGAGTTTTACGGATTTTTTTTAACTACTCTTACTCCTAATCAGTACTCCCATATAACAGTGAATGCTCATACACACAGCACACATTACTGTGAGGTTTATTGCTGTGGAGCTCTCTCATATGCTCACACAAATTGTTGCCAACTGCCAGCAAGTACGATGCCTGTTCGAAGGCAGTGAAAGCACACATGGATATATATTGCCCCCAGCAGCTCACCCATGGATATATATTGCCCCCAGCTCACATATGGATATATTGCCCCAGCTCACAATTATATATTGTCCCCAGCAGCTCACCCATGGATATATATTGCCCCAGCTCACATATGGATATATTGTGCCTCAGCTCACATATGGATATATTGCCACAGACCAGCTCACACATGGATATTGCCCCAGTTCTCATGGATATTGCCCCAGCTCTCATGGATATGCCCCTAGCACATATGGATACTGCCCCAGCTCACATGGATATGCCCCAGCTCTCATGGATATTGCCCCAGCTCCTCTCATGGATACTGCCCCAGCTCCTCTCATGGATATTGCCCCAGCAGCTCTCATGGATACTGCCCCAGCTCCTCTCATGGATATGCCCCAGCTCCTCTCGTGGATATGCCCCAGCTCCTCTCATGGATATGCCCAGCAGCTCTCATGGATACTGCCCCAGCTCCTCTCATGGATATGCCCCAGCTCCTCTCAAGGTTATGCCCCAGCTCCTCTCATGGATATTGCCCCAGCTCCTCTCATGGATATGCCCCAGCTCCTCTCATGGATATTGCCCCAGCTCCTCTCATAGATATGTCCCAGCTCCTCTCATGGATATGCCCCAGGAGCTCTCATGGATATTGCCTCAGCTCCTCTCATGGATATGCCCCAGCAGCTCTCATGGATATGCCCCAGCTCCTCTCATGGATATGCTCCAGCTCCTCTCAAGGTTATGCCCCAGCTCCTCTCATGGATATTGCCCCACCAGCTCCTCTCATGGATATTGCCCCAGCAGCTCTCATGGATATTGCCCCCAGCTCACCTCCTGCCGCCGCGTGTTCGGCTCCCTCTGAGCGTCCGGCGGCATGGAGCTTGGGCGCTCGCCTGGGGGAGCCACGTGACCAGCCGCAATCTCGCGAGAACTCGGCTGCTGATGTGGATCCCGCAGGCGAGCGCCGAAGCTCCATAGCTTCAGACGCTCGCAGGGAGTTGAACACTGCGTCGCAGGGTGAGACAACCGCCCTTAGGGTGACGGTGTCACCCTAAGGGTGGGTGTCACCTGGTGCGGGCCGCACCCCCCGCCCCTACCTTACGACGCCAATACTCATAACTCCCTCTTAAACACCTTGGCTGTGCTATATTTATCCAGTCTCTAATTGTCCATATTGAAATATTCCTTAAACTATAAGGGTTATTCAGAAAGCTTTATAGTTCGGCGCAGTTCAGGAGGGTTACCGAAGTGCGTGGAATATGGAGTCACTGAAGACCACCGAAGTGCAGAAAAAAACAAACAAAAGAAAGATGGAACTCTGCTATTCTTCTAATAGGTGTTTAAACCACTAACAATGCATTAAAACGTGTGTAAATAATAAAAAGGTCCTTTAAAAATAAAAAGGTCTGTTACAGAGTGAAAAAAACCCTTTTTAAAAAATTAGAATCAAAAATTTGGTGTAAAAAATACGAGGTGTTCCAAAAAATAAAAAGGCTTTTTGCTGAAAATGAAAAGAATAAACGGTGGAATAAAAATAACTCGATAATATTGCTTTATATTGAATAATATGGGATTTGCCTGTCTAAACCTGTCAAACTGAACCACCAAAAATCAGGGCATTTCACTGACACTACGGGGCAGTTCGGTGGTCTCTGAATACATTAACCTTTACTTCTTTATGGGACAATTTCGCTGCCGCCGAAGAATGCTGACTGCATTTCACAGGCAATTCGGCAGTATGTGGGGAATTGCCAGATTTTTGAATAGACGAACTGCCACAAAATTGCACTGCAGGGTGAAATTCATCATTTGGTGTCCTTTGGTGGTAAGTTCGGTCCTTTCTGAATAAGCCTTTATGAAATACAACTTACATGGTACGTCTTTAGCCCATATATTTATATACTGTATATTGTGTCAATGATATCATTTTGCCCCATATTCCTTAGACCATAGTTGCAGTTTTCTGATTTTGACACGATCTTAATGTGTCCGAATGAATGAAATATCAGTTCCGTACATTAGCTTTGTTTTTATAACAATTTTATCCGAAAGATGTCCTAGTGGGACTGGATAATAGAATTTGCAACATGGAAAACAAAAGCTGTCATTCTAGACACTTTCATGCACATTACCACTATAACAGGAGGGGTGGGGTCGCGCCTATTCCCCAATAGGGCGCCTGCAACCACCTAATGCATCCAGCCCAGCAACATGTACAAAACATAACAAAGAGAAAAAAATGTCATCTGCGCTTATTTCCATTATACCGTGTGAAACAAAACACAATTAGAGGCTTTGGTTTCTATTAATGGCCATTAAAGGAGTAAGCTCACCCGCCAACGTCACGGCACCTCTAGTGAGGATGAGTGCTATCCAAAAATGAAGGCACAGGCTGCTTGTATAGCGAACCATCACTGCTCACGCTACTTTTCAGTCATGAGGTAGACTGGTGGGCTTTTATTTATGCCACCCCAGAAACAAATCCGCTGTGGGATCAAAAAATAAAGACACGGAGCGGAACAGCTGCAATGATGACCTGGCTGGAGGTACAGTAAAACATACATAGTACAGGAGGGGAGGGGTCACGCTTTTATTCCCCGATGGGGCAGCTGCAACCACCAAATGCATCCAGTCCAGCAACATGTATAAATCATAACAAGGAGAAAAAAATGTCAGCTGCGCTTATTCCCCCTAATTGTGTTTTGTTTCACATGGTATAATGGGAATAAGCGCAGATGACATTTTTTTCTCTTTGTTATGTTTTATACATGTTTGCTGGGCTGATGCATTTTGTGGTTGCAGCCGCCTCTTCGGGGAATAGGCGCTACCCCACCCCTCCTGTACTATGTATGTTTTATTTTACCTCCAGTCAGGTCATCATTGCAGCATGTGTCTCCGTGTCTTTGTTTTTTGATCCCAAGGAGGATTTGTTTCTGGGGGGGGCATAAATAAAAGCCCACCAGTCACCTCATGACTGAAAAGCAGCGTGAGCAGTGATGGTTCGCTATACAGCAGCCTGTGGCTTCATTTTTGGATAGGACTCACCCTCACTAGAGGTGCCGTGACTTTGGCGGGTGAGCTTACTCTTTTAATGGCCATTAATAGAAACCAAAGCCTCTAATTGCGTTTTGTTTCACACGGTATAATGGGAATAAGCGCAGATGACATTTTTTCTCTTTGTTATGTTTTATACACATTACCACTAGAGTTTATATAATTTACCAATATCTTGAGCATCCGTCAATCATAATTCCTATCTTCTGTTCCAGGTAGAGCATGTTCTGCAGTGCCATTTAGTGGGACTTGCTATGCTGCAAAACGCTAACGAGAAAAACATTGGTGTTGCTCAGTATGTCCTTGGCAGGGGCTACACAGCTTGTCCCAACGTGCCTCTCACTGGTGGTGCTGCAGCTTGTGCCTCACGTCTTCCCTGTATAGTCTTACCTCTCCCCCCACTTTGTAACCCTAGATTTCACGATTTAATTCAAATTTCAAAAAGCTGAATTTTTTTCTTTATCGGATATGCTCTTGTGCTTGAGATATTACTCTGAGCATTTCAAATACAGGATACTCTGCCTATATATGTATTTAAATCAGTGGTTCTCTACCTTGTCCTCAGGTACCCTATCATGCTAGGTTTTAAGAATTACCTCAGGGAAATGCAAACTGAAAACTGCAATCACTGAGCAGCAAATCATATCACCTGTGCTGTGCTTCAGATATCTGAAGCAAACCTGGCTTGTTAGGGGTACTTGAGGACAGGGTTGGGACATACAGATTTAAATGAACACTCCAGACAAAAAACAGGGGAGGAGTTCTTGAGATAATGGATAACTAGCTTCAGCTGTTGACTTTTTAACTGCCTGAATGCAATCAGTTCGCCCTATATAACAACTATACCAGGCTCCATTTGAGCCAGGCTCCAGTGCCATTTAAGTGGCATTCTTAAGTGGACGCTCAGAGTTGATTCCTGGAGTTGAGTGGCATTCTTAAGTGGACGCTCAGAGTTGATTCCTGGAGTTGAGTGGCATTCTTAAGTGGACGCTCAGAGTTGATTCCTGGAGTTGAGTGGCATTCTTAAGTGGACGCTCAGAGTTGATTCCTGGAGTTGAGTGGCATTCTTAACCCTTTCACTGCTGAAGACGTGTGGGACACGTCCTCATTGATGCACGTTGCATGCTGAGGACGTGCCCCACACGTCATCAGCTGTGCGGGACCCCCGGCGGAGATACTCACCTCTCTGTCCGGGGTCCCACGGCGTTCTGACTTCAGCGTCCTCAGACGCTGAAGTCAAGCGCCTCCCGGCGTAAATGACGTCATCGCGCCATGCGCGATGACGTCATTTCCAGGCGACCCCCCGGCAATGCCGGGAGATAGCCTGGAAGGGAGGGGGGGTGATCCGTTCGGATCCCTCTCCCTCCCGATCGGGAAGGAGCAGCGGTAAAAGCCAGGCACCGCTTAAAAGGGGAGAGTCTCCCCTTTTAAGCGATGCCTGGCTTTAACCCCTCAAGTGCTGGGTTGCACTTCAGCGCCTTGCGGCGCCGAAGTGCAGCCTATCTCCGGTGGGGGCCGCCATCTTGGATGGCGGCTCCGCCCCCGGGACTCCCCTCGCTGTCTGACATCATCACGCATAGCGTGATGACGTCAGATAGCCGGGGAACCCCTAGCTGCCGGGGATTTCCCAAGGAAATCCCCTGGTGGAGATAGGGGGTTCTTGTGAACCCCGATATCTCCAGAACCGTGGCAGGGGGGTCATGGAGGGTGTCATTTGAAAGGCCTGAGCATGGCCTTTCGAATGATACCCAACATGACTAGGTAAAAAGTAAAACAAAATAATAAAAAAAAAAAATAATAATAATAAATAAATTTAAAAAAATAAATAAAAAAAAACATGTTTTTTTTTGTGTGTTGTTTTTATTAATGCAGCAATATTGTTCACACTTCAATTATAATGTGAACAATGATGCTGCACTAATGATTTTTTTCTATGGGGTGTGTTTGCTAAAAATCACGTAATTCCCCCCAAAAAAGTAACAAGTCCCCATTTCAAATTTTTTGTACAAGCGCACCCCATAGAAAACATAACCGCAAACGCTCATGTGATAAAATGTGAAAAAAAACACTTTGCACACTGCAGATGATTAAAAATTCAATTTTTATTGTATTTTTTGTTATAATATACAGGCAGGTCATGACGTATACATATAAAAATGATATATTATGAATCTGCGTAGTCTGCCGGAAAGAACGATATATAATATGTCTGGGTCATTTATTAAAATGTGGCTTTAAATCGCGTTTAAACATGATGAGCGAAAGCGGTAAAAATGAGCTCAGCACACAGGCGTGAAATGCCTCAGCAGTGAAGGAGTTAAGTGGACGCTCAGAGTTGATTCCTGGAGTTGAGTGGCATTCTTAAGTGGACGCTCAGAGTTGATTCTTGGAGTTGAGTGGCATTCTTAAGTGGACGCTCAGAGTTGATTCCTGGAGTTGCGGGACTGGAGGAAGGAACTGCAAGGCCCAATTTTACTCTGGGTAAACGCACGTCTATATCATGCTTTCTCTCACGCTTCTACTCTTTACTTCTACCTTTCTCCTTAAATGGAACTCCTGCCCCTCTACCACCGACCCCTACACTATCTGCATCTCTCCCTCCCTCCTCTCGTCCCACATGATGGCCTCCCATGAGCTCCTTTGTTTCCTCAGAACATGTTCTCCCTCTAACTCTCGTGCTGCCAATCACTCCCACAAATCCCATTCCCACCTTCTCTTTCTCACCCTCCTGCTGTTACTCTATTCAGGTGACATATCCCCTAACCCTGGCCCCACAACACATCCAATACTTCCCTCTCATCCTATCTCCATCACACATAAATCACCTCCCTGCAAGCCCAGCAACCTCATTCCTATAATCCCTCAGCGCCTGTCCTCTTTCTCCTGCGCCCTCTGGAACGCTCGCTCTGTGTGCAACAAACTCACAGCCGTCCATGACCTCTTCCTTTCAAACTCCTTCAACCTCCTAGCTTTAACTGAAACCTGGCTAACTCCCTCTGACACGGCCTCCGTTGCTGCTCTCTCACATGGCGGTCTACACTTGAGCCATACCCCCAGACCGGGTGAGAGAAATGGTGGCGGGGTCGGAATCCTGCTCTCTCCCACCTGCACCTACCAGCATCTTCCTCCACCCCCATCCCTCTCCTTCTCCTCCTTTGAGACACACTGCATCCGCCTGTTTTCTCCTCTAGCTCTCAGGGTGGCAGTCATCTACCGCCCACCGGGACCAACCTCCCAGTTCTTTGACCACTTTGCTACCTGGCTTTCTCACTTCCTGTCTTCTAATCTTCCATGCCTAATTCTCGGGGACTTCAACATTCCCATTGATGATCCTTCCGCCCCTGCTGCCTCCAAACTTCTTTCACTCACGTCCTCCCTTGGACTCACACAATCCTCCCTCCTCCCTACCCACCGCGATGGTCACGCTATTGACCTTGTCTTTTCCAACCTCTGCTCCATTTCTGAGTTTAACTGTCGCCCTTTCCCCATCTCTGACCACCACCTTCTCTCTTTCAACCTATCTGGACTTCCTAAACACCCTGCTCCCCCACCCCGCACACACACTCGCAGAAATCTACATGCTGTGGACCCCCATCAATTCTCCAACCTACTTCACCACCTCCCTCATACCTCATCCTTCACCTGCCCTGATGCTGCCACTAATCACTACAACACTACTCTTATCTCTGCTCTAGACACTCTTGCTCCTCTTCGACTCTGTAAGGCCCCACGCCGCCAGCTTCAGCCCTGGCACACCCTCCAGACTCGCTACCTGCAAAGATGCTCCCGCACCGCAGAGCGTGCCTGGAGGAAATCCCGCTCTGAAGCTGATTTTGTTCACTTCAAGTTTATTCTCCGGTCATACACCTCTGCCCTCCACTTGGCCAAACAATCCTTCTTCTCATCTCTTATATCTATGCTGTCCTCCAACCCTAAACGGCTCTGGTCCACCTTCAACACCCTCCTCTACCCACCTGCACCTCCCCCCACAGCTGCCTTCAGCGCTCAAGACCTGGCAGACTACTTCCTCAGTAAAACTCTAACTATCAGAAGCAACATCCCAACACAAGATAGTTATCTGCCACCTCCACTCCCAGAGGTCCCCTCTGCCACCCTCTGCCGCTTCCTCCCAGCCACTGAGGAGGAAGTCAATTCCTTATTGTCCTCCTCACATCTCACCACGTACCCGCTCGACCCCATTCCCTCACATCTAATTCCTCCCCTCTCCTCCTCCCTCACCCCTGCTCTCACACACATCTTCAACCTATCTCTCTCCACTGGCTCCTTTCCATCCGCCTTCAAACACGCGCTAGTTACCCCTTTACTAAAGAAACCATCCCTCGGTCCCAACTCTCCATCCAACTACCGCCCTGTATCCCTGCTTCCCTTCACATCAAAGCTCTTAGAAAAACTAGTCTTCAACCGCCTCTCCCTCTTCCTGTCCTCCAATTCACTACTTGACCCCCTGCAATCTGGCTTCCGTCCCCTACACTCAACTGAAACTGCCCTCACCAAAGTCACCAACGACCTCCTAACTGCTAAAAAACAGGGCCACTATTCTATTCTCATCCTGCTCGACCTCTCGGCTGCTTTTGACACTGTTGACCACCCCCTCCTTCTACAGACCCTCAACTCTCTGGGTCTCGGTGACACTGCACTCGCTTGGGTCGAATCCTATTTATCCAACAGGTCCTTCTGTGTGTCCTTTGCTGGTAACTCCTCCTCCTCATTGCCTCTATCTGTTGGTGTACCTCAAGGCTCTGTCCTTGGTCCTCTGCTCTTTTCCATCTACACCTCCTCCCTGGGCAAAATCATCAACAGCTTTGGCTTCAATTACCACCTCTACGCTGATGACACTCAGATCTACCTCTCTACCCCTGATCTCTCTCCCCCTGTCCTTTCAAAAGTCAGTGACTGTTTATCTGGCATCTCCTCCTGGATGGCCTCCCACCACCTAAAGATCAACATGTCAAAGACTGAACTCCTACTTATTCCTCCCTCCAATGCCTCCCCACCTCCTGACTTCTCTATCACGGTGGAGGGTATCACCATTTCCCCATCAAACCAAGTTCGCTGTCTTGGAGTTACACTTGACTCTGCTCTTTCCTTCATCCCCCACATCAAGTCTCTTTCCTCCTCCTGCCGATACCAACTGCGTAATATTTACAGAATTCGGCCATTTCTTACCGCTGTCACCACAAAACAACTCATACACGCCCTGGTAATCTCCCGACTCGACTACTGCAATAATCTCTTATCTGGCCTCCCTCTGTCGCGCCTCTCCCCCCTACAATCCATCCTGAACGCCTCTGCCAGGCTAATTCACCTCACCCGCCGCTCTGTCTCTGCCACTCCCCTCTGCGAGTCCCTTCACTGGCTCCCCATCCACTGCAGAGTTAAGTTCAAAATCCTTATCCTTACCTACAAAACCCTCACTAACTCAGCTCCCCACTACCTGTCCTCACTAATCACCAAATACACCCCAGCCCGCTCCCTAAGGTCAAACAGTGACCTGCGACTAGCTTCTCCCCGCATCACCTCTTCCCATGATAGACTGCAGGATTTCTCACGCGCAGCCCCCACTCTCTGGAACGCTCTCCCTCGTACTGTCAGACTTTCCCCTAACTTCTCTTCCTTCAAACGTTCCCTTAAAACGTTCCTATTTAGGGAAGCCTACCACCCAACTCACTGACGCAACCATCAATCACTCTCACCTTACAGTCCTCTCCTCCTGTTTCCAACCCCAACCCTCCCAGATTGTGAGTTCCTACGGGAATAGGGCCCTCATCTCCTCCTGTACTGTTTGTCAAATGTTGTTCAATGTATTGTAACCCTGTCTATACTGTGCTTATTGTACAGCACTGCGGAATATGCTGGCGCTTTATAAATAAAGAATAATAATAATAATAATAATAATGGTTAACCCCTCCTGACCTCCATCCCTATTTCTAGCTCGCAGTGCCTTAAATTTGCCATCTCGCCAATGCTCAGCCGTCGGCTGGGTTTCGGAATTTCGGAATTTTCACGAAATTTCACGATTCTTGCATTCGGATTCGGCCGATTTTCAGAAAATTTTCGGATCCGACAACAGCAGATCCGAACATATTTCCGAGCCGAAACGAAAACTTTTCGGAATTTTCAAATGAACTAGAAAGGTGTAAAATCAAAAATCATTTTCATTCCATTCGTGATTTCGGCTCCATTCCTGATTTCGGTTCCATTTCAGTAATTTCGGACAACGTATTTTTCGGTTATATCGCTGATTCTGTAATGTTGTATCATTCCCATCTCAATGTATCCTTCCTGTAAAACCAGAGAAATGTCAATGTATCCTTCCCGGGAAACCAGAGAAATCTCAATGTATCCTTCTTGTAAAACCAGAGAAATCTCAATGTATCCTTCCTGGAAAACCAGAGAAATCTCAATGTATCTTTCCCGGGAAACCAGAGAAATCTCAATGTATGCTTCTTGTAAAACATGAGGAATCTCAATGTATCCTTCTTGTAAACCAGAGAAATCTCACTGTATCCTTCTTGTAAAACCAGAGAAATCTCAATGTATCCTTCCTGGGAAACCAGAGAAATCTCAATGTATCCTTCCTGGGAAACCAGAGAAATCTCAATGTATCCTTCCTGGAAAACCAGAGAAATCTCAAGGTATCCTTCCCGGGAAACCAGAGAAATCTCAAGGTATCCTTCCCGGGAAACCAGAGAAATCTCAATGTATCCTTCTTGTAAAACCAGAGAAATCTCAATGTATCCTTCCTGGAAAACCAGAGAAATCTCAATGTATCTTTCCCGGGAAACCAGAGAAATCTCAATGTATGCTTCTTGTAAAACATGAGGAATCTCAATGTATCCTTCTTGTAAACCAGAGAAATCTCACTGTATCCTTCTTGTAAAACCAGAGAAATCTCAATGTATCCTTCCTGGGAAACCAGAGAAATCTCAATGTATCCTTCCTGGGAAACCAGAGAAATCTCAATGTATCCTTCCTGGAAAACCAGAGAAATCTCAAGGTATCCTTCCCGGGAAACCAGAGAAATCTCAAGGTATCCTTCCCGGGAAACCAGAGAAATCTCAATGTATCCTTCTTGTAAAACATGAGAAATCTCAATGTATCCTTCTTGTGAAACCAGAGAAATCTCAATGTATCCTTCTTGTAAAACCAGAGAAATCTCAATGTATCCTTCTTGTAAAACATGAGAAATCTCAATGGCAGAATTATCATATCGACAGGATTATCGTATCGACAGAAATATCGGATCCGAAAAACCATTAGTTTACGTCAAAACGAATAGACACTTTGAAACGAGGAGAACAGACGTTCCGAAAAACATGAACATTTCTGAAATCACGAAAAAAATGTCGATACGAAAAACTAACCGAACAGAAACGAGCCGAAATGAAAATTTACAAAATCCAAACTAACTGAACCGAAAAAAAAATCGGTGCACAAGTCTGCTGCCGGAATGCCTTTGGAATCAGATTGTATACTCTCATAAATATCAACAGCCTGAATTTGATATTATGTCTTCCAAAGTTAAAAGTGAATAAGTGAATTTGACTTTGCACTATAAGGTTAAAAAAATTACATTTTAATATATGACATATGGTGTATGCCACATTATTTGAATTTAATATTTCACCATACTTAAATATATATATTGTGAGCTGAGACCCAATAAACACATGGTATTTTAGGAAAAGAACAGTCCATTTTATTTTAAGGTCTAGCCAAAACAAAAATAAAGTAAAACAAAACCTAGCTCATCTGAGCACTAACTAACATAAAACCACTGGCTACAGGGGGGGATTGAATTATTCGCAGCCATCTAAAAGACAAAAATACACACAGACATTTTTCTTTTATCCAGCTCGCAGGTTTCAGTTTTTCCTGAAGACAGCTTGCAGCTTCCCTTCTGCTCAGAGTACTCTCTTTTTTTCTCTCTGTTCTTAGCTGCCAGGAGTTGCACCCAGCGTGGTCTGCTGCTGCTGTTGCCCATCTGCTTCAAGGTTCGACGTGATGGAATTCTGCGTACTTTGGTTGTAACAAGAGGTTATTTGAGTTACTGGTGCCCTTCTATCATCTCCAACCAGTCTGCCTATTCTCCTCTGACCTCTGACATCAACAAGGCATTTTCGTCCACACACCTGCCGCTCATTGGATATTTTGTCTTTTTTTTCCAGCCCATTCTCTGTAAATTCTCTGTATCCCTAGAGATGGATAGATGAGATAGATAAGCAGTTTTTGAAATATTTACACCAACCCATCTGGCACCAACAACCATGCCATGTTCAAAGTCACTTAAATCCCCATTCTTACTTATTCTGGTGCTCGTTTTGAACTTCAGCAAGTTGTCTTCACCACGTCTAGATGCCTAAATGCATTGAGTTGGTGCCATGTGACTGTTACATCCTCAGCCCCCGCTGTGCCCCCTGGGGGGTCTGGGCAAGAAGGGGGACCGCTGGCTGGCCGGGTGCCATCACTTTCTGAGGGGGCGGGGTCAGGTGTTGGTTACCAGGAGCCGCCGGCTTTAAAACAGGGCTCGAGGAGTTGCCTCGTCGCCCTGTTTTGGAGCTTGTTTCACGCACCACTACTTCCTGTATCTGATTGAATTCACTGTTGACGACCCTGCTTTGTATGAGATTCCTGCTCCTGTTATTTGACCCGGCTTGGCTTTGACCACTCTCTCTCTCTATCGTGTGTATTACGCTGTTTGCGTGATTTAGTGATTTAACCCCATGCTGGTTGCTGGGTTGATCACTCGCTGTTTGGTTTCTGCATCTCTGACTGCCCTGCACCTTGAATACTTCACGGACTGTCGTCCCACGTATTATGTTTCTGAGCGTGTCCTAGGCTTTTTGTCGGTCTCAACCCTCGGAGCCTAGAGGCAATTCAGCTAGTCCTTTGAGTCCCCTGGGTCTTGAGTTACAACCTGTATTTTATGCAATTAATCGTGTTAATCAAGAAAGTATTGTTGCCCTTAAGGATCTCAACTCCGCTACTCTTGGGGAAGCAATATAGCTTCCGTTACAGTGACAAGCTGATTAGCATTTTGTGTTAACAAGTAGTTGAACAGGTGTACCTAATAAAGTGACCAGTGGGTGTGTATATACAGGGTTATTCAGGGAGAGGTGAAAAGCAGGAGAATGACTGGAGAATGGAAAATTCTAATTCAAAATTGACGATTTGGAAAGTGAGATGAATGGGAGAATTTTTCTGGTTTAGCTATTTTGACCTAGAATTTTCCATTCTCCAGTCATTCTCGTGGTTTTCACCGCTCTCTGAATAAGCCTGTTAGTGATATTTTAGATTTTGTCTTGAAGATGTCAGCAAATATATTTCTTACAATTCTATGCATATGCTTTTTTTGACCATTTTTACTACAGGTCGGGCACCTGGTATTCCAAAATCTGGAAGACTCTGAAAACCAGAACGTTAGTAGTTTTCCAGACCAAATTTTTACTTGCCTCCATGACACGCCAGACAAGTATTCCTGTAGTCCACTCCTCCTTCAAGGCTGGTATACTCTATTCAGTTCCATCGTGTCACATGCTGCATAGAGTCCGTGAGAGACATGCTGGTTCAGTACAGCATGTCCCTCACAAGGCATTTATTTTGTTGGCACTGCAGCAGCCAGTGTATCATGGCTCCCCTGTTGCGCCAGATTCTGAAATCCAAAAGAATCCAAAATCCAGACCAAGCATTCCAGATAAAGGGTGCTGAACGTCTATTATTAATTTAGCCTTAAATGACGCCGGCACTATTTTTATTTCTGGTTGATTCTGTTCACTTGGTATTTTGTTATTTGGTATTGTCTTGATCAATATTAGGAAGATATCAATATATTACATTATACAGTGCATGGCTGAGATATTCAATGGGTGAGCCTGTGAGCCAATGTTTTGTCCCCAATAAACATTAACTGGGAGATCTGAACTGAGATGTATTTTATGCAGATATGCCTGCTACAAAGAACATAATTAGATATTATAATTTATTGCTAATTTCGAGAAGCCATTTTAATTTCCTTTTAATAATTATCATAAATATATTTACACAGTCACGCAAATCAAATTGTTTAATGCATGCGTTCTGAATAATGAATTTGGACTCAAGTGTTTTTTGTTGCCATGACAATAAGCATCACATATATGATGCATTACCTCTTTAGCAAGCTATTGTAGTAACAGATTAGTTTCCAATGATCATCTATTTGAATTTGCATTGTTGACTTGAGTAATTAAACACTGTTTACAGGTTTACAATGTGCTAATATATATTCTGTCCAACTATATTGACTAAAACTTGACAAAGACAGTTACCTCTGAAACATTGCTGAATCTCCTAATGATGATAGGAGGAACCTATTTTGATTTTTCTGACTTTTTTCCACATTTGTTTTATTTTTTTTAGACCACAAACTCAGAAAAAATATATATAATTAGCTCTGCATGTACTTTTTACATAGTTACTTAGGCTGAAAAAAGACATGCGTCCATCGGGTTCAGCCTCTCACGCATCACCTACTTCTGTTGATCCAAAAGAAGGCAAAAAAACCCTGTCTGAAGCGCTCGCCAATATGCAACACACTGGGAAAAAATTCCTTCTTGACCCCAGAATGGCAGTCAGATTTCTCCTTGGATCAATAAGCTTACCCACATATTAATTATAACCCTTAATATTTGGTGTCTGCAGGAAGTCATCCAGTCTTTTTTTAAAAGTCTGTGCAGTCTCTGCCCCAACCACCTCAACAGGCAGAGAATTCCACAGCTTTATTGTTCTCACCATAAAATAACCCTTCCTATGCTTTAGGCTGAATTTCCTTTCGTCGAGTCTAAATGGGTGACCTCGTGTCCCGTGTATAGTCCTGTTAATGAATGGTTTCCAGACAGTGGTTTATAATGGCCCCGTATATATTTATATAAAGTTATCAGATCCCCTCTAAGGCGCCGTTTCTCTAAACTAAACAGGTTTAAGCTAGTTAGTCTTTCCTCATAACTTAAACCTTCCATTCCCCTTATTAATTTAGTCGCCTGTCTCTGCACTTTTTCTACCGCTATAATATCCTTTCTTAAGGCAGGTTCCCAAAATTGCACGGCATACCAAGGTGCGGTCTGACCATTGATTTATACAGAGGCAAAATTATGTTTTCATCCCGAGAGTGAATTCCCCTTTTAATGCATGCCAATACCTTGCTGGCCTTGGCGGCTGCCGTTTGACATTGCACATTGTTACTTAGTTTGAAGTCTATGATTATTCCCAAATCCTTCTCCTGCTTTGATTTCCCTAACTCAGTGCCATTTAGGGTATAAGGTGCCTGTGTCTTCACTCCAAAGTGCATAACTTTGCATTTATCTACATTAAATTTCATCTGCCATTTAAGTGCCCAGTCCCCCACTCTATCTAAATCCCTCTGCAGCGAAGTAACATCCTGTTCACATTGTATTACTTTTCCTAGTTTTGTGTCATCTGCATACATTGATACATGACTTTCAATGCTTATCTCAAGGTCATTTATAAATAAATTGAATAGAATTGGTCCAATAACAGACCCCCGAGGGACACCGCTTACCACTGATGTCCATCTTGAAAATGCACCATTTATGACCACTCTCTGTACCCTATCTTTTATCCAGTTTTCTATCCAAGAACAAGTATTTTCTTCTAGACCAATTTTTCTTAATTTAAGTAGTAACCTCTCGTGTGGAACTGTGTCGAAAGCTTTGGCAAAATCCAAGTAAATCAGATCCACTGTGACCCCCTGATCTATACTTCTACTTACGTCCTCATAGAACGCAATTAGGTTAGTCTGACATGATCTGTGTTTCATAAAACCATGCTGGTTTTTGCCAATTACTTTATACCTCCCAATAAATTCTTGAATATTATCAGTTAGTAACCCCTCAAATACTTTCCCAGCCACAGATGTTAAGCTTACAGGTCTATAATTCCCAGGCACAAATTGTAAACCTTTCTTAAATATAGGGACCACATCAGTTTTTCTCCAATCCTCTGGTACGATTCCTGAAAGAAAAGAATCTTGAAAGATTAAGAACAGAGGTTTACATATTTCAGCATATAGCTCCCTCAGTACTCGCGGGTGAATTCCATCTGGCCCTGGGGCTTTATTCACATTCACATTGTTTAATTGCTGCAAAACCTTGTCCTGAGTCAACCAGTCACTTTTTATTAGTACGTTTTTATCAATGAATTGCATGTCTCCTGCTATAGGTTTCTCTTTGATAAATACTGAAGAAAAATAATCATTCAAAATTTCTGCCTTATCTTGATGATCTTCAGTTAACAATACCCCTGACTCAGATTTTAGTGAACCTACATTTTTCACTCATGGTCTTTTTTAGAATTTATGTACAGTTGTGTTCAAAATTATTCAACCCCCACTGAAATTGAGTGTTTTGGCCAGTTTGACATTGATTTTGATCATTCAGTCATCTTGCTTACAATTAAATCAAAGAGGCACGTGTAGGTCAGACAAATATAACATAACATTTATAATGAAATAACCACAAATGTCTTTTCTGTGCTCACATCATTATCAGTTTTATTCAACCCCCAAGTGACATTCAATCTTAGTACTTAGTACAACATCATTTTACAGTTATAACAGCTTTTAGACATGAATCATAGCTTGACACAAGTGTCTTACAGCGATCTATGGGTATCTTCGCCCATTCGTCATGGGCAAAAGCCTCCAGTTCAGTCACATTCTTAGGCTTGCGCACTGCAACTGCTTTCTTTAAGTCCCACCAGAGGTTCTCAATCGGATTTAAGTCAGGTGACTGCGATGGCCACTCCAAAATGTTCCAGCCTTTACTCTGCAACCATGCTCTAGTGGACTTGGAGGTATGCTTGGGATCATTGTCCTGTTGAAAGGTCCCACGTCTCCCAAGCCTCAGGTTTGTGACGGACTGCATCACATTGTCATCCAATATCTCCTGGTACTGAAGAGAATTCATGGTACCTTGCACACGCTGAAGCTTCCCTGTACCTGCAGAAGAAAAACAGCCCCAAAGCATGATTGACCCCCCACCATGCTTCACAGTAGGCAAGGTGTTCTTTTCTTCATAGGCCTTGTTCTTCCTCCTCCAAACATAGCGTTGATGCATGGGCCCAAACAGTTCTAATTTTGTTTCATCAGTCCACAGAACACTATCCCAAAACTTCTGTGGTTTGTCCACATGACTTTTGGCATACTGCAGTCGACTCTTCTTATTCTTTGGAGAGAGCAAGGGGGTGCGCCTGGGAGTTCTGGCATGGAGGCCTTCATTACGCAGTGTGCGCCGTATTGTCAGAGCTGAAACTTCAGTACCCACATCTGACAAATCGTTTCTCAGTTCCTCAGCAGTCACACGGGGACTTTTCTCCACTCTACGCTTCAGGTAGCGCACAGCAGTCGAAGTTAGCATCTTCTTTCTGCCACGACCAGGTAGCGTTTCAAAAGTGCCCTTTGCCTTGAATTTGCGAATGATGCTTCTTATGGTCTCTCTTGGTATGTTTAACATCTTTGCAATCTTCTTATAGCCATTGCCCTTCCTGTGAAGAGTAATCACCTCTTCTCTTGTCTTCCTGGACCATTCTCTTGACTTCACCATGTTTGTAACCACACCAGTAAATGTCTAGAAGGAGCTGAGTATCACAGTCATTTTAAAGCTGCCTAATTGGGGCTTATTATGCTTTATTGCTGCTCCGTGACATCCACAGGTGTTTTCAATACCTGATTGAAAACACTTGAATGAACCTCTGTTCTTCAGAGTGGTAGTCTTTAAGGGGTTGAATAATTGTGTCAATGAAGAATTCACAAAAGAAACATTTACTACTGTATTACAAAACCAATTGATGTAATTTTAGTTGCATATGGTTCTTTAAAAAGTCCTTGTAGGATTTCATTCTGAATACAATTACAAATGTACACTAAATTCCCTAAAACCCTTTACAGCATTGGGGGTTTAATAATTTTGAACACAACTGTACCTAAAGAATCTTTTAGGGTTGGTCTTGCTCTCTTTGGCTGTTTATTTTTCATTTTCTAGTTTAGCCTATCTAATCTCTTTTTAACCTGCTTTATTGGCTGCCTTATATGCTATAGGATGCCTCAGATTTATCAGATTTAAAATCTTTAAATGCCTTCTTTTTATTTTTCATTTCCTTGGTTACCTTCCTACTGAGCCACATTGGTTTCAGTCTGTTTCTTTTATATTTATTAACCAGTGGAATATATTGTTACGTGTACTTTTCTAGTGTTAGTTTAAAGATATTCCACTTATCCTCAGTGTTTTGAAGAAGGCAAAAAAAAAAATCTTAAAAGGTACACAGGGTTATTCAAAGAGATTCGAAAAGTCAGCGCACGTTCGGTGACTTTTTGTTCGCTTCAATTCGGTTTGTTTTGCCGATCCCATTTCGGTGACCCTGCGGTGTATTCAGCAAGCTCCAAAGGGTCCCCGAATTGCAGGGAAAAGCTGCCGCAAACCTGACGAAAACTAACCGCAAAACCCAGCGAACGCACGCCGAAAACCCTCAAAAACATCTGGATTAACCTGCCGAAAACCACGGGAAAATCCGAACAGGAGCCGATTGCAGCCTTCGACACAGCAGAAAAGGCAGTAAATAAATTAGGAAAACAGTTTGTATGAATGATTGAAAAGTGAAACACTGTTTGCAAAGAAACTACTGAGCAAAAATGTCTGAAATTTACATATGAGGTCCAGGGAATGATAATAAAGAGGGCTGTTACAGAAAAAATAAGTAAACTTTAAAAAAATCAAAAACAAAATTCGGACTTTTAAAAAAAAAAAATTAAGAAAAATGCTTCAAATATCCTAAAAAATCTATAAATAAAGAGACTCTTTACTGCAGAATTTTACAATGAACAGTTTATTAGATATTGAATTAAAACGGGAATATTTTTAACATTGAAGCCTATGGGATTCTCCTGAATAAACTTGCCGAATTAAACCACTGAATGACAGGGCATTTCGGGAACCTTTCACTGCTGGTTTGTGTTCTCTGAATAGCCGAAGCAGTCCTTTTTCATGGGGTTTTCACTGCCCTCGAAAAGGCACCGAACAGGCACCGTATGTTCAGGCAATTCGCCAGGATTTGGCGAATTGCCTGCTCTCTGGATAGCCGAATGGACAGGAAAGTTAACCGAACGCTTATTTTCAGTGTTCGGTTACCTTTCTCAAGCAATTCAGAGCTCTTTGAATAACCCTGATAGTTTTTCATCTCAACCTTATTTTTGTGCCAACAAACTGTCAATTGTGGCATCTAGTTCAACATACTACAGAGGGCAATCAAGGCAATGGAAATTGCTACCCTTAAAAACTGGAAACATTTTCTTTCTTTTCAAAATGGCTAGGTGAGGACAAAGCAAAGCATTGAGTTGCAAGCTTATTGAACAAACGGTAATGTAATACGAAATAGTAATAGACATCTATGCCCTTTGGTAGACCTTAATTGAAAGCAACTCTATGGATATTTCTTTTAAAGGCCTTATCACGCCACACTAGGGGTCAGATACAAACTGAGCTATTGTGCTAATGGATGAAGCCGTTATGACTTAATGTCTCAAGCTGTTATTTTGACCAAGCCGCAAGCTTTGAGTGCAGCTCTACATTACCAGCTACATACTGAATGTTAATGACTCCTATACTTTGAGAGCGAACAGCTACTTGAACCGAGAACAGCGAGCTACCATGGAACAGTCATCAACAAAGCAAAAAAATACAATAACACCTTAACAGATGTTGTTTGTGCAATTTATTGTGGATCATATCAGTAAAAGTTGTGGTTGCATGGTATTAAATTTAAATCAGTGTGCTGCTTTGCCACCCACCCATTCCTTATACCTATATCTCTCCACCTGTGGCTAATTGGTAAGGGGTTAAATCAGAGCATATTGGTGGTTTGATCTCCTTTGATAGAACATTTCAACTGCTGGCCATGATTTGGGAGGGGTAGGATCTCCTCCATATCTTTGAAGGCCATGTAGGCTTCCTTGTAGCTCATCTACTCTCTTGATTGATGGCCTCACCAATTGCCAATGGGTGAGAGATATTTTTAAAATATTTAGTAGTAGTGCGGTAACAAGCATGCACATAGACCCATTTATCAAGAAGGAATCAATTTTAAGGAACCAACATAATTTGTGCAAATTTTAGACAAGTCCGAGTCACATAAAATTTTGAATGAAATTCAGATAGATCAAAAATTCTGAACTATGAAAGGAGAGCAGATACACAGATGATTTACATGTTTTACTGAAACTCCTGCAAGCATCAAAGCTTGATATTTGCAAAAGCTATAAATAAACTATTCAAAACTGGATGGTAAAATAAAAACAACTGGCCTTTTAAACGGACGCGGTAAACAATACCAATCTAATATATCCCAGATTAAAGGTCCTCATAAAATCTGTAGCTCCAAATTAATACAAGGCCCTATGTCTCCCATGCAAACTAGTGAGTCTATATCAGTAGGGCAAGTCATAAATAAACAGCTATTCATATGCATTCAGCAGTGTGCCTTCTGTAACTTACTGTGTTTATTAAAATCTGTTCACATGTAGACATTTGCATGCACATACGTGTATCACCAATACACTAATGTCTACACGTTTCAATAAACTATAGTCTTGCAGGTATTGAAAATTAGATTTTAATCGCTTGGGTCTTCATGTCGTCTTGAATCCCAGGCTTCTTTTACTTCATGCCATATTGACTGACATTAAAATTATTTTTAGCACCTGACATTATTACACTGCAGTGCACATAGCTCCTCGAACCTCATAAATTTGTTCTTGATGTGTAGAAATGAAGATCTCAGTGCTTTCCAGTCATCCATTACAATAGAAATCCAAGTCTATTTTATTCACACACAAGGATATCTGAAAGACATTTCTGAAAATAACTATCCGCCTTAGTTTATGAACACCACTCTGTCGCAGATTTTTCCTATGCCGTTTCTATTAATAAAGATGTGCACCAGAAAAGTGTTTTAGCTAAATTGTTTTAAAGTGCATCTGTCATGCCAAACTGACTTGGTACCAAAACATTCTATTTATTGTTTGATTTAACACGCACCCACTTACAGTTTATTCCCAAATTTTCAATTGTTATTTTTTTGCTAAAAATCTACAAACATGACATTTCCACTTGCAAGCGTGCCCTTGACCCCTGACAAAAAAGGTATAAGCGTCATCATACAGATAAACAGTATTCTTCATCATGTAATTTCAGCTTGGTGGAATAAAATAGGCATTCACACTAAAGAGAAGAGTCCCTATTCAGGTCAGTAACTGAGAGCCAAAAATGGCAAATAATGTTGCAAGGTATTGCCCCTTAGCAGATTCCTATTACCAGCCTTATTATAAGCAAGCCACTATGTTGGCAACTTGGCTCATAATAATTGGGAGATACAAAATGTTACTGGCAGTGCCTCAGTGTACCGGCTGGGTGGAGTAGAGGTAACATCACTGCCCTGCATGGAGAGAGCCTGTGGAGTCATGGGTTCAAGCCTGATGAGCACCTCTCCAGTAAGTGTCCTACACACTCATCACCCAGGAAATACTTGAAAATGAGAGAAATCTCAATGTATCCTTCCTGGTAAAATCCTTTCTCAAAAAAAAAGTGTGCTTCCATATGTATCCTCTTCCAGACTCCTTAGGAATTCATGGAGATGAGTGGGACACCAATGAGTGGGAAGCTACCACCCTACCTGAATAGACTGCCTCCCCCAGCAGTTCCCTCATCCCACAACCTCCGATCCAGGACCGGCACCTTACCTGCAGTACCAAAATACAAAAAGAAAGTGTCTCAATCCTCATTTTCCTACAGAGCACCGTAATTATGGAATAACCTCCCAGACGCCATCAAATCTTCCCCCAGTCTAAAGTCACTTAAGAGATCTCTATTAACATACCTCAATACAGAATGCACCTGTAAACCTGTAACATAATGACTATATTTCCTACAAATTAATTTTCTGTGTTTTATCTGTATATTTGTGTTTTGTTTTTATATCTTGCATTTCGTTACTTTGAATTTTTACAGTAGGTACAGAAAAACAATGTTCTTGAACCTAGGACATACTTGAAAACGAGAGAAATCTCAATGTATCCTTCCTGGTAAAATACTGTATAAATAAATATAAACATTGAGTAGTGCCCTCTGGTTTTCCAGGATAAGGCCACAGATTGCACTGTCCTCTAACATAAATAATTTGGGGAGGAATTTGTCTATAATAAGTGTTTTTCTGAACTACTGTAAATCACTTAGCACCATTTTTTAGCAGTAAGTAATCTTTATATCATTACAGTTGTTAGAAAGAATAACAAGCAAACATATTATAGTTTGTTATTTTCCAGCTGTCTCGGCACCAGATTGCTATGCAAAGTGCAAATGTAAAGGGAAGATAGAGGCTCTGCTGGAGTAGCAGGAAACCATTGACATGAGTGGGAATGGAACTTTGGGTGAAAATCATTGGATTGTGCTACAGTTAATATTGTTGTCTGGTTATAATAGTGGAGTGTTCCAGAGACTCCCATATAGTAGGGAGGAGAAACAAAAAAACCCAGGGCAGAATGATGTAAGATTGGAAGAGTGGTTGGGAAACTAATTTTAAGTGTATTTAAGGTGAAAAGAGAAGAATGAAGCAAGAATTAGATGTTAGAGGACAGTTCGTCTGTATCACTAAGGGTTGGGACACATGTCAAGAATAAGCTATGCTTAGTCGAGTCTTGGATAAAAAATAGAAAGAGAAAAAAATGTAGAACTTTTACAAGAATTTTATCTGTATTTGTCTATTCTTCTGCCGGTCTATTTATCTATTTATATTCACAAAACTCAATCTACTTAATTAAACAAATCTGTAAATGTACACCTGTTTATTGTTGAATTAAACTCATCATTAGTTTAGTCACTGCGACATATGTTTAACACATTGGAAGTAAATCACCATTACTTATTCAGCATACTGTAGACAGAATTCTTGGAAATATTAATTAAAAAATAATTAACTTTCAGTCTTGGGCGATTTATAAGTAATAGTGGTCAATATTCCATTAGCAAGTCCATTATAACCTTGGAATGGAAATGGACTTTTATTTTTAGAGTGCTAAAGCACTTACAAATGATTATTTAACTAATGTATCTGGTAGCCTTACTTATAGAAGTTAGATTAATCAAGGGAACGCTCTATATCAATAATACATTATTGTAGTTAAAAGTTTTCCAACAAAATATATAGGCAGTCATTCTTAACAATAAGACAGTATTATATGATATTTAATCTTTATAGAAAAGCTATTAGATGTGAGTCATTTGGGTCACTTTCTAGACATAATTACAGTAGAAAATGCTATTAACCTGCTTGCTGGAGGAAAAATAAGTAGTTTATTTACTAAAGGCTAATTGCAAAATGCACTTAAAACACAAAAAGGTAATTTTACTGTCAATGCAGAATTATTAGGGTGCAGCAATGCCTAAGTATACTTTTTGTGTCTGCTTAGATTCACAGAAAACACAACATAGCAAAACACATCACTATTATTGCTTTTAAATATAACAGGCTGCTTTCAATATGAAGTGATAAAATAACCGGAACCAGATTTTATCTCCTTATTCATTATTACCCCTGAACAAATACCCTCTGAATTACTGATAGAATGACATTTATTTTTCTTGAAGGCCGAAGTTAGCACAGTGAGAAATTCCAGTATATGCAAGCAAGAAAAGATTCTATGGAAAAAATATAGTTCAGCCAGGGCTGGATTAAGAGTATCGTGGGCATGGTGCTGAGGATTTTGGTGGGCCTATTTTTAGATACTGAGGCAACAATCAGTCCACTCTGCTTTCTTGTTTAGAGTCAGGTGGTGCACTGTGCATATGTCACGCTATGTCATCGTCAGAGCAACTGGGAAACCTGACTGGTGACTCTGACGTGGTGTGCTCTGACGCATAGCGGGATTTACAGTGTACCGCGTCACAAGCTTCCTGCTGGATTAGCGTGAGTGGTCCATATATGAGTCAATCACTACAACTCAACTAGACAATCTAGTAAGGATGGACTGGATCTCTAAATGAGGCAACCATATACTGTATCAATTTATTAATTAGGTCCATCCCTACTAGTTTCTCTATTTGAGTTGCATTATATTTCTAGTAGGGGTCAGGCCCCGCTGTGGACCTGTATACTGTATATATTTGTGGAAGTCAGACCATCTCTTGGGACCTCACCCTGCTCACTGACATCATTGTGCCTATGCGTGATGACATTAGAAAGGGGACCAATGTAAAAATGATGATAATTTGTGCCACTGGTGCCACCCAGTGGTGATGGCAAATAAACAATCTCAATACAATCAAGTAAAATACAATGCAAGTAAAATGGTGCAAATAGGATAAAATAATCTAGGATAAAACAAAGTAATGTGACATTTACAGTCTTGTCCTGTATACTCCAGGTTGTAAAAGTCTTAATGATAGTGAAAGTCAGCTGCCTCTCCATACCACTTGGTGATATATCCCTTTTCCACCTTCTAACTCAGTATAAAAGAAAGATGTGCTGGAGTTGGCGCTTCTTGTCCTGCTAGTGGTTCCTTCTGCTGCACCTGTGGCTCAGAAGTGTGGTTTCCTTACAGGGTTACTATCCTCCGTGTCCCTCAAAATGTAAAATGACTCACATACCGCAAAGTTGTATAAAATGGAGTGCAAACAAAGGAGAAGAATGTCATACTCACATTTGCTAGTGTCTTATCGATAGACACCATATTTATAGGCAACTGACTTCAGAAGGTGCACCAGATCACCTATCAGCCTCAGCCACCTCCTCTGAGAATTTAAGCATCCAGGAACCGGGATAGGTGTAAAATAAAGCGAATTTTATTACTAATAAAATATACAGTATACCAAAACATATTTCGCATAAGCTTCATCAGTTGGTGCTACTGCACCTCCTTCTGTTCTAAGGCAGTGTCATGTCGTGTTTGGACTAACAATTCCGATGTGTGAGGCCTGATGGTGCGATTAGTTGGGAGCACTGTACAGTGGATTATCCAAAATACAGGGTCAGGACAGGCCAAAAGGTCGATACAGGCAGCAGACAAATGGTAGTCATAATGGAAAGCCAGGGGTCAGTAATACAATGGGAGACACAGGAGAAGGAAACATATGACAAGGAGTAAGAGACAACTAAGCATCCTTCTATGCCTGCAGTGGGCTTATACAGAGGACTCTGTCTCGGCTCCTCCCATAGGGGGGCCTCCTCTCTTCGCCATGCCTCCACAGACATCAGGAGACGCGGGGTATGCGATCCTTCTCTCGACGCCTCTGGCACCCGGCCACGCCCCCAGTGTCATCGCTCTGATCCAGCCACCCTCCAGGGGTACCCCGATGGGGAATTCCCATGAGGTAGGACCAAGATGGTGGCTGCAGTCCCAAGCGCCACCTGAAGACACCATGGTCCAGCATGCCGCAGCGGTGAGGTGTGCCTCTGCACCCTGCCAGCCTGCAAGCCAGCCCAGAGTCCATGCGGCCCCTGGAACCACGAGGACCGCAGAAGGCACTGAGGGAGTGTAAAAACATGACAGCGCGCTGGCCTGGACTGAGTGAAGGGTTTAAATACCGGATCGCTGCTGTTTCCTAATGCGCCCTGCCTCTCTGAGCGTCAGGTGATCGGCGCCAGCTTGCATTTCATCCGGCGATCGGCCAGCGAGCAGTGTGAAGGAGGCTGCTGGGCGCCGGAGGTACGTGACATTCCTGATATAAAATTAATCAGTCTATGTATTCTATGTGCAAGGGGGGGTGTGTCCGTTTTTATCTCAGAGAACGTTAAGAAGAAAATAAAAACAAATCAGTTAAGTTGTACTTGCAAAAGGGCAGAATAAAACACTTAAATAGTTCATATCTCAATCATACTTATATTAATATGTATACATCAAAGACCAAATGTACCTAGCACTGATGTGGAAAAAAATGCTGCATTTCAAAGGTGATGTGCAGTTGTGCATGAAATGAATTCTGTATGGATGGAAAACAAAATAAAATGTGGAAAATTAAATGGTAGAACGAGACACATTTGCAACATATGATGGTGTTATTGCTTGAGTCAGCAGTAAAATATCTAGGAACACATTGATTTTATTTTCTGTTTATTACACTGAACTGCAGTTTATCAGGCTATCTGTACAAAAATGGCTGGATTTTCTGGCTGAATCATTTTAATCATTTGTAAGATCTGCTTGGAGATTTATGTACAGTTACCAAATCTATTATTTGCATATGATTTAAAGGAAAGAACATGAAACGTTCACATTGGTAATTATGATTAAAGTGAAAGCAAGCACCAATGAAGTGGGGGAAGGGGAGCACAAGACGGTCAGAAATAATTGGTATATGATTTACAAATCACAGTTGAGAAATAGTAAATATAATTAACAATGATTAATAATTGTTTGAGGGGGCGTGGCTGGATGTCAAGGTGAGCGGATGCAGAGTGCAGAGGCTCTGTCCCAAACTGGAGCTAAGGGGTGAATATCCCCCTATTAATTAGATGCTATACCCTTACCTTGACCCCTTCAAGTGTGCTGGATGCCCCATCAATTCAAGTCTCTTGGAGGGATTCTGACCCTGATTCAGGAGACCCTCTAGATTTCTGTCTGGAAAGCCTGTCCAGCGTCCATTTTGATGACAGCAAGGTGCTGTGCTCCTGGGTGCCCTGCCGACCAAAACCGCTACAGATTCTTTTAGATCCCAGGATAATGCATACAGGGAGCAGACAAGAACAGTCTGGGACATTGGAGGGCTCGCATCCCCCAGCCACTGCAGTCCTATGAAGAAGAGTTCAGCTGGGGAGCGCAAAGGCCTGCAGTATGGGAATTCACCTCCCCTCCCAAGATTTCAAAGGCTGCAATACCGGCCTGGAAGAGTGCCTGTAATTACTGTCAGGAATAAAGAGAACAACCAGCCATTGACAAAGGGGGATTTACTCTGCCTGATAGCTGTGCTGTGGGGTGCCTTGGTAGATTACAGAGGATGGAAAAGGACATTGGGAGTGCAGCCCAGGAGGAGCAGTATCCTATGGCTGCAGTGGATGGAAACCCTGAGCCTCAACCTGCAAGCGGGGGTGAAGAGCTGCTGGAAGAGGACATGCAAGCAGGAGGTGTGGCCCCTGCTGAAAATCAAAATCAGGGTGAGAGTGAGGCCCAGAGGCCCAATCTGGGCTGGCAGCAGAGGCCACTGACCTAGAGTGATGGTCGTGTTCCATGGGGCTTGAGGGTCCTCGTCCATGAGACCCGGTTTGGGGAGCCACACCCCCCTTTTAGACACAGACAAAGGAAGCATCCCCACATACTTTTCCCTTTTTTTATGTTTTTTTCAGCTTGATATCTGGTCATACGACTTTCCTTTTGAATGCCTTCCTTGCTCATGCTGTTTCCCTGGGCATTTTACAAATATTTTTTTTAAAAAACTATCTTCCATCCTTGAAATTAAGTTCCTACCTATGCAGTGGCATAGCTAGGGTGAGTGGCACCCCGTGTGGTAACTCATGGTGTCACCTGGGTGCGGTCCGCACCCCCCCTAGTGATGCCACTGATGGTGGCTGCTGCTCCTTTGCAATTATCAACTTGGGCTGTGCTTCCTTCTGGGGCTAGCAGCTAATTAAACACCTACCTCTGAATGGGCACGTAAAAAGGGAGACTGTAAGATTACGGAGCACCGCTGGTGTCAGGAGGAAGAAAAAATTAACTCGTTCCCACGCTGTGCAAGGTCCTAGCAAAGCGTGGGCACGAGTTAATTTTGTTTTTCCGTTAGCTTGCACACAAGATACTAATTTTGTGCGCACATTTCCCCAGGCAGACAGTTCCTCCCCAATCGAGCACCCTTTCATCAGTGTGGGGCGGGGGCAGCCTCCCACAGCTCTCCTCCTTCACTAACCAGCGGCCTCAGCTGATAGCTCATGGGGCAGGAAAATGTGCTCCATATCAGCTGTCCACCTCCTCCCTGCATTAAATCCTAAGCAGAGCTGCATATTTATTTATTTATTTTTAAAGTATTTTACAGGAAGGATACATTGAGATTTCTCTTGTTTTCAAGTATGTCCTGGGTTCAAGATCATTGCATATTACAAACATTAGTGCCGTGGCTCACTTGACTAATAGTAGTTGACTTAATCCCTTCACTGCGCAAGACGTGTGGGGAACGTCCTAATTGACTCCCACTATATGCGGGGGACATTCTCCACACGTCCTCCGATTGCGGGAGCCCAGGTGGAGATACTAACTTCTCTGTCCGAGGTCCCGCAGCATTCTGGCTTCAGCGAAGCCAGGTGCTGAAGATAGCCCAGCCCCCAACGTAAATGATGTCATCCCACCATGCACGATGATGTCATTTCCAGGCGACCCCCCGGCAATGCCGGGAGATCGCCTGAAAGGGAGGAGGGATTCTTTTGGATCCTTCTCCCTCCCAATCAGGAGGGTTTTCAGAAAAAAAACAGGCACCGCTTTGAGGGCAGTGTCTGCCCTTTAAAGCGGTGCCTGGTTTTTATCCCTTTACTTGCCAGATCACGATCAGGCGCCGGTAGGGCCGCCATCTTGGATGGTGGCTCGACCTCCGGGTTCCCCCTCGGCTCCTGACATGAGCATGGCCTTTCGAATGATACCAAACATGACCATGTTCACAGTAAAAGAAAAAGAAAAAAACTTTAAAAAAATATAAAAAAATAAATAAACACATTTTTTTGTGTGTTGTTTTTATTAATGCAGCAATATTGTTCACATTTCAATTATAAAGTGAACAATGATGCTGCAGTAATGATTTTTTTCTATGGGGTGAATTTGAAAAAAATCACGTAATTCCCCCCAAAAAATGTAACAAGTCCCCATTTCTTTTTTCATTTTTTAACAAGCGCACTCCATAGAAAAAATAACCGCAAACGCTCATGTGAAAAAAAGTGAAAGAAAACACTTTACACGCACGCTGTAGATGATTAAAAATTCAAATTTTATTGCATTTTTGTTATAATAGATAGGCAGGACATAACATATACATCTAAAAAAGCTATATAATGAATCTGCTGAGTCTATCGAAAAAAAATAAATTATATTTCTGGGTCGTATAAAAAACCATGGCTTCTAAACGCGTTTAAACATGATGAGCAAAAGCGGTAAAAATTAGCTCTGCACACAGACGTGAAAGGGCTCAGCAGGGAAGGGGTTAAACAAATTTACAAATAAATGTAATTTTAATGTTTTTGTAAGAAAGTTATACTTTTATGTCTGTTACATTTTCTTGGTTTATTTTGTTAGCACAATTGAATTTTAACAACTATAGAACTAACAAGGACAATTAGATGGAGTGTTAGTCAACTCATTAACAAGTAAGATTTTTTTTAGGTTTTCTTGTGTTAATGAGCCAGACACCTTCGGCATTTCTCCTATCTATTAATATCATTATAATTTAGTGCTTATGTATGTTTGAACCATGCATGTTATTTACCGTTTGCAGTAGGCAAAGATGGCTTTTTGTGATACCAATTATATATTAACACATTATTATTAAGAAAACATTAAAAAGTGGGTGAAGTAGCGTATGATTGAAGATTTCATTATATTTTTTCTCTATAAAATAATTGCAGCTTAGCAAAAATATATCTTGATTGAAGTAATAACCCATATATGCAAATCTTCCTATTCAGTATTCACAATTGCTGCAGTAAGGTATGAATTCATAGAAACTAAATTAAAAATGAACTAAAATACCTAAAAACTATTAAATGTACTTTTTCCTTTTCCAGCTTATGCTTGGGCGCGCTACTTTTTCTTTTGTTATTTAAAGGGATAGATTAGTTGTTGCTAACTCCAAGGGTGGAAGAGGATGGCAGATTCACTGGTTGAGCATATAGAGCTCAATAGTTTGTTTAAGTTGAAAAATGATTATTCACTTGTACTTGTCCCTGGGCCAAAACGTGGCAACCGACCTCTGTGTTGGGACCTATTTATGTAAGGCAGATCTTTTAACTGAATATTCTTCATTCACATGTTTAACTTTTATAAAGACATACAGGGTTATTCAAAGAGATCCGAATGGCTGCCGAAAGGGAACCAAACGCTAAAAATCAGCATTCGGTTACCTTTCTTGGCCATTCGGCTATCCAGAGAGCAGGCAGTTCACCAAATCTTGGAGAATTGCCTGCACATACGGTGCCTGTTCGAGGGCAGTGAAATCCCCATAGAGAAGCAATGCTTCGGCTATTCAGAGAACACAAACCAGCAGTGAAAGGTTCCCTAAATGCCCTGCCATTCGGTGGTTTAATTCGACAGGTTTATTCAGGCGAATCCCATAGGCTTCAATGTTAAAAATATTCCCATTTTAATTCAATATCTAATAAACCATTGATTATAATATTCTGCAGTAAAGAATCTCTTTAGTTATAGATTTTTTAGGATATTTTAAGCATTTTTCGAGATTTTTTTTAAAAACAAATTCCGATTTTTTTTTAATTTCTATTTTTTAACTTTACTTATTTTTTCTGTAACAGCCCTTTTTATTATCATTCATTGGACCTCATATGTAAATTTCAGACATTTTCGCTCAGTAGTTTCTTTGCAAACAGCGTTTCACTTTTCAAACATTCAAGCAAACAGTTTTTCTAATTTATTCACTGCATTCGTCTGCGGTGTCGGCTTTTTCCGGCGGCTGCGCTGCGTGTGATCGGCTCCTGCTCGGGTTTATCCGGTGTTTTGGCGGGTTAATCCAGATGTTTTTACGGGTTTCGGTGTGCGTTCGCTCTCATTTTGCGGTGAGTTTTCGGCAGGTTTTCGGCGACTTTTCCCTGCATTTCGGCAGCCCTGTGGTGCTTGCTGAATACACCGAAGGGTGGCCGAAATGGGATCGCCAAATCGAACCAAATTGAAGAGAACGAAAAGTCACCGAACGTGCGGTGGCTTTTCGATTCTCTTTGAATAACCCTGATACAGGGTTATTCAAAGAGCTCCAAAATTCCACCGGAATTTTGGTGCTTTTACTTTCCCTGCACTTCGGAAAATCGATTTCCCTGAGCCTGCGGTGAATTCAAAATTCATGGCTCCATCCCCTCCACATTTGATTTAGGCATTGGATATGAGAAGGTGAGTTAAAGCAGCAGCATTGTTTGCTTTACAAGTAAAAGCACATAATGTCACCACCTTAGAAATGAGAAAAGAAAAAAAAAGGTAAAACTTTGCTTCTAATTTTGTTTTTCTATTTTTACATATTACATGGTCATATTTGGTATAGTTGGAAATGCCAGACTCTGACTTTTCCAATGACACCTAGCTTGACCTTGTGTGGTGTAAAAATCAGAGCCACAGGGTTCTCAAGTACCCCCTGCACTTCTCGCAGTAGTGCGGCAGTTTAGGTTTTCAATGTATCAATGCATAGTAACGCATTGTGCCATCGCCTTCAAACTTACTGACATCATGGGAAATGAGATGGTGAGTTCAGCATCATTGTTCACTTTATAATTAAAAAGTGAGCAATAGTGCAGCATTATAAAAAGAGGAAAAAGGAAAAAAAGTTATTTATTAAAATTTTATTTTTAAACACAACATTGTCATGTTCTGTCCTTTCCAATGACACCAAGCATGGCCCTTTAGCTGCCATGGATTGGGAGATACAGGGGGGTCCAAAGGACCTCCCTACCTCCTCCATAGGGATTTCCATAGGGAATTCCCTGTGCAGCTAGGGGGGAATCCCCTTTCTGTCATCATTGTGTCCACGCGCGATGACGGTAGTGGCTGGGAGTTGGGGGAGGCCCTGGAGGCTGGACTTACTTCCAAGATTTCAGCCCCATCCTGGGGAAGTCCACGATCTGGTGCCGGAATGTGGCACTGGCACCTACCTAAGAGGTTAAAAAATGTATCACTGGAAAAGTCAGACTGTACCTTTTCCAGTGATGCCTCTATTCATTTTGTAGCTTTTACTGATTGGGAGAAAGAGGGGTCCAAACGACACACCATCCTCTTTAAAGATGAGTTTGTGGAAAAATATTGTTATGATATGGGAGAATATCTTATACGTAAATTGTGTTAAAATACATCAAAATTAAATGGAATCGATATAAAAATAAATAGGTTTATATTGCGCAAATTGGTTTAAACAAATTCATGTTAAGATAAAGAAAACTTCTTGTTTTATTTATATATTTTTCAGAGCATTTCTAGCCATAATGTCAATGTCATTTTTTTGCATCCTCCATCTACTTTATATTACTTTACAAATGAGTTTTTTTCCCTGCTTTGGATGTGTCATAATATACTTTAACAAAATTGCAAGGATGTAGAGGATATCTTCATATACTGCACAGAAAAGCATGGGAAGATAAGATATAAAATATTAAACAGTGGCATTTTCTGCTCAGTTGTAGCAATTGCTCTTTTCGACTATTCTGACTTTGAAATAACATTGGCGTAAGGGCAGCAATAAAAAATTAAGGGCTGGTGATCATCCTTGAAGAAGCAAGATATATTAAATTCAGACTATCCTGTCGATATCATTTGCAATGCGGAGAGGTCACACTTAAAGGTCCTTTATCCTGCGAACACACAGCATATATGCAGTTCTCTCTGTACTTGGGGTAAAACAATTAAAACCAGTATATTAAAGAAATTGACACCGAGTCTGGAACTATTTTACACGGCAGTCAGAGCTCTTGGAAATGGATCTGAGAACAAGACATATGTTAATTTGATTGCATATTGGACTTTATACCATAAAATGCAAAACATGATCTTAACAATATATCTCTGAACTTTGAGTTAAATTAAAGCATATTTTAATGCTAATCAACAGAGCAGAGAAATTGGAAGGGTAAGAGACAAAGCGAGAATATGTATTAAAGATAAAGGACATATTCACATTTTACTTATATAACTATATTTTCATTTGTTAAATATATCTCTGCTTACTTGATATGTTGCAGTAATGATGTTACATAGGTTTCTTATATAAACATATATATATATATATATATATATATGTATGTGTGTGTGTGTGTGCGTGTGTGTCAAAGAAAATCTTGCATTACAGAAAGAATGTTTGAGGTTTTTCTGTGGACTTGTCTTCATAACTCAATGATTTATGAACTAATGCAGTGACTAAAGTTATGGAGTGCTATTAAAGAATTCACTGAAAATCCATGCAAAAGGAAGTAGCCCTCTGACAGTGTTTGAACATACCAGATTAGAGAACCTTCTGAATCAAGCAAGAAAAACTGTAGCTTTGTAAAGAGAAGCGTGGAATAAAAAAGAACACATTTTCTGAATAAATTTGAATATGTTGGGAGAGAAAAGGCAAGGCCCAGAAGAAAACTGTTGGAAGCCAAGTAAACATGACTGGTATGCCTCTATGTATTCCTTACATGTCTATTCACTAAAAAGTGAAATTTAGGAGAATAGGCAGGAGAAGAGAACAATCTAGACCAAATAGCCAATTTGGAAAGTGAGATAAATTGGAGATTTTTTTCTGGTTTGGCTATTTTGACCTAGAATGTTCACTACTCAAGTCATTCTCCTGAGTTTCACCTTTCTTTGAATAGGCCTGTTAGTGTAATAACCTATTTTGGCATTGTTCTTAGGAGAGGCAAGCTTCTTGTTTCTCAGGCAAGCTGGACAAAATAATGAAGCACGGTCTTATGGGTGCTCAACCTTAGGCTCCGTTTACACTGTGCAATTTATCGCACAGATTTTGCGGCAAAATCCGCGCGATGTCGCGCTATGTAGCATCTCCAATGCATTTCAATGGGGCTGTTCACATCTTGTTGCGCAATGTCACATGATGCGCGTCACAGTAGCATGTCGCTGGTACATGACCCTTTTTTGCGATTTGCGTTTTGTGATTTTGCGATTTCCATTGGTGGTGTTTTGCAAAATCGCAGTGTCGCGCTTATGAAAATCACGTAGAAAAACGGGCGATTTTCAAATCGCACAGTTTGAACGGGGCCTTAAGTAGGGATAGCTAGGGCTAAGGGTTGAGAGCGCCTGTATCTGCTACAGTGTGTGGTAGAGTCCAAAATTGTGCAGATCCACTGCAACTGGTCATGCCTAGCTCCCAGCTGATGAGGGTCCAATAAACCCGAAACAGCGCTGTCCTAGGAATGGCTTTGTCCAGTTGTGTAAACCTGATCTCTGCTCAAAAAAAAAAAAGTAATCTATTATGGCATGGCATTGACTTAAGGGTTCTGTGTAAAAATAGACCCAGGATGTATAAAAGTGAGACAGATGTCATTTGCATATCCTACCCAGAATTCCTTACTGCATATGGGGAATGTAGCACAGGAGTTCTGGGATGCAATTCTTTGAATTTCTATGATGTGCAAGTGGCTGCTGAAATAATAAACATAACTAATTATAGCGTGGAGGCTTTTTATCTCACTTTCTGTCCTCCACCGCAACCCTTGTAAATATATATATATTGTGACGGGGTGCATGGGTTGGGTAACAGGATGTCTGGGAGAGTAATTGAGGGAAGGTATTTAGGACTCAGAATCCTGCATGGCCTTATCCTCTCACACACTTGTTGCCAAATGACAATTAAGCCACAGGTAAAGTCCCATTCTGCTGACTCCAGAATAGAAGTGTGTTCATCAGACTGCTCAGAGCAGGGTGGGGAGCAGTAACACTTCTAAAGAGATGCTGTGTTTTTTTTTTCCTTTTGTTTATGAGATTATGGTTTCGAGATAGTTAGGAGTGCTGGATTTATAGTTAGTACTCTCATTTGAGTTAGGTTTTCTTTTGTAGTTTTTTTGCTGAATAACCTGCAATAGTGATTCCAAAGCCAAGTGCGGTGTTTGCTCCTTTATGCTGGAATAAAAGACCTCCCATTTGCACAAACCTCAAGTCTGCGGCTGTTTCTTCCCTAGAAGACCGTGTTGTTTGGTTGGAAGCAAGGATCCCTTGCGGTTGCTGTACTACAATATATATATATATATATATATATATATATATAATTTCCTCTGTATAGCCTGGTGTTATACAGAGTTCTGGTTATGTGGGTGACCAGGGGCTTATCCTGGCAATAGGAATTTTTAGATAGATTAGTGTTTTTTCTGTTGTTGTGTTGTTTTTTCAACGTGATTTAAAGTGTATTTATCCAAGAGTATTACCCAGTATTTTACCACTTGTGATTGATTAACAAAGTCACTTTTGTGGGCTTAAGGACTAGATTATGTTAAAATTATCTGCAGCATATTAAAGATATTACACAAAATGTTTTCATATGGCCTTTCTTCCATAACAACTTCTAGTTTATCCCATGTTTCAATGTTAGTTTTGAATAAAATACACTCATATGCCACAAATCCTCCTTGTTTACAAAGCGTGTTATTGTGCAGGTAAACCAGAACATACTCAAATATACAATCTTATGTGTGTTTGTCCAATAAAACTGAGGCAAAATCATTAAAGGGCTAGGGTAACTAATCAGCAAAATTGAATGATCGAGCTGCATGTACCCACAAAGAAATAGCTGCTTGAAAATCCAGAGCATCCCTATAAGATCCAATAGTATGGAAGCAGCACGGTCCCCCCACCTTTATCAGTATAGGAACCTGCACTGAGCTAGTGCAAGATAACGGCAGTCAGGTGTGCATCTTGGGGTCCAGACTTGAGAGATCATAAAGAGAGTGGATTCCAGAGGTGATTCACACTGACTGATGAAGCCAAATTTTTTGGCGAAACGCATCTCAGATTTCTATAAATTGGTTTTATTGCAATTTATACCTTTTATTTGTATTCAATAAATATAGTTATATTGTATTTATGGTCTGGGATTTGACCGCTTTTTAATGAGATTATAAAGACTAAGTGCCACATAACACACTTAACGCAAACGTTAACGCTCGTGAGCATTAACGTTAGCTGCGGTGTTTACCGCATATTGCAATCCAAATGCAAATGGGTTAAGTAACCCGCTTGCGTTTGGTACATTGCGCTTTTCAGTGCGAGGTTACTGTACGTTGTGCTCCCTATACTTAACATGGGGAGCGCAAAGTGTTAATCAGCGTTAGTATTACAATCTACTAGCGCTGATGATTAACGTCTGCTGTGGTTAGCAAAAAGTTAACCACAGCCAGGACTTGGTGTTAACGGATTCTGCTTCTGCATTAACACCATCCAGAGAAAATAAAAAAATTAATGCTATACTAACCTTCTGTCCCACGGCGCGGACCGTTGCTCTGTCCTCCCTCTCCGTCCGGCGGGAGCAGGGAATAACTGGGGGAAAAAGTCCCCCAAGTCTCTCCCTGCGTATCACTACGCCGACCAGCCGGATCTCGCGAGGCGAGCATCGCGGGGGTTACCGCGCGATAACAATGCAGGCAGCATTTTTTGAACCTGCATTGTAATCCAGCGTTTTTCCTCCCTTGCGCCCACGTTTTAACACTTGGATTGTAATAGAGCCCTAAAGCTTTAACCCCTTCGCTGCAGAGGACGCGCTCAGCGCGTCCACCCGCAGGTAACGTTCCTTGCGGAGGACGCGCTGAGCGCGTCCTCCCTTTGGGGCCAGCGATCGGCCGGGTTCCGGCCGATCGCTGTGCCCCCTGGTGCGGGCTGACAGCACCAGGAACTGCCGCCGGGCTAATTAGATGTCATCGCGGCGGCGCGATGACATCTAATTCAGGCGCCCCCCCGCATGTGCGGAGGAGGCACCTGAAAGGGAGGGGGGGAAGTCCTTCGGACCTCTCTCCCTCCCGATCGCCGGCATTGCGGGGGTTAATCCAGGCACCGTTTGGAAGGGCACAGCCTGCCCTTCCTAACGGTACCTGGAATTAACCCCATGGGGGCTGGATCACGAATCGGCGCAGAAAAGCGCCGGTTCGTGATCCTCTCCCAGAGCCAAGCTTCCGGGAATGCCCCCTGAGGACTGGCGTCATCGTGCTTAGCACGATGACGCCAGTCCTGGAGTTAACCCCTAACTGCCACCAATGGTGGAGATAGGGGGTTCCAATGAACCCCCTATCTCCCGATCCGTGGCAGCTAGGGGTTAATGTTTGATATTGTTGGATCGGCCAGAGCATGGCCGTTCCAACGATACCAAACATGAGTATGAAAAAAGTTTAAAAAAATATATATATATTTTAAAAAAAATTATAAAAAAATAAACAAGTTTTTTTTTCTTTTTTTTGGTTCGTTAATGCAGCAATATTGTTCCCATTTTAATTATAATGTGAACAATGATGCTGCACTAAAGATTTTTGTATGCGGTGCGTTTGTTAAAAATCGCGTAATTTTCCCCAAAAAAAATGTAACTAGACCCCATCTCTAATTTTTTTAACAAGCGCACCCCATACAAAATATAACTGCAATTGCTCGCATGTTAAAATGTGAAAAAAAAAACACTTTATACATTGTAAATTATTGAAAATTCATATTTTATTGCATTTTTTGTTATAATATACAGACTGGTCATGACGTATACATATAATAGTGACATATTATGAATCTGCTGAGTCTGACGGAAAGAACGATATACAGTAATCCACCGGTCATTCGCGGTTCTGCGTTCGCGGACTCAGTGGTTCGCGGATTTTTTCCTCTTACCACATGGTAGTATCCCGGTGTGTCATCTATGGTTGCTTATCGAATACTGTTCCAAGGAGCCCTCGGCAAAGAACGGAACTCCACCTCCCCAGGCTCCAACACATCAGCGCCTCCCAAACACATGCCTTTGTGCAGCCCCCTGATGCGTTGGAGCCTGGGGAGGTGGAGTTCCGTTCTTTGCCGAGGGCTCCTTGGAACAGTATTCGATAAGGAACCATATAGGACACAACACCCCGGCAGAGAAGCTGCTCCTGTGCGTCTGCGGGTGCACGATCGTAGCCAGGGCATTCCCTTCTCTCGGCATCATTACGAGAGAGGAGATGCCGAGGCTCCTGGATCCCCGGACCACGCTTGCGGGGGTGCACAGGAGTCTCGGCATCTCCTCTCTCTGAACGATGCCGAGAGAGGTGAATGCCCTGGACGCGATCTTGAGTCTGGAGATGCACAGGAGCAGCCATTCTGCCAGGAGGACGGCGGCTCCTGGGTCCTAATACCGCATGGCTGTGCTTTTTTTAGCACAGCCACAATTCGCGGTTTTTCAAAATTCGCGGGGGTTGTTGGAACGTAACCCCCGCGAATTTCGGAGGATTACTGTATAATATGTCTGGGTCATATACTAAAATAAGCCTTCAAAACACGTTTAAACATGATGAGCAAAATCGGTAAAAATGACCTCAGCACAGAGGCGGGAAATGCCTCAGCAGCGAAAGGGTTAAAGGCTACCTTACAATTTTGTAGATATACTCCTCCAAGAACCAAAAGAAGGGTTCTTGGTTATGACATACATATCCTTGGAAAGCAGAGGACTACCTGAAAAAACTCCCAAATGCCCGTTCACCAAGAGCCATGTTAGGGGCTTAACATACTGTATGTACCCAACAAGGGGGGTATTGGGACAGTACTGCAATGTACTGCTCAATGTTTCTTTCATGGTTACCTTCCTACCTGTCCCAACAATCGTTTAGTATCTCATTTTCTGTAAGCACCTCCTCCCAGCAGCCTGACTGTTGGGGTGCCCCAAGGTTCAGTACTGGGCCCTCTTCTTTTTTCAATCTACACTGCCTCTCCAGGCAAACTGATCAGCTCCTTTAGATTCCAGTACCACCTATATGCTGATGACACTCAAATATAGATCCTCCCCTGATCTCTCTCCTGCTCTCCTGGATCGAGTCACTGACTGTCTCTCTGCCATCTCAAATTGGATGGCTTCCCGCTTCCTTAAACTCAACCTTGCCAAAACTGAAATTCTCATTGTTGCTCCCTCCAAGAAAAATCCAATACTACCTATCTCTCTATGAGTAAATGGAAGACTCATTAGCCCGACACCTCAAGCTCGCTGCCTTGGTGTCACTTTCGATTCTGACCTAAAGTTCCCTTCACATGTCCAAACAGTGACCAAATCCTGTCACTATCAACTCAAGAACATTGCCCACGTCCGCCGCTTTCTGACACAAGATACCACAAAGGTGCTGGTTCATGTGCTTGTCATTTCGTGACTTGATTACTGCAACTCACTCCTTATTGGCCTCCCCAATACCCGTATTGCCCCTTTGCAATCTTTAATGAATGCAGGTGTAAGGCTTATTTTTCTCACCAGAAGCACCTCGCGTACTTCCCCACTCTGCCGGTCCCTCCATTGGCTTCATGTATATTTCAGGATACAGTTTAAAATACTGATGCTCATGTTCAAATCACTCAGTAACTCATCCTCCCCTTACATGTCTTTGTTACTCCACAAGCACGTCCCATCTAGATAACTCCGGTCGGTGGGCGATCTCCGCCTGTTATCTGTCTACACCCACACTGCCAGCACTTGCCTCCAAGACTACTCAAGGCAGGGGCGGATCCAGGGGGGGGCAACGGGGCAATTGCCCCCCCCCCCGAGATTCTGATAAGTTTACTTTTACTGCCTTACAGACTTACTTAGTGCATTCTATCTTGCCGGCCAAACTGTTACTGAAGGCAGCAGCGCCCGCCGCGACCCGCGGCGCGCACTGCCTGCCCATTATCCTCTCTCTCTCGACTCTCACTCACTGTCTGTCTGACTGACTGTGGCAGCGCCGGCGGCTGCTGTCTAAAATTTTATTTAACTGATATACTGATTGTAATGTCCGCCGCTGAGCTCAACCACCGCTCAATGCCCTCACGTCTCACGGCCATGCGCTGACTGCAAGGGCCAGGCTTCCCGCCGCCGACTCAAACAAAGCGAGCGAGGCGGCAGCTGCAGTCAGCGAGCGAGCAGGAACAGGAAGAACAGGTGTCAGGAAGTGAGGAGCGAGGCGAGCGCCAGCCATGCCCACCTGCAGCCCAGCCCTACGTCACTAGCTCAGCCTCCTCCTCAGTCACGTGTGCATCCAGGGCGGGCGCTGGACTGCTGACGTGGTCAGTCAGTGTCACATGGTGAGTGTCACATGGGCGGGAAAGCGAGCAGGAGGCGCCACATTGTCTCTGGCTCTGCTGCACACAGTGCAGCAGCAGCCTGTGGCGTGCCCTGTGTGCTGCTGCGCAGCAGCTGAGCAGCCTGTCAGACCAGTCAGTGTCATGAGTGCTGTGGCTAAGTCCGCTGGCCTGCTGCGAGTGCGTGCGCACGCCACTCGCACAGCGTCAGCGGCACAGTCACACTGCAGTGCACTCGAGTGAGAGAGACTGAGAGAAGACACTGTCAGTCAGAGACTGAGACGGTGAGTTTTTCAGTCAAGTGAATGATAATAAATGGTGTGATTTTTCTGCCTGCCTGCCCTACCCTGCCTGCCCTCATCTTCATCATCATTCATGCCCTGCACTGCAGGCAGCCAGTGCCACTGACTGCCTAGTGCCCAGGCCGGCCCACCTTATTTTCAGTCATTGCCCCTCCCGAGACTAGGCTCTGGATCCGCCCCTGACTCAAGGGCTGCTCCGGTCCTGTGGAATGACTTGCCTCGCCCTATTTTACTCTCCCCTGATCTTCAGGCCTTCAAGAAATCCCTCAAAACCAATCTCTTCTGATTAGCGTACCACATTACTGATGCAACTCATCCCTCTGCTCACCTACTCACAAAGGATTGAGGCCGCTTCCATGGCCCCACCATTCCCAAACCGCTGACACTAATGATCCTGCCGTCCAGAAAAATTCCCCTTGTCTTCCTCAAACCCAATCCCTCTAGACTGTAAGCTCCTATGAGCAGGGCGCTCTACACCTCTTGTTTCCATCCTATGTCTATTTATCTGTATCTCGTTCCCTTTGGTTATTGGAAAGCACTGTGCAAACTGTAGGCGCTATATAAATGATGGCAATAATAATAATAATAATAATGTGGCTGTTCTCTCTTTTGTCTACACTGTAGTACAAGACAGATTGTTTGGGATAAATGTGTGTGATGACGATACTGTGTCATCTCTCTACTCACTCCGCTGTGTTGACTATTGATGTGGAAATTCTGTTTTGGACCACTGATTTGGTCAAGGAACAAGAACAGGACAAATCATGTTTCATCTAAATATATATATATATATAAACGCGAAAGTCCTGACTGACTGACTGACTCATCAACGCCCAGCTGAAACCGTTTAACCTAGGAACATGAAATTTTGAAGGTGCACTGTTTTTATGATGTGGGCACCCACTAAGGAAGGATTTTTGGCAAACTCCGCCCCTAAGGGGGTGAAAAAGGGGGTTGAATATTTTAAACACAATACCTATAGCTCAAAAACAGAAGATGTTACAGATGTGAAAATCGGTATTTAGATTCTTCTTGAAAAATAAAAAAACACATATTTTACCGTTTTTCAAAAATTCAACTGGGGGAAAAGTGGGGTTGAATACTTTTATCATAAACGCGAAAGTCCTGACTGACTGATTGACTCATCAATGCTCGGCTGAAACCGTTTAACCTAGGAACGTGAAATTTTGGAGGTGCACTGTTTTTATGATGTGGGCACCCACTAAGCAACGATTTTTGGAAACTCCACCCCTAAGGGGGTTAAAAAGGGGGTTGAATATTTTAAATATTTTAAAACAGGATACCTATAGCTCAAAATCAGAAGATGTTACAGACGTGAAAATCGGTATTTAGATTCGTCTTGAAAAATAAAAAAACATGTATTTTAGAATTTTCTTAAAATTCCATGGAGGGGCCAAAATGGGGGGTTAAATACATCTATATATATAAACGCAAAAGTCCTGACTGACTGACTCATCAACGCCCAGCTGAAAACGTTTAACCTAGGAACGTGAAATTTTGAAGGTACACTGTTTTTATGATGTAGGCGCCCACTAAGGAAGGATTTTTGGAAAATCCACCCATAAGGGGGTGAAAAAGTGGGTTGAATATTTTAAACAGGATACCTATAGCTCAAAAACAGAAGATGCTACAGATGTGACAATCGGTATTTAGATTCGTCTTGAAAAATAAAAAAACACGTATTTTACCATGTTCTGAAAATTCCTTGGGGGGGCAAAAAGGGGGGTTGAATACTTTTATCAGTATACCTATATTTCAAAAACCGAAGATGTTACGGGTGTGAAATTTGGTATTTACAATCTTCGTGAAAACAAACAAACATGTTTTTTGCCATTTTCCACAAATCCAATTGGGGGGGGGTCAGGGGAAAGGGGTCTGAATATTTTTATCATTATACCTATAATTCAAAAACCAAAGACGTTACAGACTTGAAATTTGGTATTTACAATCTTCTTGAAAAATAAAAACAGGTGTTTTACCATTTTCCAAAAATCCCAAGTGGGGGGGTGAAAAAAAGGGGGGCTGAATACTTTTAATCAGGATACCTATATCTCAAAAACAGAAGATGTTACATACGTGAAAATTGGTATTTAGATTCGTCTTGAGAAACAAAAAAACACCTATTTTACCATTTTCCAAAAATTCAGTGAGAGGGGGCAAATACTTTTATCAGTATACCTATATTTCAAAAACAAAAGATGTTACAGGTGTGAAATTTGGTATTTACAATCTTCGTGAAAAAAACAAACATGTGTTTTACCATTTTCCACAAATCCAAATAAGGGGGGGGGGTCGAGGGAAAGAAGTCTGAATACTTTTATCAGTATATCTATAGTTCAAAAACCAAGATGTTACAGGTGTGAAGTTTGGTAATTACAATCTTTTGAAAATAAAGAAACACGTGTTTTACCATTTTCCAAAAATCCAAGTGGGGGGGGGGTAAAAAAAGGGGGGTGAATACTTTTAAACAGGATACCTACATCTCAAAAACAGAAGATGTTACAGACGTGAAAATTGGTATGTAGATTTGTCTTGAGAAACAAATAAACACCTATTTTACCATTTTCCAAAAATCGAGTGGGAGGGGGAAAAAGGGGGGTTGAATACTTTTATCAGTATAGCTATATCCCCAAAAACCAAAGATGTTACAGGTGTGAAATCTGGCGCTTACAATCTTCTTGAAAAATAAAAAAACACATGTTTTACCATTTTTCAAGAATCCCACGTGGTGGGTGAAAAAAGGGGGGTGAATACTTTTCAACAGGATACCTATATCTCAAAAACAGAAGATGTTACAGACGTGAAACTTGGTATTTAGATTCGTCTAGAAAATAAAACAACACGTATTTTACCATTTTCCAAAATCCAGTGGGGGGAAAAAGGGGGATGAATAACTTTATCACTATACCTATATTTCAAAAACAAATGATGATACAGGTGTGAAATTCGATATTTACAATCTTTGTCCAAAAAAACCCATGTTTTACCATTTTTCCGAAAATCCAGTTAATGGGGGTGGGGGAAAGGGATATGAATATTTTTATCAGTATACCTATATTTCAAAAACCAAAGATGTTACAGGTGTGAAATTTGGCACTTACATTCTTCTTGAAAAATAAAAAAACACGTGTTTTACAATTTTCCAAAAATCCCAAGTGGAGGGGGGAAAGGGGAGTTCTACCAAAAAAACCTCAAGTGTCTTTTAAAAAACAATTTTAACAAATTCTAAAATCCACGTGAGCGAAGCCGTGGGCAAAAGCTAGTTCTCTAATATATCTTAATTTATAGATATTATAAAAAATACAATGGCATATTTTTAGCACATAGGGTATAAAATGTATACGTTAGTGTGTATAAATCTTTGAAAGTTCAGGAAATGTGCTGTTCAATTATTTTACACAACAAAAATCATGTGAAAAAAAAATAAAGGGGTGGACATGCTTCAACAAGCATTCGATGAAATCTGTACATATACGATGTAAAAGTCCACAGTTCACTGGATAACAAGCAGCATGGAATCCAAAAAAATAATAGTTTTATGAATGCATAAGGAGAAGGGAAACAAAGAAGGAAATTGCAGAAAGCTTGCAAATAATATAGCAAAATCAAGCTAAGCGACAACACAGCAGTGTTGATCCTTCCTAATCTGATTGCTAACAGGAAACCAAGTGTCTTTGTACGTGACTGACTCCTCCAGTCAGTAGATTTTGCTTCAATGCATGATTCAAAATGGAAAATGTAAGATTAAAGGGGGAAAAAAAACATTTTAATAAAAATCTTTATGGAAGAAATCTCTTTGAAACACTTGAAAAGTAAATATAACATCAGACTGCAGAGCAGTAGGTGCTAATCCCTTCCAATCCTGTCACATTGAATACTGCAGATGAATCAGGGCCGGCATTGTGAAAACCTAAATATTATATAGCAATGCCCTACATTCACTGTGGGCTGGATTCAATTACTATGGGTCGGTGTGGAAGACAGCTTGTCTACGTATCTAATCACTATATATTAATTATACTGCATATTGATAGTATCATGCATCATCCAGAATATGGTACGCAATGTGGGTACAGTTCTAGCCCATAAGAATTCATGATTCTACTTCACCCAGGTCAAGTCGAGCAGCAATGAACTATTCCACCACTAGTGTTGCATTAGGAATGGAGACACCATTTGAGCCACAAAGCTTTTGTTATTCAGGTTTCATTAAGCCGTTTCCTTATAACAACAATCACAATAAGTCAATGTATTTGTAGTATATCACTTTAGTTAAGTAAACTGTATATGTGTGTATATATAAATATCCAAAAGCAGGCACTCTGCTCCTCAAATCACCATTAAGCGATTTGGCCTCGGAGCAACCTCCACAGTAGATACAGTTTCAGTGAGCTGCTTGGTGAGTGTATGCAATAGTTTCTATTTAAGCTGCGTTTGTATATGTTTGTATTGTCTTGATAGAGGCTCAAAGGAGCCGAAACGTTGATGCAGTTACAATAAAGATTGGACTTTTATGTTAAGACCTGTGAGGGCCCTCAGCTTGTTGAAACTATATACAGTATATATACAGTACTTATTTTGATTGTTGCTATAAGGAAACATCTTACTGAATTCTTAATAACAAAAGCTTTGTGGCTCTAAAAGTGACTAAATTCCCTTGCAACAATACTGTAGTAGAAATGGAAATATATATATATATAATTTATTAAGCACCAACACATTCCGCATCGCTGTACAAAGGCACGATGGGTAAAGACAAGACAATTCTACAATACACCAAAAAGTCAAGTCTGTATTTCAACAACAGATACAAGAGGAATTGAGGGTCCTACTCCTGTGGGAACTTAAGATCTAGGTGTGTGAAGGGGTGAGAAACAGGCGGGGAGGACTGCAGTGATGAGAGTGATGTTAATGCAGAGAGAGATGAGGAGTTTACTGGTAGGTTGAATGTTTTGTTATTGTGTTAAGTGCTAGGCTTCATTATCAGAAATGTTTTTTGGGCGCATTTAAAAGAAGCCAGATTGGGGGGAGAGTCTGATATTGTGAGGAAGGGCATTCCATAGGGTTGGAGCCAGACAATAAAAGTCCTGCAGTCTTCCTTGTGTAGAGATGATAATGGAAGATGCCAGAAACAGATCATTGCTGGATCTTAGGGGACGGGCTAAAGTATGTTTGGTCACTAGAGAGGACTGGTAGTGGAGAGTGGCGTTCGTAAGGGCTTTGTATGCCAGGATGAGTAATTTCAATCAGTGGCGTCACACTAGGGTTGGTGTCACCCAGTGAGGTAACCTATGGTGTCACCACCCCCCCCCCACGAGTTTTACGGGATTTTTTTAACTACTTTTACTCATAAGTCAGTACTCCCATAAAACACTGAATGCTCATAATACACGGTGCACATTACTGTGAGGTTTTCTGCTGTGGAGCTCTCTCATATGCTCATACACAAATTTTGGCAAACTGACAGCAAGTACGTTGCCTGTTCGAAGGCAGTGAAAGTCCCCATAGAGAAGTAATGGTTAATCTGTTCTGCGAACACCGAACGGCAGAGAAATGTCTTGATGTTACGGTGGTTTCATTCGGCAGGTTTATTCAGGCAAATCCCATAGGTTTCAATGTTAAAAATATTCCTGTTGTTATCCAATATCTAATAAACCATTTATTCCTTTAATCCATAGTAAAAAATCTCTTTATTTATTGAATTTATTTTTTTAGTATCTTTTAGGCATTTTTCAAAAAACTTCCATTTTTTTTCTAATAGCAGTTTTTCATTTTTTTCTGTAATAGACCTTTTTATTATCATTCATAGGAACTTATATGTTAATTCCAGACGTTTTCGTTCAGTAGTTCTTTTTTAAACCGCGGGCGACGGATTTGCGGCAGCATTCGGTGGCTGATTCCCTGCACTTCAGGGACCCTGTGGTGAATTCACTAGGGAAATTGGATTCCCCAAAGTGCAGGGAACAACAGAACACTGAAATGTCTGTGTCATTTCGGTGCTCTGTGAATATCCTCTTTGTGGTGTTTTTTTTGCAAACCCCCTGGAAAGTGCCAGCCTAGGCCTTGCCTACCCAGGACATACTTGAAAATGAGAGAATTCTCAATGTATCCTTCCTGGTAACATATTTATGTGTAAAAAAAAATGTGTATTTTTTTTTTAGTGTGTCACCCTAAGCAGTGGTGTCACCCGGTGTGGGCTGCACCCCCCGCCTCCCCTTGCGACACCCCTGATTTCAATTTAGTTTTTGCTGTGGAGTGGGAGCCAGTGCAGGGACTCACAGAGAAGGGCAGTGGAGACTGAGTGATGGGTGAGATAAATACGCCAGGTTGATGCATTTAGGATGGACTGCAGGGGGGAGAGTTGAAAGAGAGGAAAGCCAGTTAGTGGGTTATTGCAGTAGTCTAGGCAGGAGATTGCAAGAGAGTAGATAAATTGCTTGGTGGTGTCAGCAATCAGAAAAGGACATATTTTAGCGATATTGCGGAGTTGATTATGGCAAGATAATTAAGGCAAGGAAAATGATTGAATGTGAAGGAAAGGGTGGAGTCAAGAGCCAACAGTTATAGAAAAGTCAGAAATTGAAGGATAGTTAGAGAGGGGGGGATTAGAAGGAATTTGGTCTATATTGATTCTTAAGGTAGTGAGAGGCCATCCAAGAAGAGATTTCAGATACACAGACACTAACTGACCATCAGATCTGTCTTGATAAAGGCTTGAACAAGCCAAAGTGTTGATACATTTAAAATAAAGATTGGACTTTGGCAGGAACACCCATGAGTGACCTCAGTTTGTTTAAACAATATTTATTGTGACAGTGTGATTAGGGGCAGGGTAATAGACCACCGTTTTATCAGCAGCCAGGATGGAGAAAGCCCTTATCCCCTATAGGGTTTATTCTCAGCTGCCTGCTGATTGAAGACTGCCCTGCCTTTATAGGTACTGTGGTTCTATCTGGGACAACAGTCTTTTTGCTGGGAGCAGCAGAAGAGGAGGCAAGCCCTGAAGTCACCAAGGGAAGTATAAACTTCTTCTTTTTTTTTTACTTTACTGGTAAGTGGCTTAGCTGCCCGATACTATTGTGAAGGGAGAACAAATGTTTACTATTCCAAATAATGTGTAGGCTTTTTATTTATGTTTGTTTTATTTGCTTGTTTATTTGGATGTACTGACTGTACTGTAGCTGCAAAATAAAGTGAAGCCTTGAACACTGAATGGTCTGTCCAGTGGCTATATCACATATATATCTAAAAAAAAATTTATCAGTATTAGGGTATCAGGGTTATAACTAGTGATAAGCCGAACACCCCCGTGTTCGGTTCGCATTCGAACTCAAACCGAACTCAATGCAAGTCAATGGGACTCGAAAGTTCCAAGAGGGCACATATGCAAGATATTTGCCATAAAAGGTGTATGGGGGTCCGGGTAGTGCCCTGGGGGACAGGAAACAAGGACAAAAAGTTTAAAAAGAAACATTTTTAAAGGAACAGTGAGTTTTCCATGAAATAAAGGTTAAGAACAAAAACGAAAAATGCCTTCAAATATCATGCCTAGGAGGTCCCCATAACCTGCCCATGAAGTGGTGGATTTGTAGGATGTATAGAAGCATTTAAAAACAAAAAAATGACATTTCAAATGACGGTAAATGTTTTACCTTTAATCTATTCATAAACAACTGCATGGGGCGGCAGCCTGTATGAAAAGAGGAGACATTTTAGAATACGCAGAACAATTTTAGTGATTTTTTGGCTAAATTATGGTGAAACTTATGCAGGCTTTGGATGAAAGTAACAATAGGTGCTTTAAAATTGGGCCTTTAGTGTCGGCAACAGTGCCGGCACACCGTAACCCCTCTGTGGTATTGTGGAAGAGTGCAGTGGTGGACCCTGTGGTACAATATTAATATGATATGAATCTGGTATAGGCGTCAGTGGCAGTGCACCCAAATATTTTGCCTTTGGTGGCAGCAAGTGCTTTCACACCGTAACCCCTCTGAGGTATTGTGGAAGAGTGCAGTGGTGGAGGTTTTAGTAATGCAGAAGAGATCCCCGATCTATTCAGTTACATCAGCAGCTATAACAAAACTGGGTCAGCAATGTTTAGGTACTTGTACTGCTCTACTGTATATGGCACACACCAGTAGCAACAGGAAGCAAACAGAACAGGCAGGGAATACACAGAGAGAATAGTCAAATGGCAGGCAAAGTCAGCAACAGATCGGGTCCTCAGAACAAGCAGGGTCAGTAACAAGTATATAAATTGATTCGGTAAGCTAGCGATGCGGGAATAAAGGCTGAGACACACTGAGCGTGTAGCGACGCACAGTGTAGCTTAGAGAAGAGAACATTTTGCAGGCTTGACTTCACTCCGCTCCACATCGCAGCGTGTCTACACTGCATTACGTTTGCTTCTCACCGCACTGGACAGGAATCCACTAACTAAATTAAAATGTACACACAAAACCATTTTATTTTCACAATGCACATGTTATATAGGCAAAAAAAAGTTTCTACTGAATAAAATACATCAAAAATTACTGTTAATTTAATAGGAATAGTATAAAAATATAAAAAAGGTAAACCCTGATCATATATATTATAGGGACACGGAGCGCTGTGTATAGAGTGGGGATGCATTGATACCACACACAGACATATACGTACAGTTGCAAGAAAAAGTATGTGAACCCTTTGGGATTACGTGGAGTTTTGCATGAATTGGTCATAAAATGTGCTCTGATCTTCATGTAAGGCTAGGGTCAGACGAGCGCAGTGCGAACGCGCGTGCAGGCGCACTTAATCACGCCCGTAGTAGCAGCAAATGCCAGGCAATGACGGCCAATATACGAAGTACGGTCGCACAAAAGTCCGGCTGCGCAACGCAAGTGGAAAATGAACGCATTTTGTCGAGAACGTAAAACCTCTAGTACGGACGTACAGAGTGCGCTGCGCCCGCTAGCGGCGTGTGTGCGTGAATTGGAGATGTCAGACACTGCTAATGTCCGGCCAACATAACGTCCAGATGCACAAAGTGTTTTATTGATGATCCGTACAAAATCACGGATGCAAATGCGCATCGTATGACCGCTATCGCGTACTCCGTGAAAAAATGCGTCCATTCGTTCGAACGTACTTTTTCACAGACAACGTGAAAATGCGTTCGTCTGACCCTAGCCTTAGTCACAACAATTTGAAAAACACAGTCTGCTTAAAATAATAGAACACAAACATTATATGTTTTCAGGTTTTATTGAACAGTACATGTAAACATTCACAGTGGAGGGTGGAAAAAGTATGTGAACCTTTGGACTTAATAACTGGTTGACCCTCCTTTGGCAGCAATAACCTCAACCAATCGTTTCCTGTAGTTGCAAATCAGACCTGCACAACGATCTGGAGTAATTTTGGACCACTCCTCTTCACAAAACTGTTTCAGTGTAGCAATATTCTTGGGATGTCTGGTGTGAATCGCTCTCTTAAGGTCATGCCACATCATTTCAATCGGGTTGAGGTCAGGACTCTGACTGGGCCACTCCAGAAGGCGTATTTTGTTGTGTTGAAGCCATTCTTTTGTTGAATTACTTGTATGCTTTGGGTCACTGTCCTGTTGCATCACCCATCCTCTGCGGAGCTTCAGTTGGCGGACAGATGGTCTTACGTTTTCCTGCAAAATGTCTTGATAAACTCTGGAATAAATTTTTCCATCAATGACAACAAACCGTCCAGGCCCTGAGGCAGCAAAGCAGCCCCAAACCATGATGCTCCCTCCGCCATGTTTTACAGTGGGGACGAGGTTTTGATGTTGGTGTGCTGTGCCTTTTTTCTCCACACATAGTGTTGTGTGTTTTTTCCAAACAACTCAATTTTGGTTTCATTTGTCCACAGAATATTTTTCCAGTAGTGCTGTGGAATATCCAGGTGCTCTTTTGCAAACTTCAAACGTGCTGCAATATTCTTTTAGGACAGCAATGGCTTTCTCCGTGGTGTCCTCCCATGTACTCCATTCTTGTTTAATGTTTTCCTTATTGTAGATGTGTCAACAAAAATGTTAGCATGTGCCAGACATTTATGTAAGTCTTTAGAGCTGACACTCTAGGATTCTTCTTTACCTCATTAAGCATTCTGCGCTCTGCTCTTGCAGTCATCTTTACAGGACGACCACGACTAGGGAGAGTAGCAACAGTGCTGAACTTTCTCCATTTGTAGACAGTCTGTCTTACCGTGGACACATGAACATCAAGGCTTTTGGAGATACTTTTGTAACCCTTTCCAGCTTCATGCAAGTCAACAATTCTTGATCGTAGGTCTTCTGAGAGCTCTTTCCTGTGAGGCATGGTTCACATCAGGCAGTGCTTCTTGAAACCAGTAAACCCAAAACTGGTGTGTGTTTATAAAGGGCAGGACAGCTTTCAGCAAACACATCCAATAATATCACACTGATTGGACTCAAAGTTGCCTCACTCCTGGCTCCAATTAGCTCTTGGAGAAGTCATTAGGCTAGGGGTTCACATACGTTTTCCACCATGCACTGTGAATGTTTACATGTTATGTTCAATAAAAACATGAAAACATATAATGTTTGTGTTGAATTATTTTAAGCAGACTGTGTTTTTCAAATTGTTGTGACTTAGATGAAGATCAGAGCACATTTTATGACCAATTCATGCAAAACTCCACGTAATCCCAAAGGGTTCACATACTTTTTCTTGCCACTGTATATATCAACACGCAGACCTACAGTATAGATAAGTATATATCAACACGCAGATATATATATATATACACCCACCCACAGACCTCAGACCATATATACACATACGCACATGGGGGGTGGCATGTGGACAATCTCAACTAAATGAGCCCCCTCCCCATTTGGCTGATCCCTCCAGAAGAAATGTTGAACCCGACAGAGCAGAGAATATATATATTATTCTCTGCCCTATCGGGTTCAACCTTTCTTCTGGAGGGATCAGCCAAATGGGGGGGGTGCAATTAGTTGCCAAAATGTGTGTGTAATACAAGCCTGGATATATATATTTATAAGAATATAGATATATATCTTATATATATATATCATACCTGCCCTTATCTTCCCCTATCAATTTGCTAAAAATATACACATAAACAAAACAAAGCACTGCCTGAGACCCCGCGCAGCCCACATGCCACCCCCCTCTACCTGGCTGAATGTATCTAATATATATAATTAAATACATTCAGCCAGGTAGAGAAAAAAAAATGTTTTATTTTATTTTCCCGGGACATTTAAAAATGTCCTCGGATTATATTTTTTTTAGAAATGTGTCGCCTTCCCTTAGCCTGGTGGTCAGTTAGGGCTCCCTGGATCCTGGTTGTGGGGGGGTCTGCTGTGGCCGCAGGTGCAGTGGCTCCCTCCCTGCGCTGCCTGTCTCTGCCACATGCACCCGGGCAGCTAGCCCATACAGTCGCAGCTCTGTCATCCAGCCGCCGCATGCTCCTCAAGGGGATCCTTGGGAGGCCCCGTCAGGCTGCCCTCTACAGTGCCTGATTAGAGGGTCGTGTCTGCCTGATGTTTTAGTAACAAGAATGTTTGATCCCATATGCTTCAATGTTAAAAATATTCCCGTTTTAATTCAATATCTAATAAACCGTTGCTTATAATATTCCGCAGTAAAGAGTCTCTTTATTTCTAGATTTTTTAGTATTTTTTAAGCATTTTTTATACTTTTTCAAAATTATTAGTTTTTTTTTAACGTTTGGTGAACGTCCCAAAAAGTTCGAAGTTCGCGAACTGTCGAACGCCGATGTTCGATGCGAACTCCGAACAGATCGAACTGAACAGCTCATCCCTAGTTATAACGCCCAACATGCTTTGATGGATTAATATATGATGAATAAAATACACAAGTAAACCTGAGTATATGGTCGGATAGATTTGGTTAACAAATAAATGAAATATATAATCTACTACAAACTAAAATATGGAAATAGCTATTTAGATGGGCTATTAAGATGGCGGGTTTTTAGATCTGTTATTTCACATTTTTCACTGGTTTTCACGGGTCTACTGAGCTAAAATGAATGATTAAAATGCTACCGTTGTGGTCATTGGAAAATATTTGATATCATTTAACTTAACAGACAAGTCTATTTGTCAAATCTCAACGTCTGCCACGCAAGTGCAAAAATGCTCCATGTAATTTGTCAAAATGCTATTGCTTTCCAAAGGAATAGCTTTTCTTGATATTAGGTACAGAGCACTGTGCTTGCTGGTAAACATTGATGAATTACACCCATTGATCTTTTCTGCATTTTTATTTTATTGAGAATTTGTTAGAGATTGCAGGAAAGCCTCGCATATCTGTTTTTGAAATAAAACTTTGCATAATAAGGACAGCACATTGTGTCCTTACTCAAATAATTTTGTCGGGTCATGCATTTTGAAGGTGATGCTTAGAGTGGCTATAGTCACCACACTGCCAGTTCTCGGGAAATATTTTTTTAATGCCATGCACATAGGTCAATGCCAACATTTGCAAGCCTACACAATGTGTGGAAACATTCTATGCCTCACTGAAACAGTTTGGAACCAAAATACAGTCAGGTCCATAAATATTGGGACATCGACACAATTCTAACATCTTGAGCTCTATACACCACCACAATGGAGTTGGAATGAAACAAACACAATGTGCTTTAACTGCAGACTGTCAGCTTTAATTTGAGGGTATGTACATCTAACTCAGGTGAACGGTGTAGGACTTACAGCAGTTTGCAGATGTGCCTCCCACTTGTTAAGGGACTAAAAGTAATGGGGCAGAATAATAATCATAAATCAAACTTTCCCTTCATAATACTTGGTTGCAAATCCTTTCCAGTCAATCACAGCCTGAAGTCTGGAATGCAAAGACATCACCAGACGCTGAGTTTCATCCCTGGTGATGCTCTGTCAGGCCTCTACTGTAACTGTCTTCAGTTCCTGCTTGTTCTTGGGGCATTTTCCGTTCAGTTTTGTACTATTCAGCAAGTGAAATGCATGCTCAATGGGATTCAGGTCAGGTGATTGACTTGGCCATTGCATAACATTCCACTTCTGTCCCTTCAAAAACTCTTTGGTTGCTTTTGCAGTATGCTTTGAGTCATTGTCCATCTGCACTGTGAAGTGCCGTCCAATGAGTTCTGCAGCATTTGGCTGAATGTGAGCAGATAATATTGCCCGAAACACTTCAGAATTCATCCTGCTGCTTTTGTCAGCAGTCACATCAATAAATACAAGAGAACCAGTTCCATTGGCAGCCATACATGCCCACGCCATGACACTACCACCACCATGCTTCACTGATGAGGTGGTATGCTTCGGATCATGAGCAGTTCCTTTCCTTCTCCATACTCGTCTCTTCCCATCACTCTGGTACAAGTTGATCTTGGTCTCATCTGTCCATAGGATCTTGTTCCAGAGCTGTGAAGGCTTTGTTAGGTGTTGTTTGGCAAACTCTAATCTGGCCTTCCTGTTTTTGAGGATCACCAATGGTTTACATCTTGTGGTGAACCCTCTGTATTTACTCTGGTGAAGTCTTCTCTTGATTGTTGACTTTGACACACATACACCTACCTCCTGGAGAGTGTTCTTGATCTGGCCAACTATTGTGAAGGGTGTTTTCTTCACCAGGGAAAGAATTCTTCATTCATCCACCACAGTTGTTTTCCGTGGTCTCCCGGGTCTTTTGGTGTTGCTGAGCTCACCGGTGCGTTCCTTCTTTTTGAGAATGTTCCAAACAGTTGTTTCGGCCACGCCTAATGTTCTTGCTATCTCTCTGATGGGTTTGTTTTCCTTTTCCAGCCTAATGATGGCTTGCTTCACTGATAGTGACAGCTCTTTGGATCTCATCTTGAGAGTTGACAGCAACAGATTCCAAATGCAAATAGCACACTTGAAATGAACTCTGGGCCTTTTATCTGCACATTGTAATTGGGGTAATGAGGGAATATCACACACTTGGCCATGGAACAGCTGAGAAGTCAATTGTCCCATTACTTTTGGTCCCTTAACAAGTGGGAGGCACATCTACAAACTGCTGTAAATCCTACACCATTCACCTGAGTTGGATGTATATACCCTCAAATTAAAGCTGACAGTCTGCAGTTAAAGCACATTGTGTTTGTTGCATTCCAACTCCATTGTGGTGGTGTATAGAGCCAAAGATGTTAGAATTGTGTCGATGTCCCAATATTTCTGGACCTGACTGTAATTCCATGACTGCAAATAAGATTGTGAACGCTAAACAAAGGTTATTTATTGTAATTCAAGCTGAGGTGCAATCATGATGAGAAGAATGGTGTGATGTGCGTCACTTTGGACTTATGGTGCAGGGGCCTAGAAATGTATTTGGGAGGTGCAGGCCTCATATTCTATATTATTTCCCAGCCCTTTCTTAAGTTGAAATCACCCTTTGCCCATTGGGTGCAGGGTGTTAGTGTAATCTGTGTTATGTTTGAATAATGTTATTGTCTATCTGTCTAACGTTATGGTCTACGTGTGTATCTGCTGTTGCTATCTGCTGAAAGGGTTGCTGGGTGGATTACCTTAGCCTTTTCCAGCATCCCCTCTCAGCAATGTGTTAAGATCTGAGGTATGTTTGAGTGGTCTTTTGTTGATCTGCCTTGTCAGGCAAACACTGCCCCATTATCTGATTACTGTTACTATGGTTTATATAATTAATTTGTGGTCACTGTAGCCAAACTCAGCTACCCCTGTCTAGAATGTGTTTACTCTGTGACAGATTTTGGCAATCAGGCGATTGTCTACTTATGTAACTTCTCCTCTAATGTATTCAGACAGTCTGATGCTCAGGCTGTGATTACATGACACCATATTGTTTCATGTCTGGATATGTCTGTTTTACTTGAGGATGGGGGGCACCAGGGTGTAATTTTCCATTGGTCTCTAGGTCCACCCGGGACTGTGTATATTTAACTCAATAAAGCTGTACAGTTGTAGCTGTTCAAAAGTCCTAGACCTACAGCATTGTCTTATTTCTGGGGGATGCTAGCAAGGCTCTTTATGTGTACCCATCCTTAATCTTCGTCTAAAGCAGGGATGTCCAAACTCCGACCCCCCCCAGATGTTTCTGAACTACAACTCCCAGAAATCTCTGACTGCATTAGATGGATAGAGAAGCATGGGAGTTGTAGTTCATGGACATCTGGAGGGCCGGAGTTTGGACATCCCTGGTCTAAAGACTGGAGGAAGGCACAAGAGTCTGCTGAGGAGAACACTGGGGTCCGGCAAGGAAACGGCTTTCACAGATGTGACCCATTTGGGGTACTGACATCTGTTACACATGGTAACTGCCACTGTGACTAGGGCTGCCATCAGAAATCATGGGGCTACTTACTAAGCCACTGTAGGGCTTCCCTTCCCTCAGTGGCCCATTTCAGTAAACTAATTAAAAATAAAACCTTTCACCTCCTCTTCTGCTTACCTGATTTTACAGGGAGTGAGCTAAAACACTGGTGGTACAGTGAGGGGGGGAAAAAGAGTTATCTGGAGGAAGAGCTTTTGGTCTTTACCTCTGCCTGGTGTAGACAATACTAATCCCTTGATCAGTGGTAAGTCAGTGGTCCCTTACTGGCTCCAGATGCCACAGCACACAGGTGAATTTATTGGTATATTGGTGAACTGGTGGAATGGAAGGACCCTTACATCTGTGGCACTTAGAAATGCACAAGGTGTAGCAAGGATCATAGCCCCCTGGAACCACATGGCCTCTGAACATATCATGAGCTGTCACTTCTATTGGCGACTCTGGCTATGACTCATGATGTGGTTACTATTGAGCTATTCCAAGAGCATTTATGGGTCCATAATCTACTCAGTATGGGACTTGCAAAATTATGCAAGTTTAAAATATCAAGAAATTCACAGAAAGTTCATATTAATAACACCGTTATCTGCTACCTCTACTCCAGTACAATTTTAAAGTCCAATATCTCATCTATGTTTTTTTCTGCAAAATCGGTTTACAGAAAGAATCAATTTACTGCATTCTTGCCTTTACACACAATGGAGCCTTTCCGACTCCATAAGCAACACCACTAGTGGGGATTGTTGCCTCTGGCAATAGTACTGCTTGAAAGGAATTGCCAGAGTTTTACACAGAACAACAGCAGTAGCTTGCTAGTTGTACCATTACCATTCTTGGAACGTCAACAAGCTACTGCTCGCAGCTTACCTCTGGACTCAGAACACAGGCCATTCCGTGCAACAATTCTTAATTATGGTACATATAATGCCAATAGCACAGATATATAAAAACCTCAATCTGTCAAACAATTTGAGTAGCACAATGTGTAGCAAAAAAGCTTGATGGTAATAATAATTCACTAATATCTAAATAAGTTATTATTATAAGACTTTTTTATAAAGCTGGTAATAATGGTTGTGAAAATAATTAAATGCATGGCTCCAGTTGAGTCAGGGATTTCCCTTCATAGCTCATATGTGTTTTGGTGGTGGTAGTGTTGTTGTTGGGACTGGACGAAAATTAAAAGCGAGAATACAATAGTCCACCTCTGTCCATAAATTACATATCAGCATAATGTAAATGTAAAATAAGAACAAAGTTCTCATTTCTATTTATTTTCCAACAGCATAAATCTAATGTACGTAGCATAAAATCATTAATTTATGATATATAACCTTAATTACCTAGGAGATAATCGTGATATCTCTTGATTTTTTTTAAGTACTAAAATTGTAATGAACAAGCAGCACATATATCGATCCTTTGTTCAGAAAAGGCTGGAAGCAGATTGTGATTTATTTCTAAATCAATGTAGAGAGATATCCAGTAATACCTGTGGGTCACCCATTCTTAACTGACCAAACTGATATGACATACTTTGCCAATAACATTGGAATTTTCATTTCCTTTCTCTGTTAATATTGTGATAAATTATTGTTTGGTGTCAAAATGATCAAACCCATATTCTAGCATTCTATTCTTTAGGAATGCCACTAGAAGTAATAAGTATACATTAGAAGAAAATGAAAAATAGCCAACAGGTAGCTGTGCTGCTGTAAAGCTTTTATTCTGTTTCTGTGAGTAACATGTAAAGGTTTACTATGGAAAGAAAATGTCATAAAACACAGAACGGGTTATTTAGAGAGACTCGAATTGGCTCCAAAATTACACCAACGGTGAACTTCCCAGTACGGTGCAATTTTGTGACCATTCGGCTATTCAAAAAGCAAGCAGTTTGCCACATATTGGCAAATTGCCAGCGAAATATGGTGCTGCTTGACAGCAGTAAAATTAAGGTGTGACATAAGAGGTTGATGGGCACCTGAAAACACTAACAGGGTTATTCAGAGAAAGATGAAACTCAGGAGAATTGGTAGAAGTGAAAATTCTAGGTCAAAATAGCCAAACCAGAAAACTTCTCCCATTTAACTCACTTTCCAAATCGGCTTTTTGGTATAGATTGTTCTCTTCTCCTACCATTCTCCTGGTTTTCACCTCTCTCTGAATAACCCTGTTAGACCGATAAGACAGTTCCACCTAGAGCTGGATGAGGGCTCCATATATTGTGACTTACAGTATATTCATACACAATATTACTGGAATTTTCTGCTACAAGCATACTGCGCAATTGATGTTTACCTTTATTCCACAGCCTTTCTGGGATACACCACTTGTATAGGGTGGACCATAGAAGAAGGAATATTCAAGCTTCTATGACGGACATGCATTGTATATGATTTCCTACTTACCAGTAAGCTGAGGCTAACTGGCACTGCGCTGTGAGCTATATTGCTTTGTATGTATGGTATGATAGAGAAACCTCCATTTACATTGTTTCAGGATGGGGATTTGATACAATCTCCCAGTAGGCACTTCACTCATTTGTTACATATACAGGGTTATCCAAAGAGATTCGAAAAGTCACCGCACGTTCGGTGACTTTTCGTTCTCTTCAATTCGGTTCCTTTTGCCGATTGCATTTCGGTGACCCTGCGGTGTATTCAGCAAGCACCACAGGGCCCCCGAATTGCAGGGAAAAGCTGCCGAAAACCTGACGAAAACCAACCGAATGCACGCTGAAAACAAGCAAAAACATCTGGATTAACCTTTGAAAAAGACGAACAGGAGCCGAACAGGAGCCGAAAAGGAGCCGAATCACACAGAGCCGAAGCAGCTGTGACGTAGAGGAGGCAGTGAATAAATTAGAAAAACCATTTGTATGAATCTGGGAAAAAGAAACGCTGTTTGCAAAGAAACTACTGAGCGAAAATGTCTGAAATTTTCACAGGAGGTCCAGGGAATGATAATAAAGAGGGCTGTTACAAAAAAAATAAGTAAACTAAAAAAAAAAAAAAAAAAAATCGGACTTTTAATAAAAAAAAAAAAAAATCAGAAAAATGCTTAAACTATCCTAAAAAATCTATAAATAAAGAGACTTTTTGCTGCAGAATTTTATAATGAATGGTTTATTAGATATTGAATTAAAACAGGAATATTTTTAACATTGAAGCCTATGGGATTCTCCTGAATAAATTTGCCGAATGAAACCACCGAATGGCAGGACATTAGGGGAACCTTTCACTGCTGGTTTGTGTTCTCTGAATAGCCGAAGCAGTGCTTCTCTATGGGGATTTCACTGCCCTCGAACAGGGACCGAACAGGCACCGTATGTGCAATCAATTCGCCAGGATTTGGCGAATTGCCTGCTCTCTGGATAGCCGAATGGCCAGGAAAGGTAACCGAACGCTGATTTTCAGCGTTCGGTTACCTTTCTCAAGCAATTCGGATCTCTTTGGATAACCCTGTTAGCTTTTAAAAGTTGCAGTGGTTTTTTGTATTTTTTTATTCGTTCGTTGGCTTGTAGACTTTTTCTGGTGCCTAGTCGGCAGATCGTCAGCCTTTTTCGTATGTGTTCGGCGGTTTTGCGGTGGATCGTCAGGTGCATTCGGCGGTTTTTCAGCAGCTTGTCGGAATGATCTGATGTTTTCATGGCAGTTTTGCAGCAGCTTTTCCATTCAATTCAGTGGATTTGTAATGGTGTCTTGAATGTGTCCAGCAGCTTTTCCTTGCACTTTGGGGACCCTGCGGTGAATGCTGAATTCACTGAAAAGTCTGCAAATTTGACTCCCCAAAGTGCGGGGAACGAAAGAGCCGGTGGAATTTCGACACTCTTTGAATAATCCTGAATGTATAATATGTGTAACGCTCACCCCTGAAGGAGCCGCTGAATAAACCTTGGGATAGACTCACCGCACTAGGAAATAACTACAGTTGTGTTCAAAATTATTCAACCCCCGCTGAAATTGAGTGTTTTGGCCAGTTTGACATTGATTTTGATCATTCAGTCATCTTGCTTACAATTAAATCAAAGAGGCACGTGTAGGTCAGACAAATATAACATAACATTTATAATGAAATAACCACAAATGTCTTTTCTGTGCTCACATCATTATCAGTTTTATTCAACCCCAAGTGACATTCAATCTTAGTACTTAGCACAACATCCTTTTACAGTTATAACAGCTTTTAAACGTGAAGCATAGCTTGACACAAGTGTCTTGCAGCGATCTACGGGTATCTTCGCCATTCGTCATGGGCAAAAGCCTCCAGTTCAGTCACATTCTTAGGCTTGCGCACTGCAACTGCTTTCTTTAAGTCCCACAGAGGTTCTCAATCGGATTTAAGTCAGGTGACTGCGATGGCCGCTCCAAAATGTTCCAGCCTTTAATCTGCAACCATGCTCTAGTGGACTTGGAGGTATGCTTGGGATCATTGTCCTGTTGAAAGGTCCAACGTCTCCCAAGCCTCAGGTTTGTGACGGACTGCATCACATTGTCATCCAATATCTCCTGGTACTGAAGAGAATTCATGGTACCTTGCACACGCTGAAGCTTCCCTGTACCTGCAGAAGCAAAACAGCCCCAAAGCATGATTGACCCCCGCCATGCTTCACAGTAGGCAAGGTGTTCTTTTCTTCATAGGCCTCCTCCAAACATAGCGTTGGTCCATGGGCCCAAACAGTTCTAATTTTGTTTCATCAGTCCACAGAACACTATCCCAAAACTTCTGTGGTTTGTCCACATGACTTTTGGCATACTGCAGTCGACTCTTCTTATTCTTTGGAGACAGCAAGGGGGTGCGCCTGGGAGTTCTGGCATGGAGGCCTTCATTACGCAGTGTGCGCCGTATTGTCTGAGCTGAAACTTCAGTACCCACATCTGACAAATCTTTTCTCAGTTCCTCAGCAGTCACACGGGGACTTTTCTCCACTCTACGCTTCAGGTAGCGCACAGCAGTCGAAGTCAGCATCTTCTTCTGCCACGACCAGGTAGCGTTTCAACAGTGCCCTTTGCCTTGAATTTGCGACTGATGCTTCCTATGGTCTCTCTTGGTATGTTTAACTTCTTTGCAATCTTCTTATAGCCATTGCCCTTCCTGTGAAGAGTAATCACCTCTTCTCTTGTCTTCCTGGACCATTCTCTTGACTTCACCATGTTTGTAACCACACAGTAAATGTCTAGAAGGAGCTGAGTATCACAGTCATTTTAAAGCTGCCTAATTGGTGCTTATTATGCTTTATTGCTGCTCCGTGACATCCACAGGTGTTTTCAATACCTGATTGAAAACACTTGAATGAACCTCTGTTCTTCAGAGTGGTAGTCTTTAAGGGGTTGAATAATTGTGTCAATGAAGAATTCACAAAAGAAACATTTACTACTGTATTACAAAACCAATTGATGTCATTTTAGTTGCATATGGTTCTTTAAAAAGTCCTTGTAGGATTTCATTCTGAATACAATTACAAATGTACACTAAATTCCCTAAAACCCTTTACAGCATTGGGGGTTGAATAATTTTGAACACAACTGTATACACCAGCACTGTTGTGGATTTTTCTATATTATATTCTTTACTGATCCCAATAAAGTAGCATATAATACGCATGTACGGTATTTGAGTAACAAAAATTCGTAAAAAATTCGTAAAAAACACGCGGCAGTAAAATAAATCGTTAACCCCCTCAGTTCTGGAGTGTAAGTCCCGTGAAAAATAGCTCAAATATATATACTTAGGGTTGCACTGATACTAGTATCGGTATCGGGGCCGATACTGGGTACTGCAGGAGTACTTGCTCCTCGTGCAGTACCCCCCGATTTTTTTCCCCATACCGGAAGCCAGCGTTGAGCCGGCTTGCCAGCATCCGAGGGGCTGCGGCGGCTGTCCGAATGCTCTATCGGCATTCGGACAGCCGCCCCTGGAGCTGCTCACACAATACTTACCTTCCTGGGCGCCGCCGGGAATGTCTCCGCGCGTGCGCTCGTTGGAAGGACCCCAGTCGCGACCACGTGGGACCAGGGCTCGAGTCGAGCGGGAACGCGCGGGAACGGCGTTCCCGCACTTCTCCCACAGCGGGAACGCTGCGGGAACGCAGCGTTCCCGCTGTGGCCCGAGCCCGAACGCTTAGCAGGCGGCCGCCGCACATTGCCGGCGGCCGCGTGCTTCCTATTATAACGGCCGGTGACCGGAAGTGGAGCCGCTCGCCTGGCTGTTTCATAGATCCCAGGCGAGCGGCTGCACTTCCTGTCAGCGGCCGCTGAAGCAGGAAACACGTGGCTGCCGGCAGTGTGCGGCGGCAGCAGCAGCAGAGGTGAGTTGGGCTGGGGGCAGTATCCATGAGACCAGGGGCAGTATCCATGAGACAGGGGCACTATCCATGAGACCAGGGGCAGTATCCATGAGACAGGGGCACTATCCATGAGACCAGGGGCAGTATCCATGTGACCAGGGGCACTATCCATGTGACCAGGGGCACTATCCATGTGACCAGGGGCACTATCCATGTGACCAGGGGCAGTATCCATGAGACCAGGGGCAGTATCCATGTGACCAGGGGCACTATCCATGTGACCAGGGGCAGTATCCATGAGACCAGGGGCAGTATCCATGAGACCAGGGGCAGTATCCATGTGACCAGGGGCAGTATCCATGAGACCAGGCCCGGGGCAGTATCCATGTGACCAGGGGCACTATCCATGAGACCAGGGGCAGTATCCATGAGACCAGGGGCACTATCCATGAGACCAGGGGCAGTATCCATGTGACCAGGGGCACTATCCATGAGACCAGGGGCACTATCCATGAGACCAGGGGCAGTATCCATGAGACCAGGGGCAGTATCCATGTGACCAGGGGCAGTATCCATGAGACCAGGCCCGGGGCAGTATCCATGTGACCAGGGGCACTATCCATGAGACCAGGGGCAGTATCCATGAGACCAGGCGCACTATCCATGAGACCAGGGGCAGTATCCATGTGACCAGGGGCACTATCCATGAGACCAGGGGCACTATCCATGAGACCAGGGGCAGTATCCATGAGACCAGGGGCACTATCCATGAGACCAGGGGCAGTATCCATGAGACCAGGGGCACTATCCATGAGACCAGGGGCAGTATCCATGAGACCAGGGGCACTATCCATGAGACCAGGGGCACTATCCATGAGACCAGGGGCAGTATCCATGAGACCAGGGGCACTATCCATGAGACCAGGGGCACTATCCATGAGACCAGGGGCAGTATCCATGAGACCAGGGGCACTATCCATGAGACCAGGGGCACTATCCATGAGACCAGGGGCACTATCCATGAGACCAGGGGCAGTATCCATGAGACCAGGGGCACTATCCATGTGACCAGGGGCAGTATCCATGAGACCAGGGGCAGTATCCATGAGACCAAGGGCACTATCCATGAGACCAGGGGCAGTATCCATTAGACATGGGGCACTATCCATGAGACCAGGGGCACTATCCATGAGACCAGGGGCAGTATCCATGTGACCAGGGGCAGTATCCATGAGACCAGGGGCACTATCCATGAGACCAGGGGCAGTATCCATGAGACCAGGGGCACTATCCATGAGACCTGGGGGCATATCCATGAGACCTGGGGGCATTATCCATGAGAGCTGGGGGCAATTATATCCATGAGAGCTGGGGGCAATATATACCCATATGAGCTGGGGGCAATTATATCCATGTGAACTGGGGAAAATATATCCATATAACCAGTGCTGTGCATATTATTCTTGGAGTTCAGTGCTGTGTATATTATTATGGGGGCTCTGTGCTGTGCATGTTATTATGTTATTGTTGGGGCTCAGTGCTGTGTATATTATACTGGAGGCTCAGTGCTGTGTATATTATCCTGGAGACTCAGTGCTGTGTATATTATTCTGGAGGCTCAGTGCTGTGTATGTTATTCTTGGGGCTCAGTGCTGTGTATGTTATTCTGGGGGCTCAGTGCTGTGTATGTTATTCTGGGGGCTCAGTGCTGTGTATGTTATTCTGGGGGCTCAGCGCTGTGTATATTATTCTGGGGGCTCAGCGCTGTGTATATTATTCTGGGGGCTCAGCGCTGTGTATATTATTCTGGGGGCTCAGAGCTGTGTATGTTATTCTGGGGGCTCAGCGCTGTGTATATTATTCTGGGGGCTCAGCGCTGTGTATGTTATTCTGGGGGCTCAGCGCTGTGTATATTATTCTGGGGGCTCAGCGCTGTGTATGTTATTCTGGGGGCTCAGCGCTGTGTATATTATTCTGGGGGCTCAGCGCTGTGTATGTAATTCTAGGGGCTCAGTGCTGTGTGTATATATGTATATATATATATATATATATATATATATATATATAATGCGTTAGTCCAGTTGCCACAATCACGAGTATACCTGTACGTAGTGATATCTTTCACTGATCAGTATAGTTTCCAGTTTACACTCTTGAAAGTTTGTCTTTTAAATGTAAAGTTAACCCAATAAAAATGGTATCACCGGCTCGTCCGGCTATACTCGTGATATATATATATATATATATATTTTTTTTTTCTTAAGGTAATGGGGGTTGTGGAATTCGTGGGTGAGTTCCCTCACTTTTTTTCCCAGGACTTGACCCCTGCGTGGGACCATGTGATCGCGGCTGGGGTCCTTCCAACGAGCGCGTGCGCGGAGACATTCCCGGCGTCGCTCAGGAAGGTAAGTATGAACACAGTGAGCAGCTGCAGGGCCTGTCCGAATGCAGATAGAGCATTCGGACAGGCCCTGCAGCTGCTCTCCGCGACGATACTTACCTTCCTGGGCGACGCTGGGAAAGTTTCCCCGCCCGCACTCGTTGGAAGGACCCCAGCCGCGATCACATGGTCCCACGTGGTCGCGGCTGGGGTCCTTCCAACGAGCGCACGCGCGGAGACATTCCCGGCAGCGCCCAGGAAGGTAAGTATCGTCGCGGGGGGGGCATATCCATGTGTGAGCTGGGGGGCATATCTATGTGTGAGCTGGGGCATATCCATGTGTGAGCTGGGGCAAATCCATGAGTGAGCTGGGGCATATCCATGTGTGAGCTGGGGCATATCCATGAGTGAGCTGGGGCAAATCCATGTGTGAGCTGGGGCATATCCATGAGTGAGCTGGGGCATATCCATGTGTGAGCTGGGGCAAATCCATGTGTGAGTTGGGGCATATCCATGAGTGAGCTGGGGCATATCCATGAGTGAGCTGGGGCAAATCCATGTGTGAGCTGGGGCATATCCATGAGTGAGCTGGGGCATATCCATGTGTGAGCTAGGGCAAATCCATGTGTGAGCTGGGGCAAATCCATATGTGAGCTGGGGCATATCCATGTGTGAGCTGGGGCATATCCATGTGTGAGCTGGGGCAATATCCATGTGTGAGCTGGGGCAAATCCATGTGTGAGCTGGGGCAAATCCATGTGTGAGCTGGGGCATATCCATGAGTGAGCTGGGGCATATCCATGAGTGAGCTGGGGCAAATCCATGTGTGAGCTGGGGCATATCCATGAGCTGGGGCATATCCATGTGTGAGCTGGGGCATATCCATGAGTGAGCTGGGGCAAACCCATGTGTGAGCTGGGGCATATCCATGAGCTGGGGCAAATCCATGTGTGAGCTGGGGGCATATCCATGTGTGAGCTGGGGCATATCCATGTGTGAGCTGGGGCATATCCATGTGTGAGCTGGGGCAATATCCATGAGTGAGCTGGGGCAATATCCATGTGTGAGCTGGGGCAAATCCATGTGTGAGCTGGGGCAAATCCATGAGTGAGCTGGGGCATATCCATGAGCTGGGGCAAATCCATGTGTGAGCTGGGGCAAATCCATGAGCTGGGGGGCATATCCATGAGCTGGGGCATATCCCTGTGTGAGCTGGGGCAAATCCATGTGTGAGCTGGGGCAATATTCATGTGTGAGCTGGGGCATATTCATGTGTGAGCTGGGGCATATTCATGTGTGAGCTGGGGCAAATCCATGTGTGAGCTGGGGCAAATCCATGTGTGAGCTGGGGCATATCCATGAGCTGGGGCAAATCCATGAGCTGGGGGGCATATCCATGAGTGAGCTGGGGCAAATCCATGAGTGAGCTGGGGCAAATCCATGTGTGAGCTGGGGCATATCCATGTGTGAGCTGGGGCAAATCCATGAGTGAGCTGGGGCATATCCATGTGTGAGCTGGGACAAATCCATGTGTGAGCTGGGGCAAATCCATGAGTGAGCTGGGGCAAATCCATGTGTGAGCTGGGGCATATCCATGTGTGAGCTGGGGCAAATCCATGAGTGAGCTGGGGCATATCCATGTGTGAGCTGGGACAAATCCATGTGTGAGCTGGGGCAAATCCATGAGTGAGCTGGGGCAAATCCATGTGTGAGCTGGGGCAAATCCATGTGTGAGCTGGGGCATATCCATGTGTGAGCTGGGGCAAATCCATGAGCTGGGGCAAATCCATGTGTGAGCTGGGGCATATGCATGTGTGAGCTGGGGCATATCCATGTGTGAGCTGGGGGCATATCCATGAGCTGGGGCATTTTTATATGGTCTGTTCTTATTGGAAAGCGTCACATGACATTAAAGAAAAGTATCGGTACTCGGTATCGGTGAGTACTTTTAAAAAGTATCGTACTCGGTCTTAAAAAAGTGGTATCGGTGCATCCCTATATATATTGTATGTGTGTTGTATAGGGTACCCGGGTACTATGTTCAACTGGCCAGTGAATGAAAAGAGCAATCTTCGACTAGTCACCGTTGGGGCCCTGTGAATTTAAACAATATTGCAGAGTGCGTTTCTGTTTTGGAACTGTGGCCTGGAGGCCTCTCACCCATCCAATGAACAAAACTGTCCAGCACTCGATGCCTCGACCAAAAGATCTTCTCCGCTGTGTACTGGGTCTCCGTGCCACTGAATCTGCTCCCGGCTTGCCAAATCCCCGCAACTGGAACAACGATCCGCCGCCTGCACTCCCAATCGATCGGCGCGGTCTCCTAATTCGGGGTCCTGCCGGAATCAGCTTGTCTTCCAGACCTCTCAGCGCTGCGTAGGTAGGTCTCAACATGGTCACTGTCCCGATTTCCAGCACCAGTAAGACAGCATCTGTACTCCGGCCTGGTTGCGATCCCTGACAGCTCTAACGTGCATCCTCCACCTTTCACTGCTCCGCTCACTTTGCCCATGCCTTGCACGAGGCTGCTGATCTATTTCCTCTTCCTTGTACCACCTCCTTTCTCTCCTCACACAAAGGGTGATGGTACATGTAGTTCAGTTTTGTCCAGCATAGTCCACAATGTCTCTGTCTCCCTCTGGTGGCAGCAATAGTTCAATGCAACAGAATACAGTGTTTTTAAAGCAGCGCTACACTCTCCCCCCCTAAACTCTTGGGTCCCTCCAAGGGAGTGTAACAGATACATAACATTGCAATATTTACATTAAGCAATACATTCAGGCTCAGTAGCAGACATAATGGGTCAGATATACATCCTCAAGCTGACTCATGCCCCTAACTACCTCTGCCATCGTAGCAGACACTTCGGGCAGCCTTTGCACAGTGGTAACAACTTCTTCAGTGCTATGTCCCGGTGAATCATAGGTAAGTCTCTGAGGGGGCTGGATTGAACGTTTAGACTCCGGTTCAGTCATCTCCTCTTCGGGTGGAAATGCCACATTTACAGGGTCAATTCTCTCATCTACAGCTGGAGCAGACACCTCCTCTGAGTATGAGCCTTCCAGCGAAGGCATAGAACTGTAATCTATGGACACATCTTCTGGAACTACAGGAACTTCCGAGGTCCCAGGTACTTCAAATCTGAATTCAGGAGCCTCAGGTTACTTTCACACCGTTCAGAAACTGGAATGACTTCTTCAGGCTCAGGCGGGCACACCCAGTCAAGACATAAACTTCCTTCTTCACTGTTCTCCTCACTTTCTTCAACAACTCGTGACTGCTGAGATCGAGTAACAGGAGCTGAACGAGGAACAGGCGGGTTCGGCAAAGAACGTTCATCTCCAACTGGTATCCTTACAGCTTCTCTCAAAGTTAACAGATGATTCCGGTGCCAGTTCTTTAGAGGCCCAGCCTTTCTGTCCGGCCGAATTTGGTAAACTGGCAGACCAGGCAGTTGCTTACAATGTAGACAATGTAAACTTGAGAACTCCATCTATCCGCCAGCTTGTGCCTTGCAGAAACACCCAAGTTCTTCAACAAAACCCTATCACCGGGTTGTAGATCCTGTATATGAACTCTCAAGTCGAAGTTTCGCTTACTCCTCTGTTCTCTGCCTTCTGAAGTCAAACGGGCCTGTTCAAGCGCAGAAGCCAAATTTTTCCGGAGTCTGTCCACATAAATCTTGTGAGAGGCCACAGATGTCTGAACAAGAGATAGTCCATATGCCAAGTCAACTGGCAGCCGAGCTTCTCTTCCGAACATTAACCGATAAGGTGAGTATCCAGTAGCGTCACTCTCCGTACTATGTGACGACTCCAGTTCTGCTTCTCCCTGTTTGACAGTGTCCCCAACATATTCAGTAGAGTGCGGTTAAATCTTTTCGGTTGAGCATCACCTTGTGGGTGATATGGAGTAGTTCGGGTCTTTTGAATTCCTAACAGTTCTAGCAGTTGCCCAACCAATCGGCTCTCAAAGTCTCTGCCCTGATCTGAGTGGATTCTCTTTGGTAGGCCATAATGAACAAAAAACTTCTCCATTAAAACCTTTGCCACTGTAGGAGGACGTTGGTCTTTGGTAGAAAAAGCTTGAGCATAACGGGTGAAATGATCAATCACTACTAAAATATTTCCATGCCCACTAGCATCAGGCTCTAAGCACAGGAAATCAATGCACACCAAATCCATGGGTCCTTGACTTTGTAGGTGGCTCATTGGAGCAGTTTGGTTGGTAGGGTCTTCCTCTGAATACACCTCAAACACGAATGGCAATAACTTTCAACTTCAGATCTCATACAAGGCCAGTAGAATTGGTCTCGCACCAGTTTAAAAGTTCTCTCTGCACCCAAATGTCCATGGTCATCATGAAATGCTCTCAACACACCTTCTCTGTGCTTGGTGGGGAGGAACAACTGTTGTGTTTCTTCAGCATTGTTCGAGGTGCCCCTTTGGTAGACCACCCTATCCAGCATCTTCAGCCACTCCCATTCCTTGTATACCAATCAGGCCCCTTCGGGGGAATTAGTCAGTAGAAATTCCCTTTGACCCGCGTTCATATCTTTCATTGTCAAAGCGATCAGAGGATCTTCAGCCTGATCTGCTCTCAGGTCCTGCTTCGAGAGAGTAGGTAGGCTTTCACCCCTCAGCTGTGTAGGATTACAATAAAGCTCTGGAATGCCTGCAGCCATAACTCCTATAGCTTCTGCTTCAACTGCTCCCTTGACCCGGCGCTCTGTCCCCTGACATAAGGCTTGCACCCCATCTGGAGTCAGCTGAGTCCATTCTGTGTTGTAGGGCCTTCTTGACAAAGCATCTGCATCTCGATTATACACTCCAGGGCGATACTTAAGACTGAACCGAAACCCTGACAGAGCGGCCAACCACCGATGTCCCGTTGCATCCAATTTTGCAGTAGTAAGGACGTACGTAAGAGGATTGTTGTCAGTCTTTATCACAAATTCAGCCCCATACAGATAATCTTTCAGCTTGTCTACTACCACCCACTTCAAGGCTAGGAACTCTAATTTGTGGGTAGGATAGTTCTTCTCTGAAGGCGTAAGGCTTTGGCTTACATACGCTACAGGCCTCAACAATCCATCATATTCTTGGTATAAGACTCCCCCTAGAGCTTCTCTGCTGGCATCCACATGCAAGTCGTACGACTTATGAGGATCAGCGTAAGCCAGGACGGGAGCTCGAGTCAGGCTCTCTTTCAACTTCATAAAGGCACCTTCACATTGATTAGTCCATTCTTCTTGGATGGATTCTCGAGCCTTCCTTGGCCCTTGAGCCGACGAACTTCGATCAGAGGCCTTGGAGCCTTGTCCCACTTCTTTCCGTAGGAACTTATTCAAAGGTTGAGCTATCTTAGCAAATCCTCCTACGAATCTTCGGTAATATGAGCAGAACCCCAGGAAAGATCTAAGTTCGGTAACATTCCGGAGTCTAGGCCAGGAAGCTACGGCTTCCAACATTCGAGGATCCGTCGAAACACCTTCTGCCGAAACAACATGTCCCAGGTACGTAACGGAAGGTAGACAAAATTGACACTTCTCCAGGGACAGTTTCAACCCCTCTTCATGGAGCTGCTTCTCCAGACCTTCTCCAACCATTGCTCAAAGTCTTCCCGAACACAATAATATCATCTAGATACACCAACACTTCTATCAAGTTCATATCCCCGACTGTCTTCTCCATTAACCGTTGGAACGTGGCGGGAGCCCCCGTGAGGCCTTGAGGCATTCTGTTGAACTCAAAGAACCCCAGTGGGCAGATGAACGCAGTCTTCTCTTTGTCCTCAGGATGCATTGGTATCTGATGATACCCACTTTGCAGGTCTAGTACACTAAACCATTTTGCTCCAGACAAACACTGTAGGGCATCTTCTATCTGAGGAGTGGCATATTGATCAGGAATGGTCCTCTGATTTAGCATGCGATAGTCTATACATAAACGGATAGAACCATTCTTCTTTCAAACCATCACTATTGGAGAGGCATAAGGACTACTGGACTCTTGAATCACCTTAGTCCTCTGTAGTTCATTTAGCTGTTCTCATAGATCATCCAAGTCTCCCAGCGGAACTCGTCTTGACCTTTCTCAAAACGGCTTATCCTCTTGTAGTCGAATGCGATGTTCAGTACTCTTAACTAATCCCACGTCGAACTCATCCTTCGAGAACAAGTCCTTCCATTTTAGAATCTGGGACTGAAGTCGTTTCTTCCATTCAGGCGAGATAGAAGCATCATTAGGATAGAACAGTTCAGCTGGAATCTCTTTATTCACTCCCCCCCCCTAAATCGGTAGGGGAGAGAGGTGTAACAGAAGCTACTTGTCTGATGGGCATTCGTGCCTTCAGGACCACTGGAGAATCAGACACATTACACACACTAACTGAAACTCTTCTTCGTGTCCATTTCAAAGCTCTTGTAGAGATTATCTCAGGGATTACTTCTACTCCAGCCTCACTACCATGACTGAGATCAGTTTCCAGTACCACATAAGGACCCGGTTGTGATCCGTTCAACTTGACTGAAGCCCGGAAGCTCGCCACTTCTCCTGATTGCAGAACCTTCTCTGTTCCTCCCAATTTCCACAGACGCCCCACTTCGGCAGGTGCCCTCTGTTCTTTGACCATTCGTTGATAGACCGGACGTAACATCGGATGTACTCCTTTGGTGGAACCTTCTTCCATTACTATGGGAGTCAGAAGACGTCTCACCAGATCAGTATTCGTCCCCACTATCATAGAACTTTTGCTGGCCCCTGAAGGGCGAGGACACACAATGGCCAATGCATCACAACCTCCAGACTGTCCGACTTCAGATCCAATTTCTAACTTCACCTGTAGATATCCATCATAGGGAAGCTTCTCAGTTCCGATACCCCAGATCTCAAGGTCCTTTAATTTCTTTCAAGTGCTTCTCGTAGAAGTCTCGATAGATCAACGTCACTTGAGCACTGGAGTCTAACAGAGCTTTAGTGTAGACTCCCTCTTCTTGGATTGGAATGATGGGAGAAGGATCTATCAGCTGTTCAGGAAACTTGCTCGTAGCAGCAGGAGATATAGACCCAGTTCGCTGTATAGCCTTCTTCCTGACTCGTGGAGGTTTTGGGTGTGCATTGCTTTCCCGCGACATAGGACCGGATACTAAGAAAGTAACTCTTTCAGTCCTGGTAGGCCCAGCATTTGACAAGGATCCGGAACCTCTCGGCCTTTCAGTTCTGGTTTGAAATTTGGAGTGGTTTTCGACCGTTGGGCACCTAGTTTGCTCCCTCACTGGGGCCCTCTGACGTTTCCCGCCTGTAAGGTAGATAGCAGCCCTTCTAAGGCCTTTAAGAACTCCTCAACTCTTTTTCCCTCAGGCCCTTGGCATTTACACTGTGCTCTGAAATGACCCATCTCTCCACAACTGAAGCATCTCTTCTTTGAAGATGGAGGCGCACTTGCTTGCGGTGATTCGTTTAAAGGACCCTGGCCAGACACCACAGCAACTCCTGTTGTCTGCATATCGGTGAGGAACTTCTGCATATCGGTCTGTGTCTCTGCCACCTTCAAAATTACCCGGCACAGGTCCGTGTGCGCCTGTTCCAGTTCAGCTTGAGCTTCTTGCACCTTCTTAACGGTCTTTTGTATCTCCCTATATGCCGGAATTGTTGACTCTTTTTCAGCACTCTCTGTTGATATAGGAACAACCAGCTGCTCTTGTCTGTCAACTTCGGACCCATAGGCATCCAACGAATCATCTTCAGTCGGCGAATATTCATTATGTCTCACGGGTTGTGCGTAAGCTCTTTCTCCTCTTAAGGATTTTTCTTCCAGCAGAGCCTCTTCCTCTCTAACAGCTCGAATCAGTTCCAGGTATTTCAATTCTCGGTTACCTTCTCTTGTTTTCAGCTGTAACATCACAGGATCTAGAGGTTGAGCGCCCCTCAATATCTGCTGCATTCGGATTTTGTCTATTGTGGCCGGTTCGGCCCCTTTCTTAAGAAGTAACTGGTGCAGAATCTTATCCAAGCGCCTCATATATTCAGTCATTTTCTCACCCTTTCGCTGGTAGGTGTGTTCGTACTGGTACATGAGTTCAGCAGCCTTTTCTGTTCGCCCAGAAACTTCCTGTAATATATTTAGGTAATCTAAAGCAGTACAGTCTTGCTTACTCAACTTCAGGTTTCTGACAGCCTCTGATGCAGGTCCCTTTAGGCTCTCAGTAATCCTTTGCTTCTTCTGCGCTTCAGGGACGTCCCACTCATCCAGAGACTGCATCACCTGTTCCACCCATTCTTCGAAGGTTTCTTCTCCCGCCGGAGTTGGCGCGCTTCCTGAAAAATGTCTCAACCGTCGGCAACCAAAGTTAGTGTGAAGAGGGCTTGTTCTTTGACATTTAGCCAGCAAATCTCCAATAGCCACGATGAACTCAGGCCCGATCATGGCCAGCGGACTGGGCGCGGGAATGTTCGCGGGATCGCCACGTGGCGCACTTGGCTGAATCAGTTGAACTTCCACATCATCGGTCAGCTTCACACTCGCGCCCTGAAAACACACTGGAACACCCTTTCTCCACTCAAAAAGGACATATGTGTGAGAAGTATCTGGGTTCGCTTTAATGTCCAGGATTAACCCCCGATGATCTGGTGTCAGCGCGGCCACAGCCTGGCGAATCTGATTTTCGGCCCAAGTGTCTGCAGGAATGTCCATGACTATACTTAACCCTATCTGGCTATTGTGCTCCTCACACCATTTGGCAGCAGTGTCTGGATCCATATTTAACCCTTTAAATGCAGTATTCACGGAGACTGGAATCCCGGACTAGCCCCCACGTGTAGCGCTCACCCCCGAAGGAGCCGCTGAATAAACCTCGGGATAGTCTCACCGCACTAGGAAATAACTATACACCAGCACTGTTGTGGATTTTTCTATATTATATTCTTTACTGATCCCAATAAAGCAGCATATAATACGCATGTACGGTATTTGAGTAACAAGAATTCGTAACATGGGAAAAACACGCGGCAGTAAAAGAAACCGGTTAACCCCCTCAGTTCTGTAATGTAAGTCCCGTGAAAAATAGCTCAAATATATATATGTGTGTTGTATAGGGTACCCGGGTACTATGTTCAACTGGCCAGTGAATGAAAAGAGCAATCTTCGACTAGTCACCGTTGGGGCCCTGTGAATTTAAACAATATTGCAGAGTGCGTTTCTGTTTTGGAACTGTGGCCTGGAGGCCTCTCACCCATCCGATGAACGAAACTGTCCAGCACTCGATGCCTCGACCAAAAGATCTTCTCTGCTGTGTACTGGGACTCCGTGCCACTGAATCTGCTCCCGGCTTGCCAAATCTCCGCAACTGGAACAACGATCCGCCGCCTGCACTCCCAATCGATCGGCGTGGTCTCCTAACTCGGGGTCTTGCTGGAACCAGCTTGTCCTCCAGACCTCTCAGCGCTGCATAGGTAGGTCTCAACATGGTCACTGTCCTGATCTCCAGCACCAGTAAGACAGCGTCTGTACTCCGGCCTGGTTGCGATCCCTGACAGCTCTAACGTGCGTCCTCCACCTTTCACTGCTCCGCTCACTCTGCCCATGCCTTGCACGAGGCTGCTGATCTATTTCCTTTTCCTTGTACCACCTCCTTCCTGTCCTCACGCAAAGAGTGATGGTACATGTAGTTCGGTTTTGTCCAGCATAGTCCACAATGTCTCTGTCTCCCTCTGGTGGCAGCAATAGTTCAATGCACCAGAATACAGTGTTTTTTAAAGCAGCGCTACATATGTTTACACAATAGGTATAAAAAAATAAATAACGAAAGGTATTGACTAGGAATGTGCGTTTTGTTTTGTACTGATTCGTTTTTCTCCCGAAACGGGCCGATTCGTCCGACGTCCCGAACTGGACCGGCAACGAAATACACACCATCCGAAATATTTCCCGATACGAAACGAAAAAATTTTGTTATTTCATATGGACATGAAATTTGTAAAATCGCAAGTCATTTCCGTTCTATTCGCGATTTCAGTTCCGTTTTGGTTAATTTCGGACAACGTATTTTTGGATCGTTTCAAGTCTGTATCGGTTCCATTGCTGATTTCGTAATTTCGTATTGTCAGTCACTTTTTTCACTTGTTCCAGTGCTTTCTTTCTGCATCAATAATATATTTATTTAACATATTGAATTAGCTTTTCCCTAAATCCCCAGTCCAAGATATTGATATTTTATATGATTAAATAAAGTTGTGCAATGCATATTCATAAGAAAAAAAGGATCTTTCATAAAAAAAGATACGTCCGAAGGAATGAATCGGCAGAATTACTGTATCGACCGAAATATCAGAGCATCCGAAATACCATACGTCTAAAGTCAAAACTAAATGGACTCTTTGCGATGAAGAGAACAGACGATCTGAAAGACCAAAATTCACCAATTTCACGAAACAAAAATCAATATGAAACAACGAGCCAAATTGAAACGAGCCAAAACAAAAATTTATTTTTAATTTTTTTATTTATATTTTTATTTTTTACACTTTCTTTTAATTTAACATGGTCATGTTTGGTATCATTGGAAAGGCCATGCTCCGGCCATTCCAACGATACCAAGTATTAACCCCTACTAGATAGGGGGCTCATTGTGACCCCATAGGAGGCAGCTAGGGGTTAACTCCCGAACTGACGTCATTGCTCTATGCGCAATGATGCCAGGAGTCAGGGGGAGATCCAGGAAGCTTGGCCGACATCCAAGATGTCGGCCAGCTCCGGGGGGGACCGCGTTCCGGTGTCTGTTGGCGCTGAATCGCAAACCAGCACCCAAGGGGTTAAAGGCAACCACCACTTGGAAGGGCAGGCTGTGCCCTTCCAAGCTGTGCCTTCCTTTTTGCTGTGCCCCAAGCAGATCGGGAGGGAGAGAGGTCCAAAGACCTCCCCCTACCATTCAGGCACCTTCCCCGAACTGGCGGGGGGTACCTGGAAAAGACTTGCAGGGTCCCACCAGTGCAGGGAAAACACGCTGAACGGATCCGAAAAATTTATGAAAATCCACCAATAACCTGCCAATACGATCCTAAAATATCAGATCACTTTGAAAGGGCACAGAAAACCCACCGAAGGTACCTGACAATCTGCCACACACCCGCTGATTGAGTCCGAAAAAAATCTGACAATCCGCCGAACACATCACCGACCAGCCGTCGGAAAAAGCCGACAAGACAACGAACAGGGTAAAAAAAAAAAAAAAGATTGAAACTTTCAAAATTTTAAAGTCCTATGAATAATAATAAAAGGTATTTAAAAAAAAAGGAAAAATTTTGCCGCGAAAATCACGAAAAATGCCTAGAAAATTCTAAAAATAAATAAATAAAGAGTCTTTTTGCTGCAAATTAAAAGAATAAATGGTTTAATAGATATTGAATAAAATCAGGAATATTTTTAACCACTTGGCTGCTAAGGACGCGCTCAGCAGTCCAACCAAGTGGTTCTCCTGTGCTATGGACTCGCTGAGCGCATCCTAGCACAGAAGGCAGTGATCGGCTGGTAATTCGGACGATCGCTGCAGCCCCCCGGTGCGGACTGACATCTTTGATGTCAGCCCAGCCTCCGGGACTCCGGCGGGATGACGCTATTCCTGCCCGCCGGGGTCCCGGAGGCTGGGCTGACATCAAAGATGTCAGTCCGCACCGGGGGGCTGCAGCGATCGTCCGAATTACCAGCCGATCACTGCCTTCTGGGCTAGTATGCGCTCAGCGAGTCCATAGCACAGGAGAACCACTTGGTTGGACTAGCTGAGCGCGTCCTTAGCAGCCAGGTGGTTAAAAATATTCCTGATTTTATTCAATATCTATTAAACCATTTATTCTTTTAATTTGCAGCAAAAAGACTCTTTATTTATTTATTTTTAGAATTTTCTAGGCATTGTTCGTGATTTTCTCTGCAAAATTTTTTTTTTTTTTAAATACCTTTTATTATTATTCATAGGACTTTAAAATTTTGAAAGTTTCAATCTTTTTTTTTTTTTTTACCCTGTTCGTTGTCTTGTCGGCTTTTTCCGAGGGCTGGTCGGTGATGTGTTCGGCGGATTGTCAGATTTTTTTCGGACTCAATCAGCGGGTGTGTGGCAGATTGTCAGGTACCTTCGGTGGGTTTTCTGTGCCCTTTCAAAGTGATCTGATATTTTAGGATCGTATTGGCAGGTTATTGGTGGATTTTCATAAATTTTTCGGATCCGTTCAGCGTGTTTTCCCTGCACTGGTGGGACCCTGCAGTGAATTCAGCATTCACCGCAGGGTTGTGGAATGTGAAAGCACCGAAATGTCTGTGCTCTCTGAATAACCCCTTATATGTGTGAGAGTCTTTGAGCAGATAACCTTAATCTTTTACCCCATAGAATAGTCTATATCTATACTATAAAACAATGAGGGCTGGCGTGTCCGTCGCCAAAACCCTACTGCGCATGCACACGCAACCTGCGGCAGTTGGCTGCGTGCGCATCCAACGGCCGCGGCACGCGCACAGCCGGCGTGCGAGAGGGACAAAACAAATCCGATCCATTGGAGAGGCGCACAGCACAGCGCCTCTCCAATGGATCGGATTTGTTTTCTGCATCTCCTCCGTGCCTGGCCTCCATCTCCTCCACGCCTGGCCTCCATCTCCTCCGTGCCCGGCCTGCATCTCCTCCGTGCCCGGCCTGCCATATTACCAGTCTGCCATGCCTGCCATGCACAATACCAGTCTGCCATGCAAAATACCAGTCTGCCATGCACAATACCAGTCTGCCATGCATATTACCAGTTCCCAGCCATATTACCAGTCTGCCATGCACAATACCAGTCTGCCATGCATATTACCAGTTCCCAGCCATATTACCAGTCTGCCATGCACATTACCAGTCTGCCATGCATATTACCAGTCTGCCATGCATATTACCAGTCTGCCATGCACAATACCAGTTCCCAGCCATATTACCAGTCTGCCATGCATATTACCAGTCTGCCATGCACAATACCAGTCTGCCATGCATATTACCAGTCTGCCATGCACAATACCAGTCTGCCATGCATATTACCAGTCTGCCATGCATATTACCAGTTCCCAGCCATATTACCAGTCTGCCATGCACAATACCAGTCTGCCATGCACAATACCAGCCTGCCATGCACATTACCAGTCTGCCATGCACAATACCAGTTCCCAGCCATATTACCAGTCTGCCATGCATATTACCAGTCTGCCATGCACAATACCAGTCTGCCATGCATATTACCAGTCTGCCATGCACAATATCAGTCTGCCATGCATATTACCAGTCTGCCATGCACAATACCAGTCTGCCATGCATATTACCAGTCTGCCATGTACAATACCAGTTCCCAGCCATATTACCAGTCTGCCATGCATATTACCAGTCTGCCATGCACAATACCAGTCTGCCATGCATATTACCAGTCTTCCATGCACATTACCAGTCTGCCATGCACAATACCAGTTCCCAGCCATATTACCAGTCTGCCATGCACAATACCAGTCTGCCATGCACAATACCAGTCTGCCAGACATATTACCAGTCTGCCAGACATATTACCAGTTCGCCAGCCATATTACCAGTTCGCCAGCCATATTACCAGTCTGCCAGCCATATTACCAGTCTGCCATGCACAATGCCAGTCTGCCAGCCATAATGCCAGTCTGCCAGCCATAATACCAGTGTCTCATAATACCAGTGTGCCTAAATACCAGCCTGCCATGCCATACATACCATGTGCCATTAAATATACGCATAATGTATACGCTACAAAAAAAATGCCCGCCCAAGCCCAACACAATCTAAGGGGCCCCATGAGTTTACAATCTAAGGGGCCCCATGAGCTTACATTCTAAGGGGCCCCATGAGCTTACAATCTAAGCGGCCCCATGAGTTTACAATCTAAGGGGCCACATGAGCTTACAATCTAAGGGGTCCCAGGAGTTTACAATCTGAGGGGTCCCACAACTTTACAATCAGAGGGTCCGGTTCCCGTGAGCTTACAATCTAAGAGGGAAGAGGAACCTACTCTAATATATAAATTCCTTTGTAATGCGCTGTCAGCTGTGCGCGCACCCATCACAGCTGCTCAGTCGGCCCTCCTGTTGCGGATGGGATGGCGATGGACGCGTTACAAACGTATTTATATAGAGAGATACTCTTGGATAGGACATTGAAAAAAACTATGTGGACTTGAATTCTGACCTGGCGACAACAACAATAGACTGCCCTCTGGGCAGGCTTTCCACCTAGTTATATATAAAGGATAGTCTTTTTATATATATAAAGGATATCCAGATGCATACGAAGACTGCAAAAAAATTCTTTATTAGATAGATCGACGTTTCAGTCCCATCCGGGACTTTTCCCAAGATCTTAAGAAAAGTCCCTGATGGGACTGAAACATCGTTCTATCTAATAAAGAATTTTTTTCCAGTCTTCGTGTACATCTGGACATCCTTTGTGTATATATATATATATATTATATATATTCTGTATAGTGGATGCCACATTTTAAGGCTATATTACATCACTGACCTCAAATTACCAACGCACAGAAGAGAATGGTTTGCACACAAGTACCTTGCAGACAGCTCTGAGTAACCTTTACAGCTTATTTCTTATAGTAATAGAATTCTAAATACATCTGAGACATCCGATTGTTCTAAATAAACAGCTGTGGATATATTAGATTTCCTTTCCTTGTGTATGATAGACCTTTCATGCTGTAGTGGAAAAATACAATTTATTAATGAACTAAAACGAAATTAAATTGTCTATTTTTTGCATTTATTCAGACCAGGTATTTATTTAAATATTATGGTACTGTTCACACTAAAGTCCTCTACATGCCCACAGGCATTAATATTTGCTATGTTTTCATAATTATATCTGATATACCACATCTGGTTTACCTTTCAATTGATTTAGGTGATCTAGGGAACCGCCACCATAGTTTCCCATACTTTTCATCATTCTTTCCACTGTAGTTTCTGCTGACGTTGTTCAGTGTAGTTCTCAGCGTATGAGTCAATGGGATGTCCACTAGTGTTTCTACCATAGTTTTTGACCCAGTAATGTAGCAAAGATTTCACCATAGTTTTCACCGGTGTTTCTGTCTAAGTTGACCTGCATAGTTTTTCACTGTTGTTGACTGCAGTTTGTATAAGAGGTCTATGGAGATTGCCACTTTAACCACTTAAGGACCAAGGGTCTTTAAGGTCAATGCATTTATGACGTAACAGTTACGTCATTGGTACTTAAGGGGTTAAAATCATTGAAATATATACATGTAGAGGAGGGCAACTGTAGAAGCCTGCACTGGTAATAGGGAAAACATGTTATTTTACTTGTTGTTTTATTACTGTTATGTTTCTACACAATTAAGTTTACTTTAACTTAACTATTGAGAAGAGTTTCATTATTCCTGTTGTGAGGGCAGCTTTTTCATGGGTTGTGCCCAGTAAAACAACTCAAACGCTCAATATCGGAGAGCCAAATTTCAGCTCTATATCATGAATTCATACCTTATGATTTACAATTTGCTCTGAGGTATTTAACTGGGAAAACTACACTATTGTTTGAAATATTTCCGTTATATTTCAAATAAATGTTGCTGAAGAATACTTGAAAAGAAATGTCATGGTTTCCTGTACCAAAGCTTTTGATGGAATTCTGTACATTGTTACACTATGTTTTATTTATATCTATTATATTTATTATTAGGATATCTGTTAAACAACAAAAAAAGAATTTGATGTTGCCATCAAATTGATTCCCAGTATACATGTATCTGTATTTGTTCTCTTTGTTTTCACTGGTGCACTTATCCACTTTGTGCAAGCTGCTTTTGTATGGTGTCCTTTTTGGAAGAGGGATTTACTTTTGGGGTGAAAGTGAACGTGATTCAGAAACAAATTCTTTATTTTTCATCCTGAGCTCTAGCACATTTTTTTAGTCACACTCTGGTATGTATGCACATATACAGACAGATATAAACCAAAAAAGTCTGTTTATAGCACCCTAAAGTGCAAATTCATGAAATATAAACTGTGAAGAGAACCAGGAACCTGCAAAACAAAGAATATACTCCATGTAGAGAAATTCCAGACACCTGGATAATTATATCTCAAGTGAAAAGCCATGCAGCTTCTATGATAGATACCTTGTATGTTGAGACAGTGATCCTATACCATTCCATCATAACACACAGAGAGCCTGGAAACCTATATGAAGTATACCTGATGTGGAGCGCCAGTGTGCTGTGTAAAATGTGTAACTTTCAGAGTCATGACGAGCCACCAAGATATAATGATCCATTATTAGAAGATACAGGTAGTATGCGTGTATTTATTTATTGATGAAGAGGGGAAGTATGTTTTATAGAGTTTATCTGATCTCTATTCCAACTACAGAGGTGATAGGGACACATTAACACAAAACAAATTAAATTATGTAACCTGTAAAGTCTTAGTGCTCAATATTACCAGTCCAGTTATGAGCGAACTTGTAATTGTACGGGAGCCCCAATATTACCCATCAGTGTCACATGAGGCCTCAGGCGCCACCACTGTTATTCCCTTCTGGAGTCCATAGGACTATAGAGACCATGGAGACTCTCACACCCTCCTCCTCACTTTGGATTTAGAGTTAGGTGTTTTTTTTTTTGTAATTTCAATGTTAAATTAATTGCAGGATGCAAAATCAATTATCATCAAGTTTAGTGAGACAATATTTTTTATTTGCCCACAATTTAATAACAGATCTTCTGAGTCTTGAACTGCTTTTATATAGTTTATAGTTGTTCAACGTTATAGCAGTTGGCAAATGTAGAAGCAAAAAGCATGATTACAGGGGACAGAAAAGCCTTGGTTAGCTGTTACAGATTTTTACTGGATAAGGATAACTTTGCTTCTCAAAAAACAAAAGGATATTTCCTTCTTTAACCCCTTCACTACCAAGTGATTTTCCAAAAAACATTGTCAGAAACCAGTGGTTTTTTGAAAAATTATTTAAAATTAATTTTAAAGTAATAAATAATTGAGTTTATACCTATTTTATATCTTAATGTAAACAGCATATTTCTAGCCAGTAGATGGTGCCATCTACTGTCAAATTGAGTTTGAGGTTTGAGCGGCTGGTCTATTTTCTTCTATGTCTCCTGCATTGGCTGCTGAAAGCCCTATATTTCAGAGCTTTAAGCAGCTGATTTTTCAGTTTTAGCTCTTTGGGCATTATGCCCACAGGGCTAAAACCTTAGGGACACCTTCTGACAGCTGGCCAGCACCCGCTGATTAGGCTATAGGACTCGCCAGATGGCCGGCTGCCCTCCCTCTTCAGTCGGCCTAGGCTGCCTTGACGTGCGGTTGGCTATGTCGGCCGGCTGACCGGCAAGGGAGGCTAGTGGCCGACCGGGCAAACGCCCGACTTGCCCGATGGCCAGTTCAGGCCTGGAAGAGACTGGTGGCCATTCAAGTAAACCAAAACCTCTGACTGGGTTTTGTTTCGCATGGAGCTACAGTGGTAAGCGTAAATGACAACTTTTTTCTTGTTATGTTTCATGCATGAATTGGCTGTATACTTCTGGTTGACACATCCGCCCTGGTAGGGAATACGCGTGAAACTGTTTTTTCTGCATATGTATATTTTGCTGTATCCCCATCCAGGTCATTTTGCTGCTGCCTGTTTCCGTGTTTTCTTTTTAATCCCGAAGTAGAATTGCTCCTGTTGAGGGTATAAATATAAACCCAGCATGATGATATGTGGTTGCTTAGAAAGCAGCTCTTGGTTTCAGTAGGTTAGGACCCATCTGACCCAGAGGTGCTGGAAAGTGGCTTACACTTTACTGGCCATTCAAGTAAACCAAAACCGCTGATTGTGTTTCGTTTCGCATTAAGCTACAGTGGTAAGCGGAAATTACAACCTTTTATCTTGTTTGTTTATATAAGCTGCATTACATTTATTTACTGCATTAGCCAGTTCTTATATGGTACTGTAAGTATTGCTGCAGGGAAACTTTACAAAATGGTTAAAAAAAAAAACAGAAAAAAATTGAATCATCTGCATTTTGTTGCAGATCAATTAATATTCGCACCTTAAAGTCAGGTGGTTTAGATAAAATGTCTCTAACCACAAAATATAAGGCATTCTCTTCTGTTGAAAAGATTGCAGCTGCCAGCTTCAAACAGATATAAAAATAAAACGAATGGGCTTTTAGATTCAATTCCCTTTATTCATGTGATGGTGAAGACTGAATTCATTGCGTGGAAAACCTATTCTTCAAACATAACATGTAACCTTAATAATGTTTGATGGAGTTAATATAATGCAAAAAAAAATAATGAGACATGAGAAGGAGCCAAATAAGAGAATGTGGTTTAGCAAATACACTTATTTCCATAATTACATTCCTTTATTGGAGAATGATCAATAGGGAATAGGCTAAGAGACCAAGATATACTTGTAGAAGGAATAAAGCGCTCTTTTCAAATAATAACCTTTTAAACCACAAAAGAGCTAACTCATTAAAGCATGGCTATTGCAAAATTGTTACTAATTTTAATACTGTATCAAATTCACTTTACATCACGTTTGTTAACAATCAGCTCTCATTTAGTCTTGTTTTTAGAATACTGGGAAAAAAACAGATTTCAAAGTTTCTGCATCTACTAGTTAAATCTGCCATTGCTAAAACTTAGAATATTATACACGAAAAAACAGCAAATAATAGGTCCAGGAATAAGTCAAGCGAGATAATTCAGTTGATTAATGTATCAAATGTAGTACCTTCCAGATGTCAAATTTAAATGCAGCTTTTTCCCCAAGAATATTTCAGCCTTTCTATCTTGAAGGTACTTTTTTTTAATTCTCATTAGCATTATTCTAATGATATCATTACTATAAAACAAATCTATCTTGGTATATTTGGTAAATTTACATGTTTAATAGGCATTACTATAGCAAAAGGTAAAATCAATAGATGAAATAAATATCAACGCTTGAAAGAATTTTCTATCAAAAAATGTATGCATCAAGACAATGTGAAACAACTGTAGAAAATAAAAATAACATCAGGACTGCGGTGGGCTGATGTGCAGGTTTTTTGGTTTCCTAATTCATTGAAACATTTTTAGTGGTAGGCTTAAATCTCATTGAAATGTTTTATTAGTTTGCACACATCTGTGAAATTGGGTTTCGATTCAATTTGGGATTTAAACTTAAATGTTCCCAGTTTAGGAACATTACTTAAAAGTGTTTCAAGTTTTTCTCTTTGTTTTGTGGAATTCTTTTCAGATAATAAAATGAATGGAATTGAAATACAACTAACAAATAGCCGATTAGTTGAAATGCACATTGCACGATTGTAAATATTAGTCAAAATGTACTTCTTTTTATATAAGTTTACATAAAATACATAAATATCACGCACTGCTGTGCAATAAAAGGGGGGGAATAGTTAATTTGATAGAAGTAAATTAATATAAATAATATATAAACAATGTATAGGAAGGCAGCAACTAAATAAAATACTATAATAGTAAAAATAATAGTGCAGAGTGTACTAACAGAAATTACAATGCATGTTGCCATCTATCTTCAAGGAGTAAATCCCCTATTACTTGGACGTTGGTGAAAATGGGATATGCTACTTCTTGTTATATGTTCCCTTGAGTAAGAAATGGACCAGCCACATGCCAAAATATGCTTTTAATAATACAAATAATAAAAAACAAAAACCTATGGCCCCTCTTAATGTTTTGTCCTAAAAACAACTTTCTTATGGTTTTATACATTAGTCGTGACCTTTACTTTTCATTTTTTACTTTTATTGGCAATTTAAACTTTCCGCCAATTTAGGGTTCTCCAATCAAACTGAGCCATATATAGTGTATACCCAAGCTTGGTTGGTAATGGAGAGTCACAAGAGCAAATATATCGTTGCAAGTCTTCAAAGCTCCCTGATTCCAATCCAGATACAAATTGGCTCATTATATTAGAAACATAGAAACATAGAAAAATGTCGGCAGATAAGAACCTTTCGGCCCATCTAGTCTGCCCAATTACATGGATACTTAACCTGGATTTATCTTTTGTTTAGGATAGCCTTATGCCTATCCCATGCTTGCTTAAATTCAATTACTGTTTTGGCCTCTACCACTTCAACTGGAAGACTGTTCCACTGTATCCTCTCAGTAAAATAATGCTTCCTGATGTTACTTTTAAACCTTTGCCCCTCTAATCTAAGACTATGTCCTCTTGTTTTGCTACTTTGTTTCCTTTTAAATATACCCCCTTCCTCTACCTTGTGGATTCCCTTTACGTATTTCAATGTTTCTATCATATCTCCTCTGTCTCGTCTTTTTTCCAAGCTGTACATGTTAAGATCATTAAGCCTTTCGTGGTAACTTTTCTCCTTCAAGCCGCACACCATTTTAGTAGCCCTTCTCTGAACTCTCTCTAAGATGTCTATATCCTTCTGGAGATACGGTCTCCAGTACTGCACACAGTACTCCAAGTGAGGTCTCACCAGTGCTCTGTACAGTGGCATGAGCACTTCCCTTTTCCTATTTCAGAGCCATAACAAAATCGCAGCAGGGGATCTATATGCCACTGCTGGCATTCTGACCTGGAATCCATACTGGTCTTGGTTGCCCTGTGGAAGGTTGCAAAACCACATTCCTGTGGATCTATTTGTTCTTCATGTTCTTTTCTTTATGGCAACAGGAATTTTTACTATGGGATGAGTGGTAGGTTTTTAATATGTATTTGTTTGTGATGTCAAGTGATTTTGCATTTGTAAGTGTTAGTTTGTGGGTGTCACTATATTTTTTGGTGCATCACTGAATAACTATCGACTGGGCATTGTTCCTTATTCACTGGCTCACTTTACATTGTCCTTCCTGTACAAAGTATAGGAAAAGTAAATGTACAGTAGTCTGCCATACAAGCTGGGGAGCTATTATCATTTTCAAGTGGAGCTCATAAATATTAATGGACAACCTGGAATCAGGCCCATAGTGTTTTATCTTTAATTATAAAAACATGGTGGATTTCTTATTCATATTTTAATTCTGATGTTTAATATTGTTACTTTATTTCATTATAATTTTGAAGCCTTAGGTTTAGTTCTCTGTATTGGAGGAGATCTATCGACAGATTTTTTTTTTATATAAACGAACGTGTCATCCGTAGGTTCGTTTTTCCTATTCAAATTGGAGCCCGGGTTTGTTTTGTAAGTTCAGCCCAGATATAGATGATATGGCTGGATTCTGAGGTCACCCCATCTCATCCTAATGCTAGATCCACCCTCGGTGTGTGTGTGTGTGTGTGTGTACATTTACTTGTGGCATCCTCTGCACAAACTCGTTCTTGAGAAAGTAATTTCCTTTTGGGACAAAACGCGTCAAGCAGTTGAATGATGAAGAAATCCACTATCCCAGTTAAACGTTTAGTCAGTTTCAGGCACAGCCAGGAAGAAGATGCTACATACAAAATGTTAACACCTTTGTTTAAGGCATTCATATGAGAACTTACCTGTGTACTATCATCATTGGAGGTATCTAGCTGCCAACTAACATAAAGGAGGGCATCTGTCCATTAACACCCAGCAGCATCAGAGACTGTGTGGTCTATGCTATTACAAAATTACTTTTAGTTGCTTATTCCTTTTATGTTCACTTTTATAATATACATATTTATGAAACAGTATTACACAACTGATGTTATTTTTTCTATTGCCTTCTTTGCCTTTTCCTTCTTTGTGACATCTTATGTTTTTTGATCTGATATCATATTTGTCATTTGGCTGGAGCTGTATTTGTTATACATAAGGTACCCATTTAAATGCTGCTCCCACTTTTTTATTTGGTGTTAGAGCTTCTTATTGGTTTAATTATCTCACGTATCAAGATTCATTTTGGTTTTATGCTGGTGAGCGTATTCTTGTGCACTATTTACAGTCTACATTTGGTTGGGTATAAGGACTATTGAGGCTGCCTGTTTTGATGTAAATTTTAAATATCGTTTTTTTTAATTTAACCCCATAGTGACCAGGCGGTTTTACCATTGTCAGTCCGAATGTATTCACTGCTGTTTTTACATTTCTGCGCTGTTTGTGTTTAGCTCTAATTTTCCTCTTACTCGTTTATGGAACCCACACATATTATATACCTTTTTTCTTGACATTAAATGGACTTTCTAAAGATACCATTATTTTTTTCATGTTGTATAATTTACTATAAAGAATTTATGAAATATCATACACCAAAAAATACACCTTTTCAAACTTTGATCCCCAAAATCTACAACTGCCAAAAAAGACCCCAGCTTAGGCTAGGGTCAGACGAACGCATTTTTCGCGTCGACCGTGGAAAAGTGCGGTCGAACGAACGGACATATTTTTTCCCGGAATACGCGATAGCGGTCATACGATGCGCCTTTTCGTCCGTGATTTTGTACGGATCATCAATAAAACACTTTTTGTGTCTGGACGTTATGTTGGCCGGACATTAGCAGCGTCTGAAGTCTCCCAATCACGCAAACACGCCGCTATGCGGCCGCAGCGCACTCTGTACGTCAGTAGTAGCGGTTTGACGTTCTCGAAAAAATGCGTTCGTTTGCCACTTGCGTTGCGCGGACGAACTTTCGTGCGGCCGTACTTCGTGTGTTCCCCGGCATTGGACGTCATTTGCTGCTAGCACGGCCGTGATTTTGTGCGGCTAAACGCACGTTAAAACTGCGTTCGTCTGACCCTAGCCTAAATAGTTTCTAAATTTTGTCCTGAATTTAGAAATACCCAATTTTTTACATGTTTTTGCTTTCTAACCCCTTCACTGCTGAGCCTATAATCTTTGTGTGCTGAGCTTATTTTGACTGTTTTGTGCTCATCATGTTTACACGCAATTTGTAGGCCTGTTTTATTATACATAATAATATTTTTATTTTATTTACACCTATCCTGGTCATATTTGTTATCACTGGAAAGGCCATGCTCTGGCCTTTCCAATGATACCAAACAGGACCTTCTAGCTGCCAAGGATTGGGAGATACAAGAGTCCAAAGGACCCCATATCTACACTTGACCTTTCCAGTGACGCCTCTCTCTTTTTTTTTATTCCTGGCCGTTCAGGAGTGTTAGGGGTCGAAAGGACCCCCTGCCCTTTTAGGCACTCTCCCAGGTGTGTTGAAGGGGCACCTGAAACCAACGTCATTGCGCACAGCGATGATGTTAGTGAGATGGCTGGGGTCCCTAAAATTGGAGGTCTGATTTCAAGGAAGTCAGACCACCATGGGACCCCTGCCAGAGAGGTAAGTATAGGGAGGGAGGGGGGTTAGAGGACCATTACATACAGAGTACATCCTTGGTCCTTAACAGACTATTTTTCCAGGTTGTACCCTGTACGTCATTGGTCCATATGGGGTTAACCTCTTCACGCCCAAAAATTGAGCCAACTCAATCTTGCATTGTAATACAATGAAAGGCTTTCAGTAGCATAAGAGAAAGCTCATTTGCACACCTTTTTAAAGCAATATTGGTGTGCCCCTTGTGGAGGAACTAAATCCAATGTTTTATCTATTTCCAAGCCCCTGGAGAAACATAAAACAAGCTGCAAATAGCAGCCCCAAATTTCACTGTAACAAAAGGTTCAAACACTGTTCTGCACATTCCAGCAGCCAGGGAGAGGGTAGACTACAATGAGAGCTACAGCGTCACTCACTGCTGTACGTGGATAAGATTGATGGGGTTTTATTGACTGAAAATCCCTGTACCCTACAGATACTGTAACGAGCACCACACAGGAGTAGCGAGGTTGATATCTTTTTGGACAGAAATACCTGCTTGATTTTTACCAAAAACTCGGTATTAACAGACTTGTACTCCAAAGCCAAGGAGCTCCAAAGAACAACTGATTTGCCACTAAGTTCCAAAGGTTTCAAGACCAACGGACAACTTAGAGCACCTTCAGAAACACAATGATTTACTTGACAGTCAATGAATTGTTCAGACTGCGGGGCAGTCAACAAATGTACATATTTAGTGTTATCTGATAAATTTGAGCGGGTAAGAAGTACCTTACAATTATCAGAGGTGGTTGACACACATGTGGGTATACAGTTGGTACAGACCTGGGTATATTTAGTGGTTAGGATGCAATTATCATAAGCGGTATATAAGCAGTAATTCTTTACTGCGATTTGCACATATGCTCTTAGCAATGAAACATACACCTTGGGTCTTAAATAGTAACCAGGCAAGGCCACACATGATACCCCAGAGCGAGATGGGAATAATCCCAGATAGCGAGTGAAAGCCCCAGCAGCAAACATAGGGTTAATCCACCAATGCCCAATACTAGCAATTGCTAATGGTGGAAGCAACAGAATGGTCAGAAACAAGCCGGGTCAAAATCAGGAGCAGGAATCGTAGACAGAAATGGGTCGGCAACTAAATCAGCAATGAGAAATAAGCTTAGCGATGCAGGAACAGAACTCCACGTCAGGGCCCTGCTTTAAACCCTGCGGCTCCTCGTGACCATGCCAAGCCCCGCCCTCTCAGAGGCCGCTTGGTCAGTACAAGGTGCTGGCAAATAACCATCCAGTGGCACCGAACTATGCCCTGACCCCCCGGGCAACACAGCAGGGGCTGAGGATGTAACAGATACAAGGTGTTACTGTAATTTCCATACACGGGCATTATGCAGGTATATACAGATATTATTTTTATATTCTAATGATATTTTTGGTAGCTGCATTGCTGATAATCTCATTATGATCACTATAAAATCACCAGACGCAGGAGATCTGACCATTTTATTATCTGTCTGCATCACATTTACTGGACCTACAACAAAGGCTATTTCTGCCTGTAAGCTAATAATGCAGACCTCCTGTGACATTGTGTAACATAAGAGACATCATCTTGGGTTTAGAACCTTTCATTTCAACAATATTTCTATAAAATATAAACAAATACATGAAAAATTTAATCTGAGCAGATTTACAATATATACATTTTTTACCTATCTTACTACGACAATTTCTTTGGAAAGTTTACCCTATATTTAACTCTTAATATCGCATCCCATGTTTCAAATAAATGTTATGATAATTTTTTCCCAACAAAAATATCTTGGTATTGAATGGGGCTAAATATTTTTGTTGTCATTTTTACAAAGTAAAGCATTGTACAATATTAGCATATTGTGCCTTTCAAAGTGATATTGTAAGACTATATGAAATAGGTGTAGCGCTGCTTTAAAAATGTGCTCTGGTGCAATGAACTGTTGATACAACTAGAGGGAGACAGAGACATTGTGGACTATGCTGGACAAAAACGAACTCCATCTACCATCACCCTTTGCGTGAGGACAGGAAGTGGGTGGTACAAAGAGGAGGAAAGAGATCAGCAGCCTCATGCAAGGCATGGGAGTGTGAGCAGAGCCATGAGAGACGTAGGACGCACGCTGGGGCTGTTAGGGATTGAAACCAGGCTGGAGTGTGGATGTTGCTACAGTCTTGTTGGCCATCATGCTGTTACCTATATACCTAGCCTGGAGCGTTGACAGAACAGAGCAAGCAGCGAGAGAAAGCAGTCGCAGGTGACACTTCTGGGATCCTGGCAGAGTTGGAGCGCAGAGAGATGGCGGCATCCATGGTTGCAGTGTTCGGAGAGAGAGTGTGCATCGGCCGGCTGTGTATTAAGCTGAACCGTTCTTAACAAAGGTGCGGTTTGGGAGAAGAAGGACAACATGTGAGGAGAGGCTGCAAACCGGAGGGGAGTGCTGGCGGCCTATGTGTTCGTGTTCTGGCAGAGGAGAACCAGATCGGGAGTGCAGGCGTTAACAGCATCAGGTTCCAAGTGGCAGCGAGGACAGATCCTCTTGATAGAGATCCCTTTCTCCAGCGTTCATCAATCCAGGACAAGCGCTTACACCGGATGGGTGAGAAGGCTTCGGCCTGGTGAAAACGCAGAACATTGCGCACTTGTTTATTTGTTTTAAGGGCCCCAACGGTGACCAGTCAAAGATTATTTTGTTTCATTCACTGGCCAGTTGAACACAGTACCCGGGTACCCTAGACAACACACATCTATATTTTTGAGCTATTTTTCACGGGACTTACACTCCAGAACTGAGGGGGTTAACCGGTTTCTTTTACCACCGCGTGTTTGTCCCGCGTTACGAATTCTTGTTACTCAAATACCATATATGCGTATTATATGCTACTTTATTGGGGTCAGTAAAGAATATAATATAGAAAAATCCACAACATTGCTGGTGTATAGTTATTTCCTAGTGCGGTGAGACTATCCCGAGGTTTATTCAGCGACTCCTCCGGAGGTGAGCGCTACATAGGCATAAGAACAGCATGTTACATTGATAAGATAAACATGCTGTAAATAAAAAAATTACGGCAAACTATATAATGTATAATGAAGTCGGTATTGGCTATATCGAATGGTACATGTTTCAGTAATGTGATCTCAAAGGCACAAAGAGAAAAAGAAACAATGTATGGATGCAGGGATATAAAATTGTAGAAGGATTAACAAGCTATTTTGTAGGACTGTAGGAACTCCAGCCACCAGTAGCATAACATCTGATATCGGTTATACTGTATTTATACTCAAGTGAAAAGTGCAAATCCTCCAATCGCCATATGGATTCCACCCTTTCCACTTATTCAGTTACAGAAGATGGGATCATGCTCATCCACTGCAAGGTGTGAGAGAATTAGCAGCTTTTAAGAGTACTATAGCGAGGGAGTGGTGGCAATATGTATTTATATTGCGTCTGTGGTGAAGCATTGAAAGTTGGGGTGAGGGATCTAAATTCAAGCCTGTGATGTCATTAATGTGAGAAAAGACCCCTCACCAAAATGGAGTTAACATTGCACAGTTCCAACATATGTTGGAATATGATGTCACTCTACCAATATAAATCAGTCTCTGAAGGGATTATTGTGCAATGTTTGAGGTGTTCAGTAACATTGAGATAGAAATTTATAGTTGCTTTCTATAATTGCCAGGCTGCTGGAGCATTTGGATCTGTTGACAAGAAATGCTCCCAACTCCTCTACTGTGGGGCTAACAGGTAAATCTCACTATACCATCTGATTGTAAATGAGGGGAGGTCCCGCATGGTGATAACACCAGCAGCACTAATCACTATGGTGTTATCAGCGCCAGGAGTCTATAAAACTACATGGAAACAGATGCAATCTCTTGCAGAGCTTGTGCAAATGAGATTCGGTCAGGGATGCGGAAGAATACTTGGAGGAACACTGAGAACTATTTGTGGACAGTTTTGTTTTTCTTAAGTTTCAATTGTATTTTAAAAAGATCAGTATAGTTACCCTGGTCAGGAATTTAATAATCTTGAGTCTCTAGTGTGTGAGAATTTAGAGAAACATTTTTTTTGTAAATAGATGACTCTACATCAAATATTTGTGATTTCAGTCACATGTAGAGCCTTATCACCTGGTGTGAACTAAAACATCATCGCTAAGGGAAAAATCTAGCACGAGTCGCTAAAAGGTAGCGTCTGACGACTCACCAACAGATCACCTTGTTCGCAGTAATCCGTATACAAGGTGGTTTAGCGCACGCTAGGGAAACGCGAAGACCTGGGCTGAGATCCGGTGCGAATGTGGTTGTGTAAAGTATAGAACTGTTGTTTTCCAGTGCAGAGTGCTGGGCCATAACTACCCTCTGCCATCACAAGCTTGTATAAATATAAACACATCCAGCGAAGAGCCCTCAATCCCCTGCATTATTAAAATCCTCAAAAGGTGGCCATATCATCCATGTTTTGATGCACACATATATTAAAGCTGATGGGCATTGCATGATAATTGCCACCCAACAGCATGTAGAATCATTACAATGCATTTAATAGATCCAAAAGGAAGGCCAGGTGAGCAACAATAATTTCCCTGCTGCAGTGTATAAATAATACATGTTTCAGGGCAAGACTTTCCATGTGTCCCTTTAAACATGGTCCACACGGTCACCCTAATAATCAACCGCTCACATACTATGAATAACCTCCAGCATAAAATGTTTAAAATTAGGCAATATATTAGAATTAGGATATATGTGGATAAAGGATACATATGTATCATAATAGAGCCTACTGCAACAGCAACGACATTGCTGACCAGATCCATTACTATGGTTTATGGGGGCAGAGAACACCTGCGCTGCATTCCTTTTAATTGGCTGTAAATTTGCCTGTTAATTTTGGGCGAGGATCTGTTTTTTGTGTTTTTTTGGAATTAAAACCAATGTTGAGTTTAAATTGCAAAGCAATTCCTGGATCTAATGATACCTCAATAGTAGGGACACATATTGCTATTTCATGCAGCGGGAAGCACAGGGAAAAGTGCTACCCTGCAGCATGTATAATTCATATCCTGCAGGAAGGAAGTCACCTGGGATTCATTTTTCATTTTGCTACCTGCATAATATGGATTATACATGCTGTAAGGTTGCATTTTTCATGCACTGCTCATCAGCATGAATAAATTATATATGTCTCTTTAAACATAGCTGGTATGGTCACCCTACTCAAAAGCGGTACGTTACAAATTTAGGAAAAAAATTGATAAAAGAAGAGAAGTATATTTGTCTATTTTAATTTTTCTATTCCTTTTTAATATAAAATAATTTAATTTAGTTTAAAATAATCTATTTGTTTTCTTTCTTTTTAATTATGAATCAATTAAAATAGGATGAATATTAAATTCAATAAGAACATATTTTGCTAAAAGTTTATTATAAAAACATCATTAAGCTACTGCTAAATAAAGCGTCTCATACTTGTTTCTATAATTACCTTCATATTTTAAAGAGAATGCTTGGCACTATTCCATATCCTTTTTGTAGCTTTCGCTGCAGACAATTGTTTATAAAGTCATTAAATACTGTTTATTGGTGTATATTAAATAAGAAGAATGAATGTTGCAAGTTATTAAATCATGTTACTCCCTTTTATTTTTTAAAAACTGGCTATTATTTCCTTTTTGAGATCCAAACACTTTGGTGAATGGATTTCAGTATTTTTCATTTCCTTTGTTTTATGTTCTCTTAGAAGATACAGTATCTCTCCTTTGCACCTGCCAGCTCCCATCCTGTGGCATATAGCATCTCTCTTCTTCAGCTGTCACGTTCCATCCTTTAACGTGTTACCAATTTCTACTCAATCTTCAACCTGTTTTGAATTGCTGACAGCTCCAATATTAGAACAATGTTGTTCACTTATCATTCTGGCAACAGCACAATACTTGTATGCCATCCAAACGACATCTAAAAAAATATACCCCATTCATGGTTGACATGGGGCAATGTGTACCAACCATACCCAACACAGTGTAATCAAAATGTTGGTACAAATGTGTGTACATACATACAAACATATCAATTTCTGCTGAACATTATGAAGAAGAAAAATTATAAATTAACCAAAAAGAGACTTTATGTTAGTACTCACAATATTAAATATTGTTTTCCTTTTTTGTATCTTGTCACAATTAGTGATTCTGATCATATGTTTTGGATTAATATTTATAAAGCAAACTGTAATTGATTATGACATATAAAATAGATGGAGCGAGATGATCTAAACCGCAATCAAAAAGGAATGTTCCTATGAGATTAGGCTGTCAAGTTTATAATGATGAATATATATTCATTTTCCAATAAAAGATTTGAGGGAAGCACTGTTTGTGTCTTCTAACCTATTAAATTTCAACAACCATCATTGAGGAATGGTCAATTTAAGAGATTGTGCTGTTCCAAGAATACATTTCTCAAAGTTTAGTTTGTACTGTGCTTTTCTGCTTTTTCATTAATTTGGGTGTGGAGGAGAAATTCATAAAGCACACTTCTATTGATGAAAAGTTGATATTTAGGATCATTGTTTATAAGGAGTTATGGGAAGACCAGTATGACACATGTACATAATAGTAAATTATACTAAGCTAGACATTACGGGCACTATCACCTGGCCCTCGCTAAAACTAGGATGCTAAGGGGAAAAATTAGCGATCGTTAATATCCTCTTTGTGTCCCGCATTCACCATCAGATGACAGGGCAGCTTTTGAGTTGTTTATCAGGCCAACCAGGCCACCAATGTAATGGGGTGTTGGAGGCTGTGACTGCTGCCAATTTTTTGATATGAGCTAATTGGACAGAGTGTGATGTACGTTCCCCGTATTCTTTTGCTTTCTTTTGCTTTATTACTGCCGCTGGGTCGAGAACTCGAGAGTGAAGGAGATGGAGTGATGAATGATGATGGACACTACGTATGCTCCTAGGCAGCTCTTGTGGATGATGTAGGTTCAAGTGAGACACGGAAGTTAAGATGGCACGCAGTATGCAACAGAAGCGATGGAAAATGGAATGTAAGGCACGACGCTACACCTATGAAGCAAATCATTTTTAAATAGAGGCAATCTATTGGACTAGGGGGTATAAATACAGTAATGCAAGTGTTAGTATTTAACACCGGCTGGGTGGAGTAGAGGTAACATCACTGCTCTGCGTGGAGAGAGCCTGTGGAGTCATGGGTTCGATCCCGATGAGCACCTCTCCAGTAAGTGTCCTTGGGCAAGACACCTAGCAGTACATACTCGCCATCCAGGACATACTTGAAAACTAGGGAAATCTCAATGTATCCTTCCTGGTAAAATCCTTTCTCAAAAAAAAAAAAAATAATCAACTGAAGAAGCCATAGGCACACAGACGAAATGCGTTTTGACTTTATTTGTTTTTAATAAATGGGGTTTTTTTGCACGTACCCCTCTGGATTGACTGCTGGCTTTATTTGAAGTTGTGCCTTGCTCCAAACAACTTCTGGGGGATCAGAATAAGTCTATTTTGGCTTCATCTAATGTGAGAACACATTTACCTTATTAGAAAATCTATTATCTGTATCAGTGTGCACTATTATTCGTCTTTTGGTTTTGAAGAATTAAGCTGAGGAGTGCAACATCGTTTGAACAGGCTGATGAATCGTCTGATAAATAACTCAAAAGCTGAAGATTGGTTGAGCCCCATACAAGCTCCTGTTTTGTGAGTGCACTCCTTTTTCTCAGATATCTATGTATGCTGCAGTATTATGCTATGTTATTTAAGTTTTTATTCATATAATTCACATACTACTATTGATACCATCAGTCCTCATATTGGAGATTCATTTTATTTTCCTTTCATATATATTCACCTGCTAATATGGTGCCACACCCAGTTTGAAATTGGATTGTTTAACAAAAGGTGCGTCGGTTTTTTTCTGCTGGTATGGAGAGCTTAGTTTATATTGCTAATTGGAGAATTATACCCCTGTGCTTATTGACAGGGTTTTTTGCTCTATACTCTACCTATCTCAAACTAGACTACCAATTGAATGACTGCTAACTGGATAATAGTGGGGGAACTACAATTGCAAAAAATGATCCTGGGACATGGGAAAATATAATCAATGTCACTGTAATTTTAAACCTTTCGCTGCTGAGGCATTTCACACCTCTGTGCTGAGGTCATTTTTACCGGTTTCGCTCATCATGTTTAACTGCGTTTTGAAGCCTTATATAATATGTCTGGGTCATATATTAAAATATCGTTCTTTCCGGCAGACTCGGCAGATTCATAATATGTCATTATTATATGTATACGTCATGTCCTGTCTGTATATTATAACAAAAAATGCAATAAAATTAGAATTTTCAATTTACAATGTGTAAAGTGTTTTTTTCACATTTTAACATGCGAGCATTTTGCGGTTATATTTTCTATGGGGTGCGCTTGTTAAAAAAAATTGAAATGGGGACTCGTTACATTTTTTTTGGGGGGAAATTTCTCTATTTTTAACAAACGCACTGCATACAAAAATCGTTAGTGCAGCATCATTGTTCACATTATAATTGAAATGGGAACAATATTGCTGCATTAACAAAATAAAAAAAAACTTGTTTATTTTTTTATAATTTTTGTTTTAAATATTTTTTTATTTTTATTTTTAATTGTTTTTTACAAAAAAACTTTTGACATGGTCAAATTTGATATCGTTGGAAAGGCCATGCTCTGGCCAATCCAACAATATAAAACATTAACCCCTAGCTGCCACGGATCGGGAGATAGGGGGTTCATTGGAACCCCCTATCTCCACCATTGGTGGCAGCTAGGGGTTAAATCCAGGACTGGCGTCATCGTGCTATACACGTTGATGCCAGTCCTCAGGGGGAGTTCCCGGAGGCTTGGCCGACATCCAAGATGTCAGCCAGCTCCGGGAGAGGATCACATCACGATCCGACGCTTTTCAGCGTTAAGGTCAGCCACCGTTTGGAAGGGCAGGCTGTGCCCTTCCAAACAGTGCCTGCCTTAACTTTGTGCCCCCCGGAGATTGAAGGACCTCTCCCCCTCCCTTTCAGGCACCTCCTCCGCACACGTGGGGGGGGGCCTGAATTAGATGTCATTGCGCCGCCGCAATGACATCTAATGGCTCCGCTGGCGTCCCGGAGTGCCGGGCTGACATCCAAGATGTCAGCCCGCACGGGGGGGGTCGCAGCAATCGCCCGGAATCCGGCCGATTGCTGCCTCCTGTGCATGGACGCGCTCAGCGCGTCCATAGCACAGGAGAACCACTTGGCTGGATGCTGAGCGCATCCATAGCAGCCAAGTGGTTAATAGATTTTCATCATACAGAACAGTTATATTTATTCTTTTTGCCCTTCGGTATTATTACTTTTAATCACTTTATTTTTTTTCATCTTCTAAATTGATTTAATATGTTTGCTGTTTGTGCATATGGTAAACCTTCTGTTACAATGTTTTTTAATTGATAATTAAATATGTTTTATATTCTACATCTCACACACAAGCAGTTCAGTAGTTACTCTGAGCAATTCTTCCATTGATATTGTAAAGTTAAGGGTTTTGTTCGTATTGTGCAAGACATGTAAGTTAGATGGCTCTACATTTAGAACCACTTTCTCAAGAGCTAATTAACACAGTTTATAAATATTTAATTTGTGAAATTTTAGTTATGGCAGCAGGAAATGTCTGATAAACCTCTCTTAAATTTACTAAAAGTATTACAGAATTTAAAATAGTTTGAGTCAGAATGCCTTCCACAGAACAGAAATGCTGCTATGCACAAAAATGTGTTTCTCCCATGAAAATAAAAAAATAGGATTAGTGTATATATACACACAAATGTATGACGTTAAATATGATAAGTTTATTACCCAGAAAAGACATGAATAATAATAAAAGACTGGTTCCAACCCAAGAACCTGAATAATAGGATCAAGTGGTGAGCACTTCAACAGTTTAAGTCTCACATTAAAGCATTTAACACAACTCCAGACTATACCAGTGGTGCATGCATGTATTGCTCCTCCATCAAGATGGACTTTCAATCAGAGAGACGCTCAAAGTCTGAACTACTTATGTTGTATCAGTACTCCATTGGAGGGGAATAGAAGGCAGCTGTTACATTTTCCCTGGTTTTGGCCGCGCCCCCTGGTGGTGAAGGGCCTCCATGTCTGTTTTCCCCTGTGGTGTGTCTGGCTGTGCTGGCTAGGGCTGATCTGGGGTTCTGTTGTGATCACCTGGTCTGGGGTCACATGGCCTAATCACACAGACCCACTCCCTATATATATCCCAGCAGCACAGAGCCTGGTTGACGATTTGTGGAGTTTGATGGTGGTTGTGTTCTGTTTTGTTCCTGAGTTGCTGCAAAGCATTCTAGTCTTGATTATTCTGCTTTTGACCTTGGTTGTATTTCTGACGTTCCTTTCCTGCCTGCTCCTGGTACTCTGCATTCTGATCTGTTGCCAACCTTTGCCTGCCTGACCATTCATATATGTTTCATGTTTCCTGTACCTTGTTTGTCTTAGTTTAGTATATTCTCCGAGGCCATTACAAGGACCTCTTTAGTGCAGGATTTTTGTATATTGTGCTAACCCTCGCTCTTCTTGTTCCCACTGCACTGAAATACTTTGTGAGGTATTCTCCCTAGTTGGAGGCCAACTAATGGACCTACCCCAGCTTAGTATTCCTTTAGTTCTTCTGGCCCTCCTGTCCCTTGTGTCCGTCTGGTTCCTGCATAGCCCTGACGTGGAATTCAGTTCCCGTGTCGCCAAGTCTGTCAGTTTGTGGACTGCCCTGCAGCCTGCACAATACATCTACTGTCATACATTGTTGCCAGATTACCATCCCGGTACTCCTATTCAAGTATTACAGACTTCGGTATTATTTGGTGTTTCTGAAGGTGCACTAAGTTGTCTTTTGGTCTGGAAACCATTTGAGCTTAGATGCAAATCAGTCCTGCTCTTATGCTCTTTGGCTTTGGAGTAAGCAGTCTGTATTATTGATCTGTCCTGTGTCAAGTCAGTAGCTCATCTGCCTAAAGGGCTACACTCCCTGTTCCAAGCCACCACGATGGCCCAAGCGGGTGCCAACCGTTACAGCAGCCTGATTGACGCGTTTTGCCTCTAGGACTTAGTTTTTCTCAAGATATTAAATCCTGGTACATATTTAATCCCTCTGTAGTAGTGAAGTCACACAGTTCACACATGGCTTGAAATGTTGCATATGAGAGAGACTAATAACAAACGAAAATTAAATCTCCCTCTCTTAAAGGTGATCTCTAGTAGGGATGAGCTGTTCGGTTCGATCAGTTTGGAGTTCGATTCGAACTTTGGCCGTTTGCAAGTTCGTGAACTTTGAACTTTTTGGCGTGTTTGGTTCGAGTTCGCAAAAAAAATTTGAAAAAAGTATAAAAAAATACAAAAAAATCTAGAAATAAAGAGACTCTTTACTGCAGAATATTATAAGCAATGGTTTATTAGATATTGAATTAAAAACGAATGTGTACATGCAAAGATTCTCACCTCTAAATGACCTGTGTTTTCAAACGGCATAAACAACAGGTGATTTTAGTCTGGTCTAAGGAATTTGATATATTGTATATATGTAGACTATACTGAGGGTGTGGTGTCTGCTTCTGAGTAGTGTTAATTTCTTTACTTAATCCTCTAATATGCTGCATTTCACTGCTGTGTGCTCAGCTCATTTTTACCGCTTTCACTCATCATGTTTAAACGCGATTTAAAGCCACAATTATTAAATGACCCAGACATATTAGATATCGTTCTTTCCGGCAGACTCCGCAGATTCATAATATATAATTTTTATATGTATACGTCATGTCCTGCCTGTATATTATGACAAAAAATGCAATAAAAATTTAATTTTTAATCATCTGCAGTGGGTAAAGTGTTTTTTTCACATTTTAGCACATGAGCGTTTGCGGTTATGTTTTCTATGGGGTGCGCTTGTACAAAAATTAGAAATGGGGACTTGTTACATTTTGTGGGGGGAATTACGTGATTTATAGCAAACGCACCCCATAGAAAAAAATCATTAGTGCATCATCGTTCATATTATAATTGAAATGTGAACAATATTGCTGCATTAATAAAAATAACACAAAAAAATACATGTTTTTCTTTTCTTTTTTATTTATTTTTACTTTATACCTGGTCATGTTGGGTATCATTCGAAAGGCCATGCTCAGGCCTTTCAATTGACACCCTCCATGACCCCCTAGCTGCCTGGAGATATTGGGTTTCAAATGAACCCCCTATCTCCACCAGGGGATTGGCCTGGGCAATATATTAAGATTCTTTTATTTCAGGAATAGTACCAGAGGATTGGAGAAAAGCTGACGTGGTCCCTATATTTAAGAAAGGTTTAAAATTTGTGCCTGGGAATTATAGACCTGTGAGCTTAACATCTGTGGCTGGGAAAGTATTTGAGGGTTACTAAGGGATAATATTCAGGAATTTATTGGGAGGTATAATGTAATTGGCAAAAATCAGCATGGTTTCATGAAACACAGATCATGTCAGACTAACCTAATTACGTTCTATGAGGAAGTAAGTAGAAGTATAGATCAGGGGGTCGCAGTGGATGTGATTTACTTAGATTTTGCCAAAGCTTTCGACACAGTTCCACACAAAAGGTTACTATTTAAATTAAGAAAAAATGGTCTAGATGAAAATACTTGTTCTTGGATAGAAAACTGGCTAAAAGATAGGGTACAGAGAGTGGTCATAAATGGTACATTTTCAAGATGGACACCAGTGGTAAGTGGTGTCCCTCAGGGGTCTGTTATAGGACCAATACTATTCAATTTATTTATAAATGACCTTGAGATAGGCATTGAAAGTCATGTATCAGTGTTTGCAGATGACACAAAGCTAGGAAAAGAATACAATGTGAGCAGGATGTTACTTCGCTGCAGAGGGATTTAGATAGATTGGGGACTGGGCACTTAAATGGCAGATGAAATTTAATCTAGATAAATGCAAAGTTATGCACTTTGGAGTGAAGAACACACAAGCAATTTATACCCTAAATGGTACGGAGTTAGGGAAATCCAAGCAGGAGAAGGATTTGGGAATAATCATAGACTTCAAACTAAGTAACAATGTGCAATGTCAAACAGCAGCCGCCAAGGCCAGCAAAGTACTGGCATGCATTAAAAGGGGAGTTCACTCACGGGATGAAAACATAATTTTGCCTCTGTATAAATCAATGGTCAGGCCGCACCTTGAATATGCCGTGTAATTTTGGGCACCTGTCTTAAAAAAAGATATTATATCGCTAGAAAAAGTGCAGAGAGGGGCAACTAAATTAATAAGGGGGATGGAAGGGTTAAGTTATGAGGAAAGATTAACAAGCTTAAACCTGTTTAGTTTAGAGAAAAGGCGCCTTAGAGGGGATCTGATAACCTTATATAAATATATACGGGGCCATTATCAACCATTGTCTGATAACCTATTCATTAACAGGACTATACACAGGACACGGGGTCATCCATTTAGACTGGAAGAAAGAAAATTTAGCTTAAAGCATAGGAAGGGTTATTTTACGGTGAGAACAATAAAGCTGTGGAATTCTCTGCCTGTTGAGGTGGTTGGGTCAGAGTCTGTACAGACTTTTAAAAAGCGACTGGATGACTTCCTGCAGACACAGAATATTAAGGGTTATAATATTTAATATGTGGGTAAAAGCTTCTTGATCCAAGGAGAAATCTGACTGCCATTCTGGGGTCAAGAAGGAATTTTTTCCCAGTATGTTGCATATTGGCGAGCATTTCAGACTGGGTTTTTGCCTTCTTTTGGATCAACAGCAGTAGGTTATGTGGGAGAGGCTGAACCCGATGGACGCATGTCTTTTTTCAGCCTATATAACTATGTAACTATGTAACTATATATATATATACGCATGATGTGAGCTGGCCTGGGCAATATATATATACGCATGATGTGAGCTGGCCTGGGCCTGGGCAATATATATACGCATGATGTGAGCTGGCCTGGGCAATATATATATACGCATGATGTGAGCTGGCCTGGGCAATATATATATATGCATGATGTGAGCTGGCCTGGGATATATATATACGCATGATGTGAGCTGGCCTGGGCCTGGGCAATATATATACGCATGATGTGAGCTGGCCTGGGCAATATATATATATGCATGATGTGAGCTGGCCTGGGCAATATATATATACACGCATGATGAAAATTTGCAAAGGATAAGGCACGCAAAGTGAAATTTTGATGTGTCTGACATTGAAACTTACGTAACAACGCTTATTTTTTTTTTCATTAATTTACATTTGTTCAATACAGTTAATTTTAATTTGTTTAATAGAGTTAATTTAAAATGGTATAAAACAGTTTATTTATATTTATTTTACCTTTACTATTGGTGCTTTTCAAACCTTTATTCTTAAATAAAAAGAAATTTAGCAGTTTCATGTTGTGTCGTTTTTTTGGGGGGGGGGTGCAAGTAGCTGGTCTTGCCTAGGGCGCAAAATAGTCTAGCACCGGCCCTGACCGCATGGTCCACCCCTGCACTCCTCCACAATACCACAGAGGGGTTACTGTATGAATGCACTTGCTGGCCTGGCACCAAAAGCACAATATCTGGGTGCACTGACGCCTTTACCAGATTCATATCTTTTTAATATAGGACCGCATGGTCCACCCCTGCACTCTTCCACAATACCATAGAGGGGTTACTCTATGATGTCACTTGCTGGCCTGGCACCAAAGGCACAATATCTGGGTGCACTGCCACTGACGCCTGTACCAGATTCATATCCTCAGAGGGGTTACGGTGTGACGGCACTGTTGCCGACGCTAAAAGCCCAATTTTAAAGCACCTATTGTTACTTTCATCCAAAGCCTGCATAAGTTTCACCATAATTTAGCCAAAAAAATCACTAAACTTTTTCTGCGCGTCCTAAAATGTCTTTTCATACAGGCTGCCGCCCCAAACAGTTGTTTATGAATAGATTAAAGGAAAACAGTTTACCGTCATTTGAAACATCATTTTTTTTATTTTTAAATGTTTCTATACATCCTAGAAATCCACCACTTCACGGGCAGGTTATGGGGACCTCCTAGGCACGATATTTGAAGGAATTTTTCGTTTTTATTTTTAACCCTTATTTCATGGAAAACTCACTGTCCCTTTAAAAACTTTTTTTTTAAAACTTTTTGTCCTTGTTTCCTGTCCCCCAGGGCACTACCCGGACCCCCATACATCTTTTATGGCAAATATCTAGCATATATGCCCTCTTGGAGGGCACTCTAAAAATCGAATTTTGAGTCCCATTGACTTGCATTGAGTTCGAGTTCGAATTCGAACATTTGGAAAGTTCTCGGGGGTGTTCGGCTCATCCCTAATCTCTAGGTCTATACTTGGTCAAAACTTGGTTTTGCTGGTTGAATAAACTAGTTCCCATGTTTTCATTTAGTAGCAGTGCTGACAGGAGAAAATGTAAAAACCCAGGTTACAGCCTGTCCTGATAGCTTCTATTTCTCATTGCGTTATTATTCCACTTTTGAAAAATTAAGTGTCTGGTCCGCTCTCCCGCCTCCTGAAAATTCTATGTGACTTGCTTTCACATGTATGTACTGTAATAAAATACATGTTCATGGTTAAAATCTTCAATTTGCATCAACAAATTTTCGAAAGCATTTCGGGTTTGGAAATTACAATGCAGACTGATTTAAAAATATCAGATTAATCAGATGGATCAGTTTGAAAATTTTGGAAAAATTCAGAAGTGCTCATATTTTTACACTATACCAACTATACCCCCTAGATACTTCTAGTCTATACCTTTCTCTTTAGCCCTGTCTTACTACATATATCCTCCACTCTATACTAGCCTCTTCTTTTTTTTGGTATTCAAGGTTTTATTTTACATGTAAGTCATCAATACAGTAATCCGCACTTTCAAAAGACACATAGCGGGAGAATAACAATAAACCGTAGGTAAAAAAGGGGACAGGGGAGGATAAACGACATCAAAAACAGAGCTTGGCAGAGGGTGCAGAGGGACATCAGGAAAGATAGTTTGTTTCTTTTTTTCTTTTTTCTCCCCCTAATAAATAATAAAGTAAAAAAAAAAAAAAAAAAAAGGGGAAGTGGGGGGATCGCCCAAAAGTGTGACATTCCTGGCTCACCCCAGGAAACGTAAGGTATTCTGGGGGCCATAGAAGAGATCACAGGGGCCGGGGGACCTAGGGCCAGGAGAAACGGCCAGAGCCATGGTGGCCGCTCAAGTGGCACGCCCAGGACCACCCAGTGTCCCTCAGCCACAAAAAAAAAAAAAAGAGGGGGGGGGAAAGGTGTGAGGAGGGCAGAATCCCTGACGTCCCAATGGTCTCAGAGTCCTACGTGCCAAGGTCTGCAAGAAGTCCGCCCGTATTGATATTCACTCAAGATAACTATATCAGTTATTTCTCTGCCTTGAATAAAAAAAAAAAAAAAAAAAGATAACTATATCAATAAAAAGGGGGGGGGGGGGGGGAGGGAATCAGCCGGTCATAGCAATAAACATAGGGACTCTCAAGGGGGGGGGAGTGCAGGGTCCAATAGAAGGAAATCATAGCGATAAACATAGGAATGGGATCATCTCAAGGGGGGTGGGTGCAGAGTCCAATAGAGGGTATAAAAAAACAGCATAATACACTGCTGGTAAAACATTGGCATAGTAGCCCTGGCGAGACAGTCTCAGGCGACCAGTGCCGTCAGGCTCCTGGTCAAAGAGGGGCAACACGTCTTCAGCCCGGGTCCGATTGTAGAGGATCTGCAGCCTTATTTCCATGGCAAGTAGACGCCGTGGCGTTTGGAGGGCGCATGCCGTCGTCCAGTAGAGCCCGTGCTTCGTCCGGTGTGGTCACGGAGTGCATAGTCCCTCCGTGTAGTATCAGCAAGGAGCCAGAAGGGCCCCAACGATATCTGAGTCCCCGGTCTCTCATGTGGGTTGTCACGTCACGGAAACGGCGACGTGCCGCCAGGGCAAGAAACGATAAATCACGGTAGATGGTTACCTGCATATCATTGTAGGTCACCGACGGGACATTTCCCGCCTTCTTAAGCACTTTGGCATGAGCGGAGACATCAGTGGTGACGGCAATAACATCTCTGGGGGCTGCGACAGGCGCAGCAGCCGCCTTACGCACTCGGAAGGCAGAGGTAACCGGCACCGGAAAGTCCGGAGGAAGAGTCAGCAGCATGGCCACCAGGCCCGAAACACATGGCAGCAGAGCTTCATCACTTACAGTTTCAGGGATCCCCCTAATCCGCAAGTTGCGCCGGCGATGTCTAGTCTCCAAGTCCAAAACTGTGGACGATAGGGCCGTGACCTGTTTCCGTAGGTCTTCCATTTGGGCCTGCACTCCCGGTCTCTCCTCCTCCAGTACTGACAGGCAGGCACCCATAGACACAGAGCCAGACGAGATGGCCGCAATTTCAGCTCTGACCTGAGTAAGGTCATTTTGCCACAGGGCCCTCAGATCCTCATATAGCTGCCGGATATCGTCTTTGGTCGACAGCTGCGGGCGTGGAGTGTCAGGCACCTCCGGACTGTGACAGGGTGAGCCATCCGGGGATACAGCGACGTCCGGGGTCACCTCCCGATACTGACGCCCAGGACCAGTCCGTGATGCCCCCAGGGAAAGTCGAATATCCGGCTGAGCGGCTGCCTCCGATCCCTCCAGTCGTCTGCTTTTCTTCCCCATCCAGGCAGAAAGTACCAGCCGCGGAGTAGGCCGCAAACAAAGATGGCCGCCAGCAAGACACTGCAGGTTAGACGGTGCTGGATCCGGGTAATAGTGCCTCCCGGGGGGTCAAGGAAGGCACACCACATTCAGGGGAGACTGCACAGTGGCTGCGAAGGTGAACCGATCTGCGGGCCGGGAGCTAAGGGTATAGAATCAGTCGGTATTACACTCAGCAACAGGAGCTCCCTCACCACACGTCCGCTCGGCTCGGTGTCCAGCCATACTAGCCTCTTCTATCCCACCATAGCAGAAGCTAGGGTTACTTTTAGTGTTAGGGTTAGGATTATGGTTAGGTTAAGAGTTACTATATCGGTTTGTTTTAGGGCCAGGGTTGCTGTTAGGGTTAGGACTACTTTTATGGCTAGACTAGGATTAGGGTTGGTCTTACTATTGTGTTTATACAATTTGGTATCTTATGGCATCTCATGAATGCGGATAAAATAGCTTCCACAAAAATGCTGCGTTTTAATAACATATTCAGACACGTTAAACTAAGACGTTTTTCGTCTGGAATAGATATGCTATGGCCTCAGTTTTCCTATTCACGTTAACATTATTTTAGAGGTAGTATTCGTCCTTGTTTTAAGGTAAGTGTTACGGGTAGTTATAGGGATACAGTTAACCCTACCAGTAAACCTAAAACTACAACTAGGGTCTTTTTTGCACCATACTCACTGCAGGAAAATGACACGAGTATGGTGCTAACTTGCATCGAAAAATTGATAATACAATTTGTTTTAAGGCCCCTGAATTAATTTTACTTCTTTTATAGCACAACTTTGTACTAGAGAAGTATTATCTGTGTCAACAGGGTGGTTGCCTGGTGACAGTAAACCATCAAATTTTAATATTGTCAGGGTTATTCAGAGAGAGGTGAAAACCAGGAGAACGGCAGAAGTGAAAATCTAGGTCAAAATAGCCAAGCCAGAAAAATTCTCCCATTTATCTCACTTTCCATATCGGCTATTTGATCTAGATTGTTCTCTTCTCCTGCCAATTCGCCTGGTTTTCACCTCTCTCTGAATAACCCTGATTATATATTTCAAAATAGAGCTAATTGCATAAAAATATTACAAATTTAAAACTTATTCAAAGTTTATTATTTTCTTGTAGACTTTCCTGTTATGGAAAACATCTATACATAATTACATATCAAATAATTAGTAGGGTTAAAAAAAAAAGCAATGGTAGAGAGGATTGATTTGAATTTATTTTGACTTATTTTCCTTGAAAAGGGAGTTCTGAAACTTTTAAGGAAAGTGCCAAGCTTAGCAACCATGCTTGGGAAAGATGATGGCAAATTCGCAAAGAAGTAATAAATCTTTTCATACGTTTCTAATCAGACAAAATGTAAATGGTAAATAGTTAAGATTATCTCTCTGAATGTTACTGGAATAGTCTATTAGTGCTTATGCCAAGCACTCTGTTAAATTCCCAGGGAATACCGGAAAAACGCCCTTCACAATTGCTCAGTTAACTAGACAGGAATTAATAACTGAAATTTGAAATTGGATTTTTTTGTGCCAGCAACTTATAATGCCACACTTGTATCATATTTATGAAAGGGAAACGGCAGAAAGTTTCATGCAGCAATATAAATTCAGCTGATTTTTATCAGTAATTGTCATTGGGTTTTTAAAAAGAAAATTTAAAAAAATCTTCATTTCCTTTAATAAGCATTCTGCTGTAAAAATATACAAGCTATATTAGATGTTTTATAAGTACTTTTAGTGATGATTTGTAATGGTTTTATTGCCATCCCAGCCACATTAACTTCATTATCTTGAAACCTTTTATAGAATAAATCAAGTGAAGTTGCATGCTGTAAAATCTTGGATGGGTTGTACTGCCAGTGAATTAGTGCCTCATTATTTTTCTATTGTTTTTTTTTTCTCTTTTTTTTATTTTTACATAGCACACTGACATATCTTATGAGGCTCATCAGCAGCAGTTTTATTTGTATGTAATTATTGTGGCAATTCTGGCCCAAATCTGCAAACTTTTTTGGTAAACACATTTGTCAATAACTTACAGGGTTATTCACAGAGAAGTGAAAAGTCGCTGCACGTTCGGTGACTTTTCGTTCTCCTCAATTCGGTGCGATTTGGCGATCTAATTTCGGCGACCCTGCGGTGTATTCAGCAAGCACCACAGGGCTGTCGTAGTGCAGGGAAGAGCTGCCGCAAAACCGCCGAACACCCACCACAAAACCAGGCGAACGCACATCGAAACCTGCAAAAACATCTGGATTAACCCCGCTGAACACGCCGGAGAAACCCGAGCAGCCGCGGATCACAATGCAGAGCAGCCACCGGAAAGAGCAGACACCGCAGACAAATGGAGTGGGAAAAAAAAAACGTACGCTTGAATGTTTGAAAAGTGAAATGCTGTTTGCAAAGAAACTACAGAACGAAAATGTCTGAAATTTACATATAAGATCCAATGAATGATAATAAAAAGGGCTGTTACAGAAAAAAGAAAAAATGATTTAACCCCTTAATGACCGCTGACGTACCATGTACGTCCTGCCCACTGGTCTCCCTTAGACCCGCAGAGTACGTCAGCGGCTCCTAACCTCCCTCCTGCCCGATACTTATCTCCCTCGCTGGCTGTAACGGAATTCTGGCAGGGAGGAAGCCTGCCCCCCTGCTTTAGAGGGGCCGACGAGCACAATGACATCACCACGCTGCGTGGTGACGTCATCATCAGGTGCCCCCCATCGCCTGCATTGAAAACCAGGAAGTAGAGGGGGCGGCTCCTTTGGAGCCCTCTATCTCTCCAACCATGGCACCTAGAAACTTACATTTTTACACCGCTGGAAAGGGGAGAGTCTCCCCTTTTTCCCCTTTTCAGTGGTGTATAAAGTTAACAGTTTCGCAGTCGGATCGCGACTCGGCGCAAATCGGCACGAAGTCGCAATTTAAAAATGGAGGTGGCTGACATCTTGGATGTCAGCCAGGCCTCCTGGTCACCCCCCCCCCACCCACTGACATCCCCACCATATGTGTGAGGATATCAGTGGGCCAAATAACCCCCTAGCTGCCAAGGGGAAATAATGGGATCTGTTGGTCATGGCAGCTAGAGGATCATGATGGACATCATTGGAAAGGCCTCATCATCGCCTTTCCAATGATACCAAACATGACTAGGTTTGGTGTAAAAAAAGTTAAAACAACAAAAAAATAATTTAAATTCTTTAAAAAAAAATTGCGTTTTTTTTTATCTGGGGGGTTTAGTCAAATAGGACCTAGGCTGTCATCTAAAAATAATGAGCATATAATGGTCAGAATGAGCTCAGCGCACATAGGTGAACTGGCTCAGCAGTGAAGGGGTTAAAAAGCAAAAACATGTAAAAATTGGGTATTTCTACTCTTGGGACAAAATTTTTAAACTATTTAGCTGGGGTCTTTTTTGGCGGTTGTAGATTTTGGGGATTAAATTACGAAAAAGTGTGTTTTTACCATTTTATCATCATATGTCATTTTTTTATAGTAAATTATAGGATATGATGGAAATAATGATATTTTTAGAAAGTCCTAAAGATCCTAAAAAATCTATAACTAAAGAGACTTTATACTGCAGAATATTATAATCAACGGTTTATTAGATATTGGATTAAAACAGGAATATTTTTAACATTGAAGCCTGTGGAATTCGCCTTAATAAATCTGCTGCATAAAACCACTGAACAGCAGGGCAATTCAGCAACTTTTCACTGCTGGTTTTTGTTCTCTGAATAGACGAAGCATTGCTTCTCTATGGGGATTTCACTGCCCTCGAACAGGCACCGACCAGGCACCGTATGTGCAGGCAATTCGCCAAGATTTGGCAAACTGCCTGCTCTCTGAATAGCCGAATGGCCAGGAAAGGTAACAATTTCACTGTTCGGTCACCTTTCGCCAGAAATTCGGATCTCTTTGAATAACCCTGTGATAGGTCACTTTTCCCATTCATATATAAAAGCAGAAAACCTAATCTCCTAATTCAGTATTGTTGAGGAATATTGCCTCAATCCTTGAAGGTTCAATTATGGCTTCCAGCATTTATTGAGGAAGGAGACATTAAGTCAACATCTTTGTTTCTTTCTGACAAAGACTCTAAGAGTTACCGGCCTAAGCTCTCTTTGATGTAAGGAACTGATCATTGATTAGGTGTTAAAGGATGTTGTAATGTTTTTCACTGTTTAGGGTTAATTTGAATAACATATTGTATCCCAGCTCTTTTGTTTGAAATGGTTTGGAAAACGTGGCAAAAGCTTGGATATTACAGGATGTGTTTTATTGTGTTACTGTGACGTCATTTTCTGTACTTAAGGAGACCATGTGTATGGTTCTTCAGAGAGCAGTAACTAAAAGACTTAGAACCTATGTTTGGCGTCTGGTTATTTCTCTCTCCAGATCTGTGATTCTCATTCTGTGGTTTCATGTTATCTAAGAAAATAGTAAACACAGCCGGTTGTGAGAAAGAACAGGGGACTGACCAACGCCAGAATATAACATCATAACAAGTATTAATTAAAATGAATAAAATAATTGAAATTATGCAGGGATTTTACATTTATTGATGGAACATACAATTTTAATGCATTGTATGGATAATGTGTTTAAAAATGCAAAAAATTAGTAAAATTAGAATATGAAGGCAAAAAAATATGTTCAACTTTAAAGACCCTACATTTACTGTGAAGGGATTATTATAGCTTTAAGAAACTGGAGTGTATTTTGATGAGCGCTACACCAGGGTTTCTCAACTCCAGTCCTCGGGACCCACTAACTGGCTAGATTTTAAGATTTTTCTTGGAGAAATGCAGACTGAATCCTGCAATCACTGAGCAGCAAATCATATTACCTGTGCTTCAGATATCCTGAAAACCTGACCTGTTAGTGGGTCCTGAGGATGCATTAATAGAACAATAGAGCATTAATAAAACAAAAAAAAAACGGTTTATTTTTTAATTTTATTTTTAAATTTTTCCCTTTAGGGTTAACATGCTCTGGCAGTTCCAATGATACCAAACATTAACCCCTAGCTGCCACGGATCGGGAGATAGGGGGTTCATTGGAATCCCCTATCTCCACCATAGGTGGCAGCTAGGGGTTAACTTCCGAACTGACGTCATCGCGCTATGCGCGATGACGCCAGTTGGCAGGGGGAGATCACAGAAGCTTGGCCGACATCCACAATGTCGGCCAGCTCCGGGAGGGGACCGTGATCTGACGCCTATAGGCGCCGAATTGCAAACCAGTCCCCAAGGGGATAAAGGCAGCCATCGCTTGGAAGGGCAGGCTGTGCCCTTCAAAGTGGTGTCTGCCTTTTGCTTCTGGCCCATACGGGATACGGATGGGGAAGGAGAGAGGTCCAAAGGACCTCCCCCCTCCCCTTTAGGCACCTTCCCTGCACTGGCGAGGGGTGCATGGAATAGACGTCATTGCGCTGGCGTGACGACGTCTATTCGTGCCCACCTGGGTCCTTGAGACTGGGCTGACATCCAAGATGTCAGCCTGCACCGGGGGGCCGCAGCTATCGGCCCGAATCCTGTCCGATTGCAGCTGCAAAGGGAGGACACACTCAGCGCGTCCTCCGCAGCCAAGTGCCAATGCGGCAGGACACACTCAGCGCGTCCTCCGCATCGAAGTGGTTAAGTGCCAAAACTCTTTGGGGGAAAAAACTTTCCTTTGATCAGAAAGTTACTTATTCAGATCATTCGTGCTGAATAACATATTGTAACCTCAAACTTGAGAAGTCACCACATTAAATGTATTGAAATGCTGTGTAATCTATAAGTACTGTTGCTTTCAAGAGTGTGATGTGTACCTTTCACTCTTACAGTTAGCACCTTGTGCTCACTGGGAGAATGCACTTTGGCCTCTATTCCTTCTCAGCCAGTAATATGGAGCCACAAACCCATAATAGATCCGTATGTCTCAATTCATATTAGCAGGGCGCCAACTAACAGATACTGTCAGCAGTGTCATATGCTTCCACTGGTATTGTCTCCTGGAGTTCATAGCACTCCATTGAGACTAGTGCAAGCACTGTGTGTAGAAGACGGGCTAGCACAAGGTCAACAGAAGGACACTGGTAACTCTTTTGTCCCAGTCTCCTCCTGCATGCGGAGACAATGGGCAGTAGAGCGCGGTTTGGCCACTCTGACTTCTTACTGTACATGAATTACTTTTATACTTTATATAGAAGCCATAAATTTTTGGCTAGTCAAAGGAAAATTCCAACATAGCTCGTTCTTCTTGGCACAACAGGATACTTTGCAAAGAATCTCAGACCCTGCTTTTAAGTGATATTGCTTTAGTAGTTACTATATCTTTAAACTCACTTTACAAGTGTATTTTTTAAATATAAAATTTGCCACATGGAAATAATTATATATATATATATACACCAAAGGCTCTTAAATTAATGTTAATTATTTGAACACATCGACAAAAAACGTTTATACCTTTGACTGGTGTATTGAGCTACATTTCTGAAAACTAGATTATATAAATATAATTTTTATACAAGGATAATATATACTGGATATACACTGAATATGTTTTATGTATATAGTGAAAATATTTCAGATTGCAGACGCATTGAAACAACTCATTGTTTTATTTTTGGCTGATACCACATCTTCAGCATTAACATGGAATTATTGAAAGTCAGGTCAGACCTGACCTTTTTAATGTGTATGTGCTATTACAATACTTTCCACACTCTGGGTTATGAATTGATTTATTGATTACCCCTTTAAGTGTTTATGAGTAGAAACCTGCACTGAAAGCAGCAGGGAATTTGTAAAATGATGCTCTACGTCTGTTGAAAGTTCCTTCAATGCATATGGATGGCTGCACAAGGAACATGGATTACTATCCGAAAATGAGTTCAATGACTGAATAATTTAAGCAGAATTAATTATTATAGATCTATTGATCCTATGTTCACCATTTGGCTTGTCAGATATACTGATATTAGATTGTTTATTTCTCTTTCATTCTTTTAAAACTTTGAATTATTTGAAACTTTTGAGCAATGTTCAATACACATACACCTAAGTTTAAAAAACAGCTGTTTATTTTTATTTATTTTTTTTTACTTATAAACGTTGCTGGAAAGTGCATACAAATAACATGCAGGGTTATTCAAAGAGCACCAAAATTCCACCGGAATTTTTGTGCTCTTCCGGTCCCCGCACTTAGGAGTGTCAATTTCCCCGACCCTGTAGTGAATTCAGCATTCACCGCAGGGTCCCCGAAGTGCAGAGAAAAGCCGCCGACTGCATCTGAAAAACCGTCGCAAAACCGCCAATTCGAACGGGAAAACCACCGAAAAATGGAGCACTCAATTCAAAACTTCCAACAAAACAAACGTTAGAATTGAGGGAGCGAAGAGGATTAGCGTTATTGTTGAGGGTGGTTAGAGATGGGCATGGTGATTGAGTTAGACCAGTTGGACAAATAATTTTCTGTGGGTTAAGGCTCGGGTCAGACGAGCGCAGTGTTCACGTCCGTGTTGATGCACATTTTACCGTCCGCGGTAGTATACAATTATGATCAATAGAGACCACACACGAAGTATGTCCGCACAGAAGTGTGGACGCACAACGGACGCGGCAAAGGGACACAAGTTAGGCAAGAACGTAAATCCGATAGAACGGACGCACAGAGTGCGCTGCGTCAGCAACGTCTGCATAGCTTTGTGTGTGAGCGATGGAACGTAGTCAGACGGACTGCATTTTTGACGTCCAGCAATTTTGATGGACAAAATGTTTTTCATATTAATTTATTTTGCCTTCTACATCAGTCAAAAAAAACCATCAGTCACAAAAACTGACAGTGTGGCCACTACCTTGTCGTCGGTCAGAAAGTACGTCCGTTGTGCACGGACGCACAATCCGCACAGAATGCGCTCGTCTGACCCTTGCCTAAAGCGTATGACCACCTAAAATAAAGATTTAATTGAAACCTATAATTTTGCCAGGAATGCTAAATAAAAAAAAGTATCTATTTTATTAGTAATGAACAGGCTAACAAAAAGCACAAATATTTTCACTCTTAGTCTCATCGCATTCACTCCTGTATGAGTCTACATTATTAATCTCCCACACACTACAATGCGAGCATCGTGTTTTGTCTGTTGCTTTCATATTAGAGTGCAAGCTTGCTGATAGGGTTCTCTGAACTCAGTGTATCTGTTCATTTCTGTCCGTCATGCTTCATGTTGGTGTATCCTTCATGTAGCGTATTCTGTGCTGCAGAATTTCAAGGTGTTAGATAAATAAATGATGATAATTATAAATAATAACAGTGTTCAGATTTTGTGCTCTCCAGGAAGAAACTCGATACATAGTAACTGCCTATTCCATATTATTTCTCCTAAGGCGTTTTCTGTATGGATTATTTTTTTCCTGATTTTTACCTGTAAGCCATTTTGAATTTCATTGTATTTTTCGAAGTTATGTGTTAGCTTACGATCACCATATGAGTACCTTATGTATGTACACCTTGAGAACAGAACTTAATTATGCCTTTTATTGCTTTACATTTACTTGCCACAGCAGTTAGTTCCGTTGAGCATCAGAAATTTGTATGATACATATGATACATTTACGTATCGGAAATGTATTAGTAATGAAAATTAAAATATGGGAGCTTCTTCAGCCACCTCACAAACAGACGTTATATAATATACATAATTCATCTGCTGTTTTAAAAGGTTAATTGGAGTTTTCTTCACAATGTGGTACTGTAAGCCTAAAATGCCTGGCATAACATTATATAGCATCACGGTGTTTTTGTCACAACCTATAAATAGACAGTAATGAGGATTACATATCATAGATGTCTATGCCTAACATGGACAGAAATTAAGCTCAAATACACACTAAAGGGGTTATGCATAACTACCATAGTTTACCATTGTTGCAACGACAATAACATTTGCAGGGTTATTCAGAGAGCACCGAAATGTCACCGACATATCGGTGCTCTCCCATACACCGCACTTTGGCGAGTTTGATTCGCTGACCCTGTGGTGAATTCAACATTCAGCACAGGGTCCCCAGAGTGCTACGAATCGACCCCGCCAAACAAATCGAAAAATCGCCGAATGCATCCGACGATCCACCTCAAAAAACACCGAATCGAAATGAAAAAAGCCGACAACCCGCCGAATAGACCACCAACCAGCCGCTGAAAAAGCCAACAAGCTGTCAAAAGGGGTAAAAAAAGAAAAGAAAATGTCCTGCAACTTTTAAAAGGCGTTTTCCAAAAAAACTACTGCATGAAAATGCCTGGAAATAATATATATGGTCTTATGAAAAATAGTAAAAAAAACCCCGCCATTTTAACCCATTCACTGCTGTGGCATTTCACTGTTGTGTGCGGAGCTCATTTTTACCGCTTTCTCTCATCATGTTTAAACGTGATTTGAAGCCACTTTTTTTTAAATGACTCAAACATATTATATATCGTTCTTTCCGGCAGATTCATAATATATCATTTTTATATATGCGATGACGTCTTTGACGTCGGGAGGGGCTTAACTTCAGCGTCTGAGGACGCTGAAGTCAGACCACCGTGGGACCTCGGACAGAGAGATGAGTATCTCCGCCGGGGCTCCCGCAAGCAGATGACGTGTGGAGCACGTCCTCCGCATATAGCAGGAGTCAATGAGGACGTGCCCCACACGTCATCAGCAGCAAAGGGGTTAAAGAAAAAAAATCTGGAAAAAGATTTCACCGAAAATATCACCAAAAATAAATAAAAAGACTTTTGCTACATTGAAAACTATGGGATTCGCCTGCTTAAACCTATTGAGTTAAACCACCGAAAATCAGGGCATTTCGGTGTTGTTCGGCATTCTCTGAATAGATTACCCACTACTTCTCTATGGGGAATTTTACTGCTGCCTAAGATCACCATATTTTGGTGGCAATTCTATAATAATATTTGGCGAAATGCCAGCTTCTTGAATAGCCGAATGGCCACAAATTGCACCGTACAGGGAAATTTACAGTTCGGTGCAATTTCTTGACCAAACCCCTTTGGTGATTCCCAAAGAGAAATTACAACAGTGGCAGGAGAAGCTTCATTGATGATTTCTGAAAACACTGAGCTCTATCTTTACCTCAATACTGGTAAATTTGCACGGTCAGTGAAGAAATCTTTTAAATGTAATTTGGGCTTTTTCATTAACTCTTTGACAGCTGATGTATGAGCTAAGTCACCATGACAAGGTAACTAAATTACACTTGAATAATCTTGCACTTCAGTAATTTGTAAATGCAGTATGTGACTAGGGATGAGCTGTTCGGTTCGATCAGTTCGGAGTTCGACTCGAACATTGGCAGTTCGAAAGTTCGCGAACTTCGAACTTTTTGGTGTGTTCGGTTCGAGTTCGAAAAAGAAAAAAAACATTTTGAAAAAAGTATAAAAAATGCTTAAAAAAATACAAAAAAATCTAGAAATAAAGTAACTCTTTACTGCAGAATATTATAAGCAACGGTTTATATTGAATTAAAAAACTACCCAGGGCAAGAAGGCACGCATGTTGCTTGCATAAACGGAGTAAACAACAGGTGTTAATTAGTGTTTGGAAATAACATGTGCTTCTAATTGGTCTGGTCTCATGAATTTGATACATTGCCTGCAGACTGGGTGTTGCTCCTGCACCTGTATGAACACTGTGCTTCTGAATTCAAAGAAGTGTTCATTTCTACTACATGTTCCTCTGATAAGCTGTTTAACCCCTTAAGGACCAGGGCTCTGTAAAGTCAATCATTAATGATGTAGATGTTATGTCATTTGTCATCAAGGGCTTAATAAAATCTTTATCACACTCCTTAGATTTAAACATAATATTCCAGTATTTGTATGTCATGTACCTCTCCTGAAGGGCCTATGTGAGCATACAATTATTATTGTGTTAGATCTATAGTTTTGGTTCAAGCATGGTGGAAGGGCTTGCTGCTTCTGCATTAGTAACACAACACAACGTGAAAATGTCTATAATAAAGCGTACAAGCTGAGTCCCTAGAGTCTCTGACTATCCATTGTCATATACTGTATACCTTTCTTTATACATATAATATATTCCCTCATCTAACAGGATAGTAGCCAGTCCCTGTGTATTTTAACCCCTTAAGAGTGGCTAGGTGTCGTGTGTGGGTCTCTGATGGCGATGTTTCTATACAGCCTACAAATCCGCCACTTCACGGGCAGGTTGTGCGGACCTCCTAGGCACGATATTTGAAGGAATTTTTTGTTTTCATTTTTAACCCTTATTTTATGGAAAACTCACTGTTCCTTTAAAAACGTATTTTTTAAAACTTTTTGTCCTTGTTTCCTGTCCCCCAGGGCACTACCCGGACCCCCATACACCTTTTATGGCAAATATCTTGCATATATTTACCTTCTTGCAGGGCACTCTAAAAACCGAACTTTTGAGTCCCATTGACTTGCATTGAGTTTGGTTAGTGTTCGCGTTCGAACTCGAACTTTTGAAATTGTTCGACTTCGAGTGCAAATGTGACTCACTCATTTTTTTTTGTGAAAGGATTTTACCAGGAAGGATACATTAAGATTTCTCTCATTTTCAAGTATGTCCTGGGTGGCGAGTATGTACCGTTAGGTGTCTTGCCAAGGACACTTACTGGAGAGTAGGGATGAGCCGAACACCCCTGAGTTCGGTTCACATTCGAGCTCGAACTTTCCAAATGCAAGTCAATGGGACTCAAAATTCGATTTTTAGAGTGCCCTCCAAGAGGGCATATATGCTAGATATTTGCCATAAAAGGTGTATGGGGGTCCGGGTAGTGCAAAGACAAAGACAAAAAGTTTAAAAAAAAAAGTTTTTAAAGGGACAGTGAGTTTTCCATGAAATAAGGGTTAAAAATAAAAACGAAAAATTCCTTCAAATATCGTGCCTAGGAGGTCCCCATAACCTGCCCATGAAGTGTCGGATTTCTAGGATGTATGGAAGCATTTAAAAACAAAAAAATTAAGTTTCAAATGACGGTAAACTGTTTTCCTTTAATCTATTCATAAACAACTGCTTGGGGCGGTAGCCTGTATGAAAAGACATTTTGGGACGCACAGAAAAAGTTTAGTGATTTTTTGGCTAAATTATGGTGAAACTTATGCAGGCTTTGGATGAAAGTAACAATAGGTGCTTTAAGATTGAGCTTTTAGTGTCGGCAACAGTGCCGTCACACCGTAACCCCTCTGAGGATATTAATCTGGTACAGGCGGCAGTGCACTGCACCCAGATATTGTGCCTTTGGTGCCAGGCCAGCAAGTGAATTCATACAGTAACCCCTCTGTGGTATTGCGGAGGAGTGCAGGGGTGGACCATGCGGTCAGGGCCGGTGCTAGACTATTTTGCGCCCTAGGCAAGACCAGCTACTTGCACCCCCCAAAAAAAAAATGACACAACATGAAACTGCTAAATTTCTTTTTATTTAAGAATAAAGTTTGAAAAGCACCAATAGTAAAGGTAAAATAAATATAAATAAACTGTATTAAACCATTTTAAATTAACTCTATTAAACAAATTAAAATTAACTATATTGAACAAATATAAATTAACGAAAAAAGATGTGGCGTGGTTTAGCACGGGATGAAGATGGCCGCTTAAACTGGGAGCTCCCGACCTAACCGCTCATTCAACGCTACTATATCTGCTAACGCGAACCATGGTGAAAGGAAAGAAGAAGCTGGAGGATGCCTCGTTACCAGACACCCCGAGGCCGCTGTTATCGGGGACTCTCGACCATTTTTTGTGGATCCTGCGAGATAAGGCCGTGGAGCCTGACATGTCGACCCAACCCTCCATAGCGGATTCGGAAGAGTCCTGGCTAGATGGCGACACAAGAACCCGCCGAATTGAGGAGATGGTGGCTGCTTTTCCTACCCGAGATGACATCCAACGCCTGATCAGAGCCGTCCGGGAGGACCTCTGCAAGGATATACACGAGGTACGTGCTGATATGGCGGCCATGTCGGACCGCGTGGCACACCTGGAGGAGGCCGCGCGGAAACCAACGGCTCCCCACACTCACTCACAAGCTGGGGCCCCGGATCACTTATTCGCTGTAGCAAGAAAAATAGATGATTTAGAAAACAGATCCAGACGACAGAACATAAGAATTAAAGGGGTGGCAGACTCTGTGCAGGATATACGGGGATTTACTGTGAGACTCTTCAATCACATTCTGCGCGGCCCCCGCATCACACTCCAACACGTGGATAGGGCCCACCGAGATCGCGGCCGCTTCAACCGCACACCTCATGACCCTCCTAGAGATGTCCTTTGCCACCTCACGGACTTTACTCTGAAAGAGGAACTATTACACTCAGCACGCTCTTCTCAGACATGGCTCTTTGAAGGTTCGGAGATATCTCTGTATCAAGATCTATCCCAGTTCACCCTACAAGCTAGGAGAGCGCTTAAGCCCATAACATCGGCCCTCAGAGATGCACAAGTCCCTTATCGATGGGGTTTTCCGATGGCCTTAATAGTGATGGTACATAATCGACCGGTTACACTCAGGAACTACAGTGACCTCCCCCACTTCTTGGAGGCTGTGAGCCTTCCCTCACTTCAGATTGAGAATTGGGAACCACTCTTGATGCAGTCTTGGGGCCTCTCGGACGGCGATCCACTACCGCTGCCACAACGCCTGGGCGGACGTCGCCGCACCAGGTTGGAAATGGAATCTAGCATGGCGCCTGACGCAGAAGATCGGAAATTGAGAATGACGCGCTGCCGAGTAAATACTTCCCCTGCTCTGTCCCGAGGGGGGATGTTCTACAGAGCCCAATATTCTGCCCCAGACTTTGACCGACTCAACATAGACCTCTGACCCAACCTTTATTTGATGGCTTCTATACTCGCATCCTGGACCTCGGTAGCCTCACGAGGTTTCGCTATGGAGCCACTGTCACACTTGTTTTACCAAACACAGACTGGAAGCACTGAGCACAAGGAGACAAAGCTCAAACACGAACGGGCCGCCCTTTTTTTTTTTTCTCTTTTCGGTGGATTACCTCTTCTTGAAAATGGACCCCAAGAACCCTCTACAATGACCTATGTTGATTCGTTTCGCGGACACTCGGACCTGCAATTGATCACATCTATTATTGACTTGGATCGGTAGACGAAAGCCTTCTCACCAACTGAAAAACCTCGAACGACACATATTACATTGAGCTGCCTGACACATGGCACCCCGACACATCAGAATGCTATGTGGCTCTGACTTATACATTCTAACCTCGCGAAGGTTTTCCACAGGACAGCTACTACGGTGACGCTTTCATGGGGGCAATGTGGACCCTATACGTAAGCCTCTAACTACCCATCTTGTCTTCCCTAATGTTCTTATAGTGACTGGGATAAAGGGACAGAATGGGGAATTTTGAGCCTGGAACGCCGATTATAGGGGACTTATATATAATATATCTAATTGCTATATACAATGGTTCTAGTTATACACTCTGACTTAATCCGCAACACTGTTATAAATAAGAAGCGGGAGGGAGACGGGGAGAGGGAGTGGGGAGTTGGAGGGGGAGGGAAGGAAGGGGAAAGGAGAGTGGGGGGAAAAATGAAGGGGGAAAAAAAAAGAGGGGCAGACAGGGAGGGGGGAAGAGGAAAGACAAAAGGCAAAGAGAAAGGGAAAGAGGAAGGGGGGGAAAAAACAAAAAAAAAAAACATTTTAGACTAAGGGAGTAACACATTGGATGGCATGCTCAGTATTGGCGACAACCTGGCTCATTCATGATGTAGGGGAAACACACGCGATAATTGGCTAGATGACGGAAGATATACCTTTCTATATATATGTAGGGAAATGGCAAAAGCGGAAGCTGTCACCACGCGATGATTGGCGTTGATTCTGCGATAACAGTTGGAACATGTAATGAGGCCACTGCTCTGTGGGACACCCGAGGGACGATAGATACTACAGAGCCCCTCATTTATTATTAGATTACGCTACTACTAGTAACATTTATACTGTTTTGACTAGATGTTACGCACTACTGTTCTTCCACCATTTGAACTGTTATCCCATGGTTCATCGTATTAAATTCTGCATTCCTATTTTATGTGCAGGAATGGTCGGGACCTCTTTTTTTTTACTGACACAGCTCATATCTTTTCTGGTTTAAGCTTGTTGCCGGCCATTCTTCATTTAACACCCCCCTGAGATTTTGACGTCACTGTTCCAGTGCGGGAGGTGGTGACATCACCTCTCCTCCCTCAGACGTCTTCTGTCTCATTTAACTTTGCTCTATTTTTGCTTTAATTCTCTCTCTTTAATTTCTCGACTACCTTTACCTGCTCCTTTTTCTTCCAAACTTTTCCTCTCCTTCCCTTCTCTATAACTTGTCCCCCCCTTTTTTTTTTTTCTCTCTCCCTCTCCCCTTTTCTCTTCCCCCCCCCTCTTTTTCTCCTCCTCCTCTTTCCTCTCTTCTTCCCATTGAACTTCCCTATTCCCCTTCGGAGGGGCAGCCTGCGATGGATTCCGCGACGTTCTCTCCTAGACAGCTCCGGCTGGTCTCTTATAATGCTCGGGGCCTTAACGTCCCTGAGAAACGGTCTCGATTGCTTCGGGATCTCTATGCTCATCGCAATTCTATCGCTTTTCTACAGGAAACACATTTCCGCGATAGGGATAGCCCGACTCTACGAAACAACCGATTCCCGGTAGGATATTTCAGCAATTACACAGAATCCAAATCCAGAGGGGTAGCGATTCTGCTGGCACGAGACGTCCCCTTTATACAGACAGGATTGCTTAGTGATCCTCAGGGGCGCTTTATCTTCCTAAAAGGTACTATAGCAGACACGACTTACACTTTTGCTTCTGTGTATATATCTAACACACATCAACATAAATGCTTAGCCTCTATTCTACGCAAACTAGACACGTTTCAGGAAGGAACCCTGATAGTGGCCGGTGATTTCAATGTATCCCTGGACCCTCGAATGGATACCTCTGCTGGATCTTCATCGATTCCTCCTAACATTCTTCGACACATCAGGCGGTCTCTTCACTCATACCGTCTGGTGCACGTGTGGCGAGTGTATCATGCCGGCGAAAGAGACTATACATTTTTCTTGGGGGTGCATCAAAATTACTCAAGACTTGACCTCTTCTTTCTTCCCCAACATCACATAGACTTGGTAATTGATACACATATAGCTACACAAACCTGGTCGGATCACGCACCAGTGATCATGACCTTGACCCCCCCCCTTTACCGATCACGAGAACGCACTTGGCGTCTTAACACCTCACTGCTGACGGACCCAGTATTCCGCGCCGACCTCGATGAAGCACTTAAACAATACTTTGAAACCAATACTACACCGGACGTTTCTCCCTGCACAATTTGGGAGGCCCATAAAGCCACGATAAGGGGACTGCTTATCGCTAAAGCGACAGCCCGGAAAAAAGAGAGACAAACCGAACTCACATCTCTACTGGAAGAAATCAGAACGCTGGAGACATCTCACAAAAATGTCCAGTCGGCGACAGTGTATCAACAGCTTCTGGATATAGGAAAAGGCTTAACGATCTCTTACAGGCAGACATTCGATTCTTGGCAATTAAATCTAGGGCTTTTTTCGCTCTTCAGGAAAACAAGCCGGGTAGACTACTGGCCAAACTCTTACGCAAACGTCAGGAACAATCTTACGTACCACATATTAAACTTCGTACTAACGTTATGACTACTCGACCCAAGGAGATATTACAGGAATTCGCACGCTACTACACAGACCTTTATAATGGCAGAGACGAGGCCCCACTCCCGGACTTGATACCCCGCATCACCAACTACCTGAAGGACAACGTTACTCGTCACCTTTCAGAGACCCAGGCGTCCTCTCTAGATGACCCTATCCTCTTGGAAGAGCTTGTGGCGGCTCTTAAACACATCAAGAACAATAATGCCCCGGCCCGGATGGCTTCCCAGTAGAATATTATAAGGCCTTTCCCCAGACCCTTTCATCCCCCTTACTCTCAATGTTTAACGCAACGAGGAACGGCTCGAAATTTCCTCCTCATACCCTGACTGCTCATATTGTGGTGATCCCTAAACCCGACAAAGACTTGACGGAGTGTAAACATTTTAGGCCCATCTCACTACTGAACTGCGACGTTAAAATATTGGCTAGGATCCTTGCTGACAGACTTAAGACTGTCCTGCCAACATTGTAAACAGTAAAAGCTGACCAGGTAGGATTCGTCCCTGGGAGGGAGGCGAGGGATGCGACCACAAGAGTTTTGAACGCTGTTACCCTGACTTCCATTACCAAACAAGGCCTTCTCCTTTTGTCTACAGACGCGGAGAAGGCCTTTGACAGGGTCGGCTGGCCTTTCCTGTTCCAGACGCTGGAATCCTTTGGTCTCCCTACGCACTTCATGACATGGGTGCGCTCGCTCTATGACTCACCCGCGGCGCGGGTCAGGGTGAACAGGGCAATGTCCCCTTCTTTCCCTATTTCTAATGGGACCAGACAGGGCTGCCCCTTATCCCTCTCCTTTTTGCCCTATTCCTGGAGCCTTTTTTGGAAGCAATCCGCCGAGATGACACAATCCAGGGCATTCGGGGCGCCAAACGAACTCACAAAGTGTCAGCATATGCGGACGACTTACTATTTCTCCTTCCAAATTCTAGAAACTCCATGCCGTGTCTCTTGGACCATATCAGGATCTTTGGAGAGCTGTCAAACTATAAAATAAATAATGACAAATCTAACATGATGGGCATTCACATGTCTCCACTGGAAGTCTCTCATGCCTGATCCCATTTCCCCTTTCAGTGGTGTGAGTCTCGACTTAAGTACTTAGGTATCTGGATTTCACATACCCCAGATAGCATGTACGGACACAACTATGGACAGTTGCTGCGAAACTTCTGTTCCTGACTTATCCTCATGGACTCGCCTTCCCCTCTCGTGGCTGGGCAGAATCAGCGTCCTAAAAATGAACGTAATGCCACGCCTCCTATATGTGCTCCAAGCACTGCCCTTATCTCTAACGCGCCTGTTTTTTAAGGAATTGGATTCTATCTTCCTTTCCTTTATATGGCCTAAGGGTCGCCCGAGGGTCAAGACCCACCTACTCCGTCGCCCACGGCTGGAGGGCGGACTGGCTTTGCCTGACGCAAGGCTTTATTTTTACGCAGCACAATTAACAAGGATCATGGATTGGATGCTCATTGGGTCAGACAAATTATGGTTGGACCTGGAGGAGAGACTTGCAGGCCGACCCTTGTGGACCGCGCCATGGTTGCCCTCACAGCTCTTGAGACCTGATGTACCTCCCTCTGGTTTATACAGGGACACGCTTTTGGTGTGGTGGAGGATCAGGGGCCCCTTTGGTCTGTCACCCTCCTTATCACTGCTTTTACCTCTCCAACACCACCCGGGATTCTGCCCGGGAACGGGTACTAGCCTACATCGTCGATTTATGGAAGGGACTAGGCTGTTTCTATTTCAAGTGCTTCAGAATGATGTGGTTACGATACCCGGACCCTCTGACGGGGATGACACTTTATCTTTTGGAGACAGATTTGCTCTCCATCGGTTGCGACATTTTGTGAGATCTCTCCCGAGGGGATTTCGCCCCCTGCGTCCACTCACGCCCTTCGAAACCTTCTGTAAACTTGCCTTACCACTCTATAAGAGCATTTCTACCATATATGCTCTCCTCCAGAAATGCGATACCTCACTACCACCCTTGTGCGGTCGCTGGGAGACGATCCTAGAACTTGACTTTACACCTGAGATATGGGCTAAGACCTTTTACCTTACCTTGTATGGGTCCCGAGCGTTTAAGGTGATCGAGACATCTTACAAACTACTAACGTTTTGGTATTACACTCCCCATCAGACTGCACACTTTTCACTTTCACGTGACTCGATATGCTGGCGCTGCGGGACACAGACCGGCACACATTTACACATTTGGTGGACCTGCGAAAAGATTACCCCTTTTTGGCGGCTGGTAGCGGAGGTCGTGATGGAGGTTACGGGATTAGACTTGCCTTTTGCACCAGCAGTGTATCTTCTTCTACACCTGCCTGGAAAACAACGAACTTTGCGTAACTCAGTGGCCCTACACCTCCTCTTGGCTGTGAGACGCCTTATCCCGGCCCTCTGGAGATCATTAGAGGTCCCTTCATTTACGGAATGGATGGACGCAATTGAACAATTAAGGGCAGTGGACAACCTAGCCGCCCAACAATCCGACAGACAAGACCCAAATCATCTGCTGAAATGGTTCTACTGGGACGGATTCCGTACTTCATCTGCATTTCGCCGCAGAATCGAACCTACTACTATAATAATCTAGTAATCTAAACAGAGATCCCTTGAAGAAGGTCAGTAAACAGACCCGACCGCCCACATGCCTCACACGATCGAGGATGATTACCGTTTGGAACAGGGTGGAAGATGAGAGGCGGACCTCTCTCTTTCACGCCTTCGTATTGGAGCTCTGTCGTGGCCCTCCTCCGCGGGATGCCCCTCCTCCCTCCCCCCCTTCCCCCCCCAGCAGAGAGAGGAGGAAGGAGGAAAAAAGTGAGGAGAAACTACCGTACCCTCCCCCCTTTTTTTTTTTTCTTCTTTTCTTTTCTCCCCTCTCTCCTTCTTTCTTCCCTTCTCTTCTTTCTCCCCTCTTCTCTCCTCTTCCTCTGTCTTCCTTCCTTTGCTCATCTCTCTCCTCACTCTTTTATACTCCCCTCTTACATACACTCTTGTTCTATTCCTACTCTTTATTCGCCTGTTTGTCTCCATTAATACACAGGCTTACTTCCCGGTAAGGAAACCAAAAACAGGCTTTCACAAAAATATTACAGTGTTAAATATTGTATGTTTATTCGACATGCCGCAAATATACATCTATGTACCAGCCCTTACTTACCAAACTGATTTTAATTTACAATGTATCTACTGGACTACCTTGTATGAATACGGTTATATGTTACACTTTTCTGCTATTTTTATTTGATCCTTATTCGTTTGTATGTTGTCTGATTCCTGTTTATCACTTCAATAAAAGCCTTAGAATACAAAAATTAACAAAAATAAATAAATAAGAGTTGTCACGTAAGTTTCAATTTCAGACACATCAAAATTTCACTTTGCGTGCCTTATCCTTTGCAAATTTTCATCATGCGTATATATATATTGACAAGAATAAGTGTCTGTGGAGGCGCTTAATCAATATTTTAGAGGAATAATACGAGTATATGCACTTTATATGCAATTTGCACTTACGGTTTAATATACACTTTGCATTGTGAGATTGATTCACACGTATGATAGTAGGAGATAGCACACTATTGTCTATTTGCACTTTAATGTTGTGATTTTGCACATTATATGCATCCCTGCACGTGATTTTATTCACCCTGCATTTTGAGACGGACTCACATGTATGATATAAGGGGTTATCAATAACGTTCTTGTAATTTATTGGCACTTTATTGCGAATTGCACAAGATTGTTATTTGTACCTTTTTATCAGTGAAAGATTGATCCACTGTAATATTCTCCTTGTTAAACACCTAACGATAACTGACCTATACCAACTACAAAATAAGAATCTTCCATTCTGGGAAGTATTAAGTGCGCCACTAGGACCCCAACTTTTCCGTATATATATATTGCCCAGGCCAGCTCACATCATGCGTATATATATATATATTTTGCCCAGGCCAGCTCACATCATGCGTATATATATTGCCCAGGCCAGCTCACATCATGCGTATATATATATTGCCCAGGCCAGCTCACATCATGCGTATATATATATATTGCCCAGGCCAGCTCACATCATGCGTATATATATATATTGCCCAGGCCAGCTCACATCATGCATATATATATATATTGCCCAGGTCAGCTCACATCATGCGTATATATATTGCCCAGGCCCAGGCCAGCTCACATCATGCGTATATATATATATATTGCCCAGGCCAGCTCACATCATGTGTATGTATATATTGCCCAGGCCAGCTCATATCATGCGTATATATATTGCCCAGGCCAGCTCACATCATGCGTATATATATATATATATTGCCCAGGCCAGCTCACATCATGCGTATATATATATTGCCCAGGCCAGCTCACATCATGCATATATATATATATTGCTCAGGCCAGCTCACATCATGCATATATATATTGCCCAGGCCCAGGCCAGCTCACATCATGCGTATATATATATTGAAAAGAAGAAAATGGGCGCAGATCGTAGAGAACAAACAAATAAAACCATAAAAACTAAAAGAAAAAATAATAATAATAAAAATATAAATGAAAAAATGCTGCAAGGTCCCATGTGGATCCACTTCCTATGTCCACATAACAATAAATAACAGTAAAAAAGAAAAGGTCCTCGCGCAATATGAACAAGATATATTCAAAATCTTCTTTGATGATCCCTCTGAATTCCTAAAAGACATAAAGATGGACACATATTGCGCAGTATGTCTGGAAATGGGAATCAAATTCGAAAAGAAAATAGTAGTTCAACTCACTATTTCAAGAGCCATATAAGCCGGCTCTAAGCAAACAAGCATGGAATATGTACAGTATGGCAACGATATATTCACCAACGTCAACAGCTTGTTTGTGGATAGTCCACTCCGCCAATATGAAATCCAGAATGATGATGGATAATATTCGATTTGCGAGGCAGCTCTTATAAGGTTGATATCCCAAGGAAATAATGCACGTAGATAGATCCAATCCAATTTAAAATATTTATTAAAATAAATGGAATGGAATGGCACTAACGCGTTTCGACTCTCAGTCTTTCTCAAAGTGCATCTAAAATACAATACATCAAATTCACATTTTTATACTTACAAAGATCAGGAAATGATAAAAAACGGCACCAAAAATGAGCGAACGTTATAACGTTCGCTCATTTTTGGCGCCGTTTTTTATCATTTCCTGATTTTTGTAAGTATAAAAATGTGAATTTGATGTATTGTATTTTAGATGCACTTTGAGAAAGACTGAGAGTCGAAACGCGTTAGTGCCATTCCATTCCATTTATTTTAATAAATATTTTAAATTGGATTGGATCTATCTACGTGCATTATTTCCTTGGGATATCAACCTTATAAGAGCTGCCTCGCAAATCGAATATTATCCATCATCATTCTGGATTTCATATTGGCGGAGTGGACTATCCCACAAACAAGCTGTTGACGTTGGTGAATATATCGTTGCCATACTGTACATATTCCATGCTTGTTTGCTTAGAGCCGGCTTATATGGCTCTTGAAATAGTGAGTTGAACTACTATTTTCTTTTCGAATTTGATTCCCATTTCCAGACATACTGCGCAATATGTGTCCATCTTTATGTCTTTTAGGAATTCAGAGGGATCATCAAAGAAGATTTTGAATATATCTTGTTCATATTGCGCGAGGACCTTTTCTTTTTTACGTATATATATATTGCCCAGGCCAGCTCACATCATGCGTATATATATATTGCCCAGGCCAGCTCACATCATGCGTATATATAGATTGCCCAGGCCCATCCCCTGGTGGAGATAGGGGGTTCATTGCAAGACTTGAGCGTCAGTACTGAGGTATTTGGTATGACAGGCAATGAATTGTTCAGACTACAGGGCAGTCAACACACTGACAGATTTAATGTTTTCAGACCACCTTGATCGGGTATGTTGTAACTTGTAATTATCAGGGTCTATTGACACACATACAAGCTTAAGGATCGTGCAAACCTGGGTACTCTTGGCAAATCGAGCAAGCTGAACATATGCAGAAAATCAACAGTCTTTCGTATTTGCAGATTGTACAAGCGTATAAGATCGTATCTCATAACCCTTAGACCTGGAGCAAAACCCCGATAAGGCTGTAGCAAGAAAACCAGGGTGAGATGGGAATCTCCCCACGAAGCGAGTCAAACCCCAGGCAGTGTGCATAGAGTTAAACCAACGGCGCACAACACTAGCCACCGCTATAGCATCTAACAAGAGAATTAAGCTTAGCGATGTGGGAACAGAAACTCCTCTAAAGACAGATGCAGGACTGGAGATAAAGACCATGTATTTTGCAAGCTGCAGGGCAGTACTTAATAGTAAAAGATACAACAGTACAGACCGATGATCCAAACACTCCCAGTCAGGGAGTACAGACAAAGCCCTGAGAACAACTCAACAGCAAATTGGCTTTGTGGCCAAATGCTTGCTGAGTGAAACAGTTTAAACTGTAAACAGACAGAATATACCTGAAACAGACAAGGTTAATACAAGAGAGAGGTCCAAGAATCCAAGCCAGAGGGTCATACACAGAATATCAGAATAATAACTTCAGAAGAAAGATGCAAGAGTAATCCAAACACTAGACCCAGGGGGTCATACACAGAGATTATCAGAATAAGAATTACAACAATACAGCGAGCAGGAACTAAGTAGATTTTGGTCTATCCTGATCCAAGGATCAAGGGAAATCTTGGCCCTATATATAGGGCTGAACAGGTCATGTGACCGCAGACCAATTAGCCCAATAGATGGTCTGCAGAGCCTAAAAAAACCCAAAAAAACAGGAATCCCTGCTACCACCAGCAGGGGGCAGGGCCGAGATGTAACAGAAAACTAACTGGAGCCATCTTCCTTTATTTTGCCAAGGCCTTTGACATAGTAGACCATGGCATCTTGTTAAAAAAAACCTTAAAAACTCTGGTATTGGTGATCAACGCTAACCTGGTTTCAATCATATGTATCCAACCGATCGCAATATGCGTCCATTTCTGCCAGCTCCTCCCTCCCCCTCCCAGTCACTTGTGGTGTACCCCAAGGCTCAATACTCAGCCCCCGGCTATTCACGATATTCATAAATGATCTGTCTAACATCTGCAAAGCCTCAACTGTACACATGTACGCAGATGACACCGTAATCTATACCAGCAAACCAAACCTCCAGCAGCTGGAGGCTGTGCTGCAAGAACAATTCACAGAGGTAGAAAAGTGGATCAACGATAACAAACTTTTTTTAAATACTGACGAAACTGTAACGATGCTCTTTGGAACAGCACTTAAACTACATAAATTGCAAAATCCCCATCTTTGTGTTGGGACAAAATCAAATGGCACGCTAACCACAGTCACTTCTCTCATATATCTCTCATATATCTAGGTATGTGGTTAGACCCAAATCTATCCTTTGGCCCCCACATCAAAAAACTGTCATCTAAACTTTACCCCAAACTAGGTGCCCTGTACAGAAACAAATCCTGCCTGAGCCCCGCGGTAGATTGTAAAACAAATGCTTATGCCGGCTATTGAATACGGAGATGTAGTGTATGCAGCTGCCCAGCAAGCGCACCTTCATAAACTTACTACATTGTATAACTCATTCTGCCGCTTTGTGCTACAATGTAACTACATGACCCACCATTGTGACATGTTAAAAGAGCTAAACTGGCCGTCACTGGAATCCAGACGCTCCCTTCACCTTTCCAACGTGGTGTTTAAGAGCTTTTCTGGGAAGCTGCCACCCTATCTGAATAGGCTGCTTCCACCAGCAGTTCCCTCATCCTATAACCTCCGATCCAGGACCTGCACCTTACTTGCAATACCACAATTAAAAAAAAAAAAAAGTGTCTCGATCCTCATTTTCCTACAGAGCTGCACTGCAATTATGAAATAACCTCCCAGACGCCATGAAATCTTCCCCCCGTCTCAAGTCACTAGAGCTCCCTATTAACATACCTCAATACGGAATGCTCCTGTAAACATGTAACATAATGACTATTTCCTACATATTTATTTTCTCTTAATTTGTATATTTGTGTTTTTAATATCTTGCATTTTATTACTTTGTATTTCTGTAACGACTGTAACATTTCAATGTTCTTGAACCCAGGACATACTTAAAAACGAGAGAAATCTCAATGTATCCTTCCTGGTAAAATACTTTATAAATAAATAAATGCCCAAAGAGCTAAAACTGTGAAATCAGCTGCTGAAAGCTCAGAAATATTGGACTGTCAGCAGCTGGTGCAGTGGGAGAAAAAAATAATAAACCCACAGCTCAAACGTCTGTAACTCAGTTTTACAGTAGATGGTGCAATCTACTGGCCAAATAGGTTATTTACAGTAATAACTATGTATTACTGTAAAATTAATTTAAAATTATTTTACAAAAAAACACTGGTTTTTGACAATGTTTTCTTCGGAAAATCACTTGGTAGTGAAGGGGTTAAGGATGGCATCAAGGTGGTTGCTATAAATGGCTGAGATTCACTTTAGATCAATATATGCATGATGGCAGTCACCTCCAGTACAAGGAGAAAGTAGAAAGTCACAATGCATTGCACGTCATAACACAAGAGTGAACTGTTAATAAAAATAACTAAGAAAAAAGAGGTTTGTGAGGGTCCTGAGAACAAGCAACAGCACTAGTGGCCTACTCTACGAGTCTACGTGTTTCGGCATTAACAGCCTTCCTCAGTCGGTATATTTAGGTGCACTATTGTCCAAAAAAATCTCCAAACAGACAATAGTGCACCTAAATATACCGACTGAGGAAGGCTGTTAATGTCGAAACGCGTCTCGGTAACGCATCTGTCCATTCTTTAATATGCAATTGATTTTTTAATTTTTTAATGCATAATAAATTTCATATGGTTTATATTCTATTGACTACTCTCCTTGGATATATACTTGCCACTGCTTGAAAGCTCCTGATATCTGGCCCTCAGACGGTTGGGAAGAAGTTCTGGGTATCCACCATAGTGTACCTGATGCTGTATTGAGTGAGCCTGTGTGGAAGAGGCTCCATATCTGCCATCGCAACCAGAGTTGAAGATTTAAGAAGGGATACGCCACCCTCTATATGGCTGGAAGCCCCTAAACCTAGAGCCAGGGATTTTTTGGGCTCTTATAAATGTGAGTTTCCATATTCTTACGAGTGATTTATTTGCCATATTTAATTGGGATTTTCTGCACGATTATTTCTTCATTTTTTCTCTCCCCTCGAATCTTTTTTTTTTTTCTTTTTTCTTTCTCTCACTTTTTTCTCCTTTCTGGCTATCCTCTCCATTATTGAGAGACGGCAAGAGATACACAGACCAAGAAAGGAGGACTATATTTGTGCATCGCTTGAACATAAAGAGAATTAAATTTTAAGGAATTTTTCCCACTGGTATTCATACTGTTGTATTGGATATCATTGGATTTGCACATTTTGCTCTTTTGGACACTGTTGCACTTTATAGACTTTCTTATACCCATCGCACTGCTGGAATTTTATATATTGTTGCACTTTACTGTGTTCTATGGCACATTGCACTTTTATATGAGTACATTGAATATTTGTCACCTTAAGATTGAAGCACTTTAAGACTGAAGCACTTTATGTTTGATATACCTCTTTGTTGAAGTCTACCTTTAAATCTATTTTTGATGCGCTACAAAGGTTCTATCTATACTCACAAGGTTTTAGCTTGCTTGTGCCATTACAGGGACGAATGCTCCATATGCAAATCAGCCTGTTCTCACCCAAAAAGGGTGGTCATTACTGATTGCCAAGGACGTCATCCCTGCATGAGAGGTGCAGCAACCCCCGACGATCGTTTCGGCCTTGTTAGGCCATGTCAGGAGGGTACAGCTGACACCCCTCTAGGCACATCAAGCATGGGGTTCACGTCTGGATTACCCTGTAAACCTATATTGAGGAAAGGGGGGGTTTGTGAGGGTCCTGAGAATGAGCAACAGTACTAGTGGCCTGCTCTACGGTGGGTGCCCGCTTAGGTCTCGCAAGGCCACTAGTGCCGTTGCTTGTCCACAGGACCCTCACAAACCTCTTTTTCTCACTGCAAGATTACAGGGTAATCCAGATGTGGACCCCCTGCTCGAGGTGCCTAGAGGGGTGTCAGCTATACCCTCCTGACGAGGCTTAACAAGGCCGAAACGATCATCGGGAGTTGCTGCATCTCTCTGCAGGGATGATGTCCTTGGCAATCAATACTGGCCACTCTTTCTGGGTGAGAGCAGGCTGATTTGCACATGGAGCATTCGTCCCTGTAATGGCATACTTGAGCAAAAACCTTGTGAGACCTGGGCGGGCCCCACTGTAGAGCAGGCCACTAGTGCCATTGCTTGTCCTCAGGACCCTCACAAACCTCTCGTTTTTCTCACTACAATTATACAGGGTGTTCCAGAAGTTAAACCGTTGCTCTAGGTGCCTAGAGGGGTGTCAGCTATACCCTCCTGACGCGGCCTAACAAGGCCGAAATGATCGTCGGGGGTCGCTGCATCTCTTGTGCAGGGATGACGTCCTTGGCATTCAGCACTGGCCACCCTTTCTGGGTGAGAGCAGGCTGACTTGCATATGGAGCATTCGTCCTTGTAATGGCAAAATCTAGCAAAAACCCTGTGAGACCTGAGGGGGCCCCACCGTAGAGCAGGCCATTAGTGCCGTTGCTCCTCCTCAGGACCCTCACAAACCTCTGTTTTCTCACTAATAAAAATAACTGCCAGGAAAACTGTGACATCACCACAGTATGACACTCACCACCAGACCAGAAATAACTTTGCACACAATTTCATTACCCAGTATTACCTCTGTTAGCTTTACTTTAAACTTATATGTTTTACATATATTTTCTTTTGTGACTTTTGCAACTTGCCTATCAAAAATTGACATGGGTGGTACGGATAGCTTGTTTGGATGCCTGTGTCAGTTTTGCTCACATCCATTTTACTTGCTCTGGGTGTCTCATGCTCAGTTCTTGACAGAGGAGCATTCTGTTTGATTTTGCATGAATTTTAAAGAGAGGCTTTTAACCCTTTCCCGCCACAGGGCGTACTATGCCTCCCTGCGGCAGGTGGGCCTTTAATGTCCAGAGCATACTAGTACGCCCCGTTTACTTCAATTGGCCTCCTCTGCCCCGCCCAGCAGTCAGTGCGTGCTACTGACTGCTGCGGGACGGCCTGAACTCAGACTGTTCCCCTGCAACCAATGAGGCACATCAGCAGCTAGTCGGACCAAAAGAGGGGCTCGCCGAGGCAGCAGGCAAGCAAGGTGTACTAGTACACTCTGCCTATGTTAATTCAGTCCCGCCAGGCACAACCCACCCGGTGGCAAAGGGTTAAAGAGACATTTAAATAATGTCAGTTATTGAAGTTAACATACAAAAAAATGCAAACCATCAGAAAGAAAAAAATAACTTTGATGGTGTGATACAGAATGTATTAAAAATGTAAAACGCTGTATTTTAACAATACTGACCTGCTCATTGATAGGTGTTTTTTTCCATACCTTATTTGTTTTTGTTTCACCCTCACTTGGCCAATTTTCTCTTCTTGACAGCCACTCCATTTTGGATGGCATATACATCAACTCATACCGAGTCATGCTTCTGCCATAGATCTTAGTCACTTTCAGACTCTCCAAACAGTGATTTCTTTTTGGGAGCTCACAGCTCATTTATCTTTCCACTTTAGATGCTTAGCAATTCTATGTCATTGTCACGGTTGACATTTAGGCAGAGAAGGTTTGATGAAACCATAAGATATTGTGGTGACAGTTTTCGCCTCCATGTGGTTAGTATCATATACTATCAGGGATATTCAAAGAGATTCGAATGGCTGCCGAAAGGTAACCAAACGCTGAAAATCAACGTTCGGTTACCTTTCTTGGCCATTCGGCTATTCAGAGAGCAGGCAATTCGCCAAATGTTGGCGAATTGCCTGCACATACGGTGCCTGTTCGGTGCCTTTTCGAGGGCAGTGAAATCCCCATAGCTTCATCTATTTAGAGAACAAAAACCAGCAGTGAAACGTTGCCGAAATGCCCTGCCATTCGGTTGCTTCTTTCGACAGGTTTATTCAGGCGAATCCCATAGGCTTCAATCTTAAAAATATTCCCGTTTTAATTCAATATCTATTAAACCGTTGATTATAATATTCTGCAGTAAAAAGTCTCTTTATAGATTTTTTAGGATCTTTTAAGCATTTTTCGGGATTTTTTTGCAAAAACATTTTTTCTGTTTTTTTCTTTGTTCTGTAACAGAGCTTTTTATTATCATTCCTTGGACCTCATATGTAAATTTCAGACATTTTCGCTCGGTAGTTTCTTTGCAAACAGCGTTTCACTTTTAAAACATTCAAGCGTACAGTTTTTGTTTTTTTTTTACTCTATTCGTCTGCGGTGTCGGGTTTTTCCGCCAGCTGCGCTGCGTGTGATCGGCTCCTGCTTGGGTTTTTCCGGCGTTTTTGGCGGGGTTAATCCAGATGTTTTTACGGGTTTTCGGTGTGCCTTCGCTGGGTTTTGCGGTGAGTTTTCAGTGGGTTTGCGGAAACTTTTCCCTGCATTATGACGGCCCTGTGGTGCTTGCTGAATACACCGCAGGGTCGCCGAAATGGGATTGCCAAATCGCACCGAATTGAAGAGAACAAGAAGTCACAGAACATGCGGTGACTTTTCGATTCTCTTTGAATAACTCTGTATATAGGGTGTGGAAATTACTGTATTAAAAAAGATCTAATTGTCCAATGGACTAAAGTGGTAGCTTGATCTATTTGTTCCTTATAACAATTTAATTGTCCTGATAATAAATATCAACAAATTAGCATTATGTCTTTATGCATAACCACCTAGAGACCAAACACATGTGCACATTTAGTATAAATAGAACACTTCTTACTGCATTGCAATTTTCTCACTGGTACACCCCGTACGTTACAAATCACAATAATGTGCCCTGTGTATGAGCTCCACAGCAAGAAAACACAGTATTGTGCGTAGTGTATGGGTGTATCACAGAGCCCCACAGCAATAAAAATCACAAATTTATATTAGTGATATAAATGAAATATTAACATCGTTGGAATGGCCCAACAGTGGACCAACTGAACCTCCAGGGTTCTGGGTATTAGTGGGCCTGGGGGTACCAACGACTTGTTTTGAGCCCCCTGAACCCCCCTCAGGTAAACACCTCTAACTGGTCTCCCCCAAATACACACCCCTGTACCCCATCCCACCCCAGATAGACACCAATGTCCACAGATAAACAGCCCCACTTCCCCACAAATATATATACTTTAATACCCTCATGCCATCCTTTCATATGGGAGGGGGGCTATCTGTCAGGTCCTGGAGGCAGGTGGAGGACAATTCTCCCTGGGAGGCATTGAACATGTGGGGACTGCTGGTACAGGAGGCTGGACCGCTGGTAAAAGGGCCAGGGTTTTGTGTGTCATAAGGGAGAGGTCACTGCTGCCCCTGCTCAAAGACATAGGGATTGAAAAATCACAGTCCTTCCACACCGACCTCGGAGCTCCTTATTCAGCAGTTTCCTTGTGCACTCCATGTTTCTGTTGGTGGGCTGCATGACGCTCAGGGGTAGGAAAGCACTTTCAAAGCTCGTGCTCTGAGAGTGCTCATGTCCTGAGCAGGGCTGGCTAATCGCCATTTGCCCATATAACCCATCAATCAGCAATCGGAGGAGAGAGGGGGCTGGCCTGGGGCTCCCGGCTGTCACATATGAGTGATTTAAACACCAGTCAGCCGAATCAACCGTAAACTGCAAGTACTTAAAAGTTTCCTCCGGACAGGAGGCACCACTCTGCGCACCATACCATCTGCTTACCCTGAGGCCTAAATCTTAACAGCGGGCACTTGTCCAGCAGCTGGATCAAGCTGTCCTTGGCATTAGGCTATATGTATTGCCAATACCCGTATATATGGTTTATTGTCAAAGTAATGGTGTTTGTTGGTACTGCAGTGCTAAAATCACCACCAGAATTTCACAAAATTAAAATCCAAAGACCAACAGGAGAAGCCTCACAGTATCTGCACCACCTGTCATGTTCTGTGGGGGAGAGGGAGCATCCGCCACTAGCTGGAATCCTAGCTGGTTGAGGCCTTGTCCATCTTTGGCCGAAAGCGAGAGAGAGGCACGTTGCAGATTACTGACAGGCACTCTTTGGCTCTTTCCAGAGGAGCTTCAGTATTACTGTGTAGATATTGTCGTGTACTGACCGCTGTCTATTCCTGACTGCACTTATGCATTAACCCCTACATTACTGTGTGGGTATTACGGTTGTACTGATCTTTGGCTATCAACGACTGCTGTTATGTTTTATCCCTGCATGGTATTTGTTTGTTTTTCTTCCTATAGTTTAGACACGGTTTAGACAGTTTAGATACTGTCCTATCAGTTTAGGGACTTTTCCTGGCTTGCCTGAGTGCCTGAGTTCTGGGTCACCCCTTATTCCTGACACCACCAGCGCTTTATGAAAAGCCCCTTACAAGTCAAAGAAAATTCTACAACAAAAATAGCAGGCCTGGGCACATATCTTGTTGTGGAGCTGTGTGTGTTTATCAATGGTTGAACTTAGTGAAAACTAAAATTTGTGGCAAATACCAGAGTGCTAGTTATTTTATTCATTCCAGACCAGGTGGAATTGGACAAAAAGTATATTCATGAAGTGATTTTCCTACAAAATTATGTCTCATGAATAATAATGGTAAACTTTAAAGTAATTCTGGACTTCTGCATTTAATCAAGAAGCAGTTGACCTTTTCAATTTAGTTACATAGTTACTTAGGCTGAAAAAAGACATGTGTCCATTGGATTCAGCCTTTCACACATCACCTACTGCTGTTGATTCAAAAGAAGGCAAAAAACCCAGTCTGAAGCGCTCGCCAATATGCAACATACTGGGGAAAAAATTCCTTCTTGACCCCATGTCTCCAAAGCCTCTCAAAGTCCTTAATTTGTGACAACATATGGATTACTACGATGTATCCTATGAGAATGTTTTAATAAAAACATAAAGAAACAATTTGCATATTTGTATCTTACAGTAATTTTTCATGGGTTAAAGTGGCATGTTATTATCATCCATAGACTCAAATAAAGTCACAACTTAATGGTGCACATCTAATTATAATGAAAGCTGTGATATAATATAAATAGAAGTGAAAGACGTTTTAGACGTGATGCATATTTCATGTGGCTAACCATTTAATCTGATCTGAAGAGCAAAATAATCAGAAACATGCACAAATTTGAAAAAACATCATTGCGGTAATCATTGCGCAAATTGCATGAAAGGCATAACAGTAGCGATTACTGGGCACCTGAGACTCGCACAAATTGGGGTCACTGATAAAACATCCAATTAGCGCCCCGGTTTTAAATATACATGTAAAGTGTTGATGATTAGCATAGCATTTTAAACCGCAAGAGCAGAAATGCCACAGGGTTCAGACAATATTAAAATGATGAAAAGGCTGTTATACACTTTTCACACTAGATGGATTTCTTCATTTAATGAAAAAGGTGACAAACATTGCGATAAAGGGGACATCTAAAAAGAGCTGGATATTAAAAGAACTAACACATCTTTCGTTAATAGTGTTCCAGTCTGGCTATAAACATTGTAAAGTAGCAATATTTTATAGGACATGAAACACAACCTTCCCTACAAATATTATAATGCGAAATCTCATCTACCGCTGACAGAAACTTTATTTAAAATGCTTTTATCTAGGCAATTAAACCAGCTTAATGAGAAAGAGATATAACTGTTTATTTTTAAGACTATGCACAGCAATATTTTAAAGCAGAATTACAGCTGCAACCTTCAAATTAAATGGTAGCAAACAACGGAATGGAGTCATTTTATAAGTACCGCATTTGAGACTCGAACAATTTGGATGGCTGGAAAGCACAGAGGATTCAATGCAATTATTTTAATTAAGTGTCACATGTAACAGTAAATGTTGAATTTTTGCAGCACATTCTTTGGGAAAATAATTCAGGTATGTTGTAGGGCAATTGAAATGGAACATGTAGTTAAGTATTTAAAATAAATTGGTTAATAAGTCGCATATTATTATTCTTTAGCTCCAGCATAATCCGCAGTGCTGTACAGTGGGCACAACATAGACAGGGTTACAGTACAGTGAACAACATTTTACAAACCAGTAAAGGAAGAAACTAGGCCCTATTCCCGTGAGAACTTACAATCTAAAAGGGTTGGAGAAACAGGAGAGGACTGCAAGGTGAGAGTGATGGACTGCAAGGTGAGCGTGATCTTTGATTACTCCTTTTTTTCATATGGATTGGTGGGAATGGTCACCCTTTTCAGATGTGGTGGGGTAGGTAGTCATTCGTGATGCTCCAGTAGGAAGGGCTTAATCAACCTTTTCAATAGCAAATGGTTTTCCATAAAGCTCAAGGCAGTAACCAATGGTTTTAAAGAAAATCACTTTACATTTCCCCCCTGATTCTATAACCACCAGACACACACATCTATACCCACACTCTTTGACATTATTTGACTGATCAATTACGAAAGGTATCTAACACCACTGCAGTGGAAAGTCTCAGAGCTACAGTACATCAGTTGACAAGTCTGATGCACTGGAACTTCAAAATGAAGTTCCCAGGGTGTACATCAGTCTCAGTGATCTGTGACATCTAGCTGTCATGCAGTGGAAAAGTTACAGAAGGGTGCCAATCACCTACGAGTGCAGATAGTTCAGCTATGCAGCTTGGGGCGAACTAAATGTGTCAGGAAGCATTTGGTTAATGCTCTGTGCCATATAGCACATTTATCAGGTACCTGACTGCATGCAACAAAACAGGATGTTATTTGGCAGCATGTAAACCACATACCATTAACCCCCCTCCAGTCACCACAACATATGACCTTTAGTAAATATGACCTTATTTTTACTGTAAGTGATTATGTATGTGTTCAAAATTATGCATCTTATTTTTCAATTGAATTTTTTGTGATTTTGTCAAAAAAGGCTAAACTCAAGACGGTTGTAAACTGACTGAATTGTAGGACTGCAATCACTGCACTGGATTTTAGTGTAGCTTGTAATTTGCTTCTATTTTTATTTTTTAAGTCAAAGAATAAGTAGTTTTACTGATTTGGAGTTTGAAATACATGTTTTGCTTGCTCGTTACATTGCATGTATTTTAACTTCCATTCCCTTGGTTTTCACAGGAAACAGTCCTGTTTTGACTTTGTGAAACGACACAAATTTCCAATTATTTGTACAAAATGAGAAATTTTTTATTAATCACAACAAAAAGCTAATCCACTTAAATCCAGTCATTTACATTAAAATGCTGTAGCTGCCTCTGCACAGTGGGACATAATCTTTAAGCTATTTACACATGTTTGAACTGAAGTATTGTTTCTCATGCAGAAAACTTGGGAGTTTTCGAAATTCTCAGGACAGAAGCACAATAGTTTGAAAAATGCTAGCGGCTTCATGTCTGGATGATGCCTCATAGAAATAAACCACCAAGGGATATTCTCTTAGAACACAGGCTGAGTTAAGTAAACATTGATTGAATGTGGAATTCAGAATACAGCAGCTTGGTCATTTTTTTTTAGAAAAAGTTGTATTCTAATTTCATTTTCCGTGTATAACAAAACACAGGTATATAATTTATATCCGTAATGGAAAACCATTCTGGAAATGAGGTAAGTTCATTTGTACACATATTACAGGCTACATGTTTCAAACAGAAACAATGTCATCTATAAAATAATAGTGCTCTTAGGAAAATATTGATCAAAAACACTAGCCATGGGTAAAGCCCATTCCTTTTCGAGCACCGTACACAAGCAGGGAGGAAATGAAGAGGGGAAGAAAAATACACAATCACTGGTTTGCAGTCCTTCAGTAAGGCTTAGCTGCAAGAAATGAACAGGTACAGAATTTTAAATAGATCAATGCTATGGGCATCATGTAAACAAAGAGAGAATCACAAGATTCTGTTTTATTGCTGTAGCCAACAGCATCCTCATTGTTTTCTGTCTACCCATGCTCTATTAATATTCTGCATGCAGAGGGATTTCATTTTCCTAAAGCAGCAATAGTCACAGGATCCGGGCCAAAAACATATTGGAACTACCAATCGAATATTAACAGCGCCGGATAATAAGCCAAAAAAACATGTAGTGATATTAACAATGAGAAAATAATATATCATTTCCTTCATGGGTATGGCCCATTCCCAACATCTCAAAGACATCTTGCCTTTATAAACCTTTGTAAAGCCCAAAGATAATGAACCTGAATCATCATTCCCCAGAAAACTGAAGCTTATTGGAAACTTTAGCCCAAAGCATGTTTGGATTTTCAAGGTTTGCAAAGCTGACATTTTATTGTGATAAACCTCACACCGATTTCTTTATATAACTATTACACGGCTGTATGTTGTTTAAAAAAAAAATTGCTATCCAAGAGATACAGTGTAACTTCATATCATGACCTAGTTGTGCTCTTGCATATATCAGCAAATATGTTTCCAAAACAGGAATTTAAATATTTTGTGCTTGGAGTTAAACTGCTTTCATTTACTTTAAAAAAATAAAATAATAAACTTCCAAAAATACCCTTTCAACACATTGTCACAGATTTACTACAAATCTCATTTGCTTCTATTCCCTGGAAGATGAACAGCATGGGAATACAAATTATCTGCTATGCAAATATATAAACTGCTGTTCACAAGAGCATATCTTATACTATAAATAAATACCCATCTAGTGTTCTATGCAAAGGAAAATCATATTTATTTATCCTTTCTTCATATGTCTTTATTATTTTACTTTTTTGTTTGTCTATTCAGATATTTAAATACCTTAAACAATATGATAAAATACAAAAAATGGGTCCTATTCCAACTGGGATGTTATGATTAACAAGTACGCAATTAAGTATAACGGCCCCACTTGTTAATCATATTGTCTCTTCTCCTATTTTAGGTAAGCCTCCAAACGTGGCTTGGCTGTCAAAGCGGGTAACTGTACACAAATGCTAATTATGCTTTCTTTTTTTTACAGGACGTGCTAATGTCAAGTAAGTATTAATGGTCCCCATATAGTATGAGTCAAGCCCCTAATATAGCGGCTCACTTGTAACAGAGATGGTAATAGAAAGCTGTTAATGGCTTGCACCAAGCAGTTCCATTACCGGCTATCGATTACTGGCTCAGCTGGAATAAAGCCCGTTGTTGGTAAGGAAGGTACATAGAAATAACCAATATGATTTCTATTTTTTTCTTTTCAAAAAATTGTACATAAGAGAGAATCTCAGTTTTCTTCTGTATGGACAAATAATATTATTTCTCATGTATTTAACAATTTCAAGAGTAATTCAAGAGATGATGCTCTTAATGAATTAAGTTAGAAAGAGCTGCGCTGCATTTCTTGCAGGGATAATTTCTTTTATATTTTATTTTTTACTCATATTTCGTTTATATTTCATTTATGTTCACTTAATTTAGACTTATTTTATATATTTATATTGTATATTTATACATTAAATATTTATTTGTTTTTATATTTTATGTATAATAGATACACATCTGTCTACCTACCAAAAGAGAGGGAAAATTACAGTTCTAGAAGAACATTGCACCTAAAAAATTGCTTGTGACATTTCTGCACCAAAAAAAGACCTGTGCCATTAAGGGGTAAATGGTTTATATGGAATTGAAAAATCAACATTTTATATTATAGAGGTAGTCATAGTACTGTCATGCAAATAGTGTGAGATAAACATTTCATATTCTGTGTGACAACATGGTGCAAGGACAATATCCGGACACATTAATTATAAAGCTTGCATCACCAGGTGAAGCTGTCATACGGCAGAGTGCAACCATCTCTCTTGGAGCTGTAATCAGAGTCGCTCGCAGATATTTACCTATCAGATGAGAACGGAAGAGGGAACATGTTAATGGTTCTCCGGGGGGGCGTGGCCGGAACACAGAGAGAGCTGGATGTGTGAGTGCTGAGCTCCCAGGCCCGAGTGCACAGATTGTCATTTCGGGACAGAAATAACAGCAATGGCACAGCGGAAAAAGACACTTACTACCCCAGGACTCGCGGGGACTCAACGCCGATCCTCCATTTTACCGTTCTTGGGAGATACATCTCAGCCGCGGACCTCCAGTAAGGGATCCAAAATGGCGCCCGGCGACTCAGATCAGGAGGCCTCCCCGCCACGATTAGATTCAGCAACAAAAGGGAGCGATATGGAACACGAACTGCGGGCCTTATTACAGAGTTTGGCGACCAAAACGGATTTGGCTGCTCAGTTTACTCAAATGGAGAGCAATTTTAATACTAAATTTGATGAACTGGGGTCTGATTTGAAGCAGTTGGGAGGCCGCGTGGTGGACTTGGAAGAGGCCAGAGATGCGTTATTTTCTCATGTGGAACGTTTAAATGGTCAAATGCTAACGCAAGCTAAACAGCTGGCCGCGCTGCATAGACACCTGGATGATGTTGATAATAGAGGCAGACGAAACAATCTTCGCATAAAGGGTTACCCGGAAGTAGACTCTGGCAAGGAAGATGTTAAAGAGCTACTCCGTGGTCTGTTTAATGATATACTGGGTCGATCTGGAGAGGAATTATTAGTTCTGGATAGAGCTCACCGTGCACTGCGGCCGAGGAGATCACAAAATGACGCACCTCGTGATATTATCTGTCGCTTGCAAGATTTTACACTGAAAGAGGAAATTCTCAGAGCAGCACGCAAAACTTCGGAAATTAAAGTGGACGGTCAAGTGATACTTTTCTTCCAAGATGTTTCCTGGACCACTTTACAGGCACGGAGGGCTCTGAAACCGTTAACTGAAGCTCTCCAGGAACGTGATATTCGTTACCGATGGGGATTCCCACTATCTTTACAGGTGACCCATAACAACCAAGTTCATTCTGTTGCATGTCCTGAGGACATTCCGGACTTTGTGCGTGTTTTTGGACTCCCAGAAGTTGACATTCCAGACTGGTATGGTTCGCCGTCGCCATCTGACACTCTACCCTTCCCACAGCGACCCCGCTGGACTCAACAGGCGAAAAAAAAACGTAAAGGCAAGACCTCTACGGTGGCCCCTTCTGAGCCTGATCCAGAACCATGAGGGAAGCCCTTGCTTTTGCTGCCATTGTCATTTGAAAGTTTATACGCTTTTTTGATATTTTCTGCCCCCTTGCAAATTTTTTTGATTGAATGCGCTCGGGTCCGGCAAACGAGACAGTCGGATGAGACTCTTGCTCGGCACCCAGAATTTTTGGAAAATTCTGAGACTTTCTCGGCCGCCTCCTGAGTGGTGTTTTTTTTTTTATGTCCTCTGATGGGTTTTCCCACTATCAGAGGTCTACACTACCTCAATTTTTTTCAAGTTTTGTGTTGTTATTGTTGTTTTGTTTTTAGATTTTTCTTTTTGGTGATCACTCGTACTATTTGCTATGCTGCTAGGGGGTATGGGCAGGTCCCGGGCTCTGACGCCCTCCTCTCTCACTAGTTTAACCCCTTAGTGACCGGGCGGTTTTACACAAATCCGTCCGTTCGTGACCGCAGCTGTTTTTATGTTTCTGCGCTCTTAGTGTTTACGTCAAATTTTCCTCTTACTCGTTTATGTAACCCACACATATTTTACACTGTTTTTCTCGTCACTAAATGGACTTTATAAAGATACCATTTTTTTCATCATTTCATATAATTTACTATAAAAAATATTGTGAAATATGACACAAAAATTGAAAAAACACCACTTTTTCGAACTTTGACCCCCAAAATTTCTTATGTATCAACAACCGTCAAAAAAAATTTATTCCTTAGTAGTTTCTAAATTTAGTACTGAGTTTAGCAATACCCAATGTTTACATATTCCTCGCTTTTTTCCTTATTTTATGCAACAATAAGTGCAAGTAGCACTTTGCCATTTCCAAGAGTTTATTTTCAAAACTAGTGATAGTGACATTGTAACACTGATATCTGTCACTAATTCCTGAATAACCTCCACATATACATATTTTTTTAAAGTACACAAATCAAGGTATTAAACTTGGGGTATTTTGACTCTTTCCATGCAAACCATTTTACCAAAATCTATGCCAAAGTTTGAAAAAAAAAAAAATTTTGGTGATTTTTTTTTTTTGAACGCAATTTAAGAATACATGTACTGTGAACGTTAAGGTTTACTGCCAAAAAGCACCCCAAAATATGTTCAGAACATCTTCTGAGTAAATGATGATACCACCAAGTATATGAGGTTATTCGTCATTTGGGGGCTAAAAGGCCTTATTTGGGGGTGCGCATTTCAGTTTTCCAACTTGGAATTTTCACATTTCGTCATCATGCACCCATGTCCTATTTGGGACATTTTTGAAGCCGGCCAAAGTAATTTACCCCCATCAAACCATATATTTTTAAGAAGGGAGCACACCTGGCTTCTAAAGGGTTGTAATCAAGAGTTGTATTTTAACACTTTCCATGCACTAGCTCTTTGTCAAACTTTCAGGTAGTCACTTTTTGTGTTATTTTTTCACACACACATTGTACTTTAGGCATGAATTGTCAAATCCAGTTATGGGTTACTGCCAAAAAACACCCCAAAATATGTTCAGCAACATCTTCTGAGTAAATTGATACCACCCATGTATAGGTATGTCGGGTCATTTGGGGGCTAAAAGGCCTTATTTGGGGGGTGCGCATTTCAGTTTTCCAACTTGGAATTTTCACATTTCGTCATCATGCACCCATGTCCTATTTGGGACATTTTTGAAGCCGGCCAAAGTAATTTACCCCCATCAAACCATATATTTTTAGAAAGGGCACACCCTAGGGTGCTTCAAAGAGTTGTATTTTAACACTTTCCATGCACTAGCTCTTTGTCAAACTTTCAGGTAGTCACTTTTTGTGTTATTTTTTCACACACATTGTACTTTAGGCATGAATTGTCAAATCCAGTTATGGGTTACTGCCAAAAAACACCCCAAAATATGTTCAGCAACATCTTCTGAGTAAATTGATACCACCCATGTATAGGTATGTCGGGTCATTTGGGGGCTAAAAGGCCTTATTTGGGGGGTGCGCATTTCAGTTTTCCAACTTGGAATTTTCACATTTCGTCATCATGCACCCATGTCCTATTTGGGACATTTTTGAAGCCGGCAAAGTAATTTACCCCCATCAAACCATATATTTTTAGAAAGGGCACACCCTAGGGTGCTTCAAAGAGTTGTATTTTAACACTTTCCATGCACTAGCTCTTTGTCAAACTTTCAGGTAGTCACTTTTTGTGTTATTTTTTCACACACATTGTACTTTAGGCATGAATTGTCAAATCCAGTTATGGGTTACTGCCAAAAAACACCCCAAAATATGTTCAGCAACATCTTCTGAGTAAATTGATACCACCCATGTATAGGTATGTCGGGTCATTTGGGGGCTAAAAGGCCTTATTTGGGGGGTGCGCATTTCAGTTTTCCAACTTGGAATTTTCACATTTCGTCATCATGCACCCATGTCCTATTTGGGACATTTTTGAAGCCGGCCAAAGTAATTTACCCCCATCAAACCATATATTTTTAGAAAGGGCACCCCTAGGGTGCTTCAAAGAGTTGTATTTTAACACTTTCCATGCACTAGCTCTTTGTCAATCTTTCAGGTAGTCACTTTTTGTGTTATTTTTTCACACACATTGTACTTTAGGCATGAATTGTCAAATCCAGTTATGGGTTACTGCCAAAAAACCCCAAAATATGTTCAGCAACATCTTCTGAGTAAATTGATACCACCCATGTATAGGTATGTCGGGTCATTTGGGGGCTAAAAGGCCTTATTTGGGGGGTGCGCATTTCAGTTTTCCAACTTGGAATTTTCACATTTCGTCATCATGCACCCATGTCCTATTTGGGACATTTTTGAAGCCGGCCAAAGTAATTTACCCCCATCAAACCATATATTTTTAGAAAGGGCACACCTAGGGTGCTTCAAAGAGTTGTATTTTAACACTTTCCATGCACTAGCTCTTTGTCAATCTTTCAGGTAGTCACTTTTTGTGTTATTTTTTCACACACATTGTACTTTAGGCATGAATTGTCAAATCCAGTTATGGGTTACTGCCAAAAAACACCCCAAAATATGTTCAGCAACATCTTCTGAGTAAATTGATACCACCCATGTATAGGTATGTCGGGTCATTTGGGGCTAAAAGGCCTTATTTGGGGGGTGCGCATTTCAGTTTTCCAACTTGGATTTTCACATTTCGTCATCATGCACCCATGTCCTATTTGGGACATTTTTGAAGCCGGCCAAAGTAATTTACCCCCATCAAACCATATATTTTTAGAAAGGGCACACCCTAGGGTGCTTCAAAGAGTTGTATTTTAACACTTTCCATGCACTAGCTCTTTGTCAATCTTTCAGGTAGTCACTTTTTGTGTTATTTTTTCACACACATTGTACTTTAGGCATGAATTGTCAAATCCAGTTATGGGTTACTGCCAAAAACACCCCAAAATATGTTCAGCAACATCTTCTGAGTAAATTGATACCACCATGTATAGGTATGTCGGGTCATTTGGGGCTAAAAGGCCTTATTTGGGGGGTGCGCATTTCAGTTTTCCAACTTGGAATTTTCACATTTCGTCATCATGCACCCATGTCCTATTTGGGACATTTTTGAAGCCGGCCAAAGTAATTTACCCCCATCAAACCATATATTTTTTAGAAGGGCACACCCTAGGGTGCTTCAAAGAGTTGTATTTTAACACTTTCCATGCACTAGCTCTTTGTCAATTTCAGGTAGTCACTTTTTGTGTTATTTTTTCACACACATTGTACTTTAGGCATGAATTGTCAAATCCAGTTATGGGTTACTGCCAAAAAAACCCCAAAATATGTTCAGCAACATCTTCTGAGTAAATTGATACCACCCATGTATAGGTATGTCGGTCATTTGGGGGCTAAAAGGCCTTATTTGGGGGTGCGCATTTCAGTTTTCCAACTTGGAATTTTCACATTTCGTCATCATGCACCCATGTCCTATTTGGGACATTTTTGAAGCCGGCCAAAGTAATTTACCCCCATCAAACCATATTTTTTAGAAAGGGCACACCCTAGGGTGCTTCAAAGAGTTGTATTTTAACACTTTCCATGCACTAGCTCTTTGTCAAACTTTCAGGTAGTCACTTTTTGTGTTATTTTTTCACACACATTGTACTTTAGGCATGAATTATTGTCAAATCCAGTTATGGGTTACTGCCAAAAAACACCCCAAAATATGTTCAGCAACATCTTCTGAGTAAATTGATACCACCCATGTATAGGTATGTCGGGTCATTTGGGGGCTAAAAGGCCTTATTTGGGGGGTGCGCATTTCAGTTTTCCCACTTGGAATTTTCACATTTCGTCATCATGCACCCATGTCCTTTTGGGACATTTTTGAAGCCGGCCAAAGTAATTTACCCCCATCAAACCATATATTTTTAGAAAGGGCACACCCTAGGGTGCTTCAAAGAGTTGTATTTTAACACTTTCCATGCACTAGCTCTTTGTCAAACTTTCAGGTAGTCACTTTTTGTGTTATTTTTTCACACACATTGTACTTTAGGCATGAATTGTCAAATCCAGTTATGGGTTACTGCAAAAAACACCCCAAAATATGTTCAGCAACATCTTCTGAGTAAATTGATACCACCCATATATAGATTTGTTCTGTTGTTTTTGGGGTGCTACGCCAATCTTTGACATGTGCTTGTCAATTTTCTAATTTGACATACAGTATCTTCTTTGCTTATCTTCTTTTTAGGGGCCTTTTTACATACCCCAGTTTTATGAACGTGCATATATTTGGTAAGCTACACCCCAAAGTATTGTAAATGGAGTGTTTTTTATGCTATGGATGCATCCGTTTGCTCCAAACAAATAGATACTGTTTGGTGGTCATTTTTCATTTTCACACCACATCAGTTTTGGACTGTGATTTAGGAGACACTGTTGTTTTTTACTGCATGAAAACTCTCCAGGTTGTTTTCTGCAAGGTCTCCTGAGTACACCCATGCCCCCCATGCATAGGTTTGCCAGGATTTTGGGAAGGTTCAAATACAATTTTTATGACTTTGTCATTGGAGTTGAATTGAGATTATTTCTTCAGCTAGGCCTAGCTTTGGTTTTGGGTCTACCGCATACCCCAGTTTGAATTATTGCCAAAAATTGTTTATATTTGTTATGTTGACACCCCAAGGTATTGCATATGGAGTGCTTTGATGCCATGGATGCAACGGTTTTAGCCCAAAACATTTGAGAAGGTGTGTGGCGGTAATTTTTCAATTTTCAGATTTTTACGCCCACAGTAGTTTTGGACTGTGATTTAGCAGACACTGTTGTTTGTTACTGCATGAAAACTCTCCAGGTTGTTTTCTGCAAGATCTCCTGAGTACACCCATGCCCCCCATGCCTAGGTTTGCCAGGATTTTGGGAAGGTTCAAATACAATTTTTATGACTTTGTCATTAGAGTTGAAATTGAGATTATTTTTCAGCTAGGCTAGCTTTGGTTTTGGGTCTACCGCATACCGTTTGAATTATTGCCAGAAAATTGTTTATATTTGTTATGTTGACACCCCAAGGTATTGCATATGGAGTGCTTTGATGCCATGGATGCAACGGTTTTAGCCCAAAACATTTGAGAAGGTGTGTGGCGGTAATTTTTCAATTTTCAGATTTTTACGCCCACAGTAGTTTTGGACTGTGATTTAGCAGACACTGTTGTTTGTTACTGCATGAAAACTCTCCAGGTTGTTTTCTGCAAGATCTCTGAGTACACCCATGCCCCCCATGCCTAGGTTTGCCAGGATTTTGGGAAGGTTCAAATACAATTTTTATGACTTTGTCATTAGAGTTGAAATTGAGATTATTTCTTCAGCTAGGCCTAGCTTTGGTTTTGGGTCTACCGCATACCCCAGTTTGAATTATTGCCAGAAAATTGTTTATATTTGTTATGTTGACACCCCAAGGTATTGCATATGGAGTGCTTTGATGCCATGGATGCAACGGTTTTAGCCCAAAACATTTGAGAAGGTGTGTGGCGGTAATTTTTCAATTTTCAGATTTTTACGCCCACAGTAGTTTTGGACTGTGATTTAGCAGACACTGTTGTTTGTTACTGCATGAAAACTCTCCAGGTTGTTTTCTGCAAGATCTCCTGAGTACACCCATGCCCCCCATGCCTAGGTTTGCCAGGATTTTGGGAAGGTTCAAATACAATTTTTGACTTTGTCATTAGAGTTGAAATTGAGATTATTTCTTCAGCTAGGCCTATCTTTGGTTTTGGGTCTACCGCATACCCCAGTTTGAATTATTGCCAGAAAATTGTTTATATTTGTTATGTTGACACCCCAAGGTATTGCATATGGAGTGCTTTGATGCCATGGATGCAACGGTTTTAGCCCAAAACATTTGGCAACAAGGTGTGTGGCGGTAATTTTTCAAATTTCAGATTTTTACGCCCACAGTAGTTTTGGACTGTGATTTAGGCTAGGGTCAGACGAGCGTAGTGTTCACGTCCGTGATCGCGCCTAAAAGTACGTCCGTGATAGCATGACATAAAGTCCAATGGAGCCCGACACACGAAGTACGTCCGCACTGAACTGCGGACGCACAACGGCCGCGGCCCACGGACGCAAGGCAGGCAAGAACGTAGAACCGCTAGAACGGCCGCACAAAGTGCGCTGCGTCCGCAACGTCTGCATAGCTTTGTGTGTGAGTGATGGAACGTGGTCAGACGGACTGCATTTATACGTCCTGCATTTTTCACGGACAAAATGGTTTTGCAATTGAATTTATTGTCCCTCCTACATCTGTCAAAAAATAAATGTCAGTGAAAAAACGGACTGTGTGACCACTACTGCGTCTTCCGTACTGACGATGTCCGTACTGCACGGACGTACAGTCCGTAGAAATCACGCTCGTCTGACCCTAGCCTTAGCAGACACTGTTGTTTGTTACTGCATGAAAACTCTCCAGGTTGTTTTCTGCAAGATCTCCTGAGTACACCCATGCCCCCCATGCATAGGTGTGCAAAGATTTTGGCAAAATACAGCACCAATTGTAGAACATAAAAATGTACGAATAAAATGTAAAAGTCTGGTGCCTGTCAAACTGGGGATGCTCTCTAGGGGAGCACAGGCTGTTGTCACTGAAGTGCATGAAACGCAAAATGTTTTCATACCTTCTACGTGACATTGATTGGAGGTAAATGGGGGTAGAGCAGATGGGGCTACTGCTCCAGCAGGAGCGAATTGAGGGCTTCTTTATGATGCCCTCAGCATAGTAAGTGCCCAGAATTTCAGAAATTCTGGCACATCTAGCGGGGTCCATTGCTGCCTTGCCAAGTAGGAGTCTGGCTTCGCAGCACAATGCTGATGGGCATACAGATTTGATTGGGCCACGATGTGGCCCAACAAATCATCCCCATAAACACCTGCAAAAACTGTGTGGCGGTAAATCCTGCAACATCAATATTGATGCCAGGATTTGCCGTGAAAGGAGGGATATCTGGCCTCTGGCGATGAGGCACTACCCACTCCTCAGCTGGAGCTGTGCGTCTCCTGCTGGCAGGTGGTGACCCAGGATCTGCATCAGAAACATCACTAGATACATCAGCCAGCATAGATAATGTATCTAGCGACGCCTCTGAGCAGTTAGCGGGGTCGAAATGAGGGTCTGAGTCTGACGCAGATGCCTCAGATTCTGACGCCAGGATGGCATATGCCTCCTCGGCGCTGTACACCTCTCAGACATTATATATAATAGATTATAAAATTTTATAATTATTATATATAAGCGGATTGTTGGTTCTTAGAAGAACCGTTGGGTTTCACAAGAAAATACAAATAAACACCTAAATCTCTCTAAATCCCTCTAAACCTGCCTCAATTCTTCTAAATCTCCCTAAAATCTCTCTAAATCTGCCTCAATTTTTCTAATCTCACTAATTCTCACTAAAATCTCTAACCTGTCAAATCTGATCTCTCTCTCTCGCTCACCAAAACACAAGTGAGGAGAGGGAGGGAGAATCACAGAGGTCAGAGCCAATATTTACAAAATATTGGCCTGACCTGACAAATTAGAAATTTTATTTTGATTTTTTCTAACTTCTGATTGGATGTTGCTAGCCTGCCTCTCTGATGAGGCAGGCTAGGAACATCCCACTCAGCCCAAGATGACCCTGCCCTTAGAACCCTAACCCTAACCCCTACCCGCCTTAACCCTAACCCTAACCTACCCCTACCCCTACCCCTACCCTAACCCTACCCCTAACCCTACCCCTACCCCTAACCCTACCCCTACCCCTACCCTAACCCTACCCTAACCCTAACCCTAACCCTACCCTAACCCTAACCCTAACCCTACCCCTAACCTAACCCTACCCCTAACCCTAACCCTACCTAACCCTAACCCTAACCCTACCCCTAACCCTAACCCTAACCCTAACCTAACCCTACCCCTAACCCTAACCCTAACCCTAACCCTAACCCTACCCCTAACTGTCAGTTTATTTTATTTATTTTTCTTTTTTTACACTTTTTTTACACACTTTTTTTTACTTTTTTTTTACTTTTTTTTACACTTTTTTTTTCTCTGCTGGGTGCCTTGATCCTCGAGGCACCCAGCAGAGCACCTGATCACTGAAGTGATCGATTTTGTACTGAGTGCCACGATACCTCGTGGCACTCAGTACTTCCTGCCGCTACCGGAAGTGATCGCTCGGGGGAGCGATCACGGACGGACCGGCGGCAGGTAAGTATATTACAAGGATGCCTCGATGTCGAGGCATCCTTGTAATATGCTCAGAGCAGCTGGAAGCGATCCGATCGCTTCCAGCGCTCTGTAGAAGTGCCGGGCACCTCTCCGGTGCAACCGGATGTAGATCGCTCCGGGGAGCGATCACATGGTGCCCCGGCACTTCTAACGGCCATTGCACGGATGCCTGGACTCCCAGGCATCCTGCAATGGCGTTTGAGCTGCTGGAAGCGATCCGATCGCTTCCAGCAGCTCAAAAACGGCAGGACGTACCATGTACGTCAGCGGGTCTAAGAGAGACCCGCTGCAATGACGTACATGGTACGTCCTCGGTCGGGAAGGGGTTAAATGGCTAATTTAAATTTGATTTCTATGAATGTCCGTGGTCTTAATATGCCTGCCAAATGCTCGAAGGCTCTTGCAGAATTCCAGAGGTTGAAAGGTGATGTTATTTTTGTTCAGGAAACACATTTTAGAGAGGGTTCCGCACCAGGGTTTCGCAATGCTCGCTATCCGACGGGCTATTTTAGCAATTTTGGGGAGACAAAATCTAGGGGGGTTGCCATTCTTTTTGCGCGACATGTGCCTTTTACTCTGCAAGATGTGGTAACTACCCTCAAAGTCGATTTTTGATGGTTAAAGGGATGTTGGGCAATACTAAGTTAACTTTTGTAAATGTTTACCTGCCGAACCACTTGCAAACCAAATGTCTCCGAAAAGTGTTACGACGTTTGTCCGAGTTTCAGGAAGGTTTTGTGGTCTTAGGGGGTGATTGCAATGTTTCGTTAGATATGCCGGCAGATTGTGTCCAGGGTGGGGGATCGTCTGTTCCCTCTCTACGGGTCCAATTTCGTAAACTCTTGTCAGCGGACCGTCTGATGGCTTGTTGGCGTCTCCGTAATCCAGCAGTAAAGGACTACACGATTTATTCACATGCCTTTAAGAAGTATTCTAGAATAGACAATTTTTTTGTGGAACATAGGGCTTTGGAAATGGTACGCAGTTGCAAAATAGGACCCATCACATGGTCGGACCATGCACCCCTTCTGTTATCTTTAGCCCTACCTAATTTAGTGAGAACGGAGAATGCCTGGTGTTTGAGTCATTGCTATCTGATCCCATGACTCGAGCGGAGGTGACTGCCTCCTTAGAGAATTACTTCCTTGAAAATGACACGGATGATGTAACACCCGCGATGGTTTGGGAGGCTCACAAGTGTGTGTTAAGAGGTGCTTTTATCCAGTTGGGCTCCAGGCGCAAGAAGGAAAGGACTGCCAGAACGGAGGAATTGCTGAGGGAGATCACGGCCTTAGAACTGACGCATAAATCTGACCTAGATCCTGAATCATTCCGACGATTAGTTCTCTTAAGAGCTGACTTAGCTAAATTAACAAATGCGCAGGTGGCGCGGGCCCTTACACTGACGAAATATGCTTACTACACCCAAGGGAATAAATGTGGAAGGCTATTTGCACGTGCTTTGAAGAAACGATATCAAGCTACTTTTATCCCGAAACTGCGTACTAGCACGGGATCCGAGGTCAATACGACCCGAGACATTGCGGAAGCCTTCCATGCTTATTACCAAACTTTATATAATATCGATAAGAGTAGGGTCCCTGAGCATATAGTGGACTCGTTTTTGGCTAAGACGATTAAAACTACTTTACCGCGTAATGTTAGCCGACAATTAGATAACCCGCTTACATTAGAGGAATTTACGGAGGCTTTAAAATTAACGCCCTTGGGTAAGAGCCCGGGCCCTGACGGGTTTACGGTGCTATATTATAGGACTTTCAGGTCTATTCTGGGCCCTAGATTTGTTAAAGCTTTTAACTCTATTTCGGATACCTTTCCTATTCCACCTGCGACGCTCCTCGCCTCTATCTCTGTGATACCGAAACTGGATAGAGACCCGTTAGATTGCGCTAATTATAGACCCATATCTTTAATAAACGTTGACTTAAAATTGTTTACGAAAATACTGGCTTTACGACTTAAGCCTCTCCTGACTTCTGTGATTCACCGAGACCAGACGGGCTTTGTACCGGGCAGGGAAGCCCGTGATAATACTATTCGTACCGTCTCCCTCATCCATCATGCTTCCAGGATGGATCAGCCTTTGTTAGTCCTCTCGGTTGACGCTGAAAAAGCGTTTGACCGAGTGGACTGGTCTTATTTTTTTCGGATGTTGGAGAGGATGGGTTTTGGTGATCAATGGTGTTCGTGGTTGCGGGCGCTGTATGACTGCCCTCAGGCACGAGTGCGGGTTAATGGCAGACAGTCGACTCCGTTGATGATACATAATGGGACTCGACAGGAGTGCCCTCTGTCCCCTCTCCTGTTCCTGCTGTATCTGGAACCCCTATTGCAGGCGATTAGAGATAATCCGGCGATTTGAGGAGTAACTGTTCCGGGACAGGAGCTCAAGGTGGCCGCATTTGCGGATGACCTGTTGTTCACCTTGACGGATCCCCTTTCATCGGTGTCGGCTTTGATGATGGAATTAGATGCGTTCGCAGCTTTCTCGGGATATAAAATTAATGTGCTGAAGAGTGAGTTTCTAGGGGTAAACCTTTCACGAGTCGTGACTGAGAGTATTCGTCATACCTATGGAATGCGGTGGGTTCCAGAGGGACTTAAATATTTAGGAATACGCTTATCGTCGGAACTAGACAAATTATTTCAGTTGAATTACGTTTCTCTGTTGCAACAGGTCAAGGGGGACTTACGTAACTGGAACTTACCTCATATTTCATGGTTGGGAAGGATCAATGTCTTACGGATGAATGTATTACCTCGACTGTTGTATTTGTTCCAAACCCTTAGAAACATAGAAAAATGTCGGCAGATAAGAACCTTTCGGCCCATCTAGTCTGCCCAATTACATGGATACTTTACCTGGATTTATCTTTTGTTTAGGATAGCCTTATGCCTATCCCATGCCTGCTTAAATTCAATTACTGTTTTAGCCTCTACCACTTCAACTGGAAGACTGTTCCATGTATCCACCACCCTCTCAGTAAAATAATGCTTCCTGATGTTACTTTTAAACCTTTGCTCCTCTAATCTAAGACTATGTCCTCTTGTTTTGCTACTTTGTTTCCTTTTAAATATACTCCCTTCCTCTACCTTGTGGATTCCCTTTACGTATTTAAATGTTTCTATCATATCTCCTCTGTCTCGTCTTTTTTCCAAGCTGTACATGTTAAAATCATTAAGCCTTTCCTGGTAACTTTTCTCCTTCAAGCCGTACACCATTTTAGTAGCCCTTCTCTGAACTCTCTCTAAGATGTCTATATCCTTCTGGAGATACGGTCTCCAGTACTGCACACAGTACTCCAAGTGAGGTCTCACCAGTGCTCTGTACAGTGGCATGAGCACTTCCCTTTTCCTACTGCTAATACCTCTCCCTACACAACCAAGCATTCTGCTAGCATTTCCTGCTGCTCTATTACATTGACTACTTACCTTTAGATCCTCTGAAATAATAACCCCTAAATCCCTTTCCTCAGATGTTGAGGTTAGGACTGTATCAAATATTCTATATTCAGCCCTTGGGTTTTTACGTCCCAGGTGCATTATCTTGCACTTATCCACGTTAAAACTCAATTGCCACAGCTCCGACCATTTTTTTAGTTTACCTAAATCATTTGTCATTTGGCTGATCCCTCCAGGAACGTCAACCCTGTTGCAAATTTTTGTGTTCTATTACTGTACCTCAGACATTTTTCTCTGATTTAAGACAGACATTTACAGGCTATGTTTGGAGGGGGAAGAGGGCGAGGATATCTTACAGTGAATTGACAAGACTGGTGAGAAGGGGTGGTCTGGGCTTGCCCCATGCTTATTTTTACTATCTAGTAGCGGTTTTTTCTATACTATACGGCTTGGCAAAAGGAACGATGGGTAAGCTTTGGGAAAATGTGTTACAGGCAGGAATTACTTGGCCATTGTCCTCCTTGCCCTGGCAGTCGGCACCGCTGGCAAACCTGGGGCTTCGGTCACACCCGCTGCTGGGCACACTGTTAAGGCTGTGGAGGAAACATGGAGTGGCGTTAGGACTGACTACACTGACTTCCCGCCTGACACCCTTGACTCACAATCCCCTGTTCCCACCGGGACTGACCCCGACATTTTTGGATGGGTTACTACCAAAACCGTATATACCGCTAGAAGCAGTAGTGGAAGACGACAGATTGCTCCCCCTGGACCGATTGGTGGCCCCAGAAATAGCGAACAAGTCTATGGTGAAGTTCCAATATGCCCAACTAAGTCACTTTATTCGCTCTACTACGTGGTTGACAGAGGGGTTGCCTCCATTGGCGCCCTTTGAGACCTTCTGTACCGATAAGAATAGATATGGACATATTGTCTCGAATCTTTATTCATACATAATGAGAGGGGCCTATAAAATTGATTCTCCGTTGCTACTTAAGTGGGAAACAGATTTAGGAGTAGATATTTCGGCTGAGGAATGGTCCAGGGCTTTCGAACTTACATACTTTGCGTCCAAGGAGTCAGGCGCTTCGTGAATCGAATTGTAAATTGTTTATGAGATGGTATCTTACCCCGTCTGTTTTACATGCTATGGATCCATTGTTGCCTGATATCTGTTGGAGGTGTAAAGTGGCCAGAGGTAACTATGTCCACATATGGTGGACTTGCCCGAAAATTCAAAACTTCTGGTCAGACGTTGCACACGAGATATCGCGTTTAGGGGGCCTGGAAGTGGAATTTACTCCCTCTGCCTATTTGCTTAATGTACTGCCCTTTTCGATGCCCTCCTTTAAAAACTCGCTTCTGGCAATTCTGTTAACCGCAGCGAGGGCACTGATTCCGTTATATTGGAGGAGGGAATGTGCACCCACCGTCAGGGATTGGGTTCTGAGGGTGGAGGGGGTCAGAGCTCTAGAAGAAGCGCACTACAATAGTTTGGGTAAATATGAGGAATTCTATGCAATCTGGCGTCCATGGTCCTTCGAACCTTCGCTCAATAACGGTATCAGACAGGTCACCGGTGGAGGAACAAGAGGTCTCGTAAGATAATCGACCGGTTATGGTGGGTCAGAGGTGAATTCAGATCCGAGCCTGGGCTGTGTTGTCTTGACATACCATTCTGGTACTAGCTTTACTGCTGTTTATTTAAGGATACGATGATCACCTTTTTAGTTAGTTAGAGTTAATTTAGAATTTGTTATTTGTTACATTATAAAATTCCGGCACTGTCTATGACCAAGAGGCACTTTGATTGTATTCTACATTATTGTGACAATATTGTCTCTTATGCGACTTGTATTTTATACTTTGGCAATAAAAATATTTTACACAAAAAAAAAAGTAAATGGTTCTCCTACTCTCTGCTACACTGTGACTGCTGAGAAACCGGCAATGAAGCCTGGGCATAAACATCGCTCCTGATGTGCACCTTCCATGGAGATGTGTTCCTAGCAGGGCTACTCGTGTTTGGTGGGTAGACAGTCAATTTTAATGCTTCTTAGAAAACGTATTAGAAACATTCAATAGGTGTGGATGGGACCTAAACTGTGGTCCCATCTGGTTTGACAGACCTATGAGAGTTATTCAGAGAACACCGGAATTTCACCGAAATTCTCTCTCTCGTTCGGCAAACGAACGGGATCCGCTGAACACTACTGATCAGCCCGCCCAAAGCCACTGATCAGCCCGCCAAAGACAAGTGACAATCCTCTGAACACCGCCGAACTGACTAACGCAGGCCACTGAACGTCGCCAATCAGCCCCAAAAAAAGCTGGGCAGGTAAAAAAAAAATGGCCAAAAAAATCAAGAACAATACCTAAAGAAGAAAGAAAGAAGCCTTTTGCTGCAAATGAAAATAAGAAATGGTTGAATGAAAAATTTATAAAAACGGAATTAATTTTTTACATTGTATCCCTTGGGATTCGCCTGTTTAAATCTGCCAAACTGAACCATCAAAAATCGGGGTATTTCAGTGCAGTATGGCATTCTCTGAAAAGATTAACCATTACTTCTCTATGGGACAATTTCACTGCCACCGAAGGTCGCTGAATTAATTTATTTATTTGCAAAGTATTTTACCAGGAGGGATACATTGAGATTTCTCTCGTTTTCAAGTATGTCCTGGGTTCAAGAACATTGAAATGCTACAATCGTTACAGAAATACAAAGTAATAAATGCAAGATATTAAAAACAAAACACAAATATACAGATTAACACAGGAAATAGTCATTATGTTACATGTTTACAGGTGTATTCTGTATTAAGTGATTTAAGACTGGGGGAAGATTTGATGGTGTCTGGGAGGTTATTCCATATTTGCGGTGCTCTGTAGGAAAATGAGGATCGAGCCACTGTCTTTTTGTGGTATTGCAAGTTAGGTGTAGGTCCTGGATCGGAGGTTATAGGATGAGGGAACTGCTGAGGTCAGCAGCCTATTCAGGTAGGGTGGTAGCTTCCCAGAAAATCTCTTAAACACCAGGTTGTAAAGGTGAAGGGTGCGTCTAGATTCCAGCAACGGCCAGTTTAGCTCTTTTAACATGTCACAATGGTGGGTCATGTACTTACATTGTAGCACAAAGCGACAGAATGAGTTATACAATGTAGTAAGTTTATGAAGGTATGTTTACGGGGCAGCTGCATACATTACATCTCCTTATTCAATAGCCGGCATAAGCATTTGCTGTACAATTTGTTTTCTTACTGTGGGGCTCAGGCAGGATTTGTTTCTGTACATGGCACCTTGTTTGGGATAACGTTTAGATGAGAGTTTTTCGATGTGAGGGTCAAAGGATAGATTTGGGTCTAACCACATACCTAGATATTTGAGAGACGTGACTGTGGTCAGCGTGCCATTTGACTTTGTCCCAACACATAGATGGGGATTTTGCAATTTGTTTAGTTTAGGTGCTGTTCCAAAGAGCATTGTTAACGTTTTGTCAGTATTTTATAAAAGTTTATCTTTGATCCACTTTTCTACCTCTGAATTGTTCTTGCAGCACGGCCTCCAGCTGCGGGAGATTTGGTTTGCTGGTATAGATTACGGTGTCTTCTGCGTACATGTGTACAGTTGAGGCTTTGCAGATGTTAGGCAGATCATTTATGAATATCGTGAATAGCAGGGGCCTGAGCATCGAGCCTTGCGGTACACCGCACGTGACTTGTAGTAGGGAGGAGCTGCCAGAAATGGACACATATTGAGATCGGTCGGATACAAACGATTGAAACCTGGTTAGCGTGCGATCACCAATACCAGAGTTTTTAAGTTTTTGTATTAAGATGCCATGGTGTACTGTGTCAAAGGCCTTGGAAAAATCAAGGAAGATGGCTTCAGTTAGGTCTCCTTGTTCCATGCCAGCTTGGATATCATTGCAGACTTTTAAAAGGACGGTTGTAGTTGAGTGATTTGGACGGAAGCCGGATTGATCTGGGGTTAAATAGTTTGAACATTGATAATAGTCACGTAATTGCGTGTAACACATTTTTCCGAAATTTTTGACAAAACAGGGAGCAATGATATCAAACGGTAGTTGGATACCAAAGTACTGTCACCACTTTTATGGATAGGTACCACCAGTGGCGGCTCTCTAACAAGGCAAAAAAGGCGGCCACTTAAGGCCTCATTCTCCCGAGGCCTCGCGGTCGCTCATTTTGCCACCACAGCTCCAGACTGCACAGTGGTGCCACTACATTCCCCCTGTGCAAACCGCTGGCGCACTCTTCTCGGCTGTGCTGCCAGAAGACATAAGGCTTCCTTCCGCATCCGGCTTCTCCCCTATTCTCGTCATTATCCTGGCCCTGCGTATTGCACACTGTGTGCACGGGGCTGGGGGCTGCTGAGGAGGAGATGAAGCGACTGCAGCCAGGGACAGATCAGAGAGGATGGAGGTGAAGGGCCATGGATGTAAGTGTATTTTTTTTTACCAGCACTGTGCAGAGACCGTGAGACTGCTCCAGCGGCTTATCACTTCACTAAACGCAATACAGTCTGATCCTTCATTTAACCCTCTCCTGTTCCCTCTTTTGCTTACTTTACTGCCGCCTGCCCCCCCCATCCTGCGCGGCTGCCCTCCTATCTGCATTCTCCACTTCTATGAAGGCAGCTTTAAGTGTCACTGAAAGCTTTCTGTAGCTTTCACCTTTCATATTGACTTGTTGGGGAATGTGGAGATCTCTCTATAATACACTCATACAAATACAAGATTAAATCTGTCCACCCACCCCTCCAGAAAAAAAATGATTTGGGTTATTTTTGCCCCCCCTCTCCCTGTGATATATTTACCCCAAGGTTAAACAGATTTATCTGCCTTCCCCTGAAAAAAATTACTTTATTCACCCTTCCTCAGAGGAAGTTCCTCCAGGGGAAAAACTCCAAAAGCAAAATATTTAATTTAGTTGCCTCCAACCTGGAAAAAAAATGACTTCCCAATCAAAACACCCAAAGTAAAACAGATTTGAACCCCCCAAAAAAATACACCACCACATTTAATTTATTAGCCCCCACCCCCTTGAAAAAATACCGATTTATTTGCTACCCTAGAAACCACAATAAAAAATTGTGCAGTGTGTATGAGAATAGCAAAAGCTCCAGAGAAATAAAACTCACACTAATACACGCTGCACATTACTGTATCACAGAGCTCCACAACAATAAACACAATAATGTGTGGTGTGTATGAGCATATCACAGAGCTGCACAGCAATAAAACTCACATTATTGTGTCGTGTGTATGAGCATGAGGTTTATTGTTGTGGAGCTCTGTGATACGCTCATACATACTACACATTAATGTGAGGTTTATTGTTGTGGAGCTCTGATACACTAATGTGCGACGTGTATAAGCGTATAACAGAGCTCCACAACAAAAAACATTGCAGAAATGTGCAGTGTATATCAGTGTATCATAGAACTCCACAGCAATAGACATCACAGTAATGTGTGGTGCGTATGAACGTATCACAGAGCTCCACAGAAATAAAGCTCACAGTAATTTGCGGTGTGTATGTGCATGGGTTTTATTGCTGTGGAGCTCTGTGATACGCTCATACACCACATATTAGAGTGAGGTTTATTGCTGTGGAGCTCTGATACGCTCATACACACCGCACATTACTGTGAGTTTTATTGCTGTGGAGCTCTGTGATATGCTCATACACTCAGCACATTACTGTGTTTACTGCTGTGGAGCTCTGTGATACAGTAATGTGCGGTGTATATGAGACTAATATATTTCTAAAAGCTATGAATTATAAGATCATATGATTTTGTCTGTTTTAAAATACTCAATTTATACAGTTAATTTTGTATCGTTTGCATTTTTTCCAATGTGGGTGTCAGTAGGGGCCTCATGCTTGTGTGGCGCCTAAGGCCTCACAAAGTCTAGAGCCGCCTCTGGGTACCACTCTTGCATTCTTCCAGAGTTTGGGTATGCATCCAGTCGCCAGTGATTCATTGATTAGGGTTGCAACAGGATTTGCAATTGCCGGCGCACTGATTTTCAGCACCATTGCTGGGATCTGATCAGATCCAGACTGGTATTTAATTTTTTATTACGGAGAAGTTTAGTAACTACACTGACAGGCACTGGTCTAAATTTGAATTTATCTGAGATACGGGGTCTCTGCACAGTTGGAGGGGCCTGACCTGCCTGCGGCCTTTCTGTAGATGTGTCATTCGTTAGTTTAGCGTTAGTTTAGGGTGGTGGCGCATCCAACAAAATAATTATTAAAGGCATTTGCTACATCTAGGGGGTGTTGCAGGGTTTGGTTGTTTACTTTGATAGCAGCCGATTGGGAGTGGACGGGAGTGCTTGTATGTTACTTCTGATTTTCCAAAGATTTCGACGGTTTGATATGTTATTGTTTAAATTTTCTTTGAAGTATTGGGCTTTAGCCATTCTTGTTTGTTTTTTGCATGCATTCCGGCATTTTCGTTATTCACAGTGATCGTTCATGGAACCATTACTCTTGAAATTTGACCACAGTGAATCTCTAAGCTGGTACATTTGCATGAAGTCAGCTGTAACCCAGGGGAGATGGGCCCCTTTTACTCACACTTTACACAGCGGGGCATGGGGATTCCAGACTTGCAGGAGCTCGGACTGAACGTATTCAATTGCACAGTCCAGGTCTGGGATTAGGTTTAGTCTGTACCATGGGAGCTGTTTGAGGTCACTTAGGAAGGATTCAAAAGGCAACTGCATTGTATTTTGCTGGCAATTCGCCAATATTTGGCGATTTGACAGTTTTCTGAATAGCCGAACTGCCAAGAAATTGCAATGTATGGTGAAATTCACCATTCGGTGCAATTCGGTGGCAAGTTCAGCTCTTATTGAATAACCCTTTACGTGTATTAACTCGCTTCAGGGTTTGTGTGGTACTTGCTACATACCACACTATAATACTAGTAGGTCTTCACAATAAGTATAACAATAAAACATGTAACAATTATATCTAAGTGCCAGGTCGATTTGAAGATTTCCTGAACTCTGCTCATTGCTTGAAAGAAATCCACTCACTGTTTTCTGAATTGACCATTAATACCCATGATGGACAGCAGTATAGATAGGAAACTCATAAATGTTTATGCATAGCCGTGCAAGGTTGTCAATATCCCAGAAAACTGATTTTAGTGTTTTCCTGAATTACAAATGTTATATACTCACATTTGCTCTTGCTCAAACAATAGTTTTATTGCAAACTGTTTGGTTCCAAGAACATTTTTAAAGCCAGAATTAGGTATTTATCAGTAGATATTTAAATGAATAGCAAATATGTACTGTATACTAACACAAAACTGATGACTACATACTTGGAGAAGGGCAGGATTAAGTTCTTCTTGTGCCTGGAGCTGTAGGGTTTTGGTAAGCCTAATTTTGGAACTGTGTGAAATGAAAAACCCTTTCTAAAGAAATAATGCATTTTATGTCTCTACATTCTGTTTTGTGCATGTCTGTTTTTGTTAGAGGCGTGACGAATCTCAATCCATTTGAAAATCTGTTAATTCGTATTTTGGAAAGTACTTACAATTCTTTATTTCGGTACTTATTTTATCATCCAAATTGAAACGAAAAATAAACAAAACGGTATGTAACTAAATTGATTTGTAATACTGTTTCACAAGAGAACCATTGATTCAATAATCGATTGATTTTTTTTAGTGATCCAAATCGATTTCGACTTAATTTAGAATTGAAACCTAATTACAAATGAAATTATGAAAATGTATCAATTTCATTTTACTGTTTCACAATGCACCCCATCCCTGCCAATTGGCTGTGGTGCTGAATCTGCTGTACTCAGTACCACAGGCCAATAGGCAGCTCAATATTTAACCCTAGCTTGCCTTTTAACCCTAATGTTTAACCCTAATGTAACAGTAATTGAGCAGGATTTGATTTATTGTTTTGTTTTTTTAGTGATCCGAATCAATTTCAAATCTAATTCAAATCGATACCAAAGTACAAACAAAATTGCAAAACAAAATGAATCAGTATTGAAACGAATTCTGCTTTAGACCAAATTATTTTCAAATGTAACGAAATGTGAACAATTTTTTCAGCTGTGCACACTGCTAGTTTTTGTCTTTATGTGTCTTTCTGTCTGTCTCTACGCATCTCTGGTTTTCTAGCTCTCTGTCTGAGTCATTGTGTATTGGTCTGTCTCTGCATAGCCGTTTGTCGATCTCTGTCATTCTTACTGTGTTAGTCAAATCCTGGTGAACTAAAATTAACTGAAGTATTAAAAATTATGATCAAACCAATACATCAAAGCAATAGACACTAGTAGACACAGAGGGACACTGGCAGAAACAAACATAACAGGGGCCACTATTTCCATTCCCAGCTGGCATGGCAGAGTGCAAGGAAGGGGCATGGAACTGTTCTGTCCGCATCCCTCCCACTGATCAGTCCAACTTATGAGTGTCTCCCATTACCACACGTAGGGCCCTATTAAAATCTGAACGCTATCGTTTGCACTCAGATATGTGAGCGTAATGCTAGGTTAAGTGACTTCAACGCATGCCCCCTATAATCATCTCTAACGGTAACGGGATAAAAATCTGTTACCACATTGGTGATTGCACTAGCTTGTGCGAGTTTACTGTACTTTGTGCTCCCTACACTTAACATGGGGTGCGCAATTACTAAATAGCGTTAGGATTACAAAGTCCTAACACTAATTACTGCACTGATGTAGTAACGAAAAGGTTAACCACAGCTAGAAGCTGGTGCTAACAGATTGCGCTTCTGCAGAATCAGGCGAGTATCAGGGAGGGTTGCACTGCGTTAGGGTGTAAACTGTTGCATTAGCGCCTGCCCCATAATATGGTGCTAACACAGAGACGCGACGGGGAAACCTGCAGACGCAGGTTTTCCCCGTTAGTGTCCCCATTTTAGTGCCACGAATGTAATATGGGCCATAATCTCTGGAGAGAAATGGGATGTGTCTGTGCTAAATTTAAAGCATCATAGCAAATGGTCTGTATACTTAGTTTAGGTTTTTTTTACTTACAGGGTTATTCAAAGAGAATCGAAAAGTCACCGCACGTTCGGTGACTTTTCATGCTCTTCAATTCGGGCCGATTCAGCAATCCCATTTCGGCGACCCTGCGGTGTATTCAGCACCATAGGGCCGTCGAAGCGCAGGGAAAAGCTGCCGCAAACCCAACGAAAAGTCACCGCAAAAACCCGGCGAATGCTCGCCGAAACCCGCAAAAACATCTGGATTAACCCGCCGAAGATGCTGGAAAAACTCGAGCAGGAGCCGATCACACGCAGCGCAGCCTCTGGAAAAAGTCGACACCGCAGAAGAGTGAAGTGAATAAATTAGAAAAACAGTTTGCATAAATGTTTGAAAAGTGAAACGCTGTTTGCAAAGAAACTACTGAGCGAAAATGTCTGAAATTTACATATGAGGTCCAATGAATGATAATAAAAAGGGCTGTTACAGAAAAAATAAGAAAACTTAAAACAAAACAAAAAAAAATCGGACTTTTTAGAAAAAAAATCCAGAAAAATGCTTAAAATATCCAAATAAATCTATAAATAAAGAGACTCTTTACTGCAGAATTTTATAATGAACGGTTTATTAGATATTGAATTAAAACGGGAATATTTTTAACATTGAAGCCTATGGGATTCTCCTGAATAAACCTGTCGAATGAAACCACCGAATGGCAGGGCAATTCGGGAACCTTTCACTGCTGGTTTGTGTTCTCTGAATAGCCGAAGCAGTGATTTTTTATGGAGATTTCACTGCCCTTGAACAGGCACCAAACAAGCACCGAATGTGCAGGCAATTCACCAGGATTTGGCATATTGCCTGCTCTCTGAATAGCCGAATGGCCAAGAAAGGTAACCGTACGCTGATTTTCAGTGTTCGGTTACCTTTCTCCAGCCATTTGGATCTCTTTTTTTGTGAAAGGATTTTACCAGGAAGGATACATTGAGATTTCTCTCGTTTTCAAGTATGTCCTGGGTGGCGAGTATGTACCGTTAGGTGTCTTGCCCAAGGACACTTACTGGAGAGGTTGCTCGCTGGGATCGAACCCATGACTCCACAGGCTCTCTCCATGCAGAGCGGTGACATTACCTCTACTCCACCCAGCCTGTTAATAAATTTGCAGTGCAAATCGGTTGCAGCTCCTGATGAAGCCTGTGTTGGACGATACGCATTGAGCACTATGCCGCTTTCTTTCTCTTAACTGTTCACTTTTATTATGGCAGTTTTCACCAGTCTGTAGTTTATGTTTGCATCCGCATATATACCGATGAATTGATTGTATTTTCTGCATTTTCACTACCTTTCTCTCTTTTTCCCTTTTATATAGTTACCGGTTAAGTAAATTGCTCGAACTGCCGAGGTAACAGAAAGGCTATTTGAGCAGATGGTTTATGCATGTGTTGTAATATGGGTCCATATTGTCTTTCTCCACCCTCTTCTATTGTTATTGGTTAAGTAGGCAGACTACACTGCTGAATAAAATTGAGGCTATTGTCTGGAGAGTGTATATATATATTTGTTTTTGATGTCTTGCACCTGCTTAGTTTTGAGGTTGAATGCAACCTTTTGCTGTTTTGTATTTTATATATAGGGAGCTGACAACTCCCATTTGGTATGCACCCCTCCCTGTTTACCGGTGCTCCACCATGGCTGCCTATAAAGGCCTTGAGCTGCCGGGGAGCTGCAGGGTGAGTTGATCCTGTAAGTGCAGATTCGGTCAAGTTAGATAGGACCTGTCAAAGATGGGGTACATTGGCGACTGTGACAGGCTTAAGCAAATTATGATCCTAACTTTGTGAACTGAATCCCCATCATTTTACCTCAGTCAGGTTTTTTGAGCATCTTTAAAACTGTGTTTTTTTTCACAGACAATTATTGAAGATGGTCAATAATATGGAGTGCTCTTTCTTGGTATTTTGTATTTGATGTCTTAGATGCACCAGCTTAGTTTTGAGGTTGCTGTTTTGTATTTTATATATATATGTGCCCATGCACATTTACAAATATTATTATGGTGCACCTCTGCAGCTGGTTTATTCACTCATCATATTTTAATCTACTAGTATATGCCCTTAGCTTATTATTGCGTTCACATATATTTTTTTTCACAGTTAACCACTTTAGGGTGCAGGACGTACTATGCCGTCCTGCATCAAGTGAGCTTTAACGTTTCAGGATGGCATAGCATGTCCAGTGCGTTTGAAGCCCCCCCTCATGCTGATACTCACCTCTCTCTGTGGGTCTCACGCTGACCTGACTTCTATGAAGTCAGATCAGCGTGTTTATACCCTCCAGAGCACTGACGTCATCGCACAGGCGCGATGACATCAGTTTCAGGCGCCCCCGCCAGAGCAGGGGGGAGTGCCTGAAAGGCAGGGGGATCCCTTGGATCCATCTAATGACAGGCACTGCTGGAAAGGTCACAATTATTTTTTATTAATCCTTTCGCTGCTGAGATATTTCACACCTCTGTGCTGAGCTCATTTTTACCGGTTTCGCAAACGAGATTTGAAGCCACGTTTTATTATACAATCCAAACATATTATATATCGTTCTTTTTGGCAGATTCATAATATATCATTATTATATGTATATGTCATGTCCTGCCTGAATATCATAACAAAACATGCAATTTAAATTGAATTTTCAATCATCTACATTGTATAAAGTGTTTTTTTTTCACATTTTATCATGCAAACGCCCCCATAGAAAACATCATTAGTGCAGCAGCATTGTTCACATTATAATTGAAATGAGAACAATATTGCTGCATTAATATAAAAAAAACAGTTTTTTATTTTTTTTTTAGTTTGTTTTTAATTGTATTTTTATTTTTTTACATTTTAAATAGCCATGTTTGGTATCATTGGAAAGGCCATGCTCTGGCCGTTCCAATAATACCACACATTAACCCCTAGCTGCCACGAATCTGGAGATAGGGGTTCATTGGAACCCCCTATCTCCACCATAGGTGGCAGTTAGGGGTTAATTGCAGAACTGACGTCATCGTGCTATGCGTCGTCAGTCGTCAGGGGGATATCCCAGAAGCTTGGCCGACATCCAAGATGTCGGCCAGCTCCAGGAGGGGACCATGATACGGCGCCTGTTAGCGCCATATTGCAATCCAGCCCCCTAGGGGTTAAAGACAGCCACCGCTTGGAAGGGCAGGCTGTGCCCTGCCAAACAGTGCCTGTCTTTAAGTTGTGGCCCGCCCAGATGGGGAGGGAGAGAGGTCCAAATGACACCATCCTCCCCTTCGGGCACCGTCCCCGCACTGACGGGGGGGGTGCCTGTAATAGACGTCATCGCGCAGGCGCAATGATATCTATTGTGCCCGCCTGGGTCCCGGAGGCTGGGCTGACATCAAGGATGTCAGCCCGCACCGGGGGGCCGCCGGGAATCCGGCCAATCGCCGCTGCAAAGGGAGGACGCGCTGAGCACGTCCTCCGCAGCTTAGTGGCCATGCGGCAGAACGCGCTGTGCACGTCCTCCGCATGGAAGGGGTTAATGCAGTACTATTATTCATATTTCAATTATAATATGAACAATGATGCTGCAATTATGATTTTTTGAGGGAGATTTTAGTTAAAATCACTTAATTTCTTCGAAAAATAAAGTAACGGGTTCCCAGTTAAATATTTTTTAACAAACGTACCCCATAGAATATATAACCGCAAAGGCTCGGATGAAAAATTGTGGAAAAAAAATACTTTACACGCTGTGGATGATTGAAATTTTATTAAATTAAATTTTCTTTTTACATTTCTTGTTATAACATTCTGGCAGGGCATGATGTATACATATAATAATGATATATTATGAATCTGCTCAGTCTGCCGAAAAAAAGGATAATATGTCTGGGTCGCACAGTTAAACGGGAGTTCAAATCGCGTTTAAACATTAAACATTATGAGCAAAAACAGTTATAATGAGCTCAGCACACTTCGGGCCCTATTACTTTCTTCCTGCAAAAACGATTTTTTGCGCGAAGCGTTAAACGTTAACGCGCGAAAATTAACGCTGGTATTACAATCTTCCCGCATTTTTCATCCATCAAAAAATAACGTGCGTAAAAAAGACGTGCAAAAACGCGCGCATTAACGTTGTGCGCAGAAATTGGTGTGCGGACTGTTTTTTCAAACGATTCAGACAATCAGAATTAAGAACCACAATTGTCTCCCGTTAAGTTTTTGCACCTGCCAAAGTCAATCTGCGCATATATGCTGCAACAATAATAAAAACACGCACAACTTCTTAATTTTATTGTTTGGGTATGTGTAGAATGTGTAACTATACGTTGCTGTATTTTTTTTTTTGGGCTGGTGTATTTGGGTTCGGCCAGGACATTTAGATTTGCCGTTACCACCAGCTTTTAAAAAACGTTACAATTATGCGCGCAAATGCTGTGTGCCTTAAATTTTGTGCATAGATTGTAATACCATCTGCGTACCAGCGCACAAATGCATTTGCAATCACAATGTTAAGTAAATGATGCGTGCATTACAGTACGCTCGCAAAGGGTTCGCGCAGGTTCACCCGCGGTAGACGGAACGTGCATTTTTTGTGCAGACATTGTAATACGACGTTCAGTGCAAAGGGTTTTGCCCCTCGCGTTAATGCGTTTTTGCGCAGGCGTTAACGTTTGCGTGAACAATGTAATAGGGCCCTTCTACTTTTAAAAGTGTGCCGAACTTGTAATAATGCCTCCATCTTTAAGGGCTTAATAAATATTGTACTTTCCTTTAGTGCACTTTGTGCATGTTTTTTTTTATATGGTCTACTCGTGGGCTAAGCGCCATTTGCATTAAGAAACACTAATCACCCCATATATGTAATCTAGTTGTATTTTTCACGCTACGGGGAAACCTGCAGGAGAAGGTTTTCCCCGTTAGTGTCCCCATTTTAGTGCCACGAATGTAATATGGGCCGTAATCTCTGGAGAGAAATGGCATGTGTCTGTGCTAAATTTAAAGTGTCATAGCAAAGGGTCTGGATACTTATGTCAATGTGATAGTTTAGGTTTTTTCCTTTTTAATAAATCTGCAATGCTGTCAAAATCTGGTATTTGATTTGTCATTATGTGGTGTTGAGTGTACATTGATGTTTAAAAAAACATTTAAACAATGTTGCATAAGTCTGCGACATAACAAAATGTTAATAAATAAATAAAAGGGACCTGAATACTTTCTGAATGCACTGTATGAAGTGACGATAAATGTGTAAATAGAACAAAATACTACATGTGCTCATTCTTAGTCCAAAATATGTATCAAATTTTTGCATGCAGTATCAGTGTTTTTTGCACAGGTAAGCTGAGAAGCATGACATAATGCTAGCATTTGATACATTTCACTGGCTTTATTTATTAATACATTTCATTCATTCACATCTTTACGCTTACCTGCTTTGTCAGTCTCCACATTATAAGAATGAAAAAATCAATTTACATGCACCACTGATGTGAAACATTGGAAAGAAAGAGAGAAAAGAAGAATTAATTTTAAGGAACTTATCGTATTGCTTCTGAAGGCAATTTTAACAGCGTATATTCATGATTTACTCCATGGCATTCAAAAGAGGGATGCAAAGTGCTTTGGTTTATGGCAGTCAAGTAAATTATTTAATCACTATTCACTAATGATGTGATAAATTGAAAGCAACCACCATTAGAGATTTGCTTCTTACTTTATGTGCTGTCATCTGATTTGTATGCTTCATTCATTGCTTAAAGCCTGAAGGAACATAAAAATTAGTCTAACCAATCAATCTTATCTCTATTCTGCAGGAAACACTATGTGACACACTTGAACTGTCCAATCTTAATGTGATGGCTGCTTATGTGCCAGCATGGCTCTTGTTTGTTCCCATGTGAGGATTCCTATGTTTGGGTCCATCTAAGTCAAGTGTGGTCTACGTGGTCTTCTCTAAAATCTTAAGATAAATGTATGCGGCTGACAATTACATTACTCTATGGAAAATAAATCTTGCACATATGCTCTGATAGATATGCATAAAAGGTTCACTGAGAATTTCATATTCGCATAATTCTTTTGTAATTTCATAATTCTATTTTGCAGCAAAATTTATCACATATTGCATTCAAATATCAATTTTATTGTAAAGCATTTCTTCTGTACATTAACATTTTAACATTCATCACTTTTTATTTTATTTCCATTTCTTCACTAAAAAGTGTTTTTCTGGTGGCTCATCCTTGTCCATGCATTCAAAAGGAAAATGTATTTTATACACCTTCATTTATGATACGGTATTGCTCCTTCTATTCCATTTGAACTTGCACAGTGAAGGGTTTATTTAATAAGAAGTGAGTCTGGTTTTGAACATTCTGTTTAACTTTCTAAACTAGTCTTATAGCCACTAGATGTAATTCTCTTGCAGTGCCATTCTTTCACTCTCTGTCGAAAAGGTAGTGGGTGACTTGAATTCAGTCATATTTCCAATGGAAGGTGTATGAGAAAAGCATCATCCAACCAAGTGTATGAATAGAATAGTTGTATTTCCTTTCAACCACTTAAATATATGCACTTCTTTATCAAAGTGGCAAATACTTTCTGACAGACTTGGAAGCCTCAGGTTTTTTTCTTAGTTGTTTTTTTTTTCGTTTTGGGAATAGTTCACTTCGCACATTCTCATTCCTATTATAGTCAATAACTATTTACCCTTCTCCCCTATAGCTACGCCATACCTGTGGTAAAAAAAATGTGAGTTGAGAGTTGCTATGGGTAAATCAAAACAGGAAACATACAAAATTCAATATAGGAACCAGAACTCACAAGTGGTCACGAGTTGACCTACACACCACCAAATGGAATTGTGGCAAAACTGACACATATAAAATCAGTCTGGTGTGACAGAAACAAAAGCTAATAAAGTGCGGGGGGGAGTGTCAACATGTTTTCAAACACAAAAAAGTGAAAAGTGCAGAAAAGTATGTAATGTTCCCAAAAAAGGACAAGTCACCTACTTCAATTGCCTTACCTCAAAGATGATGCCGGCCAGTGGCGTAGCGTGGGGGGGCCTCGGGGGTGGTCGCCCCGGGCGCAATTTTCTTAGGGGGCGCAAAATTTCAAAAGAAATTAACGACTAATATTTTCCAGCAGGGATCAGCAAGGTGTCCGCTCATGGACACTGGTGTCCGTGAGAGGCCCTTGCACGTGCAGCCACCAGGTTTGCGGTGCTGGCGGTGACTTGGCACAGAAAATTCTGGTCCTGTCCTGACTCCTCCTTAATGCTGACATGAGTCATGTGAAGCAGTGCAGCATTATTCGACGGAACACCCTATACCACGCTTGTCAGCCCCCCTTGAAGCCCTGTGCCAGCCCCTTGCCGCTAGCAGCCATGCAGCCGCTGAACAGGAAGGAGGGAGGGAGGCGCCTGCCCTGCAGCACATTTACAATCTGGTCCCCACTAAGAACCCTGAATAACCCCCCCAGGCCAACAGCAACTCCAAGCAGGTAGGCGACACTGTGTGACACCAGAGCAGTGTAACCAACACACAGTGAGGGGGTACGGGGAGAGAGTGACTGTGAGTACTGGGAGAAAGTGGGGGAACTTGGAGAGAGAAAGAATGACTGGGGGTACTTGGAGAGAGTGACTGGGGGTACTTGAGGTAGAGTGACTGGGGGTACTTGAGGGGGGGTAATGGGGAAAGTGGGGGTACTGGGAGAGAGTGATTGGGGGTACTTGAGAGAGAGTGACTGGGGGTACTTGAGGGAGAGAGACTGGGGGTACTTGAGGGGGAGAGTGACTGGGGTACTGGGGGAGAGTGACTGGGGTACTGGGGAGAGTGACTGGGAGAAAGTGGGGGTACTGGGAGAAAGTGGGGTACTTGAGGGAGAGAGTGACTGGGGTACTGGGAGAGAGTGGGGGTATTGGAGAGAGTGACTGGGGGTACTGAAAGTGGGGTGCTTGAGGGAGAGTGACTGGGGGTACTGGGAGAAAGTGGGGTTACTGGAGAGAGAGTGACTGGGGTACTCAGAGAAAGTGGGGGTACTTGAGGGAGAGAGTGACTGGGGGTACTGGGAGAGAGTGAGGGTATTGGAGAGAGTGACTGGGGGTACTGAAAGTGGGGTGCTTGAGGGAGAGAGTGACTGGGGGTACTGGGAGAAAGTGGGGTTACTGGAGAGAGAGTGACTGGGGTACTGGGAGAAAGTAGGGGTACTTGAGGGAGAGAGTGACTGGGGTACTGGGAGAAAGTGGGGGTACTTGAGGGAGAGAGTGACTGGGGGTACTGGGAGATGGTGACTGGGGTACTTGAGGGAGAGAGTGACGGGGGTACTGGGAGAAAGTGGGGGTATTGGAGAGAGAGCGACTGGGGGTACTGGGAGAGAGTGGGGGTATTGGAGAGAGAGTGACTGGGGTACTGAGAGAAAGTAGGGGTACTGGGAGAAAGTGGGTATTGGAGAGAGAGTGACTGGGGGTACTGGGAGAAAGTGGGGGTACTTGAGGGAGAGAATGACTGGGGGTACTGGGAGAGGGTGACTGGGTATTGTGTGAGAGTGGAACTATGCTAGCGTATACTGGGACAGGGTGACTGGTAGCAGTGGCATAGCATGCATGGGGTGTGTGTTTCATTTTTTATTTTATCAGTATTTTGTCATTATACAATACATGTGCTTGTGGGGCAACGAGGGTCAATACTCTACTGGTAGAAGGGAATCAGGGTGTGTTACCATGTCCACAGGTTGGGGGGGCGCACAATTCTTGCCTTGCTCCGGGCGCCGACATCCTACTCTACGTCGCTGATGCCGGCCCCTTAATAAGGTATATGCACAATTTGGTGAAAGTCCATCCTGCGTCTTCTCCTCCTTTGTGAAAACTTAGGTGACATGTAGGTGTTCTATGAGTGTTCCTATCAGTGGAACATCAAGGACAGCGAAGGAAGCTTAGTCAGTGTGCTTGTTTATAATTGGGACACATTTGTCACGGTTCCCGGATCCCACCACGCAGTCCTTAAAGCCCAACACTCCACAGAGCCAAAAACTACCAACGGGGTAGCCGTAAAGGAATCCCTAAATGTCTGGTCCTTAAAAATTGGCCAGGTATATGTATACTAGCTAGACATAAAGAGTTAATCAAAGACAACGTCGTAATACAAAACCAAGTCAGCAACACGGGGGTAGTCAGATGAGCCAGAATCAGGAATACAGAGTATAGAATAGTCAAATGGAATAGCCGGGTCGATATCAGTGCAGAAGCGTAGTACAAGGAAATAGTCTAGGGCAACAGAAGGCAGAGTAGTCAGAAAACAAGCAGAGGTCAATAACAGGTTAAATCACGAGAGAATTCAGGTACAAGGAGCTCAGGTATGGATAACCACGATCTGGCACTGCTTAGAAGGAACTATTGGTTTTTAAAAGACCTTCACCAGACCGTGCCCCCCCTCTCAAGCCGCGCCTCATGCAGCCACCTCCCTGCCTGTTTCAATTTAAACCGGGCGTTGGTGAGCGAGCAGCATCAGACATGCTGCCGTTAAGCACACCGGAAAGGCTGGAAGCCCCCAACGTTACAACGTTAGCAAACTTCTTCTCTGTTACCAACTACCAATATTGTGGAGTGAAGGTTAATGCAAAATTAATTGCATGCATGTGCTAGTGAGTCACTTAAGAGATCTCTATTAACATACCTACACAGAATACATACAGAATGCACCTGTAAACATGTAACATAGTGACTTTATTGCCTACATATTTATTTTCTGTGTAAATCTGTATATTTGTGTTATTTTTAATATCTTGCATTTTATTACTTTGTATTTCTGTTCAAAAATACAACGTTCTTAAACCCAGGACATACTTGAAAACGAGAGAAATCTCGATGTATCCTTCCTGGTAAAATACTTTATAAATAAATAGACAAATGCTAGGGTTGTCCAGGTCCTTTTATCAAAGTGGAGCTTCTCATGTGATTTCTAAACATTTTTTAGTTCCATCAGAGTATTCTGAAAAAACTAATCAGTTGAGAATGTTATTTTTATGCAGTTTTATTGCATATAAAATCTTGATCATAACTACACTTCCTCAGCTTGGAGTACCATTAACTTTTTTTAGCTCTTTAGCTAAGACTAGAGCAGCTTGTCTAAAATAAACATTTGTGTCACTGGTGCTCTACTACTCAGCAGGGCTGGACCAAACATGACTATCAGGGTTATCCAAAGAGATTCGAAAAGTCACCGCATGTTCGGTGACTTTTCTTCTCTTCAATTCGGTTCCTTTTGCCGGTCCCATTTCGGTGACCCTGCGGTGTATTCAGCAAACACCACAGGGTCCCCGAGTTGCAGGGAAAAGCTGCAGCAAACCTGACGAAAACTAACCGCAAAACCCAGCGAATGCACGCCGAAAACCCTCAAAAACATCTGGATTAACCTGCAAAAACCACGGAAAAAGCCCGAGCAGGAGCCGATCGCACACAGCCGAAGCAGCTGAGACCGCAGAGAGAGAGGTGAATAAATTAGCAAAACCGTTTGTATGATTGTGTGAAAATGAAACGCTGTTTGCAAAGAAATTACTGAGCGAAAATGTCTGAAATTTGCACATGAGGTCCAGGGAATGATAATAAAAAGGGCTGTTACAGAAAAAATAAGTAAACTTAAAAAAAAAAAAAAAAAAAAATGCTTAAAGTATCCTAAAAAATCTATAAATAAAGACTTTTTGCTGCAGAATTTTATAATGAACGGTTTATTAGATATTGAATTAAAACGGGAATATTTTTAACAATGAAGCCTATGGGATTCTCTTGAATTAACTTGCCGAATTAAACCACCGAATGGCAGGGCATTAGGGGAACCTTTCACTGCTGGTTTGTGTTCTCTGAATAGCCGAAGCAGTGCTTTTTCATGGGGATTTCACTGCCCTCGAATAGGCACCGAACAGGCACCATATGTTCAGGCAATTCACCAGGATTTGGCGAATTGCCTGCTCTCTGGATAGCCGATTGGCCAAGAAAGGTAACCGAACGCTGATTTTCAGCATTCGGTTACCTTTCTCAAGCAATTTGGATCTCTTTGGATAAACCTGTATGTAAAATCTAGAAGAGAAAAAACAAAAAACTTTTCATTTATTTTTTTGTTCCACAGCAATGACATTGGCCATTTGTCACGGATAAAATGATAAAATGAGCAATATCACTGCCATTACTCACCTTCTCATTTCCCACACTGAGAGCAAGTTCAGTTGTTTATACATGGTCATATTAGTTATAAAACACAATCCAATTTCAATTCTTTACAAAGGTTTGGATGATAAAATGTGAAATAATAATTTTACACCCTGTAAATGATTGAAATCTGAATGGAAATTCAAATGTTTCGACATTTTTTGTTAGTGCATTTTCACAGGATATGACGTATTAACATAGAAATTATATATTTTGAATCTGCCAAGGCTGCTGAAAAAAAAGATACACAAATTGAATTTGTCTGTTGGCCATAAAAAAAAAACATGACTTCAAATTGTATTTAACCCTTTCGCTGCTGAGGCTTTTCACACCTCTGTGCAGAGGTCATTTTTACCGCTTTCGCTCATCATGTTTAACCTCGTTTTGAAGCGATATTTTGATATATGACCCAGACATATTATATATCGTTCTTTCCAGCAGACTTGGCAGATTCATAATATGTCATTATTATATGTATACGTCATGTCCTGTCTGTATATTATAACAAAAAATGTAATAAAATTTGAATTTTCAATAATTTATTATGTGTAAAGTGTTTTTTTTTCACATTTTAACATGTGATCGTTTGCGGTTATATTTTCTATGGGGTGCGCTTGTTACAAAAATTAGAAATAGGGACTCGTTACATTTACTTTTGGGGAAAATGTCACTAATTTTAACAAACGCACCGCATACAAAAATCATTAGTGCAGCATCATTGTTCACATTATAATTGAAATGGGAACAATATTGCTGCATTAACAAAACAAAACAAAAAAAAAACTTGTTTATTTTTTTTAGAATTTTTTTAAAATATTTTTTTATTTTTATTTTTAATTTTTATTTTTTTTAAAAAAACACTTTCATTGTCATGTTTGGTATCATTGGAAAGGCCATGCTCTGGCCGATCCAACGATATCAAACATTAACCCTTAGCTGCCACAAATCGGGAGATAGGGGGTTCATTGGAACCCCCTATCTCCACCATTGCTGGCAGCTAGGGGTTAACTCCAGGACTGGCGTCATCGTGCTATGCACGATGACGCCAGTCCTCAGGGGGAGTTCCCGGAGGTTTGGCCAACATCCAAGATGTCAGCCAGCTCCGGGAGAGGATCACAATCCGGCACTTTTTGGCACCGAATTGTGATCCGGCTCCCAGGGGTTAATGTTCGCCACCGTTTGGAAGGGCAGGCTAATGCGGTTGTGTACAAGATAAAACATTTTTTTCCAGTGCAGAGTGCCAGGCCATACCTATCCCCTGCCCTCACAAGCTTGTATAAGTATGAACACATCCAGTGAAGATCCCTCACACCCTGCATTATTAAAATCGTCCAAGGTGGTCATATTATCCATGTTTATATGCACACATATATTAATTAAGGCTGATGGGCATTGCATGATAAATGCCACCCAGCAGCATGTAGAATGCTTACAATCCATTTAATAAATCCAAATGGAAGGCCAGATGAGCGACAATAATTTCCCTGCTGCAGCATTTAAACAATACTTATCCATGTGTCCCTTTAAACTTGGTCCACCCTAATAATCAACCGCTTACATACTATGAATAACCCCTAGCATAAAATGTTTAAGATTAGGCAATATATTAAAATTAGGATATATGTCAATAAAGGACACATATAAATATCATAATATAGCCTACTGCAACAGCAACGGCATTGCTGACCAGATCCATTGCTATGGTGTATTGGGCCAAGAGAACACCTGTGCCGCATTCCTATCAATTGCCTGTTAATTTTGGGTGAGGAGCTGTTTTTGTGTTTTTTTTGCAGTTACCACCAGGGTTGAGCAGTAGGTAAAGTTTAGAGATTAGCGTCTGTCTAAAAGTTAGCGTTGGCACTAAGTGATCTGTTGGTTACAATAGCGCAAGTGCTCTCTAGCGTTCCCCGTGTTAAGTATAGGATGCGGTAAGTACAGTAAGCTCACGCTACAAATTGCAATTACCACGCGCTAAGTAATTTTTCCCGTTTCTAGCGAGAGGCAAATGATCTGTTGGTCAGGCGCTAGACTCATTTTACGTGATGGTAACACAAAAAATTGCTGACGCTAGGGTTAGCTCATAACAGGTGATAGGACCCAATGAACGCAAAACAGTCAAAATGAGTTCAGCACTAGGGATGAGCGTTCGGTTCGATTCGAACGTGAGTTCGAATCGAACATCGGCCGTTCAAGTGTTCGGCGAACGCCGAACATTATGGGATGTTCGCGGTTTGTTCGACCGCGGGCATTCCATAATAACAAATGCGTCCACAGGTCTCCTAAATGTACAGTCGGCTGCCGGTACATTTTGGAGACCTGTGGCTGCGGCCCCCCGCCCCCGTATCTCACCTGTTCTGCAGCTGTCCCGGCCTCCTGTTCCTCGGTCCATCAGCTCCTCCGATCCCTCTGGCCACGGCTCCTCTCTGCCCCACCTGCAGAATGATCTGATTGGACAAAGTCCTGCGCCTGACCTGGACTTTGCCCAATCAGGGCTCTAATTCAATATTGAGCCCTGTTTGGGCAAAGACCAGGTCAGGTGCAGGACTTTGCCCAATCAGAGCTCAGCATGAAGATGAGGCATGGGGCAGAGCTTTAACCAAGCTCTGATTGGTTAAAGTTGGTGCAAGACTTTAACCAATCAGAGCTTGGTTAAAGCTCATTTTCATGTTGAGCTCTGATTGGGCAAAGTCCTGCACTTGACCTGGAATTTGCCCAATCAGGGCTCAATATTGAATTAGAGCCCTGATTGGGCAAAGTCCAGGTCAGGCGCAGGACTTTGCCCAATCAGATCATTCTGCATGAAGACGTGGGGCAGAGAGGAGCCGCAGCCAGACGGATCGGAGGAGCTGACGGACCGGGGAACAAGAGGCCGGACAGCTGCAGGACAGGTGAGATACCGTGGCCACAGCCACAGGTATCCTAAATATACCGGCAGCTGCCGGTACATTTAGGAGAACTGCGAACACTTTTTGCGTGTTCGGCCCCCATAGGTTTACATTGTGTTCGAGTTCGTATTCGAACATTTCGGCCGTTCGGATACGAACCGAACACAGGGGTGTCCGGCTCATCCCTATTCAGCACACAGGTGTGAAATGGCTCATCAAGGGAGAGCTGCGCTCCTCTCTGCTGCTTCGATGCCACAGATTATACTGTGGAGAAGTGCGGCAGCCATTGATAATAAAAGAGAATATTAGTGCGGAGGCTGCTAGTAAGGGCAGAGTTGAGCAGCCAATGCACTTTAAGAGGCAGAGTTGCTGCACTATGGGCCTCTGGGTTGTACTTGCCCCCTAGGATAGGGTGACCATTCGTCCCTGATTTCCAGGGACAGTCCCTGGATTGAGGAGACCATCCCCAGAAATGTCCCCGGAATTTAAATGATGATAATTTATTCACTGCTGCAGTTCCTTGGCTCTCCACTAGGAGTAGTGATGCCAGATTCATGAATGAATCGTTTTTTTTCCAGATCTTTTTGCTGTATTGAGTAATTTGCTTCATCAGACTGTCGATCTGTTTGTAACCGTTCAGTCTGTGAATTATTAACTGCACGTGTAATCTGATAATAGACTGAGTGAATGGCTTCTGCTGGCTCTGCACTGCAAAGTGTTACAATGTAAACAGTACAATGACACAAAGATCAGGTTCCAACAGTTCTTAATCTTAACAGCAGAGCAGTACAACCATGGTGGGATATAATCTGTGCCCTGTGAGCTGTCCATTAACCATACTGGGATATAATATGTGCCTTGTGAGTTACCCATTAACCCATGCCAGGATATAATCTGTCCCCTGTGAGATGCCCATTAACCCATGCTGGGATATAATCTGTGCCCTGTGAGTTACCACTAACCCATGCTGGGATATAATCTGTGCCCTGTGAGTTACCAATAAACAGGACACAGCAGAGACAAGAAAGAAAAGCAAGGGTTAAGGGAAATGCCAATAAAACAGACACCCAGCAGCACACAAAGGAAAACCTAATCTAGAAGCCGGTCCCTAAAGTAGCCAGCTCTAACACTATAGGATGGGAAATAGCACTGCTCGGTGAAGCATAAATAAACAGGACAAATAAGCAAAATCAATGAGAGGAACAAAAAGGGAAAAATGAGAGACAAGCTCAGAGAGCAAAAAGCCAGGTTCAGTACACGGAGAAAACAACACAGTAAGGTTAAACGAGAGAATAGTCAAAATAGGCAAGCCAAGGTCGGTACACAGGAAACAGCACAGCAAGGGTAAAACAAAATAAATCACACTGGAGCAAGGAAGGGAAAAAGCAAAAAGGAAAAACAAAAATAAATAAATGGCAATAACAAGGCAAACAGAGTAGGGCTGTGCAATATTGACAAAATAATCATATTGCGATTTCTTGAATGAATATTGCGATTGCGATTTTATTTGCGATTTAGCCAATTGTTTTTGCTTTTTCAAACATGCTACATACATTCTAAATGTATTCAGTATTCAGCACATGGAAATGCTGCCCCAGCACATGGAAATGCTGCCCCAGCACATGGAAATGCTGCCCCAGCACATGGATATGCTGCCCCAGCACATGGATATGCTGCCCCAGCACATGGATATGCTGCCCCAGCACATGGATATGCTGCCCCAGCACATGGATATGCTGCCCCAGCACATGGATACGCTGCCCCAGCACATGGCTACGCTGCCCCAGCACATGGCTACGCTGCCCCAGCACACCTCTGTGCGCCACGTGTTCGGCTCCCTGTTAACTTCTGGAGGCATGGAGCTTGGGCGCTCGCCTGGGGGAACCATGTGACGAGCCGCGACAACGTGGCTCGTCCCGTGGTTCCCCCTGCGAGCGCCCAAAGCACCATGCCGCCGGAAGTTAACAGGGAGCCGAAAATTGCAGCCTTATGCGATTTATTAATTGCATGGTCGGAAATCGCGATTCGATTGCGATTGCAATTAATTGCACAGCCCTAAAACAGAGGATCGAATAGGTAAGGGAAACAGGGAACCAAAATCAACAGCACAAAATATACAAAGGGAAAAAGAGAGGCAAAAACTGGCAGCAGGAAAGGCAAAATAACAGACAGCAAGATAAACTCTTTAAAGAGCACTGCAGGATGGGAGAGATGCTCATAAATAGGCTAGTGCTTTGTGCCAGGTGGTCAGACCTGCCAAGCTGCAAGGAAATCCTGGAGTGGAAGGCGCTGAGAGATGAATAAGACAGGGGTAAGAGCCAGCCCAGAGCGGCTCACCTACTGTATAGGTCTCAGGGCTGGAAACGTGGCGAAAATGGAGCAGAGGCACACCCAACTCTACCACTTCAGGCCCATGAACACATTAATCCCAACACTGGATACGTGTGCATGAGTTGGCGGGGCAGGCAGTATTTAATCTTGAACCCAGACAGGACAAGATCTTAATCCGGCCCTGGCGGCCAGACAGTTGCTATAGCGTGCCTGTTTTTTACTTGATTCTATATTAAATTTTTAACATTAAACGTATGTAGCGCTCACCCCCGAAGAAGCCGCTGAATAAACCTTGGGACAGTCTCACCGCCCTAGGAAATAACTATACACCAGCACTGTTGTGGATTTTTCTATATTATATTCTTTACTGATCCCAATAAAGCAGCATATAATACGCATATACGGTATTTGAGTAACAAGAATTCGTAACGCGGGAAAAAAACGCAGCGGTAAAAGAAAACCAGTTAACCCCCTCAGTTCTGGAGTGTAAGTCCCGTGAATAATAGCTCAAAAATACATATGTGTGTTGTTTAGGGTACAGGGTACTATGTTCAACTGGCCAGTGAACGAAAAGAGCAATCTTCGACTAGTCACCGTTGGGGCCCTGTGAATTTAAACAATATTGCAGCGTGCGTTTCTGTTTTGGAACTGTGGCCTGGAGGCCTCTCACCCATCCGATGAACGAAACTGTCCAGCACTCGATGCTTCGATCAAAAGATCTTCTCCGCTGTGTACTGAGACTCGTTGCCACTGAATCTGCTCCCTGCTTGCCCAAGTCTTTGCAACTGGAACAACGATCCGCCGCCTGAACTCCCAATCAATTAGCGCAGTCTCCTAACTCGGGGTCCTGCCGGATCCAGCTTGTCCTCCAGACCTCTCAGAGCTTCGTAGGTAGGTCTCAACACGGTCACTGTCCCGATCTCCAGCACCAGTAAGACAGCGTCTGTACTCCGGCCTGGTTGCGATCCCTGACAGCTCCAACGTGCGTCCTCCACCTTTCACTGCTCTGCTCACTCTGCCCATGCCTTGCACGAGGCTGCTGATCTCTTTCCTCCTCCTGTACCACTCCACCTCCTTCCTGTCCTCATGCAAAGGATGATGGTAGATGTAGTTTGGTTTTGTCCAGCATAGTCCACAATGTCTCTGTCTCCCTCTGGTGGCAGCAATAGTTCAATGCAGCAGAATACAGTGTTTTTAAAGCAGCGCTACACGTATATGTGCTTAATGACCATTAGAGAAGCAAGATGTGTTGGCACAGCCGTTCCTACATTCTTAGGTATATCCGGTAAATTAGACATGTCTAGAAATGCTTTAAATAACCAGCACGACCGAGCAGTTTCTTAAAAAATTTCCTGTGTCATCCTGCACTTCTGACTCTGATCACTGCCTCCAGTTCGTATAAGGTAAACAGATCTAAACTAATTTGGATATTGCTTCTTAAAACAACAGAACGCGTAAAGCATGTCTCAGTCCTTTAGGAACAAAGGTTGGTTAAAGGACAGGATAATAGATCCTAAATGAAGCTGACTGTCCCTTGCATAAACAATTGCCTGCCTTCTCAGCAAATTCTACCAAGTCTAATAAACAGAGAAACTGACTGATGTGTGCACGGATACTTGTAGCTCCGCTTTTAACATAATTTAATACCCCAGGTTCCATCAAAGCTAATCAATGCGAACTCCTCCACAAGTTGATATATAAATAGGTCCACGCATCAAATGCTTCAATTAGATGGAACGGAATTATACTGTGTAGATGTTTGTGGGATGATGGGTCAAACTCTTTGCGTATAAATTGGTACATTTTGTTATTTTCCCAAAGCACAGTAGTCATCAGCATATGTCTAAAACACTTGCATGACTTGACAGTTATTCTTTCCCTGGTGTGCATATTAATGTATCTTTTGCATATTTATAAACCCAGGCCTTAATAAGTAGGAACCATCCATAACCATGGTGACAATCAGGACCCTTTTCGTTAACTAGTCCGTATATATAATACATTTGAGGACTGGAAAGTGCTGTACTGTCATTCTACTAATTATATATATATATATAGTGTAGATTTGGTATATATATATATATATATATATATATATACAGTTGTGTTCAAAATTATTCAACCCCCACTGAAATTGAGTGTTTTGGCCAGTTTGACATTGATTTTGATCTTTCAGTCATCTTGCTTCCAATTAAATCAAAGAGGCACGTGTAGGTCAGACAAATATAACATAACATTTATAATGAAATAACCACAAATGTCTTTTCTGTGCTCACATCATTATCAGTTTTATTCAACCCCCAAGTGACATTCAATCTTAGTACTTATAACTGTAAAAGGATGTTGTACTAACAGCTTTTAAACGGGAAGCATAGCTTGACACAAGTGTCTTGCAGCGATCTACGGGTATCTTCGCCCATTCGTCATGGGCAAAAGCCTCCAGTTCAGTCACATTCTTAGGCTTGCGCACTGCAACTGCTTTCTTTAACCCCTTAATGACCCCTGACGTACCCTTAGACCCGCGGACGTACAGGGTACGTCAGCGGCGCCAAATCCCCCTCCCGCCCGATACTCCCCTCCCTCGTCGGATCCCACGGCGATCTGGCAGGGAGGAAGCCTGCCCATGTGATTTACATGGGCAGGCGAGGCTGATGACGTCGCCACGCTGCGTGGTGACGTCATCAGAAGGTGCCCCCATGTGTTTCAATGGAGGGGAGGGGGGGCTCCTTTGGAGCCCTCTATCTCCCCAACCATTGAAGCTAGGGAGATGCCGTTTGCACCGCTGGAGAGGGGAGAGCCTCCCCTTTCCAGCGGTGTATGGCATTAACAGTTTCGCCGCCGGATCGCTTTTCGGTGCAAATTGGCGCCAAAACGCGATTCAAACCTGGAGGGGGGCTGACATCTTGGATGTCAGCCAAGCCTCCAGGTCCCCCCCACCCACTGACAACCTCACCATATGTGTGAGGATGTCAGTGGGCCAGTTAACCCTCTAGCTGCCATGTAGAGATAAGGGGATCCTAAGGATCTGGATGGTCATATTTGCCATCATTTAAAAGGCCTGATTATGGCCTTTCAAATGATACCAAACATGACCAGGTTTGGTTTTAAAAAAAAATAAAAAATAAAAATGAAATAAAAACAAAATAATAAAAAAAAATTATAAAATAAAAAAAAGGTTTTTTTTTTTAAAAGTTTTTTTGTCTGGGGGGAGTTTAATTAAATAGGACCTAGGCTGTCATCTAAAAATAATTAGCACAAAATGGTCAGAATGAGCGCAGCGCACATAGGTGAACTGTCTCAGCAGTGAAGGGGTTAAAAAGCAAACGCATGTTAAAATTGGGTATTTCTAGTCTCGGGACAAAATTTTGAACCTATTTAGCCGGGGTCTTTTTGGGTGGTTGTAGATTTTGGGGATTAAATTACGAAAAAGTGTGTTTTTACAATTTTTTTCCTCATATTTCATATTTTTTTTTATAGTAAATTATTCGATATGATGGAAATAATGGTATTTCTAGAAAGTCCATTTAATGGCGGGAAAAAGGGTGTATAATATGTGTGGGTCGAATAAACGAGTAAGAGGAAAAATTGTCCTAAACACTAACAGCGCAGAAACGTAAAAACAGCAGGGGTCACTAAAAGACGGATTTGTGTAAAACCGCCCGGTCACTAAGGAAATAAGTCCCACCAGAGGTTCTCAATCGGATTTAAGTCAGGTGACTGCGATGGCCACTCCAAAATGTTCCAGCCTTTAATCTGCAACCATGCTCTAGTGGACTTGGAGGTATGCTTGGGATCATTGTCCTGTTGAAAGGTCCAACGTCTCCCAAGCCTCAGGTTTGTGACGGACTGCATCACATTGTCATCCAATATCTCCTGGTACTGAAGAGAATTCATGGTACCTTGCACACGCTGAAGTTTCCCTGTACCTGCAGAAGCAAAACAGCCCCAAAGCATGATTGACCCCCCGCCATGCTTCACAGTAGGCAAGGTGTTCTTTTCTTCATAGGCCTTGTTCTTCCTCCTCCAAACATAGTGTTGATCCATGGGCCCAAACAGTTCTAATTTTGTTTCATCAGTCCACAGAACACTATCCCAAAACTTCTGTGGTTTGTCCACATGACTTTTGGCATACTGCAGTCGACTCTTCTTATTCTTTGAAGACAGCAAGGGGGTGCGCCTGGGAGTTCTGGCATGGAGGCCTTCATTACGCAGTGTGCGCCGTATTGTCTGAGCTGAAACTTCAGTACCCACATCTGACAAATCTTTTCTCAGTTCCTCAGCAGTCACACGGGGACTTTTCTCCACTCTACGCTTCAGGTAGCGCACAGCAGTCGAAGTCAGCATCTTCTTTCTGCCACGACCAGGTAGAGTTTCAACAGTGCCCTTTGCCTTGAATTTGCGAATGATGCTTCCTATGGTCTCTCTTGGTATGTTTAACATCTTTGCAATCTTCTTATAGCCATTGCCCTTCCTGTGAAGAGTAATCACCTCTTCTCTGGTCTTCCTGGACCATTCTCTTGACTTCACCATGTTTGTGACCACACCAGTAAATGTCTAGAAGGAGCTGAGTATCACAGTCATTTTAAAGCTGCCTAATTGGTGCTTATTATGCTTTATTGCTGCTCCGTGACATCCACAGGTGTTTTCAATACCTGATTGAAAACACTTGAATGAACCTCTGTTCTTCAGAGTGGTAGTCTTTAAGGGGTTCAATAATTGTGTCAATGAAGAATTCACAAAAGAAACATTTACTACTGTATTACAAAACCAAATGATGTCATTTTAGTTGCATATGGTTCTTTAAAAAGTCCTTGTAGGATTTCATTCTGAATACAATTACAAATGTACACTAAATTCCCTAAAACCCTTTACAGCATTGGGGGTTGAATAATTTTGAACACAACTGTATATATATATATATACACATATACACACCAAACCGGGCACGTCACTCTGTCATTGATCTGCTATTATCATCTCCTCATACACCCCACTCTCACCCCAGGATTTTTCCCAAACTGCTCCTTATTTATGAAACTCCCTCATAGTATTCGACTCCCTCCAGTGCCTCCAGTCTTTCAAGATGTCTCTAAGAACTTTAGAGAGGCCTATCGGTTCACTCCATAATGCCCTGTGGCACCTTTCTTGAAGTGTATCTCCCACAAAGCCCCCATGCATCACATTACTTCTCATACTCTATTTACCTTCACCTGTGTATCACCCCTCTGCTCTTAGATTGCAAGCTCACTTGAGCAGGTTCCTCCTTTTCTATCGTTCTCCATGAGTCAAACTTATTTGCTATTTTTTTTAAGTAATCAAAGTAATTTTAATAGTATAACAGAACAGAGGCAAATCTCTGTATTTGTAATTATAAAGTGATCAATATCACTCACTGATCAGACATACAGGTTTATTCACTAAAGATGAAACTCAGACGAATTGGCAGGAGAAGAGAACAATGTAGACCCATTTTTAGTTTAATAATATACATTTTTATATTGTAATTTTAATATTTCTTTTAATATATTTTATTATTTTAACTTATTTAACTTGTATGTACAGTATATTATATTCTTTTGGTATTTAACTTTTACTATATTTTAATATTCATTTCACTATATTTTAGTAATACTTCATTATTTTAATATTTATTTTAATAATTATTTTAAAGGGACACTATGCACCTTAACCACTTTGGCGCCTTTAAGTGGTCAGGTAGTGGAGGCACAAAGGGGCTGATTTATGCATTAAATGAGTGCTGCCCACAAATACGGTGCAAAGCTACTGCTGGCAATTTCCAACTCTGGGCGCCCAGCCATCACTCCCGACACAGGCTAAACACACAGACAGTGGTGCCTACAGGCACTGCGTGTCGCTTCTCGTTTGGTGTATCTCCGGTAGGGATGTGCGTTTCGATTCGGACCGATTCGTATTTTTCACGAATCAGTCCGATTCGTGGCTTCGGATTCGGTCGAATTTCCGAATCGGATCGGATCCGAAAACGTCCGATACGAAAAGATTTTCGATCCGTAACGAAAAGATTTTCGTGTTTTCGTATGGACGTGAAAAGTCATTTTTGTTCCATTTGTGATATCGGTTCCATTTCAGTTATTTCGGACATCGTATTTTTCGGTTCCATTGCTGATTCCGTAATTCCGTATCGTTTCCAATGATTCGATATTTCTGTCGATACAATAATTCCTGTCGATACAATAAACCTGTCGATACAATAAACCTGTCGATACAATAAACCTGTCGATACGGTAATTCTGCCGATTCTATCTTTTTTTATTAAATAAAGATCCTTTTTTTCTTATGAATATGTATTGCACAACTTTAGTTAATGATATTAAAATGGGATGAAAGGAACAAAAATGAACAAAATGATTTAAAAAACGCAAAAATAAAATACTGACCCAAGTGGTCTGACTTTAAAGAAAATAACAGAACAAAAGGTTTTAAAATGGAAAAAAGCTATCTAAACACTCCACACGGTCCGCATGTTGTAATTTTTCTGGACACTCTGCGCTGTCTATACATTATAATTTTTCTGGACACTCTGCGCTGTCTATACATTATAATTTTTCTGGACACTCTGCGCTGTCTATACATTATAATTTTTCTGGACACTCTGCGCTGTCTATACATTATAATTTTTCTGGACACTTTGCGCTGTCTATACATTATAATTTTTCTGGACACTTTGCGCTGTCTATACATTATAATTTTTCTGGACACTTTGCGCTGTCTATACATTATAATTTTTCTGGACACTTTGCGCTGTCTATACATTATAATTTTTCTGGACACTGCACTGTCTGCGTTTTTCAAATTTTTCTGGACACTACTAGGGAATTGTGGGCCTCCCTGGCGGGTAGCCGCAGTTTTCGATTTTTCTGGTGGCCCATACTGGACCTACTATCTCCTTGTCTGTCGCCTTCTCTGCTGTCTGGGGAACGTGTCACAAACACTCTGCCATCAGAACATTTTTCACGGACCTGTACACGCAGGCGGCCAAATTAACATACATTTTGTTCTGTAATTGGTCTCTGGTAACACCCGTCACCATGGACAAATTTATTGCTTCCGCGTCTAAGTCCTCCAGACGTCAAACGACCAAGGGGCAGGGAAGGGGTGCCCCTGCGCAGGCCAGATCTCCGACCCACTCGATTCCGGACCTAGGAAGCGCTCCATCTAGTCCACAATTGGCTATTACGTCCACAACCACTGCTCAAATGGCCGAGTTTACAGCAATGCTTTCGCCACTACTAGATGAAAAGCTGGGCCGTCTCTCAGCGTCCCTCGAACTGGCGCTTTCCCAACTTACTTCTCAAGCCCAACGTTTAACGGAGGTGGAAGACAGAGTGTCTGCATTGGAGGATGGGCTCACTCCTCTTCAGACAACCGTGGATTCTCACGACTCCTTGCTCTCCACCTTACTAGATAAAATTGATGATCTCGAAAACAGGAGCCGCAGAAATAATCTACGCATTGTGGGGCTCCCCGAGACCGTGAAAGGCCCACAACTTCAACACTTTGTTAGCACTTGGCTTCCTGCAGCTTTGGGCATCGCTAACAATGTACCCCTGGTAGTTGAACGAGTCCACAGACTGGGGCCTGATCTCTCCCCATCGTTGACCCGTCCGCGCACGGTCATATTTAAATTGCTCAACTTCATGGATAAAGTCAACATTCTACAGGCGTACAGAAAGGCCGGCTCCTTGGATTATCAGGGAACTACATTACGTCTTTTTCAGGACTTCTCGGCGTCTCTAGCTGCCTGCCGCAGAGCGTTTGCTCCTGTCTGTACGAAGTTGGCAGCGGCCAACATCAGATTCACCCTACAATATCCGGCACGCCTTCGGGTGCACCTTCACGGACAGGTTACATTCTACGATACACCGTCCGATGCTTCAGCAGTCTTGGGAGACGGATCAGATCATCAGCAACGCCGCCACTCTACGCCTCCCCCATGAGGGCTGCAACAGCTTTGTTATGGATATACCACGAATATCGACACCCACTAATGTTGTTCTGTTTTTTTCTTTACTATGTTCTTGTAGTAGTTTTCGATTTCTCCAGGTGTTTCACGGACAAACCCATCACTCAGCGATGTAGTCATTGGACAAATTCACCATGGCAGTGATGGACTCGCGATTTGAAAGAATCCACCACTGGGCTGTCTCCATCCCTTTTTACAGTTTGTACGATTCATTCGTTTCCATAATTATTCTGAGTTTTTGTTCTATTACACGCTGGACAGTCGATCCCATTGTTCAGAGACGCGGACGTGGGCTTAGGTTTCCTTTTTTTCTGCGAGACCGCGTTTGGAGTCGGTGTTACATGTTGTTTCTCTCTTCTGGTCAATCCCTGGTTAATCTACTTTGGGACAGATGTAGATGTTCTTATGTTTATTTTAGGTTGTTAATAGTTAAAATGTCTTGGATCGTTCTTCTACTGATACACCAACAGGTACCGACGTCTTATATTATACTCACGGTGCGGGGTCCGCTGCTGGGACGGCCCCTAAGCCCCTTTATTGTTGCTTCCTACTTCGCATCCTCTCAAACTCGATTATGGCATCCCCCATGACCCGCGACACTAGTACTACACTCCCACCCTCTGCTGGGCCTCAAATCTTCACACGTGATTTATTTAAGATTGTGTCCTGGAATGTGGAGGGTCTTAATTCGCCAATTAAACGTAAGAAAGTACTCCAATATTTAAGAAGGTTAGACCCCGATGTTGTTTTCCTCCAAGAAACCCACTGGACTAAATCAGACCAAGCGCTACGGGCCCCTTGGGTGGGATATCAAACATCCTCGGTCTACACTCAAAAATCTCGAGGCACTGCAATTCTCTTACATAAGAGACTTCCATGCTCTGATATGGTAGCGGTTAATGATGTGGACGGCAGGTACTCCCTCCTAACGCTTAAGATTGGACAGGAACAGTTTCAATTACTCAATATCTATGCCCCTAACAGCCCGAATTTACCATTCTATAAAACGCTACTCCCGTTACTCCATCTCCACGACGCTTCTCACAGAATAGTGGGAGGGGACTTTAACGACGTGCCAGACTCGATACTTGACCGAGCCCCGAGCCGGGTGATACCCAGAGGGCGCTCACAACCCACAGGTCCGACCTACCTTATGACGCATTTTGACATGGTTGACGTCTGGCGCATGCACAACCCAACGGGCAGGGACTTTACGTTTTATTCTGACCCCCATAAATCATTCTCGCGCCTAGACCTCTTTTTGATTTCGGACTCTCTTACTCTTCGCACATTACACACCGAGATTGGCCCAATAACGCTCACTGACCACGCCCCGGTTTCACTGGAGATGAAACTGGGAAACCCACAGTCCTATTCCCGAAACTGGCGCTTCCCTTCCCATCTTATGACGTCCGGTAAATTTACATCACACGTTGAGTTGGCCTGGCATAATTACACTGACGACAATATTGACCATGTAGAGGATGTCAATTTATTTTGGTCTGCATCAAAAGCAGTACTTCGGGGACAGATCATGGAGTTTACGGCCCGGAAGCGGAAAGAGGACTCTCTGCATCTTACTAAGGCTCATTCGGATTTGCTCAGGAGTTATAGAGCTTATCTGACTGACCCAACCCCCGTTGCATTGCAGACGTACAAGCAAGATAAATCCAGAAACGATATCCTAGCCACCAACCACGCGCAGCGCTCCTGGCAACATCAGAAATCCCGGTTCTATCGCTTTGGTAACAAGCATGGTCGCCTCCTGGCCAACTTGGTACGTTCCCAAACCCAGACCAGATCCTTTATCTCCCAAATTAAGACCACGGACGGTGCCTTACTTACTGACCCAGTGGCTATTACGGGGTATTTCCGACAATATTTCGCTGATTTCTATAAGGCGGGCCCTGACGACTGTCCGACACAACTAAGTATTTTTCATAAAGCGCAAATCCCAAAAATATCTCCAACTGAAAGGGATGCCCTTTCAGCGCCCATTTCCCACATCGAAGTCCAAAAAGCGATAACTTCACTCAGAAATGGGAAAACCCCGGGACCAGATGGATTTGGGGCAGAATATTACAAGCTCCTTTCGGGCTCGGTGGTCCCACACTTAGTCTCACTTTATAATAACATTCTACAAGGGGAGGAACCTCCCCCGACTTTTAATGAGGCCAGGGTGGTGGTTATCCCCAAGCCTGGAAAGGATCCTACTCTGGTCACCTCCTACCGGCCTATTGCACTGTTAAACACTGACCTGAAACTGCTATCCACCATCATGGCCGGCCGCCTACAGAGACCAATGGCCCGTCTGGTGGGCTCCCAACAAACGGGTTTCCTTGCTGGCCGTCACTCTACCACAAACATACGCAAAGCTATAGCGGCCATATGGTCCTCCTCCCTTACACCACAAGCCTCAAATCTTTTACTGAGTTGCGACGCCGATAAAGCGTTCGACAGGATATCCTGGGCCTATTTAGAGAGATTTATTAAGTTCCACCACTTCGGAAAAGTATTCCTGTCCCTATTTCGTGCGCTTTACCACAGCCCTTACACAGTGATCACAGCGAACGGACTTAATTCGGCCCCCTTCGTACTAGGGAGAGGAACCAGGCAGGGGTGTCCCTTATCACCATTACTGTTTAACCTTGCCCTAGAACCCCTCCTCCGCATTATAGAGACGTGCCCGGCAATTTCGGGTATTAGTTTGTCCTCCTCGGTGACACTAAAAGTGGTGGCTTTTGCGGACGATCTGCTTTTGTTTCTTTCGAATCCAGCATCTGCTATTCCACCATTGTTGGCCTTATTTGATTCGTTTCACACAGCCTCTGGATTCCAAATTAATTACGTTAAGTCGGTCGCTCTGCCCCTGGGATCAAAGCCACAAGGTGATTGGCTCAGACAGTTCCCCTTCTCCTGGGCATCCACACCTTTCATTAAATACCTAGGAATCGCACTGCCGGCGGACCTTTCTCAATTATACAGCCTTAATATTGACCCCCATATCAATCAAACTAAATTACTCTTGGAAGCATGGAGTTCTCTCCCTCTGTCCTATCTGGGTAGGGCTGCACTTATTAAAATGACTTTATTCCCCAAATTACTCTATCCCCTACAGGTTTTGCCTCTACTATTGAAGCCCACAGATCTCCGTATATTAAATAGACTATATGCGGCATTCATTTGGCAAGGTAAACGGGCACGTATTCCACTCCCTGCGCTCCAACAATCGGTAGCTAGGGGAGGTATTAATTTTCCAAATATAATTGACTACAATTTAGCGGCCCTATACCGTTATGCTGCGGACTGGCTGAACAGTACCTCACACTTCGTGCCCTTGCAGGTTGAGCAGGCGTTGCTTCCCTCCTCTTCCTTATCAGCGTTCCTCCATCAAAGCTCGCCCATTTTCCCCCCTAGTCTCCGTTCTAACCCACTATTATCCTCCACGAAATTGGCCTGGATCAAAATTCGCAGACGCCTTCAGCTCACCTGGAGTGCGACTCTGTGGTCACCTGTTCTGCACAACCCCCACTTTCAAAATGCCTCCCCTGCTCCAATTTTTCATACTCTGGCCCACCGCGGTTTTACGCAGCTGCACCACTACATCGATGGAGTGTCAGGCTTGCCGTTTTCCTACACGACCCTGAAAGACCGAATTACACCCTTAGATTTACACCCGGTGTATTATTTGCAATTAAAGCAATTTCTCCTTGCCCAATTGAACACATTGTCTTCCAATGACCTAGCCAATTCACTTGACACGCTCCTGTTTGCCCGCCCTCTGTCCCCTCCCTCTACCTCTACTATATATGCACTTTTACAATCTTCGCTACCCACAAAACTCCCCTGGGCAGCAATAACTAGATGGACCACACTCTTTCCCGAGCTCTCCACGCAGGATTTGATTGGGGCCACCTTACTGTCCAGACACTCCCTTCCCTCTGCAAATTACTGGGACATGTTTTATAGAATACTCCATCGAGCATATATGGCGCCCGACAGAATGGCTCGCGCAGGATTGTCACCAACCGCGAACTGTTTAAAATGTCAGGGTGCTAATGCTGATTTACGACATTGCTTATGGTCGTGTCCCTTTCTCCAACTATTTTGGGACACGATACGGCGATTTGGTTCACAGGTTCTTCGTTTAGAAATTCCTTTTACCCCGGAATGGGCCATCTTTAATCGTCCGACCCCCCGCCCCCCAGACCTTTTGACAAGTCCCATCGATTTTGGCTCACCCTGTTAGCTGCAACGGGCAAGAAAGCGATCTTGTCGCAATGGATCTCAGCTGCCCCTCCTTCCTTTCGCATGGTTTACGATAGAATCTACGCCATATTTTTGGCGGACTGGATCGAGGCTGCGACGCAGCAAGAAAAGAAGACTCAGTCCTTCTTTACCAATTGGACCCCCCTAATTCGCACCCTGCCATGCGAAACTAAGGACTCCTTACGTCGTACCTTTTTCTGCACCCCTTGGTACTCACTTCAGATGCTGCGAGGTACCCCACCCATCCCTCCAGACCCCCCTGACCTCTCCTTATCCCATTTTCTAGCTTCCTTCCCCTCAGACCCTGTAGATGCCCACACTTAACCGACCCACTTCATTTTGGGAATAGTCTCCTTTGGTTCTAACGGGAAGTGTGCAAGAAATTCTTCAACCGCTGGATGCCATGTTTATATACGAGTTGGATACTTGATAATGATGTATATTAGGATGTCTCTCTGTATGTCTTTCTGTAGGATGATCCAAGACGAATAAAAATATGTTTTAAAAAAAAAAAATGGAAAAAAGCTGAATAAAATTATCAGAAATGAAAAAAAAAGATTTAAAACTAAAAAAAAACTAAATGTTGCATGTGAATCCGCACACTGCAGAGAAACGCCTCTCTGCGCGGTATAATTAATGCAGCATATGACTACGCACACTGCGGGGAACAGGCGCCTCTCTGCGGTATAATTAAGGCAGCATATGAATACACACACTGTGGGGAACAAGCGACTCTCTGCGCGGTATAATTAATGCAGCATATGAATACGCACACTGTGGGGAACAAGCGCCTCTCTGCGCGGTATAATTAATGCAGCATATAAATACGCACACTGCGGAGAACAAGCGCCTCTCTGCGCGGTATAATTAATGCAGCATATGAATACGCACACTGTGGGGAACAATCGCCTCTCTGCGCGGTATAATTAATGCAGCATATAAATACGCACACTGCGGAGAACAAGCGCCTCTCTGCGCGGTATAATTAATGCAGCATATGAATACGCACACTGCGGGGAACAAGCGCCTCTTTGCGCGTATAATTAATGCAGCATATGAATACGCACACTGCGGGGAACAAGCACCTCTCTGCGCGGTATAATTAATGCAGCTTATGAATACGCACACTGCGCGGAACAAGCACCTCTCTGCGTGGTATAATTAATGCAGCATAGGAATACGCACACTGTGGGGAACAAGCGCCTCTCTGCACGGTATAATTAATGCAGCATATGAAACCGCACACTGCGGGGAACAAGCGCCTCTCTGCGCGGTATAATTAATGCAGAATATGAATACATAATCTGCGGGGAAGCGCCTCTCTGCGCAGTATAATTAATGTATACGTCTGTGTTATATGTATATGTATCCTGTCTGTATAGTATAACTTAAAATGCAATAAAATTAGAATTTTCAATAAATTACAAGGTGTAAAGTGTTTTTTTCACATTTTAACATGCGAGCGTTTACGGTTATATTTTGTATAAGTTGTGCTTGTTAAAAAAATTAGAGATGGAGGACTTGTTACATACATTTTTTTGGGTGAAAATTACACACTTTTTAACAAACACAACCCATACAAAAATCGTTAGTGCAGCATCATTGTTCACATTATAATTGAAATGGGAACAATATTGCTGCATTGGCAAAACAAACAAAAAAAAACAATTTTTTTTAAAAACAATTCTTAACTTTTTACATGGTCATGTCTGGTATGGTTGGAAAGGCCATGCTATGGCCGATCCGATGATACCAAACAATAACCCCGTACCTGCCACGGATCGGGAGATAGGGGGTTCATTGGAACCCCCTATCTCCACCATTGGTGGCAACTAGGGGTTAACTCCAGAACTAACTCTATCCGACGTCCCGATGTAAAACAGGACGTCGGATAGATTTCGACTATTTTTTTTTCACTTCGGATAGTTGAAATCTATCTTAATTATACCGTGCAGAGAGGCGCTTCCCTGCAGTGTGCGTATTCATATGCTGCCTTAATAATACCATAGAGAGGCGCTTCCCAGCAGTGTGCGGATTCATATGCTGAATTTATTTTTTATTTTTTCGTTTTAAATCATTTTATTTTTTTCTGTTTTTTTTGTTTCTGATAATTTTGTTCAGCGTTTTTTCTGTTTTAAAACCTTTTATTCTGTTTTTTTATTTTTAAAGTTAGACCATTTGGGTCAGTTTTGGGTTTTTTAAATCGTTTTGTTCATTTTTGTTCCTTTCTTTCCATTTTAATATGATTAAATAAAGTTGTGCAATGCACAATCATAAAATAAAAAGGATCTTTATTCAATAAATAAACGATAGTGTCATGATCCACGAATGAGGAGACCAAAATGCTTGATAGCCTTTTACTGTGCAGACCGTCAGATACACAAAGATGGGTAAAGCAGCAATTTCAGGATCCCACTTGGACAAAAGGAGGAAACTGGAAACCAGGAGAAGACAATCAGATGTCTTTCCCTTGGACTTGTGGGTTTAAATAGGAACCCCTGGCCAGTACACACCTCCTGCAGGGAAGTCTCCAGCCTCCAGCCACGCCTCCTCCTAGAGCAAGGGATAGCCTAGATACCCTGGCCCTGGCCCTCCCCCTCCAACTCCAGTAGAGGACACGCCCCCTGGGGTTACCACGCCATCCCCCTAAAGAGTGCACTTCGGCAATTTAATTTTGCCAAAATACACTATTCACCGAATGGTCACTTTCGCCACACGAATTATTGACACTTTGGGCCCAATTTGGACATTTTTACTTAGGGGTGTAGTCACTTTTGGTGGCAGCGGTTTAGACATTAATGGCTGTGTGTTGAATTATTTTGAGGGGACAGTAAATTTACACTCTTATACAAGCTGTACACTCACTACTTTACATTGTAGCAAAGTGTCATTTCTTCAGTGTTGTCACATGAAAATATCTAATAAAATATTTGCGAAAAAGTGAGGGGTGTACTCACTTCTGTGAGATATATATATATATATTTAACTTACAGCATTTTATAAATGTAAAAAATAATAAGATATAGGGTTATAGAGAGGAAGCATATTATTACAACAAAGTGGTGTGTAAGGAGAAGGCAACCTTGCCACTGGGCTTTAATTTGACAGATGTAGCCTTTGTATTGAAAAAAGCTACGCATGATGCTCTGTGAACTTTTATTACAGCGAACCATACTTCTGTGAAATACCATGCAGGAAGGGACACAGCTACATATGGTTGAACGAACCCTTTGAAAAAAACGCCACATAAAACATAGAGCAAACAGTTCTGCAGGAATGTAGGATTATTCAGTGACAGGCTTATCCCTGGGAATTGACATTTTGACACCAGTGATGTAGACATTGTGTAAGCTAAAGGAAATAAGACACCACCAATTATTAATGTACATCCATAATTGATATTAGATTCTTCCGACGTACTCTATAATATGTCATCGATCAGATAGATTTCACGAATACTGTGTATATTCTTCATTATGAGTACGTCAAATTTCTCCTGACAATGCATCCTCTTTTTTAAAGTCACTCGTAGACAAATCCGCATTATAATGCTTTAACAATGCCCCTCATATTGCAGGTAATTATTTCAATGGCTTTTTCTCTAAATTAATCTGCTGCACATAACAATGTACTTGAAGGACTAACCCTCCGCTTAAGTACTTGTGGATAAAGCTCATTTTTACTGTGGAGTATGTATTTATAATACTTTATTGTGCTAACAATAAAGGGTTCTTTATATTTTGATGTTTAGATGAAGTGTGTGAAAAGATGGAATGCAGACAGATTTCTGTTTGTGAGCTTGAACTTGAACTATGTCATTACTGAAAAGCACTATGTAACATCGTGGAAATGTATTTACTGTTGTTATGTACATATTCATCATGTAGTGTTAAGTACAAACAAAACCCCTATGAGGCACATTGTTCTTGTAGTGAATTAGTATCAAACGGTAACATTTAACCATGTCACTACCAAGTGGTCTTGTGTAAAACCACTTGCAAGAATCATTATCTTATAAAAAAACATTTAAATAGCTCTTGAACCCTAAAATCACACACAGTTAGAGAGGTGGCACACGAGCATACTGTACTGCCTTTTTTACGGATGCACTTTTTGACGCAATATAGTGTGAGTACTGCATAAATTGCGTCCGTAACGTCTGATGTCTCCACGCCCTGGGATAATACATGGCAGCATTGTTTCTGCGTCCGTTTAGCTTTTTCACATCAATGTTATTTTTACGTCTGTTGCAATGTGTTGCCCGTCCGTGAACAAGTGCGCAGGTGCTTTGTGTGGTGTATTTAATTGACTCCTTTCTAAATTTCTTAAATTTAAATTTAAACTCCTTTATATGTCAAACAGTGCGGTCAAATGGACGCAAAATGTTTGCTCGTGTGCCGCCAGCCTAAGGAGGGAAGGTTCTGTACTACCAGTTATGGGAATCTTTGTTTTTCACATCTGTTACATTATTTTAAAAAAATAGGTTTACTGTCTATCATGGAGAGTATTTTGTGATGTGTTAATTTATATGCTTAAAATTAACAGTTTCTTCATCCACATATTCCCATTTGTTTGTCAAGAAATTATTTTTTCTCTCTTTTTTTTCATCCCAATAGAATTGTCCTGCAAGCTACAAAGCTCTCACTAACTCAGCTGTCCACTACCTGTCCTCTGTATTCACCAAATACACCCCAGCCCGCTCCCTAAGATCAAACAGTGACCTGCGCCTAGCTTCCCCCCGCATCACCTCTTCCCATGATAGACTGCAGGATTTCTCACGCTCAGCTCCCATCCTCTGGAACACTCTCCCTCATACTGTTAGACTTTCCCCTAGTTTCCCTTCCTTCAAATGCTCCCTTAAGATAATCCTATTTACGGAAGCCTACCACCCGACTCACTGATGCAACCAGTCTATCACTCTCACCTTGCAGTCCATCACTCTCACCTTGCAGTCCATCACTCTCACCTTGCAGTCCATCACTCTCACCTTGCAGTCCATCACTCTCACCTTGCAGTCCATCACTCTCACCTTGCAGTCCATCACTCTCACCTTGCAGTCCATCACTCTCACCATGCAGTCCATCACTCTCACCATGCAGTCCATCACTCTCACCTTGCAGTCCATCACTCTCACCTTGCAGTCCTCTCCTGTTTCCACCCCCAACCCTTCTAGATTGTGAATTCCCATGGGAATAGGGCATTTCTTTCCTCCTGTACTAGTTTGTCAAAATGTTGTTCAACGTATTGTAACTATATATATTGTGCCCATTGTACAGCACTGCAGAATATGCTGGCGCTTCATAAATAAATAATAATAATAATAATTGGGTTGAACTTCAGTTTTCTATCTTCGGTCTGGTGAATAGTAACAGATATGTAAAAATAGGTTACATTTTATGACGTTTTGTTATTTATTTTATATATACTATAGTGAAACTATTGACTGATTGTGACAGAAATGATTAAAATGCTGCATATTCCTTTAATGATGTCTACCTAAAAACAGGATTCTGCCCGTCTCTGACTATAAATTCAAACTGTCCTGAAAGAAAAAAAATAAGAGCATGGGTATTGTGCCAAGAGTAAAAATATGACTGGTCGGTATTTCAAAATAAACACAAATTGGGCCAATTCCAGTAACGGTTCTGTATAATCTATGAATACAAGACAAAAATCCCAATTACTATCATTTATATCACTTTTCTTTTTTTTATTCTATAGCATATTAGCTGCAGATGCACAAACTGCCTGAATCTAGTTAAAGTTCTAAGATAAAATGCCCCTCACATGTGCCAGTTTCCAATAAAATGGCTCAATACATAACAGCGTTTCATCGTGTTTTTCCATCCTTGGAAATAAGCAGATCACATATGGAAGGACCTGATTGTGCAGGCAAGCAAAAGAAAAATGTTGGCAGAAAAAAACAGGTATCTAGACAGATGAATGGTCTTTTATGTCTGGATAATTTGGAGTGTTTTCATGCACGTATTTCCTGGAAGTGCTTAGTTAGCCAAGAAAAGGTTATAAGTGTTGAAGAGCAGGATTGACATCAATTAACTACTATGTCGCTGTCTGTTCCATTTAAGTCATTTCGCTACGGCTTACTAATTGGCATTTTACTCATCGATTTTGTGCCTCATATTGTGTACACATTGAAGTCAGCTAACATAGAAAGTCATGTCAGCCAGCTCTTGTACTGCTCTAACCTTTTCATTGCCAGCTAAATTACTGCAAGAAATGTGTACATTCCTAGATTTCATCATATTCTCCTCCATCTTTCCATTTATCTCCTTATCAGAACTGTTGAATGATGATGCGAAAGAGAAATAGAGTATGAAACTAGAAAAGGTAGTAAAAGGTGGAAGGTGCATGCTAAGTAAAATGTTTATTGACTTTTATTGGTATTGTATTGAACTTATGAAGAAATGTGTATATACCTTCAGAAGATTAAATATTTGTTTTATATTGTAGAAACGTAAACTTACAGGGAGGTTTATTCAATCGAGACAAATGTCACTTCATTTATAGTTTTCAGTTTCCTCATTTCTTTTATTTTCTAATGCTGAATACTTCACTCATGCTCTTTCCCTACCTGTTCAATTACCGTTTTTGCTTTACTCTTTAGACCTCTATTATACAGTCTTCAAGCCTTTCTTAGCTCTTAGCCTTGATGTTGCTCTTTAGCAAGCTATGGGCTCTAATATATTTGCAGCTGTAAGCTGTTAGAAGTAATCCTGCGAGCAGTATATTGTTCCCACTCGCTAGTTAACACTGGTAATATGACTCAAATGCTGCCTTTTTAAACTAAATTTAATAGCTTAATTCAGTTACATTACCCATAAAGTAAAAATATTTTTTTTTCATGTAGAGACAAAACCAATTAGTGGATTGAACAGCAAATTTTACAGTTTCAGGTCAAATATGTACAGGTACACTTTGCGCATTTAATCCCTTTTTTTTAGAGTTTGTACTTACCACTAGAATTTAACATTTTCTTTTTAATATTTTTTTCATTTACGCATCTGCAATATGGTTAATTAATTTGTGGTTTATGTTCAACTTGTTTTTTATGGTTTTTGTACTGCATAACACTTTTTATAAAGTATTGGAAGCTTAACCCTTTGGCTGCTGAGGCATTTCACGCCTCTGTGCTGAGCTCATTTTTACCTGTTTCGCTCATAATGTTTAAACGCGTTTTGAAGCCTTATTTTAGTATATGACCCAGACATATTATATATCATTCTTTCCGGCAGACTCATAATATATCATTATTATATGTATATGTCATGGCCTGTCTGTATAATATAACAAAAAATGCAATAAAATTAGAATTTTCAATAATTTACAACGTGTAAAGTGTTTTTTTCACATTTTAACATGCAAGCAATTGGGTTATATTTTGTATGGGGTGCGCTTGTTAAAAAAATTAGAAAAGGGGTCTCGTTACATTTTTTTGGGGGGAAAATTACGCAATTTTTAACAAACGCACTCCAAACAAAAATTAGTTAGTGCAGCATCATTGTTCACATTATAATTTAAATGGGAACAATATTGCTGCATTAACAAAAAACTTGTTTATTTTTTTTTATAATTTTTTAAAATAGTTTTATTTTTAATTTTTATTTTTAAAAAAAACTTTCTACATGGTCATGTTTGGTATCGTTGGAAAGGCCATGCTCTGGCCATGCTATGCTATGCATGATGACGCCAGTCGTCAGGGGGAGTTCCCGGAGGCTTGGCCAACATCCAAGATGTCGGCCAGCTCCGGGAGAGGATCACGATCCGGCGCTTTTCGGCGCCGAATCGTGATCCGGCTCCCCAGGGGTTAATGTCAGCCTTCCGTTTGGAAGGGCAGGCTGTGCCCTTCCAAATGGTGCCTGCCTTAACCTTCTGGCCCCCGGCGATCGGGAGGGAGAGAGGTCCGAATGACCTCCCCCCTCCCTTTCAGGCGCCTCCTCCGCACCGCGGGGGGGCACCTGAATTAGATGTTATTGCGCCGCCGACATCCATGATGTCAGCCCGCACCGGGGGGCCAGCAATCGGCCGATCGCTGCCTCCTGTGCATGGACGCGCTCAGCGCATCCATAGCACAGGAGGTACACTTGACAGGACGTGCTGAGCGCGTCCTTAGCAGCCAAGTGGTTAATAGTACAGCAGTAAGTTCACAAATTGTCTGCAGTGGTAATTCAGTTATCTCTCGACCACTCAGTTGTTGAATTATACATTGAGGGATATTTAGTTATAAATATATGGTTCCAATGTATTTCTTACTGTAATAAACTATTTGATAGGCAGACCTAGCCATCTTCTGGCCAAATGGAGTTACTGCACATCAGGGCTCCATGCAGGATCAGCCAAGAAGATAGAGACATTCCCAGCTTATTTTTAAAAAAATGTTAGCACCTTGGGCATCATGCCCACGGTGATAAACCTTGAGGGGCATATTGTGGCACCCAAATGCAAACAAAATTCATTCTCAAACAATTAAATTTCATTTGCTTTTGTCCTGCTCAGGTGCAGATTAAATAGCTCGATATTGAGTTATCTCGGGAGTGAACGGGTTATTAAAATTTATTTCCTTATGTACTTAAATCTTAATGGCCAGCAATGTCAATCAATAAAGTACAAGAAGCCTCTGTTCTGATGTATTTTTCAACTTCCATAACATTATCTTAGCTCTTTTATTGTCTAGACTGACTTTATTCTTAACTACCTTTTAAATAAATAAATAAAATAAATAAATAAATACCTTTATGTCACTCATACCCTAATATATATCATGTAAAGAGCTCAGTACACCTGTTAGTGAAATCTACATACAAAATGCCATACAAACATTTTCTGCATGTCCTTTTATATTATTTATTTGCGTAAATTCTGCAATTTGCAACTTATAGTGCAGTTTCCATGCTTTAGCAATTGTCAAAGAGCAAAGAGCAACACCTGTCAGAAAGAATTTGAATTCAATATAAATTATTTATGCTTATGTTCTTTTCCTTTTAAAAAGCATGACTGCCATCCAAATTCTTCCCGCAGTCTGTTTCTTTTTTCCAAAAGGTCGATTTCAGAATGATGAACATATTTGATAATAATACAGCATCTGGCATCTTGTCGGAGCTGTGGGTTGTTCGTATATGTTTTCCTTTTTTTTTACATATGAAAAAAGCTACGAATCAAATAAACTATTTGCATTAAAAATAATTAGCTTTATTTTACGGGATATGCTTGTTTTGAGAAACAAAATCCCACAGTCTATATTCTGAAAGATAAATTCAGCAGACAAATAATGTCAGAATTTTAAAGTCCAGTAAAAATATGAGGGCTTTTTTCAACAAATACAAAAGCGTATTAAGGAAATGTGGCACCCATGTGGACTGGTTCAATAAACAACACCTGTCTTTAGTATCTAGAGCAGTTCAGAAGGTTATCAGAACTTTTTCCTAAACTATTAAACACACGAATGAATTATAAATATTTTTTTCCTTTTTTTTTTTAATCTTCTATTAATAATTATACCATCCCTCATTATTTATTCTTCCATGCACCCTTTACAGTTAGTGATGATAAAGCAAGTTTTCTGAGCTTAAAAAAAATTATATCATGTAATCTAAAATATTTTTTTAAATGATACTCTATACATAGTACTTGGGATCTACAATTATTCTGTGTGCTTTGTTAAAGGGATACTCTGGAATTAAAAAGGGAGGGGGGTATGGCGGGGTTAAATATTATCCCCTCTGCTCCACCCCTACTGCGTTAACTGCTTAGATTGTTTTGAACTCACATGGAATCCCATGCAAGGCTCCCTTGGCAATGGCCAAACGTGACAGGGTGCTGCTTCCTCTAAGATACAGTATGTCACATGAATGTTGGGAGGCAGCCAATCCAAAGGTTCTCAATGAAAAGAGCATTGACAGACAATGAATAGAGCTTGGTCCTGAAGGTACCAAACACCTGGAACCTGAGATCAACACTCAGCACTTAGGTCCTGGGCGAGACTAATCCCATGCACTCAGTGTTTTATGTAATTTTTGAATTTTATCAGATTCATGTAATTAATAACCTCAATACATGATGGATGAAATGAAACTAATAATAAATCATTGCAGAGGTCTCAGTCTGAATTAATTTGTTTGTCCAGCTATGCAGCACTTTCTAGGCAGTCAGCAAAAAAAAATTTCAAAATTTTTTTACGAGGGTCGTAATGCACTTTGTCCCTACCTGCCTGACCGTAGCATATTTCCTAAGTCATGGTCAGCCATTGGCTGCTTACCACTACTATCCCAGTAACACTGTGGTTAAATAATATTAGCTGAGCAGCTATTATGGGGAGCTAGGACATGGCGATACCTCCTTATGTGCAGTGGGAGATGACTATAATAAACTGGTGGGAAGGGGACATTTGATTGTCCCATGGGCCGGGTGGATAGTATGGAAGGGGACAATGAATGCTCACGTTTCCCAGTTTATTATAGCCCCCGTCCCCTGCATTTGGGTAGGGCAGGAAGACTGCCACGCACCCTGTCCTTACCCAAGTGGCCCTTACAGTCTTAGTGACTAGGTATCAGTGGCTGCTTAATCGCTTATATTTTAACCTCATCAGCAGTGAGATAGTAGCGGTGAGTGACAGCTGCTCACCATTTATGTGATATACCCACCAAACCCATATCCGACATCGACATGCGTTTATTTATTTGAATCTTTATGCAGTAGTAGTTGGTTAGCATGCATTTAGATAACACTTGCGATGCTGGTTTTTACGCTGTGAATGGGTTTGTCCAAAATGAAGACATGATTCCTTTTTTTTACGTACAAAACTAACTAACTGGGGCATTAACGGTATATGTACAATTTGAATCATTTTTCATTTTCAGACGAAACCAATTTTTTTTGCCATCCACAAGTCTAGTGGCTAATGTGAAGTTGATACAATCCTCTCTAAATAGAATAACTTACTAAAAGTAGCAAATAAATGATGGATGTTAAGAGATAAAAGTTTTTTCATCTAGCTAAATTGATTCAGGGAAATTCCAAAAAATGAGTAAAATGACTTTTGAAGGATTTATGTAGTATTAGGCTGGGTTCACACCTAAGTGTTTTACAGCGCGCTCCTGCGCGCTGTAAAACGCTCAAACAGTGAAATACCATTATTCCCTATGTGGGCATATCACACCTGGCCGTTTCTCAGCGTGCATGAACGCGCTGATAGACGCCCTACGTCCAAAGAAGTGCGGGAGCTTCTTTGGGGCAGTTATCAGCGCGTTCGCGGCCATATCATAGCCGCGAACGCGCTGCAACGCACGTTCGCGTGTTTTTTTGTATGCGCGAACGAGCATAAAAAAAACGCGCGCATTGCGCGACGCTGCGCTACGCCGTGGTGTGAACCCAGCCTTAGTGACATGAAAAGGCTAAGGCTAAGGCCACTGGGTCCGTAGTCGGACGACCGAATTGGCCATCCGACTACGTCCAACTTTTTTGATCAATCTTGAACGATCTGGGTCGTCCACTGGCAGCGAATATGGACGATACAGATCGACCGACAGGAGGACCATCGAACGCCGCCTAACTGAAAAAGAAAGAAAAAAAAAAACGCAGCCAAAACGCTGTCTAAGACAAGCAAGGAACTCCGGTGCTGTGCCTGGTGCTGAAAGGGCTTATTAAAGCCCTTTCAGCACCAGGGACAGCACTGGAGTTCCCTGCACGTCTTTGACAGCTTTCACAGGTGTTTTTTTCTTTCAATTCGCGGTTTAGGAAAAAAACTGTCAGGGTTATTCAAAGAGATCCGAATTGTTGCCGAAAGGTAACCAAACAGTGAAATTCAGCTTTCGGTTACCTTTCCTGGCAATTCGGCTATCCAGAGAGCAGGCAGTTCGCCAAATGTTGGCGAATTGCCTGCACATACGGTGCCTGTTCGTTGCCTGTTCGAGGACAGTGAAATCCCTATAGAGAAGCATCATCTATTCAGAGAACAAAAACCAGTAGTGAAAAGTTGCCAAATTGCCCTGCTGTTCAGTGGTTTCATTTGACAGGTTTAATCAGGCGAATCCCATAGGCTTCAATGTTAAAAATATTCCCATAATAATTCAATAGCTAATAAACCGTTGATTATAATATTCTGCAGTAAAAAGTCTCTTTATGTATAGATCTTTTTTGGATTTTTCAGGATTTTTCTGCGAATTTTTTTTTCTTTGTTTTTTTTAAATCGTTTTTCTTTTTTCTGTAACAGCCCTTTTTATTATCATTCATTGGATCTTATATGTAAATTTCAGACATTTTCGTTCTGTAGTTTCTTTGCAAACAGCGTTTCACTTTTCAAACATTCAAGCGTACTGGGTTTTTTCACTCCATTCGTCTGCGGTGTCGGATTTTTCCAGCGGCTGCTCTGCGCTGTGATCGGCGGCTGCTCGGGATTCTCCGGCGTGTTCGGCGGGGTTAATCGAGATGTTTTGGCAGGTTTCGGTGTGCGTTCGCCGGGTTTTGCGGTGAGAGTTCGCCAGGTTTGCGGCGGCTTTTCCCTGCACTACGACAGCCCTGTGGTGCTTGCTGAATACACCGCAGGGTCGCCGAAATGGGATAGCCAAATCGCACCGAATTGAAGAGAACGAAAAGTCACTGAATGTGTGGTGACTTTTCAATTCTCTTTGAATAACCCGGTATGTTTTTTTTAAAAAAAATAAGATATCAATTATTTCTTAAAGAAATTCTAAAAATACTCACGTTTTTTGCTGCAAATGAAAAAAAGGATTTTTAAAAAAAAAAAAATCGGGGAATCAAAAATTTTGCATTAAAAAAATACTTCAAAAATTCAATAAATTCAATAAATAAAATGTTTTTTTTACTGCAAATGAAAAGATTAAACGGTTGAATAAAAATATAGGATGAAAATATAATTTTACATCGAGTCCAATGGGATTCACCTCACGAACTGAATCACTTCATCACTTCTCTATTGGACAATTTCCCTGCCACCGCACGGCGGTTTAACTATGAAATTCATTTTTTTTTCATGTAAATTGTACCAGATTGTGCCGACGTTGTCTGACACATCTCATTCAAATAGGAAAGATCGCTAGTCTGTTGTAGTCACACAAAAGGGTTTATTCAAAGACTGACGAATTGGCCACTGAATTGCTCCGAACGGTGAGAAGACACTGAACAGCCCCAAAAAGTTGGCGAAATACCAACATTTTCGATGGTTTCTTTCAACAGGTTTAAACAGGCGAATCTCATAGGCTTCAATGTAAAATAAATTCCCCTTTTTTACTACATTTTTATTCAACTGTTTATTCTTTTCATTTGCAGCAAAAAGTCTCTGAATAAATAATTTTTTTAGAATTTTTGGGTAATTTTTCTGGATTTGTTCGGCAAAATTTTGTGTTTACGATTTATTTTAAATGGCATTTTTTTTATTCTGTAATAGACCTTTTATTGTTTTTCATAGGACCTTATATATTATACGATGACGGACGACGGTGGACAATTGCATGATTGCACAAATACTGACCCAGTGGACAGCCAGCCTAAGGGTTAGGTGTGACGTAGGATATTGAACTGCGAACTGTAAATCCAATGATTCTCGATAAGACATAGGCATACCTAATGTTCATTCTAAAGCAGGGCTCAGCAACCTTGGCCCTGCAAAAAATTTTGAACTACATTTCCCATGAGGCTAGGGTCAGACTAGCGCAGTTTTAACGTGCGTTTAGCCGCACGAAATCACGGCCGTACTAGCAGCAAATGACGTCCAATGCCGGGGAACATACGACGAACGGCCGCACGAAAGTTCGTCCGCGCAACGCAAGTGGCCAACGAACGCATTTTTTCGAGAACGTCAAACCGCTACTACTGACGTACAGAGTGCGCTGCGGCCGCATAGCGGCGTGTGTGCGTGATTAGGAGACGTCAGACGCTGCTAATGTCCGGCCAACATAACGTCCAGACTCAAAAAGTGTTTTATTGATGATCCGTACAAAATCACGGACGAAAAGGCGCATCGTATGACCGCTATCGCGTATTCCGGGGGAAAATACGTACGTTCGTTCGACCGAACTTTTTCACGGACGACGTGAAAAATGCGTTCGTCTGACCCTAGCCTGAGACCCAGCAGGATTAATGAGTGCTTGATTATCACAAGGGATGTTATTCCAAAATATGTGGATGGACAAGGTAAGCTGACCACTGTTCTAGAACAAAAAATAAGATGCCAAAAGTGTAGTTTGAAATCTCATATGACTGAGTCTGTATCTAATATTGTAACAGAAATCTAGGGTACCCTTGGAAGGTATAGATCACCAGAAATAAAAAAAAGTAACTGTCGACAACAGCCACGCGTGTTTTCGATCAGATAACACAATATACAAAATGCTTGATGAAAACTGAGTGCATCCATGAAAATTTCTGGTAATAAATAGGCTCTTGAACTTATACCCTAAAAATGATATTCATATGCAACCGGGCAGTTTGTATTTGTGAAAAAGATTCAGAGGCGTATCTCCTATTTTTTCGTGAAGTACCTCAAAAAATAAATAGAAATATTCACATAGATAATAAATTAAGGAAGCCGGGAAGCTCACATTTAATATTAAAATTTGATTGTAAAGCATAACTATGGGATTAATTACTATGTTTTTCAGCATTTTTTTGTATTGTAACTGGATTTATGTCTATTTTGATGCCGGCTCATTATTGTACTCTGACCTTTAACACATCAGAAGGCGCCTGTGCACAGTTTCTGTGTAAGCTTCCCATTCCTGAGAGAGAGAGAGCCTTGTTAATGTATTTTATCCATCACTACCTGTCTATTTTCATTGCTCCCAAGACTGCAATTAATTAACCTGGGTCAGCCATTTTATTCTACATTAAACACGCAGCAGATAAAGAAAAGGTAACAACAGAGTGCAAACTGGCATAATGTCCTTTAAATTGATTGTTGTAGAACATTTTGCTGGTATAAACGTCAGCTGTGTAAAGGTCACACTACTTGGTTCCGTTTATAAAATGGCTATTACAATAGCGATATCTAATGGCTATCATATCACATCCCCAGGGTCCAGGTGTAGTGATTCATTTTCTGTGGAAACACTAGAGCTTCAAGCATGGTAGGGTTTAGCGATTGGCTGTGTAGGTGTCCATCTCCAGTTGGCTGTCAAGCCACTATTATGGGCAAGGTGTCCATTGTTAATATTAGTATCTATTACACTAATATATATATATTTATACACACAGGTGAAACTCCAAAAATTAGAATATCATGCAAAAATTCATTTATTTCAGTAAAGCAATTTAAAAGGTGAAACTAATATATGAGATAGTTCAAGCCGTGATTTGTCATAATTGTGATGATTATGGCTTACAGCTCATGAAAACCCCAAATCCACAATCTCAGAAAATTAGAATATTGTGAAAAGGTGCAATATTCTAAGCTCAGTGTCCCACTCTAATCAGCTAATTAAACCATAACACCTGCAAAGGGTTCCTGAGCCTTTAGATGGTCTCTCAGTCTGGTTCAGTAGGAATCACAATCATGGTAAAGACTGCTGACCTGACAGTTGTGCAGAAAACCATCATTGACACCCTCCATAAGGAAGGAAAGCCTCAAAAGGTAATTGCAAAAGAAGTTGGATGTTCCCAAAGTGCTGTATCAAAGCACATTAATAGAAAGTTATGTGGAAGGGAAAAGTGTGGAAGAGAAAGGTGCACAAGCAGCAGGGATGACCGCAGCCTGGAGAGGATTGTTAGAAGGCCATTCAAAAGTGTTGGGGACTAGGGATGAGCTGTTCGGTTCGATCGGTTCGGAGTTCGCATCGAACATAGCCTGTTCGTTTGTTCGCAAACTACGAACATTTCCGGGTGTTCACCGCGTGTTCGCCCACTATGTACCACAATGGACCACAATGCACTTTTCCACTGGCCTGAAGCTCGTAATTGGCTACAGCCTTGCACCTGACCACAGGTCTGGTGCAAGACAGATTCAACACTATGCCAATCACGGCTCAGAGTCCTGTTTGTGCAAATTTTGCCCAATCGTGGGCTCACAGAGCTAAGTCCCGCAGCACACTATATAAGGTTTCCACGCAGCGCTTCTGCACGCATTTGAGAGGAGATTTCATAGGAGATTGTTGTTGTGTGTTCTTACTGCCAGTCTGCCACGCTAGTGGGGGGGTCTGGTGGGGTCTCATTTCTACCAAATATCAGGGAATTGTTGTAATCTTTGTGCTCAGTCCCAGCAAGTATTTTGGGGGTCACAAATTTCTACAAAACATTTGGGAATTGAGGTGATCTGTGTATTGTCACTGCCAGCAAGTATTTTGGGGGTCACAAATTTCTACAAAACATTTGGGAATTGAGGCGATCTGTGTCTTGTTACTGCCAGCAAGTATTTTGGGGGTCACAAATTTCTACAAAATATTTGAGAATTGAGGTGATCTGTGTCTTGTCACACAGCCAGTACCACGCAGTATTTTGGGGGTCACAAATTTCTACAAAACATTTGGGAATTGAGGTGATCTGTGTCTTGTCACTGCCAGCAAGTATTTTGGGGGTCACAAATTTCTACAAAACATTTGGGAATTGAGGCGATCTGTGTCTTGTTACTGCCAGCAAGTATTTTGGGGGTCACAAATTTCTACAAAATATTTGAGAATTGAGGTGATCTGTGTCTTGTTACTGCCAGCAAGTATTTTTGGGGTCACAAATTTCTACAAAACATTTGGGAATTGAGGTGATCTGTGTCTTGTCACACAGCCAGTACCACGCAGTATTTTGGGGATCACTAATTTCTACAAAATATTTGGGAATTGTTATAATCCGTGTGTTCTCACTGGCTGCCACCCATCAGGGGGTCTCACTGATTTATAGGAGGTTTCTGGGAATTGTAATCTGTGTCTTGTCACTGGCTGCTAGCTATCAGGGTGTCTCACTGAGTTATACCAGAGTTCTGTAAATCTTTAATCTTTATACCAGAGTTGAATCAGAGTTCTGTATATATTTAATCTATATATCACTCACCATGTCTGAAAGAACAAAAAGGAAAGGCAGACGTTCCCAGACACAGATAAGAGGGCAAGCAGCCCCTGTGTCGGGAGGCTGGTCCTCTGGTCGTGGTGGACATGGTGCATCCTCTGCAGGGGCACGCTTGTCCTTTCTAACTGGTGCTGGCCGTCTTAAACAGCAGCAACATACAGAGGATTTGGTGGATTGGCTAACCAGGTCATCCTCATCCTCCGACTCCTCTGCCAGCCAGGCTTGTAGTGCTTTACAGTCCACCTCAGCTGCCAAAGCATCTAATGCAGCCTCCATGTCCACAGCTACTCCTGCCGTAGCCTCGCTATCACACACGGAGGAGCTATCACACACAGAGGAGTCAGCTGAATTGTTTGACTACAATGACAGTGACATGCTGCTTGAGGATGCACAGCAAGTACAGTGCTCTGATTCAATCTCTGAGGTTGAGGAAGGGAGTATAATCAACCTAGAGGAAAGGGGTGCCAGTGATGACACACAAATCACTGGCACTCATGTTGCCCCAGCAGCTGCAGCATACTGCCAAGTTGGCTCCAGTGACGAGGAGATAGGGGGTGATGATGACAATGATGATGAGGTCACGGATTCCACCTGGGTGCCAGATCGAACAGAGGAATCAAGTGAGGAGGAGGGGGAGGAGGAGGAGGAGGAGGAGGCACAACACGAGGCACAACATCCTCTATGACCAACCGTAGCACTAGCCAGTCCAAGGCATCAGATGTCAGAGCTGCTCTGGTGCAGAGCGCTGTTGTCTCAAAGCACACATGCAGGAACTCTGCTGTCTGGGAGTTCTTTAAGAAATGTGCAGCAGACCCCACCATTGCTATTTGTAATCTATGTCAGATGAGGCTTAAGCATGGGAAAGACACCGGACGCTTGGGTACCACGTGCTTGAGGTGACATATGACCTCCTGCCACACATCCCGTTGGCGCAAAACTTTGCGTAGGTCCTCCTCATCTGTCTCTACCCCCACTGTATGTCCTGCCATGTCATTGCCTGCTACAACCTCCACTGACAGGGATGATGCTACAGTAATGGATGTGCCAGCTCCTTCACAATGTGACAGCATCCCATCAGCTGAAGATTTACGCAGTCAGATTACGTTGCCCCAGCTGCTGCAGCGTAAGAAAAAATATAGTCCCAACCATCCCCAAGCACAGCGTCTAAATGCCAGTTTAGCAAAATTACTCGCATTGCAGCTGCTGCCTTTCCAGCTGGTGGACTCTGCTTCCTTCCGTGAATTTGCTGAATGTGCTGTACCACAGTGGCAGGTTCCAAAACACCATTACTTTTCACGGAAGGCCATTCCAGCACTATACCAGCACGTGGAAGACAATGTTATCGAGTCATTGGGAAAGGCAGTCAGCAGCAAGGTGCATGTGACTTTAGACACGAGGTCCAGCAAGCATGGACAGGGTCGTTACATCTCCTTCACGGCACACTGGGTAACTCTGATTGCAGCTGGGAGGGATCCAAGACAGGGCTCTGTGCTGGAGCTTGTTCATCCACCACGCCTCCAGAAAGCTGCTTGTATGAGGTCTGTCTCCTCCACCACCACCTCTCCCTCTTCCTCCTCCTCCTCCTTCTGTGTCTCTGGCGAAGTGGCAGTTAAACCGATGCGTGACAGGGGCTACGCAATGGCTCAAGCAAAAAGATGCCATACTGTGCTTGAGCTGGTTTGTTTAGGGGACAGGAGCCGCACCGGGCCAGAAATTCTGTCAGCTCTGCAGGGGCAGGTGCAGAGATGGTAAACACCATGCCAGCTTCAGCTGGGAATGATCGTCTGTGATAATGGCAGCAACCTTCTCTCCGCCCTACGCAAGGGTAAATTGACGCATGTACCATGCCTAGCACACGTCCTAAATCTGGTGGTACAGCATTTCCTAACCAAGTACCCAGGGCTGGCAGAGCTTCTGAGACAGGCCAGAAAAGTCTGCAGCCACTTCAGATGGTCATTCCCAGCAAGTGTTCACCTGGCAGAAATTCTAAGAGAATTCCACCTTCCCACAAACCGCCTGATCTGTGACATGCCCACCAGGTGGAACTCGACATTAGCAATGCTGCAGCGTCTGCACAAGCAGCAGAGGGCCATCAACGAGTACCTGTGTGAGTATGGCACAAGGACAGGTTCAGGTCAACTTGTTTTTTTTTCCCCCCGCAGTGGCTGATGATAAAGGATGCATGCACTGTACTGTCACCATTTGAGGAGGCAACGAGGATGGTGAGCAGGGACAGTGCATGCATCAGTGACACAATTCCTTTAGTGTTTCTGATGGAGCACACTCTGCGGGGAATTATAGATGTGGCTCTAGAGGCAGAGCAGCGGGAGGAAGAGGAGGCCTTCCCTAGCTCTCAAGGCCCCAGTCTTTCCGCAGACAGCATTCCAGCGGGTCCTCCTCAGATCAGACAGGAAGATGATGAGGAGGAGGAATATTTAAGTAGTGGGGGCATTGAAAGTGGGGATTCCTCAAGGGAGGGTTTTGTGTGCCCAGAAACACAAGGGCTAGTGCGTGGCTGGGAGGAGGAAGTGCACGATACGGTCATCCTCATTGACCAGGAAGACTCGGAAGCTAATGCCACCTCCAACCTACGCTGCATGGGCTCCCTTATAATGCAAAGCCTGCTAAAGGACCCCAGGATTCGTGCTATCAAGGAGAGGGATCATTACTGGTTGGCAATCCTTCTTGATCCACGACACCAGGGTAAAGTTGCAGAGCTCATCCTGCCCGCACAGAGGGAGCACAGGATGAAAAAACTTGAGGACGCTCTAAAGCGACACTTGTGTAACACCTTTCCAGGCACTGGTAGGTTACCAAGTGCTGACACAGGTGCTTCTGAGGCTGCGGATGATCAGAGGAATAGTGGTGCAGGCCAGGGCCGCTTGACTGATGCATTTTTTAATTTTTTTAGTCCACGACGCCCAGGGACGTCAAATGTAGGCACCCATTGCCAGCGTCTTCACCATATGGTGCAGGACTACCTAGGGGCAAGGGCAGACCTGGATACCTTTCCAGCAGATTATCCACTGGCTTACTGGGTGTTGAGATTGGATCACTGGCCAGAACTTAGCCAATATGCTATGCAGCTACTAGGTTGCCCTTCATCCAGCGTGCTTTCTGAAAGGACGTTCAGTGCCGCTGGAGGTTTTGTCACAAAAGAGTGCGTCTGTCCACCGACTCTGTAGACCGGCTGACAATTATAAAAATGAATCAGTCCTGGATCAGCAGTTATCAATCCCCTGATGCTGACGTAACGGAATAGATCGGGGATTTCTTCTGCATTCACAAAACCTCCAGCACTGAACTCTTCCACAATACCACAAAAGGGTTACGGTGTGAATGCACTTGCTGCCATGAAAGGCACAATATTTGGCTGCACTGATGCCTGTGCCACATCTATATCATTTTAATTTGTTGAACCGCAGGGTCCAACCCTGCACTCTTCCACAATACCACAGAGGGGTTACTGTATGAATGCACTTGCTGGCCTGGCACCAAAAGCACAATATCTGGGTGCACTAACACCTTTACCAGATGCATATCTTTTTAATATAGGACCGCAAGGTCCACCCCTGCATTCTTCCACAATACTACAGAGGGGTTACTGTATGATAGTACTTGCAGGCCTGGCACCAAAAGCACAATATTTGGGTGCACTGCCACTGACGCCTGTATCAGATTCATATCCTCAGAGGGGTTACTGTGTGATGGCACTGTTGCCGACCCTAAAGGACCAATTTTATAGCACCTATTGTTACTTTAATGCAAAGCCTGCATATGTTTCACAATTTAGCCAAAAAATCACTAAACTTTTTCTACGTGTCCGAAAATGTCTCCTCTTTTCATACAGACTGCCGCCCCAAGCAGTTGTTTATGGATAGATTAAAGGAAAAGCATTTACCGTCATTTGAAACGTCATTTTTTGTTTTTAAGTGTTTCTATACATCCTAGAAATCCGCCACTTCACGGGCAGGTTATGGGGACCTCCTAGGCACGATATTTGAAGGAATTTTTCATTTTTATTTTTAACCCTTATTTCATGGAAAACTCACTGACCCTTTAAATATGTTTTTTTTTAAACTTTTTGTCCTTGTTTCCTGTCCCCCAGGGCACTACCCGGACCCCCATACACCTTTTATGGCAAATATCTAGCATATATGCCCTCTTGGAGGGCACTCTAAAAATCGAATTTTCAGCCCCATTGACTTGTATTTAACATTTTTAAAGTTCGAGTTCGAATGCGAACCGAACTCGGGTGTTCGGCTCATCACTATTGGGGACTTTCACAAGGAGTGGACTGAGGCTGGAGTCAGTGCATCAAGAGCCGCCACACACAGATGGATCCTGGACATGGGCTTCAAATGTCCTATTCCTCTTGTCAAGCCGCTCCTGAACAACAAACAACACCAGAAGCATCTTACCTGGGCTAAAGAAAAACAGACCTGGTCTGTTGCTCATTGGTCCAAAGTCCTCTTTTCTGATGAGAGCAACTTTTGCATCTCATTTGGAAACCAAGGACCCAGAGTATGGAGGAAGAATGGAGAGGATGCAAGATGCTTATTGAACAGAACATGTAAACATTCACTGTGCAGGGTGGAAAAAGTATGTGAACCTTTGGACTTAATAACTGGTTGACCCTCCTTTGGCAGCAATAACCTCAACCAAACGTTTCCTGTAGTTGCAGATCAGACCTGCACAACGATCTGGAGTAATTTTGGACCACTCCTCTTCACAAAACTGTTTCAGTGTAGCAATATTTTTGGGATGTCTGGTGTGAATCGCTCTCTTAACGTCATGCCACAGCATTTCAATCGGGTTGAGGTCAGGACTCTGACTGGGCCACTCCAGAAGGTGTATTTTGTTTTGTTGAAGCCATTCTTTTGTTGAATTACTTGTATGCTTTGGATCATTGTCCTGTTGCATCATCAATCCTCTGTGGAGCTTCAGTTGGCGGACAGATGGTCTTATGTTTTCCTGCAAAATGTCTTGATAAACTCTGGAATTCATTTTTCCATCAATGACAACAATCTGTCCAGGCCCTGAGGCAGCAAAGCAGCCCCAAACCATGATGCTCCCTCCGCCATGTTTTACAGTGGGGATGAGGTTTTGATGTTGGTGTGCTGTGCCTTTTTTTCTCCACACATAGTATTGTGTGTTTTTTCCAAACAACTCAATTTTGGTTTCATCTCTCCACAGAATATTTTGCAAGTAGTGCTGTGGAATAGGGATGAGCCGAACACTCCTGTGTTCGGTTCGCATTCGAACTCGAACAATTTCAAAAGTTCGAGTTCGAACACGAACCGAACTCAATGCAAGTCAAAGGGACTCAAAAGTTCTATTTTTAGAGTGCCCTCCAAGAGGGCATATATGCAAGATATTTGCCATAAAAGGTGTATGGGGGCCAGGTAGTGCCCTGGGGGACAGGAAACAAGGACAAAAAGTTAAAAAAAAACGTATTTAAAGGGACAGTGAGTTTCCCATAAAATAAGGGTTAAAAATAAAAACGAAAAATTCCTTCAAATATCGTGCCTAGGAGGTCCCCATAACCTGCCCGTGAAGTGGCGGATTTGTAGGATGTATAGAAACATCGCCACCAGAGACCCACACACGACACCTAGCCACGCTTAAGGGGTTAAAATGCACAGGGACTGGCTACTATCCTGTTAGATGAGGGAATGTATTATATGTATAAAAGAAGGTATATATTACAATGGATAGTCAGAGACTCTAGGGACTCAGCTTGTACGCTTTATGATAGACATTTCTAACACAAATAATAATTGTATGCTCACATAGGCCCTTCGGGAGAGGTACATGACATACAAATACTGGAATGTTACGTTTAAATCTAAGGAGTGTGATAAAGATTTTATTAAGCCATTGATGACAAATGACGTAACATCTACATCATTAATGATTGGCTTTACAGAGCACTGGTCCTTAAGGGGTTAAACAGCTTATCAGAGGATCATATAGTAGAAATGAACACTTCTTAGAATTCAGAACAAGCACAGTGTTTGTTCATACATGTGCAGGAGCCACATCCAGTCTGCAGGCAATGTATCAAATTCATGAGACCAGACTAATTAGAAGCACATGTTATTTCCAAACACTAATTAAACACCTGTTGTTTACGCCGTTTGAGAGCACAGGTCATTTAGAGGTGAGAATCTTTGCACCTAGACATTAGGTAGTTTTTTAATTCAATATCTAATAAACTGTTGCTTATAATATTCTGCAGTAAAGAGTCTCTTTATTTCTAGATTTTTTAGTATTTTTTAAGCATTTTTTATACTTTTTTCAAAAAACTGCCTTTTGAACTGCCAATGTTCGAGTCGAACTCCGAACTGATCGAACCGAACAGCTCATCCCTACTGTGGAACATCCAGGTGCTCTTTTGCAAACTTCAAACGTGCTGCAATATTCTTTTTGGACAGCAATGGCTTCCTCCGTGGTGTCCTCCCATGTACTCCATTCTTGTTTAATGTTTAATGTTTTCCTTATTGTAGATGTGTCAACAAAAATGTTAGCATGTGCCGGAGATTTCTGTAAGTCTTTAGCTGACACTCTAGGATTCTTCTTTACCTCATTAAGCATTCTGCGCTGTGCTCTTGCAATCATCTTTACAGGACGACCACGGCTAGGGAGAGTAGCAACAGTGCTGAACTTTCTCCATTTGTAGACAGTTTGTCTTACCGTGGACACATGAACATCAAGGCTTTTGGAGATACTTTTGTAACCCTTTCCAGTTTCATGCAAGTCAACAATTCTTGATCATAGGTCTTCTGAGAGCTCTTTTCTGCGAGGCATGGTTCACATCAGGCAGTGGTTCTTGAAACCAGTAAACCCAAAACTGGTGTGTGTTTTTAAAGGGCAGGACAGCTTTCAGCAACACATCCAATAATATCACACTGATTGGACTCAAGGTTGGCTCACTCCTGGCTCCAATTAGCTCTTGGAGAAGTCATTAGGCTAGGGGTTCACATACTTTTTCCACCCTGCACTGTGAATGTTTACATGTTATGTTCAATAAACACATGAAAACATATAATGTTGTATTATTTTAAGCAGACTTTGTTTTTCAAATTGTTGTGACTTAGATGAAGATCAAAGCACATTTTATGACCAATTCATGCAAAACTCCACGTAATCCCAAAGGGTTCACATACTTTTTCTTGCCACTGTATATTCCACGTGGAGGCACTCCAGGACTACATTAAAAATAATATTTATTCAAGCTACATTAAAAAAATAGATTGATGTTTCAACCCGACACTGGGTCCCTTTCAAGGTATTTTACAACATAAATACAGAGCATATAAATAGGTGAAAGGAGCTGCGCACTCACCAATAACACCATTGCTGCGGCTGCGTGTTGCTGGGCATGCTGGAATTGTGAGTTCTGAAGCAAAAACCAAGAGAATGGTTTAATGGTTGCCCAGGAAACCAAATTATCGGGATTAAGTTGTGTTCCAGCAACAACTTAAAAACAACATGGGGATCTTGCCAATAAACATCAATTTCACATCACTAAAATGCGGAAACCTTTGAGGTGCTTAATATATGTACTGCCGCATGTTTACTTGATTTAACAGGACTATCTGAAGTAATATAATTAAAGATAAAAAAAGGGTTCAGTATATTGAACATATATAAAACAACTAAAGCGTGTAACTAAATGTGTAAAGATATGCTACATATGGTAGTGGCTCATCCTTGGAACAAATGGAATGTGTGTACAATGATCTGAATGAGGTGGCAGAATCGCACTCAGCATACGAACAACAAGCTGAGTGCGACCTCACTACGCAGCCGCAATCGTCCGTTATTTTGGCCGATCGCTGTGGTCTCCCGATGCAGGCTGACATCTTTGAGGTCAGCTCCACCTCCGGGACCCTGGACAGCGCACTGACATCTGTTTCAGGCACCCCCTGTCCTACCAGAGCTAGAGTGCCTGAAGGGGGAGTCCATACTCTCTCCCCATCACTAACAGTGAGAGAAGAAAGAAAAGGTACCACTAGAAAGGGCACGGTCTGCCCTTTCAACGGTGCCTCTCTTTAACTCCTTAGGTACAGGATCGTGCCAATGGGGATCGAATCACAGTTCTCTACTGGAGGTGGTTGAGAACTTGGATGTCAGCCAAGACTCTGGGGTCTGTGCCATCCACTGATGTCATCACACCTGGATGCGATGACATCAGTTATGGTATTAACCTCTAGCTGCCACCTATAGTATCTCCTGCTCGGTGACAGCTAGAGGGTCATGTTTGGTATCATTGGAAAGGCCAGAGCATGACCAGGTTCAGCGTAAAATAAAAGTTAATAAATAAATAGAAAAAAAGGTGTCATCTTCACTTATTCCTATAACACCATGTGAAACAAAACAAAATTAGAGGCTTTGGTTTACTCGAAATGGCCATTTGAGTGTAAGCACACCTGCCGAACGTCAAGGCACCTCTAGTGAAGGTGAGTCCTAACCAATGAACCACAGGCTGCTGTGTAGCGAACCATAAACTCTCATGCTGCTTTTCAGTCACGAGGAAGACTGGTGGGCTTTTATTTATGCCCTCCCAGAAACAAATCCACCACAGGATCAAAAAACAAATCAAAGTCATGGAACTAAACAGGGAAGCCAGTGGTGAAACGCGCATTGAGCGAACATCTCTCCAAAATGAAAACAAAATGAATGAAACAAAATGAATATTTTGTTGACAACAATAGTTTCACTGAAACAGCAACTAAGGGCAATTGCTTCTTTGCTTCTGGAGAGGTTGTAGTATGATGTTTTGTTCTCATGCCGAAATAATACTTGTTTATTTTTTCAGTGTACATGGGCATACAATATTAGACTCAGGGCTAGAGTTACCAGTCCCACATCAAGGAGACTTGCAGGGAATCTAGTCTAGATTGGATTATACGCTTTATATCCCTAATGTGGTACGATTAGTTACCACTCCTCTCTGATGGTATTTTTTTAGGTGACACACATATGCTTTTTTAACACTTTAAATTAAAACTTATATTTTAATTGAGTACTCAGGGAGCTCATTTCCCTTAGGGGTGATGATTGTTCTTTTTCTCTTTCTTACATAATAAAACAAACCTTACATTTTTATACGCAACAAAAAATTATTTGACAATGATGCTCGTTGCAGGAAATATTTCCTAAGAGTCAGTATTCGGGTAAGTTGTTTTTCTGTACATTAATGTATGATTGTGTATAGTAATCATCTACAGCTGTAAATGCACAATCAATAATTTGAGCTATGGTGTGTTTTTTTTTCTCATTTCCAAGAAACAAGCTTATGGGGGATGTAGTCTTAATGTTTTGCCCAGGCACTCGATTAAATATTGCCATGCACATGCAACTGTAAATTAAGTATTTTAGCAAAAAATATATTCATTGATACATTCATTTTATGTTATTTAATCAGATTGAAAAATACATAATCAACATTAAATTACAAGAACTGTTACACACAAAATATTTAAGATACAGTTATCGGTAACCCCTTTATTTGTTAGAGTCTACTTTGCCGATCGCCACTGCAAAGGGAGGACGCTCTCAGCGCGTCCACCGCAGCGAAGTGTACATGCGGCAGGATGCGCTGAGTGCGTCCTCTGCATGGAAGGGGTTAAATAAAAAGCTGGCTGCTACACCATTGAAAAATAACTTTTGCTGCCTGGACTACCTTTTTCCCAGGGAAGGTAACCTCCATTTGAGCTATACCCCCACATAAGATATATATATATATATATATATATATATCCAGTTTGGGCAAGGTGCTCAAGGGGCTCCTGACTCTAAATAGGATAATTCAGTAGAATCAAATCACCATTATTTTAGTCAAGACAGCAAGATCTGGGTAATAGTTTTATATTTTTCTTTTTTCATCAGAAAGCTCAAAAAGATATACTGATGAGTTAAAACATTTTTTAAAAAAAAATCTTACAATTATCATTTATGATTCGGGAGTGGAAAACTAGAAAGACAATAGGGCCCTATTCCCAAGTGACGCTAACTGTAGCATTCGGATGAGTAAGCGTTAACGTCAGGATAAGTGACTTTAAATTAAATTCCTAACGCCAATCAGAGAAAAAAATCTTCATCACATCGGTGATTGTGCGAGTTTACTGTACTTACTTTGCACACCCTATACTTAACATGGGGTGCGCAAACAGCAATTAGTATTAGGATAAGAGAGGTATTATTAAGTCATAATGCTAATTACCGCAACTATGCAGTAACAAAAATGTTAACATCAGCTAGAAGCTGGTGCTAATTGATTCTGCTTTTGCAGAGTTATTTAGCAACCCATACCCCCACCCTCAATAAATCCGATATTCACCCCTCATCCTGCGGTGAGAATGGGGGCCTGATCCGCTGATTCTGGGTGCCAGGAGCAGAGTGAGACTGGAAACAAATGATAATGCTTAGTGATTACTCTAGTTTCCCAGCTTCATATGCCAGTAATTTACTGAGGGTTGTTGATATAATCTTAATTTCTCTACTACAAATTCCTATTCTTACCCAGAAACCTGTATTTTCATGTATGTATGTGTGGAGATTTATAAGCAGCTGGCTACATACTGTATCTGTAGGAGCTATTCAGAGAGCACGGAATTGCACTGAACGGGGAATTCCTCATACAGGGCAATTTCGTGGCCATTCGGCTTGTCAAAAAGTTGTCACTTAGCCAAATATTGGCAAATTGCCAGAGAAATAGAGTGACCCTCGGTAAAATCCCCCCCCCTCTCCTTAGAGAAGTATTGGTTAATTTATTCAGAAAATGCAGAACTGCACCGAAATGTCAGTGAAATGCACTGATTTTCAGTGGTTTCATTTGACAGGTTAAAGCAGGCAATCCTATAAATTCCAATGTAAAAATTCTTAAATATTTATTCAACCGTTTATTGTTTTCATTTACAGCAAAAAGTCTCATTTATTTTTTTAGGATTTTTTTAGGCATTTTATGGGGATTTTAAGCAAAAATTTTAATTCCAATTTTTTTTAAATGGCGTTTTTTTTTTAATTCTGTAGCAGGCGTTTTTATTATTATTCATAGGACCTTATATATTATTTCCAGACATTTTAATGCACTATTCTTTTTAAAAACATACAGGGTTATTCAAATAGCTCCGAATTGTGGCCAAAAGGTAACCGAACAGTGAAATTCAGCGTACGCTTACCTTTCCTGGCCATTCGGCTATCCAGAGAGCAGGCAGTTCGCCAAATGTTGGCTTATTGACTGCACATACGGTGCCTGTTCGAGGGCAGTGAAACCCCCATAGAGAAGCAATGCTTCGTCTATTCAGAGAACACAAAACAGCTGAGAAAGGTTACCGAAAGGTCCTGCTATTCGGAGGTTTCATTCAACAGGTTTATTCAGGAGGATCCCATAGGCTTCAATGTTAAAAATATTCCCATTTTAATCCAACATCTAATAAACCGTTTATTATTTTATCCTTCAGTAAAAAGTCTCTTTATTTTTAGATTTTTTTTTAGGATCTTTTAGACATTCTTCGGGATTTTTTTGCGAAAAATGTTATTTCTGTTTTTTTTTAATAAAATCCTTTTTCTGTAACAGCCCTTTTTATTATCATTCATTGGACCTTATATGTAAATGTAAATTTCAGACATTTTTGTTCTGTAGTTTCTTTGCAAACAGCATTTCACTTTTCAAACATTCAAGCGTACTGTTCCTATTTTTTTTTCACTCCATTCGTCTGCGGTGTCGGGATTTTCCGGCGGCTGCTCTGCGTGTGATCGGCGGCTGCTCGGGTTTCTCCGGCGTGTTCGGCGGGGTTAATCCAGATGTTTTTGCAGGTTTCGGTGTATGTTCGCCAGGTTTTGCGGTGAGTGTTCGTGGGATTTGCGGTGGCTTTTCCCTGCAGTACAGCGGACCTGTGGTGCTTGCTGAATACACTGCAGGGTCGCCGAAATGGGATCGCCAAATTGCACCTTTTTGTAGAGAACGAAAAGTCACCGAACGTGCGGTGACTTTTCGATTCTCTTTGAATAACCCTGATAGTTTCTCTTTTTTTTTATCCCTGTTCAGCAGCTTGTCGGCTTTTTACAGCAGCTGGTGGTCTGTTCGGTGGGTTGTCAACAGTTTGCGGATAGATACGGCTGGTCTGATCGGCTGGTCTGTTCGGCGGGTTGTCAACATTTTTCGGCTGGTTTGTGGCTGCGATCGGTGTTATTCAAATCAATTTGGTGGTTTCTCTAATCAGTTCAGCGGTTTGTGCATTCAATTCGGCGGGTAGAGGATGCGTTCGTGTGTCAATTCACCGCACTTTGGCGACCCTGCGGTGTGTGCTGAATTCACCGCAGGGTAAGTGAATTTAACTCGCCGAACTGCGATGAATAGGAGAGCACCGAAATGTCACTGACTCTCTGAATAACCCCTTAAATGTCTTATTTAAACTATGTGATAAAATCTCTTTATACTCTAACAGTATCTGAAATACTGCAAGGAAAGACACTACTTAGTAGGAATAAACAAAAAAGAGTGAATCTTGAAATAACTAAATGACTGGCTGCATTGTACACAAAAAAATTCTTGCCGCTAAGATCGCCTGCTTCAAACTAGCTAAAAGTATGAATTGAGGCTGTTCATGCTATGTTTCTAAATGTCAGGATAGTTTTTTTAATGAAAAACACTTGAAAGTGAAGTGCTAAGTATAAAGTGTATATGCATGTCAAAGTTTAAAATAGCGGAGCAATCACCATGGAAACCAGTAGACAATTCTGGATGATTCACATACATTTAAACTTTCACATTTTTCTTAGATATAATCATCATGTAACAACCAAATAGCCTGGCACCTTGTGGTATTCTTACTATTGATTTCATGCGTGGCATTGAAATATATATTTGGATTTGGATTTTACAGAAGTGTATATTTTCTGAATATCAATATTCAATCTCAAATCTTGGAGAAATAAACCTTCACTGGTTAGGTATATATGAAACATTTTTAAGAAACAGCTTTTCGTAGCACAAAGGATTCGTAAAGAAAAAGATCTAAAGCAAGTAGTAGTTTGAAGTGGAGTCATTTGGGAGAAATCCTTTATATACTTGAACTCTACTGAAAGTCTATAGAGAGATAAGGGTCAAGGATTGGTCCTGATGTTTGGACTCAGAACTGCATCATACAAAGTAACAAATGAATGTAGTATCATAAACTCAACTCATAGTTCATACATCAAGGAATTTGTGTGAGCACATCATGTAATGGTAAAAAATAACATTACATGAAAGGAAATCAACATTTTATATTCTGACTCATTGTATTCTATCACTACTTATTCTCTCTATTACTTGCAATATAATCTTAGATCTTTAACAGTATCTCATCACCCATTGAGCTCCTATCTGAAAAGAAATAAAACTGAAAAAGCAAAAAATCTTGAACAATGGTTCTATTATTGGCATGGAAACAAAGACGCCACATACAGGTCTATTCACTGAAAGGTGAAGCTTAGGAGAATGGCAGGAGAAGAGAACAATCTAGACTAAATAGCCGGTTTGGGGCACTATCGCCTGGTGTGAGCTAACCCTAGCGCCGGCATGTTTTTGTGTCAGCACCAGGTAAATTCAGTCTAGCGCCTGACCAACAGATCGTTTGCCTCTCGCTACAAACTGCGAATATCACATAACGTGCGTTAATTCGTGATTCATAGCACGAGCTTACTGTATTTACCGCATCCTATACTTAACATGGGGAGCGATAGCAATTACTTGCGCTATTGCAACCAACAGATCGTTTTGTCCCGGCGCTAATTTCTACACATACGCTAATCAAAAAGATTATTTACTGGTCAACCCTGGTGTTAACTGAAGGAAAAGGAGAGAAAAAAAGGGAAAAAAGTCAAATGTTCCTGCCCAAAATTAACAGGCAATTAACACGCAATTGAAAGGAACGCACACAGATGTTCTCGTGGCTCACTGGTTGTAGTTTACATAAAAAAGCTGCATTGTATAGGAAAACCGCTTTGTGCAAAGCCCATAGGATTTAATGTAAAAAATATTATCGTTTTGATTTTTTTTTTTATTCAAGCGTTTATTTTTTTAGACCGCAGCAAAAAGCCTTTATTTTTTTAATTTTTAGAATTTATTAGGTATTTTTGAGGTAAAATTTAGGGTTACGATTTTTTATTTTTTTAAAAAAAGAGGCTTTTTTTCTCTGGAATGCGTTTTTCTTTTTCTCTCCTTGGCTGGCTGCAGACGTATAATAAGAAACCTGTAACCTTCCCTTCTTTTATGTTGGTATAGTGGCTCAACAGACTAATGTAGTGTGTTAGTTGAAAGAGGTCTTTGGCTCAATTCCCAACAGAGCCATTTGTAAATGAAATTTTCCTTTAACATCCTTCCTGTGCCTTATATTTTTATAATGTCACTATTATCATTATTATTTTTTTTTTTATTGTAATAAATTTTTATTGTTTCATAAATTTTTAACAGAGTGAATGAAATAGCATAAGATAAGTTGCTCCAAGACAGGTAATCACTTCGTAAATATGGATTCAGGGTTGATCGATAAGTAACAGCTGCTTAATTTGTGTAAGCGTGACTTTGAATCCAGTATTATGCATATAATTTACAGCGTACAGTATATAAAAGTTAACTAAAAGTATGAATTATATAGACATGAAACATATTCAAAACGTGTAAAGGGAAAGAGAGGGTAGGGGGTGGCAGGTTAAAGATAGCATGAGAGTCGGTGGCCACTGTGTAAGGCGTGTTATTTACACACGGGGGCGAGCCTCTGACCAGTAAAACCAGCGGCGCAAATGGACTGCGCTCGTGCCTGAGGCACTGTGTATTAGTTCTTCAATATCTTGGGTGTTATGTACCTCCTGAAGCCATTCGCGTATGGTAGGAACATTAGGGGTCTTCCAATGACGGGGCAACACAGCCTTGGCCGCATTTAATAAACGTATTTCAAGCGTGCGTTTGTAATCAGTGTGTTCCATAGGTGTGTGAAGCAATAACATAGCTGCCGGTGTGAAGTCTGGGGGGGTTCTGAGACCTTGCAAATGGTGCTGTGGACAGCTTGCCAGTATGGTTGGAGCAACGGGCAAGACCACCACATGTGGAGTAGGTCTGCCTGTGGCGCCCTGCATTTCCAGCAGGAGCCGTTATGCTTGGGGTCAAACATTGCCAACCTTTTAGGCGGGCAGTACCACCTAGATAGGAGTTTGTAGGCCGTTTCCTGGGATTTGGTGGCGATGGAGCAGGACGTGGTGAGTAGGGTGATTTGGTCCCATTCCTCCTCCGTGAAGGACAGCTGGAGGTCTTCCTCCCATTTGGACCGATAGGAGGGTATGGGGTTCGTGAGGGATTGCAACAGCCCGTACATAACCGATATACCATGGGGCGGAGGGTGTTTTCTCTGGGCTAGGGTTTCAAATAGGGTAAGAGGACGGGTGAATTGAGGTGTGGGGGCTAATGAGCGCAAGTAAGCCGTAAGCCGATGGAAATGAAATTTGGTCAGGAAAGACTGTGGCCAGGGCAGTGGAATGTCCTCAGGGGACTTAAAGGTGTTGCCGTCAATAAAGTTAGATGCCCGTATACAATGAGGTGCCTGCATTTGCTCAGTTGTGATTAGCCTCCGGGAGAATGCGGGTAGGTAACATAACGGTAGGAGGGGTGACGGCCTTGGGGCAATCTTGGTAGAGTTTTGTAACGTCCTCCAGGTGCGGAGTGTAGCTGAGATAGTAGGGTGGTGGGTGACGCGGTATGTAGCATTTGTGCCGTTTAGCCAGGGAAGGGAAGCCAGTGGGGCATCTGCCAGTGTGCGTTCCAGAGGGATCCATAGCTTGGTGTCTGCGCCCGAAGTCCACTCAAGTATGCGCAACAAGTGTGCAGCTTGATAGTAGCGGCGGGCATGGGGTAGTGCCAGTCCACCCGCGGATTTGGATGCGGTGAGCAACTCAAATCTGAGCCGTGGTCTGTGATTATTCCAGACAAATGTGGTAAATTTAGACTGCAGGGACCTGAAGAATAAAGTGGGTACGGCTATTGGTAGTGTCTGGAACAAGTACAGCAGGCGTGGGAGTATGTTCATTTTAAGGACGTTAATGCGTCCGAACCACGTTACATGAGGAAAAGCCCATTTGGTGAGGTCAGCTGTGATGCTGTGCAGCAGTGGGAGGTAGTTTGCCTGATAAAGGTCAGATGTATCTGCGGTGAGGAAAATGCCTAAGTATTTAAGTGAGGATTTGCACCATCGGAAGGGGAATGAGGCTTGTAGCTGAGCGCGCATAGGGGGGGGACCGAAAGTCCTAAAATTTCTGATTTAGTCATGTTAATTTTATAATTGCTTAAAGAGCCATATTCTCGTAGTAAAGAGGTGAGGGCAGGGAGGGAGATCAATGGCTGGCGGATAAAGAATAACAGGTCATCGGCATACGCCGCCACTTTATGTCGGTGACCCGCCACCTCAATGCCGTGAATCGAGGGGTTAGTTCGGATTGCGTGCAAAAGGGGTTCGAGTGAGATTGCGAAAAGGAGAGGTGAGAGAGGGCATCCCTGTCTGGTGCCATTTCGGATATGAAAAGGGGTGGTGAGGGTGCCATTTAGGTTGATACGTGCTGTAGGGTCTGCATAAAGGGAACCAATCCATGCTAGCATGTTGGAGCCAAAACCCATCTGTCGAAGGGTGGAAAACAGATAAGGCCAGCTGACCCTGTCGAAGGCTTTTTCGGCATCGGTGGATAATATCAGGGAGGGATCAGATCGAGATTTGGCGGCCACATGAATGAGATTTAGTGCCCTGACTGTGTTATCTCTGGCCTCTCTCCCAGGTATAAATCCCGTCTGGTCCGGGTGAACTAAATGTGGGATGTGACGGGCTATCCGCAGGGCAAGTGCTTTGGCGAAGAGCTTCAAATCTTGGTTCAGTAGTGATATGGGCCGAAAGCTAGCGCATAGGTCATGGTCTTTGTCAGGTTTGGGTATTAATGTAATAGTGGCGGAGAGCGATTGGGGTGGCAAAACGCGGTGGTGTTGTGTCAGGGTGTTAAATGCCTGTAACCAAGCCGGTGCCAAGGTGGGGAGGAATGTCTTGTAATAACGAAGGGATAGGCCGTCCGGACCTGGTGTTTTGCCCGTAGGGGTCAGCTTAACGGCATTTTGGAGTTCTTCCACCGTTAGGGGGGAATCTAAAGCTTCCCGCATGAGTGGGGTCAATTTGGTGTGTGTGTGCATGTCCACAAATTTACATATGGAATCAGAGGAAGAGGGGCGATGGTCCGTGGGGAGATTATAGAGTTCCGTGAAATGTTCTCGGAGTAGGGAAAGCATGTCCTGCGGTAGTGTGACGGGCTTGCCCTGTGGGTTTCGCAATTTAGAGATATACAGCTTCTCCCTGTGAACCTTGAGTGCTCGTGCCAGTAGCCGTCCGCATTTGTTGCCGTGTTCATAATAAACACGACGAGTAGTGAGGAAAGCTTTTTGAGCAGTCTTGTTCAGTAGCGAGCTTAATTCGGTGCGAAGCTCCAGAAGCTCTGCATAGACAGTGTCGTCCATATAAAGCTTATGGGACTTTTCCAGCACCTGGATGCGGCAGAGCAGCGCGTCCCTCTGAGTGTTGTATTGCTTTTTCTTTAAGGAACCCTGTTGTATCAGGTAGCCTCGGATCACGGCCTTATGCGCTTCCCATACTATTTGAGGGGAGGTGTCTGGAGAGGAGTTGTCGGTGAAATAGTTCTGGAGGGTCTGGAGTGTGCCCTGTGTAACTATGGGGTCGTTGAGTAGTGTTTCGTTCAGTCGCCAGGTTCTATCTTTAGGGCGTACTAAAGGAGAGGCGAGTGTGAGTAGGACTGGGTGATGGTCAGACCATGTCATCGGGCCTATTTTCACTGTGTCTAAGAGGTGGAGGTAGCCAAAAGGTAGAAACAAACAGTCTAATCTCGAGTAAGATTGGTGTGGCGTGCTGTAGAAAGTATAATCCCGCGTGGTGGGGTGGACGGCACGCCAGCAGTCTACCAAACGGTGCGAGTGAAGCGCTGAGTGGGTCTGTCGTAGAACTGAGTGCGGGACACTAGTGGATCCCCTGGAGGTGTCTAGTTTCGCATCGAGTGGGAGGTTAATGTCCCCTCCAATGAGGACAATACCTTCCTGGAAATCCGCTAGGACTCCCAGCAAGAGGCGTAATACTTTGTGTTGGTTCCTATTTGGCAGATATATGGATGCGAAGGTGTATGTTTGCCCTCCTATTTCCCCTTTGACGAATGTGTAACGGCCGTCTCGGTCCAATTTTGAGTCTGTGACATTAAGGGGGAAATCCCTAGAAAAGAGAATAGCTGTGCCACACACTTTGCCTGCGGAGGAGTTACTGAAGTAACCAGTCGGGAACTTCTCATCACGCAGACATGGTGCCCCGTCTGCTGCAAAGTGAGTCTCTTGTAAAAGAACCACGTCCGCGCGATTAGATCTGAAGTCCCGAAGGGCTATGTGCCTTTTTTCCGGTATGTTCAGGCCCCTAGCATTTATCGTGAGGATTTTAATAGGTCTGGTCTTTGTGGCCATATTACCGACAGGAGGGGTAGGTGAGCGCCGATGGGGTGGGGGGGGGTTAGGGAAACAAGGAGTATGCGCCTTAGTGAGACAAGAGCACCGCCGCGGAGCGCGGGAACGAGTGCGTGTCACACTATTCTGTACACAGGCGCTATCTCAGGGGTAGGAGCAAGCAACCGCAGAGAGCAACCAATTATACAAAAGTCAACGTGCTAACGAAGTTAAGTAAAACAGTGGTAAATCAAACAAAAACAGTAAACCAGATGAAAAAGAAAAAAGAGCCAGGGCCGAGTCGCCCGCTCAGCGTATGATATGCCACCATCCATGGCATGTAGCGCCGGATAAGCAACCACCGGGGTGGAGACCCGTATAGCTATAAACATATAAATATACATCCAAGCAACCAATAAAGTAACCTGTCCTGTGATGTGGCCGAGGTAGAGTCGGGAAATGGATATGAGAAGTAGTCCTCAGGAGGATCCGGGGCCTCTACAAGAACGGTATGCAGGAGGGGTCACCGTTAGTAGGCTACCCCAAGGTTACAAGCATCCCGCATGATCCAGCGTGCGGACTGCCAGTGGGTAAAGGGAGGGCAGGTCTGGCGATAAACGTGAAGATCACCGGGGTCGCCAGGACCGTGACAGTCTTGCGGTGACAGGAGCCATGCTGTCGAGATCTCTGAGGCCCGCTAGGGCGGCGGTTACATCCAGTAATTAGGACCGGCCTGATCAGCAGCTAGGCGGGAGTCATCTATTTTGAGTGTCAGAGGGCATCATAGTCCGGGTCGACGAGTATCTGCGGCGGCGAGGCCTCTGGGTTCGCGAAGGGGCTCCAAATGATGGAGTGTACATTTGTGTCAAGTCCGGCCATGTAGGCAACACGTCCTTGGGTAGTGCGAGGGCTTCCAGGAAGGCCGGAAGGTCGAGCTCCGAGCGTAATGTTATAAGGCCATCATCTGTACGGACCTGCATGCCGAATGGGAATAGCCACTTATAGGCAATGCGCCGTTCCTGCAAGGCTGCTGTGAGGGGGCGTAGGAGACGCCTAGATTGTAGGGTCGCTGGCGACAGGTCTTGAAATAAAGAGATGCTTACATCGTCAAATATTATAGTGCGAGATTGTCTGGCCGCTTCCATGATTTCCTCTTTAACAGTGTGCCTCAGGAGACAGCAGACCACATCTCTCGGCGGGGTGCCTGGAGGGCCTTTAGGGCGTAGAGCTCTGTGGAGGCGTTCGAATTCGATCTCCGCATCAAGGTTACGTTGTATGAGACCGTTAAATAAGCGAAGCAAGGTGTTCTTTAAATCTGATGGTGACTGCTCCAGTTCAGGGAGGCCTCTCACCCGTATGTTGTTTCGGCGTCCTCTATTTTCCAGGTCTTCTAAATGACGTGCCATAGTCTGTAAGATCTGATTTTGAGATTGTAGTGAGGAAGTGTGTATCGTCAGTGTCTCAGATTGTTGAGCCTGCGTGGTCTCCACATGCTGTACCCGATGCTGCAAGCTGCCGAGCTCCTTGCGCAGGCCCCTAATCTCAGCAAGAAGCGAGTCCTGAAGGCCCGAGGTAGAAGCAGCCAGATCAGCCTTGGTGGGTAATGAGCTTAATAGCTGGTGGAGCTCCGGCGGGAAGTCCCAGGAACCATTTGATCTTGTGGGAGAGCTGGGGGCCGAGGACGCGGGGGTCGCCGCCATTTTGTCCCGCATGGGCGCCTGCATAGCGTCCGTGAGAGGGGTCAGGAACTGTCTCATTGTGCAGGTTTGTGGGTCCCCGATGTTCTCGGAGGTGCCAGGAGTGGCTGGTGGCCGGCGGGGCTTACTCATCGCGTTACCTGTGGGGTGCAGAAGGGTTTGAGCGGGTCGACTCGGCGGAGCTCCGGGATCAGGCGGCCATTATTTTCTGCGCGCAAGCCGCGCCTCCGGGTTCTGGCTCTCTAAGCTCTGGTGCAGCTCTTCGAGGACGGCGGGGGCGAGGAGAGCTCGCTTTCTCCAGTCCCTTTATTAGGCCTCGAGTTTAAAAAAAAAAAAAAAAAAAAGGGGGGGGGGGTTATTGTCCCTGTGGGTCAGAGCGGGCGCTGGTCCGGTGTGCTCCCACCTCTGTTCCTTCGTGGACCAGCGATTCGGATCTGCGCGGTGTGGGGACGCAGTCCCCGAGATCGATCAGCCGCCGGCTCCCACGAGGGCCTCCAAGATGGCCGCCGCGTCTGGGCCCGAATCTCCTCCGGCGGCAAAAAGCGCTCCCCCGGGCTCCCGGAAAGGGGGGGTTCCGGGCTCCTGGGTCTCCCAAGACCCTTAAATGTCAGCTGGGGGCCGTGCTCGGATGATGGAGAGGCGGCACCTGTGGAAGCTGCTCAGGTTCCCTCGGAGCCGGTGAGAAAAACCTATTATCATTATTATTATAAGATTGTATAATGAATAATAGTAGCATTATAATAATATTATGATTACTAAAGGGGCTATTCAGAGAGCACCAAAATGTCGCCAACATTCTCTCTCGCTCCCCGCACTTCGGGGAATCAAAGTTCCCCACCCTGCGGGGAATTCAGCATTCACCGCAGGGTCCCTGAATCGTAGGGAAAACTCAGCGAACAGCTGCCAAACACCCCTTGAACACCCGCCAAAAACTCAACGAACACTCACTGAAAACCCCCACGGAACCGCCACATAAAAATACGTTGAATACGTGGTGGAAAAAAATTATGAGCAGCCGGTCACAGTGCAGACCAGCCGCCGACGTGTTGACGGACGGGATAAAAAAAAACAAAAACCAATACGATTCAAAGTGTCAAAATAGAAACACTGTTTGGAAAAAAACTACTGAACGAAAATGCCTGGAATTTACATATAAGGTCCAATGAATGATAATAAAAAGGTCTGTTACAGAAAAAAGAATAAACTTTTTTTTTTTTTTTTAAAAATTACCAAAAAATTCAGAAAACAGCCTAAAAGATCCTTAGAAAATCAATTAAAAAAAAGAGACTTTTTACTGCAGATTAAAATAATAAACGGTTTATTAGATATTGGATAAAAATGGGAATATTTTTAACATTGAAGCCTATGGGGTTCGCATGAATAAACCTGCTGAATGAAAACACCGAAAGGCAAGGCAGTTCGACAACTTTTCATTGCTGTTCGGTGTTCTCTGAATAGGTTAACCATTACTTCTCAATGGGGATTTTCACTGCTTTGGAACAGGCACCATACGTGCATGCAATTCGCCAAAATCTGGCGAACTGCCTGCTCTCTATATAGCTGAATGGCCGCAAAATGTCACCGTATGGGGAAATTCACTGTTCGGTGACATTTCTGGGCCAGATCGACTCTCTCTATAACCCCTTACGTAAATAAAACAAAGCTTGTTAAATTTATTTAATAATAATATTATAATTATTATAATGCTACTTTTATTCATAATACAATCATATAATGATAATAGCGGCATTATAAATATATAATATATAAGGCATAGAAAGATGTAAAAAAAAAAAGACAGAAAAAAAATTTGAAATGGCCCTGTTGGGAATCGATCTTAAGATCTCTGTCATACTAACACGGTGCATGAGCTTGCTGGGCTGTTGTGCTGACATACACTATATTGCCAAAAGTATTCGCTCACCCATCCAAGTAATCAGAATCAGGTGTTCCAATCACTTCCATGGCCACAGGTATATAAAATCAAGCACCTAGGCATGCAGACTGTTTTTACAAACATTTGTGAAAGAATGGGTCGCTCTCAGGAGCACAGTGAATTCCAGCGTGGAACTGTGATAGGATGCCACGTGTGCAACAAATCCAGCCGTGAAATTTCCTCGCTCCTAAATATTCCACAGTCAACTGTCAGCTGTATTATAAGAACGTGGAAGTGTTTGGGAATGACAGCAACTCAGCCACGAACTGGTAGGCCATGTAAACTGACGGAGCGGGGTCAGCGGATGCTGAGGCGCATAGTGAGAAGAGGTCGCCAACTTTCTGCAGAGTCAATCGCTACAGACCTCCAAACTTCATGTGGCCTTCAGATTAGCTCAAGAACAGTGCGCAGAGAGCTTCATGGAATGGGTTTCCATGGCCGAGCAGCTGTATCCAAGCCATACATCACCAAGTGCAATACAACGTGTCGGATGCAATGGTGTAAAGCACGCCGCCACTGGACTCTAGAGCAGTGGAGACGCATTCTCTGGAGTGAAGAATCGCGCTTCTCCATCTGGCAATCTGATGGACGAGTCTGGATTTGGCTGTTGCCAGGAGAACGGTACTCCTGTTTTTCAGGAGCTGGGCTTGGCCCCTTAGTTCCAGTGAAAGGAACTCTGAATGCTTCAGCATACCAAGACATTTTGGACAATTTCATGCTCCCCAACTTTGTGGGAACAGTTTGGAGCTGGCCCCTTCCTCTTCCAACATGACTGTGTGCACCAGTGCACAAAGCAAGGTACATAAAGACATGGATGACAGAGTCTGGTGTGGATGAACTTGACTGGCCTGCACAGACTCCTGACCTCAACCCGAAAGAACACCTTTGGGATGAATTAGAGTGGAGACTGAGAGCCAGGCCTTCTCGTCCAACATCAGTGTGTGACCTCACAAATGCACTTCTGGAAGAAGTGTCAAAAATTTTCATAAAATTGCCATCCTATTTGCTGCAGCTCTGCCTATGCTGGTTTGGAGCACTCCCAGCGCTGGCTAGCTGCAGATCTACTTTCTCTACCCTACTACACAAAGATACTCTTTATGTTGCAATTATACTCCGGTTTGGAGTCTTTCTGTCTCTTTCCTATTCTCTTCTCTCTTAAGTAGGTTAGAAGTGTGTGTGTGTACCCAGGAGCTTTCTGCAGTGTTATCTGCTTGCATATATGGACATTTAGTAGGCCATATTCCTTTTCATGCCAGACACATTGAGTCAATCCTTTGTGTTCACTGTGGTACCTAACCTGTTGTCAAAGGTTACTGAGACTTTTAATATTGTCATCCTGGTTGTCTTTTGCTTTATGCATGAATAAAAGTTTTTCTCTCAGCAGCACAGTATCCCTTTATATTTACTGGTATTTTATTGGTAGTAATCTATTTCACATTCTGAAATAGCTAATAAAAAAACGAAATCCCTATATATAAAAACGAAATCTCAAAAATCTCGAAAAAACAAAATCTCTATATATATATAAAAACGTTTGCAATCCTTCGCCGCAGGCGGGGGACGCAATGCGCATGCGCAAGCTTACTTACTCTCCTCCTGGATGGCCTCCCACCACCTAAAGATCAACATGTCAAAGACTGAACTCCTACTTATTCCTCCCTCCAATGCCTCCCCACCTCCTGACTTCTCTATCACGGTGGAGGGTGTCACCATCTCCCCATCAAACCAAGTTCGCTGTCTTGGAGTTACACTTGACTCTGCTCTTTCCTTCATCCCCCACATCAAGTCTCTTTCCTCCTCCTGCCGATACCAACTGCGTAATATTTCCCGAATTCGGCCATTTCTTACCGCTGTCACCACAAAACAACTCATGCACGCCCTGATAATCTCCCGACTCGACTATTGCAATAATCTCTTATCTGGCCTCCCTCTGTCCCGCCTCTCCCCCCTACAATCCATCCTGAACGCCTCCGCCAGGCTAATTCACCTCACCCGCCGCTCTGTCTCTGCCGCTCCCCTCTGCGAGTCCCTTCACTGGCTCCCCATCCACTGCAGAATTAAGTTCAAAATCCTTATCCTTACCTACAAAACCCTCACTAACTCAGCTCCCCACTACCTGTCCTCACTGATCACCAAATACACCCCGGCCCGCTCCCTAAGGTCAAACAGTGACCTGCGCCTAGCTTCTCCCCGCATCACCTCTTCCCATGATAGACTGCAGGATTTCTCACGCGCAGCCCCCACTCTCTGGAACGCTCTCCCTCGTACGGTCAGACTTTCCCCTAACTTCTCTTCCTTCAAACGCTCCCTTAAAACGTTCCTATTTAGGGAAGCCTACCACCCAACTCACTGACGCAACCATCAATCACTCTCACCTTACAGTCCTCTCCTCCTGTTTCCAACCCCAACCCTCCTAGATTGTGAGTTCCTACGGGAATAGGGCCCTCATCTCCTCCTGTACTGTTTGTCAAATGTTGTTCAATGTATTGTAACCCTGTCTATACTGTGCCTATTGTACAGCGCTGCGGAATATGCTGGCGCTTTATAAATAAAGAATAATAATAATAATAATAATACTTGCACATTGCGCATGCGCGTCAGGGAGAGCAACAGCCGGCTTGCGCGAGGGACAAAAAAAATCCGTTGGAGAGGACATACAGTGTCCCTCGCGGGTCACCCCAGCTCTGAGTCAACCTCGGTGGCTGATGCAGGGGAGGCTCTGGGCGCCAAATTTGGAGCATGGTGAAGAACTGCGGACGTGAGCACGGCGCTGGAACAAGGTAAGTATTTGCCTATGTGCAACTGGGCACCCCACCAGCACCAGACAGTTCACATAGATATATTGCCCCCAGCTCTCACCTCCTCTGCCAGGCCCCTCCGCTCTGAGTACCCGTCGGCCACCGACTGCTTTGCGCCCTACGAGCGGCAGCTGGCATGCAGATTGGCCGCGCACCTGGGAACCACCTGACCAGCGCAGCCACGTTCTCGCAAGATCCCGGAGTTCACGTGAACTTCACGATCTCACGAGATCGCGGCTTATGGATCCCAGACGAGCGGCCAACCTGCATGCCGGCGACCGCTCGTAGGCAGCAAAGCAGTTGGCGGCCGGTAATATTTTCTCGGGGGGGGGAAGAATTGCCCCGTTGCCCCCCTGATCCGCCCCTGACTGAAACGTTGCATTGCTCTAATAAATTAGGTCCTTTTCTACCATGATGGCATGACCGGCTTTCCGCTGTCCTATTTCTGACTTACACTATCTAATCACATGATGAGCACATGTTGTCATACGGTCTTTGAAAGGTTTGATCCAATATGTGCACAATAATAAAAAAGCCCTTTAAGTGAGCCCATTTTTTAATCAAATATGAAAATGACTGATGAATTCCATTAGCCAGATCCACTAGATTAAGACAGCTTCATTTTAAAAATCATCAAATGCATGAGCATTTAAAGAAAAAAAAATGTTCATAGAAATCAATTAAGTATTTTTTCCTTATTAATGATGAACAAAAATGTGTATTTTCCTTATGTTTTTTTCAAGGTGTGTTTTGATTGTGAATGATGTCTGGGCCATAGTGTAAGTTGCCAACTGCTACGGGATTTGGCACATTCTACAATAAATGTAATTTGGCTTTCATTCACTGTCCAATATTTGACAGTGTAAGAAACAAAATTGCTGCTGTGTATTTACTGCATTCACTCAGTTTGTTTGCTACTTCTCTACTTTAAATAATAGATGAGAAAAAACTCCACAAACTAATTTTAATTGGTAATTTAAAAATAACTTGACATAACCGAAAAAATTCTGTCTCAATTTAATTATTTTATACTATGCTCTCAATGTGCAGTAGTCATATTCTAACACTTTGCCTTATTTATTAACATTTTTATTTATTATTTATTTTTGGCTACTTGAACAAAAAAAACCTCCTAGGAAACCTGATGTCTCTAGAGAGCTGTGGAACGTGTGTGGCCTTGGAAACTTGGGAATTACTGCAATATTCTTGTTTCTCTTTTCTGTATGTGGCAGTTTACTTCAATGCTACAATTGAATTATGAGAACAAGAAAACCTCATATTCCCCATATATGCTGCATGAAGAGATCAGATTGATGTGATGAGTGAATAGATTGGTCAGCCAAAGTGCCTTTGAGATATTAAAGCGAAATATTAAATGCTGAATTATTTAGTTAAATTATGAATCAAGAGGTTTCAAGTACATTATTCCTAGTAGATTTCATAAAAGAAATTCCCGTAAGCTAATGAAAATGTGTGTAAAAATAATACTATTATTAAAAAATATTGCAAGCGTGGGAACATAATATGCATTGAAGAGCATGGAGAGGGCTCTTATTTGGCACTTAAGGGCATGGAGGATGATGATTTAGGGTATGAGGCACATGGCGAAGGATGATGTAGCGTATGATGCACATATTGAGGGTTGGTTTATGGTATTGGGCTCATAGAGAGGGATGCCAGTGTATGTGTGTAGAGCTGTCTAGACCCAATACCGCCAGCTGTGATGCTCACCACTGTTGGTCACGAATCGATCAGCAATGTTTTTCTTTCTGGAACTCATGAACTATCAACATGGGAGTAAAGCCAGAATGTGTAGTGGAAATCCTGGGTACAGAGGACAGATTAGGTATCTTTGTTGTTCTGAACTTCTTCAGATTTTCCATAAAACCATTGGCAGGACCCAGTGGTTTTATGGAAAATGAATTTCCATTACCCAACAAAGCAAATATGTACAAAGGTGTCCTGCTTTATTGTAGCTAAGCCCTTTTTCAAGCAGATGTCTCCCTCTGCTGGTCACAAAGTGATACTGCATGTACATTTTTAGCTTGTGCTTTTTTTTCCACAGTCTTGTCCGATGTGTTGAAAGTTTAGGACCCTGTTCTGGAGCCCACTAACAAGTGAATTTTGTTTGCAATAAACAAAATTCCTTTGCATTGCTCCAGAATCAGAACAGATCAGCAGGTGATTTTGATCTTTGTAGTGAAAGTGTCCCATTTTATAATAATTTTGTCTTAACAGTAGACTTGTAAAAGTCAGTACTAAGTGAAATTACACTGTAGCATTAAAGGGATCCTCTTGAGAAATTTAAAAAAGTGATATAAAAGAGGATAGAAAAATGTAGTCAAAGAAAACTCTCAAGACTAAAGATAAATTTAAATTTTTCTTGAACAATAAAGCTGAGGAATTCTCTGCCTGTTGAGGTGTTTGGGTCAGAGTCTGTGTAGACTTTTAAACAATGACTGGATGATTCCCTGTAAAAACATAATATTAAGGGTTCTGATATATAATATGTGGGTAAAAGCTGCTTGATCCAAGGAGAAATCTGACGCCATTCTGGGGTCAAGAAGGAATTTTTTCCCAGTATGTTGCATATTGGCGTGCGCTTCATACTGAGTTTTCTTCCTTCTTTTTGATCAACAGCAGTAGGTGATGTGTGAAAGGCTGAACTCGATGGACGCACGACTTGTTTTCAGCCTATGTAACTATGAGGTCAATTTTTTCTTGTTTTGTTTGTTTGCTTGTTTTTTGGGGGTGATGCAGTTACAAAACACATCTGGAACAATACCATGTGACAGCTAATAGAAAAGCTGTAAATGTTACAAATGTATGTAATCAGTGGAAACCTTTCCATCCAAGTGTGTTTTTTTAATTCTCTTTCACCCTTTGTAATAAATGGCCACAGTTTAATTACCAATTTAAAGTAATTCAATCAACTTTTTTATGTGAAACAATTATATATCTTATCTGTCCAACATCTTAATGAAGTTTTCCATCAGCTAACTAGCCGCTAAGAATGAAGGCAAATAAACAAAGATCCTCATTATTCTCAGAGAAATAAAAGGAAATTTAACTTGGCAAAAAAAATGTGCTGTTGCATTGTTTCTGTTTTTGAACAGCGCAATAATTTGACTTAACAGAAAAGGGGTTAAGTGTTTCGATAATGTTTAAACGATCTCCTAATTGTAACTGATGCCAAAGAATATAATGCAGAAAAAGTAATCTCGTTATCGAATTCTGTCTGCCTTAATTTTGTTTTGTTCTGCATCTGAAGGCTACTCATTTAACTGTTAATTGCATAAATCAATTGCCATTCACAGCTAGCTCCTACCAAAATTCAGTATGTTTGTCTGCATTGTGAACAGTATTTGAATCGAGGCATTTGATCAAACAATTACGTTTTAATTTAAACATAATTATTTATTTATTATGCGTACCATGTCGAAAAGATAGGGTTAAGATTATATTAACATTCAATCTGCAGTGCTTTTAAGATCAACAGACAATTTTATTGTTTTTGTGTGAAAGTATACATAGAAGTGTCATGTAGTCAGTGGATGCAGAGCACCACCTGTCACCACTGATGCGCCATCCTGTAGCTAAAGAGGCAGAGACTGAGAAAAGCTCGTCCTCAATCTCAGCCTCTCCCGTGTGTGCAACCTCTCAGGAAATGTATGGAGCGCAGGGTGTGCAGTCAGTGCAAACAGGGGAGGCAGAACGCTACCTGTCAAAAAACCCAAAGGCGGCACTTCACAATCTGAAATGAGGGGGGGGGTGGAGAAAACAAAAATGGTCTTCACTTATGTCCCCAAAAAGTATTGCACTGGCTCTACTCCACTGACCATGTCACTGACATTGCTTCCCTAGCGGTTTACCACCCCGCACACCCATCACAACTGATATTTTTGTTTAAAATATAATAATATCTAAAACATACTGGTCTATTTGCTAAAGTGGGATCTCAGGAGAATGACTGGAGAAGTGAAAATTCTAGGTCAAAATAGCCAAACTAGAAAAATTCTCTCATTTATCTCACTTTCAAAATCGGCTATTTGGTCTAGATTGTTCTCTTCTCCTGCCAAATCTCCTGAGTTTCACTTTTTAGTGAATAGACCTGATAATATATATATTTATACACAGGTCTAGTCAAAGAAAGGTGAAACTCAGGAGAATGACGCGAGAAGTGAAAATTCTAGGTCAAAATAGCCAAACCAGAAAAATTCTCCCATTTATCTCACTTTCCAAATCGGCTATTTGGTCTAGATTGTTCACTTCTCCTGCCAATTCTCCTGGTTTTCACCTTTCTCTGAATAACCCTGACAATCTTCTGGCATTAACCCACTCTCCTTTTGTGGTTTAATCGCTCGGCGCTGAGGTCCTTATAATTGGTGTATACAAAAAAGTTATGGAAGGATGCACTCTTCAATATTAGAGACCACGTCTTCAATATTAATGCAGTCACATTCCGTGCAAATACACCATTGTTTCAACTACCAAGTCCTCTTGGTGAGAGGCTACTTGTTAGTCAAAACATTGGTGGATTTGTACAGAATGTGGCTACAGTTATTATATAAATAAAACCCTCTCTGGTTCACTTTTAGATACATAACATATGAAGAGCTGTATGATGAACAGTCTTGCAATAATTCTGAATACATTATGATAAATAATCCTTAAGAGGTTGCGCTCTTTCCCTTATATTACCATTGCTGCACCAAAGAACCTGTTAGCTTCCAACGTAAATTAATAAAAGAGTTCCTTGTTAAACACTCTAAATTCTTTCTCATGTGAAAAAGGTTTATACTTTCACAGCTATATAGTCAAGACCTAAGATATAAAACAAAGCGGTTAAATGAATTGATCTGATCAGTATTGAAACTGCTGGCGACTAGGCAGTTTTAGGCTTGTATTTACAATCTGATAAAAAAAAATACGTATACTCGTCAACCCTCCCTTTACTAGTAGTTTGTGAGACTTTACTGTTATTTTTGTACAACAGAATCCGGTGAGGTTAAATTAAATTCTTGAAAGCTGTTAAATTCATTTATGGGTCCTGGGCATTATACGGCAATAAATAGGTTTTCGTGTTTCAACTGATAGAAAATATATTATGTACCAAATAAATATCTCCCCATAGACAACAGCAAAGTTGCAATTCTGTATTTATTATTACATTTACTTTGAGATATTTCTTAAGTGGTTTTATTTTCGAGTGTAATTTATTTTGCATTAAGAACACAAGGTACCAGATAATTGTATTACAAACAACTGAACAGTTTTAATAAGCAGACATTTGTCATGGGGTAAACCCGAATCTTTAAAGTGTATTGTGGAATTTAAAAATAATAATAATAATAATGTAGTAGTAACTTTGTACTAATTGGCATTATCATTCCATCAAAACAAAAAGTAAAGATAAAGAAATGCATATTCTGGAAGAGGTAATTGGTTGAAGAAAACATTCCCCAAATTGGCATTCTTAGCCTTTTTATACCAGTCTCCTCTCAATTGTTTAGCTTTCTATTTAACTTCTCCTACGGGGAGATATTATTTGGTAGGAACTAGTGGCTTATACAAAATCATTTCATATGACGGCTTAACAAGAAAAAAAAAGGAAAGATGTCATCTGCGCTCGTTTCTATATATTTCCATGTGCATCAAAACACTGTCAGAGGTTTTAGTTTGCTTAAATGGCCACTCAAGCGTAAGCTCACTCAGGCCAACAAGACACCTCTTTGTAGAGTGAGTCCTATCCAATGTACCAAGAGCTGCTCTTCTGATCAGCTACATGCTCTCCTGCTGCTTTTCAGCTATGGAGAGGCAGAAAAATGGCGTTTTTTATTTATACACGCACCAAGCACTTCCCATTTGCGGTTGAAAACAAAAACATGGAAAAAGGAACAGCAGCAAAAATTACCAACTGGTGTTACAGCATAATATACATACAGAATTTTTTTTATCCCTTAACTCTATCACAAGGACACAAACATACAAACCTACAGGGCTGCCGTCAGAATACTTGGGGCCCCTTATTAAACCATTACTTCGCGCTCACCTTCCATCAGCTTCCCATTTCATTAAACTCTTCCCCTCCAGTAAGGTAATAAAATGTGTTCCCTTATTTTTAGTTTTGGTCTGCATCTCATCCTGGTGCAGACCATACTGAATGCTCCCTCAGTGATAAGTCAGAACGCTATTACCGACCCCTGATACCTCAGACCACCGGGAAATTTGGTGATATTTGGGTGGTCCATTCGTGGGTGGCATGGGGTTTCCTTATGTCTGCAGCACTTAGACAAACTGCAAAGGTTTTGGCCTGGGCCTCCTAGAGCAACTGGGCCCCTGAGTATATCATGGGCTGTCATCCTCCGATGGCTGCCCTGCAAACCAATGTATAAAATCCTTGTTTAAAAAAAAAAAAAAAAAAACTACTGTGCAGAAGCTTATCCGGCATCGTGGGAGTTGTGGATCTCAATATGCAGAGCCTGGGTTGGTGAATAGGAGCAGGATAAGGTACACATGAAAGAAGCAACAGCATGCTCAAATACATAGAAGTAGTCAAGGAATTGTGTTCAATGAAAAGAAGCCAAAGGTCAACCAGGGAATTTGTCTAATAGTTCTTATATCGCTATAAATACAGGACACTACACTAGAGCGTCTGTATCACTGATGGATCCAAGGAGGTGGCACAGGGGCACCATCAGTCACGCATTTTTTTATACTGTGTATCCCCCCCCTCTAACACATTTTATATGGACTCCGTTCATAAGTACAGTATGTTCAAACATACATTCAAATACATACATACACTTGCATCACTGACAATCTCACACATTAGTGTTTACGTCCGGCATGGGATAGTCTGTTGGAATATTACTATGGTTATTACTCTTTAAAATTTATTTTTCTTATGCTGATTATTATCAGGGTTATTCAGAGAGAGCCAAAGTGGTTCCAAAATTGCACTGAACAGTGAATTTCCCGGTACGGTGCAATTTCCAAGCCATTCAGCTATTCAAAAAGCAGGCAGTTCCAAAATGTTGGCGAATTGCCAGCGAAATATGGTGTGGTTCGACAGCAGTGAAATCCCCATAGAGAAACAATTCAGAAAACATCGAACAGCACCGAAATGTCAATGACATGCTCTGATTTTCAGTGGTTTCAGGTTTAATCAGGCGAATCCCATGATTCAATCCCGAATCCCCAGTTTCAATGTTAAAAATATTCCCTGCTTTTATTGAACATTTATTAAACCGTTTATTCTTTTAATTTGCAGCAAAAAGTCCCATTATTTATTTTTTAGGATATTTTAGGCAATTTTTCAAGATTTTTTGGGGGCAATTTTTTTTTTAAAAAGGTGTTTTTCTTTCTGTAACAGACCTTTTTATTATTATTATTCATAGGACCTTTTATATTAATTCCAGACATTTTCGTGCAGTAGTTTTTTTGGAAACTGCTTTCATAAGTTGAGGGGTTTTTTTTTTACCCTACCTATTCGCGGATTGTCGGCTTTTTCCGGCGACTGGTCGGCGCTCTGTTCGGCGGATCATCGGCTGTTTTCGGATACATTTGGCGGTTTTGCGGGGGATTGTTAGGTGCATTCGTTTTTTTTTTAGCAGGTTTATTGGATCACTCCAATTTTTTTTTCAGCTGTTTTGCAGCGATTTTTCTGGTCGAATTGGCTTGTTTATCATTGCACTTCGGGGACCCTGCAGTGAATGCTGAGTTCACTGCAGGGTCAGGGAATTTGACTCCCCAAAGTGTGGGGAACGAAAGAGCACCTTTATTCCACTCTTTGAATAACCCTGTATGTGAAACACAGAATGTAATATGGGGAGCATGCATTAAAGTCACTTACCCTACCGATAACACTTACACATCCAGAAGTTAACATTAGGGTTATCTATGGAATAGTGCTGTGTGTGTGTGTGTGTGTCTGTATGAGAAGGGGGGCTAGCAGTGTGTGCTTGGGTCTGTATGGGGAGAGGGGCTAGCAGTGTGTGTTTGTGTCTATATGGGGATGGGTGCTGCCAGTGCCAGTGTGTCTGTATGGGGGGGGGTAGTTGTATGGGGGCAGTATGTGAGTTTCAGTGTATTCTCTCATACACTTAACACACAGCACATTACTGTAAGTTCTATTGCTATGAAGATCTGTGATACACGCATACACATTGTACATTACTGTGAGTCTTAATGCTATGGAGCACTGCGATTGGTCATACACACACCACATATTGCTGTAAGTTATATTACTATGGAGCTCTGTGATACATTCATACACACCTTACATTACCATGAGTTTTATTGCTGTGGAAATCTGTGATATATTCATACACGCTGCACATTACCATGCGTTTTATTGCTATGAAGCTCTGTGATACATACATACACACTGCACATTACTGCGAATTTAATGCCGTGGAACTCTGTGATTGTTATTATGCATCTCTATGAGGAGATACAGATTAGCTTGGCATGAATAAGGGAGGGGGCGGAAAAATACATCTTCACTTGCGTACACAAAAATCCTTGCACGGTCGTGCACATAAGCTCGCTCTGTAAATGTCCTGATTTTGAGGTTTTTACACACCTTATGCAGTATTTAACAGGTTCCCTCTGCTGTTCAAATTCTGGTACTGCTGCATATGTCTGTGAGACACTGCAGACAAAGTTACTGCTCGTTTCAGACCCTGATTGCAGTTCTTGGAGTGCATCATCTGTTAAGTACGATGTACTGCAACATTTGGGACATGTTCTGGTGACTGTTTGCAAATAAATTTTGTTCACAAAAAACAAAAAATGTTGTATTACTTTACAATATGGCCAGATCAAGTTAACTCGATGTCCGGCTCATTATATGGTTTATGGTATGATAAAGCACTATCCATCCATTCTCAATATGTGCTGTCCTATCAGTATTTTATAAAAAAAATGTGAAAGTATTGCAGCTAAAATATCTATTCATAAATGTATCAAATAAGACAAAAATGTAATGATTTAACAACAGGTACCAGTGTCTAAAACAGAATTTAGAGATGTACTTTGTGTTTCCTTCTTTTTCTCTAAAGCACCTAATTATCATTTTTCTAATACAACTGGTAATAAAGTTCATTGGTTAGAAATGAATTACTCAAGAGGAAACAATTTTTATTCTCACACCTCTTCTGTTTGTTTATGTCATTATAATTTGCAACAGATGAGGTTTACTGGGGAATATCAAATCAGATGTTCAGTGAGACACGTTTGCTAAAATAAACCTTGATACCAGCCTTTCACTACATGTTCATAGAATTAATTTAAGTATCTGCTATCATACAATCCATGTGTTGTACTTAACACTCAGTAATCATAAGTAGCTGTTTCAATTTATCATTCTACTATTGTTGCTAGGGTTTGAAAATAAGTTTTAGATACATATTCCATGCAGTATTTGTCACATTCATTATATCTTGTTTTTCTTCACACATTCTAAAAGCAATTATCCAGAAGTCGTATATACATCCTGCACAATGTATCAATATGGCATTTTGCCTTGATTGAATTCAGATTTTTACATCATACATAATTTGTGAGCTGTGCCATTTTTTTTTTTTTTTTTTTTAGAAAGTGATCAAATGCAAATGGTAATATTTTAATACATTCTTTGGGTACTATTCCCTAGTGAACACTAACGTTAGCATTTGGATGTGTAAGCAATATCACCATGATAAATGACTTTAACGCATGCCCTCCCATATTACTTTTCTTACACTAAACCCGTATGAAATCACTTAGCGCATCAGTTTTTGAGCTAGCTTCCCTGAGCTTACTGTACTTTGCGCATCGTATACTTAACATGGGGAGCGCAATCATTAATTAGCGTTTCAGTAAGTAAGGTATTACAAAGTGCTAGTGCGAATCTCGGCAGGGACGCGCAAGGCAAAATTCTAGCTACCCCTAAAAGCTGGTGCTAAATGATTCCGCATTTGTAAAATCATTTAACACTCCCTATACACCCCCACCAAATAATCCCAAACTCATCTCTCAACCCGAGGCAAGAGCAGTGGCCCGATCCGCCACTTCTTGTCACCAGGAACAAATAGCTCCATGTCTCTCCACAATCACTCCTGGCGCTGCGTGATTTCACGAGAGAAGGATCGCAGGCTCCAGCCCGGAAGTGCAACCCTCCATGCAGGGCTGCCCAAGATACTGTGCTGCCTGGAGCAATGGATGAAATGCTGCCCCCCCCAAAAAAACATGTGATATGTATGAACGTATCACAGTGCTCCACAGCAATAAAACTCACAGTAATGTGCAGTGAGTAAGAGTGTATTATTATTATTATTATTATTATTCTTTATTTATAAAGCGCCAGCATATTCCGCAGCGCTGTACAATAAGCACAGTATAGACAGGGTTACAATACATTGAACAACATTTGACAAACAGTACAGGAGGAGATGAGGGCCCTATTCCCGTAGGAACTCACAATCTGGGAGGGTTGGGGTTGGAAACAGGAGGAGAGGACTGTAAGGTGAGAGTGATTGATGGTTGCGTCAGTGAGTTGGGTGGTAGGCTTCCCTAAATAGGAATGTTTTCAGGGAGCGTTTGAAGGAAGAGAAGTTAGGGGAAAGTCTGACAGTACGAGGGAGAGCGTTCCAGAGAGTGGGGGCTGCGCGTGAGAAATCCTGCAGTCTATCATGGGAAGAGGTGATGCGGGGAGAAGCTAGGCGCAGGTCACTGTTTGACCTTAGGGAGCGGGCTGGGGTGTATTTGGTGATTAGTGAGGACAGGTAGTGGGGAGCTGAGTTAGTGAGGGTTTTGTAGGTAAGGATAAGGATTTTGAACTTAATTCTGCAGTGGATGGGGAGCCAGTGAAGGGACTCGCAGAGGGGAGCGGCAGAGACAGAGCGGCGGGTGAGGTGAATTAGCCTGGCGGAGGCGTTCAGGATGGATTGTAGGGGGGAGAGGTGGGACAGAGGGAGGCCAGATAAGAGATTATTGCAATAGTCGAGTCGGGAGATTACCAGGGCGTGTATGAGTTGTTTTGTGGCGACAGCGGTAAGAAATGGCCGAATTCTGTAAATATTACGCAGTTGATATCGGCAGGAGGAGGAAAGAGACTTGATGTGGGGGATGAAGGAAAGAGCAGAGTCAAGTGTAACTCCAAGACAGCGAACTTGGTTTGATGGGGAGATGGTGATACCCTCCACCGTGATCGAGAAGTCAGGAGGTGGGGCGGCATTAGAGGGAGGAATAAGTAGGAGCTCAGTCTTTGACATGTTGATCTTTAGGTGGTGGGAGGCCATCCAGGAGGAGATGCCAGATAAACAGTCACTGACTTTGGAAAGGACAGGGGGAGAGAGATCAGGGGTAGAGAGGTAGATCTGAGTGTCATCAGCGTAGAGGTGGTAATTAAAGCCAAAGCTGTTGATGATTTTGCCCAGGGAGGAGGTGTAGATGGAAAAGAGCAGAGGACCAAGGACAGAGCCTTGAGGTACACCAACAGATAGAGGCAATGAGGAGGAGGAGTTACCAGCAAAGGACACACAGAAGGACCTGTTGGATAAATAGGAGTCAATCCAAGCAAGTGCAGTGTCACCGAGACCCAGAGAGTTGAGGGTCTGTAGAAGGAGGGGGTGGTCAACAGTGTCAAAAGCAGCCGAGAGGTCAAGCAGGATGAGAATAGAATAGTGGCCGTGTTTTTTAGCAGTTAGGAGGTCGTTGGTGACTTTGGTGAGGGCAGTTTCAGTTGAGTGTAGGGGACGGAAGCCAGATTGCAGGGGGTCAAGTAGTGAATTGGAGGACAGGAAGAGGGAGAGGCGGTTGAAGACTAGTTTTTCTAAGAGCTTAGAGGTAAAGGGAAGCAGGGATACAGGACGGTAGTTGGATGGAGAGTTGGGATCTAGGGATGGTTTCTTTAGTAAAGGGGTAACTAGCGCGTGTTTGAAGGCGGATGGAAAGGAGCCAGTGGAGAGAGATAGGTTGAAGATGTGTGTGAGAGCAGGGGTGAGGGAGGAGGAGAGGGGAGGAATTAGATGTGAGGGAATGGGGTCGAGCGGGCACGTGGTGAGATGTGAGGAGGACAATAAGGAATTGACTTCCTCCTCAGTGGTTGGGAGGAAGCGGCAGAGGGTGGCAGATGGGACCTGTGGGAGTGGAGGTGGCAGATAACTATCTTGTGTTGGGATGTTGCTTCTGATAGTTAAAGTTTTACTGAGGAAGTAGTCTGCCAGCTCTTGAGCGCTGAAGGCAGCTGAGGGGGGAGGTGCAGGTGGGTAGAGGAGGGTGTTGAAGGTGGACCAGAGCCGTTTAGGGTTGGAGGACAGCGTAGATATAAGAGATGAGAAGAAGGATTGTTTGGCCAAGTGGAGGGCAGAGGTGTATGACCGGAGAATAAACTTGAAGTGAACAAAATCAGCTTCAGAGCGGGATTTCCTCCAGGCACGCTCTGCGGTGCGGGAGCATCTTTGCAGGTAGCGAGTCTGGAGGGTGTGCCAGGGCTGAAGCTGGCGGCGTGGGGCCTTACAGAGTCGAAGAGGAGCAAGAGTGTCTAGAGCAGAGATAAGCGTAGTGTTGTAGTGATTAGTGGCAGCATCAGGGCAGGTAAAGGATGAGGTATGAGGGAGGTGGTGAAGTAGGTTGGAGAATTGATGGGGGTCCACAGCCTGTAGATTTCTGCGAGTGTGTGTGCGGGGTGGGGGAGCAGGGTGTTTAGGAAGTCCAGATAGGTTGAAAGAGAGAAGGTGGTGGTCAGAGATGGGGAAAGGGCGACAGTTGAACTCAGAAATGGAGCAGAGGTTGGAAAAGACAAGGTCAATAGCGTGACCATCGCGGTGGGTAGGGAGGAGGGAGGATTGTGTGAGTCCAAGGGAGGACGTGAGTGAAAGAAGTTTGGAGGCAGCAGGGGCGGAAGGATCGTCAATGGGAATGTTGAAGTCCCCGAGAACTAGGCATGGAAGATTAGAAGACAGAAAGTGAGAGAGCCAGGTAGCAAAGTGGTCAAAGAACTGGGAGGTTGGTCCCGGTGGGCGGTAGATGACTGCCACCCTGAGGCCAGAGGAGAGAACAGGCGGATGCAGTGTGTCTCGAAGGAGGAGAAGGAGAGGGATGGGGGTGGAGGGAGATGCTGGTAGGTGCAGGTGGGAGAGAGCAGGATTCCGACCCCGCCACCATTTCTCTCACCCGGTCTGGGGGTATGACTCAAGTGTAGACCGCCATGTGAGAGAGCAGCAGTGGAGGCCGTGTCAGAGGGAGTTAACCAGGTTTCAGTTAAAGCTAGGAGGTTGAAGGAGTTTGAAAGGAAGAGGTCATGGATTGCTGTGAGTTTGTTGCACACAGAGCGAGCGTTCCAGAGGGCGCAGGAGAAAGAGGACAGGCGCTGAGGGATTATGGGGATGAGGTTGCTGGGCTTGCAGGGAGGTGATTTATGTGCGATGGAGATAGGATGAGAGGGAAGTATTGGATGTGTTGTGGGGCCAGGGTTAGGGGATATGTCACCTGAAGAGAGTAGCAGCAGGAGGGTGAGAAAGAGAAGGTGGGAATGGGATTTGTGGGAGTGATTGGCAGCGCGAGAGTTAGAGGGAGACCATGTTCTGAGGAAACAAAGGAGCTCATGCGAGGCCATCATGTGGGACGAGAGGAGGGAGGGAGAGATGCAGATAGTGTAGGGGTCGGTGGTAGAGGGGCAGGAGTTCCATTTAAGGAGAAAAGTAGAAGTAAAGAGTAGAAGCGTCAGAGAAAGCATGATATAGACGTGCGTTTACCCAGAGTAAAAGTGGGCCTTGCAGTTCCTTCCTCCAGTCCCGCAACTCCAGGAAACAACTCTGGCTGTCCACTTAAAAATGCCACTTGCAAATGCCACTCAGAGCCTGGCTCAAAGAGCCTGGGATAGTAGTGATATAGGGCGGGCTGATTGCATTCAGGCAGTTAGAAGGTAAACAGCTGAAGCTGGATGGGCTGTGTCAATAGGTGTAGGAGATTCACATGCTAATTAGCAAAGCAAATGAGGAGAAAAACAAAAATAAATATAAATAAAAAATAGAAAATACCAATATGCAGGCGATCAGATGAGATGTGGGTGTCTGAATAATGGGTGATAATGTCTTACCAGCAAAAGTATGCAGGCGATCAGATGAGATGTGGGTGACTGTGGATGATGGGTGATAATGTCCTACCAGCAAAAGTATGCAGGCGATCACAGAGCTGCACAGCAATAAGTCTCACAGTAATGTACAGTACATATTAGCGTTTTACAGAATACACTGCAATAAAACTCACAGTAATGTGTGATGTGTATGAGTGTATCACTGAGCTCTACAACAATAAAACTCACAGTAATTTATGGTGCCTTTTAACCTGTCACAGAATCCACTGTAATCAAACTCACAGTAATGCAGAGCATGTACTACACTGCCGCTGGACTTGAACGCCAGCAATCTCTGATGACCTGTCAGCTGACCGCCGACTCTCTGACACAGTTAGTTAGCGCCGGTGGCCTGCCTCCATGAGACCCAGCGGCGCTGATAAAAAAATATTGCAGGGCTTGGCTTCAAAATTTGCCACACACCCCCCCCCCCCAGAATTTGCCGCTTGGAGCGGTTGCGTTGGTGTTATTCTTAATAATATTAAATTACGTATTATTGTGTAGCTAGTTAAGATTCCTGGTGTTCTAGTTTTTACCATGAAAATGAATATGATCCTTTTAAAATGAGAATGAGCACAATTTTTTTCAACAATCAGTTAACAAGTTGGAAAATGTTATTTAAATGTTTAAAGTTCTGTGCCAGTTGTAGGAGAAATGTTATTTGCCTTCTGAACTTCTGTTGAGGTAAAAAAAAAAATCACTGGATGGAAAAGTGGCACAGAAACCTGTCAGCAAAAGGGCTGAAGCCAGAGATTTAAATAACATTCTATAATGACATGTTCAAAATGAATTGTTTCTGCACTCTTTTCCTTTTACTATTCAAACAGTAACAGCTTTACCTCAAACAGCCTTCTCTCAAACTTAAAAACCAAGAACGAATAATGGCATCAGTGAGGTAAACTTTGGTGACTTCCCCGTCAGGGGGCCAGATTATAAAGCTGGTGCTAATTTAACCAGAGCTGTTGTAAACTTACCAGAGCCATTATACGGCACCATTACACTCTTCACGCTAAAACGGGGATGCTAGGGAGAAAAACCTGTGCCTGCAGGTTTTTTCCTTTGCGCCCCCATTTTAGCATGATATTACGATGCAGGCGCTAGAAAAGCTGCCTGCATCGTAATCTGGCGCTAAACCGCGGTATGCGTGCGGCAGCACTAAGCACCACCGCGAGCATCTTCTCCATATTATAAAGCACCAAGTTTGTAAAATGGCCCAGGGTCTATAATAATAGATTACATCATTGGAACTATTAAAGTGAAAACTAAAGGGGTTACTCAAAGAACACCAAATTTACTAGGGTTGCACCGATACCGATACTAGTATCGGTATCGGGGCCGATACTGGGTACTGCAGGAGTACTTGGTACTCGTGCAGTACCCCCGATATTTTTTCCGATACCGGAAGCCGGCATTGAGCCGGCTTCCGGCATCCGAGGGGCTGCGGCGGCTGTCCGAATGCTCTATCGGCATTCGGACAGCCGGCCCCGCACTCTCCGCAATACATACCTTCCTGGGCGCCGCCGGGGAATGTCTCCACGCGCGCGCTCGTTGGAAGGACCCCAGCCGCGACCACGTGATCCCGGCTGGGGTCCTTCCAACGAGCGCGCGCGCGGAGACATTCCCGGCGGCGCCCAGGAAGGTAAGTATTAAACACACTGAGCAGCTGCAGGGCCTGTCTGAATGCAGATAGAGCATTCAGACAGGCCCTGCAGCTGCTCTCCGCGACGATACTTACCTTCCTGGGCGCCGCCGGAAAGTTTCCCCGCGCGCGCTCGTTGGAAGGCCCCCAGCCGGGATCACGTGGTCGCGGCTGGGGTCCTTCCAACGAGCGCGCGCGCGGAGACATTCTCGGCGGCGCCCTGGAAGGTAAGTATCGTTGGGGGGGCGGTCCATGAGCTGGGGGGCATATCCATGAGCTGGAGGCAATATCCATGATGGGGCATATCCATGATGGGGCATATCCATGAGCTGGAGGCAATATCCATGAGCTGGAGGCAATATCCATGATGGGGCATATCCATGAGCTGGAGGCAATATCCATGAGGGGGCATATCCATGACCTGGAGGCAATATCCATGATGGGGCATATCCATGAGCTGGAGGCAATATCCATGAGGGGGCATATCCATGACCTGGAGGCAATATCCATGATGGGGCATATCCATGACCTGGAGGCAATATCCATGAGGGGGCATATCCATGACCTGGAGGCAATATCCATGATGGGGCATATCCATGAGCTGGAGGCAATATCCATGAGGGGGCATATCCATGAGCTGGAGGCAATATCCATGATGGGGCATATCCATGAGCTGGAGGCAATATCCATGAGGGGGCATATCCATGAGCTGGAGGCAATATCCATGAGGGGGCATATCCATGACCTGGAGGCAATATCCATGATGGGGCATATCCATGAGCTGGAGGCAATATCCATGAGGGGGCATATCCATGAGCTGGAGGCAATATCCATGAGGGGGCATATCCATGAGCTGGAGGCAATATCCATGAGGGGGCATATCCATGAGCTGGGGCATATCCATGTCGGGGCATATCCATGTGGGGGCATATCCATGAGCTGGAGGCAATATCCATGAGGGGGCATATCCATGTCGGGGCATATCCATGTGGGGGCATATCCATGAGCTGGAGGCAATATCCATGTGGGGGCATATCCATGAGCTGGGGGGGCATACTCATGTGTGAGCTGTGGGGCATAATAACCCATGTGTGTGCTGGGGCATTATCCATGTGCTGGGGCAAATCCATGAGTGAGCTGGGGCAAATCCATGAGTGAGCTGGGGCAAATCCATGAGTGAGCTGGGGCAAATCCATGTGTGAGCTGGGGCAAATCCATGAGCTGGGGCAGTATGAATATATATATATATCGGGGGATATACATGTGAGCGGGGGGCATTTTTATATGGTCTGTTCTTATTGGAAAGCGGTCACATGACATTAAATAAAAGTATCGGTACTTGGTATCGGTGAGTACTTTTAAAAAGTATCGGTACTCATACTCGGTCTTAAAAAAGTGGTATCGGTGCATCCCTAAAATTTACCATGACATTGCACCGAACTGTGAATTTCCCCCTATGGTGCAATTTCATGGCCACTTCGGCTATTCAAAAAGCAGGAAATTCATCACATATTGGCAAATTGCCAGAGAAATAAGGTGACCGTCGGCAGCAGTGAAATCCCCATAGAGAAGTAATGCTTAATCTATTCATAGAACACCGAACAGCAGAGAAATGTCAGTGAAATGCCCTGATTTTCGATGGATTCGTTCGACAGGTTTAAACAGGCGAATCCCATAGGTTTCAGTATTAAAAAAATTCCCTGTTTTTCTTAAATATTTATTCAACCGTTTATTCTTTTCGTACAAGACATACAGCAACCCCAACTATAATTTTGGCTTTAGTTGCCCCTCGTCAGGTAGGTGTAGCTGGTACCATTCTAGACACAGTAAGAAAAGGGTCCATGACTGTATTACCCTCAAGCATTGTGCACAATAAGAACAGATTTCTGAGAACAGACAATGTCAGACGTGGCCTGCTCTTCAGTGTGCTTCCATTCAGGTCTTATTATAGATTTTTACCTCATTGGGACCGTTACAGAGGCTAATACCCTGTGCAAATCAGCCTGGATCCAAACAAATAGCAGCCAGAATGTTGTCAAAGGAGAATCCTATGCATCAGCTTCAGCAATATAGACAATCATTGTCCAAAACTGTGTAGCAGGCAACCCTCTAGACATCATGTGTAAAGAGTCCATGTCTAGATTCCCCTCCAGACAGAAAATAAAATCAGATTTTTGAGGATAGGCTATGACAGAAGTGGCCTATTCTTTGGTGTCATAATATTCTAGCTCATGTATGCCATTGAAGAGTAAAATATTAAATGCAAATGACGTTGACCTAGAATCACTTGTTGAAAAATGCGGCACAGATACTATCCAGACCTGAAATTCCAAGGCATTTTTCTCTGCACAACAGACACAAGAATTTGTAATATTATAAAATTATATATAGTAGTTTTATTGGACTCAGCAGATTCAAAATATATCATTACTATGCGTATATATCATGTCTTGTCAGAATGCTATATCAAAACATAAAAAGTGTAAATGTACATTGGGATTTCAATCATTTGCACCCTGTAAAATTATTTCCCCACATTTTATCAGCCAAAAAACCCCAGTACTCTAAGGTCATTTTGCTAGTAATTTTGCCCAACCCTCCTTTCTGACATCTTTGGGCCCATGCGCAATCAAGTCAGTAGTTGAATGCTGTGGGAGATCGGCCGAATCGACCTTGATCCCTCAGTTCCCTTTGGAAACACAATGACGTGTTGGACATCCTGCTCTTACAAGAGAGACAAGCGAGGATGTCCCCCACATGTCAGCTGTAGCGAAGAGGTTAAAATAAACAGGCAAAAAAATTACTTACCATTGGGACCAGGGTGCTCAGGTAATTCCGCAAGCTCATCACACAGTCATATTTGTTTCCATGCAATCCTATGGACTACAGGCAATGATGCCAGCGGCGATGTGCTGTGGCAATGCTGGTGCCAGTTAGAGGTTCCCTGATATGAGTCAAGCAGATAATGCATCATCGTTTTGTAATTGAGTTAGTATTAGGGACTTGCTAAGGGTTGTGAGTTTGTGCAGATATTTCCCTGTAGAAGCTCCCTGTTACTGGCTAGGTGGGAATCGGGTCCTTTGAGTATTATCTTTCAGCACTGCTTTCCCCAACTGTGATTAGATTACCACTTTCATTTCTTATATATTGAACACATAAAATACTTGTTTTTGGGAATTTTATTGACGTACATAATGGCAGTATACAATATAGCACAGTTTTTATGTCGTTTAGTAATACCTTTTGATTGTTAACGCTGGTTGAAACGAAAGTTCTCAGAATTCTAAGGTATGAGTAGATTTTACATTTCAATTATCATGCTGATTTTTTTCATTGTGTGCTGAATTATATGGCCAGGTACCATTTAATTCAACATATGTATTATATTTTCTTCACATTCATTATAACTTTCACATGTGAGCGAATAAGCTATGCATCTAATACAGTGATTTCAGAGGCTATCTGACCTTATATTGTGTTATATGACCCACATATGTTTTGAATTCAGGTTCAGCTCACAGTAGAAATACAGCTTCGATTCTTCTATTCCATTACTACAATTGATTTTTCATACATATTTTCAGTAACCTGATTTTACCTGAAGTGTCCTTTATTATATTTTAGAATATTTCAGTTGTATAGCTATAATAGATTTGAATTGGAGGTTTACAAGCCTATAATCTTTCAGCAAAACCTAGAATACAGTAGAGATAAATATATGCAACTTGAACAAATGTAAATGACTGTTATTATTTTGAATAGCAGAATGTCTGCTGGTTTTCCACTTGTGCCATGTAGAAAGAGCCTTTAAATAAAATAAAATAATTAAAAAAAGGAGAACCAAAGCTGTTTAGATGAAATCACAGATAGCTGACTATTACAATAATTAATCTTTACAGTTAGACTTCCTATCAGTTGTTCCGTAAAAAACAAATTGTTTATATAACCCCTTCTCTACATTGATTGAGTTAACTCGCCCTTCAAAAGCACAAGCCTGTGGGGAGATCAAGTTAACTCGTTCTTGCTTTATTGTGGATGTATGCAAAAAGCTTTTGCTTTTATAGTGCAGGGAATGCAGTATCTACAGTGTCTCCTACAGGAGACTTGTAGCAGTACCTGGATTTATTTATTTATAAAATATTTTACCAAGAAGGATACATTGAGATTTCTGTAGTTTTCAATTATGTCCTGGGTTCAAAAACATTGAATTGTTACAGAAATACAAAGTAATAAAATGCCAGATATTAAAAAAAAACAAATATACAGAATAACAGAAAATAAATATGTAATAAATATGGTCACTATGTTACATGTTTACAGGTGCATTCTGTATTGAGGTATGTTAATAGGGAGCTCTTAAGTGACTTTAGACTGGGGGAAGATTTGATGACGTCTGGGAGGTTATTCCAGATTTGCGGTGCTCTGTAGGAAAATGAGGATCGAGACACTTTCTTTTTGTATTGCGGTATTGCAAGTAAGGTGCTGGTCCTGGATCAGAGGTTATAGGATGAGGGAACTGCCGGGGGAAGCAGTCTATTCAATTAGGGTGGCAGCTCCACCTAAAAGCTCTTAACCAGGTTGGAAACGTGAAGGATGCGTCTAGATTCCAGCGATGGCCAGTTTAGTTCTTTTAACATGTCACAATGGTGGGTCATGTAGCTACACTGTAGCACAAAGCGGCAGAATGAGTTACACAATGTAGTAAGTTTATGAAGGTGTGTTTGCAGGGCGCTGCATACACTACAACTCCGTATACAATAGCCGACATAAGCATTTGTTGTACAATCTGCTTTCTTATCGCGGGGCTCAGGCAGGATTTGTTTCTGTACAGGGCACCTAGTTTGGGGTAAAGTTTAGATGAGGTTTTTGGGTTTTGGTAAATTGACCAGCAGAGGAAGCCCTCTGCATGTTAAAACCACTTCTATGCGGAGGACGCGCTGAGCGCGTCCTCCGCATGGCTGCTGGTGTGCGGAGGACGCGCTGAGCGCGTCCTCCCTTTGGGGTCAGCGTTCGGCCAGGTTCCGGCCGATCGCTGGCCCCCCCGGTGCGGGCTGACATCCTCGATGTCAGCCCAGCATCCGGAACCGCCGCCGATGAAATTAGGTGTCATCGCGGCAGCGCGATGACACCTAATTCAGGCGCCCCCCCGCATGTGCGGAGGAGGCGCCTGAAAGGGAGGGGGGGAGGTCCTTCGGACCTCTCTCCCTCCTGATCGGCGGCGTTGCGGGGGTTAACCCAGGCACCATTTGGAAGGGCACAGCCTGCCCTTCCAAATGGTGCCTGGCATTAACCCCTGGGGAGCTGGATCGCGAATCGGCGCTGAAAAGCGCCGGTTCGTGATCCTTTCCCGGAGCTGGCCGACATCTTGGATGTCGGCCAAGCCTCCGGGAACTCCCCCTGAGGACTGGCGTCATCGTGCATAGCACGATGACGCCAGTCCTAGAGTTAACCCCTAACTGCCACCAACGGTGGAGATAGGGAGTTCATTGGAACTCCCTATCTCCCGATCCGTGGCAGCTAGGGGTTAAAGTTTGGTATGGTTGGATCGGCCAGAGCATGGCCGTTCCAACGATACCAAACACTACTGTGAAAAAAGTTTTTTAAAAAAAATAAAAATTAAAAATAAAAATATATTTAAAAAAAAATTATAAAAAAAAAATAAACATTTTGAGACCCCATCTCTAATTTTTTTAGCAAGCGCACCCCATACAAAATATAACCGCAATTGCTCGCATGTTAAAATGTGAAAAAAACACTTTACACGTTGTAAATTATTGAAAATACATATTTTATTGCATTTTTTGTTATAATATACAGACATGACATAACGTATACATATAATAATGACATATTATGAATCTACCGAGTCTGACGGAAAGAACGATATATAATATGTCTGGGTCATATACTAAAATAAGCCTTCAAAACACGTTTAAACATGATGCGCAAAACTGGTAAAAATGACCTCAGCACAGAGGTGTGAAAAGCCTCAGCAGCGAAAGGGTTAAATACTGTATATAATCTGCAAAAGTACTGTAATAATATTAATTTGCATTCAGATTGTCTAAGCAGGTGTGTGAATAGGTATTTTGTGTGTATATTATTTAAGGGGTCATTTAATTTGGTTTTCCATAAAACCAAACAGTTCCTACAAGTGGTTTTATTTGAAAAAAAATCACATAGTAAGGCAGGGGTTAAATATAGGTGATGTTGATGTACAGTAATTATACATGTTCAAATACAACCAAATATATACAGAAATACTGTTGTCATTACACACATCTGGACATCATATGAGACTATTAAGGTTATACTGTACATAGAAAAACATATGATAACATGCTATGTATTTAAATGGCAACATTACATCCACTCTACACATTAGAAACCGCAATATGTGTTGATGGAAGCAGATAAGGTAAATAAACTTACAGCTATTGCTCTTCAGGATGCTCAAAGACAAGGTTAATGGAGATTGTCCATTCAGGACTGTTCATCTGCTCACATTACAGCCATGAGGTAACACACTTCCTGGATTTCTAAGAGCTGTTTACTTCCTGGTTTCTAAATTGCCTGCAGTTTCTTAAAATGACCACTAGGTGGACTTACCGAAACAAAAGAGTTTAACTGATATTAACCTGGAGACAGAACAATAGGGAAGGGGTGAAATTGGGAAGACATGGATAGGGAAAGGATAACTTTTGGGTGATTCAAAAGGAGAAGGAGTAACAAAGGACTGACTGGGATAGCAAGGGGAAGAGACTGAGTTGAAGGAATAAACTTGAAATTGTAGTGAATTCAAAAACATACAGGGTTATTCAGAGAGCATGAAAAGCAGGAGAATGACTGGAGAATGAAAAATTCTAGGTCAAAATAGCCAAACCAGGAAAATTCTCCCTTTCATCTTACTTTCCAAATCGGCTATTTTAACCTAGAATTTTTCATTCTCCAGTCATTCTCCTGCTTTTCACGCTCTCTGAATAACCCTGATAGTTCTATTTTGGCTTTAATTTTGATATTCCACAATTAACTGTTTAGCAATTAAACTCCCTGATGCATTTTCCATATGAGATTTTCATTTAAGTTGCAATACTTTGTTTGTAGAATTATACATTACACTTTTAGATGAGGCATAAAAGCTTTCTTACATTGCTATTTATGAAACAGCTGATTATCAGTAATTCAACATGGAATTGTATATTTCAGGCCACAATAGCCAAGCAAGATAAATTGGAGATTTTAACCAGTTTGGCTATTTATTATTAATGTTGTAACCCCCTTATCAGCTTCCTAGAGTAAATCTGCATTCATATACCCCCACAATGATACTCCAAATGAATGTATCCTCGTATTCATATGCACAGTATATAAAATGTACAAAATTCAGAGCACTCCCCATAACATACAGGGTTATTCAGAGAGCGTGAAAAGCAGGAGAATGGCTGGAGAATGAAAAATTCTAGGTCAAAATAGCCAAACCAGAAAAAGTCTCCCTTTCATCTCACTTTCCAAATCGGCTATTTTGACCTAGAATTTTTCATTCTTCAGTCATTCTCCTGCTTTTCACGCTCTCTAAATAACCCTGTTTGTCTTATTGACATAAAAAAATCTGGCTTGGAAATAAATTACAGATTTGGTTACAAGATATGATCATATGTTGTGTAAACTTGCCTCAACTCCAATGCACTCCACCCTGGCACATCCTACACTATAACAACCTAATGCTACTCTTTAGTTGATGTACCCACTGACACGGGATATGCATCCTTCTGTAACTCTCAGCAGATCAAGGTTTAAAAAGAAACTGCAATGAGGAACGTGGGGAAAGGGAAGGGTGCAAAACCAAGGGGGGTGTAATATCAGCAAGAGTGAACCCAGAAGTGTCTGTGGTTGGTGATTGATCTTGATCTATTTTTATACGGTTTTTTAACCCCTTGAGCACCAATTATGTACATGGTATGACCTGTTAAAGACCAAGGACGTAGCATGTATGTCATGGTCCTCTAACCCCTCTCCCTCCCTATACTCACCTCTCTGGCCAGGGTCCCATGTCGGTCTGACTTTCTAGAAGTCAGGCGCCGCCCCAACACTGCAGGGGGAGAGACTGAAAGGGGGTTTGACAACTCTCCCTTTGGACCCCTCTCCCTCCCGATTGGCTAAAAGTTAAAAATAAAAGAGAGGCACAGTCTGCCCTTTCCAGAGGTGCCTCTCTTTAAACCTTTGGTGCAGTTTCGTGATTCAACACCAATCAGTGCCGGATTGTGGTCCTTTCCTGGAGGTGGCTGACATCTTGGGTGAGAAAAACAGTATATAATAGGTGTGAGTTCCATAAACGAGTAAGAGGAAAAATAGTGCTAAACACAAACAGAGCAGAAATGTAAAAACAGAAACTTCTGTACTTCAAATGTCAACTAGCCAAAGGCATTTACTCAGCCCTAATATGGACTTCCCTGAACCTGGCCAATTTCTGGATTTGCATTTGGGGAGAAGGGACATCTCCCCTTTGGGGAGAAGGGACCTAGAGTCGTCAGCAATTGACGAACCACAGATATTTTGTATGTACAGTACAAAAAGATGGAGGCTTACACCATTTAAATTGGGGCTTGCTTGGGAGCAGAAGCTGCCCACTGTCCATAGCTGTTGTTTCCGTCTGAGACTCAGTTACAGTTACAAGTATTTATAAAGCGCTAACAAGTAATGTAGCGCTGTACAATGGGTGAGACGCAATAACAAATATATATACAAGTTAAACACACAGAACAGAGGGAGAAAGGACCCTGCTCAAGAGCTTACAATCTAAGAGGGGTGGAGTGGTGTATTAGGTGAGGGTAAATAGAGAACCTGAAGTAGCGGGGCGCATGTGTGCTGGGTGGGAAGATGGTGCAAGAAATGTACAGTGGGAGAATCATGGCGTGTGCCAATAGGCTTCTCTAAAGTAATGTGTTTTCAGAGACTTCTTAAAGGACTGGAGAGACGGGGAGAGTCTAATGTTGCAAGGAGGGAGTTCCATAGAATGGAGGCAGCTCGGGAGAATTCTTGACTCTCGGCCTTTGACTGTAACGAGGGTCCCGAGGTCACTTTGACGACACATCATACGATGATGTATTCTGATTGTTTATTCTAAATATGATTGTATATTTTTCTTGCATTAATCTTTTGAATAAAGTATCCTACATCCTACTGGTGTGGTTTATTCTTATCAAAACAGGGAGGTCAGTTTGTATGCTTGGATGATTCTTTACTGATCTTAAAATGCTATAAGTTTGGCTTTAATTATACCATAAAACCTTTTTTATAACCTCTAACCTTATACCTGTCCCATCTACAGGGGTCCACATGTAGTCTGCTAGACTCTCTGGGAGGCTGTCCATTATTCAATTCATACTATATTACTAGCTGCATTCACAGCACCTATAGACCCTTGAATCAGCTGGACATGATGAAAGGATCAAGAAAAGACAGCAATAGGTTATGCTTTGAGAGGCGTTGGCTGGGCGGAAGGGCTCAGAGCTGTGCCTTCCAAATCTAAACCTCAGAAAGCTGTCCAGTGCTGCCTGACTGGCAGCTTTATAGCTGGAAGAAATACTTCTCCGGGTTGGAAGGCTAACAGGTCTATTCAAAGAAAGGTGAAACTCAGGAGAATTGGCAGGAGAAGTGAAAATTCTAGGTCAAAATAGCCAAACCAGAAAAACTCTCCCATTTATCTCACTTTCCAAATCTGCTATTTGGTCTAAATTGTTCTCTTCTCCTGATTTTCACCTTTCTTTGAATAGACCTGTAAATAGACCTAGAGAAGACCACCACTGGAAGGGAAGTAGGGGACCTTCAGGTAGCCATGATCATCTAAAAATCATTCAATGTTGGCTATAATGTCTTCTTAACTTTTATCTGCCCTATTTTGGGGCATGGGCCTGGAGCCTCCAATAGCCTATACGTTTATCCAGTCTTGTATATCCATCCCTTACCTCAGGTCACTGACCCTGATTTCCAACGCTAGACTGCAAAATCAAAGTATTCTGGTTTCCTTTCTCAGAAATGCAAGTTTCTTGCAGAGTAGAAATTCTGAGTTTCTCACCGTGCCAATAAAACAACAAATAATTTAAATTAAGTTATAGTTGAGTCTGTCTAAAAGGTAACATAAAAGCAGCTTCAAATGTGTTTGTATCTGGCACGATTACAACATTTGGTTTTTCAAGTCTGTTCTATATATCCGTAATCAATACACAGTTGCACGGAACTATTTTTTTATTCCTTCACACCAAGTCACATTCAGCTAAATGTGAGGATGCCTAGAGGCCATTTTTGTTTAACATAGTAAATCACAGCAGTAGATTTGTATGAGCCATAAGTATGATATTGTCTCCGACCTCATTAATGAAGGTTGTGTGAACAACTGGGGTATACATTACAGATAAGCACTTAACAGAAAATTATCGCGTTCTGCAAACCCCCAAACTACCAAACTTAAGCTGAAATACCCAAGTTGGTAGATGATGCCCAGTTGAAAAGCTTTCCCAACTCACGGCTATTTTGCCCTAAATTATGCAATTCAGTTTTCAGTCTTCTTCAATGCACCTTTAGCAAGAAAACCCATAGAGACTGAAGAGGGATCTGAGGCGAACTACTAAAGAGAAGACGATAGAAAAGATTATATGTGATGAATAGACCACTGGAGAACTTTCTACATTTTCCATAAATATGTTATCAAGCTGTTATGATTTTTGTATCTCTCGTTTTATTTCTGTGGCGTAAAATACTGATCCAATCTGACAGATGCAAAGGCCTCCTTCTGTGTGCCTTGTAACGATATTATGCCTCCAGATTACATAAAGCCTGAACATCTTCCTGTGTCCACGGACAGAACAAATGCATTTGGCTGCTCTCCAGTTCTTTGAGGTAGGAGCTGTATCTGAAAATCTCTTTTTTTTTTTTCTTTTTTTTTTGGCTGTGCAAATGAAGCTAGATATATTTTCGATTGCAGTCTGTATCTGTACATCCAAGGCGTTGTTTACCCAAGTATCTCGTTTCATACATGTAATGATGAGCAAACAAAAATACATCTCTATTTTTCACTGTGTGAATCGATGTGTATTTACGTTATCATTTATTCATTGATGACGACGAACCTCATAGAGTTTGCTGCATTGAAAAGCCATTACTTTCTGTAGACCTCATCATGTGCTCTAGAGACATTTCCAATCAAATCGTGGTCCAAGAGATACATTTTACCACTTTAGTTTACAATTTATTTGTATTTCCAGAGTGATGATAGTTCATAAGAATCGTTGACTGTCACCGCATCCAACATATGATGCACTGTTTTTACTCTATTTGGATCATTGCTATTCTGAAAAGGATAATCCTGACAGGAATAGCACTGATCACTGTGCCAAGCAGGATACCAGCTACTCCTCCCTGATGAAACCCAAACAAAGACAAAATAATCACTTGTCACTTGTGCAGCGCAAACCTGACTGGCATTTCAGTTCTTGACTCATGTTTTGGGTGGGATAAGACTAAAGTGGTCATGTTGTAGGTTTTTTTGATCATGGCCTTTCAAATGATACCAAACATGACCAGGTTTGGTTTAAAAAAAAATAAAAAAAAAATAATAAAAAAAATAATAATAAAAAAATTAAATAAAATAAAAAAAATTGTTTTTTTTTAAAAAAAAATTTTGTCTGGGGGGGGTTAATTAAATAGGACCTAGGCTGACATCTCAAAATAATTAGCACAAAATGGTCAGAATGAGCGCAGCGCACATAGGTGAACTGGCTCAGCAGTGAAAGGGTTAAAAGGTAAAAACATGGAAAAATTGGGTATTTCTATCTCGGGATAAAATTTGGAAACTATTTAGCCGGGGTCTTTATTGGTGGTTATAGCTTTAGGGGATTAAATTACGAAAAAGTGTGTTTTTACCATTTTTTTTATCATTTTCATATTTTTTTTATATTAAATTATTGGATATGGATGGAAATAATGGTATTTCTATAAAGTCCATTTAATGGCGGGAAAAAGGGTGTATAATATGTGTGGGTTGAATAAACGAGTAAGAGGAAAATTTGACCTAAACCCTAACAGCGCAGAAACGTAAAAACAGCAGCGGTCACTAAAGGACGGATTTGTGTAAAACCGCCTGGTCACTAAGGGGTTAAGAAAGGATTTTACCAGGAAGGATACATTGAGATTTCTCTCGTTTTCAAGTATGTCCTGGGTGGCGAGTCTGTACCGTTAAGTGTCTTGCCCAAGGACACTTACTGGAGAGGTGCTCTTGCTGGGATCAAACCCATGACTCCACATGCTCTCTCCATGCAGAGCACTGATGTTACCTCTACTCCACCCAGCCGGTCCTCTGTAGTGACACAAATGAGCTAAAATTTGACCCCAGCCAGGCCTCGCTGACAGACAGTGTATAGTGTTCCAATCTGCTCATTGTCCTTGGTATCCTTTTAACTCTTATTTTGAATATCCTTATGCATGATTCTAAAACTGACACTGTATTGCATGTAGATGTTTGTTAAAAAAAACAAAGAACTATACATGAACTGAGAAGTAAATTTTTGAATTTGTAAAACAGACAAAGATTAAATAAAGTGTGTTAATAATGGACACAAACAGGGTTATTCAAAGAGAATCGAAAAGTCACCGGACATTCTGTGAATTTTCGTTCTCTTCAATTCGGTGATTCTATTTCGGCGACTCTGCGGTGTATTCAGCAAGCACCACAGGGCCGTCGTAGTGCAGGGAAAAGTCGCCGCAAACCCGACGAACACTCACCGGAAAACCTGGCGAAGGCACACTGAAACCCGCAAAAACATCTGGATTAACCCCGTCGAAGACGCTGGAGAAACTCGAGCAGGAGCTGATCACAGCACAGAGCAGCTGCCGGAAAAAGTCGACATCGTAGACAAACAGTACGCTTGAATGTTTGAAAAGTGAAAAGCTGTTAGCAAAGAATCTACTGAATGAAAATGTCTGAAATTTAAATATGAGGTCCAAGGAATGATATAATAAAAAGGGCTTTTACAGAAAAAAGAAAAACGATTAAAAAAAATGGAAAAAAAATTCGCAAACAAATCCCGAAAAATGCCTAAAAGATCCTAAAAAATCTAAGAATAAAGAGACTTTTTACTGCAGAATAAAATAATAAACGGTTTATTAGATATTGAATTAAAATGGGAATATTTTTAACATTGAAGCCTATGGGATTCTCCTTAATAAACCTGTCGAATGAAAGCACCGAATGGCAGGACATTTCGGCAACTTTTCACTGCTCGTTTTTGTTCTCTGAATAGACAAAGCAGTGCTTCACTATGGGGATTTCACTGCCCTCGAACAGGCACCGAACAGGCACCGTATGTGCAGGCAATTCGCAAGCATTTGGCGAACTGCCTGCTCTCAGAATAGCCAAATGGCCGGGAAAGGTAACCGTACGCTGAATTTCAGCGCTCGGTTACCTTTCGGCACAATTCGGATCTCTTTGAATAACCATGAATGTCTACCTTTTTGCCTTATATTTGTTTCATCATAGTTCCCCACACATTTTAACCCTTTCAGGCTCAAGTGCTTTTTGATGAAAATCATATCATCGTAACATTTGTTTGAAATATGGGATTTATGGACAGCACTTAAATGTAGGTAAAATAGTAATTTTGCATAATGATTGTTTTTCTGAGATTGAGATTTTCTAGAATTTTAATAAAATAATGCAAATTTGCTCATTTTTAATGTTCAAGTATTTGTTTATCCTTTAAAAAAATATTACTGGGATGAAAGGTTCTAAACTATAGATGATGGCCTTTGTCTTTCACATAGGATTTGCATTATCAGTATACAGGCAGAAATGGCCTTTGTGACAGATTCAGTAAATTTGATACATATAGATAATAAAATGTCCAGATCTCCTGTTTATGGGGATTTGTAGTGATCATAATCAGATTATTAGCAATGCAGCTTCCAAAAATACCAATAGAATATAAATATGATATCTGTATGTGGCATAATGCCTGTATATGGAAAATACAGTTACACATTGTTTCAATATCAATAGGGGTTTTAAGTCATTATAAACCCCTGAATCTTATCCATGTACAGTACTGGGAGACCGCAGAGATTTCTCTGTATTCTGCCCTCTTCCTGGCTGCTGTAATGCAACAGTGACGTTTGTTGAACTTATTATTACAGTGCGGGTGGAAGCTATGCCTTGTAGCTTCTTTACAGTAATAAAGGGTGAGAGGAGTCATTTCAATGCAAAATCATATATAGTTTTTGTTAGTGAAAGGATTAAGTGCACACATTCATATTATATTCTGATTTATAACAGATACATATGGTGTTATTGATCTTTGTTTTATATGTTAACATAACACAACTATATGAGTAAAAAAATGGTTGAAAATAAAAATATTTTCTTATAATCATTCACAAAGGATTTGCAGCAAGACCTCAAAGAATGTAAATGTTTCTTGAATTTTAGGAAAACAACATAAGTTAGCAATTCCAAGCATTTTTAACAGCTATAAGTCTAACAGTGCAAGAGGATCGAGGTTTTAACACCACACCTACAAAATCTGTTGTGCTGTGCTTGCAGTTTTTGATATTAAATCAAAAACTGTTCCAAAGAATGTATGTAGAGTTGCAGAGCATAAACTTTGTGTAATTATTTATTGATCAGCGTATCTGAATCCATCTTCTGAGTTTCTTATATATGCTGATACAGAGTTAAATGTAGCAAGTGACCAAAGTCCCACAAAGGCGTAAAACTGAGAAAATAGTACAAAGTTTAGTTGAACTGGGGTTGGGACTCAAAACGATTAAGGACAGTACTCTCTGAACACACAGAAACAGATGCACACTGAGACCAAGCACTGATAGTTGCCCAGACAACCACACAGAAACAATGAATGACACAGACAGACAATGGCAGCGATGCTGACACACAGATACACTGACAAAGACATACAACCACTGACAGAGACACAGACACTGTTATACACACAGAAACACTGGCAAAGATACTGAGAAAAAAAATGAGAGACACAAAAGCAGTGAGACACAAAATGACACTGATTAAGGCTCGTGTCAGACAAATGCAGTGATCACGTCCGTGTTGCCGCACAGTTTAACGTCCGTCGTAGCATAGATTCATGATCAATAGAGACCCACACACGAAGTACGTGCGCACCGGCTACACACGCACAACACACGTGGCAGACGGACGCAAGTTAGGCAAGAACGTAAAGCCGCTACCACGGACACGCAGAGTGCACCACATCCACGTAGCGTTCTGTGTGAGTGGTGAGATGTCAGACGCAGTGCATTTACGACGTCCAGCACCTTGACGCACAAAATGGCTTTTCATATCCTTTTCAAATTTTTATCAGCCTAAGGCTAATGTCAGACGAATGCAGTCTGAGCGCACTCTGCGTGCGTGTATAACGGACAGGCGTACTGACGGAAGATACTGTAGACACCACACGGTCCGTTTTTCTTGACGGATGTAGAATAAAAAAGGGAACTATGAGAAATAAAAATAATATGAAAAATGATAAAAATTTGAAAAGGATACGAAAAGCCATTGTGTGCGTCAAGGTGCTGGACGTTGCAAATGCGCTGCATCTGACATCTCCTCATCACTCACAGAACGCTACGCGGACGTGGCGCACTCTGCGTGTCCGTGGTAGCAGTTTTACGTTCTTGCCTAACTTGCGTCCGTTTGCCACGTGCGTTGTGCGTGCACAGTTCTGTGCGCACGTACTTCGTGTGTGGGTCTCTATTGCTCATGATTCTATGCTACAACGGACGTTAAACTGTGCGGCGACACGGACGTGATCACTGCGTTCAGACATGGGTCAAAGACCGGAAGACACTGACACACACAGGCGCTACCAAAGACACTGACAGAGGCAAACAGACACTGAAAGAAAGACAGATAATGGCAGGAACCAGGGGTCAAGTCCTGGGGAAAAAAGTGAGGGAACTCACCCAAGATTTTTATTATTATATATATATATATTAAATAAACTCGAATTTGCTCCTTTTTCGAAAAACAGAGTGCAACATTTATTGTAAAGTGCAGGTTTACAAGAACATTTCAAAATTAACACATAATAAACAAATAAATATAGAACAGATGTAACAACAAAATAAGTTAACTTGTTTATCAAACTGACAGAATAGTCACCACAATGTGCGATGATGTTTCCCTGGCAGGGAATTTCTAAAACCTGAGGTTTATGCGTACACAACTTTTGCATCACAACTAGTAACTGCAACATACACTATATTGCCAAAAGTATTCGCACACCCATCCATATGCGAGTCAAGGCAGGTGAGCGAATACTTTTGGCAATATAGTATTTAAAAAACTATACACAGAACATTAGAAAACATCCCACAAACTGGAATAACGTTGTTCTTGCTGGGTAGGATGATCAACTTTTCTGGATTTGTTATCATCTGCGCTGCGATGTGAGGACAGCCATTTTCTCACGTATGGTAAAGGATCCCATAGATCTGCAGGAGGGCCAATGAGACTAATAAATAAAAGAGAAGACAGGCGTTCAATGCCAAGTCCACTCCTAATGGGTGACATCACCAAATTCATGGTGCTGAAGCCTCTTTCACAATCCCCTGATGTCACTGGAAGACTGTTAACTGCTGTCACAGCTGGTTTCAGATTTTCTGGAATCTCTGTGCCGGCGTTGTCAATGTAGTCTCTGAAGCCTTCACAGATGGATGTGAAGTTGAGACGGAATCTTTTGCACAGCTGCTCTAGCTTCACTTCTCCTTCAAACCACGGACTGTCCACATTGTTTGGCCAACGTTGTGAATTCAGGATCTCCATTTCTGAGACGAGCGATTCAAATTCATCCGACTGTGATGAAGCTGCTGGTCTGTTGCTTGCAGTTAAAGCATAGAGTCTGGATCGCAAATTATCCACCAAACATTGATAGAATCGGGGGAGATTTATCCTCACTTGGCCTTTTGTGCTCTCCGGGTTGATGGTTACACCTTTGAAATTCCCCTTCTCCAGCGATTCCATGGCTTCTTTCAGATGTTTGCCAGGCATGTCTTTCATTTTCTCGATTGCACGAACTGACCGATTAATCAACTGATAGGCTCGTGGAAGTGTGATGTCATCTCTTTGTAGGGCTTCAGATAACAGGCCCATTTCCTGAACAGCATCTGCAACCCCTGCAAGGTTTAACAGATATTCCTCTGATGTCAGGACTTTGTTAAGGCCACTAAATACAGACTTCTGCTTGGTGGTATGCTCTGAACTTGTGCTCGCTTTTACTAAATGGCTGTGTAGTGCAGGGTATGATTCCCAAACCGCTCGTATAGCTCTCTGGCTTGAAGCGACCCACCTAACGGTAAAAACTTTACCTATTTTAAGAATTTGCACTTCTAATTCTTTTGCACATTCAAAGAGCTCCCTCAGATTTTTTGGTGATTGATGGTACACCGCATACAGCTTCTCAAAAAATGATGTGACATGTTGAAGACCAGGAACAGAATCGATTGTATCAGAAATGGACAATTCAAGCCTATGACACAAGCAGTGCCATTTCACAAGCTGTGGATATTTTCCACTAAGTCGCTCTAGAACACCTGATTTTCTTCCAAGCATTACACTTGCACCATCACTACAAACCCCAATCCAGTTTGCAGCAAGAAAGTCATTATTGAAGCCATGCTTAGAAAGACACGTTGTAAGGGTGGCTTCAATAGACTGGGCATCTGCTTTAGGCAAGTGAAGTAAATCGAGAAAGAAGGTGACTGGATCTTTTCCGTTTACAGAGGCACGAATATAAACAATTAACACTGATTGTGAAGAAACTGTTGTAGACTCATCAATGTAAACTGAAAGCTTTGGAGCCTGTTCAACAATTGCCTTGCAAAGCTTTTTCCTCATCTCACTAGCGACGCAATCGATGATTTGTGCAGCTGTGTACTCACTATGGAGAATACGTCCTAAGTCTGTACCGTTTGCAACTTGCAAGCGAATAAGATCTCTGAAATCTGTGTAAGGACGGTTTTTCTTCGCACAATAGTAGGCAATGCGAAAGACTTTTGTTGTGGATGCAAACTTATGCTTTTGCTGGTCTGCAATATTGGTTTGCATTACCTCCTTTCTAGACACCGCTTGGATTTCGCCTGCCTTTACATGTGCTTCAGAAGTTTTATGTACATGGATTTTTTTACGCAATGAGGTCAACATATCTTTTTTTGTTTTGCCATATGGAGTAATCATACCAGTACTCCATTCTTTAGAAATGGATACACCCTGTGATACAGATACTCCAAGGTGTTTAACCTCACGACACACTTTGCATCCTAAAAGACCATTTTTTAAGAACAGCCAAGGGTATTTTTGTTTAAATTCTAGCCACTGATCCTGGTCCCAGCATTCTGGTAAAAGCACAGTCTCGTGGACATCAGCAGCGGTATCTTCAGCCACATCTTCAGCCACATCAGTGACTAAGTCAACTACATCTGATTCGCTGGCCGGTGTAGTTTCTGCATCGGAGACCGAGTCATCCATCTGGGGCACAGGCTCGGACTGAGATGAGCAACTTGCAGAATCAGCATGTGATTTCTTACTGGATGCCTTTGAGAAGAAATCCAGAATGCTGCCCTTTCGTTTGCTCATTTCTGTATAAATAAACAAAAAATTTTGTAAATCCTTTACTGAAAGAATAAATGGAAAGTGATCTATTTCTCCCAACACAATGAAATTAAGAGACATAGGGTAGTGGCCCAAGGAAGGTCTGAAGAATCATGCACGGGAAGAAAGGAAGGTCTGAAGAATCATGCACGGGAAGAAAGGAAGGTCTGAAGAATCATGCACGGGAACAATGGAAGATCTGAAGAAGAATGCATGGGAACAATGGAAGATCTGAAGAATCATGCATGGGGAACAAAGGAAGATCTGAAGAATCATGCATGGGAACAAAGGAAGATCTGAAGAATCATGCATGGGAACAATGGAAGATCTGAAGAATCATGCATGGGAATAAAGGAAGATCTGAAGAAGAATGCCTGGGAACAATGGAAGATCTGAAGAAGAATGCATGGGAACAATGGAAGATCTGAAGAATCATGCACAGGAACAATGGAAGATCTGAAGAATCATGCATGGGAACAAAGGAAGATCTGAAGAATCATGCATGGGAACAAAGGAAGATCTGAAGAATCATGCAAGGGAACAATGGAAGATCTGAAGCATCATGCACGGAAACAATGGATGTTACAGTTACAACAGTATTTATTAAGCGCCAACAAGTCCCGTAGTGGTGTAAAATGGGAGAGACAGAATAACAAATATACATACACGTTACACACATACAGAACAGAAGGAGAGCGGACCCTGCTCGAGAGCTTACAATCTAAGAGGTCTGAAGAATTAGAGCACGACAACAAAGGAAAGTCATTGAATGGTGCACAGGCAAATCCCATAGGATTCGATTTTAAAATATAATTTTTTTTATTTAACCATTTATTCATTTCATTTTAAGCAAATAATCTTTTTTTTTTATTCTGTAACAGACCGTTTATTATGTTTTATAGACCTTTTTATTATTCACACACATTTTCATGCATTTTTATTGGTTTAAAACCCTTTGTAGAAGTATAGCAGAGTACTTTTTTTCCCAGTTCAACACTCTTCGGCAGTCGGATCAAAGGTCTTCAGCGGCATTCAGCTGGCTGATCGGTGGTCTTCGGCTGCGTTCGGTGGTCTGATCGGCAGCTTTATGTTTGGTGCACTTCGGGGACCCTGCGGTGAATAATGAATTCACCACAGGGACCGCAAACCAGAATCGCCAAAGCGCACTGAACGAGAAAGCACCGAAATTTCACTGCTTTCTGATTAACCCTAATTAGGGACAGGGGCGGATCCAGAGACTAGTCTCGGGAGGGGCACTGACAGAAAATAAGGTGTTTTAGCAGAGAGCCCGACTCACGAGAATTTACAGAGGGCCCGGCTCACAGGAGCTTACAATCTAGAGGAGCAGAGGGCACCCTGGATTTTACAATCTAGAGGAGCAGAGAGCCCCCAGCTCACACATGGATTTGCCCCCAGCTCATGGATTTGCCCCCAGCTCATGGATTTGCCCCAGCTCATGGATTTGCCCCAGCTCACACATGGATTTGCCCCAGCTCACACATGGATTTGCCCCAGCTCATGGATTTGCCCCAGCTCACACATGGATTTGCCCCCAGCTCACACATGGATTTGCCCAGCTCATGGATTTGCCCCAGCACATGGATTTGCCCCAGCTCATGGATTTGCCCCAGCTCATGGATTTGCCCCCAGCTCATGGATTTGCCCCATTACATGGATTTGTCCCAGCTCATGGATTTGCCCCAGCACATGGATATACCCCAGCACGTGGATATGCCCCAGCACGTGGATTTGCCCCAGCACGTGGATTTGCCCCAGCACGTGGATTTGCCCCCAGCTCATGGATTTGCCCCAGCTCATGGATTTGCCCCAGCTCTCACCTGGATATTGCCCCAGCTCCGGATCCAGCAGGAGTTGAGGGGGCCCAGATGCCGGGCAGCGGGAGTGCCTGCCCAGTCCTGAACAGCGTGCGAGTCCGTCCTGTTGAAGGGGAGGCGGCTGCGTGCGTGCGCAGGTCACGCGGTCCGGCCAGTCAGGTGGTACAGAGACTCAGTACCACCTGATTAGACGGACCATGTGACCTGCGCCTGCACGCAGCCGCCTCCCCTTCAACAGGACGGACTCACTGTTCAGGACAGGCAGGCACTCCCGCTGCCCGGCATCTGGGTCCCCTCAACCCGCGGGCCCTTGGGCGGCGCCCGAGGGCCCAGCGGGTCAGTCCGGGCCACAGGTTGTTAGGGGCGCAAATTTCTTTTGAAATTATGCGCCCCTAACAAAACTGCGCCCGGGGCCACGGCCCCCCCCACGCTACGCCACTGGATACAGCCCCTGTTGTGACAACAGAATGCGTGTGTGTGTGTGTATATATACATATAAAAATAAAATTACACATTCCAGGTAATCACCTCCGTAATATTATTTTTTTAATTTTTTTTTTAAATATCTTTTCATCCAAAAACCCTCTCTATTGGTTTTGAACACCTTTTTGTATTTTAAGACAGTGGGCATGCGGCTTGCGTCATTAGCTGCAGGGGGACGGCCTGTCAGGCCGTCCCACTGCAGCCAATAGCATGCAGCGCGTACCTGCTGTGGGGAGGGGCTGAGTCGGCCCTTTGAAGACAGCGAGGAGTACATGCACGCCCTGCGTCTTCAAAGCCCTCCTGCCGCGAGGACAGCATAGTATGTCCCGAGGCGGCAAGCGGTTAAGCGACTCCACTTCGGCAAAATACAGTGATCATTTGATAGTGAATTCACAGTATTTTTGGCGAAATGGATTTGCCAAAGTTCAGTGAAAAAAAAAATTAATACATAAATAATATATTACATTATATACATTTTAAATAATATTTTTACCTTATTTTTGTTCTCTGGCTCTTCAGCTGGACTTGGGGTGGCAAAGGTCTCTGCAGCTGGACTGGAAAAAAAAATTCCGGTAAATTTTTTTTATAAAGAAATATATAAATAATTAATACATAAATAATATATTACATTACATACATTTTAAATAATATTTTTACCTTATTTTTGTTCTCTGCCTCTTCAGCTGGACTTGGGGTGGCACAGGTCTCTGCAGCTGGACTGGAAAAAATTAATTTGGGTAAATTTTTTTATAAATAAATATATAAATAATTTAAACGTAAATAATATATTACATTAAATAAATACATTTTACATAATATTTTTACCTTTTCTTTGTTCTCTGCCTCTTCAGCTGGACTTGGGGTGGCACAGGTCTCTGCAGCTGGACTCGAAAAAAAATCTGGTACATTATACATGTTATTATAAATATATAATTACATAAATAAAATAATTACATATTATTTATGTAATTATATATTTATAATAACATGTATAATGTACCAGATTTTTTTTCCAGTACAGCTGCAGAGACCTGTGCCACCCCAAGTCCAGCTGAAGAGGCAGAGAACAAAGAAAAGGTAAAAATATTATGTAAAATGTATTTAATTTATGATAAATTAATTAATTAATTAAATACATTTTTTACGTTATATTTTTACCTTTTTTCAGTTGGAGTTGGGTGACACAGGTCCCTGCAGCAGTTGAGGTGGCAGTGGCACTCACACACAGACCTGGTCCTTCAGCACGGCTCTTTTCAATTGTTTCCACTGGGGGGACACAGGCTGGCAGCAGTCCTCCTGAGGCAAGTGAAGTCGCGCTGTGTGACCTCACACAGCACGCACGTGTCACATGCCTGCGGCCGGCATCCAGGCACGTGACTGGGTCTGGGCCTCCACCGGCATCCGGGCATGTGACTTGGCCCATCCGGCCATGTGACTTGGCCCATGGCCAATTACACGCAGAAGCGTGTGAGTCAGCCGGGAGAGGCTGCGATGGTGCTGGACTTGCCGCGAGAGCTCCTCCGCTGCAGCGCAACACCCCAGCAGTGTGCCCGGCCGGAGCCCGGGTCCATTAACTGTTTACAGAGCCACTGGGCCAGTTTTGTGATGCGTTCCCGCAGCGTTCCCGCTGCGGAAAAGTGCGGGAACGCCGTTCCACCGCGTTCCCGCTGCACTCGAGCTCTGGCAGGAACACAGGCACTGAAAGACAGAGACATGTATGATCTAAAAAAGGTCTGAACAATACTAAAGCAAATAGACACATATTATATCACAAGACATAACTAAACACTGGGACATACAAATATGAAAATGAACAGGTTGTCATTGATTTCAAAAGAGAAATCTATGCAAACCTTGAACATCCAGGGTCTTCCTCGTTTTTTCTTTGCACTTGCTGTGGGGTTGGTTACCCCGGGACCTATAGAGAACTCCTGATTTCACACTGCGTTGTGAAGCTTCCTCTGGATTTGGGGAGCCATGTGCAGGCATGGGGAGCATGTGATATGTTATTTTGGACAGATACTGATAAAGGCATACAATGGATGGCAAAGACACTGACAGAATACGGAAAAAAACAAAACAGCTAATAAAACAAATCTATTATTATACATTTACAATAGCATTACACTACCAATACACACAGTGCAAAACACACAAATAGGATTTATAATAAAAGTAAAATACAAGATTATTTTTTCAATTTTGATTACAAAGGCTTGTTTCTTTACAAAAACGGGTTCTCCACTTTTTTCCTTTTTTTATTGAGAGTTCCCATTAATATGTATAACCACAAATGTTTGGATGATGAAATGTGGGACAATGAATTTACATTGTGTAAATTATTGAAATCTAAGTAGGAATTTACCCATTTTTGAACTTTTATATATTTCTAACATAACATATACACACAGTAATGATATATTTTGAATCTGCTGAGTCCTGTCAAGGTGCATAGGTCTTTTGGGCCCAGTATGCAGTCGACACAAAGGAAAGGACACCATAACCGGTACAACGGGGTTTATTGGGATGAACAAGACACAGTTGATGTAACTGGGCTGAAGTAATGAGCTGGACAAGCAGTGGCGTAGCGTGGGTTGTCAGCACCCAGGGCCAGCCAAGAATTGTGCGCCCCCCCCCAACCTGTGGACACGTTATCGATATTGCCCCAGCTCTCACATGGATATTGCCCCAGCTCATGGATTTGCCCCCAGCTCATGGATTTGCCCCCAGCTCATGGATTTGCCCCAGCTCACACATGGATTTGCCCCCAGCTCACTCATGGATTTGCCCCAGCTCATGGATTTGCCCCAGCTCACTCATGGATTTGCCCCCAGCTCATGGATTTGCCCCCAGCTCCTCATGGATTTGCCCCAGCTCATGGATTTCCCCAGCTCATGGATTTGCCCCCAGCTCATGGATTTGCCCCAGCTCACTCATGGATTTGCCCCAGCTCATGGATTTGCCCCAGCTCACTCATGGATTTGCCCCCAGCTCATGGATTTGCCCCAGCTCACTCATGGATTTGCCCCAGCTCACTCATGGATTTGCCCCAGCTCATGGATTTGCACCCAGCTCATGGATTTGCCCCCTCCAGCTCATGGATTTGCCCCCAGCTCATGGATTTGCCCCCTCCAGCTCATGGATTTTCCCCCAGCTCATGGATTTGCCCCCCAGCTCATGGATTTGCCCCCCAGCTCATGAATTTGCCCCCCAGCTCATGGATTTGCCCCCCAGCTCATGGATTTGCCCCAGCTCATGGATTTGCCCCCAGGTCACACATGGATTTGCCCCCAGCTCTCACCTGGATTGTTGCCCCAGCTCCGGCAGGGGTTGAGGGACCCAGATGCCGGGCAGCGCGGGAGCGCCTGCCCGGTCTTGAACAGTCCGTCCTGTGAAGTGGATGCGGCTGTGTGCGTGCGCAGCCGGTCACGCGGTCCGGCCAGTCAGGTGGTACAGAGACTCAGTACCACCTGATTAGCCGGACCACGTGACCGGCTGCGCACGCACACAGCCGCATCCACTTCACAGGACGGACTGTTAAAGACCGGGCAGGCGCTCTCGCGCTGCCGGCATCTGGGTCCCTCAACCCCCGGGCCAGTTTTAAGGGCGCGAATGCGCCCCTAACAAAACTACGCCCGGGGCCACGGCCCCCCCAGCCCCCCCCCCACGCTACGCCACTGTGGACAAGGCCTGAATAAGGCTGGACACAGAGAGGAAGTGAGGAGACATGGGGCAAAAGGGTAACAAGGAGATACGTACACACTGGGCAAAGGGAAGCAGAGGCTCGACTGGGGTTCAGGGAAGCAGAGGCTGGAGTGAGGCACACGGAAGCAGAGGCTCAGGTGGAAACATCGGGGACTCAAAGGAGAGCACAGGAGACACTGGTGACAGACAGTGGAGGCTGAGGATATGAGGCGGATCTAGAGGCTGAGGGCATGAGGAGGCTCTGGAGGCTGTGAACATGACGAGGATCTGTAGGCTGTGGACATGAAAAGGATCTGGAGGCTGAGGACACGAGGAAGCTCTGGAGGCTTAGGGCACGAGGGTGCTCTGGAGGTTGTGGACAAGAGGCTCTGGAGCCTTATGGCACGAGGAGGCTTTTTTTTTACTTTACTTATTTTTTCTGTAACAGCCCTTTTTATTATCATTCCCTGGACCTCATATGTAAATTTCAGACATTTTCGCTCAGTAGTTTCTTTGCAAACAGCGTTACACATTTCAAAATTCAAGCAAACTGTTTCTTTAATTTATTCACTCCAATCATCTGCGGTGTCGGCTTTAACTGGAGGCTGCGCTGCGTGTGATTGGCTCCTGCTCGGGTTTTCCGGCAAGTTAATCCAGATGTTTTTGCGGTATTTCGGTGTGCCTTCGCCAGGTTTTGCGGTGAGTTGTCAGCGGGTTTGCGGTGACTTTTCCCTGCAATTTGGGGACCTTGTGGTGCTTGCTGAATACACCGCAGGGTCGCTGAAATGGGATCGTCAAATCGAACCGAATTGAAGAGAACGAAAAGTCACCGAACGTGCAGTGACTTTTCGATTCTCTTTGAATAACCCTGTGTGTCTGTATATCGGTGTAAGTGTATGTATCTGTTGTATTTATGGGTGTGTTTGTATATATATCTATGTATGTGTCTTTTTGTGTATGAGTGTATCTGGGTGTTTGTAAAGTGTTGTGTGTATACCACCCAAATGTTCTATTTTTGTCCCAAAGTCTCCTATCCCTCTTTTTTCCTAATGTCCCTCCTTTTAGGAACTCCTTCATATAATTGATGTGTACAGATGTAAAGCGATAAACCTCCCAGCAATGCATCTCTAAACTACAAAAAATGTTGTTTGAAACTGCTGTGTGTAAATAAGATATTTTAATTTTGTACTAAAGTATGTTTTTGACATAAATGGCTGATAGTTTGTAATGCTGCCTAAAATGTCTGGGAAAAGGCTTGCTTCTAAGCCTGCCGCTAATGACTTCCCTAGATGGTGTGTGTGAGTAGCTATGTATGTATGGGCGTCCGCAGAAATGTTTCCGGGGGGGAGTGGGGAATTTTAATGGCATCCATATTCTGCCCTTTTGACAATGTCATGAAGGGGACAGTTATAAAATAAAGTGTAGTAATACAGAGGCTGCAAAACATGATGCAAGTCTATTAGAAGAATAAAGGTGTAAGTGTCTGATCTGAGTGTTGCATCTTCTAGTCTGTTAACACCATTCAATGCACCACACTAGTTACACAACCAGGATGAATGCACTAATGGAAGGGTTTTTACAAGGCTTTCTCTGTATACACAAACCATGACCCCCCCACACACACACACACAGATACTGGCACACACACCAGCCCCTCCCACTCCAAATATATATATATATATATATATATATATATGTAGTCCTGTGTTTGATTTGGCTCTGAGGACTGCAGCTGTTATGCCTCTAGGGGGAGCCAGAGGACAATGTATGGGAACATACTTTATTGGACTCATGGACCACACCTCCCAGAATGCCCTTACAGGAAAAAGGAAGGACCCAAGCTAAAAGAAACAGGAAGTAAAAAGCATGCATGCAGCGTGGGCAGAACAAAGTGAGCAAAGAGAGTGAGCAGTCAGATAAGAGAGATTTTCCAGGATCTGTGCAAGCTGGAGCACAGAGAATCAGCAGCATCCAGTGCTGGAGAGTGTACCTTGGTCTGCTGTATATTGTGCTGGACTGTTCAGGAGGCAAGTGTGTTTGAAGAGGGGCCCTGTGTTAAGGAGGCTGCAGCAGAGGGATTTGCTGGCGGCATTCGACTTCAGGCAGGGGAGATTCTGCATACTGCGTGGGGAAGAATTGATCCAGAGGCTGCAGATTGCTACAACGTTCAAGAGGCCTTCCTGGGACTGTGAGCAACTGAAGTTGTGCGGTAACGAGCATCTTTTCTCTCTGTCTCGCTGACAGCATTCTATCCATCTTTACACTAACTAAGAATCACACAGCTGCTGAGCGGATTTTACCCACAGCCTTTCCTGTACTGGCAGCTACGTTATGCTAAAAGGGCCCCATCTCTTATGTGCACCAACTGGTACCCATCATCGCTGTCATTAGGACGAAGATCAGGGTGGTTCCAGGTTGTTTGGGAGGGTCCTGGGCTGGGAGGTTAGAGAGCAGTTGGTGTGTCTAGTTAGCTACTGTATTACCTGAAATCCTTTTATGCTGCCACTTGCATTTCAATACAAGTTTATATTGTTTATTGTACCACTGTGTAGTTGTTATTATTAGGTTCCTGCCTGGGCAAACAGTCCATGCCATGGATGCCCAGACAGGTGGAGGCACTGCCAACACTATGTATCCTTATTCCAAAATGCGGAAACTCAGGACCAACAGGTAAAGCAAGAAGGTGTAACCCAGCTGGAGGGTGCCAGCGGGGGCGGCCCCCAGCGGCAAAAGAGCGTTACATATATATAAACATGTAAAGTGTGTTTAATATTGCAGAAGCCACCTCCCCATCATAGCAATTCAAAGAATTGCGTTCCAGAGCTCCTGTGCCACATTCCCCATATGCAGCAAGGAATTCTGGGTAGGATATGCAAATGACCTCTGTCTCACTTTGTGGCATAGCATTGATTTTAGGGTTCTGTGTAATAACAGATCCAGGATGTATAAAAGTGAGACAGAGGTCATTTGCATATCCTACCCAGAATTCCTTGCTGCATATGGGGAATGTGGCACAGGAGCTCTGGGATGCAATTCTTTGAATTGTTATGATGTGCAGGTGGCTTCTGCAATATTAAACACACTTATTATAGTGTGGAGGCTTTTTATTTCACTTTTAGTCCTTCACCACAACGCTTGTAGACACTTACTTACCTATGGTCCAAGCATCCACTACAACTAGTCATGCTTGCCTCCTAGCTGATGAAGGTTCAACAAACATGAAACAGCGCTGTCCTGGGAGTGGCTTTGACCAGCTGCATAACCTTATCTTTGCTACAAAGCCACAGTGTGGTATAGCATTGATTTTAGGGTTCTGTGTACTAACAGATCCAGAATGTATAGAAGTGAGACAGAGCTCATTTGCATATCCTATCCAGAATTCCTTGCTGCATATGGGGAATGTGGCACAGGAGCTCTGGGATGCAATTCTTTGAATTGCTATGATGGGGAGGTGGCTTCTGCAATATTAAACACACTTATTATAGTGTGGAGGCTTTCTGTCTCACTTTTAGTCCTTCACCGCAACCCTTATAAACATATATATATATATATATATATATAAACACACTCTTAGATTGTAAATTCTGGAGCAGGGTCCCCACTCCTCTTAGGACCCTGCTCCAGAGTTTACAATCTAAGGGGAGAGGGGACCCTCCCCCAGAGTTTACAATCTAAGAGGAGAAAGAACCCTGCTCCAGAGTTTACAATCTAAGAGGAGAGGGGACCCTGCCCCAGAGTTTACAATCTAAGAGGAGAGGGGACCCTGCTCCAGAGTTTACAATCTAAGAGGAGAGGGGACCCTGCTACAGAGTTTACAATCTAAGAGGAGAGGGGACCCTCCTCCAGAGCTTACAATCTAAGAGGAGAGGGGACCCTCCTCCAGAGTTTACAATCTAAGAGGAGAATGGACCCTGCCCCAGAGTTTACAATCTAAGAGGAGAGGGGACCCTGCTCCAGAGTTTACAATCTAAGAGGAGAGGGGATCCTGCTACAGAGCTTACAATCTAAGAGGAGAGGGGACCCTGCTCCAGAGTTTACAATCTAAGATTCTCTATGGGGTTCAGGTCAGGTGAGTTTGCTGGCCAATCAAGCACAGTAATCCCCTCTCCTCTTAGATTGTAAACTCTGGAGCAGGGTCCTAAGGGGAGACGGGACCCTCCCCCAGAGTTTACAATCTAAGAGTAGAAAGGACCCTGCTCCAGAGTTTACAATCTAAGAGGAGAAGGGACCCTGCCCCAGAGTTTACAATCTAAGAGGAGAGGGGACACTGCCCCTGAGCTTACAATCTAAGAGGAGAGGGGACCCTGCTCCAGAGTTTACAATCTAAGAGGAGAGGGGACCCTGCTACAGAGTTTACAATCTAAGATTCTCTATGGGGTTCAGGTCAGGTGAGTTTTCTGGCCAATCAAGCACAGTAATCCCACGGTCATTGAACCAGGTTTTGGTGCTTTTGGCAGTGTGGGCAGGTGCCAAGTCCTGCTGGAAAATGAAGTCAGCATCTCCATAAAGCTCGTCTGCGGAAGGAAGCATGAAGGGCTCCAAAATCTCCTGGTAGACGGCTGCGTTGACCCTGGACTTAATGAAGCACAGTGGACCAACACCAGCAGATGACATGGCTCCCCAAATCAACACAGACTGTGGAAACTTTACACTGGATTTCAAGCGTCTTGCAGTGTGTGCCTCTCCATTCTTCCTCCATACTCTGGCTCCTTGGTTTCCAAATGAGATGCAAAAGTTGCTCTCATCAGAAAAGAGGACTTTGGACCACTGTGCAACAGACCAGGTCAGTTTTTCTTTAGCCCAGGTAAGACGCTTCTGACGTTGTTTTTTGTTCAGGAGCAGTTTGACAAGAGGAATACAACTTTTTTTTTTTGAGAAAGTATTTTACCAGGAAGGATACATTGAGATTTCTCTTGTTTTCAAGTATGTCCTGGGTGGCGGTATGTACCGTTAGGTGTCTTGCCCAAGGACACTTACTGGAGAGGAGCTCGTCAGGATTGAACCATGCCTCCACAGGCTCTCTCCACGCATAGCAGTGATGTTACCTCTACTCCACCCAGCCCATGTCCAGGATTTGTCTGTGTGTGATGGCTCTTGGTGCACTGACTCCAGCCTCAGTCCACTCCTTGTGAAAGTCCAACACTTTTGAATGGCCTTTTCCTGACAATCTGCTCCAGGCTGCGGTCATTCCTGCTGCTTTTTTTGCAATTACCTTTTGAGGCTTTCCCTCCTTATGGAGGGTGTCAATGATGGTTTTCTGCACAACTGTCAGGTCAGCAGTCTTTTCCATGAATGTGATTCCTACTGAACCAGACTGAGAGACCATTTAAAGGCTGAGGAACCCTTTGCAGGTGTTATGGTTTAATTAGCTGATTAGAGTGGGACACTTTGAGCCTAGAATATTGCACCTTTTCACAATATTCTAATTTTCTGAGATTGTGGATTTGGAGTTTTCATGAGCTGTAAGTCATAATCCTCACAATTATGACAAATCACGGCTTGAACTATCTTGCTTTGCATGTAATGAGTCTTTCTCCTATATTAGTTTCCCCTTTTAAGTTGTATTACTGAAATAAATGAACTTTTGCAAGATCTTCTAATTTTTCAAGTCTCACCTGTATAAGTATGATTTTACAAACTAAAACATAGAATAGCGCATTGACAGTGTTTTTACCCAATGGGGTCACCCAGATACAGTTTGGGTAGCCCCAATCGACTTTCTGGTCCACTTCCATTTTAGATGGAACTGTAATCTGGGTGAACCCTTTGGGTAAAAACACTGTCAGTGCGCCATTCTATGTTTTATTTTGTATATGTGATTGAGGACATTGGGTGTACCTCAGAATCGGCTGCAGGAGGTGGAGAACTATACTTAACCGTTGTTATGTATGATTTCATGCACATTTTGCTTGAAAAAGCTTGCAGTCTCAAATGTAGTGTTCATTAAACTCCTTCATTTAAAATTTTTGGTGTGCCTGAATTCCATTTTATTTTAACCCTTTCGCTGCTGAGGCTTTTCCCGCCCCTGTGCTGAGGTCATTTTTACCTGTTTTGCGCATCATGTTTAAACGTGTTTTGAAGGCTTATTTTAGTATATGACCCAGACATATTATATATCGTTCTTTCTGTCAGACTCGGTAGATTCATAATATGTCATTATTATATGTATACGTTATGTCATGTCTGTATATTATAACAAAAAATGCAATAAAATATGTATTTTCAATAATTTACAATGTGTAAAGTGTTTTTTTTCACATTTTAACATGCGAGCAATTGCGGTTATATTTTGTATGGGGTGCGCTTGTTAAAAAAATTAGAGATGGGGTCTCGTTACATTTTTTTTTGGGGAAAATTACACTATTTTTAACAAACGCACCGCATACAAAAATCGTTAGTGCAGCATCATTGTTCACATTATAATTGAAATGGGAACAATATTGCTACACTAACAAACCAAAAAAAATAAAAAAAAGTGTTTATTTTTTTTTTATAATTTTTTTTAAAAAAAAATTTATTTTTTTTTTCATTTTTTTTTTTTTTTACAACTTTTTTCACTTTCATGTTTGGTATCGTTGGAACGGCCATGCTCTGGCCGATCCAACCATACCAAAATTTAACCCCTAACTGCCACGGATCGGGAGATAGGGAGTTCATTGGAACTCCCTATCTCCACCGTTGGTGGCAGTTAAGGGTTAACTCTAGGACTGGCGTCATCGTGCTACGCACGATGACGCCAGTCCTCAGGGGGAGTTCCCGAGGCTTGGCCGACATCCAAGATGTCGGCCAGCTCCAGGAAAGGATCGCGAACCGGCGCTTTTCAGCGCCGATTCGCGATCCAGCTCCCCAGGGGTTAATGCCAGGCATCATTTGGAAGGGCAGGCTGTGCCTTCCAAATGATGCCTGGGTTAACCCCCGCAGAGCCGCCGATCGGGAGGGAGAGAGGTCCGAAGGACCTCCCCCCTCCCTTTCAGGCGCCTCCTCCGCACATGCGGGGGGGGGCGCCTGAATTTGGTGTCATCGCGCTGCCGCGATGACACCAAATTGCGGCGGCTGCTGTTCCGGATGCCGGGCTGACATCCAGGATGTCAGCCGCACCGGAGGGGCCAGCGATTGGCCGGAACCGGCCGAACGCTGACCCCAATGGGAGGACGCGCTCAGCGCGTCCTCCGCATACCAGCGGGAATGCTGAGGACGCGCTGAGCGCGTCCTCAGCATCGAAGTGGTTAAAAAGACAGCAACATCCATATTCAGTCCCCAAAAGACACACAGCAACCAACAGACGCCTGTCAGGTACCGTGGAGGGTTTGAGCCTAGGGTGCAGCAAATACATCATGAAGCCAGGTAGTATAGGTAAACAGGTGTTTATTAAGTACTAGCTTTTGCGCGCGGCTTCGCTCGCGTGGATTTTAGGATTTGTTGAAATTGTTTTTTAAAAGAAACTTGAGGTTTTTTTGGTTGAATCCCCCTTTCCCACCCACTTGGGATTTTTGGAAAATTGTAAAACATGTGTTTTTTTATTTTTCAAGAAGAATATAAGTGCCAAATTTCCCACCTGTATCATCTTTGGTTTTTGAAATATAGGTATACTGATAAAAGTATTCACATCCCTTTCCCCCACCCCCCTTAACTGGATTTTCGGAAAATGGTAAAACATGTTTTTTTTTGCACGAAGATTCTAAATATCAAATTTCACACCTGTAATATCATTGGTTTTTGAAATATAGGTATAGTGATAAAGATATTCATCGCCTTTTTGCCCCCCACTGGATTTTTGGAAAATGGTAAAATAGGTGTTTTTTTGTTTCTCAGGACGAATCTAAATACCAATTTTCACGTATGTAACATCTTCTGTTTTTGAGATATAGGTATCCTGTTTAAAAGTATTCAGCCCCCCTTTTTTTCATCCCCTCCTTGGGATTTTTGGAAAATGGCAAAACACCTGTTTTTATTTTTCAAGAAGATTGTAAATACCAAATTTCACGTCTGTAACATCTTTGGTTTTTGAAATATAGGTATAATGATAAAAATATACAGACCCCTTTCCCCGACCCCCCCCCCATTAGATTTGTGGAAAATGGCAAAAAACATGTTTGGTTTTTTTCATGAAGATTGTAAATACCAAATTTCACACCCGTAACGTCTTCGGTTTTTGAAATATAGGTATACTGATAAAGGTATTCAACCCCTGTTTTTGCCCCCCCAAGGAATTTTCAGAACATGGTAAAATACGTATTGTTTTATTTTTCAAGACGAATCTAAATACCAATTTTCAGGACTGTAACATCTTCTGTTTTGGAGATACAGGTATCCTGTTTAAAATATTCATCCCCCTTTTTTCGCCCCCCCCCCACTTGGATTTTTGAAAAACGGTAAAATATGTGTTTTTTTATTTTTCAAGACGAATCTAAATACCGATTTTCACATCTGTAGCATCTTCTGTTTTTGAGCTATAGGTATCCTGTTTAAAATATTCAACCCCCTTTTTCACCCCCTTATGGGTGGATTTTCCAAAAATCCTTCCTTACTGGGTGCCTAAATCATAAAAACAGTGCACCTTCAAAATTTCACATTCCTAGGTTAAACGGCTGGGCGTTGATGAGTCAGTCAGTCAGGAATTTCGCGTTAATGATAAAAGTATTCAATCCCCCCTTTCCCCACCCAAGAAATTTTCAGAAAATGGTAAAATACGTGTTTTTTTTATTTGTCAAGATGAATCTAAATACCGATTTTCACGTCTGTACCATCTTCTGTTTTTAAGATATAGGTATCCTGTTTAAAATATTTAAAATATTCAACCCCCTTTTTTCACCCCCCCAGTTGAATTTTTGAAAAACTGTAAAATACGTGTTTTTTTATTTTTCATGAAGAGTCTAAATACCGATTTTCACGTCTGTAACATCGTCTGTTTTAAAGATATAGGTATCCTGTTTAAAATATTTAAAATATTCAACCCCCTTTTTTCGCCCCCTCAGTTGAATTTTTGAAAAACGGTAAATTATTTGTTTTTTTATTTTTCAAGAAGAATCTAAATACCGATTTTCACATCTGTAACATCTTCTGTTTTTGAGCTATAGGTATCGTGTTTAAAATATTCAACCCCCTTTTGTCACCCCCTTAGGGGCAGAGTTTCCAAAAATCCTTCCTTAGTGGGTGCCTACATCATAAAAACAGTGCACCTTCAAAATTTCACGTTCCTAGGTTAAACGGTTTCAGCTGGGCGTTGATGAGTCAGTCAGTCAGGACTTTTGCGTTTATATATATAGATAGCAGAACACAGACAAGGTTGTAACTAAATATAAGGGACCAGGAGAGCAAGGCTAGGGACACAACAGACACAGGCGAGACTTGGATGCAGGTCACTGCAGTTGCCGACCCGGGATTGCCGATTACTGGGGTTGCCGACCTTGGATTGCCGATTACTGGGGTTGCCGACCTTGGATGCAGGTCACTGGGGTTGCCGACCTTGGATGCAGATCACTGGGTTGCCGACCTTGGATGTAGGTCACTGGGGTTGCCGACCTTGGATGCAGGTCACTGGGGTTGCCGACCTTGGATGCAGGTCACTGCGGTTGCCGACCTTGGATGCAGGTCACTGCGGTTGCTGACCTTGGATGCAGGTCACTGCGGTTGCCGACCTTGGATGCAGGTCACTGTGATTGCTGACCTTGGATGCAGGTCACTGACCTTGGATGCAGATCACCGGGGTTGCAGGTCACTGACCTTGGATGCTGATCATTGGGGTTGCAGGTAACTACGGTCACTGACCTTGGATGCAGATTATTGGGGTTGCAGGTCACTGACCTTGGTTGCAGATCATTGGGGTTGCAGGCAGTGGCGTAGCGTGGGGGGGGCCAGGGGGGCCATGGCCCCGGGCGCAATTTACTTAGGGGCGCAAAATTTCAAAAGAAATTTGCGCCCCTAATAATGTCCAGGTACCGCAGGCTTGAAGTGCAGTGTTTTTTTTCCGATTTTTTTTTTTTTTAATTTCTGGCCGAGCACCTGCACTCAGACTCCAGCGCGGCGGCAGAGAGAGGGAGGGGGTGTGGCTTGGCTCCCTCCGTGTGCTGCTCCAGAGTTCTAAGGGATTGGAGGAGACTAAGAGGAGGAGGAGCTGCCTGCAGCATCCTGGTCATGAGGTCACACAAGCTGAGTGCAGGCAGCTCACATGTATGGCTCCTCCCCCACTTCCATCCTCTTCCTGGTGTGACTGCACGGCCTCTGCACACAGTGTTAAGGAGGAGACTGTCACAGGCTGCAGACACATCACGAGCCCCATCATGACAGCCAAGACAGTGAGTAAAATGGAGGGAGGGGGGGGACATGAACTGCCTCAGAGAAATCAGGCTTGTTTTTTTTGAAACATGGGATGATTGGGGGAAAGGAGACACAGGGACTGGCTATTTTCTCCAGACAGTGGAGATGAAGGAGCTGGCACTGGGCTCAGGTTCTGGCAGTGGGGGTCCCAATCAAAAATTGAGGTACCAGGCATTGTGCACTGTGCAGCCAGAGAACAAGCTGCTCCCTTACCCAGCGCTCCTCACACTCTCCTGTCACCCTGTCCCCACCTGGCGCTCACAGCATGCACAGGGGCTTATTACTAGTAATAAATAGTAATATATATATTTTTTGTTTTGAAATTTTGTATAATTATATTAATATATTAAATATAATTAATTTATTTAATAATCTGTAATTTAATACATTTTAATATAATTTTAAATTTATTTATTTTAATATTTAAATATAATGTACTATATTTATAGACTATTAATATATAATTTTAATATATAAATATTCCCGATATCCCGCCACACGGCGACTGGTATCCTGAATGATATCAGGAATATTTCTATGTGAGCAGCCGGTTCCCAGCACCGGGGCAATAGATACAGCAGAGACGGAGTGTGGAGATCTGGATTCTATAATTTTAATATATATAATTTATTATAATAAATAATTTAATCAATTTCAATTTGTTGTGTAATTACTTGAATATTTTAATTTTAAATATATTTTATATTAATTTATTATTATTTTATTAGTTTTATTCCCAACCAGCTCTGTGATACGCTCATACACACAGCATATTGCTGAGTTTTATTTCTACGCAGCTCTTGTGATACGCTCATACACACAGCATATTGCTGAGTTTTAATTCTACGCAGCTCTGTGATACACTCAAACACACAGCATATTGCTGAGTTTTATTTCTACGCAGCTCTGTGATACGCTCATACACACAGCATATTGCTGATTTTTATTTCTACGCAGCTCTGTGATACACTCAAACACACAGCATATTGCTATGATTTATTTCTACGCAGCTCTGTGATACGCTCATACACACAGCATATTGCTGAGTTTTGTTTCTACGCAGCTTTGTGATACGCTCATATACACTGCATATTACCGTGCATCTTATTGCTGTGTAGCTCTGTGATGTGCTCATATGCACCGCACATTACTGTGAGTTTTATTGCTGTGATGTTTAAGCCGACTGCCCAGGGCAAAGCCTGGGGGCATGCACGAATACATAGAAATATGAGAATAACTCTGCAGTCAGTGCACACCACCTCACATACATACACTTTACTGGTGGGTGGAAGGGAATCAGGGCGTGCCAACGTGTCCACAGGTTTGGGGGGCGCGCAAATCTTGCCTTGCCCCGGGTGCTGACAACCCACGCTACGCCACTGGTTGCAGGTCACTGACCTTGGATGCAGATCACTGGCGTTGCAGGTCACTGACCTTGGATGTAGATCACCGGGGTTGCAGGTCACTGACCTTGGATGCAGATCACTGGGGTTGCAGGTCACTGACCTTGGATGCAGATTACCAGGGTTGCAGGTCACTGACCTTGGATCCAGATCACCGGGGTTGCAGGTCACTGACCTTGGATGCAGATCACTGGGGTTGCAGGTCACTGACCTTGGATGCAGATCACTGGGGTTGCAGGTCACTGACCTTGGATGCAGATCACTGCAGATCACACACAGACTCTGACATCTCCTCCTACACACACACACGGAGACTGAGGCTGAGAAATCCCCTTTCCACTCCTATGCAGAGCTTACTAACAACCATCCCTGTGCGGCCTTTAGGGTTCCAGGGAGAGTGGCTAGTGGTAGGAGAGACCAGCAAGCAGTGCCTCTGGTCAACATACACAGGAGCCATTGCACTCACCCTCTGTGTAGCATGGCGGGTTGCACTGAGGGGAAGGTGACATGTAGCAGCATTTAATGCTGTGACTGCTACGTATCGGGAGACATGGGAACTTGGTCCCATACCTCTCTTTTAATGATGGGATGGCATCCTGGTGGACAGTTCTTGGTATTTTTGCAACTGATTTGCGCAAACAGGCACAAACCAGGTGGATCCCAGCACCAAGACTACCATTTTTATATGTGGCAAAATACATATATAATTAACCCTTTCGCTGCTGAGGCTTTTCCCGCCTCTGTGCTTAGCTCATTTTTACCGATTTTGCTCATCATGTTTAAACGTGTTTTGAAGGCTTATTTTAGTATATGACCCAGACATATTATATATCGTTCTTTCCGTCAGACTCGGCAGATTCATAATATGTCATTATTATATGTATACGTCATGAGCTGTCTGTATATTATAACAAAAAACGCAATAAAATATGAATTTTCAATAATTTACAACATGTAAAGTGTTTTTTTTTTCACATTTTAACATGCGAGCACTTGCGGTTATATTTTGTATGTGGTGCGCTTGTTAAAAAAATTAGAGATGGGGTCTCGTTACATTTTTTTTGGGGGAAAATTACGCGCTTTTTAACAAACGCACCGCATACAAAAATCGTTAGTGCAGCATCATTGTTCACATTATAATTGAAATGGGAACAATATTGCTGCATTAACAAACCAAAAAAAATAAAAAAAAATTGTTTATTTTTTTTATAATTTTTTTTAAAATATTTTTTTATTTTTACTTATTTTTTTAAAAACTTTTTTTATACTCATGTTTGGTATTGTTGGAACGGCCATGCTCTGGCCGATCCAACAATACCAAACATTAACTCCTAACTGCCACGGATCGGGAGATAGGGGGTTCATTGGAACCCCCTATCTCCACCATTGGTGGCAGTTAGGGGTTAACTCCAGGACTGGCGTCATTGTGCTATGCACGATGACGCCAGTCCTCAGGGGGCATTCTCGGAAGCTTGGCCGACATCCAAGATGTCGGCCAGCTCTGGGAAAGGATCCGAACCGGCGCCGATTCGTGATCCGGCCCCCATGGGGTTAATGCCAGGTACCATTTGGAAGGGCAGGCTGTGCCCTTCCAAACGGTGCCTGGGTTAACCCCCTGCACGCCGCCGATTGGGAGGGAGAGAGGTCCGAAGGACCTCCCCCCCTCCCTTTCAGGCGCCTCCTCCGCACATGCGGGGGGGTGCCTGAATTAGGTGTCATCGCGCCCCCGCGATGACACCTAATTACTCCGGCGGCGGTTCCAGGTGCTGGGCTGTCCACCGCATGGAACGCTACCTGCGGTTGGACGCGCTGAGCGCGTCCACCGCAGCGAAGTGGTTAAAGATCTGAATGAACAATACTGGAGCTGTGGAGCACAGAAACACATATTAAATCACCAGAAATAACTAGAAAATGAGACAGAGAAATTTGAATTGGAACAGACTATCATTGACTACAAAAGAAAATTCTATACAAACCTTGAATATCCTTTACAAACATTTTAACTTATGAATTTTTGAACAGTATTAGCAATATTTTAATAATCTCAAAAAAAGTGGGGCTTGGTTCACAATTTGTTCCTATTATAATGATATTAAAATGTTATTGTGGGAATATTTAACCTGTAATTGTAATGTCATTTAAACTTACCATATACTAATAGTGAGGGACTCCTGGTGTGTTATACAGCTACAATTCTAGGGGATGTCCTTGGATCGCTGAGTGATACAATATACAAAAAGTGATACAATATTGAGCAAACATTCCAGTCTCCCTTTACTACTAACATACAATGGAGTAATCCTCTTACCCAGATGGAATAATGTTACTGGGATGCTTTCACCTCTAGCATGGAAACCTGTGTTATAAATGCACTGCATGTCATTTTCTTAAATAGATTCTCAAGGATACTTTTAATGGAGTCTACTAAAGCAGTTAACTTTTACTACAAAAACCTGGATTAATAATTTCAAGTGGAGTGGCATTGTGACTTTATTCTCAGCAGAAAGAAAATCTTAGCAATGTAGACTAAAAAAGTACTTTGAAATTTAACTTCCCAAAAGACTCAGGGCGCTATGCTGGCTGAGCTGGAAATAGGGAGCTACTAATGGTAAAAGACAGCATGAATCGTTCATTATTACTGGTTCCCTATTACTGGCTTTATTATGAGCGACCTAGCTGCTATGTTAGCGGCTTGAATATTTGGTAGCTGCTAATGCATACCAGCAGCTGCGCTCCATGGAGACTCATTTTTATTTTTGCTAGCCAGCTACCACTCTAAAATAAGTTTAATAAATTGAGACATAAAACCATATGGAGGATCAGAATGACCCTGATAACACCCTTTGCCACCACCCGTGGCACAGGTAGGGGGCTGCCATGCCTCCATCCCCCCTTCTTTATACTGGTTGCCTCTACACAATATTAACACCTGGGCTGTAAAAGCTGCTCATCAACAGTATTTAACCAGAAAGGCTTTGGGTTCGTAGCAGTGAGTAGCCGTTAGCTGCTCATCCATCTGGTGATATGCCCCTCCATCTGCATCATGCATGGCACTAGCACATAGTGTTATGTGGATCTTTCTGACACCAATATGCTTTTATTTAATTATTTTTAGGTAAATTACAGAGTTTTGCAGTAAGCCATCTCAGGGGACTATCGCGTAATTTCCTCTTAGCATCCCAGTACCCCAGCAGATCGCGGGGCAGGCAGTGAATCCGACAGCTTGCCACTTAGCGATCGCTAGGCTCGCGGATGCTGGGAGCAATGCTACAGCGCCGTCCCCAGCATCCCCTCCATGGCATCTATAGGACTCCATGGAGGCTTCTCCTGCCGGGTCACATGACCGGCAGGATCTTGCCTCTCGCGAGATCCTGCTGGTCAGCAGAGTGATCGCGAAGGGAGACTGGGGACTTTCTTCCCCCAGTCTAGCTCTGCTCCCAACAGCCAGAAGCAATGAATTGGGCCGCCGTTCTTGTGGCGGGATGAGAGGTGCGTATGTGATTTGGGGGGTATGAGCTGCAGGTAACGGATTCTGCAGCAGCAGAATCCGTTACCTACTCCTCAGAGTTGGCTGTAACTTTTTCATTAGTGTCAGCTCTTAGTAACTAGCGTTAGAACCAAGTGATCCTAACGTTAATCTGTGCTTACACTTCACGTTCCCCATGTTAAGCATAGGGAGAGCAAAGTACAGTAAACTCGCGCTATGAATTGCAAATTAATGAGCGCTAATGGGTTTTTTTACCTGTTTTTTTAACCAGTTAGCAATTCAAAGTCGATCTGGGCGCAGCGTTATGACCTAGCTAGCGCTAACGCTGACACTAATGTTAGCTTGAAGGAGGTGATAGAGCCCTAAGTTTTTAACCTGCATTAGAAAGAGTAACGTTCAGAAATGTTTTCGGATGCGGACGATTTTCCGAAAATTTTCAGATCCGAAAATGGCAGATCCGAAAAGTTTTCCGAGCCGAAACGAAATATTTTCGGAATTTTCGAATGTACTTGAAATGTGTCAAATCGAAATTTATTGCTTTGAAACGAGGAGAACAGACGTTCCGAAAAAACGAAAATTTTCGAAAATACGAAAAGTCGATACAAAAAACGAGCTAAGTGACACGAAAATACGAAAAATGTTCGAAATTCCGAAACCATTTACAATTCCGAAAAACGAAAATTTCCGAAAATACGAAAAGTCGATACAAACAACGAGCTAAGTGACACGAAAATACGAAAAATGTTCGAAATTCCGAAACCATTTACAATTTCGAAAAACGAGTCGAGCCGAACCGAATCGAAACAGAAATCGGTCGAAACGAGCCGAATCGAAAAGTTTAAAAATCCGAAAATTCAAATCGAATCGAACCGAAAAAAAAATCGGTGCACAAGCCTAATAACTCCTGGGCAGCACAGTAACATTAGCAGACAGCCATATAGTATACAACAAACAGAACTATCACCCACGCTCAAAATCCTATAGATCTATAAAAAGAGAGATTTTTAATCTACTTAAATGACCAGTAAAGCAATAAGCCCACCACCACATCATGGCAATCTCTATGGAGGGTCCTATTCTAGAGAAATACTGTGAAACAATCAAAAACAATATGTGAAAGAAACACAGTAAAAGTCAAGTGCCAGAGGGGAGATGCAGCCAAAACCTATTGAGTATCTCAAAAACATGCTATATTCATATTTCTTTTTTCTTTCTCTTGTTAAAGCAATAATACATGTCCTTAGAAAGTGTTACATTTTCTTTTGCATTATTTTGTCTTATGAGAAGTTGAAAGCGTATCTAAACAGGTTCAACGCCCCGCCAATATCCAAATAAATAGATTCTGGCCTATTTCAGCACTTACAGGGTTATTCAGAGAGAGGTGAAACTCAGGAGAATGACTGGAAAAGTTAAAATTCAAAGTCAAAATAGCCGAACCAGAAAAATTGTCCCATTTATCTCACTTTCCAAATCGGCTATTTTGACCTAGAATTTTCACTTCTCTAGTCATTCTCCTGGTTTTCACCTCTCTCTGGATAACCCTGATAGTATGACAACTAGTGGGTTACATCCACACCCAGTACTAAATACTCCCAATTACAGGTGACATAAAATTGGTCAGGACCAGCAGATTTGGCAGCTACTAGTAAAAGGTGATCCTCAACAGATGAAACGTGTTAAATTTCACTAGGTTTGGAGTCTAGGACCCACTTTAGAGATTGCCTTGACATGGTGGTAGGTTTGTTACTTCGATGACCATTTAAGTAGACCAAAAATCTCTCCTTTTGTAGTTTTATAGGATTTTGAGAGTCAGTGATACTTCTGTTTTAACCTACACCAGATATCAGCTTAATTCTAAACCAGGATTTTCTGTTCAAGTTGAATATGACATGCAAGTTATGTGACTGGCTGCCATGATAATCAAAACATCTTATAGCAAATCCATCAATGACCCCTTAACGACTGGCAGGTGTCTCCCGTCGGGGGTGGCTTAATGCCGGCAAGGTGTACAGGTATGCCTAGCCGACAGATGACACGCGGGCCGCTGATTTTGGCCCGCCCCATCAGCTGATGCCCAGTGCATATCATTGGCTGTAGGGGGAAGGCCTGAGTTCAGGCCGTCCTACTGCAGCCACTAGTGCGCAGCATGCTCTGGCTGCAAGGAGGGGCCAAGGCGGCCCATTGTAGACAGCAGGGTGTACCTGTACACCCTGCATCTTCAAAGCCCTCCTGCCACAAGGATGGCATAGTACTTCCCGTGGCGGTAAGGGGTTAATGTTTAACTGCCGAGTCCATAAAGGCATACAGCAACAGCTCAATATATGTCTATCCTGACATAAAGCAGCTACAGAAAAAGACTAAATACATGTGACAGGGCTGGGGAATCTAGTGCTGTCATTAATTTTCATAAAGTTTAGGTGCCTAGAGCAAGTTTTCTGGGCACAGGCGAATCGCCTCATACTTGAGACACTCACATAGTGCACATCAGAACTGACAATAACAACTTATCGCGGCTCCATCAATGTATTAAAAAAGTTATTTAAAAAGTAATCGTAAAAGGGGATCACTTAAGTGATCCCCTTTTACGATAAATTTTTAAATAACTTTTTTAATTATGCATACCATATGGTCTATTTTTATATGAATTTATAGGAATAAATTTTTGAATATAGTAGCATATCGTCCTGCTGCATATTTATTACTTTAGCGCCTGTCTATATAAGGTTTGCTCCCTCCCCTCCCTGAAATTTATATAGCACCTCCATATACCATCGAATGAGCTAATGAATAAACGAGTCACCATTGGCAGGGCGGGATTAAGATCTCTATGGGCCTGGAGCTGAATATTTTGGTGGCTTTTTTTGGAATTCAGTGAAATGAAAAAATAGTCTGGTTATTTAATAGTGCAGATACGGGTATATCTAACCAGGCAGTTACTGTGTGATCAATTTTTTCATTAAGATTTCAATCATTTGCAGAGTGTAAAATTATTTTTCCCATTTTATCATCCAAACCATTGTGATTATATAGTCTATAGGGAATTCTTGTTAAAAAAAAAGTGAAATGGGAACCTGTTACATTTTTCTGAGAAAATATACAATTTTAACCAAAAAATTTTAAATTTCGCTTTTGTTTTGGAAGATGCTGTTTTATGAATAATATGACTATGTATAAACCACTATCAAGAGATAATTTTTTGCTCCCAGAGTGGGAAATTAAAAGGTGAGTAATGGCAGTGGTATTGCTCATTTTATACGTGACAAATGGACAATGCCATTGCTTTGGAACCAAAAATTGGTTTTTTTAGTTTGGTATGGTCTGGTCATTTGGTATCAATGCAAAGGCCAGATTCTGACCTGTTCAATAACACCTCACTTGACCTTGTGGAGTGTAAAGATTAGTGATGCAGGGGTCCAAAGTCAACCCAGTGCTCTTCGCTGCAGTGCAGTGGTTTAGGTTTTGATGTAACAATTCGTAACAATGATTTGTGCCATCACCTCCACACTTGTCGGTGACATGAGGAATGTGAGGGTTAGTGCAGCATCAATGTTCACTTTATAATTGAAAAGTGAAAAATATTGCTGTGCTAGAAAAAAAAGTAAAAAATTATTTTTTTATTGTTATATAAAACCTGGTCATGTTTGGTATCATTGGAAAGGCCATGCTGTGGCCTTTCAGGGGATACCTCACTCGACCCTGTAGCTGCTATGAAGTTGGAGATACAGTGGTCCAAATGCCCATCAATGCAAATTTAGTTATCCTTTCTGTGGGCCTATTCTGGGGCATGGGCCTGGAGCTGCTGCTCCATCAGCCCCTATGTTAATCCGGCCCTGACCATTGGGGGAAAAAAAAGCTAACTCCAGAGGATTTGCCAAGGAGGAAAGGAGGAAGATAAAGATACCATCATTACTAATATAAGTATTCTGATTTCTCTATTTTTTTTAATTTGTTTGAATTTTTTGAGTGTTTTCAGTGTTAAGAGGAAAAAAAATATAAAAAAAACAAAAAACATACTCAATATTTTTTACCCACTGTTCACTTACAATTGTATCATACATATTGTATTCTAAAACAATGTTCTAATATACAAGGTGCGCCAGGAATTTGTTTTTTTTTCCTTTTATAACAAAAATGTTTAAAATAATCTATAAATTCCCTTAAAGTCATATAAAATTTAAATTCACCATTATTTACCTAATTTTTTAAGCTTTTAGAACGTGTGAGTTACTGCAGATGAAGTTTGAGTAGTTCTATGATCTCACTGTATATACTAGTTTCAGCCACTATAATAAAGACGACGCAGAGCGTAAAATATGCTATTTACTGGATTCAGGGATCCACAAATCTAGATTTGATGAATATGTTATTCATGAACAAAATGATCCCTTCAGTATGCTTAAGTAAATGTTATAATCAGACTCAATAATATATGCAGATTGCACATCCAGCTGCTGCAATCAAAAGCACAGCTGATCTGGATACCAATGCATGGAAACGTTTAGAAATCATGAATGAAACATATAGGACTCCAGGACTTAATGTTTATGTTTAGCCAATGATGCATAATACCAGAAGAACAACAACTATACCCTACCTACACATTTATGAATTCTGCGATGTGTAGCTTTGCTGAAATAAGATAGTCCTAATTCTTCAACCCTCCTGTTTCCACCCCCAATTCTTCTAGATTGTAAATTCCCAAGGGAATAGAGCCCTCGTTTCCTCCTGTACTGGTTTATCAAAATACGGGGGTAATGTGGCGAGAACAGCGCTTCCTTCAAATGAAGATTGAAAAGCGTTAAGAGGACAAAGAAATTTCACAATCGTGTTCATGCCTCAGCGGAAACGAAAACGCAAAACCATAGTGTAACCAGTCAAGGCAATGCGTAAAAAGAATATAAGAGTTAAACTCACGTTTAGTGGTGTCACAAATCGGACACCAGATGTGACTGCAGTCGGCAACGTTTGAAGGGGTACCGGAAACCCCTTTCAGTGGTAAAACGCCTGCTCCGTACTTGTTTAGTGGTGACACAAGATGTAACTGCAGCCGACAACATTAGGAGGGGTACCAAATCCCCTTTCAGTGGTATAAACGCCTGCTCCGTTCCTCTGTGCAGATTAATCACTGGGACCAGAGTTAAAATAAATAAATAAAATTTATTAAGTAGAATAAAATGCAAAATAAATACAAACAAGACATGTTTCGTGATAAATCGCTTCTTCTGTCAGTGTATGTATTCCCGAAGGTCCTGTAATGTCCTTAATTAGTCCCTCTTGTGGTGTTATCGGCTCATATCTTCGAAACGAAAGTAGACAGGATCTGCGGTGGCGGCTACTGGCGCACATGCGTGTGACGTCACTCTCCCGCGTCTTGTGTTCCACTTCTGAGATGGATGTGCGTTCCATTCCCGATTATCATGTGCTTTCTCTTTCATTTCAGGAGATGGATTGAAAAATATCGTATTGTATAGAATAGAGATTAGGTGGCGGAACATTTCATTGGAATAGGGCCCTCATTTCCTCCTGTACTGGTTTATCGAAATGTTGTTCAGTCTCAAACGTATTGTAACCCTGTCTATATTATGCCCATTGTTTAGCGCTGCAGAATATGCTGGCGCTATATAAATAAAGAATAATAATAACTCATTATTCGACACCTCAGTATCAAGCTCTGATAAGTAACTTTTTCCCCCAGAATGTAGAAGGATACTTCAATTGCTCACATACAGTGAAGCCATACGATAAGACAGACAAGACATTACTTTTCTTCCTCAAAACCCTCAAGAGAACAAAAACACTTTTATATACCACTCTATTAATATCCACTTTAACGTGACCTTTCCTCTGGATAATTGCCCTTCCACAATGAGAAAGCTGTTTGAACCAAACATATCTTAGCAAGCTGGTTTTGAGATTGTTCTACCAACAGTCCCTGAAGTACTAAAAATAAAATGCAAAGTTATTAGTTTTGTAGAATCCACAGCTTTGAAACTAAATTTTCCTTTTGTTATAGGTAATAAAAAAAAGCAATTCATTGAAAACTCAATTCAAACTCCTGTAAAGTACATCCCTTGCAACTTTATACAGTGCCCTGACTTCATCTAATCAGAAAATAAAATGCTGTTCTGTGAGGATTGGAATTTATCTTTTCACAATATTTTTTTTTGTGTGAAGCTTTCCTGTGTTTATTTCGTTTCCATTCTCTATTCTGTGTTTCACACATCTTAGGATAGTGTTAATTTGACAGATTTCTTCTACAGATTTCGACTAATCAAACCTTAATTAAATTACGCTTCCTGCTGCCAGCAGGATTTTGATTACCTCAATGCAAAGGTGAGAAAATAAACTATATTGAAAAAATGTTGTAGATGTCTACATAACATATTCAGGGAAACAGGGAATTATGTTTTGAAAACTACTTATAAATTCTATTGTACAGTCATACTTGGAAAGAGGTTCCATTCGATTGAAAGGGCAAAATTATTCTTCAGAAAAGTTAGGTTCACCATATTTTGAATATGAATTATTGCTCTAAGCTGAAAGCTGTTTTGGGTTTTCAGCTTGCAGCGATAGATGAATATACTTAGCTTTCAATCTAGCTTCCATGTTTTCAAACAGCAAAAATGACTTACTTAAAGAAATACTGTTTTTTTTCCACTGTACTGTTTAACTTCAAATCTTGTAAGGGGTTCGATCGATTCTAAGAACGAATATTAAACAAGGTGTATTATATAAATGATAGAGATGGAGTTGTAACAATCCATAGACAAAAATGCCTACCGCTAAAAACAAAACAGTGCAAAAATTTTAATTGTGAATTAGTATCTATTTTAACCGCATTACTCCCAAGTCATTTTCCATAAAACCAGTGGTTTTTCATTAAAAACCATTGGGAAAAAATATTCAAAGGAATTTTTACTGCAGTGCTATATTTGACAAAGTAGATGTCGCCATCTGCTGGCCAAAAAGGGCTACTGCAGCCGAGTCTCCTTGCTGAAACAGCTGGGCTCTGTGTTTTAGACATACAGGGTTATTCAAAGAGATTCGAAAAGTCACCGCACGTTCGGTGACTTTTCGTTCTCTTCAATTCGGTTCCTTTTGCCGATCCCATTTCGGTGACCCTGCGGTGTATTCAGCAAACACCACAGGGTCCCCGAATTGCAGGGAAAAGCTGCAGCAAACCTGACGAAAACTAACCGCAAAACCCACCGAATGCATGCCGAAAACCCGCAAAAACATCTGGATTAACCTGCCAAAAACCACGGAAAAACCCGATCAGGAGCCGATTGCAGCCGCCGGAAAAAGCCGACACCCAGACAGAGCGAAGTAAATAAATTAGTAAAACAGTTTGTATGAATGTTTGAAAAGTGAAACACTGCAAATAAACTACTGAGCGAAAATGTCTGAAATTTACATATGAGGTCCAGGGAATGATAATAAAGAGGGCTGTTACAGAAAAAATAAGTAAACTTTAAAAAAAAAATAAGAAAAATGCTTAAAATATCCTAAAAAAATCTATAAATAAAGAGACTCTTTACTGCAGAATTTTATAATGAACGGTTTATTAGATATTGGATTAAAACAGGAATATTTTTAACATTGAAGCCTATGGGATTCTCCTGAATAAATTTGCCAAATTAAACCACTGAATGGCAGGACATTAGGGGAACCTTTCACTGCTGGTTTGTGTTCTCTGAATAGCCAAAGCAGTGCTTTTTTATGGGGTTTTCACTGCCCTCGAACAGGCACCGTATGTTCAGGCAATTCGCCAGGATTTGGCAAATTGCCTGCTCTCTGGATAGCCGAAAGGCCAGGAAAGGTAACCGAACGCTGATTTTTAGAGTTCAGTTACCTTTCTCAAGCAATTCAGATCTCTTTGAATAACCCTGATAGTCCCAGTCTTTCAAACTGTTTTAGCACCTTAGGTGCCATGCCTCAGGTGCTAAAGCTTGTGGGGCATATTCTAGAGCCGATTTGCAAACAAATTTCATTTGTAATAAACAAAATACCTTTGCATTGATCCAGAATTAGATGAAATAGACCATTTTTAATATCAGGGCACCAGCAGGTGCTTTGAAGAATTCTTACCTCTCTTCCTGTGGTGGAGAGGATGGTGCGTTCCGAGGCTTCCTCTCGCCGGGAGCATAGTGAAGCCATCACAAATAGTTCCCAGTCTCCCTCCACTAGTCCTCCTCACCGTTGCATGTTCCCATGAGAGCGCACCAGCACAGAGGTCGCAGCCAGGATAAGCAGGGCTCCATGGAGTCCTATGGACTCCATGAACTGATAATCGTGATGGCTTGCAGCGCTGCTGTAAGTATCAGCTTGCACTGCACTTTGTTCCAAGACTAGGTGCTAATATAACTCCTATCATGGAACACGTACTCCAAAATGGAGGCGGTAATTAAAATCTGCAGATTTTTTAATTACTGTCTCCCTTTTGGGTCAAACTCGGAAAAGGGCCCTGAGAACAAAAAATGCTGCCATTTATCTGAATTACTACTTCTGAATTGTATAGGAAAGCAGATGCTACAAGAATATGAAAACTATATATAATGACTGAAAATGAAAAGATAGTAGGAATGGTATATCCTGATAAAAAGCACGGCGGTAAACCAATTTATGCAGAAATATCGAAAATCAGGATATGTGATGCTTAGAGGAGAGCATAAAACTCAGCTTGCATTAAAAAGAAAAGACAACATAAACTGACATACAACACAAACTGTTGAAAGAGGGTACTCTAAGGAACTACCTATGTAGTAACTGGGACAAAAAATTGTATTTGCTAGTGATATGTGCTGGGTACCTATTAATAGAGGACCTGTCTAAAAAGACACAAGTAGCAGAGGTAAGAAAAGCGAGCCTTGGTGGGTCCGCTGCAGATAGGATAGAAGGAAATAAAAGTGTCTAAGTTCCTCACTGTTAGTTAGTAGGAGATAAACCCAGAAGTTCAAGAGGTCTAGAAGATTAGAAAGATTAGAAAAATGAGCACTCAAAGTCTGTGGGTACCTCTAGACCAGGGATCTCCAAACTCCGGCCCCCCAGATGTCCCTGAACTACAAATCCCATGCTTATCCATCCATCTAATGCAGTCAGAGATTTCTGGGAGTTGCAGTTCAGGAACATCTGGGGGGGCAGAGTTTGGACATCCCTGCTCTAGACTCTGAACCAGGAAGGTATATATAGCAAATAAAGAAATAAAAAATGTCTAGCATTCCATGTTCTGCTCTACGCGTTTCACCGTCATGGCGTCCTCCTCAGGAGAAGTGTGAGAGCAGTGTGCTAGGCTGGCAGTCTTCTAAATTATCATGAAAAAATTGTTCACTAGTCCTAATGAATATGATGGCAGTTGTCCATGTTGCAAGGAGTACCTTCTATATCACTTTGCATCCCATCTCTATTGTGTGCAGGGGTCAAGTCCTAAAAAAGAAAATCAAATCTGATATGTTTATGTGTATACATTATCTCACAGAAATGAGTACACCCCTCACATTTTTACAAATATTTTATTATATCTTTTCATGGGACAACACTGAAGAAATGACACTTTGCTACAATGTAAAGTAGTGAGTGTACAGCTTGTATAAGAGTGTAAATTTAATGTCCCCTCAAAATAACTCAACACACAGCCATTAATGTCTAAACCGCTGCCACCAAAAGTGAGTACACCCCTAAGTGAAAATGTTCAAAATGGGCCCAAAGTGTCTAAGTGTGCAGTTGTTTGCTATGCATGAGAGCAGTGCAGGTTTCTGAATTTTAGAACAAAAGATCAAAAGAATAAACAATAAGGAAAAATTTTCACAGGTTTCTTTGCTCATAATTACCAAGGGTGTCACTATTAATGGGAGGCACTGTGGCTTTGACTGTCTGCTTATTGATTTAAAATATTTCTGAAATAGTATGAAACAGAAAAAAGAGGAACTGTTATACACAACGTGTTTATGTACAGATGTTCGCTGTATTAAGGTCTATCTATAATCCGTTACATTAACGCATAACAATAGGACCACCATTCTTTGTTTACATTGTACTAGTTATAAATTGGTTCACAGTATTTCTTTGTAAATTTCAAAACCAATTTAAATAAAGATTTATCCCCCAAGTACATAATGATTCCTTTGGAGAATTTGTTCACCCCTCTCTAGGCCTCCACACATCCGCTACTATTACTTGTACTTTTAACAAAAATCATTTACAGTATGCCTTGAAATTGTAACTTAATCATTCTGTCAAAATGATGTGTGGGGGAGATAATAAAATTGGATTTGATAAAAACGGTGTCAGAATGAGTTACAAAGGATGCTAAGGTGGTGAATTCTCAAAAAAACTTGAACGTTGTAATATAGGAATCAAAAAAGGTTCTCAATTAACTAGAATTAATCCATACTCGTCAATCGATTCGCTATTCAAAACCCCTGAATGCCACAAATGACCCGCAAAGTTACTTGCAGTTACTGGGACTAAGGCTAGGGTCAGACGAAAGCATTTTTCCCGCGAAAGTGAAAAAGTGCGTCCGAACGCATTGACGTATTTTTTCACGGAATGCGCAAAAACGATCAGAGGACGCGCATTTTCGGGCGTGATTTTGTACGGATCGTCAATAAAACTCTTTTTGCGTCTGGACGTTATGTAGGCTGGACATTAGCAGTGTCTGACATCTCCTAATCACGCAAACACGCCGCTATGCCGCAGCTGCGCACTCAGTACGTCAGTACTAGCGGTTCAGCGTTCTCAGAAAAATGCGTTCAAATTCCACTTGCGTTGCACGGCCGGACTTTTGTGCGGCCGTACATCGTATATTGTCCGTCATTGCCCGTCATCTGCTGCTAGTGCGGCCGTAATTATGTGCGCCAGAACGCACGTTAAAAGTGCGCTGGTCTGACCCCAGCCTAAGGGGGGTATCAAATGTGTTGTTGTTTTTTTCTATGTTTTATTTTAACCTCCCTGGAGGAGAGATAAAATGTGTAAACACACTTGATTGATAATAAATGGCTTCAGCCAAACACTAACCATGAGTGAAAGAAATGTTTTTGTGTTATCATTCATATTCTCTGAATAATGGCCGAGAAATCATAAATTCTGCCAAGGTATGTAAACTTATGAGCACAACTGTAGGGCCGTATTATGAAATAATAATAATTTCCTATTTACTCTTGGTTTTGTGTTATAGTTAGAGACTGATGACATCTCTGCTTTTATCTCACTGTCTGTCACACGGTTTGTCATCACAGTGCCTATTTAAATATTGAACTGCAGGAAGCCCCAGTAGCATGCGTGTCCCTAATAAGTGGGTTAACCTCCTACGTGCAGTCGTTAGGTCGGTTTGGGATAGGCTGATGAGGTACATTGACATTGTGGCAGGCTTATGTAATGAATGATCATGTTTTGTAATGTAACTAAACCCTAATCCTTTTTTTTGCTCAGGTGTTTTAAAAATTTAGATGTATGTGTGAGTGACATGCATTGATTTGGTATGCTATATATAAAATATACATCCTTCTATGCATATATAACGTACATCATTTGGACGTGGCGTGCATGAACCTGGAGATGTATTTGGGAGGTGCAGGCCTAATGTACTAATAACAAATCTATGTTCCTAATAAGCAAAATATACCGCAAATGCCACTTAACAGCGCTCAAGTCTCCAAAAGCATCCAGAAGTGTTAGATTTTAGAAGCATTTGTATGTTTTTACTAACTACTGATAAATAGCAACATGTCGCCATATAAGACTGCCACCAAAGCAGGCAGAGCCAAGTACTGCTCACAGTACAACAGAATAAAACTAAACACAATATACACACTAAGATTACCTAAAATTACCCTTCATCTATGAAAAATGTATATAAGGACAAGTATATAAAAATTATATTGATACTGATATATTGAGGGCAAATGTAACACCTTAACGTTCATCAGAGTTTGAAGTCGAACTGTACATAAAATCAGGCTTGTGGGTTTCAATAGACAGTAGCTGCCCCACACACTAAACTAGCAAATTGCACTTGTGTGAGATAAGAGTACAGCTAAGGTGCACCATGTTTCACTCTACTGTACGTCTGCGCTTAACTGTAAACGTGATTTCTTGGTACAGTATGGTGGGACAGCGCTGCGCATACCATCGTCTACCCTAAACTCACCAGTGGGATTTTACTGCAAACACTACGGTGACACATATTCCAGTAAAATCCTGCAGGTGGGATTTACTATATACTGCTGGTGGATTTTAATGTTCAGTATGATGAGTTTTAAAGTCCCGTATAATCCCCTTTATGGTTTTTAAGGATCAGTATAATCCCACTGTTGGGTTTCAGTGTTCAGTGTAATCCCACGGATGGGTTTTGATGTTCATTATAATCCCCCCGTAACAGGTTTTAATGTTCAGTATAATTCCACTGATTGGTTTTAATGTTCAGTATAATCCCACTGTTGGGTTTTATTATTGCTGGTGGGCTTCCAGTATTACTAGAATATTGTACATTAATAAACTATGGCAATGAGAATGACATAAACAGATGACGATATCTATACAATATCTCCCAGTGCAATATATATGTGTCAAAGTAGTAAAAACAATCTTCTCGGTGTAAGCATGCCTGTGCTGATTCTTATATCAGTTTGATGCTGGAAGGTTATTGCTCAGCAGTCATATTCTCTATACAAAAAAAGAATGCATACATAATCATTTGCATTCCTCCACCATCCAGATGATTCTTCCAGCTGTTGTGCGAAATCAACTCCCAATTGCTTTTTCTTTACCTGATAAAGGCTGATGGAAATGAACACATAACAGCATGCATACAGTGAATACATTTTTAATAACTAGAATATATAATTATTTAATCATCTACTGCTGATTTATCTGTACAGCAAATATTCATCTGAGACAAAACACACTATATAAAAATATAGAATGTGTAGCAAGGTAAGAGTGCATTGAACTTTACAAAGTTGTGTATGGAACACAAATATAAATGGTTACTGCTCTGAAAGTAGGAAAGGTAAACTTTACAGCTAACTTGAGAAATAAACAATTTGCTACTGTCGTCTACATCTGGCTATGTTACAAAAATCACGCTAAAACAGGGACGCTAAGGAGAAAAACCTGCACCGTAACACGGCGCTAAGCCTCGGGATGCTCGCGGCAGCACTAAGCGCCGCCGCGAGCATCCCCTCGATGGAGTCCATAGAGCTCCATTGAGTTTCTCCCCTGCCGGATCTCGCCTCCCGAGATCCGGCAGGTCGGCGTAGTGATCCGCAGAGTGAGACTGAGGGACTTTTTCCTCCAGTCGCTCTCTGCTCCCGGGGGCAAGAGGAGGCAGATGGAGCTGCTGTTCTCGCAGCGGAATTAGAGATGAGTATGTGATTTTTTTGGGGGGATTTCTGCTGGGGCTTTCGGAGTCCAACGAAGCGGAATCCGTTAGCACCAGGTCCTAGCTGTGGTGAACTTTCTAGTTAACCGCAGCAGGACGGTAATTAGTGTTAAGACTTTGTAATCACACCCACTGATGAAGCTGCGTCCAGCGAAACGCGTTTGAGGTGTATTTTACTATTTGTTTTAATAAACTGATTATAGATTTTATCATCTTGAGTGTCTCTTGGTGAATAAATCTATATTATCCTGGGAAAGACATCCTCTTTCATTTGGATTCCTGATACCTGGATCTCAAGAAAGGGAATCTATGTCTCTCGTTAAATTCACCGATTGCCTCTTGTTTAGTGCCGTTTTCTAAAATTGGCCCTGGAAAATGTGTGTATAATCTCCTTTTTTCAGTTATTCTGCCTGAGATATAACAGTCTACACAGAATTTTTCCCTTTATTTTCTCTCTTCTGCTTTCCCATCGAGGACTTATTTTAAGGTATACCAGCCTTCACTGGAGCCGACGGAAATTAGTGCTAGCGCCTGACACCAACTTTTTGACCTGCATCTAATGCTAATTAACACTTTGCGTTCCCCATGTTAAGCATAGGGAGGGCAAAGTACAGTAACCTCGTGCTGAAAAGTGCAAGATCCGAATTGCTAATGCGGTTTTTAACCCATTAGTGTTCGGATTGTAATATGGTGCGCCCACGCTAGGGCCACCAATGCTAACGTTAACGCTCACACAGGTGAGTGCTAATGTTAGCGTTAACATTGTAGTAGGGCCCCTTGTCTTTATAATGAAAGTTAAAAACATACCAATGTGAAAAGAAATTCAAAAACATACAAATTTGAATGAAATTAAAGTAACAATCAGAAATAAATTTGCTTTTTATTGTGGCCATTCCAGAGGACCATTAATATGAATTTACATTAAAAAAACAGTGCTGATAAAGCATATAACATTCTGCAATTATATTCAATGCAATCAGTGAATACTTGTACGTACACCAAATATGAAACTTTAAAACATTAAAGGGCTGCTGTTTCATTAAGAGGGCATTAAAGTGGGCAGTGGGCATCAGCCTGCATATTTTTAAATAAATTATCAAGCTTTGGAATCACTGCTAGGCATGTCAAATGTGGAACATGGTCATATCCAGTATCACACTGAAAAAGTAATAAAAAGGACACAATTAGTTCCAGATTTGATAAACAGCATGTAAGTATTAATGGTAGCATGTGTTCCTTTACCAGGAACCCTTCATTTGACATTTCATCTTTGTCAGAGTAGATTCTGACGCATGACCCGTCATACATCAGAGACATGTCTTCATCTAAAGATATCCTGGCTTCGCTCCTGAGTCATATATCATTTTGTGACCTATAGAGTAGAACAATTCGGTTACTAATGGAGATTTTCTATAATATTCGTCCCTGTGTAATAAATATTTTTTTCTCAAATAGCTTGTAAATAATATGTGTCAAGTACTTTCTGACATGCAGAGAAAGTGAATTTAATTTTTCCAATGATTATGGGTTTTGTTCTTACAATTAAAGATTTTTAAAAGTGATTTTTGGGGGGATTCAAATAAAATTATAATAATCTCAGGCAAAAAAAAAAAAGAATCGATTAACCAAAATTTCAGTCTGTATCCTTTGTCAGTCAGTTAAAAACCGTTAAACTCATAGCACATCATAGGTTGAAGATGGTTAAACTTGCCTCCAGCCAGCAGTACCACTGATGCCAACTGTCTCTGAAATAAGGCAGATTGGCTGGGCTAATCGATGTCCCTGTGGTTGTGTGGCTGATGTGATTGGGAGTCTCATGCACCACGTGGCAGCTTGAAACAGAGGGTGTTATACATCCACAGGACACAGAACACCTTACCTTTAGGGGTTACTTTTCACCAAATATTATATTTTACCCCTTCAGAACCAAGAACGAATATACTCAATCTACAAAGCACATTACGCTGCCCCAATATCAAGTACTCTGAAGGTGGGCTAATAGTGGAGCAAAGCAATTGTGTTATTTTTGCAAGCACGAGTCGAATGCAAATAGGCTCATGAATGTACCACCAAAGTCTTGGCACCTTGGGCATGATACCCAAACCACCAAAAGATTTTAAACAGCTCGGGTTAATTTTTTTCACCACAAGAAAAAAACGGATCCCAGGCAATATTGTGGAGATGTAATTGTGCTATTTGGCCAATAGATGGTAGAGTAAAACCACGAGAGTGCACAGTATGTACCCTAATGGGAAAGCTCTGTAGACCAGTGGGAGACTCCGGTGTTTCGCTGCAGAGGTCCAGCCTGTCCTCCAAACACATAGGAACAAGGAAAACAGCGTGCCACATGGATGTGTTCCCCATGGAAAAAGTTTTATTTGAATGTCAGCAGACTAAAAGCGTCACGATTCGGCCACCACAGGCCATGATTAAGGCCAGTAGATGGTGTCATATATCTGTCAAATAATGTATGCATTTGAAAATGTGATTTAGGAATTTGAAGCTATGTTTGAAGCACAGTTTCAGTTTATTTCCAAAGCGAATAGGTTTTCCATATTGATCCTGGCAATATCCTGGATTTATGGAAAACGACTTTGCAATCAAGGAATTAATGCATGAGTGTCTTTGGACACTTATCAAGCACCACAATTAACTGGGTTGTTAAGAACACAGACAGAAACATTTCTCACATGTGTTTACATGATTCACAATATTTATGATCTAAATCTATATATACAGGGTTATTTAGAGAGCACAGATATGTCACCGACATGTCGGTGCTCTCTGATTTGCCGCACTTTGGCAAGACGCTGCCGATCGCCGCTGCCAACCCACCAGACCGCTGCCGCAAACCTGCTGGCCGCCCGCCAACCTGCCAGACAGCTGCCATAAACCCACCTGACAGCCGCCGCAAACCCGCCAGACAGCCACCAAATGCACTGGCAAGCAGACGCCAAGGCGTCGGTCACAGCACTGATCAGTCACAGAACAAAGCCGACAAGCTGCTGGACGGTTAAAAAAAAAAAGATTGAAATTGTCAAATTTGAAATGCTGTTTGAAAAAAACTACTGGATGAAAATGTTTGGAATTAATATACAAGGTCCTATGAATAATAATAAAAAGGTCTGTTACAGAAAGAAGAAAAACGCTATTTAGAAATAACGGGGCAAAAAATATTGCTGAAAAAATCCTGAAAAATGCCTAAAAGATTCTAAAATAAATAAAGAGACTTTTTGCTGCAGATTAAAAGAATAAACGATTTAATATTGAATAAAAGAGGGAATATTTTTAACATTGAAGCCTATGGGATTCGCCTGATTAAACCTGCCGAATGAAACCACCGAACATCAGGGCACTTCGCTGACATTTCACTGCTGTTCGGTGTTCTCTGAATAGGTTAATCATTGGTTCTCTATGGGGGATTTCACTGCTGTTGAACAGGCACCGTATTTTGCTGGCAATTCCCCAAAATTTGGTGAACTGCCTGTTTTCTGAATATACGAATGGCCACGAAATTGCACGTACGGGGGAAATTGTTCAGTGCAATTTCAGGGCCAGATCGGCTCTTTCTGAATAACCCTATAAAAGATAAATCGTACAGTTGGGGGGGGGGAACATTTGCAATTTGCTTTCACTCTTTCATTTATTTTCTGTCTTGTAGCTGCTCATTCATTTAGATGATATATCAAGTTAGGCAATTTAGACTCTCATCCAGGACTTAATAGACAACCGTCTGTAGGTCACTACCCTTTATATCCACTCCTTGTATGTGACGGAGTGCCAGGCATTTTATGAATCTTCAGTTATGGGAACCATTAAATGAGAGCCAAGCAATATTTCATCACACAACTTCAATTCTGTTATATTAGACGTAACCTCAATTTTCTTTTGTGCATGATTGTCATCAGTGAATTGTGGTTGTAATTGAGAAGAAAAAAAATATTATTAAAAATATTAAAGCCTTCCTGACGGCAGTATTCCACATCGTCCAATATTTTTGAAATCAGGCTGTTCTTTCTTAACTACATGCAAGCAGGGACTATTGTATTTAATGCTACACCCTGTGGGCAATACATTAGATACATGCAAAATAAGAAAGGAATACTACTAGCACCATTTACTGTCAATAAAACCAGTATAAACATAATCCTCTGATATCTAGAACAAAAAAGGAGGAGAAAGGGAAGATTCGGTAGAATTTGTTTTCCTTAAAAGTTGCTAGTGACCAGAAGACATAGACATGGGACATTCTTGCGCCATACCCTGTGCCTGGGTGTTTGTATATTACTGCCATAAATAATTTACTGTAACTTACAGCATGCAGGTGTTTTCATTAAACGGGCACACTAGGCACTTTGTATTGCCATACCCAATCATATCTTCGGCTTTTAGGAACTCATAAAGCACCTCAGATATTCAGAGCATTCACACTCGCCATACTATTGCACACACACAAGTACTAGTCATTGCTTATGGTTTATGTCAGCATTTAATGTAAAGCATAAATAAAAGTTGTACTTCAAGAATACAAGAATAATTAATTCTCACAATATTGACAGTTGACACAAGATTGAGTTGTCTGCATCATCCCCACCACGCAATTAAAAGGACTGGGAACCTCAAACTTGTCAGTCCAGCATGGAAGTCTCTTGACTGAGAATTTTGCTGCACAGTTCGCCCACTCACAGCTGAGGTGACTCTAAACTGCTCGAAGTTGCCTGTCTCTTTATACTTTAATATGTTTCACTCTTTAGGCTTCCAAAAAGCTTGCGTCTGTGGTTCTTACGCACCCCACCTAGTTCGTCTTTGCTTCAGACCCCACCAAAAAGTGTTGATCAGGTGTCATGGCACAAGCCGACGCCAACACAGGAAGGCCTGAGCTTGCTGTTCTACCCTGAAGGTCATTTCAGGCTCTTTCCTGCTATGTCATCCAGGCCAGGTCTTGCGTCTATCCTGCCTCTCCTGAAGGCAACCACAGATGCTCCAACTAAGAAGCCCGAGAACACCTACATAAGGGTGGACCTCCTAAGGTGCTGTGTTTCAGCATTGCCTACACATGGTGTGTGTTGCTCCCCTCCAAGCCTCCAGTATCTCCTCTTGCCCTACAAGCCTCCAGAGTCTCCTCATGCCCTCCAAGCCAACAGAAACTCCTCATGCCCTCCAAGCCTCCAGAGTCTCCTTGTGTCATCAGTGTTCCTGCCACCCATCCGTATTCCTAGTGTCTTGCATCCAGTCAGCCCTCTCCCTGTCCTGCCAGTCTGATGTCTCTGTACCTGCTGTAAGTTCACAGTTTTTTGCCCTTAGTGTCTCTGTCTTGTTCTACTTTATCCTGACTCTAGTTGTCCCTACCTCTGTCTTTCCCCCCTGCCTTGTCCTTTGGTCAGCCCTTTTCAGGCCTTGTCCCTCACTACCTTGTCATATCTGCTTTTCCATTCATAAACCATTTCATTGTCTGAATCCTTGCCAAAAAAACATTTTGGACTTTACCCGAGTGTCTGTGTTGTGTTGCTGCATATTAGGTTCATACCCTCACCTCCCTATACACGTAATGTGATTCAGGCACTCTTTGATAAAGAGGCGTGCTGAGGGTCTTATCTCAAATGTTGTCCTGTCTACCTTACACACGTACATGATCCTTTTTCAAGAAATTTTACATGTAAGGTCTCTTAATGACGTATTTGGTGTTCCAAGGACTTCTTTTCATCTTTGGTCCTCTGGAGGCCAACGCGCTGAGTTGCATCTGCCTCTGAACATATCCAAGACATGTCTTTAAGCACTTTGAAAAGAAAACCTTAATGCAGGATCAATTAGCCAACATTTGATTAGTCAATAAAACAAGGCTTCCCTTACACCACTCTATGTAATTTAAGCAGCCGCAGTCGCTAGCTGGACTGGGGCTCAGAGAGCTAAGTCAGCTCTCCAAGTGCAGAGGTTTAGTTCTGCCAGAAGCCTAGATCAGCCAGTGCCGGTCATATCACTGGTGCAGTTTACTGGAAGCCAGAAGCATGTCAAGTCCGGACGAGCACCACGGGAGTCCAGCACTGGAAAGAATGGGAGTTTATACACTGACTACAGGTTTAAAATGGAAGGGGGTATGGAGGGGTTTGGAGGTTGTCTGTAGGGATTAATGTTTAAACGCTCCATATCTACCCCTCCTGCTTTAACGCTAGAGTATCCCTAGAGTACGTATTATATATGGACACTTTTGAAGTTACAATATTCCCATTTTTAAAATCAACAATTTACAGTGTAAAATCTTACAAAAATGCGGCTGATTCATTTTTCTGTCTTGAAGAACTCAAATATACTGCTAGCTATACCTTTAATATTATATTAATGTAATGGTATGGTTTGCAATATGTGAGCCGAGCTAATGTCTGGTAATGTATCATTAAATGGATTCATTTATAATTCTTAGTAGACAGAAAACGCTAACATTTTAATAATTGCTTTTCATGGTAGTCATTATGAATCATTACTAATCTAGGAACAATTGGTCTCAAGACTCCAGGCATTATACAGTATGATGATAATAAAATATTCAATGGGTATAATAATGGCTGTGATTGTTCATACACAATGCAAAGAACCTTAGAAAAAAAAATAACAATCCATAAGTAAAGAGCCACACTATGTACGCAAAAAGAAAAAGATGTGAAAACAGAGTAGAGATGATAGGAAAGCACCATGATGCATGGCAGCATGTTGCAGCCTTCTAATCTTTCAATGCTTACAGTAGATGAACAATATTACAAAAAAGAGTTCAAGGCAGTATTAATCCTTCCATTCTCTGAAACAAAATCCATTTTATTACAGTGCAGTGTGTTTCATCCAGTCTCCACTTTAGCTTTGGAATTACAATTTCTTCCAATGTTTTAGATTCATAGAAAAGGCCAAAATGTTAATTATCTCTGGACAGTTCTACCAGGAAATTTATTACACACGTGATATAAAATATAGCTATTTAGAAACATGAATCTAGGAGCATGCATTTCCTACCGCTAAGCAAAATTGTCATGGCATATAAAATATGTAATTAGAGATCTGACGGCGCTACACAATTTCATTTATATTGTGCCTCTGAGATTAAAACTGCATTTCTGTTAGAAAAATAAAGACAATATGAAATATTTGAAGAGATATTTAACTTGTGAATTAGTTGTTTTTCCTTATTTTAAACTGTAGTGCTTACAAACAACATACCACAGTCCTATAGAATGATAAGCTGTTAAACAATGATACATAGAAATTCCTTTCAGCAATTACTGCAGAATATTGATAAGCCTTGAGAGTATTCCGCAGTAAAAGATGTATACCCTGTTTCATAACAAATGTTCTGTGCCACATTAAAAGATGATTACAAAGAAAAACTGAAAATTGGATATTAGGAACCTCGACATAAAAACACAAAAACAGATGAAAACACAGATAAGAAACAAAAAAATACCACCTTCACATCATTTAAAAATAATCAACCGGGGATTGCAGCCCGACTATAGACTGCATCTAGTTCTTCATTTAATTTACCGCACTGGCTGTTAAACCAACAAAACTTTAGTGAATATGGAGCACCTGTGGAGACACAGGTTTGAATCCCGGCAAGAGCACCTCTCCAGTAAGTGTCCTTGGGCAAGACACCTAACAGTTCATACTTGCCACCCAGGACATACTTGAAAATGAGAGAAATCTCAATGTATATTTCCTAGTAAAATACTTTCTCAAAAAAAAAAAAGAATATGAAACAATACGACTTCTTCCAACTGTATTTAACAGTTCAGCACCAAGGACTTGTATTTTGCCTCAATCCCATATCTTCTGGCATTTTGTCCATGTTCTGGATGTCTTTGCACTGTGTAGGCTCAAACAAAACATTCAAGTGAACAATGTGAAACATGTTCAACATGTTAAATGATTTAGGGTGGTTTGGTAGGAGGAGGTTGAACCAGCCAGAACTAACTGCCTCATCATACAAAATGGGAGTTAATCGTGGCGCATTTATAATATTATTACTTCATCATCAAGCATAGCACTGTGTCCCAAGATGTAAATATATCACACAGATGTAAATATATGACACAAAACTAGGAAAAGTAATACAATGTGAGCAGGATGTTACTTCGCTGCAGGGGGATTTAGATAAATTGGGGGACTGGGCACTTAAATGGCAGATGAGATTTAATCTAGATAAATGCAAAGTTATGCACTTTGGAGTGAAGAACACACAAGTAACTTATACCCTAAATGGTACGGAGTTAGGGAAATCCAAGCAGGAGAAGGATTTGGGAATAATCATAGACTTCAAACTAAGTAACAATGTGCAATGTTAAACAGCAGCCGCCAAGGCCAGCAAAGTATTGGCATGCATTAAAAGGGGAGTTCACTCACGGGATGAAAACATAATTTTGCCTCTGTATAAATCAATGGTCAGGCCGCACCTTGAATATGCCGTGCAATTTTGGGCACCTGTCTTAAAAAAAGATATTATAGCACTAGAAAAAGTGCAGAGACGGGCAACTAAATTAATAAGGGGAATGGAAGGGTTAAGTTATGAGGAAAGACTAACAAGCTTAAACCTGTTTAGTTTAGAGAAACGGCGCCTTAGAGGGGATCTGATAACCTTATATAAATATATACAGGGCCATTATCAACCATTGTCTGATAACCTATTCATTAACAGGTCTATACACAGGACAAGAGGTCATCCATTTAGACTGGAAGAAAGAAAATTTAGCTTAAAGCATAGGAAGGGTTATTTTACGGTGAGAACAATAAAGCTGTGGAATTCTCTGCCTGTTGAGGTGGTTGGGTCAGAGTCTGTACAGACTTTTAAAAAACGACTGGATGACTTCCTGCAGACACAGAATATTGAGGGTTATAATATTTAATATGTGGGTAAAAGCTTCTTGATCCAAGGAGAAATCTGACTGCCATTCTGGGGTCAAGAAGGAATTTTTTCCCAGTATGTTGCATATTTCAGACTGGGTTTTTTGCCTTCTTTTGGATCAACAGCAGTAGGTTATGTGGGAGAGGCTGAACCCGATGGACGCATGTCTTTTTTCAGCCTATATAACTATGTAACTATGTAACCATAGTGCCCAGTGTTAGAGGTGTAGCGCTCACTCCCGGAGGAGACGCTGAATTAACCTCGGGTTAGTCTCACCGCACTAGGGAATAAATATACACCAGCACTGTTGTGGATTTTATAGATTATATTCTTTACTGATCCCAATAAAGCAGCATATATAATGTATACGGTATTTGAACGACAGGATTTTGTAATGCGGGAAATACACGCGGTGGCGAAAGAAAAAGATTAACCCCCTCAGTTCTGGAGTGTAAGTCCCGTGAATGATAGCTCTAAATTGTGTATGTGTATGGTCTCGGGTACCCGGGTACTGTATTCAACTGGCCAGTGAATGAAACAAACAAGTCTTCGACTAGTCAAGTTGGGGCCCTGTGGATTTAATCAATACTGCAGCGTGCGTTTCTTATTTTTGGAACTGCGGCCTGGGAGGCCTCTCACCCATCCGATAGACAATCTGTTCAGGACCCGATCAAGGATTTCTCTCCGCTGTGTACTGGGACTCTGTGCCACCGGATCCGCTCCCTGCTTGTCCGATCTCCACACTGCGTACAACGGTCTACCGCCTGCACTCCCAATGGATCATCGCGGTCTCCTAACTCGTGGTCCAGCCGGAACCAGATTATCCCTCAGACCTCTCAGCCGTGCATAGGTAGGTCTCTGCAAGGTCACCGTCCCAATCTCCAGCACCAGCGAGGCAGCGCCTGCACTCCGGCCTGGTCACGATCCCTGGCAGTTTCACGTGCGTCCTCCAACTTTCGCAGCTCGGCTCACTCTGCCTCTCCTCTGCACGAGGCTGCTGATGTCTTTCCTCCTCCTCCCACCCACTTCCTGTACTCACGCAAAGCATGATGGTAATTGTAGTTCGTTTATGTCCAGCATAGTCCATTATGCCTCTGTCTCCCCCTGGTGGCCATAATAAGTAAATGCAGTAAATAATAAGTAACGCAATCAGAGGATCTCCAGCCTGATCAGCTCTCAGGTCCTGTATCGAAAAACTAGGCAAACTTTCATCCCTCAGCTGTGTAGGATTACAATAAAACTCTGGAACAGCCGCAGCCATAACTGCTATAGCTTCTGCTTCAACTACTCCCTTGACACGGCACTCTGCCCCTTGACATAAGGCTTGCACCCCATCTGGAGTCAGCTGAGTCCATTCTGTAGTGTAGGGTCTTCTTGACAAAGCATCTGCATCTCGGTTATTCACTCCAGGGCGATACTTAAGGCTGAACCGAAACCCTGACATAGCGGCCAACCACCGATGTCCCGTTGCATCCAGTTTCGCAGTAGTAAGGACCTTACGTAAGAGGATTGTTGTCAGTCTTTATCACAAATTCAGCTCCATACAGATAATCTTTCAGCTTGTCTACTACCGCCCACTTCAAGGCTAGGAACTCTAATTTGTGGGTAGGATAGTTCTTCTCTGAAGGCGTAAGGCTTCGGCTCACATACGCTACAGGCCTCAACAATCCATCATATTCTTGGTATAGGACTCCCCCTAGACCTTCTCTGCTGGCATCCACATGCAATTTGTACGGCTTATGAGGATCAGCGTAAGCCAGGAGGGAGCTCGAGATAGACTCTCTTTCAACTTCATGAAGGCACTTTCACATTGATTAGTCCATTCTTCTTGGATGGATTCTTGAGCCTTCCTTGGCCCTTGAGCCGACGAACTTCGATCAGAGGCCTTGGAGCCTTCTTCCACGTCTTCCTTCTGTAGGAGCTTATTCAAGGGTTGAGCTATCTTGGCAAATCCTCCTACGAATCTTCGGTAATATGAGCAGAACCCCAGGAAAGATCTAAGTTCAGTAACATTTCGGGGTCTAGGCCAGGAAGCTACGGCTTCCAACTTTCGAGGATCCGTCGAAACACCTTCTGCCAAAACAACATGTCCCAGGTACGTAACGGAAGGTAGACAAAATTGACACTTCTCTAGGGACAGTTTCAACCACTCTTTGTGGAGTCGCTTCAAGACCTTTTCCAACCGCTGCTCATGTTCTTCCAGAGTCTTCCCGAACACAATAATATCATCTAGATACACCAACACTTCGATCAGGTTCATATCCCCAACTGTCTTCTCCATTAACCGTTGGAACGTGGTGGGAGCCCCCGTAAGGCCTTGAGGCATTCTGTTGAACTCAAAGAAACCCAGTGGGCAGATGAACGCAGTCTTCTCTTTGTCCTCAGGATGCATTGGTATCTGATGATACCCACTTCGCAGGTCTAGTACACTAAACCATTTTGCTCCAGACAAACACTGTAGGGCATCTTCTATCTGAGGAGTGGCATATTGATCCGGAATGGTTCTCTGATTTAGCGTGCAATAGTCTATACATAAACGGATAGAACCATTCTTCTTTCGAACCATCACTATTGGGGAAGCGTACGGACTCCTGGACTCTTGAATCACCTTAGTCCTCTGTAGTTCATTTAGCTGTTCTCGTAGACCATCCAAGTCTCCCAGCGGAACTCGTCTTGACCTTTCTCGAAACGGCTTATCTTCTTGTAGTCGAATGCGATGTTCAGTACTCTTAGCAAAACCCACGTCAAACGCATCCTTCGAGAACAAGTCCTTCCATTTTAGGATCTGGGACTGAAGTCGTTTCTTCCACTCAGGTGAGATGGGAGCGTCTTTAGGATAGAACCGTTCAGCTGTAATCTCTTTATTCACTCCCCCTAAATCAGTAGGGGAGAGAGGTGTAGCGGACGCTACTTGCCCGATGGGCATTCGTGCTTTCAGGATCACTGGAGAATCAGAGACATTACACACACTAACTGAGACTCTTCCTCGTGTCCGTTTAAAAGCTCTTGTGGAGATTATCTCAGGGATTACTTCTACTCCGGCCTCACTCCCATGACTGAGATCAGTTTCCAGTACCACATAAGGACCCGGTTGTGATCCGTTCAACTTGACTGAAGCCCGGAAACTCGCCACTTCTCCTGATTGCAGAACCTTCTCTGTTCCTCCCAATCTCCTCAGACGCCCCACTTCGGCAGGTGCCCTCTGTTCTTCGACCATTCGCTGATAGACCAGACGTAACATTGGGTGTACTCCTCTGGTAGAACCTTCTTCCATCACTATAGGAGTCAGAAGACGTCTCACCAGATCAGTATTCGTCCCCACTATCATAGAACTTCTGTTGGCCCCTGAAGGTCGAGGACACACAATGGCCAATGCATCACAACCTCCAGAGTGTCCGATGACTTCGGATCCAATTTCTAACTTCACCTGTAGATATCCATCATAGGGAAGCTTCTCAGTTCCGATACCCCAGATCTCAAGGTCCTTTAATTTCTGTAGAGGTGTATGTTTCAAGTGCTTCTCATAGAATTCTCGATAGATCAACGTCACTTGAGCCCCTGAGTCTAACAGAGCTTTAGTGTAGACTCCCTCCACTTGGATTGGAATGATGGGAGAAGGACCTATCAGCTGGTCAGGAAACTTGGTCGTAGCCGCAGGAGGTATAGACCCAGTTCGCTGTACCCTAGCCTTCTTCTTGACTCGTGGAGGTTTTGGGTGTGCATTGTTTCCCCATGACATAGGACTGGATACTAAGGAAGTAACTCTTTCAGTCCTGGTAGGCTCAGCAGTTGGCAAGAATCTGGGCCCTCTCGGCCTTTCAGTTCTGGTTTGAAGTTTGGAGCGGTTTTCAACCATGGGGCACCTAGTTCGCTCCTTCACTTGGGCCCTCTGGCGTTTCCCACCTATGAGGTAGATAGCAGCCCTTCCAAGGCCTTTAGGAACTCTTTCACTCTATTTCCTTCAGGCCTTTGGTTTTTGCACTGTGCTCGGAAATGACCCATTTCCCTACAACTGAAACATCTCTTCTTTGAAGACGGAGGCACACTTGCTCGTGGTGACTCGGTTGAAGGACCCTGGCCAGACGCCACAGCAACTCCCGTTGTTCGCAGGTCAGTAAGGAACTTCTGCATATCGGTCTGAGTCTCTGCCACCTTCAAAAGTGCTCGGCACAGGTCCGTGTGTGCTTGTTTCAGTTCAGCTTGAGCTTCTTGCACCTTCTTAACGGTCTTGTGTAACTCACTATATGCAGGAAGGGTTGGCTCTTTGGCATCACTCTCTGTGGATATAGGAACAAACCAATGCTCTTGTCTGTCAACGTCGGATCCATAGGTGTCCAACGAATCATCTTCAGTTTGCAAATATTCGTTATGCCTCACGGGTTGTGCGTAAGCTCTTTCTCCTCTCCTTAAGGATTTTTCTTCCAGCAGAGCCTCTTCCTCTCTAACAGCTCGAATCAGTTCCAGGTATTTCAATTCTCGGTTACCTTCTCTGGTTTTCAGCTGTAACATCACAGGATCTAGAGGTTGAGCGCCCCTCAATATCTGCTGCATTCGGATCTTGTCTATTGTGGCCGGTTCGGCCCCTTTCTTAAGAGGTAACTGGTGCAGAATCTTATCTAGGCGCCTCATATATTCAGTCATTTTCTCACCTTTTCGCTGGTAAGTATGTTCATACTGGTACATGAGCTCAGCAGCCTTTTCTGTTCGCCCAAAGACTTCCTGTAATATGTTTAGGTAATCTAAAGCAGTGCAGTCTTGCTTACTCAACATTAGGTTTCTGACAGCCTCTGATGCAGGTGCCTTTAAGATCTCCGTAATTCTTTGCTTCTTCTGCGCTTCAGGGACATCGCACTCATCCAGAGCCTGCATCGCCTGTTCTACCCATTCTTCGAAGGTTTCTTCTCCCGCCGGAGTTGGTATGTTTCCTGTAAAATTCCTCAACCGTCGATAACCAAAGTTAGTGTGTGGAGGGCTTGTTCTTTGACATTTAGCCAGCAAATCTCCGATAGCCACTATAAATTCAGGCCCAATCATGGCCAGCGGACTGGGCGTGGGAACATTCGCGGGATCGCCACTTGGCGCACTTGGCTGAATCAGTTGAACTTCCACCTTGTCGGTCAGCTTCATGCTCGCGCCCTGAAAACACACTGGAACACCCTTTCTCCACTCAAAAAGAACATATGTGTGAGAAGTATCCGGGTTCGCTTTAATGTCCAGAATTAATCCCCGATGATCTGGTGTCAGCGCGGCCACGGCCGGGCGAATCTGATCTTCGGCCCAAGTGTCTGCAGGAATGTCCATGACTATGCTTAACTCTATCTGGCTATTTTGCTCCTCACACCATTTGGCAGCAGTGTCTGGATCCATAATTAACCCTTTAATTGTGGTTTTTACAGAGACTGGAATCCCGGAACGAGCCCCCACGTGTAGCACTCACTCCCAGAGGAGCTGCTGAATTAAACTCGGGTTAGTTTCACCGCACTAGGGAATAAATATACACCAGCACTGTTGTGGATTTTATAGATTATATTCTTTACTGATCCCAATAAAGCAGCATATATAATGTAGATACGGTATTTGAACGACAGGATTTCGTAATGCGGGAAAAACACGCGGCGGCGAAAGAAAAAGATTAACCTCCTCAGTTCTGGAGTGTAAGTCCCGTGAATGATAGCTCTAAATTGTGTATGTGTATGGTCTCGGGTACCCGGGTACTGTATTCAACTGGCCAGTGAATGACACAAACAAATCTTCGACTAGTCAAGTTGGGGCCCTGTGGATTTAATCAATACTGCAGCGTGCGTTTCTTATTTTTGGAACTGCGGCCTGGGAGGCCTCTCACCCATCCGATAGACAATCTGTTTAGGACCCGATCAAGGATTTCTCTCCGCTGTGTAATGGGACTCTGTGCCACTGGATCCGCTCCCTGCTTGTCCGATCTCCACACTGCGTACAACGGTCTACCGCCTGCACTCCCAATGGATCATCGCGGTCTCCTAACTCGGGGTCCAGCTAGAACAAGATTATTACTCAGACCTCTCAGCGGTGCGTAGGTAGGTCTCTGCAAGGTCACCGTCCCGATCTCCAGCACCAGCAAGGCAGCGTCTGCACTCCAGCCTGGTCACGATCCCTGGCAGTTTAACGTGCGTCTCACTCTGCACGAGGCTGCTGATGTCTTTCCTCCTCCTCCCACCCGCTTTCTGTACTCACGCAAAGCATGATGGAAATTGTAGTTCCGTTTATGTCCAGCATAGTCCATTATGCCTCTGTCTCCCCCCTGGTGGCCATAATAAGTAAATGCAGCAAACACAATCTTTAAGCAGCGCTACAGAGGTTAATAGGGTCTTCAGTTTAGGATTAAAAATGTTTAGTATTTGTGGAAAAATAATTATTGCTGGATCACTTGCCTTCATGATGCTGTCTAGTGTAATACCTAGGGCCTACCATTATAATATAGAAGCTGGGAGTACAGACCATAGAGGAAAGATGAGGCAGGTAACTGATCATTGATGAACCTTTATAAAGAAAGAGAGGGACTTTGCTGCGGACTGAAACGTCAATTATTTGATGCAATAAATTATCTCTTTATACATGTGAACCCTTTGGGATTACGTGGAGTTTTGCATGAATTGGTCATAAAATGTGCTTTGATCTTCATCTAAGTCACAACAATTTGAAAAACACAGTCTGCTTAAAATAATACAACACAAACATTATATGTTTTCATGTGTTTATTGAACATAACATGTAAACATTCACAGTGCAGGGTGGAAAAAGTATGTGAACCCTTAGCCTAATGACTTCTCCAAGAGCTAATTGGAGCCAGGAGTGAGCCAACCTTGAATCCAATCAGTGTGATATTATTGGAAGTATGGAAAAAAGATACCTCCAGCGCTGCAAGGAATAGTGCACTTGTGCTACCACATTTATTTTAAATAAACAAAAGGAAAACACAAAACAAACGTTTCGGGGACACAGCCCCTTCCTCAGTGTATAGTGCCTAAAGGCACCATTCCTTGAAGCGCTGGAGGTATCTTTTTTCCATACTTGCTTAAGATTCATTACCCTCTTGGTTGGATGTACAAGAGTGAATTGCCTCTCCAGCAGCAGATGAGTATATTTTCATAAATTTTCTTAAAGAACTTTCTTTTGGGTATTGTGGATACCCAACCCCATACATAATTTTTGTGATATTATTGGATGTGTTGCTGAAAGCTGTCCTGCCCTTTAAAAACACACACCAGTTTTGGGTTTACTGGTTTCAAGAAGCACTGCCTGATGTGAACCATGCCTCGCAGAAAAGAGCTCTCAGAAGACCTACGATCAAGAATTGTTTACTTACATGAAGCTGGAAAGGGTTACAAAAGTAACTCCAAAAGCCTTGATGTTCATGTCTGTCCACGGTAAGACAGACTGTCTACAAATGGAGAAAGTTCAGCACTGTTGCTACTCTCCCTAGGCGTGGTCGTCCTGTAAAGATGACTGCAAGAGCACAGCACAGAATGCTTAATGAGGTAAAGAAGAATCCTAGAGTGTCAGCTAAACACTTACAGAAATCTCTGGCACATGCTAACATTTTTGTTGACACCTCTACAATAAGGAAAACATTAAACAAGAATGGAGTACATGGGAGGACACCACGGAGGAAGCCATTGCTGTCCAAAAAGAATATTGCAGCATGTTTGAAGTTTGCAAAAGAGCACCTGGATGTTCCACAGCACTACTGGCAAAATATTCTGTGGACAGATGAAACCAAAATTGAGTTGTTTGGAAAAAATACACAACACTATCAGGGTTATCCAAAGAGATCCGAATTGCTTGAGAAAGGTAACCGAATGCTGAAACACAGCGTTTGGTTACCTTTCTTGGCCATTCGGCTATCAAGAGAGCAGGCAATTCGCCAAATCCTGGCGAATTGCCTGCACATACGGTGCCTGTTCGGTGCCTGATCGAGGGCAGTGAAATCCCCATGAAAAGCACTGCTTCGGCTATTCAGAGAACACAAACCAGCAGTGAAAGGTTCCCCTAATGCCCTGCCATTCGGTGGTTTAATTCGGCAAGTTAATTCAGGAGAATCCCATAGGCTTCAATGTTAAAAATATTCCCGTTTTAATGCAATATCTAATAAACCGTTCATTATAAAATTATGCAGTAAAGAGTCTCTTTATTTATAGATTTTTTAGGATATTTTAAGCATTTTTCTTAATTTTTTTTTTTTTTAAAAGTCCGATTTTATTTATTTTTTTAAGTTTACTTCTTTTTTCTGTAACAGCCCTTTTATTATCATTTCCTGGACCTCATATGCAAATTTCAGACATTTTCGCTCAGAAGTTTCTTTGCAAACAGCGTTTCACTTTCATACATTCATACAAATGGTTTTGCTAATTTATTCACTGCCTCATCTGCGGTCTCAGCTGCTTCGGCTGTGTGTGATCGGCTCCTGTTCGGCTGCTTCGCTGCGGGTGATCGGCTCCTGCTCGGGTTTTTCCAGCGTCTTCGGCAGGTTAATCCAGATGTTTTTGCGGGTTTTCGGCGTGCATTCGGTGGGTTTTGCGGTTAGTTTTCGTCGGGTTTGCGGCAGCTTTTCCCTGCAATTCGGGGACACTGTGGTGTTTGCTGAATACACCGCAGGGTCACCGAAATAGAATCGGCAAAAGGAACCGAATTGAAGAGAACGAGAAGTCACCGAACGTGCGGTGACTTTTCGAATCTCTTTGAATTACCCTGTATGTGTGGAGAAAAAAAGGCAAAGCACACCAACATCAAAACCTCATCCCCACTGTAAAACATGGCGGAGGGAGCATCATGGTTTGGGGCTGCTTTGCTGCCTCAGGGCCTGGACCGATTGTTGTTATTGATGGAAAAATGAATTCCAGAGTTTATGAAGATATTTTGCCGGAAAACGTAAGATCGTCTGACCGCCAACTGAAGTTCCGCAGAGGATGGGTGATGCAACAGGACAATGGCCCAAAGCATACAAGTAATTCAACAAAAGAATGGCTTCAACAAAACAAAATACGCTTTCTGGAGTGGCCCAGTCAGAGTCCTGACCTCAACCCGATTGAAATGTTGTGGCATGACCTTAAGAGAGCGATTCACACCAGGACATCCCAAGAATATTGCTACACTGAAACAGTTTTGTGAAGAGGAGTGGTCCAAAATTACTCCAGATCGTTGTGGACGTCTGATCTGCAACTACAGGAAATGTTTGGTTGAGGTTATTGCTGCCAAAGGAGGGTCAACCAGTTATTAAGTCCGAAGGTCCACATACTTTTTCCACCCTGCACTGTGAATGTTTACATGTTCTGTTCAACAAAAACATGAAAACATATATTGTTTGTGTTAAATTATAATTTTAAGCAGGCTGTATTTTTCAAATTGTTGTGACTTAGATGAAGATCAGAGCACATTTTATGACCAATTCATGCAAAACTCCATGTAATCCCAAAGGGTTCACATACTTTTTCTTGCAACTATATATATACATATATATATTATTGTTCCTGCAGTCGGATTGGACACCGGGGCAATTCTTTGGACAGTGGAGTGTGAGTCTTCTTGGAAATATTATATGTATATATATATATATATATAACAAACCAGAAAGAGAGCACACCCAACAACATGTTCAAACAGTACAGAAGAAACCACAACAGCAGCTAGATTCATTTAAACAGGAGCTTTTACCAGGTTTAACCCTTTAAATGCCTACAAACAATTCTTATCCCCTTCAAAAGCACTAAGGTTCTTAACCCTTTAATGTTTAGCTCTGTTGAAAAATGGTGGAAGTTTAGTTTGCAATGGATGGCCATGGATTGCGTAAGCCTGCCAACAGCGACAAAGTATTCCTCCCTTGGCAGGTCCTATCATACTAACCTAATGACTGCTATATATACAGTTGTGTTCAAAATTATTCAACCCCCAATATTGTAAAGGGTTTTAGGGAATTTAGTGTACATTTGTAATGGTATTCAGAATGAAATCCTACAAGGACTTTTTAAAGAACCATATGCAACTAAAATGACATCAATTGGTTTTGAAATACAGTAGTAAATGTTTCTTTTGTGAATTCTTCATTGACACAATTATTCAACCCCTTAAAGACTACCACTCTGAAGAACAGAGGTTCATTCAAGTGTTTTCAATCAGGTATTGAAAACACCTGTGGATGTCACGGAGCAGCAATAAAGCATAATAAGCACCAATTAGGCAGCTTTAAAATGACTGTGATACTCAGCTCCTTCTAGACATTTACTGGTGTGGTTACAAACATGGTGAATCGCGCTTTGTATCCTGTCAGCGTCCATTTAGCTTTTTGACGGGGAGGGCTTTTTCACGTCCGGTGGATGGCTTTCCCCGTCAAAAACGCACGGACGCAGGGAATTGCGGACGCACATGAGCCGTAAATACGCTCGTGTGCCGGGGGCCTTAATTGTAAGCAAGATGACTGAATGATCAAAATCAATGTCAAACTGGCCAAAACACTCAATTTCAGTGGGGGTTGAATAATTTTGAACACAACTGTATATATAAAAATCATCAAGGTAAGACGCACTCCAGGACTTAGGTGAAAAAATATAATCGATGCTTTATTCAAACGAACATTAAAAATGTGCCCATTGGCACTCGCCGACGTTTCGGCCCTCACAGGGGTCTTTATCCCAAAGGGTTCACATACTTTTTCTTGCAACTGTATATATATATATATATATATAAGAAAACCAATGGCAGCCTGCACAAAACCACAATGAATTATGAGTTCGTGGGTGCAAAGTCCATAAATTGATGCAAAAATCATCAGAAAGGGAGTGCGTCCCTTTCTGCTGATATATATATATATAAATATTATTGTTCATGCAGTCGGATTGGACACCGGGGCAAGTAATTCTTTGGACAGTGGAGTGCGAGGCTTCTTGGAAATATTAAATAAGAAAGATATATATATATATATCTCATACAGCGTAGGCGCCTATTTATAAACCAGATTACTATAGTGTTATGAAGTAGTTAAATTATAACTAATAAGTAGTGAGATGCTGCCCAAAGGGGTAAGCGCAATATACAGAAAAAACAACCAAAATCTGCATTAACCAAAAATGAAATTATAGATAGAACCTTTGTAGCGCTTCAAAAATAGATTTAAAGGTAGACTTCAACAAAGAGGTATATCAAACATAAAGTGCTTCAGTCTTAAAGTGCTTCAATCTTAAGGTGACAAATATTCAATCAATGTACACATATAAAAGTGCAATGTGCCATAGAACACAGTAAAGTGCAACAATATATAAAATTCCAGCAGTGCGATGGGTATAAGAGAGTCTATAAAGTGCAACAGTGTCCGACTGTGCAAAATGTGCAAATTCAATGATATCCAGTACAACAGTATGAATACCAGTGGGAAAATTCCTTAAAATTTAGTTCTCTTTATGTTAAAGCGTTGCACAAATATAGTCCTCCTTTCTTGGTCTGTGTATCTCTTGCCGTCTCTCAATAGTGGAGAGGATAGCCAGAAAGGAGAAAAAAGTGAGAGAAAGGAAAAGAAAAAAAAAAAAAATTGGAGGGGAGAGAAAAAATGAAGAAATAATCGTGCAGAAAATCCCAATTAAATATGGCAAATAAATCACTCGTAGGAATATGGAAACTCACATTTATGAGAGCCCAAAAAATCCCTGGCTCTAGGTTTAGGAGCTTCCAGCCATATAGAGGGTGGCGTATCCCTTTTTAAATCTTCAACTCTGGTTGCGATGGCTACAATAAGATAATAGACAGCGCTCCCATAGTATATTACCGTATTATGATAAAAAAGAGGTGATAATGTATTGAACTCACCAGATATGGAGCCTCTTCCACACAGGCTCACTCAATACAGCGTCAGGTACACTAAGGTGGATACCCAGAACCTCTTCTCAACCGTCTGAGGGCCAGATATCAGGAGCTTCCAAGCGGTGGCAAGTATATATCTGTCACGGATGGCCCTGTTCTGGGGCGCCTGGCAGCAGATTCCTCGCTGCTCGCTGGCCAGGCGCCGAATAATAACGCCACCGGGTGCGCTCACGTGGGACGCCGGGGGGCGGAGCCTGGCGTCATGACGCGGACCCGCCGGGTTTAAAACCCGGCTTCACTAGTTCGCCGGTGCCCTGACGTGGTATTCACTTCCCGCAGAGCTCTTGTGTTTATTGGCAAAATATCTGTGTCTGACCTTGCTTCTGACTTGAACCATTCTGTGTATGACCCCTGGCATTGGCGAACGAACCATTCTGTGTATGACTCCTGGCATTGGTGAACGAACCATTCTGTGTATGACTCCTGGCATTGGCAAACGAACCATTCTGTGTATGACCCCTGGCATTGGCAAACGAACCATTCTGTGTATGACCCCTGGCATTGGCGAACGAACCACCCTGTGTATAACCCCTGGTATTGGCATTTACTCTTCTCACGGTTCTGCTCTTAACTTTGGTACCGAGGTCAGTCTGTGTGGCACCCTAAGCACACATCAGACTACCTCTTATATTACTAAAGTCCTAGGGAGAACGAATACTCTATTCTGTACATCTGTCTGGTGTTTACCCTTGTTTGTCTATTGTCTGGTTAATTATCTGTCTAGTTGTGCCGACCATTCAAGGATCGGAAGGGTAGAGAGCGGTCTACGTATAGGGACCACTATTCTGGTATTCAGGGGGATTCGTGACATTACGTCAGGGCCAATGGATCCCGCAGACCTCTCTATTCAGTTGGCACGTATCGCAGCCAGACAAGAGGAGCAGGACCATAGGATGGACCAGATTTCTCTCGCTCTGCAAACCCTTTTAAATCGGTCCAATACAGGTACCACAAACCCTCCAGACCCAGTATTACCTAGGGTCAGTTCGGTCTCTCCTGAAAGACATAGGCTTAGTATGAAGGCACCCTTACGCTATGATGGTACACCAAGCTTATGCCGGGGTTTTTGACCCAACTCGAGATCTTGTTTGAGAATAACCCAGGGTCTTGTATGTCTGATAAAGCCAAAGTAGGCTATCTGATTAATCATTTAACAGAAAAAACTTTATTATGGGCTACGCCATTGTGGGAAAATAAGAAACCCATCATCTATGACTATGAGGGTTTTACCTCTGAGTTAAAACGTACCTTTGATCCCTCTAGAAGGGCTACCAATGCGGGTAGGTCCTTGTTTCACATTAAACAAGGTAATAGGAGGGTCTCCGACTATGCCATAGAGTTTAAGACTTTGACGTCAGAGGTGCTTTGGCCGAACGACGTTTTAACCTTAGCCTTTACCGAAGGCCTGAACGAGGCTTTTATGTTTGAGCTGGCTCCCTTAAAATTACCAGAAAATCTGGACCATCTGATTGATTTTTGCATAGCCATGGACGATCAAATTAGGGAAAGGAGACACCCAGAGACAGACCCAGATGGGTCTTGCCTCCTTTACCCTTATTACCCAGACACACCAGTACGTCAGGTAACCCGGAGAACGCAAAAACAGATATGCCAGTCGTTGAACCTATGCAAATAGGAAAAACGGGTATTTCGGAAGCAGAAAGAGCTCACAGAAGAGAAAAGGGGCTCTGCTTCTATTGTGCAGGGGCTGATCATTTCCGCCTTCAATGTCCTCAGAGACCCAGGGTTAGCAGGGGGGAGAGTGGCAAATCGGGTCAAAGAACAGCCAATACCCAGGTTATCGGTTCTCTGTATGCCTCCTTTGTGGATAGTGAAAAAAAAATAATCCAGGATTCTGGTACCGATCTCCCTAACCTGGGAGGGGGTTCACCTCAAGACTGAGGCGTTCTTAGACTCTGGGGCCTCAGGTAATTTCATGGACAAATATTTTGCTGCCAAAAACCTCTTACCTCTGGTTCTCAAGGAGAAGCCTCTAATGGTGGAGGCCATAGATGGTAAACCCCTGTCATGTCCACATATCACTCACGACACTGTCGATGTATGTATGAAAACAGAAGTTTTGCACCATGAAACGATAAGATTTCAAATTATTGAATCTCCCTCATGTCCTGTCGTTCTTGGGTTTCCATGGTTAACAGAGCACAACCCGGTTATTGATTGGGTCCAGAGAGACATAAAATGTTGGGGTCCTAGTTGTCAGTCTAATTGCCTAGGCAGGGTCAATGTGATTGGTAGCCTCAATATTGCCACAGCCCCTCCTTTATCTACAGAGGTCCCTGACTGTTATCTGGCATTAAAGGAGGTGTTCTCTAAAGCCAGGACTGAGGTCCTACCACCACATCGTCCATACGACTGTGCTATTGATTTACTCCCCGGTACTATGCCTCCTAGGGGACACGTATACCCTTTGTCACAAAAAGAAAATGACATTATGGAGGAATACATAAGGGAGAATCTAGAGCGAGGATTCATCAGACGGTCCTCCTCTCCAGCAGGAGCAGGTTTCTTTTTTGTCTCCAAAAAAGAGGGAGATCTGCGACCTTGCATCGATTATAGAGGTTTGAATAGGATAACCATAAGAAATGCATATCCCATACCTCTCATAACAGAATTGTTCGACCGATTAAAAAGGGCCCGTATATATACGAAACTCGATTTACGCGGAGCTTACAACCTGGTTAGGGTTAAAAAGGGGCATGAATGGAAAACGGCTTTTAATACACGGAGCGGGCATTATGAATACCTGGTGATGCCCTTTGGATTATGTAATGCGCCAGCCGTTTTTCAGGACCTCATAAACGATACCCTAAGGGATTTTCTGCAAGAGTTCGTCATAGTATATCTGGATGACATCCTGATATACTCTCCTGATGTGGAAACTCATCACGCCCACGTGAAACAAGTGTTGAAAAAACTATTGAAGGCTGGATTGTATTGTAAACTAGAAAAATGTTTATTCGACATAGAAACAGTGCATTTCCTTGGTTATATAATAACCCCTGAGGGTTTTCAAATGGATCCTAAAAAACTCTCAGCAATTCTTGACTGGCCTCTACCCCAAGGGCTTAAAGCCATCCAGCGGTTTCTGGGGTTTACTAACTACTATCGGAGATTCATTAAAGACTTTTCAGCCTTGGTAGCTCCCCTCACGGCTATGACAAAGAAAGGGGTGGGAAATCAGAAATGGACACCTCAAGCCACTCAAGCCTTTGAGGTACTTAAACAAGCATTTACTACTGCCCCTGTTCTCCGACATCCAGATCCGGCTCTGCCTTTCCAAGTAGAAGTTGACGCCTCCGAACTAGGTCTTGGTGCAGTCTTGTCCCAAAGGGAGGCACCCGACAAACCCTTGCATCCATGCGGCTTCTATTCCCGGAAATTGTCCCCGGCAGAGAGGAACTATGACATCGGAAATAGAGAGTTGTTAGCAGTCATCTCGGCCTTGGCAGAATGGAGATACTTATTGGAGGGGTCTAGGGACCCGATCGTTATCATAACCGATCATAAGAATCTCACGTACATTGGAGATGCTAAACGTTTAAATTCCAGACAAGCGAGATGGTCATTGTTTCTTTCAAGTTTTAATTTCGTGCTTACCTATAGACCTGGGTCCAGAAACATTAAAGCAGACGCTTTATCGAGACAGTATGAATCTTATGAACATAATATCCAAGATCAGCATCCCATTGTACCCCAGGAAAGGATTATAGCCTCTACCACGATTAGTGTCTCGTCTCCTCTAGTGAAAAGGTTGCAGACCGTCCAGGGTGCAGCTCCTGGGGGAAACCTCCCGCGAAACTCTTTGTACCTGAGAACGAAAGAGAGGAAGTATTTAACGTTTATCATGACAATAAAACCTCTGGGCATATGGGTATCACCAAAACAGTGTCTAGTATCCGTAAACTCCTCTGGTGGCCGACATTGCGCCGAGATGTTAAAGATTACATAGCTGTGTGCGAGGTGTGCACAAGACATAAAAGTCCCAAAACAGCACCCATTGGTTTACTCCAGCCTTTGCCGATCCCCGAACGACCATGGTCGCATGTAGCCATGGATTTCATAGTAGACTTACCTGAGTCAAGAGGGAATACAGTTATACTTACGGTCATAGATCGATTCTCCAAGATGGGTCATTATGTTCCTCTTCGGAAACTACCTTCGGCAGCCGAACTGGTGCCCATTTTCATTTCTAACGTGGTCCGCATACACGGTATTCCTCTGGAGATTGTCTCTGATAGGGGACCCAATTCGTCTCCAGATTCTGGAAAGGGTTTTGTAAGAATGTGGGGATAGACTTATCCTTCTCTTCGGCCTATCACCCCCAGACCAACGGAGCAGCAGAACGAGCCAACCAAAATATAGAGAAATATCTCAGGTGCTTTATATCAGAACAACAAAATAACTGGTCAGACCTGTTACCATGGGCAGAGTATGCTTTGAACAGTGCAGTGAGTGAATCCACAGGACATTCCCCTTTCTTCACTGTTTATGGTTTTGATCCTCCCGTGCTCCCCGCTACGTTTCCTGATACCACGATTCCTGCTTTGGATGAGCATTTGGCATCATTGAAAGAGACTTGGGAGAGAGTCAAACAGGCACTGGAAGAGAGTAGTGCCATCCAGAAAACCAAGGCCGACAGGCACAGGAGGCAGGCACCCGTGTATCAAGTTGGGGACAGGGTTTGGCTTTCTTCACGGAATATCAAGCTCTTAGTGCCTTCCATGAAGTTGGCACCTAGATATATCGGCCCCTATAAGATTCTGCGGCGACTCAACCCAGTCTCCTATGCTTTGGCATTGCCCCCCCATATTAGGATACACAATGTGTTCCACGTTAGCCTTTTGAAACCGTTGTTATGTAACCGGTACACCAAGGCCCGTGCTCCACCTCCTCCTGTCTCTGTGGAGGGCGAGGAGGAGTTCGAGGTTAAGGCCATTTTGGATGCCAGGATGTCTAGGGGGTCCTTACAGTACTTGGTCGATCGTTCTTGGATTCCGGCTGCTGAAGTCCATGCCCCTCGGTTGGTGAAGGCCTTCTATGTGACACACCCCCGTGCCCCTGGGGGTCGTCCAGTGGCCGCCCGTGGAGGGGGGGTGCTGTCACGGATGGCCCTGTTCTGGGGCGCCTGGCAGCAGATTCCTCGCTGCTCGCTGGCCAGGCGCCGAATAATAACGCCACCGGGTGCGCTCACGTGGGACGCCGGGGGGCGGAGCCTGGCGTCATGACGCGGACCCGCCGGGTTTAAAACCCGGCTTCACTAGTTCGCCGGTGCCCTGACGTGGTATTCACTTCCCGCAGAGCTCTTGTGTTTATTGGCAAAGTATCTGTGTCTGACCTTGCTTCTGACTTGAACCATTCTGTGTATGACCCCTGGCATTGGCGAACGAACCATTCTGTGTATGACTCCTGGCATTGGTGAACGAACCATTCTGTGTATGACTCCTGGCATTGGCAAACGAACCATTCTGTGTATGACCCCTGGCATTGGCAAACGAACCATTCTGTGTATGACCCCTGGCATTGGCGAACGAACCACCCTGTGTATAACCCCTGGTATTGGCATTTACTCTTCTCACGGTTCTGCTCTTAACTTTGGTACCGAGGTCAGTCTGTGTGGCACCCTAAGCACACATCAGACTACCTCTTATATTACTAAAGTCCTAGGGAGAACGAATACTCTATTCTGTACATCTGTCTGGTGTTTACCCTTGTTTGTCTATTGTCTGGTTAATTATCTGTCTAGTTGTGCCGACCATTCAAGGATCGGAAGGGTAGAGAGCGGTCTACGTATAGGGACCACTATTCTGGTATTCAGGGGGATTCGTGACAATATCCAAGGAGAGTAGTCAATAGAATATAAACCATATAAAATTTATTAAAAAATTTATTGCATATTAAAAAATGGACAGATGCGTTACCGAGACGCGTTTCGGCATTAACAGCCTTCCTCAGTCAGTATATTTAGGTGCACTATTGTCCAAAAAAATCTCCAAACAGAGATTTTTTGGACAATAGTCCAAAAGTGTTTGGAGATTTTTTTGGACAATAGTGCACCTAAATATACCGACTGAGGAAGGCTGTTATGCCGAAACGCGTCTCGGTAACGCATCTGTCCATTTTTTAATATGCAATAAATTTTTAATAAATTTATATGGTTTATATTCTATTGACTACTCTCCTTGGATATATACTTGCCACCGCTTGGAAGCTCCTGATATCTGGCCCTCAGACGGTTGAGAAGAGGTTCTGGGTATCCACCATAGTGTACCTGATGCTGTATTAAGTGAGCCTGTGTGGAAGAGGCTCCATATCTGGTGAGTTCAATACATTATCACCTCTTTTTTATCATAATACGGTAATATACTATGGGAGCGCTGTCTATTATCTTATTGTAGCCATCGCAACCAGAGTTGAAGATTTAAGAAGGGATACGCCACCCTCTATATGGCTGGAAGCTCCTAAACCTAGAGCCAGGGATTTTTTGGGCTCTTATAAATGTGAGTTTCCATATTCCTACGAGTGATTTATTTGCCATATTTAATTGGGATTTTCTGCACGATTATTTCTTCATTTTTTATCTCCCCTCCAAAATTTTTTTATTTTTTTTTCCTTTCTCTCACTTTTTTCTCCTTTCTGGCTATCCTCTCCACTATTGAGAGACGGCAAGAGATACACAGACCAAGAAAAGAGGACTATATTTGTGCATCGCTTTAACATAAAGAGAACTAAATTTTAAGGAATTTTCCCACTGGTATTCATACTGTTGTACTGGATATCATTGAATTTGCACATTTTGCACAGTCGGACACTGTTGCACTTTATAGACTCTCTTATACCCATCGCACTGCTGGAATTTTATATATTGTTGCACTTTACTGTGTTCTATGGCACATTGCACTTTTATATGTGTACATTGATTGAATATTTGTCACCTTAAGATTGAAGCACTTTATGTTTGATATACCTCTTTGTTGAAGTCTACCTTTAATTCTTGGAAATATTATATATATATATATATTTCACTCAAAGTTTTAGTTGGTAAACAATGCTTTCTTCAGAACAGCATCATTATATAAAGTATAATAAAGACACACTCTGAAAATTACTATTAAAGTTTTAATCATTTAGCGGTGCATGAAAAACGGTGACATTCCCCATGTATTTGTATTTGATGATAGACATGTAGCCTAGCAACTAGAAAGTGTAAACTTGCAATCTGGATATAATGTGAATACATAAAAGACCAATTAAAGATCAATTAAAATCAATGAGAAGGAAAAGTGGCAGAATTAGAGACCCTAATGATGAGACATAATGGTTACATATTGAGTATTAAAATATTGCTCTAAATATAAGATAAGAATTGGAACATCATACTGGAGGCTGGCTTGCAGAAAATGTGGAACAATAAAAATATTATGGAAGGACCATAAACAATAATGATATATCGAAATAAATCATCCTGATAACAAAAATTATGTAATTTTAACTTTCATTCCATTTGGTTTTTATTTGTAGCTGTAACTTTTAACACTGTAACCTAGTATATATATATTTATCTAAAGCAATTTGGTTGCTTCGGAACAATATGTATATTTTAGAAATGTCATCAGGTAGCATCGCTACAGTTTATGGGCTGCAGTGTCTTTGCACACTGGGAACAATTGCTGTATGGCAAAATCTATCTATACAGCTTTGCAACTCTCCAAAGCCTCAACTGAGATACCCATTGGGTTAATGAATCCACACTCATACAGCGTAGTGAAGGCAATACTGTTTAACTCATCACATAGATCTGTGCCTCTGGGGGAGGGTTGTGGTAGGGGAAGAAGGTGTTGAGAAAAACACAGAATCAGAGGTGAAAACCAAAATGCCAAGTGAAAAATTCCAAGAATAATACAACAGCCAAATCCATGCATTGTGTCTAACGTGTAGGAGATTACCAACATAGTCCCCTTAAATGATATACAGTTGTGTTCAAAATTATTCAACCCCCACTGAAATTGAGTGTTTTGGCCAGTTTGACATTGATTTTGATCAGTCATCTTGCTTACAATTAAATCAAAGAGGCACGTGTAGGTCAGACAAATATAACATTACATTTATAATGAAATAACTACAAATGTCTTTTCTGTGCTCACATCATTATCAGTTTTATTCAACCCCCAAGTGACGTTCAATCTTAGTACTTAGTACAACATCCTTTTACAGTTATAACAGCTTTTAAACGTGAAGCATAGCTTGACACAAGTGTCTTGCAGCGATCTACGGGTATCTTCGCCCATTCGTCATGGGCAAAAGCCTCCAGTTCACTCACATTCTTAGGCTTGCGCACTGCAACTGCTTTCTTTAAGTCCCACCAGAGGTTCTCAATCGGATGTAAGTCAGGTGACTGCGATGGCCACTCCAAAATGTTCCAGCCTTTAATCTGCAACCATGCTCTAGTGGACTTGGAGGTATGCTTGGGATCATTGTCCTGTTGAAAGGTCCAACGTCTCCTAAGCCTCAGGTTTGTGACGGACTGCGTCTGCATCACATTGTCATCCATTATCTCCTGGTACTGAAGAGAATTCATGGTACCTTGCACACGCTGAAGCCTCCCTGTACCTGCAGAAGCAAAACAGCCCCAAAGCATGATTGATCCCCCGCCATGCTTCACAGTAGGCAAGGTGTTCTTTTCTTCATAGGCCTTGTTCTTCCTCCTCCAAACATAACGTTGATCCATGGGCCCAAACCGTTCTAATTTTGTTTCATCAGTCCACAGAACACTATCCCAAAACTTCTGTGGTTTGTCCACATGACTTTTGGCATACTGCAGTCGACTCTTCTTATTCTTTGGAGACAGCAAGGGGTGCGCCTGGGAGTTCTGGCATGGAGGCCTTCATTACGCAGTGTGCGCCGTATTGTCTGAGCTGAAACTTCAGTACCCACATCTGACAAATCTTTTCTCAGTTCCTCAGCAGTCACACGGGGACTTTTCTCCACTCTACGCTTCAGGTAGCGCACCGCAGTCAAAGTCAGCATCTTCTTTCTGCCACGACCAGGTAGCGTTTCAACAGTGCCCTTTGCCTTGAATTTGCGAATGATGCTTCCTATGGTCTCTCTTGGTATGTTTAACATCTTTGCAATCTTCTTATAGCCATTGCCCTTCCTGTGAAGAGTAATCACCTCTTCTCTTGTCTTCCTGGACCATTCTCTTGACTTCACCATGTTTGTAACCACACCAGTAAATGTCTAGAAGGAGCTGAGTATCACAGTCATTTTAAAGCTGCCTAATTGGTGCTTATTATGCTTTATTGCTGCTCCGTGACATCCACAGGTGTTTTCAATACCTGATTGAAAACACTTGAATGAACCTCTGTTCTTCAGAGTGGTAGTCTTTAAGGGGTTGAATAATTGTGTAAATGAAGAATTCACAAAAGAAACATTTACTACTGTATTACAAAACCAATTGATGTCATTTTAGTTGCATATGGTTCTTTAAAAAGTCCTTGTAGGATTTCATTCTGAATACAATAACAAATGAACACTAAATTCCCTAAAACCCTTTACAGCATTGGGGGTTGAATAATTTTGAACACAACTGTAAAGAGCTAAGCTTCTATGGGTCTGTTCTGCCTATGTAATTCCCTATTTCATAGAATCTGACAGGATCATGTTTGTCCACTTAACTGAATTAAACGTAGAGAACATTTTAAAGGAGGCTTAAAAATAAAATCTGTACACCATCAAACATTCATGAACTTTACTGGTGCAGTGGTGAAAACACTATGGGCTAAATTACAATCCTCCCGTTAAAATGGGGGCGCTAGGGAGAAAAATCTGCACCCGTGTCAGATTACAATGCAGGCGCTTAAAAAGCTTAAAAGGGATGCTCGTTGTCACAATCGGCCTCATTTTCTGCAAAGCAGTGTGTAAGATTTTAAACGCAGAATTGGTGGGTTTTTTTCTTTTGTATTTGCAACGGAGTTTACATAGCAAAAGGCCACTGGTTTACAACTCTTATCTGATCTGCTCTGGGGCTGCAGGGAAACTTGATCCGGGAACCAAATGTTTGGGAAAGAGGGTGGGGGCTAGCTTTTTATATAGCAAGCTCACCCAAAGCTCAATGTATTTTGATAGAAGAGTAACATCCAAAAGAATCTTCTGGGAACTTTGAAATCTGGAAATACCCATGGAAGGCTACTCAAATTAGATTTTCTATGTAAGTCCCATTTTATTTCAAGAGCTGTATTTGCACGTTCGTATATTTTGTATGTCTTGTTTTTAATGTGATACTGGCACTGTGTAAAGTTGTATTTTTTTATCTTCTTCCATTAAAACTTAAAACCCAGTACTGTCTGCTCTAGATAAATTCATGCTTCGCGAATGCAATCACTTAGGTATCGCTACTGTAATATTTTGCATTTGGTCTGTGTGTGTGTATATATATATATATACAGTGGCAAGAAAAAGTATGTGAACCCTTTGGGATTACGTGGAGTTTTGTATGAATTGGTCATAAAATGTGCTCTGATCTTCATCTAAATCACAACAATTTGAAAAACACAGTCTGCTTAAAATAATACAACACAAACATTATATGTTTTCATGTTTTTATTGAACAGAACATGTAAACATTCACAGTGCAGGGTGGAAAAAGTATGTGAACCTTTGGACTTAATAACTGGTTGATCCTCCTTTGGCAGCAATAACCTCAACCAAACATTTCCTGTAGTTGCAGATCAGACCTGCACAATGATCTGGAGTAATTTTGGACCACTCCTCTTCACAAAACTGTTTCAGTGTAGCAATATTCTTGGGATGTCTGGTGTGAATCGCTCTCTTAAGGTCATGCCACAGCATTTCAATCGGGTTGAGGTCAGGACTCTGACTGGGCCACTCCAGAAGGTGTATTTTGTTTTGTTGAAGCCATTCTTTTGTTGAATTACTTGTATGCTTTGGGTCATTGTCCTGTTGCATCACCCATCCTCTGCGGAGCTTCAGTTGGCGGACAGATGCTCTTACGATTTCCTGCAAAATGTCTTGATAAACTCTGGAATTCATTTTTCCATCAATGACAACAATCCATCCAGGCCCTGAGGTAGCAAAGCAGCCCAAAACCATGATGCTCCCTCCGCCATGTTTTACAGTGGGGATGAGGTTTTGATGTTGGTGTGCTGTGCCTTTTTTTCTCCACACATAGTGTTGTGTGTCTTTTCCAAACAACTCAATTTTGGTTTCATCTGTCCACAGAATATTTTGCCAGTAGTGCTGTGGAATATCCAGGTGCTCTTTTGCAAACTTCAAACGTGCTGCAATATTCATTTTGGACAGCAATGGCTTCTCCATGGTGTCCTCCCATGTACTCCATTCTTGTTTAATATTTTCCTTATTGTAGATGTGTCAACAAAAATGTTAGTATGTGCCAGGGATTTCTGTAAGTCTTTAGCCGACACTCTAGGATTTTTCTTTACCTCATTAAGAATTCTCTGCTGTGCTCTTGCAGTCATCTTTACAGGAGGACCATGCCTAGGGAGAGTAGCAACAGTGCTGAACTTTCTCCATTTGTAGACAGTTTGTCTTACCGTGGACATAAGAACATCAAGGCTTTTGGAGATACTTTTGTAACCCTTTCCAGCTTCATGCAAGTCAACAATTCTTGATCGTAGGTCTTCTGAGAGCTCTTTTCTGCGAGGCATGGTTCACATCAGGCAGTGCTTCTTGAAACCAGTAAACCCAAAACTGGTGTGTGTTTTTAAAGGGCAGGACAGCTTTCAGCAACACATCCAATAATATCACACCGATTGGACTCAAGGTTGGCTCACTCCTGGCTCCAATTAGCTCTTGGAGAAGTCATTAGGCTAGGGGTTCACATACTTTTTCCACCCTGCACTGTGAATGTTTACATGTTATGTTCAATAAACACATGAAACATATAATGTTTGTGTTGTATTATTTTAAGCAGACTGTGTTTTTCAAATGGTTGTGACTTAGATGAAGATCAGAGCACATTTTATGACCAATTCATGCAAAACTCCACGTAATCCCAGAGGGTTCACATACTTTTTCTTGCCACTGTATATATACAGTCATGGCCGAAATTGTTGGCACCCCAGACATTTTTCCAGAAAATCAAGTATTTCTCACAGAAAAGTATTGCAGTAACACATGTTTTGCTATACACATGTTAATTCCCCTTGTGTGTATTGGAACAAAACAAAAAAAGGGAGGAAAAAAAGCATAATGTCACACAACATAATGTCACACAAAACTCCAAAGATGGGCTGGACAAAATTCTTGGCACCTTTAACTTAATATTTGGTTACACACCCTTTGGAAAAAATAACTGAAATCAGTCACTTCCTATAACCATCAATAAACTTCTTACACCTCTCACCCGGAATTTTGGACCACTCTTCCTTTGAAAACTGCTACAGGTCTCTATTATTGGAAGGGCGCCTTTTCCAAACAGCAATTTTAAGATCTCTCCACAGGTGTTCAATGGGATTTAGATCTGGCCACTTCAGAACTCTCCAGCGCTTTGTTGCCATCCATTTCTGGGTTTTTTTTCACGTATGTTTGGGGTCATTGTCCTGCTGGAAGACCCAAGATCTCAGACGCAAACCCAGCTTTCTGACACTGGGCTCTACAGTGCGACCCAAAATCCTTTGGTAATCCTCAGATTTCATGATGCCTTGCACACATTCAAGGCACCCAGTGCCAGAGGCAGCAAAACAACCTCAAAACATCATTGAACCTCCACCATATTTCACTGTAGGTACTGTGTTCTTTTCTTTGTAGGCCTCATTTCGTGTTCGGTAAACAGTAGAATGATGTGCTTTACCAAAAAGCTCTATCTTGGTCTCATCTGTCCACAAGACGTTTTCCCAGAAGAATTTTGGCTTACTCAAGTACATTTTGGCAAACTGTAGTCTTGCTTTTTTATGTCTCTGTGTCAGCAGTGGGGTCCTCCTGGGTCTCCTGCCATAGTGTTTCATTTCATTTACATGTTGACGGATAGTTCGCGCTGACACTGATGCTCCCTGAGCCTGCAGGACAGCTTGAATTTCATTGGAACTTGTTTGGGGCTGCTTATCCACCGTCCGAACTATCCTGCGTTGCAACCTTTCATCAATTTTCTCTTCCGTCCACCCACAGAGAGATTAGCTACAGTGCCATGGGTTGCAAACTTCTTGATAATGTTGCGCACTGTGGACAAAGGCAAATCTAGATCTCTGGAGATGGACTTGTAACCTTGAGATTGTTGATATTTTTCCACAATTTTGGTTCTCAAGTCCTCAGACAGTTTTCTTCTCTTTCTGTTGTCCATGCTTAGTGTGGCACACACAGACACACAATGCAAAGACTAAGTGAACTTCTCTCCTTTTAATCTGCTTTCAGGTGTGATTTTTATATTTAGTGCAGGAGGGGTGGGGTCGCGCCTATTCCCCGAAGGGTTGGCTGCAACCACCAAATGCATCCAGCCCAACAACATGTGTAGAACATAACAAAGAAAAAAATGTCATCTGCGCTTACTCCAATTGGCGCAGTTGGCGGGCGAGCTAGTCTTATAATGGCCATTAATAAGAAACCAAACCTCTAATTGTGTTTAGTTTCACACGATATAATTGGAGTAAGCGCAGATGAAAATTTTTTCTTTGTTATGTTCTACACATGTTGTTGGGCTGGATGCATTTGGTGGTTGCAGCCAACTCTTCAGGGAATAGGCGCGACCCCACCCCTCCTGCACTATGTATGTGTTAATGTACTTCCAGCCAGGTCATCCCTGCAGCAAGACTCCGCTCCGTGTCTTTGTTTTGATCCCAAAGTGGATTTTGTTTCTGGGGGAGCATAAATAAAGGCCCACCAGTCTACCTCATGTTTGACAAGCAGCATGAGCAGGTATGGTTTGCTATGTAGCAGCCTGTGGTTTCATTTTGGTTAGGACTCGCCCTTATAGAGGTGCCGTGACGTTGGCGGGCGAGCTAGTCTTATAATGGGCATTAATAAGAAACCAAACCTCTAATTGTGTTTAGTTTCACACGGTATAATTGGAGTAAGCGCAGATGACATTTTTTTCTTTGTGATTTTTATATTGCCCACACATGCTACTTGCCCCAGGTGAGTTTACAGGAGCATCACATGCTTGAAACAATCTTATTTATCCACAATTTTGAAAGGGTGCCAAGAATTTTGTCTGTCCCATTTTTGGAGTTGTGTGACAATATGTCCAATTTGCTTTTTTCCTCCCTTTTTTTGTTTTGTTCCAATACACACAAAGGGAATAAACATGTGTTTAGCAAAACATGTGTTACTGCAATACTTTTCTGTGAGAAATACTTGATTTTCTGGAAAAATGTCTGGGGTGCCAACAATTTCGGCCATGACTGTATACTATATATATATTAGCTGTATATGGTTGGGCTCCTGGATTGGGGTGGTACACAGCTAGTGGGGTTTCGAGAGTGCCCTATTACTTTCGTGGTGGCAGTGTATACATTCGGAAGGGTGGGCACGGTTTAAGGGGGTTAGCTTGGCTAACTTGGGGCCCTTTGAGTGGGTAGAGTTTGTAAGTCCAGAGGCTTGGAGCTGTAATCCCCTTGTACGCTCTCCTTCCGCGCGTCACGGCAAGGTAGGTAGTTAGCTAGTTTAGCTGGCTCTTTTCCTTCCGTGACACTCGTGGCGGCGCTAAGCGCCGCCGCGAGCATCCAATCGATGGAGTCCATAGGACTCCATTGAGTTTCCCCCTGCCGGTCACATGACCTGCCGGATCTCGCCTTGCGAGATCCGACAGGTCGGCGAAGTGATCTGCAGGGAAAGACTGGGGGACTTTTTCCCCCAGTCTCTCTCTCTTTTCCCGGCAACAGAGGAGGCAGACAGAGCCGCGGTCCTCGCCTCGGGATAGGAGATGAGTATCTGACTATTTTTTTATTTTTTTGGGCTGGTGCTAACGGATTCTGCAGAAGCGGAATCCCTTAGCACAAACTCCAGGCTGTGGTTAACTTTTTGCTAACACAGCTGGACGTTAATCAGCGTTAGGACTTTGTAATCCTAACGCTGATTAACACTTTGCGCTCCCCATGTTAAGTATAGGGATCACAAAGTGCAGTAACCTCGCGCTGAAAAGCACAAGGTAAAAAACGCAAACGGGTTACTTAACCTGTTAGCATTTCGATTGTAATGTGCGGTGGCCACCAGGGCTAACGTTAACGCTCGCGCAAGTGAGCGCTAACGTTAGCACCAAGATTGTAATGTGGCCCTATTTATTTACAATTTATAGCCTAAAACTTGTGGTGATGTAGGTGACATTAAATTGTAGTTTTGGAGACTTGCTGATCACAGGAAACAACATACAGGGTTATTCAGAGAGAGGAGAATTGGCAGGAGAAGAGAACAATCTAGACCAAATAGCCAATTTGGAAAGTGAGATAAATGGGAGAATTTTTCAGGTTAGGCTATTTTGACCTATAATTTTCACTTCTCCTGCCATTCTCTTGGTTTTCACCTCTTTCTGAATAGCCCTGTAAGTTCTGCAATTCTCCAGGTGTGATTCTTGGATATTTGTTGGCCATTTGGACCATCCTCTTCATTGTACATTGAGACAAGTAGACACACATTCTCTTCCAAGTTGATTCATAACATTTCCAGTTGACTGGAACTTCTTAAAGGAACACTCCACTCAAAAATCACCCCCCCTGTTTTTTTTTCCTAATCTATCCCTATTCCCTTAATAAAAAGTTTATTTTTTATTTTTTTTATGTAACTGTACACTTACCCTAAAATCCACTTGTTTCCAGCGGCGTCTTTTTTTTTTTTTATACTCACCTCCCTCCTCTTCCGCATGACGTCTCCTACTCGGCAAAAGTCGGCAGAAGCGGGAAATATGATTCCCGCTCTGCTGACTGACAGCTGGGAGGGCGTAGTAAACTCCTCCGCCTCTCTCAGCTGTTTTCAGCTTTTTCTGCTGAACTGCCGAGCGGAGGGAGGGGAGACAGAGGGCGGCATACTCCGGGCATCATGACCACCTAAAAAAGCTTAGGTGGTCATGTTGCCTAGAGTATCCCTTTAATTATTGCCAAGATGGTGGAAAATGGCATTTTCAATGCTTTTGCTATTATCTTACGATTACTTCCCATTTTGTGTAGCTCAGCAATCTTTTGCCTCACATTACGGCTATATTCCTTGGTCTTACCCCTTGTATTGAACGACTTAAGGAATTTGGCCTATGTGTTACTGCATATTTATACACCTGTGAATCAGGAAGTCACAGTTGAAGAATTTCCTGGTCCTAGTCACCCATGTGTACTAAAAAATGTAAAATATATGGGAATATACTTCACATATATTTTTCTCATAAAAATTCATAGTGGTGTCAATAGTTGTGCTACACATAAATTTAAAAAGATTTATTTTTTCAATAAACCTGTGATTTATATTCAATGTTTGATATCCACGAGAGCTGAGTAATTTTGAAAAACACTTCAAAGAGGAAATAAAGTAAATAAGATCCCATACAAAGTGCAACATTGGAAATATATCTTCATAAATAAAAACAGCAAATATATGATCAGTGCAAACTGAATTGCATTCGAGGTCCAGGTGTCTCTCATCAATTGGCAAACCATGTATAGGTGTACATAAAGAAAGCAAGCAAAAACATTTGACAGTGCTTGCTTTCTTTTATATACACCTATACATGGTTTGCCGAATGAGATACACCTTGACCTCAAAGTCAATTCAGTTTGCGGTGATCAGATATGTACACTAGGGATGAGCCGAACACCCCCGAGTTCGGTTCGCATTCAAACTCAAACTTTTCAAATGTTCGAATTCGAACTCGAACTCAATGCAAGTCAATGGGACTCAAAGTTCGATTTTTAGGGTGCCCTCCAAGAGGGCATATATGCTAGATATTTGCCATAAAAGGTGTATGGAGGTCCGGGTAGTGCCCTGGGGGACAGGAAACAAGGACAAAATTTTAAAAAAAAGTTTTTAAAGGGACAGTGAGTTTTCCATGAAATAAGGGTTAAAAATAAAAATGAAAAATTCCTTCAAATATCGTGCCTAGGAGGTCCCCATAACCTGCCCGTGAAGTGGCGGATTTCTAGGATGTAGGGAAACATTTAAAAACAAAAAAATGACATTTCAAATGACGGTAAATGCTTTTCCTTTAATCTATTCATAAACAACTGCTTGGGGCGGCAGTCTGTATTAAAAGAGGAGACCGGGGTATCTCTGGTACATTCTGCTTATACTGCAGGGGTATCCCCGGTACATTCCGCTTATACTGCAGGGGTATCCCCGGTACATTGTGCTTATACTGCAGGGGTATCCCCGGTACATTGTGCTTATACTGCAGGGGTATCCCCGGTACATTGTGCTTATACTGCAGGGGTATCCCCGGTACATTCGGCTTATACTGCAGGGGTATCTCCGGTACATTGTGTTTATACTGCAGGGGTATCTCCGGTACATTGTGCTTATACTGCAGGGGTATCCCCGGTACATTGTGCTTATACTGCAGGGGTATCCCCGGTACATTGTGCTTATACTGCAGGGGTATCTCCAGTACATTCTGCTTATACTGCAGGGGTATCTCCGGTACATTTCGCTTATACTGCAGGGGTATCTCCGGTACATTGTGTTTATACTGCAGGGGTATCCCCGGTACATTGTGCTTATACTGCAGGGGTATCTCCAGTACATTTCGCTTATACTGCAGGGGTATCTCCGGTACATTGTGCTTATACTGCAGGGGTATCCCCGGTACATTGTGCTTATACTGCAGGGGTATCTCCAGTACATTCTGCTTATACTGCAGGGGTATCTCCGGTACCCGGTTTCGAATGATACCCAACATGACCAGGTATAAAGTAAAAAAAAAAAAATACATGTTTTTATTTTGTGTGTTATTTTTATTAATGCAGCAATATTGTTCACATTTCAATTATAATGTGAACGATGATGCACTAATGATTTTTTTCTATGGGGTGTGTTTGCTATAAATCACGTAATTCCCCCCACAAAATGTAACAAGTCCCCATTTCTAATTTTTGTACAAGCGCACCCTATAGAAAACATAACCGCAAACGCTCATGTGCTAAGGCTAGGGTCAGACGAACGCATTTTCGCGTTGTCTGTGAAAAAGTGCGTTCGAACGAATGGACGCATTTTTTCACGGAATACGCGATAGCGGTCATACGATGCGCATTTGCGTTCGTGATTTTGTACGGATCATCAATAAAACACTTTTTGCATCTGGACGTTATGTTGGCCGGACATTAGCAGTGTCTGACATCTCCAAATCACGCACACACGCCGCTAGCGGACGCAGCGCACTCTGTACGACCGTACTAGCGGTTTGACGTTCTCGACAAAATGCGTTCGTTTGCCACTTGCGTTGCGCAGCCGGACTTTCGTGCGACCGTACTTCGTATATTGGCCGTCATTGCCCGTCATTTGCTGCTAGTGCGGCCGTAATTAAGTGCGCCAGAACGCACGTTTAAAGTGCGCTAGTCTGACCCCAGCCTAAAACGTGAAAAAAAAAACACTTTACACACTGCAGATGATTAAAAATTCAATTTTTATTGCATTTTTTCTCATAATATACAGGCAGGACATGACGTATACATATAAAAATGATATATTATGAATCTGCGGAGTCTGCCGGAAAGAATGATATATAATATGTCTGGATTATTTACTAAAATAAGGCTTCAAATCGCGTTTAAACATGATGAGCGAAAGCGGTAAAAATGAGCTGAGCACACAGCAGTGATATGCAGCATATTAGAGGAGAGAAATGAACACTTCTCAGAAGCAGACACCACACCCTCAGTATACTCTACATACATACAATGTATCAAATTCATTAGAACAGACTAAAAACACCTGGTGTTTATGTCCGTTTGTGAACACAGGTCATTTAGAGGTGACAATCTTTGCACGTACACATTAGTTTTTAATTCAATATGTAATAAACCGTTGCTTATAATATTCTGCAGTAAAGAGTCTCTTTATTTCTAGATTTTTTAAGCATTTTTTATACTTCTTTCAAAAAAATTTTTTTGCGAACTCGAACCGAACACGCCAAAAAGTTCGAAGTTCGCGAACCTGTGAACGGCCAAAGTTCGAATCGAACTCCGAACTGATCGAACCGAACAGCTCATCCCTAATGTACACAATATTTTAACCATTGTATAGGGAAAACCAGTGTTTCCTGATCTAGAAATGGGGTACTGGTGGTGGTGCGTGTTGTGTGGCACTTACCATTTATTCACAAGAACAGCAAATAGATGAACCTGTTATTCTATGCCAGCTTATCTATGTTTTGGTCAAAAGGAAAAATTTAGAACACACTCAGGGCTCTATTACATTCTCCGCGCAGCACATTTCTTTTTGCGCGCAGCGTTAACGCACGTAAATTAACGCTGGCATTACGATCCGAGTGCATTTTTTCATCCGTCAAAAAATATTGTGCGTAAAAAAGATGTGCAAAAACGTGCTCCCGTTCAGTTTTTGCACCTGCCAAAATCAATCTGAGAATATATGCTGCAGCAATAATAAAACCACGTGCAACCTCTCAATTTTATTGTTTGGGTATGCATAGAATGTGTAACTATACTATGCTGTATTTTTTATTTTTTCAGGCTGGTGTATTTGGTTTCGGCCAGAATGTTCAGATTTGCAGTTACCACCAGCTTTTCAAAGACATTAAAATTATGCGCGCAAACGTCGTTCGTAAAAAGTTGCGCATCGATTGTAATACCATCCGCGTACCAGCGCATGAACGCATTTGCGCTCACAATGTTAAGTATGGGATGCGCGCACGAACTTGCGTTCGCACAGGGTCACTCGCGTTAGACATTAAAGCGCATCGTAAAGGGTTTTGTCCCTCGTTTTAATGCGTTTTTGCGCACGCGCACATTTTTGAGCTGAAAATTTATTAATTCGATATAATTAATTATCATATTAAACTTTATTTAATCCACAGTAAACATGGTTAGTATTTCAAAGAACTCAACTACAGTTAGATAAGAGCGAATAACTATAATACTTCATCTTATCAAGAGAAAAACTATAAACTGAATTCTTCTATAAGGCATCTTATGATGTCATCTTTAAATGATCTAACAGTATACTTTTTATCATTCCCACCATAGACTTTTTATTGCATAAATTCAAAGTTCACCCTCAGAGTAATTCAGAGAAAGGTGAAAACCAGGAGAACTAGCAGGAAAAGAGAACAATCTAGACCAAATAGTCGATTTGGAAAGTGAGATAAATGGGAGAATATTTCTGGTTTGGCTATTTTGACCTAGAATTTTCACTTCTCCATTCATTCGCCTTAGGTTCACCTTTCTTTGAATAGACCTGCCTGTATATTAGTGGTATGGTTTCATAGAAACCCAGGATGACCTATAGACCAAAATAACTCTTGCGATATAGATAGATGTTTTATACAAGTTTAGTAGGTAACGATGATCTGAAATATATTCATTTTTGCTGATTTTTGTGAAATGTATTCCTGTACTCAAAACACATCCATATTAATACTGTAGAAAGTAATTACATGTGTCAGATCTGATTCCGTTTACATCTGGCGATACTGCTGCCATGTGTATTTCTGCTGGGCAGAGAGAAAGTCAACTTGGATGTTTTGTCTCCAATTTTCAGGTCCATCTGGTAAGTATAAGACATGGTCTGGAATAATTTAAACAGACGCTGTTTATGTTGCTATTCCAGCAGTAATAGCTGAAAATGTGCCAAGCATTTAAAACGAAACTTATATATAAATGCATTTATTTAAAGTAGCATATTTTAAAGACAGGAGAAACAGATGTTTGGGAATAAAAGTACACCGCACGGATTGCCATCGCAAGGTGTTGATGTATGCAGTGCGGAAACATTGTCAGTCTGCATTGCATTGCTTAGTGAAAAAAATGAGCTTTCTGATAGCATTAGCGCTTGTGAATTATTACAGACAGTCATCTCTAGCAAATTCAAAGACTTTATTACATTTATGCAAATAAACAGGAATGTAGATGGCATTTCGCATCTCTGAAATGATATACATTGTAGAATTATTACAGGAACAGCGCTGTCCAGCGTACCGAGTATCCCAAGGCTTCGCGAGAAGCTGCCAATCAAGGCAAATCAATGCGTTTGGCCAATTTTTGAGCAACATTTGAATCAATTTCATCAAGCTAACCATCTGGCTCATATCACCTCCTTTCCATAGCGAGCTCTAACAATTACAGCTTTTGAATCAATCATTTAGAAACAAGCTGTACAGAATGAGTGCATGAATCTCCAAACAACTCACAGGGAATAGGAAGCCATACATATCACTCAATAATATTAATTCTGCCAGGGATATCTAGTAAAAAAAAAACATCATCATCTCTGGCTTTTCACTCCAGCCTACCTGTCCCTCCGAAAGCCATGTAATTAGCAGAACAAATGGAAGCAAGGCTTGGTAAGTGTTATTTGGGATGCATAGAGCATGTCACACAGTCTGCTCTTGTGCAGTAAATGATGCCTCGGTTTCCTGATCATATTTTCATTGTGGAGAATTTGCTGTCTAAATTGTGTCAGCTAATGGAACTTACTTTGCCACAAATCCCATTACAAAGGTTTCCGTCCTGATAAAAGAGATATTTACTGCCACTCACATGACACCGGTGGAGATAGTTCTTGTAATTCCACAGTACATAAACGTGTAGAACAGAATAGATTGAAGCGGACGAATTTGTCAAAGTTATCTGGTAGCCCTGCAAAAATTAGCATCGAGTAAAAATAAATATGTACACACCACAATATATGTAATGAACTATTTGACAAATCCAGGGACTACACGGGTAGGCCTACAATATATGTAAAAGAGAAAGAAACATGAACTCCAGGCACTCCCATCATGCAAAGGCAAACGTAGATATTGGCAACATTCTAAATGACTCTCCAGCTGTTGCCAAGCCGTGTCAGCCGAAACCTTGCCAATATCCAATTGAATTTTGCCTTTGCTGGCTGGGAGAGCCTGGATTCCATGTTGCTTTCTAGAAAACCTTAAGATGAGGTGACCACTTGGTAACTTCAGACTAACTTCTATCTTCTATTTTTCCAACTGAGAACAAACTGCCATGTGCACAGCCAATTCTGCTGTTATTACATAAAAAACATGTATTCTTAGGCTAGGGTCAGACGAGCGTGATTTCTACGGACTGTACGTCCGTGCAGTACGGACATCGTCAGTACGGATGACGCAGTAGTGGTCACACAGTCCGTTTTTTCACTGAAATTATTTTTTGACGGATGTAGGAGGGAAAAATAAATTACAATGAAAAAACATTCTGTCCGTCAAAAATGCTGGACGTATAAATGCAGTCCGTCTGACCTCGCTCCATCACTCACACACAAAGCTATGCGGACGTTGTGGACGTGGCGCACTCCGCACGTCCGTTCTAGCAGTATTACGTTCTTGCCTAACCTGCGTCCGTTTGCAGCGTCCGTCATGCGTCTGCAGTTCAGTGCGGACGTACTTCATGTGTCAGGCTCCAATGGACTTTCTTTCATGCTATCACGGACGTACTTTTAGGCGCAATCACGGACGTGAACACTACGCTCGTCTGACAGCAGCCTAAAAGTACATACACTGTATGCCTGTAATGAAAAAGTTAATACCATACAAATAAAAAAATTATATATAAATATATATATATATATATATAATAATAAACGTTATCATTTGCAGTGTGGAGGCTTTTAATCAAATTTTTTGCCCTCCACCACAACATACATATATATATATATATATGACAAAAGAGAAGAGCACACCAAACATCATATGCAAAAAAATCAAAAGGAACAGCAACAGCAGATTAATGAATTTAACCCTTTAGAAGCTTACAATTCTTATCCCCTTCAGGATCACAGCAGTACTTAACCCATTCAAGACTTATTACAAGGTTTTTAACTCTGAGCTCTGTTGAAAATGGTAGAAATTTGGTTTACAATAAATGGCCATAAATTGCTTAAGCCTGCCAACAGCTTCAATGTTTTCCACCCTTGGCAGGTCCTATGCTTCTCCTGTCATGCCAACCTAATGACTGCTTTTATGGGATTAACTCATTTACTGAGGACTAAATCCTTCCTGGAGCTTCCTGCAGTTCAAAGTTAAATAGAACCTGTGGGTGGAGCACCTGTGACGGGAGGGGTGCTATTTTATATATATATATATAACGAGTATAGCTGTAAGTAGTGATACCTTTTATTTATTGAACTAACGTTACATTTAAAAAACGATAAAGGGAAGGGGTGGGTCCTAGTGGCGCAGTCTCTTTTGAGAGTGGTCAATTAGGGGTCTCAAGGCATATAATACAAATTGTGCCTAAATATACAAAGGTAAATACGGTGTTCCCAGTTGGGAAGTGCACGGTCGAAAAGACCACTTAGGTGCAGCCGTGAATGGTGACACTGTGCGAGTAAACGTAAATTGCGTACACTTCAGAAAAACACAGTTGAAGTCCAAATGCAAATAAAGTGCATACAAAGTCACATAAAGTGCAAATGCGAATATAAGTGCATAAAAGTGTGTTTTAAAGTGCATATGAAAGTCTTTAAAGCGGTTGCTATATCAAAGTCCTGCTTTCCAAATTAAAGTGAAAGCAAAAAAAGGGGACAATCCAACTGTCCATATGCTCTATATTGGAGATGTGGGAGAATCCAATCCGGTCACCACGTAGACATTCGAATTTTTGCGTGAAGTCCTGATGTGATGTCTTCGCCTAATTCCTATGTAGACTCAAGATTCCCAAAAAATGGGAAAAAGGAGAGGAAGAGGGAATCAGGTGCCTATAGACAAGGGAACACTTACGCTTTTTAGAGCCTCGTTTACCGGCTCTAGTGTGAAGTGCCTTGGGCCTGGTTGAGGGTAGCCTCTGCCCTTCTTTATGATTTGCTTGATTGTCTCAGGTACAGAAAAGTAGAAGAAGAGAGAGACATCCTCATAGCGTAGTTTATAGCCAAATGCTTAGATAGGTAAGGTGAAAGTTAGACAAACTCACCGATGATGGAGCCTTAGAATTCCAGGCTCAACTTGTTAGCGTGTGGTACTGCCTATTCGGTGGGTACCCTCACCTCTCTTGTCTGCAGGCAATCTTCCTCTCTTGTATAGATGATGAGTAGGGATAAAAAGTGGAGCATGTGGGACATGTACTGTTTAAAAAAAGTCTTAAACAGAATTGGTAAAAAGGAATTTAAAAAGATTTATTGGGACAAGTGAAATTGAGTATAAACAATGGTTTAAAACAATAGTTAAAACAAAAGTAGGAGGGGAGTCACAATATGGGATACGCGTTTCGGCACTATCAGTGCCTTCCTCAGTCCATGTGCAGGTAAAAAATTAAAAATGGGGGATCTCAAAAACGAGCTTGTCTTTTAAATATAACGTTAGTCCAATAAAAAAGGTATCATTATGTACTGCTATACTCGTGATTTTGGCATCTGGGCTGAACATCCCTATCAAATTTATATATATATATATATGCAATACATATATACATCTCTTATCTCTGCTCGTGGCTTCCAGTAGAATATTATCGTATTTTCTCAAGGAGCTAATACCATGAGCTGTAACGATCAGTGTACATGGTATTCACTCTCTAGCCCTAGGCTAGAGATGCCTGCCTGCCCCCTCACGCTGCAAAGCACAATCCTCCTATGGAGGACCGTGCTTTGCAGCCCGTCGACGAGCATCCTAGGGCATCGACGGGGAGGCTTTCTAGGCGGATGCTTGCTCTGCACGCATAAGCGTGTGACTGGCCCCGTCACAGCACCACATGGCTGCGATGGGCGCCGGTAAGTGCATGCGCACGGGCACACTGAGTGCGCTCGTGTGCACCCGGCCTAAGGAGTTCTTGTAGTGCATGAGTGGTGGTGGGATTAAGTGTAATAGCACTGCTGCCAAGTTCTGTATCAGGCAACATCCTGTTTCCTTGGCTATTATGTCAAGTATCTGAGTCCAGTAATTCTAGATCTTGTGGTATGTGTTTGCCAGTGTGTCACCAGATCTCCAACATTGCTCTTTAAGGGTGGGGAAGATTTGGCGGAGTTTGTGTGGCATCGTATGTCAGCACTTAGGCACTTGTACAACAATCTTCATCTTTACTGAAGACAGTGTGCCTGGGCAGAATGGATTTCAGTGGTTGTTCAGGTAGTTGTAATTTTGGAGTTAGTGATATTGGAATTGATGTAGTAATAAATTTATTTTTTTATAAATATGATTAGAATAGACCCAGGTGTCCTACCTTATGTAAATCCTTCTGGCAGCCTGAAGACTCCCAGATCTTATTGGATCTATGGTTTGGATGTTCATAACTCCCTAAAACAATCATAAATTTCTGAGCAGTTTTTCTATTGCATTAAGAAGTGTTTAGTCATAAAAAACATAATGCTTTACATGTGCTGAATTAGCCTTACAACCAGAGGGACAGGGTGGATGGGGGGGGGGCGCAAAATTTTCTTCTGCCCCGGGTGACCAAAACTCTGTTTACACCACTAATCTCCTATAATTTGTATGGGAGACATTAATGTGCCCCTAGCAGATGGAGAACATGGTATTCCAACCAGCTTGTTCTCTATATGTGTCTGACGTTCAGCTTTCAATAACGTCTTTTCAAAACTGGTGTTAAGTGACGGCGATTTAGCACAACAGACATTGAGCTGGCCCCACCTAAATATCCCATACTTTCCTCAGATCCCTCTGTGGAGAGAGCAACGCATCCACGCTCTGCGGGCAGAGGAACACTGGGAACAAATAGCTCCCATTATCCCTCCACCACCCCAGCTGGATCTCACTCAGTCTACCTCTTGCAGAGCTTGCGCGAGATCATTTCCAACTTCATGGTCTCCTGGAGCTTATAACACTGTAGCGCTTAGCTTCGCTGGTGTTATCAAGTTGCAGCTCGAAAGTATTACGATTTGAGCTGTTGAGGAAGTGATTTGGTCGTAATACAGATATTAAAGGCGAGCCACTAATAGAAAACAGCAGACGCAAACATTTCCATTTGCATCTTCCCTTTTAACGCCCTGGTTGTGACCAGGCCCAATATTTGTAGAATCGAATATTACCTCTGTAGGGGTTCACATCTGTGTAGATGAGGGACTCCTTCCATTAACCCATATAGAGGTTATTAAAGGAGGAGGCAAATTTTGTTCCCATACAAATCCTGCATCACCTCAGAAAACAAAAATATATACAGTATATGTTCTGTATTTGTATTTGATTAATCATTTTCTATGTGGGATTGCTGAATACAGTGAGTTCACATCCAATGTAACCATCAAAACTAGTTCTGCCTGGAATCCCGTCAGCTACTTCAAGTAAATGTTTGGTATCATAGCTTGCTCTTTAAACAGAAAGCTGACGGCTGCAAATAAAAATCAATTAGATCACAAAGAATCTCACTGAAAGACCAAAGTAGCCATTTAGGCTACTTCTTCTGTGTAAAACATGACAAGAAAAAAAAGTTGTCATTTGTGCTTATTCCGATGGCTACTTCTTCTGTGTTCGTTGAACATAGTGGAGTTTTTGTTTGAAGTGGTGCTTCACATGAAGGAGCCTGTCCATTGGGAATTTGGCATCTTGAGGCTTAATTCCAACTAAATAAATGAGCCATTTGGGCTACACTTGGCCAGTCTCCATATGTATGCCCATTGAATATAGTGGAGTGCTAATATTACATCAGTAAAGGTAAAGAAAGTTATAATCCGAATTGTTTGCGCAATAATGAATAGTATGAGGATTGTTATAAAGAAAATCAGTGAAACCCCTGACGGCGCAAATATAAATACTTACAATGTGGGAAAATACAATAATGCCATCAAATTGTTAAATATATACGTGATACACCAATATACAAGTGAATCATATATACAATTTGAATAATTACATTTATTTGCAGGTCATCCCTTATTCCATCACAGGGAACAAGTAAGAGAGAATGAAATAGAACGTAGTGCAAAGTATTGTCTTGTATTGGTTAAATACGGTCAATTAACTAAAATAATTCACCTTGTTCTGAGCCTGTTAATAAAGACTGGCTCAGTAATATTGACAGTATACAGGTATCGGTGGTACCTCCATTCTCCAAACGGTCACCTTCTTTCAATGTGGAGCCCTCTGTGAAGGTTCAGGATGCCAGGCTTCGGTGTCCTCCCATAGATGGCTTCTTTACTCCCATAGGTCTTATAGTTGACTGATGTTCAAAAAATTTCTTAAAGATGCTAGAAAGCCAGAATTATTATTGTAGAGTCTATAACGGTAGTTCTCGTTATAATACTGGAGACCAATATGGGTAGTCCATCCTTTCTTGCTGCTGTCCCCAGGTAAACTTGTTATCGCTCAGCGGAGGCCAGGACATGTAACACTTGCAAACAAATTGAAATGATACCCAAGTGACTGAGTACTTGAGAATTAGAAGGCTTCGCTTGGGTTGGCCAAGACAAAGGTAATGAGCTGGTAAAAACTCTCAAAAACCAAGGAAGACTTAGCGCTCTTAGAGGAATATGCCAATTAGATGGTATTGAAACATCTGGGCATTTCTGTCCCTACAAAAGTGAAACAAACCAAAATGTGAATGACATCAGTGATCCATACCCTGGGTACAATACCAGCCTTAAAGCTTCCCAACCTAATGTTACCCTAAACCCAATTCTCTACAGAGATATATACCCAAATATGAATCCCAGCAATGTAAGTAAAATAAGAAATCCATAATGATTAATTCATAAAAAGTAAAATCTGCAATGCACAGCATATACATGGAAGTGTAAGAACATTATTACAGATCTAAAGTGACAGGTAAAACTTGATGGCTCCAATTGAACCTGAAATTTTTGTGCCAATGCTATTACCAAGATGGGGTCGCCCTATAGATAAGTATGACAGGTGTGCGCTAGATGTGACTGCTGAAAGAATTGAAGTAATGACAAAGACTGGTGTCGCTAAATGTCATAAAAATGGGGCTCTATTGAAATATGCCATTGGGGTATGTAATTTTTGCACCAGAACAAAACTCTTATAAAAAAAGTATAATTCCTTTACATGTGCAGGATTTTATTACTGCATCTTCAAAAAAATATATTGTATATGTGTTTTTTTTTTTTTTTTAAATGTCCCCAAGGTAATTAGTCGACCAAAATGCATATAATCAATGTCCTCATGGAAAAGACATTGCACATTTTGTAATACTGGAACCTGGCTATATCAAGGGATATTTATCTTCAACTGCATGAAGGGTGTGCAAAAAATGTTTTCTTCTTTTTTCCAATTCCTGTTTGTATCTTATACAAATTGAGTAATGACTGAACTATAAATACATTTTCTACATACTGATTGTAGGGATAATAATGTGGAATAATTGTGCGTGAATATCTTAACTGCAACACAATGTGATGATGCACAAATAAAGCCACACCATATCAGCAGAACACGGCTGTGCTAAACAATGGGATATTTTTACTGACTCAGCAGGCAATGACCATATGGTGCGATTAAATCACCATATTGTTTATTTGAAATAGGGGTTTGCAGTCTTGGAGGATTTTATTGTATTTGTAAGCAAGACAATCTATTTCAAGGCATTTTTCTACACAATTAGGTTGATATCTCCTATGTGCTGCAACTTGCCCCTAGGCTTCCCTAGTGCTGAAAATGTCACAGTGGAAATTCTAATAGACCACTAATTTCAGCCTTTTTTACAATAATACGAATCCCTTTATGTGCAAAGAAAAATATGACAATCTGGATGGATCTTTGATATATATATAACTGATGAGCCCAAATATAAAAAATTTACTAACTGTATTTACATGATTTTTTTCAAGCAGAAATTGTTGCTTTAGGCAAACAGTTGGTACCAACTTTTATATTTCATTTTTTTCTGTATCACTAGGCACACATTTACATCTCTACAAAACCATTTTCTGGATGCTGCAGATAAAGTAATAGTTTGCTCTTTTAGACTGGTATCTGCATCTGACTTTACAGAATATCTTTCCAGGTGTCATGTTAATGTGTGCATAAACTATAAAACATTCTGTTCCTTGAGCACTCAATAGTCCTTGACATATTCATAAACAGTTGATCTCATCTCTTGCTACACAATTCTGAAATGCAAGGTTTACGCTCCGTATTTCGAGATTGCAGCTCGCGCTTTCTTTTTCTTGTATAAATGGCCGGAATTCTAGAATAGAAATTCTCTTACTATTCCACATTGAACCATTGTAAAAACAATGGAATCCAATCTTTGTGAACTTCCTGAGATTATATATCTCCCAATATGCTAATGGTTGTAAACTCATAATGGAATTAAGCCAACTCTCAGATGCTTAGAGAATAGTCTCTAGAGAGAAGTGTCTAGTAAAGGTGGAGCAAGTAAGCAGAGCTATAAAGCAGAAACATCAATCTGAAGAGAATGTGAAATTAGAAGAGCAATGAAACATGACTTTGAAGAGTCGAAAGACGGTTAATGGATGAAAAATTAAAAAGTAAGGGCTGTAGTCCATGTTGGTCATTAATCTACAATTGCCATCAATACCATTGTTAGTCACCAACTACCACAAGGTGTCTACCACTAGTATTCCAAGTTAAGGGACATGCATTTTATACATACAGGGTTATTCAAAGAGAATCGAAAAGCCACCGCACGTTCTGTGATTTTTCGTTCTTTTCAATTCGGTACGATTTGGCCATCCCATTTCGGCGACCCTGTGGTGTATTCAGCAAGCACCACAGGGCCGCAGTAATGCAGGGAAAAGCTGCCGCAAACCAGCCGAAAACTCACTGCAAAACGAGGGCGAACGCACACCGAAACCCACAAAAGCATTTGGATTAACCCGCCGAAGACGCTGGAGAAACCCAAGCAGGAGCCGATCACACGCAGCACAGCCGCCGGAAAAAATGACACCGCAGACGAAGAAGGTGAAGAAAAAAAAAAACAGTACGCTTGAATGTTTGAAAAGTGAAACACTGTTTGCAAACAAACTACTGAGCGAAAATGTCTGAAATTTACATATAAGATCCAATGAATGATAATAAAAAGGGCTGTTACAGAAAAAAGAAAAAATGATTTAAAAAAACAGAAAAAAAATGTTTGCAAAAAAATCCCAAAAAATGCCTAAAAGGTCCTAAAAAAATCTAAAAATAAAGACACTTTGTACTGCAGAATATTATATGAATGGTTTATTAGATATTGAATTAAAACGGGAATATTTCTAACATTGAAGCCTATGGGATTCGCCTTGAATAAACCTGCCGAATTAAACCACCGAATGGCAGGGCAATTCAGCAACTTTTCACTGTTGGTTTTTGTTCTCCGAATAGCCAAAGCATTGCTTCTCTATGAGGATTTCACTGCCCTCAAACAGGCACCGAACAGGCACTGTATGTGCAGGCAATTCGCCAGGATTTGGCGAACTGCCTGTTCTCTGAATAGCCGAATGGCCAAGAAAGGTAACCGAACGCTGAATTTCAGCGTTCGGTTACCTTTCGCCACAATTCAGATCTCTTTGAATAACCCTTATAGTGCTAATGATGACTGTCACCCATAGTGGTTTACAATATAGGGCTAGATTGAGTTAATATGAGACTTCAAAATTCAATCAGAAGGACAAAGAGTGACTTCAGGTACAATGAAAAAGAAGAGGCCAACTGGGGGTGATTTTTTTTCATGGAGTGTCTAAGCCGTAAGCGTAGTTTAGGTTGTTTACTTTTTTTTGTTTCCTTTTATATATTGTTATGTTATTTTACATTAGGAAAGTCACTTTACATCAGATTTTCATTCAATTTTCCTGTAGTGGCAATAATTATTATGCTGGTAGAAGATGAATACGGGGTTATTAAAAAAAAAAAGCCAAATTTGCCCCAGAATTTCCCCATACGGTGCAATTACAAGACAATTCGGCTATTTAGAAAACTGGCAATTCGCCAAATATTGGTGAATTGCCAGCAAAATACAGTGATCTTAGGCGCAGCAGTGAAATTCCCCATAGAGAAGTAATGGTTAATCTATTCAGAGAACACTAAACAGCAGCGAAAAGTTGATGAAATGGCCAGATTTTCAGTGATTTTGTTCGATGTGTTTAAACAGGGGAATCCCATAGGCCAGGGGTCAGCGACCTTGGCTCTCTTAGGTTTTGGGAACTACATCTCCCATGATGCTCAGTCACCCATTAGGCTGACTGAGTCACATGGGAAATGTAGTTCCCAAACCATCAGGGAGCCAAGGTTGCTGACCCCTGCCATAGGCAATGCAAAAAAAATCCAGCTTTTATAAATTTTTTATTCATCCATTTATTCTTTTCATTTGCAGCAAAAAGTCTCTTTATTTTTTTGAATTTTTTTAGGGATTTTTTTGTAGTTTAGGGGAAAATTTTGATTCTGATTTTTTTAAATGGAGTTTTTTTTTATTATGTAACAGACCTTTTTATTGTTATTACTAGGACCTTATATAGTATTTCCATCAGGGGCGGACTGACAACTAATGGGGTCCCCGGGAAATAGGAGATCATTGGGCCCCCTTGTGTCGCACCCACAGGAGGCCACACCCATAAAAACCCCACCCCCTACAACGCAACACCCACATGTAAATTACTGTGCTAAAGAATTTATTTCTGAACTCCTAAAAATAACCTTTTTGAAAATTGTGAAGAAAATCCACTTGAACCCAACAGCGAATTGGGGGATCCATTGTACCCCCTCCAGACTTAGAGATGGCCACTGCTCTGCTGCAGCAGCCATAATCAACTCCCTACAGCTAAGGCTGCACCACGGCACAGAATGTCCCTGTGGCAAATGTGGGAAACTGCTGGTCACTTTAAAAGATACTGTACAATCCTGACACACTGCACATTACAGAGCTCCACAGCAATAAAACACCCTGTAATTTGCAGTGTGTGTGAGCATATTACAGAGCTCCACAGCAATATAACACACAGGAAGCACTGGGGTGTATGAGCAGGCACATAATCCACAGCAATGTAACTCACAAGACACGCTGGGGTGTTTGAGCAGGCACGTAATCATAAGCAATGTAACTCACAGTGAACGCTGGGTTGTATGAGCAGACACACAATCCACAGCAATGTAACTCACAGTGAACGCTGGGTTGTATGAGCAGACACACAAGCCACAGCAATGTAACTCATAGGAAGCGCTGGGGTAGGGGCCCGCTTTGGCCAGGCACATTTCCATTGGCACCCCGCCCCTCACATGACAGGGGTTGGCGCCAATGCAACGTGCGCCTGCTCCAGTAGAATGTGGGAAGCAGGGCAGGCATGCTGTAGCGCCGCCGCCGCGGTTAAAGAGAGTGTGCCGCTGGAACACACATGGCTGCTGGCTGCCTGTTCCCGAAGCTGAGGAAAACCGGCGGGGCCCCACTGTGCCTGGCCAAACCGGGCCCCTACCGACCGGCGGGCCCTCGGGCAGCGCCCGAGAGCTCGACGGGTCAGTCCACCGCTGATTTCCATGCATTTTAATGCATTATTTTTGTTTTAAATGCCTTTTAAAAATTGCAGTTTTTTTTTATCCCTGATTGGCAGCTGATTGACTTGTTCCAGCAGCATTGGGTAGTCTGTTCGGCAGGTCATCGGATGCATTTGGTGGTTTGTAGATGCGTTCAGCGGTCTGTTCGGCGTGTCACCGGCTGCATTCAGTGGTTTGCGGAAGAGTTCAGAGGTCTGTTTGGCAGATTGTCGGCTGTGTTCGGTGGTCTATTGGCAGCGTTTGGTGGATCGTCGGCTGCGTTCGTGGTTTATTAGCGACGGGCGGAGGTTTGTCAGTGTGTTGACTGGTGACGTTCAGCAGATCCCTTTGGTGCACTTCAGCGCATTGAGGCCAGGACTGGAGACCTGAAGCTGCAGATGGATGACGCAAATATTGCCGGAAGTAGATGTCGGTACAAAGAAGGCCATTATGGAAGATCACATGTGTATGAGGAACACAAAGCCTGTAGAGGGCTCTATGTTTTATGTTTTGCAGGATATCTTTTGTGCTGAGGAATGAGCACAGTGAACTCCTTACGGTTTTGTATTCAATGTCAAATTGATTGGGTGATTTGTGGAAGGATCCTCGAATTTTCCTTATATTCAATGTCTGAATATTGTCTGAATGCACTATGTATATTATACAAATAGTTCTGGTAAATAATAATAATGAATTTGTAGATGTTGACTGGATATAATGTACATTTTTATGCATTACGGTTTGTTTTGCACTAATCATTCTTATAGTGTTTGAAATGTATTTCTACAATGTTCGTCATGTAGTATCCTTGCAATTTAGAATAAGATATTTTTCCTCAATTTCTTCATTCTCGAACTGAGTTTCTAACTTTCCAACACAAATATTGTCCACAATCCGTTTGTAATTTCAGGTCTTTGACTTTCTTAACAGATCATCCTCGTTGTGTCTCCATCCTCCATGTCATTTTACCCCTCCATTCTTAATTTCTCATCTTTCTATCCTTGTACATAATTTATTCACTAGGTTTTGCCAGGCTTTTAACTATACTGGTGGTTAATATTAACTCCCTTGCTATTAATCACTGTTTCCCCTCACATTATCCCAATTTAAAGTAATGCCATTTCGTGGCAGTTCAGCTATTCAGAAAGCTGTCAATTCGCCAAATACTGGCAAATTGGCAGCAAAATGCAGTGCAATTCGCTGCAGATCACTGCAATTCAGCAGTCTTCGGCAGCAGAGAAATTGTCTCAGAGAAGCAATGGTTAATCTATTCAGAGACGCTGAACTGCACCATTTTATCCTTTTAATTTATTTTTTATTCAACCATTTATTGTTTTCAGTTTCAGCAAAAATGCTTTTTATTTATTTAGAATTTTTTAGGGAAATTTGATCCCCATTTTTTTATTCTGTAACAGACTTTTACTATTCTTGATAGGACCGTTTTTATTATTTCCACAGATTCATGAATTTTTATTGTTTTAAACATCTTTTAAAAAATAGAGTTTCGTTTTTTTCCAGATCAGTGGCGTTCTGTGGCGTTCAGCGGGCTGATTGTCTGTCTTCGGTGGCGTTCGGCGGGCTGATTGTCTGTCTTCAGCGGCGCTCGGTGGCTCCACGTTTGGCGCACTTTGGGGACGCTGCAGTGAATAGTGAATTCACCGTAGGGTCAGCGAAATGGAAGCCCGAATCCAAGTGCCCTGAATGAAAAAGCACTGAAATTTCAGTACTCTTCTAATAACCCTTTAAAACATCTCATTAGCACAAGAATTGCAAAAAAAATGCTTCTTACTGGCAATCTGGTACCACCTTAAAATACACAGGGGATTTTTCAAAGACATCCAAATTGTAGCCGAAAGGTAACAGAACAGTGAAATTCAGCGTACGGTTACCTTTCCTGGCCATTCTGATAGCAGGCTTTGCCAAATCTTGGTGAATTGCCTGCACATACGGTGCCTGTTCGGTGCCTGTTCGAGGGCAGTGAATCCCCATAGAGAAGCAATGCTTCGTCTATTCAGAGAACAAAAACCAACAGTGAAAAGTTGCCGAATTGCCCTGCTGTTCGGTGGTTTCATGCGACAGGTTTATTCAGGTGAATCCCATAGGCTTCAATGTTAAAAATATTCCCGTTTTAATTCAATATCTAATAAACCGTTTACTATTATATTCTACAGTAAAAAGTCTCTTTATAGATTTTTTAGGATCTTTAGGATTTTTTTTCTTTTTGCTGTAACAGCCCTTTTTATTATCATTCATTGGATCTTATATGTAAATTCCAGACATTTTTGTTCAGTAGTTTTTTTGCAAATAGCGTTTCAAACTTTCAAGCATACTGGGTTTTTTCCCCACCTCATACGTCTGCGTGTTGGGTTTTTCCGGTGGCTGCTCTGCGCTGTGACCGGTGACTAGTCGGGTTTCTCCGGCGGGGTTAATCCAGCTGTTTTCGGCGGGTTTTCCCTGCACTATGGGGGGCGCTGCGGTTCTTGCTGAATACACCACAGGGTCGGCGAAATAGGATCGCCGAATCGCCCTGAAGTGCAGGGAACGAAAAGTCACCGATATGGTGATTTAATTCTTTTTGAATAACCCTGACAAACTTACAAATTTATATTTAGTTTGCGAGTAAGTTTTTTCCGGAGTTTGTTCCTAACAAGACAATGGAATTGTCACGAGGCGTGTGCGGTTCTGGTATGAGCCCAGCAAGCGGCGACACAGAGGGGAGGCCAGACAGGAGTCACACGATGCAGATTCTTTAATAAAACATAAATGGTCCTTAACTGCAGGCAAAAGAACAATGGGAATAGCAATAAAGTCCAGGGAGAGTCCGTGGATTGTGGGTAGTGCAGTCCTAGACTGCAGACAGGGCCCACCAAGAGATGAAAAAGGACCATACGGCGCATAAAATAGTGTATAAAATAGTGAACAGCTGATTAATAGACAACTGGTTAATATTGGATAAAATGTAAAATATAAGTGAATAAAATTGCCCTTTAAAATACCAAATAGAAATATTAAAGATGCATAGGAAAAAGAGTAAAATGTGCAAAAAGTATATATGGAGATAAGTCAATTAGTGCAAATGAGTGCTCAAAAAGTGCAGCAGTTCAATACTCAAAGGAGTGTTGTTGATTGAAGACAAGTGTATCAATCTTCTCTGTGGTGTGAGTATCAGATCTTCTCTTTAAAGATATCCCTCAGAGAGAAATAAAACATAAAGGCAATAATAGTGCAGATGGTCGTACTGGAATGGAGCAATTCAATAAAGTCAATGTATGTACCACTCACATTTATAGGAGCCTAAGGGAAATCCAGGATCAAGGAAAATAGCTTGCGGCCAGATATAGGGTGGCACGTCCCTCCTTTCGTCTATGGTGGTTGCTAGGTAAAGCAGAGAGAGTCGGGAGACGACACTCCCATAGCGTAACTCTGTGCGTATATGTGGAAAAATTTAATTAAAATTGATCACACTCACCAATTATAGAGCCTCTCAATACCAGGCTCAAGGGATACCGCCTTGGGCTCTCTTAAGGTGGAGGCCCGAACCCCTGCCGCCTGGATCCTCCTTTCAGCACTGAGCTCTCTGCTATAACAGAGAGCTCAGTGCTGAAAGGAGGATCCAGGCGGCAGGGGTTCGGGCCTCCACCTTAAGAGAGCCCAAGGCGGTATCCTTGAGCCTGGTATTGAGAGGCTCTATAATTGGTGAGTGTGATCAATTTTAATTAAATTTTTCCACATATACGCACAGAGTTACGCTATGGGAGTGTCGTCTCCCGACTCTCTCTGCTTTACCTAGCAACCACCATAGACGAAAGGAGGGACGTGCCACCTATATCTGGCCGCAAGCTATTTTCCTTGAGCCTGGATTTCCCTTAGGCTCCTATAAATGTGAGTGGTACATACATTGACTTTATTGAATTGCTCCATTCCAGTACGACCATCTGCACTATTATTGCCTTTAGTTTTTATTTCTCTCTGAGGGATATCTTTAAAGAGAAGATCTGATACTCACACCACAGAGAAGATTGATACACTTGTCTTCAATCAACAACACTCCTTTGAGTATTGAACTGCTGCACTTTTTGAGCACTCATTTGCACTAATTGACTTATCTCCATATATACTTTTTGCACATTTTACTCTTTTTCCTATGCATCTTTAATATTTCTATTTGGTATTTTAAAGGGCAATTTTATTCACTTATATTTTACATTTTATCCAATATTAACCAGTTGTCTATTAATCAGCTGTTCACTATTTTATACACTATTTTATGCGCCGTATGGTCCTTTTTCATCTCTTTGTCTTAGTCTTGACACATATTTTGGTTGTTTTTTATGTGTTTTTTACTACTATAGGCTGCATTTGACTATTTACTAGTAATCCACATAGCACTTAATCAATTCATCAAATAAACAAGCGCCCACACTGTATAGTGTATATCCGTATACACATTCCCCCACCAAGAGGAAGTCTGGACAGTGGTACCTGGATCAAAGAGGTCAGAGGGTGATCAACAACTGTAATCCACGGGTAGACAGATGGGTCCTGGATACGTAGGATAAGCTGGTTCTGGAAGAGCAGGTTAGCACACCAAGAGACCTCAGTCAAGGATAACAATATTGCAGACCCACTGTTGGCTGGGTCTCTCTGCCTTTTAAGGAGGCTTAAACATGGATAGGCCTCAGCTGGAAGTCCAGGGCTAGACAGGAAAACCCAGGCTGGATCTCCAGGAGCCTGGACATGGTGCTTAGCCTGGGCAAAACCTGGACTGGAATCCGAGAATGAAGAAATTCAGGGCAAAGTTCTTAGATCCAGGTTTGCTAGACAGGTACACGGGGTGGACCATGACAGTACCCCCCTGATGGGTGCCCTTCTGGCACCGAGGCTGGAACAGGGGATGGAGCACAGATCACCACCCTCCAACGTACCCAGAGTCTGGATTGCCATAAACATAACCATAAGCACGTAGGGCCCTCTCGATATGTGGCAGGTTTTCTTTGCGGACCAACGTGCCATTGGATGCCCAGATGCAACCCTCGGGAGCAAGACGTACAATGGGTGATTGGCCTTAGGCACGACCCGGTAGGGCAGCACCCTTGGCACGGCTCGATGGGGCAGCGCCCTTGGCACGGCTCAATGGGGCAGCACCCTTGGTGACAACCTTGGGACTGCACAGCTCAACAGCGACAACCTTGGTACTGCGCGGCTCAACGGCGGCGTCATTGGCGAGGCACAGAGGAGCAGCACCCTTGGCGAGGCACAGAGGGGCAGCGCCCTTGGCGAGGCACAGAGGGGCAGCGCCCTTGGCGAGGCACAGAGGGGCAGCGCCCTTGGCGAGGCACAGAGGGGCAGCGCCCTTGGCGAGGCACAGAGGGGCAGCGCCCTTGGCGAGGCACAGAGGGGCAGCGCCCTTGGCGAGGCACAGAGGGGCAGCGCCCTTGGCGAGGCACAGAGGGGCAGCGCCCTTGGCGAGGCACAGAGGGGCAGCGCCCTTGGCGAGGCACAGAGGGGCAGCGCCCTTGGCGAGGCACAGAGGGGCAGCGCCCTTGGCGAGGCAGCACCCTTGGCGAGGCAGCGCCCTTGGCGAGGCAGCGCCCTTGGTACTGCACGGCACTTGAGCGACCTCGGTACTGCACGGCTCTGCGGCGACCTGGGTACAGCACGGCTCTTGCTGGGCAGTGAGTGGCTTGGCCTTACGGCGGCGTCAATGACCCCGTGGCGGTGATAGCTCAGGATAACCTGCGGGGTGCAGGGCAGCGACAACTGGAGATCCTGCGGGGTGCAGGGCAGCGACAACTGGAGATCCTGCGGGGTGCAGGGCAGCGACAACTGGAGATCCTGCGGGGTGCAGGGCAGCGACAACTGGAGATCCTGCGGGGTGCAGGGAGCGACAACTGGAGATCCTGCGGGGTGCAGGGCAGCGACAACTGGAGATCCTGCGGGGTGCAGGGCAGCGACAACTGGAGATCCTGCGGGGTGCAGGGCAGCGACAACTGGAGATCCTGCGGGGTGCAGGGCAGCGACAACTGGAGATCCTGCGGGGTGCAGGGCAGAGCGACAACTGGAGATCCTGCGGGGTGCAGGGCAGCGACAACTGGAGATCCTGCGGGGTGCAGGGCAGCGACAACTGGAGATCCTGCGGGGTGCAGGGCAGCGACCTCTGGAGATCCTGCGGGGTGCAGGGCAGCAACCTCTGGAGCTCCTGCGGGGTGCAGGGCAGCAACCTCCGTAGTCAGTGTCAAAGCAACCTCCATGGACATATAAGACTCCGAATCTGTGGGCAAGGTAGGTTCCATGTCCATGGGTTCAACGTCAGCAGGCTCAGATGGCGGGGTCTCCAAGTAATCAGAAAGGGAGTCATCCTCTGTACTCTCCACTTCAGAGAAGGTTTCCCTAAATTCAGGTCTCTTAGATCTGGGTACCAGAGTATGGCGAGACTTGCCAACTGTGGTAGCCTGGCGAGGCCTAGCAGGAACAGAGACTGGGCGAGGTTTGGCTGTGGGCTGGCGAAGCTTGACAGCAGCTTGGCGAGATTTGGCAGGATTTGAGACTGGGCATGACTTGGCTGTGACCTGGCGAGGCTTGATAGTAGCTTGGCGAGGGTTGGCAGAGACAGGGTGCTGTCAAGCTTTGGCACTTGGAGTTCGCTTAGACTTTGATGGCAAGGACTCAGTAGGTAATGTCTCTTTGCTTTTAGCATGCACAGACACAGGAGGAGCAGCCAGTTGAGAAGCAAGAGTAACAGGGTTGACTCTGGTCTGTGCAGGGGATGGCTTGGGTGGGCGCACAGGGCACGCAGATATGAAATGTGAGCCCCCACTACAATAGAAGCACAGTCCCAAAGACCTCCTCCTGGAGCGTTCCTCCTCAGACAAGGGTCTCCTGCAGCCAGACATCGAAGTTGAAGAGCGCACCTTAGGTGAGTTGCCCCTTAATCCTTGCAGCACTTTCAGCAACATAGAGTCCAGTTGCTGCAGGAAGTTCTCCACAGCCATTTTCATGGATGCCACCACTGCCTGTATCACCGCAGACTCGTAATAAGATGGGGTCTGCATTCTGTCACGAGGCGTGTGCGGTTCTGGTATGAGCCCAGCAGGCGGCGACACAGAGGGGAGGCCAGACAGGAGTCACACGATGCAGATTCTTTAATAAAACATAAATGGTCCTTAACTGCAGGCAAAAGAACCATGGGAATAGCAATAAAGTCCAGGGAGAGTCCGTGGATTGTGGGTAGTGCAGTCCTAGACTGCAGACAGGGCCACCAAGAGGAAGTCTGGACAGTGGTACCTGGATCAAAGAGGTCAGAGGGTGATCAACAACTGTAATCCACGGGTAGACAGATGGGTCCTGGATAGGTAGGATAAGCTGGTTCTGGAAGAGCAGGTTAGCACACCACCAAGAGACCTCAGTCAAGGATAACAATAATGCAGACCCACTGTTGGCTGGGTCTCTCTGCCTTTTAAGGAGGCTTAAACATGGATAGGCCTCAGCTGGAAGTCCAGGGCTAGACAGGAAAACCCAGGCTGGATCTCCAGGAGCCTGGACATGGTGCTTAGCCTGGGCAAAACCTGGACTGGAATCCAAGAATGAAGAAATCCAGGGCAAAGTTCGTACACGGGGTGGACCGTGACAGGAATTATATGAATTAATATTCAAATACCTGTATGTGAATTTCTCAGAGTATTGCCTGTAATGGCACTTGGCATGGTACCCCCGACATCCTACGTTTTAGGCTACAGAAGAAGCATTTGCTTTTTGTACGCAGTTCTCCATGGCATGATTACATTTTATATATTGTAAAATTAGCACATAATCTCCCTCGCCTTTTAAATTGTTTTTTAACACATTTCCCATCACCATGCAGCATCCGACTGATATGACGCAGAGGATAATCAGAATGTGTGTTTTTATTGCCGCTGCGGACAGAAGGGAAGGCAGTGCCACCATTTTTTTATCTTAAATCTTCAAGTAGCTTTTAAAATCTGCTCTTCAAGCTGTGTTTTTCATTTGCACAGTAACATCCCTGCTCTGCTGGCTGCTACCATTGCCCTTTTTTCCCTCCTTTCATTAGAAAAGCAGTGGTGCAGCAGCTTGATTCTTTGTCTGTAGGATTAGAAAAGATAGAGGGCTCGGAGGAAAATTCCTGTATGCGTTTGGCCTATGCCAAAGGGCAGCCCTCTGCCTGCTATGCTAAAGCATACACTCTGCAAGGGTCGGAGGGTCAGCTATTCATTAACCTAATGGTGGGAGAGAGATTGGAGGAAGCTTTGAAAGCCCTGTAAATTATGCAAATGTTGTGAGAATACTTCTAGCACAATAAACTCTAAGATGTGCATGAAACTGTAGCTGCCAATTGTAAAAAGACATTTAAGGAAAATAAGCAACAGTGTGTTCTACTTGCACGAACATTGTGTCTTAATGAGTAAAGCACCGTCTGTTTCCATGTGTTTGAGCGCACTCTGCTGGGTAACTTGTAATATACTACCAAAAGCAGAAATAGTCATTTGAATAGGGTTTTAACGTAAAAGTTTTATTCGTAATGAAATCATTTAATACGCCATTTAATTCTATTGAGTTCCTGAACTAGAAAATGATATTTCTGAAAAGGCTTTTCCACACAAATTTTGAAAACCTCATGATCTCTAGCGTGTGTTATTAACCCCTTTATCAAGCAATTTACAAATGATGACCACCACAAACAATCTGTCAGCCTGCTACAGAGGTTAATGCATAGATTTACATTTCAGGTCAGTGTGTACAGGCAGCATATTTAAAAAAAACGATCAGAGAACGATTTATAGTATCCATTTCTCCAAGGCAGCAGTATCAAAGGTTATGACTACCTGATGTGAGAGTTGGACCAGATATCACAAACAGGATTCCAGAAGGACACTTGGTAGGGACCCCAAGATCATTAGGGAAGGACTTCTAGGACCAATCAGTAACTTAACTGAGGTCTGCTGGAGATGTGACAGTGTCAATGGATAAAGTCTGAGTTTCCTTTCAGACACCAGGCTGTAGTTAGGTGGTACAAACACAGTAGTTTTTGACGGGAGAATAAGTAGAACTGATGGCATTATGAAGTTCAGTACCCATAAATTGGATGGTGGGTGTGGGAGGATGTATGCTTTGTGTGCTGGCAGCATCTTGTCTCACGCAACACGAGTGGTCTGAGAGACTGTTCTGCACATGTGCTCGCGTAACTTCAGTCCAAAAGTACGCAAATTTATTTATTTATTTATTTGCAAAGTATTTTACCAGGAAGGATACATTGAGATTTCTCTCGTTTTCAAGTATGTCCTGGGTTCAGCAGATTATGAGAGATAAGCAATTTGCGTAGCCTACGTATGAAAGCTGTATATACTCTATGTGAACTGCAAAAGAAGCTCCAGGAACTTTAGCGTTAAGGAGCTGAAGAGAAGGATCAGCCCTGTGCCGAGGGAGAATACATGAGTATATCTGGCAAACCTGGCCTGTTAATGGGCCCTGAGGACCAGGGTTGGGGTCCACTGCTCTGTGGTATATGTTATTGCATTGTTTCCCAAACCCGTCTTGAGGACCTGCTATACAGGCCAGGTTTTCCAGATATGTGAAGCACAACACAGGTGATATGATTTGCTGCTCAGTGATTGCAGGATTCAGTCTGCATTTCCACAAGGTGATCAGCAAAATCTGGCCTCTAAGGCTGGAGTCAGACGAATGCAGTGTTAACGTCCGTGTTGCCCGCACATAAGTACGTCCGTGATAGCATACAATTGTGTTAAATGGAGCCCCACACACGAAGTACGTCCGCACAGAAGTGTGGAGGCTGACGGACGCTGCAAACGGACGCAGGTTAGGCAAGAACGTAATACTGCTAGAACGGACGTGCAGAGTGCGCCACGTCCGCAACGTCCGCATAGCTTTGTGTGTGAGTGATGGAGCGAGGTCAGACAGACTGCATTTATATGTCCAGCATTTTTGACGGACAGAATGTTCTTTCATTGTAATTTATTTTCCCTGCTACATCAGTCAAAAAATATGTCAGTGAAAAAAATGGACTGTGTGACTGGCCACTACCTTGTTGTCAGTCAGTAAGTACGTCCGTACTGCACTGACGCACAGTCCGTACAAAATGCGCTCATCTGACCCTAGTCTTAGAGGGTCCTGAGGACAGGTTTGGGAAACACTGCTCTATTATACTTTGCTGCTGTTTGAGCAAATGGGGTCATCACCAGCTGAGATCCATTTACACCCAGCACTCAAATAGCTACAGGTGAGATTCATTTTCCAAAGTAATTGACTATACTTGAACACTTAATTTTTTTTTAGTACCTGAGTGTCAACACCAAGAAAGAGTTGGAAAATAATGAACTGCTACATGTGGGATTCATATTCTTAAAGCGAATGCAAACCAGAAAATTACAAGAACAAATGGTCACCTCACATGAGGATTTTCCAAATGCTACTCAGGAACAATTAACCCCTTCACTATCAAACCCAGCTACAGAAGCCCGACATCTAAGAAACTCAATATGGTTTTTTTTTTCTATAGCAATGCAAAATAATTCTGTTTATTGGAAATTAAATTTGTTAGTGTATGGTCTCCAGAACATGTTGTCAAAGTTGCAGCATACCAGACATTGCAACCTATTTGATGCAGCAGAGGAAACTGCCCTCTGTGTCAGTAATGGACACACGATCTATCGGCTTGCATTTCACGGCCACATGCTGCAGTAGTGAACTTTGTCCAGCTGTCAAATGAACTTAATGTACCATATTGTATTGTAGAAATATGTGTATAGACGCTACATACATTTTTACAGATTAGGGCAGTGGTTCCTAGCCGCAGTCCTCAAGTAGCCCTAATAGGCCAAGTTTTAAGGATCCCCTTGGGGAAATGCAGACTGAATCCTGCAATCACTGAGCAGCAAATCATATCACCTGTGCTGTGCTTCACATATCTGGCAAACCTGGCCTGTTAGGGGTACTTGAGGAACGTGGTTGGGAACCACTGGATTAGGTAATAGAAAGTAATTTTTCATAAACCCAGTGGTTCCTGCTAGAGGTTTTAGGAAAAATCACTTGGTAGTGAAGGGATTAAATGACAGCATGAGGAAAGTTAAAGTGAACTTGTACCAGGCAGGTGCACTTTGACAGTGATATTGCAACATCCAAAGTAGATCCGTTGTTCCTAAGATCAATTGTATATCTACTGTTTAATAAGATATCATAGCCATTATTCACCCACTTCCAGTGCCAGGCATCACCATACTTCTGCTCTGTGGGCATAGCTGCAAGAGGGCCAGAAACAGAGCTTTAGGGTGGGCAGTCTGCATTGCCATTGGTGTGCTGACTTGTCAGCATGATGACATGCAATCAGGAGCACCAAGCGAGTAGGGGACTGTCCTGTAGGATGGCTCTTCTGCCCAAAACTGTCACTCACTTTGATAGAGAATAACATAATTCCTTTATACAGGCCCGAATTTCCATCTCAGGGGCCTGTAGGCACAGAAATGTGGAGTGCCCCCCCCCAAAAAAGTAACATGCCAAAATGACTTTTTAAATTTTCATTTTGGGGGTAAGCAAACAAAAAAACATTATAAAAAACTGAGAAACAGTGAAGGAGCAGAATCTGTTGCCTTAGTTGAGTTGAGTGCAGCGGCATTGTTTGTTTTATATGTAAAAGCATATATTGCCTATGCTGTAGAGCATAAAGCATAGGAAGGGTTATTTTACGATGAGAACAATAAAGCTGTGGAATTCTCTGCCTGTTGAGGTGTTTGGGTCAGAGAGACTGTACAGACTTTTAAAAAATGACTGGATGACTTCCTGCAGACACAGAATATTAAGGGTTATATTATTTAATATGTGGGTAAAAGCTTCTTGATCCAAGGAGAAATCTGACGGCATTCTGGGGTCAAGAAGGAATTTTTTTCCAGTGTGTTGCATATTGGCGAGCGCTTCAGACTGGGTTTTTTGCCTTCTTTTGGATCAACAGCAGTAGGTGATGTGGGAAAGGCTGAACCCAATTGACGCACATCTTTTTTCAGCCAACTATGTAACAGAGGAAATAAAAAATTGCATTTACTTTTTTAAATTTTTTATTTTTACACATTACATGGTCTTGGTTTGTAAAGGTCAGACTCTGACCTTTCCAATGACACCTCACTTAACCTTGTGCGAGGTACAATGCAGAAAAGAGGGGTTCCAAAGTCCCCCTGTCTCTCCTCACTGCAGCCCCACGGTCTAGGTTGTCGATGAAACAACATCATCAGCTCCACACTTGCTGGCAGTGTGAGAAATGAGAAGGTGAGTTAGCGCAGCATCACTGTTCACTTTATAATTGTAAACTGAATAATAGTGCTGCGTTAAAATAATATTATTCACTTTATTTTCGATTTATTTTATTTTTACATAATTCTAACCTAGTTGTATCTGAAATCACTGAAAAGGCCGTAATCTGGCCTTTCCAATGATACCTCATATGTCCCTCTAGCCCTTGGGGCTCCAGAGATACAGTGGTCTAAATGATTGTAAATTGTAAAAAAAAATTGGAGCAAGGCGCCCCCTTGTGGCAGACACCTGTAGGCCTACTCTGCCTAGTTATAAGTCCGCCCTGCCTTTATATCTATATATGTACATTGTACAGTATGTAAAAAAAGTCTCCCACATATTCTGTATTTAAGGGTTGATTCTTTGTCAGACCAGCACATGACAGCTGCACTATAAAGATTCATTGACAAAGGTTTGTTGTTAGAATTCTGATCTGCTGCAGTGAAAGAAAAGTTAAAGCTTTAGTTGTAGCTGAACATTTTGGAAAGTGTATTGATTAAATACTAATCCTTTTATTGTGCCCTGATAATCTGCTCTAATACTCTCTAATGATATTGACTTTCAGAAGAAATTTGTTCCTGTTGTGCAATCTTTGTAATACAATCTGACTAGTAATAAATGCATAATACAGATGTTATATTACGCATTTATTAAATTGTTCTAAAAATAAAATTCTTATTTATTTCTGTTTAACTCTGAGATTCAATTGTTTCTGTATTTTGTATTTATTTTCCTCTAGGTTAATTTTCCACCCATCTGTGCAAGACCTGTTGCTAAGTGCTATCAGATATGGAAAGCCTACAGTTTCTAATTGGTGAGCTGCCATATGAAAACCCATAAAGACTATATAAAACAATACAGATTTTTACATTATTACACATTACATGAAGGCTATCGTCTGTAAAGTGTGCATCGAATTGTATATAGGATATTTTACATCCCATAAAACTATACTTTGTACTCATGGGGATGTCTAATTGGCGTAATTAGTTTTTTTAAATTGGACAATTAAAATGCAAGTCACTATTCTGGTTGTAATAACTCTTTTTAGTATGAAACGTGATCTAGTACTAACAATATTCAACTAAGAAATATAAAATTTTTAATTATTTTGCAATGGAATTCACATATTATTATTATTCTTTATTTATATAGCACCAGTATATTCCGCTGCGCTGTATGTATATATATATAAATATATATATATATATACACAAGGGTTGTGGTGGAGGACAAAAAGTGAAATAAAAGGCCTCCACACTATAATTAGTTGTGTTTATTATTGCAGAAGCCACTTGCACATCACAGCAATTCGATGACTTGCATCCCAGAGCTCCTGTGCCATATTCCCCATATGCAGCAAGGAATTCTGGGTAGGATATGCAAATGACATCTGTCTCACTTTTATGCATCCTGGGTCTGTTATTACACAGAACCCTAAAATCAGTGCTATGCCACACTGTGACTTTGTAGCAGAGATCAGGTTTATGCAACTGGTCAAAGCCACTCCTAGGACAGCGCTGTTTCATGTTTGTTGGACCCTCATCAGCTAGGAGCTAGGTATGACCAGTTGCAGTGGATGCTTGGGACCCACAGGGCAATCAGTATCTACAAGGGTTGTAGTGGAGGACAAAAAGTGAGATAAAAGGCCTCCACACATCGAATTGCTGTGATGTGCAAGTGGCTTCTGCAATAATAAACACTTATTATAGTGTGGAGGCCTTTTATCTCGCTTTTTGTCCTCCTCTGCAACCCTTGTAGATACTGATTTGCCCTACGGGTCCCAAGCATCCACTGCAACTGGTCATCATGCCTACCTCCTAGCTGATGAGGGTCCAACAAACCAGGGACGTGCGGTCAGGGGCGGCAGGTGAGGCAGAGCCTCACCTGCCATTAAGTGCTGCTGAATTGATAAAATAAAAAAACTCACCTGCTCCTTGTTCCCCCACCGTCGGCTCTGCCTGTCCTCTGTGCCCCTTGCATTGTTTTTTTTTCTTCATTCACCAGCCTGAGCCTGCCCTACTCAATTTGCTAGCGGTATGCTATGCAAATCGCGTATGCTGCCAAGAAGTGTGCAGCGTGGCACATCTGTTCAATGAACGAACGTCCGAGCACTGCCCACTTCCTGAACATTGCTCTGCCAGTGCCTCAGAGGCACGGAGAGAGCAATGTAATAGCTTGGACCAATGGGAAAGCATCATTGGTTCAAGCCATTCAAAAAACGCCTGCATGAGAGGCAGACCTCCCATGCATTGATGCAGGACGTCATGTGACTGTCCTGTCTCTTGCAGTCAGTGGGCGCAGGGCTGTGCTCGGGGTGTGGCCTCAGCGTGATGCTCAGCTGCCTGGAGGAAGACACAAATCCTGGGGAGCACGGAGAGCAGCCAGATCATAGGGAGCACTGACAGCAGCCAAATTATGGGGAGCAATAAGAGCAGTCAGATCCTGGGGAGTGGAGAGCAGCCACATCCTGGGGAGCTGAGAGAAGCCAGATCTTGAGGAGCACTGAACCTGAACCTATGTAAACTATGTATATCTGGCTCTGATACTAGCCAGTGCCTCACCAGCCACTAACCTCACCGCACGTCACTGCAACAAACCCAAAACAGCGCTGTCCTAGGAGTGGCTGTGACCCGTTGCATAAACCTTATCTCTGTTAGAAAGTCACAGTGTGGCATAGCATTAATTTTAGGGTTCTGTGTAATAACAGACCTAGGATGCATAAAAGTGAGACAGATGTCATTTGCATATCCTACCCAGTATTCCTTGCTGCATATGGGGAATGTCGCACAGGAGCTCTGGGATGCAATTCATCGAATTGCTGTGATGTGCAAGTGGCTTCTGCAATAATACACACTAGATATATATATATATATATATCTCATACATGGGTTATGCACTCATGGTTCACCTTTACTCTAAGTGCCCAGGGCTAAGCAATGGTCTCCATTACAAATGTCCAAATAGATGCACACAGTAAAACTTCACCTTTATTGGTCCATTAAAAATTGACGGTTCAGTTCCTCACAAGAGAACATTCCTCAGGACAATAATATACACAATCAATATTGATTGTGTACATTATTGTCCTGAGGAAAGTTCCCTTGTGAGGAACTGAACCGGCAATTTTTAATGGACCAATAAAAGGCAAACTCTTAACAGAAAAAGCTTGAGTGCTGGCATCTATTTGGACATAAAGTATACAGTATATATGTATTTTATTTTCTGGAGAGCTATACAAAACTAAATGATGTTGTGTGTGTGTATATATGTATATATATATATTTATATATATCAGGCAAATAGATTCTGCACTCACGGTTTCACCTTCAATACACTCAGGACATTTCGCTAAACATTTCCTAGAGAAGGGACACCCCTTGTCTTCCCTTAAATTTACCGCCATCAATCACATCTCCCCACCAAAGAGGGGTGGTGATAGGTCCCTAATGCTTTGTGTAGAGAGGCCATGTGGATCCATAAATTGGACAAAGTTTACCCGAGGGGTTTAAATGAAAGGAATGTGCTTTCGCTTTTTAGATAGTGCATTGATTATTAAAGTTAAATGGTTCCTCTGAGGGTGAACTGTTCCTAGTAGGAACTTGATGCAGAAGGGTCTGTTGTAAAAACCGGGAGCGATCACCCGTTGATGTTTTGCCCGTTTTAATTTAATATATTTCTTAATTAAATGTGTTTTTGTCTAGTTCTGTGCTGCTACCATGGGATGTGCTGTTAAACTCCTTAATGTGCCACTTCATATTAGGTGAGTCGGCTATGATGGAGCCGGCGTGGGTGGTTGCTAAGGGTGATGGGTGCACGTCACAACAGAGCGCCGGGATTTGGCGCATGCGCACACACACATGGTCCTCATCGGAAGAAAGCGCACATCTGATTAGTGAGTGGCTGTTTAATTGATTTCTGTTTCTATTTAAGTTATATTGTGTTGGTTTTAAGATTATGTATCTGTATCCTGATGAAAGCTCCCTTGTGAGGAGCTGAAACGTTGATTCCATGGACTAATAAATATTTTTGGAAGTTGAAAATGCTGTGAGTGCTGACTACTACTTTTATGAATATATATATATATATATATATATATTACCAGGAAAGAGCACTCCACATCAATGAGCACCCTCTTCCATCATATTCTGTATCAAAAAAAAGCACAGCTCCAAAAACGTTAAAAAAACCTGACTGAGGGAATAAATGATGGGGATTCAGTTCACGAAGTATGATCACAGTTTGCTTAAGCCTGTCACAGTCCCCAATGTACCCCATCGTTGACAGGTCCTATCTAACTTGACCGAGTCTGCATTTACAGGATCAACTCACTCTGGAGCTCCCCAGCTACTCTAGGCCTTTATAGGCAGCCAGGGAGGGGCACCTGTGAACAGGGAGGGGTGCACACCAAGTGAGGGTTGTGAGCTCTCTATATGTATAATAAAGGCCTAGAGGCTGCCGGGGAGCTCCAGGGTGAGTTGATCCTGTAAATGCAGATTTGGTCAAGATAGATAGGACCTGTCAAAGATGGGGTACATTGGCGACTGTGACAGGCTTACGCAAGCTATGATCATACATTGTGAACTGAATCCCCATCATTTATTCCCTCAGTCAGGTTTTTTGAACTTTTTAGAGCTGTGCTTTTTTTTGCTACAGAATAAGATGGAAGAAGGTGGTCATTGATATGGAGTGCTCCTGGTATTTTGTATTAAATGTCTTAGATGCACCCGCTATTGATGCTAGATTAGGTTGAGTGCAGCCCCCCTGTGATATGTGATTTGTATTATATATATATATATATATATATATATATATTATTTCTTAATAAAATTTATTTATTTTAGGGGAAAATGTTGCAATCTTCCATAAAAAAGGAAGTCACAGTTCTGAAATGTGCCGTATTCTGAACACTTTACTTACCTAGGTACTAACCCCCCCCCCACACACACGAAAAATCCTTAGGCCTGAGACATGTTCCCATTTGAGTTTGTATCTTGATCCCTTAGTGCTTTAAATATTATAAAGTTTGCCGTTGACAGCAGCACATTTACCATTCACTTTAGCTTTTGCTATTATTCTATTTGCATTGTGTGGGTGTGATGTGGTGACACAGCAGTTCATTTCCAGTAGTGGTCAAATTATTGAATTAAATTAAAAGTCACGTATTTTATCATCATTTTAAAGAGTCGTAAAATGTTCTTAGATTTAATGGGGTAATTTAAATTATTAATGTTTTTTTATCAAACATATGCTTAGTGCATTAATGCAAATTTAATGCTCTTGTCAAATTGAATTTTGCATATTGCTGAGAATTTATTGAATTCTAGTCCAGCTAATAAAGAAAAGTCTTGGAATTTTGGAAAGATAATGACCAATCTACACTAGCTTTTGTTTCCAATTAATGTATGCTGCAACACTTCAGTCACTTGAAGAATATTCATATGCATCTTGATCTAGGCTGTGGTACATTTAAATTGCAATTTGGGATAATGTCTTACTTGTAGTAAACCTATCAAATTCATTTGCATGTATTTACAAATCAATAGCAAACAACGAAAAACATTGAATATACTATTTCATAATATACTTTTTTGGTGTAGTTTGTCCTTTGTTCTATGCACTTATGCCTACGTGTGCTCTTAGGATATGGTGCCCATACTGCAAATTGTGCATTGGCATTTCTAAGAATATACACAAATTTAATATGTATTCGCTCACGGACAATTGTTTATGTAGGAAGATTTGTAGACAAACAGAGCAGTTATGAGCAGGCCTTCCGGTAAAGGTTTTTTACATTTCTCTATAGTTTGTCAAACATAGACAGCCAGGCAATAAGGATGTGAACTCTTAACAGTACATGCCAAGAAAATGCCACTTTGCTACCTAGTTGTAACTTTCTCCACGGAAATAGAGACTTCTTAATCCTAGATGTTTACAGCCAGAAGGAAATAGTAGGTGGCCTCAAGGTAGCAATTCAAAAATATTTGAAAATGTTGTAGACTTATTTCATAATCCAATAACTTTTATTGACTTGATTGGAAACCAAATTTATTTTTTTTTATCTCCTGTTTCCATTTTGCAGATTTTTCCATGATGCGACATTTACCAAACTCTGAGTAAGTGTTTTACTTATCTCTATTTTTGCATTGTAATGTTTTGAAAAGCACTTATTAGCATATCAATATATCATTTTCACACCTTTTTAACGCAAGATTACTGTGTCCCCTGGGAAGAGACGAGATCCTTTGTTTTACGTCTCTCTCCAAGTACCCTGGAGAGACATAAAACCATTTGCAAATAGCAGCCCTGAACTTGACTGTAACAAAAAGTTCAAATAGATTACTGCTACATTACTGATGCCAGAGAGAGGGCAGAATACAAGGTGAGCTCTGGGGTCACTCACTGCTGTACAGACAGTGGCGGAAGTACCAGGGTCGCAGTGGTCGCAGTTGCGACCGGGCCCTGGCATTGCGCCACTGGAGGGGGGCCCAGCGCCGCCGCCAGATTCCGGCAATCAGCGCCGGAATCTGGGAGCCGCGCGCTGGCCGTCCCTCTCCCTGCGAGCAGCCACTGACATGCAGCTTGGCCGCTCACGTGGGATAGGAACCACCTGACCAGCGCACGAGATCCTCTCGCGAGACCTCTGCGCTGGTCAGGTGGTTTCCGGCGAGCGGCCAAGACGCATGCTTCCACCGGCCTCTCGCCAAGGAGAAGAACAATGCCTGGGGGGCATATATATATGCCCATGAGACCTGGGGGCCCATATATATACCCATGAGACCTGGGGGCCCATATATATACCCATGAGACCTGGGGGCCATATATATACCCATGAGACCTGGGGGCCATATATATACCCATGAGACCTGGGGCCCATATATATATACCCATGAGACCTGGGGGCCATATATATACCCATGAGACCTGGGGCCCATATATATAAACCCGTGAGACCTGGGGGCCATACATACCCATGAGACCTGGGGGCCATATATACCCATGAGACCTGGGGGCCATATATACCCATGTGAGCTGGGGGCAATATATAACCATGTCAGCTAAATTTTTTTATTTTGCATGGAAAAAAAAAAGTAAAAATATAGAATTTTTTGGGGGGGAGGGGGGCCCTTCGTGGATTCTTGCACTGGGGCCCTCAGGTTTCTAGTTACGCCACTGTGTACAGGGATAAGATTCAGGGGGTTATAATGACTGTAAATCCCTGTACAATACAGATACAAGGTGTTACTGTAATCTCCGTATACAGGCATTATGACACATACAGATATTATTTTTAAATTGGAAGCTGCATTGCTAATAATCTCATTATGATAACTACAAATCCCCATAAACAGGAGATCTCACCACTTTTATTAATCTTTTTTGAATTTTCACAGTTACTGTACCTTTTTGCCTGTATGATAATAATGTAGACTCTGTTCTAGAGAACACCATCTAGAGCTCAGAATCTTACGTCTAAACAATATTTCTGTAAACGAATACATGGCAGATTACAAATGAGCAAATTAACATTATTTTAATCTCAGAATAAAAATTTCTGTGCAAAACTTTTATTTTACCTGAAATTTAATTGTTAACTTCACATTCCATGATTCAAATAAATGTGACGATAAAAGAATTTTCAACAAAAATAGCTTGGTAGTGAAGAAGTTGCATAGTTTTAAATGGTTGGGGATTGATTTAGTTACCCCAGATTGGCGAGGGGGAGAGTTTTTAAAGATTTTGGCCAAGAGAAAATGTAGATGGATATATAAGCTGGGGACCTGGAAAAAAGGAATGAATGTGGATATGGTTATAGTTAATTGAGTGTAAGAGTGGTGGTGAATTGTTTGAAAATTGGTTACGGTCCAGCGCCTTTACTCATCTCTTTTATGTTGCTATATTGGAATAGACGAGTTATAGTTTTTTTTATTGGTTTTGCTTCTGCTCTGGGGCTTAGGATTTGGGTAGATTTATTCTCCTGATTGAGGATATATAATTGTGGATTGCTTTTAGGAGTTTGAAAACAACTATTTTAAATCGAAGAGAGGCATTTCGGATATTATTGCAAGAGACGTTCCAAGATGGCCCCGCAGACAGTCCGACGCATGTGTGAGAGGTTGGTGCAACTGGCACATGCGGGCAAGACCCAAATATCCATCGCAAGCGCCAAGGACCAAGTAGATGTCGGACAGATATGCGTCATTTGAAGACGGCGCAGGGGAGACAAATTAAAGTGTTTGTGTTCCACAGATGAAAGGCGGATGTATCAGTAGTAAGAAAAAAACTGCAAAAACGACCTACATAAATCAGACAATAATGTGGACACTTTTATCCTTGATAAAGTTGGATTACACCAATGTAACGTGTCGGATTAGTGTTTGTATTTTATTTGTAATAAACCCCTTGTTTTATACATACTGTCACTAAGGAGCCTGGTGTTCTATGGAGTATTATGCTACCTACTTTGTTATAGCGGGTACTATTGAAAAAAATGTCTGCTTGGAGCTGCTGGGCAGAGGAGCTCACCATAATTGAAGTCATAGCAAAGATCCTCAAACGGAAGGTGGAGGAGTGAAAGATGTCTAACATCCGACAGCTCCACGATGTCGCCATAGAGGAGTGGAAGAGGACTCCAGTGGCAACCTGTGAAGCTCTGGTGAACTCCATGCCCAAGAGGGTTAAGGCAGTGCTGGAAAATACTGGAGGCCACACAAAATATTGACACTTTGGGCCCAATTTGGACATTTTCACTTAGGGGTGTAGTCACTTTTGTTGTCAGCAATTTAGACATTAATGGCTGTGTGTTGAGTTATTTTGAGGGGACAGTAAATTTACACTGTTATACAAGCTGTACACTTTACATTGTACTTTACATCACTACTTTACATTGTAGCAAAGGGTCATTTCTTCAGTGTTGACATTGTCACATGAAAAGATATAATAAAATATTTACAAAAATGTGAGGGGTGTACTCACTTCTGTGAGATACTGTGTATGAATCCCGTATATCCATGGTAAACAAAAATAAAGGTTTCAGTTTTACTTAAACAGTCATTAAATTCTTAAGCCCACCTGCCAATGTCAATCCAATCTTTTAAAGGTAGATACAATCCTGGTGCCAATTCACAGCCTCCTGCCTTTTTTCAGCTCAAAGACAAAATGTTAAGCTTATTTATATTCTTTACTAAATAATTCCCCTTTGGGGCAAAAAGAAAATGTGGTGGGACGGCAGCACATTGACCAAGTTGCACAAGACAGAAAGGAATTAAAAACACACATAAAACTCTGCCTCGCACGATAGTACATTCAGTTCATATTATTCAAGCCCAAGCATATTTTGGTGGCTCTATATACCCTTGCTGCTTAATCTACCCTCTTTAAAGTAATGTCAGCAATGTCCCAGCATAGTCTACAGCCAGCACTGTACGTCTAGATTCCAGGCGGGATAAAGTAGGAGTCTTTCGCCTTGCTCACAATCCATTATTTAGCTTTCTTTCCCACATGCCCCCCAATTTAAGTGCTTCAGCCCCAGAAACCACATGCTTTCCAGCATCACATACAGATGTGCAGATGCCATTGAGATGCTCCTCTCTGCTCACAGACATACTCATCTAGCCCAATCAACTAAGCTGTCAAAAGGCACATTCATTAAATGTTTCCACTTATTCCTTGAGGTATAATCACTACCTTTGCTGCGTGCTGATTGCATAGCTTTGCAAATCTGAGCATATAATGAGATGAATTTTAATTCCAGCGTGTAACGTTCTTTTCTATAGATTCTTTTAGTTAGGATTTCTTTAACCAATATCATTCAATGAGCGAGGGATGTGTCTCCAGACTATTTGAGTTTGAAAGTGGGCTTGGATTGCTTGTAGAAGATTGACTTGTAAAACTGTAAACATGATAAAAATAGCCGTTGACGGTATTTTGTATATAACCTGTTTTTATAGTCGCACCTGTAGCAATACCATCAACTTCCTAAGTAGCAACCTAACTAGAAATGAGTAAATTGCTATCTCAGCACACCAGGAATCTTAAGCAGGCCATGTTTTAGAAGCAAATTACATTTCAGCATGGGAAAAGTTTATTTTTTATGCATAGCATATTACTTAGAGCTGCAAGTGAGAACTGTTTTAACAGTTTTTTAATGGCATAAACTTTGAAACCTTTCTTATTTGATTTGATTTGCTTTGAAACACTGACAAGTATCTTTCTCCGTGACATTTCAAGTGAACACCAATTCGATGCTACCATGTGATTGTGGGAATCTTACACGTAGCATAGTCAAATGAACAATGGTAACTTTATGATGTATCCCAAGTATTTAATATACATAATCAGACATAATCAAGAGGTTAATTATTGTTCAACAGTTATTAGTATAGGTATAGCCCATAAACAAATTACTTTGTGCTACATTTGTTGTGGTCACATTATCTCATACACAATTGACCTTTTTAGAGATTCATTCGGGTTTACTTTCAATTCAGGTACTTAAAGCGCACCCACCATCTGTTATAGAGATTTTGATATGTGTTTTGTTGTAACTTATTTAAACGTGTAAACATTTTTTTATTTTACAACTTCAAATGGAGTTTTGTGAACTTTTAATCTGACTGTTCCTCTAATTGAGGCGGCCATGTTTTTGCTTTTTCTCTATCATGGGAGGACTTTATCATCTATGCTGTTTGATTGACAGCTCAGCCCATGATGGGTTGGGGGGGCTCTTCAGAGAGCAAGGATGCTGGTTGTTTTACCTTGGGAAGGCTGAAAAGCCCCCGTCCCATTATTTGGCTGCAGTGCAACCCCCCCCCCCCATTTCTCCAAAAAATTATATTTCTTTAGCTGGCATTTACAGGGGAATCATAGCACTGTAGGTCTGTAGCAAAGGGTTTACAGTTCAAACTTACTTAGCATCCAGCATCCCTATCTGTTTAGAAGATCTGTGAATCATTTTCTAATGACTTGAGTGCAGGGCCGTCCCGTTCATGGAGCCAGATGGAGCCATGGCTCCAGGCAGCCTTTTGCCAGGAGCAGCATATTGGGCCTCAACTAGGCACACCACACATTACTGTGGGTTTTATTGTGGAGCTCTGATAAACACAACACATTACTGTGAGTTTTATTATTGGGGGAGCAGCATTTCATCCTTGGACCCAGGCAGCACAGTGTCTTGGGCTGGCACCGCCTTATTCTGTAGGGATTTTTAGTACAGCAGCAGCTCTGGGAGGGGGAGATTTTCCTGCTGGGAGTGCCATATATAAATCCCCGGGGAAACAAGTCGAAACCTACAATATACAGGCAAGTATGGGAGATCTTTCACATGAGCTAAAGTTGTTTTGGGGCCGATTGGGGCACTTTAAATTATTTTATATGATATTTTAATTAAAATAAGAAGCTACCTGGAAATAGTGTTATTTTGGTGAAAAGTACCAAGTTGATGAAAGAATTAAATATAGTGCTAGTCTATTTTAAATTGACAGACCAAAAAATACAAGTAACTATTCTTTACAATACCTGAGTGCAGATGGGCATATAAAATAAGCGTCACATTCACACTCTGGTGGATGGTTTGCGATGAAAACGTAGATTGCATTTTTCATGCTTACTGAGAGGGCACCGCCATATTGGTATTGCTATTGGAACAGTATTGGCTTAGCAACTTGAAGTCCAGGCAGACCTACTGATATTAACTGTCAGGTGAAGCCAGAAGCACCCGGCAGGTGAAGGTGACAGTTGCATGTTAATGTCAGGCCCTGTCTGGTCATCGGGCAAAATGCCATGAGTTGTTTCAGTAGCCCAAAGGGTTACCCTTATCTGGCCTACATAAAGCTGGGTGACAGATCAAACAATTGCCCTCTGAGCGGTCCTTACACTAGCCCTGACCAAGCCTCCTGTCCTGAACTGCTATCAGGCCCTGATTTCTTTGGTATCATAAGTATGTGCATTCAGAAAATCTACAGGAACTATGTTGTGCACATAGGACTTTAGTTCTCCGGCTTTCAGCATTGTTTCTGGAACCTTGATAAATAAAGGAGCAAATAATTGAGGCCTGTCACATAAGATTCATCCATCAAAGTGTATGTCTATTGTACTGGTATAATGTGAAACTCTTCCAGGAAATAATAGTTCTGGCACTGCTATGACTGAGCATCATATTAAAAATGGATCCAATTTGTATCAGTGGTAAATTATATCCTTGTCAGTCCTGTGCTTATGCCAAGATATAACCAATTTGTGTGTTAACACTGTGAATGACTGGCATGCGTCATTGTGAGGCTCAATGCTAATCCAGAAGGCATATAATTATTAATATTGAACACTAAAATTAACAGATGCGTCTATGGAAAGAGAAGCCAAAGCCCGTTTGTGTGGGCCTTTCTGCGCTTTCAACAGTTGTTTGGGAGTCATGATCCTCCTTCGCATCCTTTAGAGTCACTGTTTGAAATTAGCATGTGCAATCATGATCATTATTATCCACTTGCTGAAATGAGAAGTGGATGCTATCAAGAAGATTCATCATTTGCTCTCCTTTATCTTGAAGTCATTAACTCTGATATGATTAAAGGCACACAGATCCCCTGGGGACAACTAATTATTAGCTTAGCATGGCAATTACCAATAAAAACACTAGCAGACTACAAATCCAGCACAGGAGAAGACATTCAATTTATATAGTGTCATTTATTCCAAATTATATGTATATGGGAGATGTGCGTATCAATGTCTCTGTATCTTAAGGTATTTACAATAAACCTTCATTTTTTCCGTTTAGTCGCATTCTGTGATAGATTTCCATGCGCTCGCCACATTGCATGACCAGAGGCAGTGTTGGATTGCTCTGGAAAAAAATAGTAAGTCTATTTTAATTTATTCATTTTATTTATTTATTTTGCTACGGACGTCCAACTGTAATGGAAAGTTTGCATTTAGAATGGGTATCTGACTGGCTGCCACAAGCAGCATTGTTCTTTCTCCAGGGATGCCTGCAGATTAAAAAGCCTATCTACACGCACGTTGCGGCACAGGCCAGTTACTGCTTGCCTGCGGTGGTGGCTGCTCATGTAGGGAAAAGGAAGAGAGGAAATGTGTATCACAGAGTGAATATAAAATACATGCAGAGGTGTTGAGACATAAAAAGGAATGGCCTCGACCTATATCTGATTTGCTACGGATTGGTGGGTTAGAAGGGATGAGCATGAAAGGTTTGCAGATACAGTTGCCAGAGATGTAAATCAGGCCTTGATGGTCAACCACCAATGTAGATACATTCAGATAAGCTTTGACTAGTCATGGGTTACACACAGCTATTTAGTCTGGATTAGTACATTCAATTATATATATGAAATACGGAGAGGACGTTTAATACATATTGAGAATTAACTTTCAGATCCTTATTATTCTTTTTATCTGATATTTGAAAATACTTCTCACGACCAGCTACAACAAACAATATCATCATTTTGTTACATACATTTCAATTACAAAACCGTTTAAATAATTATTTGACAGAACATGACATAATATACTTTTTTTACATGTTAAAAATAGAATATTTAGCTCTCTATTTAAATGTATTAATTCTCCATCTTCCAAGCAGGAGCAACAGCAGAAGCGAGCATTTTGTGAGACAGGAGACGATGGACTGGTTCGGTGTGTGCATCATCAACTCATCGTTCTGTGCAGGCGCTATGGAACTTGCTTATGGAACTATTTACAGCGCTGCGGAATATGCCGACGCTTTATAAATAAAGAATAATAATAATAAATAAAAGGCAAAAAATGGTGGGCTAAATTTTGAATACCTTGTCCCAGTAAAACTCACCTCGGCTCATTATCTTTCTTATCTTACTGTTTTTAGTGTTGTGGAGCAAGAAAAGGATTTCCTTCAGCTCACAGAGGCCTCTATTCCATAGTGATGCTAACTGTAGCGTTCGGTGAGTAAAAGGTGGCGGCCTGCAAAGGAAACACACAGCGGGGGTAACCCAAAAAAATGATATTATTAATTATTGGAAGGTCACATCTGCTTCAGAGAGAGTGGATGTGAGTCTATAAAACATAACTTTTAATGGAAAGTACTATAAAAAATGGTGAATGGACCCAACGTTTACCATAAAACCTCAAGAAAAACTCAAAGTGTAGGGAATAGATACCATGGAACCACAAAGCAAACAAACAAGCAATAGGAATAGCCAGGCCAAAAGATAACAGCAAACAAAAAAACAGAGCATAGGCTCTGTATTGGTCTTGTCGTACAATCAAAAAATCCCCACCCCCGATACTTTACCTGGATTTATCTTTTGTTTAGGATAGCCTTATGCCTATCCCATGCTTGCTTAAATTCAATTACTGTTTTGGCCTCTACCACTTCTACTGGAAGACTGTTCCATGTATCCACCACCCTCTCAGTAAAATAATGCTTCCTGATGTTACTTTTAAACCTTTGCCCCTCTAATCTAAGACTATGTCCTCTTGTTTTGCTACTTTGTTTCCTTTTAAATATACTCCCTTCCTCTACCTTGTGGATTCCCATTACGTATTTAAATGTTTCTATCATATCTCCTCTGTCTCGTCTTTTTTCCAAGCTATACATGTTAAGATCATTAAGCCTTTCCTGGTAACTTTTCTCCTTCAAGCCGTACACCATTTTAGTAGCCCTTACAAAATTACAATCCTGACAGCAAAAAGGAAAAGCTTCACCATGAAGCTTCCCCTGTGTCTGTTGTGGTTTTACATTTGTAAAGTGACAGTGTTTGTTGCCCTTACAACAACAGTGATTTTGATACTGTTTGCATCAGAAAACAACAATGCTTTCCGAATTACCCCTAGGTTATATTGATCAGTGGAGCATTTCCACATGTGCCTTCCCCCTATCCGTGCCATCTCCTGATACAGCAAGGGCTTAAAAACAAGTAGAATTCTCATAGGGCTACAACACACGTATTGCTCAATTCCAAGCTTGTTGATAGGAACAGAGTACCATTATTGCATGTGCAAAGTTTCAAGGTTATACAATGATCTTAATTTACACTTTAATCTCGTCTTTGTCTCGTCTTTTTTCCAAGCTGTACATGTTAAGATCATTAAGCCTTTCCTGGTAACTTTTCTCCTTCAAGCCGTACACCATTTTAGTAGCCCTTCTCTGAACTCTCTCTAAGATGTCTATATCCTTCTGGGTAATCATGAGAAGAGTACAGTGGAGCACAATAGTGATAGTAATGCTGTACAGATACTATAGTAGCAGTAGGAAACAGGCCTTCATGGGTCTATGGGTATAGAAAAGAGTGAAAAAGGAAATAATTTAGAAATAAAGGCTACTTTGTATCCCAATGTTGCTTATATCACATCTCCATATGAACGTGGAGTAGAGAAGACTGCACTTGATACAATATCTGTGAGCGCTCGGGGGGGAGCTGATTGTCAGGAAATCAGTTATATTGCCTAGCTCTAGCTCTACGCGTTTCGCTGTATGCCAGCGTCATCAGGAGCATTGACTTAGCATCAAGCTGTACAGCAAGATAATTTGAGCTCAATGTATAAGTGACTATAACGCATGCCCCATATTACATTCCTGACACTAAACCCAAGAAAAATACATCAGTGCATTGGTGATTGCGCTAGTTTCCGTGAGCTTACTGCACTTTGCTCATCCTATATTTAACATGGGGAGCGCAATCATTAATTATCGTTTTGATAAGTAAGGTATTACAAAGTCCTAACACTACTGCAGCAATGGGCTAATCAAAATTAGCGACAGATAAAAGCAGATGGCAACAAAACTTTTGCAAAATAATTCAGTACCCCCTAATCCCCCCAATAAATCAGATACTCACATCTCATCCCACGTTGAGAACGGTGGCCCGATATGCCACGTCTCTAGGCCGCGAGCACAGTGAGACTGGGGACATATAGTTCCCCAGTCTCCCTCAGTGATTACTCCATGGTTCTGCACGATCTCGCGGGAGAAAGATCGCGCAGGGCTCACAGCCCAAAAGTGCAACCCGCCATGAAGTCTTATGGACTCCAGGAGCTTTTACTCATGGCTACACAGAAGCCGAGGCAGCGCCAGACACAGAATCAAATTGTAAAATGGGGACGCTACGGGGAAACCTGCAGGCACAGGTTTTCCTTGCTAGCTTTCCCATTTTAGCGTTAGGTAGGGAATAGGGCCCAGAGAAAGGGGGTGGCATCGAACAAGTGCAAACTGCGGGGTATTCAACAAACATAGCTAAAGATTTTGATCCCGTTTCGAGCCTCTACAAATATCTAACAAGGATCATGATATAGCTTCATAGTGGATAGGACACAATTACATGACAGAGGAATATCCCTTGAATATAAAATACCTTTTGGGCTCACAGACAATAATGTGTTAAAGAAGCATGCAAAAAAACAACAACTTTCATGGAATAAGCTCCCAAAGAAAATCACAGTCATCATCAATCAAAACAAATGATCTGTCTAAACTATAGTATTTGTAAGTGGGTCCTGACACAGTCAATAAATCTGCTCTTGGATTTCAACATTTTACATCTTCTGGACAATAGAGTGCCTCAGTCATCGCCTCAGTCTCTCTGTCAGGGTCTGGGCACCTCTAACAGTGTTAGCCTTATTATCAGCGAGGAGAATGAAATATTGACTTATTTTATACTGTATTTTAAGTAACAGAATTAGTTGACAACGTCTGGTTACTCCTGCTCAGGGCAGAAGATAATCATATTAGATGATATATTCATTCGTGGAATCTAAGGTGCAGGACAGATGCCGTATATATCACATGTGTTTTAGAATATATATGTTTTCTTAATTCAAAATCATTTTACTGTAATTTAGATATATAAAAGAACTACTGATAAAATATATGTGCATTTGTTACTAATTACGCAGGATTTTTTGCATATTTTGTGGTCACCACACATTGGAATTAATCGCTTTATTGAAAGTGTAAAATCATAGGAGAAAATTGTGCTGACAATCGAAGGAGCTTTTTTTGCACTACCTGCACAAACATATTCCTGTTTTCTTCAGTCAGGTACCTGTAATACCACGATTGTGTACCAATTTCTAATCCATTTCAAACGGTACATCAAAATATACTGAATGAGTAATAACAGCAGAATCCCATGTGCTACAACCAGGATTAAGGTCAAACTCTCATTTGCACCAGCCAGAAGATTGTCACCCAACAGAGATGACACATTTTAAAAGATGATTCCTGAGCGCACACATCTCCATTTGACATTTCTATTGCCAGGATTTAGAAAGAAAAGTCTTGTAGGTTAAATAACAGCCATTCTGAGCTATCACCCTTCAACTTGATTGAATCCCGCCGGAACACCAACATGACCCAGCATTGAAATTTCCCCTTTTCCGGCACTATATCAAGTTAGAGGTTACTTGGCTGGCCAGTCTTGAACGCAACACGACTTCCAATAACTATACACATCGCAACAGAAACATACATAAGCAAAATAACCTGCTACAGCTCACAGAAAGGTTATCTGAGGCAGTACAGAAGAGAAATAGCAGAATATTAAAATAGCTTTAAGTATAACTTGTTATATAACAGCATGGCAAGATGTTAAAGTTGTCCTGGCTCCTCGTAAAATTATTATTATTATTATTCTTTATTTATAAAGCGCCAGCATATTCCTCAGCGCTGTACAATAAGCACAGTATAGACAGGGTTACAATACATTGAACAATATTTGACAAACAGTACAGGAGGAGATGAGGGCCCTATTCCCGTAGGAACTCACAATCTGGGAGGGTTGGGGTTGGAAACAGGAGGAGAGGACTGTAAGGTGAGAGTGATTGATGGTTGCGTCAGAGAGTTGGGTGGTAGGCTTCCCTAAATAGGAACGTTTTAAGGGAGCGTTTGAAGGAAGAGAAGTTAGGGGAAAGTCTGACAGTACGAGGGAGAGCGTTCCAGAGAGTGGGGGCTGCGCGTGAGAAATCCTGCAGTCTATCATGGGAAGAGGTGATGCTGGGGTCATAGGTCACTGTTTGATCTTAGGGAGCGGGCTGGGGTGTATTTGGGGATTAGTGAGGACAGGTAGTGGGGAGCTGAGTTAGTGAGGGTTTTGTAGGTCAGGGTAAGGATTTTAAATTGAATTCAAACTCATTTTTATTTAGTCTTATCCTTAACATTTTATTAATAGCAGGGGTCAAGTCCTAAAAATATAAGCATGGAAACTCACCAAGATTTCTGTGGCGCAATTATCACCACACATTTAACACACACACACACTCGCCTGACATCTTTTTGTATGTATGTGGATATCAGCAAAAATGTAGCAAAAATATATAAATCATGCATATATTGTGATTTAACAGGGATATGATTGAACACCTTGATTCAAACTTTATAGCCAGGGACCAATGGCAACTCAGTTCCCTCTTCAAAAATAGTGAAGGAACTGCATTTCCATGCATTCTCTGGCTAAATTATATTATAGAATAAATAAAAAATAGCATATAGGTAGAAGTTTTTTTTAATCCACTTCACCTGTTTTGGTGTGAATTTGGATTCTTTTGGATTGTTTATAGGGTTTGGTTGTATGCCTAAAGTTCTCAGTGAAGCAATAACCAGGCATGTATTGGACATTAGGACTACCGGGAGATTCCCAGTGGGCCAATGGCTCTGTGGGCTGGCGGAATGCTGGTTCACCGCTCGGCTCACACTGCCCTTCCTTGGATGCAGAAGATGTGTGGGAGAGGTCACAGGGATTCCCTGCAGCATGCAGAGGACATCCCCCACACTTCATGGGTTCCCCACAGCCTTGGGGGAGACCTCTGTGGTCTGGGTGAATCCTGCAGTGGTCTAACTTCCTGGAAGTTAAGAGATTTCAGAAAGAGATTTCCCTCGGCCAGGCACGGAATTCACGGAATGCAAAGACCAGAGCATGTTTGTTTAAAACGAAGAATCAATAAAAATAAAAAATGTCTTTTTTATATAATGCAGCACTATTCTACACTTTTTAATTATAAAGTGAACAATGATGCTGCACTAACTCACCGTCTAATTTCCCACAATGTCAGCAAGTGTGAAGGTGATGGCACAATGTGTTATTACACATTGGTTCATCGAAAACATAAAGTGGAGCACAGCAGCGAGAGAGTCTCAGATTTTTTTTTACGCTGCACAAGGTCAAGTGAGGTATCATTGGAAAGGTCGGTGTCTGGCCTTTCCCTCTATACTAATTATGACCACGTAATGTGTAAAAATAGAAAAAAAAGAAAGTAATATTCAATGCAAAATAAAGCAAACAATGCCCTGGACTACCTCACGTTCTCATTTTCCATGCCGGGACCAAATGTGGAGGTGATGGAGAAAAGAGTTATTACGCATTGTTCCATCTAAAACACAAGCCGCCCCACTGCTGTGATTAGAGCGTGGGTCCTTTGGACCCTTGTATTCCCATTCTTTACATCCCACAAAGTCATGTTAGGTGTTATTGGACAAGTCAGAGGACAGGATTTAAATAGAGAAGTAAATTGCATTAATCTGATGTGTTTGGCAGATAATTCCGAGGTATATGGTTGGTTTCTTGTCTTATTTATAGTGGGAGTGGGTGCTCGGATGGTACAGGTTCACAGAAGTAGGAATGTCCAATATGAGTAGAAGAAACAAGTGACAGATCACAGGGCTAACACAAATATTACCTATATTATAATACTCTCCAAATAACAGAATAAAATAAAAAAATGAATGAAATTCTGCAAAAATTGGATTTATGAGATTTATGGGAGTCTCTATTATTTGTAAACCTTACTGAAACATTTAAGGTTTGGCCAGAAGTGTACATGGTAACCTATTTTTAAGTGAAACTGTTGAGGACCCAGGAGAAGTTTAAAAGCTCTTATTTAAACAACAATAACTCCGAAAGATATTAAATGAATAATCAAAGTATATTAAGAAAATGCATATTTTTACATGGTGAAATAATTTAGATATTTTAAAATATGACACGAATAACCCTCAAACCCTTTAACCACATCCCTCCACCAGAGAAATACACAATTTTGCATTGAAATACAATGATAAACAGAAAATTGGCATATAAAGCCCCCTTTACATACCTTTTTAGTGTGCTTCCTGAGAAGAAATGGAATTCTCAGTGAGATCTCACTCCTGTCCTATTACTGTAAAGAAGCTACAAGCAGCAGCCTCACCCTCACTGTACAAAAAGCTCAACAAACTTTACTGCTGCATTACAGCAGCCAGGGAGAGTGCAGAATACATGGAGAGCTCTAGGGTCACTAGTTGCTGTACCTAGATATGATTCAGAGGGCTATAATGACTGTAAATCCCTGTATGTACAGATAGAATTATTTATATCGGTCTCAAAATAGATGCATATTAAATATTATTTTCTTTCATATTGTGTTAACTACACGTCCCACGGTCCCTAGAAATGGTATATTTTTATAACTTAAATCTGGCAATGAAGGGGTTAAAAGACCAGAAACCATTTATCATTTGTACCATTTGAACAAGTCTAGATCGGGTACTGTCAAAAGTGTGAAAAGAACAAACCAAATTTGGTTCAGTCTGCATACCATTAGAATAAAGGTGGTGTTAAGCTTGTATGGAGCAGGCGGTCGCAGTATTGATGACTCAGTAAAAAAGAGCTAGTGAACAACATTTATATATCCTCTTGTGCAAAGTAAAATAAACACGTAAAAAAAAGTAAATTAGTGCTTTATGCTTACAATTTATTTCTTAGCCGAAGTGCATTTTTCATCTTGATAGTCACTTTGTGTCTCACTTTTCTGTTGTCTGCGTCGCTCTACGACTGAATGCTTTTACTCATGACACCGAAAAGTCATTATTTGCTGACCTCGATCAGTTAAAGTGTTCATCTTTGCAGGGATCTGTCAAGCTAGGGAGAAAGATATACCTGGTAGTTACAGCTTAATCAACAAAACATTGACAGCAGTCACCATTTCTCAGTAGATTCTGAAATAATGCTTGCACTATGGGTATTGCACCTTTTGTTTGCGGGTAATAATGTGAGCCTGGACAGAATTGTAATGGTCACAAGTGTCCTCAGCCCTGCCAGAATCTTTCTGCCAATGTACGTTGCAGCAACCCTTATAATGAAAGGGCTAGTGAGGCTGCGATATATTAAGGGATTGGAAATTCACACGTAGATATAAACATAACACAGAGACAGATTTTGGATGCCTTCCACCTGTTCTAATCAAAGACTGCTTTCTTTCCACACCTCCAGTCTGGAGAGTATTCCCCTGGAACTTCATAACATATAAAAATCCATTTATTCCCTCTTTTTCCTCTTTCTTTCTCTGTTTGACAATTTTTCGGTTCATTTTATATGTTAAATCACAAAATAGTTAATAAAGAATAACTCCGTCTCGCTACAAAGAGATATGTCAGCAGGTCCTTACAAATACTGGTCATCTATCTGCTGACAACCTTCAATTACAAAACCTCTTAATGCCTCGGACACAATATTTTATGTCCAGAATCTGGCTTTTATCTTACAATTTAAAAAGCTGAACCATTCCCCGGGGCTCTTTTAGAGGCACTATTAATCTTTGGATACCTCCTTGGGGTGCAATTGACAAATGTATCCAAAGGATCATCCATTTACTAGGAAGAACATTATTTTGGGGTTGTGAGGGTCACTGTATACTTCTTCCATAATGTAAACCCATCCATAGCATTTGATTTTCGTTAGATACTGATCTCTTGTAGATTGGACTGGATGTCTGCTTTATTCATTCACTAGAAACCCTGGCTAAAGACAGCCAACATTTTTAGTCTCAACTGGCCTTAATCATGCATCAGTAAGGTCAACTGAAGTCCAAATAGTACTGCATCTTTGTTACTGCACCATACTAATAAATTATCCAATAGCAACATATGGTATTACCTGCTGTTATTACTGTTATAAGTAGATACTCGAGCATACCGCTAGATTTTGGTGAGAAAAATTTACCTTAAAATTGGAGGGGTCGCGTTATATTCGAGACATCTGCATTGCATGGAAAAAAAAACCTTGCCTTGCTCTGGATCCCAAGTCTCCCAGAAGTTCCGGTAGTCTCACTGAAGTGAATGCGGGCTCCCTGATGCATGCAAACACTTCATGAACTCCCAGATTTGGGAGAGGTGGGGATCCATCATGGCTAGAGGATACGTTCGGTTTAAGCCACTCTTTCACCTCGCTCGCCTCCGCTGGCCATTAAGGCTAGGGTCAGACGAACGCATTTTTCGCGTTGTCCGTGAAAAAGTGCGTTCGAACGAATGGACGTATTTTTTCACGGAATACACGATAGCAGTCATACGATGCGCATTTTCGTCCGTGATTTTGTACGGATTATCAATAAAACCCTTTTGCGTCTGGACGTTATGTTGGCCGGACGTGTGCAGCGTCTGACGTCTCCTAATCACACACACACGCCGCTATGCGGCCGCAGCGCACTCTGTACGTCAGTAGTAGCGGTTTGACGTTCTCGAAAAAATGCGTTCGTTTGCCACTTGCGTTGCACGAACGATCTTTCGTGCGGCCGTTCGTCGTATGTTCCCCGGCATTGGACGTCATTTGCTGCTAGCACGGCCGTGATTTCGTGCAGCTAAACGCACGTGAAAAATGCGTTCGTCTGACCCTAGCCTTAATCGCTAGTAAAGAAGACGGGTGGCCGGCAGCTTCATACTTAGTAACAACTGCAATCATTCTAGAGCAGAGCACCCTGGCCTGAGGGGTAGCCTGACTGTGTTAAGAGAACCTGGAAGGATTTTATTTGTTTACCAGTACAGTAAAATTTTGTTCCTCGCGTTATATTCGAGTCTTGAGTATTCTCTCATTTCCGTAATAAATCTCTATCCATTGCGTTATATTCGAGTCTTGAATATTCTCTCATTTCCATAATAAATCTCTATCCATCGCGTTATATTCGGGTCGAGCTATACTCGAGTATCTACGGTATTTATTATGTTGTGATGCAGACCATCACCAGGTTGAGCACTGGAATCATCAATCAACTGATTTTGGTTCCTTCACTTTAGTGCATGTGTCAAGCTCTATTTTGACTATGAAAGGATTAGTATGCAATATTTTTTTCTTTCAATTTAAATAAGTGTTATTAAATTGACATCTCTGCTTCATAACTGCATACACAAAGTTACTCTCAGATTTCATATTATTTTGTGGGTAGTATTAAATAATATTCCAGTTGAAGATATCCACCACTCCACCAAATTTTACGTTCAACCCTGAGTCCCCGACCAATATTTGCTAGGTCTGGTTAAAATAAAATATTCCCATGAATATTAAGTTTGGGATGCTTTTGCGGTTTCCTAACTTCATGTTAATAATCAGATTTATTTTTTACTTCTGAAAGAACACAAGCATGGGATGCTTTGCGCTAAAGAATGCGTGGGAATTAAGTAACATCAGATGCTGGAGAATGCATCCTTCCATGTTTGGCGTCTATGAATGGCCTGGCCTTTCTTGTCTAGAATATTATTATATTGTGTAAATGGTAAGTGAGCTTGGAAGACATGGGAAGCATTAGAAGAATAAATACGGAGTTCTGCCAGAGACGTGCCATGCTGGTTTGATGGAGGTCATAAAAGAGAACATTCACTTCGCTGCCAACTATGTTACCTGGTGTGGGATGGTTCAGGCAGAAAAGGGGAAGTAGTTACATGGAGTAATTTGTATTTCCCTGGATTTTATTGTCAGAAAAGACATTGGAAGTTCCCAGAAACAGACTTATCTTTTTAAGTTTACATTTCTGCATTTTATTCTGTGTTATTTTATAGAATTGCTTTTGCATGACACCATCTGTCAATATTTTTTGTACAGCTCCCTGTGTTAGTATAGTTAGCAAGGTTAGTAATTTGTATCTTTAACAATACATTAAGATCTGTCTTTCTTGGCTCTAGTGAATTTATGTCTCTCCCATAGAACTTGATTTTCTAAATAATTCAGTGTTTGTTCTTTTGGATATTTTCACCTGTATACGCTGAGACCTGTGTTGGATTGTTATACAAATAAAGGTAACCAATGATGCATATACATACATCATGGTGGTGGCAGCGAGTATAGTGGTATTGTGGGTGGTGATGGTAGTAAGTTCTTGGGGTAAGGTTGGCGAACATTGAGCTTATAATAGTGGGAAGAGCTAGTAAGTCAAGAGAACTGGAGCTTTTAATTTGCTCATACCCACACCATCACAGCTGGACCGATAGTCCATGACTGAGACAAAATGATTTTAGAGTAAGGGCTCATACAGATTTCTAGAACTGTAGGAACGAGACAGATATCTAACAAGAGCACTTCACATGTGATAATGATAATGTCATAATATTTTAGATCAGGGATGTCAAACTCTGGCCCATAAAAACGTTTATTGCTTACAATTCCCAGAATTCTTTGATTGCAATAAATGACCAGAGAATCATCTAAGCAGGAGTTCAGAAACATCTGAGTTTGACAGCTCTGGTTTAGATGGGGGTTTTTCTCAACCATAATACAAATGATCTCCTTCTAGAAGATGTTCATTACTTTTCCATTGTCTCTGGGCTGAATACTTGGGGTATAGTGATCTTTATAAGTATTGATCTGCAAGATGACCTCATTATCAAAACACCTTATTGCTACATAGGAAAAGGAGACAAGGTGTCAGTCATTTCGAGGCACAAAGCTTCCAGCTATGGCTTTCTTAGTATGTCTTTCATCTTCTCTCTTTTATCTATAACTTGGGACTCTGGTCTTCCTTATTTATATGTTAAGAGATATTGACGTGAAATGAAAATTACAGCTCTGATTTATGACGATACTTCTGTATTTCTCCATCACATTAGTGAATCCTTGGAGAATTGCTCCAGTCGCGTCATCTTTGCGGCTTTACTATTAGAGTCATAAGAACAAACCATAGAACGCTTCTCTTCACTGGGTCAGTGGGGAACATAAATCAGTGAAATGTATACTTTGACTTCCTTTAATAAAGCCCCCATCAGAGGACGGCAAGTATAAAGTTAGAAAGGTGATCCAAAATGTAATTACATTTTACAGGAGATTTATACTGTTTTACATATTAGCTTAGATTTAAAGACATCATAAAATATAATCTTCTCTGCTAGTTCAGTGTCATGCCTCCAAGAGTCCACTTATAGCATATCAGGAGTGGCATTAATTCTCTGGTGCCCAAGCAAATCACTTTCATACTTTTTATTATTCAGAAGCATCTGCTCTCTAATCTAATTGTAAATGCAGGCAGTGTTGATGGATGAATCCTTGTGATTTCAAACTCAAAGAAATATTTCTATTGTCACACTTCTTTATGCTCACACAAGGCTCTTTAAGATGTTACTAATAAATTTTAGATTTCACAAAAGCTACTTAAAATTCCCCCCTCCCCTAACGTATGATGAACATATGCTACGATTATTCACTCTCTTTTCAATAGTAGTTACCTTCATAATGAGCACTTTTTTTAATACGACAGTAGGGATAAGGAAATAAAGATAAAGTTAGACTGCTCAATTAAAGTCAAGCAGGTACTTTTAAAACTCTGATAAGCTCGAAATTCTACGGCGGATTAAGTCACCTTATATGTAGCAGGCAAAAAGTGTGTTTATTAGGCACTGGAACACTACAACAATCTGTTTTTTAATTCGAAAATCAGAATATCAGATATTTAATTTAGAATGTAAACGTGTTTCAAAGCCGTATAATAAAAACCCTCTAAGACAGGACTGTCAAACTCTGCCCCCCCCCAGATGTTTCTGAACTACAACTCCCATGATTCCTTAGCCATCTATTACATTGGAAGTATTGAGGGAATTATAGGACTCAACATGGGGGGGGGGGTCATGCGTTTGACAGCTCTGCTCTATGATGTGAAGAATACAAAAAATGTTAGGAAGCATTAAACACCAGAGAATGATAGAAAGTAATAATTGCTTGAAGGTATTTGAGGGTTATATCAAGGAGATTTATGCGTGTGTGGGGGAATAACTAATATTACAAACATTTAAGGTGTTATTCAGAGAGAGTCGATCTGACCCTGAAATGTCACCGAACAGGGAATTTCCCCGTACGTTGACATTTCGGGGTCATTCGGCTATTCAGAGAGCAGGCAGTTCGCCAAATTTTGAATGACCCGAAAGAAGATACCAGTATAATAAGTAGATTGACAAGGCTTTCAAATACTTACAGTTAGGTCCATATATATTTGGACACAGGCACAATCTTCATACTTTCGGCTCTGTATGCCACCAGAATGAAATTAAAGGAAACAATCCAAACTAACTTGAAGTGCAGACTTTCAGCTTTAATTCAAGGGGTTTAACATACACAATCTCCCGATTTTCAGGGGCTCAAATATATTCATGTTCATTTTTGATATTTTGTTGAGAATCTTTTACTGGCAATGATTGTCTGAAGTCGGAACCCATGGACATTACCAAAGACTTTCAGGGTAATTCAAAGAGATTCGAAAAATCACCGCACGTTCGGTGACTTTTCGTTCTCTTCAATTCGGTTCCTTTTGCCGATCCCATTTCGGTGACCCTGCGGTGTATTCAGCAAACACCACAGGGTCCCCGAATTGCAGGGAAAAGCTACCGCAAACCCGACGAAAACTAACCGCAAAACCCACCAAATGCACGCCGAAAACCCGCAAAAACATCTGGATTAACCTGCCGAAAACCATGGAAAAACCCGAGCAGGAGCCAATTGCAGCCGCCGGAAAAAGCCGAGACCGCAGAAGAGGCAGAGAATAAATTAGGAAAATAGTTTGCATGAATGATTGAAAAGTGAAACGCTGTTTGCAAAGAAACTACTGAGCGAAAATGTCTGAAATTTACATATGAGGTCCAGGGAATGATAATAAAGAGGGCTGTTACAGACAAAATAAGTAAACTAGAAAAAAATGCAGAAAAATGCTTAAAATATCCTAAAAAAATCTATAAATAAAGAGACTCTTTACTGCAGAATTTTATAATGTACGGTTTATTAGATATTTAATTAAAACAGGAATATTTTTAACATTGAAGCCTATGGGATTCTCCTGAATAAACTTGCCGAATTAAACCACCGAATGGCAGGGCATTTCGGGAACCTTTCACTGCTGGTTTGTGTTCTCTGAATAGCCGAAGCAGTGCTTTTTCATGGGGTTTTCACTGCCCTCGAACAGGCACCGAACAGGTACCGTATGTTCAGGCAATTCGCCAGGATTTGGCGAATTGCCTGCTCTCTGGATAACCAAATGGCCAAGTAAGGTAGCCGAACGCTGATTTTCAGCATTCGGTTACCTTTCTCAAGCAATTCGGATCTCTTTGAATTACAAAGAATTGTTTGTTTGCTCCTTTCTCATGCTTTGCAGCTGTCTTCAGTTGTTCTTTCTTTGTGGGTCAGATGACGTTGTGTGCTTTGGATCATGAGCTGTTCCAATTTGCCTTATACACACTTTTTTCTTCATGTCATTCTGGTACAGATTAATCTTTGTTTCATTCGTCCAAAGAATGCTTTTCCATAATGGGTCTGGCTTTTTTAGATTTTTTTGGCCAAAGTCTAATCTGGCTTTTCTATTCTTCAGGTTTATGAATGGTTTGCACCTTGTGGCGAACCCTGTGTATTTGCTCTCATGAAGTCTTCTCTTGATTGTAGACTTTGACAATGATGTGCCCACCTCCTGGAGAGTGTCCTGCACTTGTCTGGATGTTGTGAATGGGTTTTTCTTTACCATAGAGAAGATCCATAGAGAAGATCATCCACCACTTTGTCTTCCATGGACGTCCAGGTCTTTTTATGTTGCTGAGCTCACTGGTGCATTCTTCTTTCCTCAGAATGTATCAAACTGTTGATTTTTACCTCTCCTAATGTTGCTGCTATCAAGCTGATGGATTTGTTTTGTATTTGAAGCCTTACAATGGTCTGTTTCACTTGCATGGATGGACAGCTCCTCTGAACGCATGATGTAGGTTCACAGCAATAGATTCCAAATGCAAAAACCACACTTAGAATTAACTCCAGGCCTTTTACCTGCTTAATCAATTAAGAAATAATGAAGGACTAGCCCACACCTGGCCATGAAGCAGCTTTTGATTCAATTGTCCAATCACTTTTGGTCCCTTGAAAAAGGGGGATGGCTACTCTTAAGAGCTGTAATTCCTAAACTTCCTCCAGTTTGGATGTACATACCCTCGAATTAAACCTGAGAGTGTGCTCATTCAGCCCATATCCATTATACAACCATAGCTAGAATATGTTGTGATAAATACCAGAAAAAAATAAAATTGTGCCTGTGTCCAAATACAGTCAGGTCCAGAAATATTGGGACATCGACACAATTCTAACATCTTTGGCTCTATACACCACCACAATGGAGTTGGAATGAAACAAACATAATGTGCTTTAACTGCAGACGGTCAGCTTTAATTTGAGGGTATGTACATCCAGCTCAGGTGAACGGTGGAGGACTTACAGCAGTTTGCAGATGTGCCTCCCACTTGTTAAGGGACCAAAAGTAATGGGACAGAATAATAATGATAAATCAAACTTTCCCTTCTTAATACTTGGCTGCAAATCCTTTGCAGTCAATCACAGCCTGAAGTCTGGAACGCATAGACATCACTAGACGCTGGGTTTCATCCCTGGTGATGCTCTGTCAGGCCTCTAGTGCAACTGTCTTCAGTTCCTGCTTGTTCTTGGGGCATTTTCCCTTCAGTTTTGTCTTCAGCAAGTGATATGCATGCTCAGTGGGATTCAGGTCAGGTGATTGACTTGGCCATTGCATAACATTCCACTTCTGTCCCTTCAAAAACTCTTTGGTTGCTTTTGCAGTATGCTTTGGGTCATTGTCCATCTGCACTGTGAAGCGCCGTCCAATGAGTTCTGCAGGATTTGGCTGAATGTGAGCAGATAATATTGCCCGAAACACTTCAGAATTCATCCTGCTGCTTTTGTCAGCAGTCACATCATCAATAAATACAAGAGAACCAGTTCCATTGGCAGCCATACATTCCCACGCCATGACACTACCACCACCATGCTTCACTGATGAGGTGGTATGCTTACGATCATGAGCAGTTCCTTTCCTTCTCCATACTCTTCTCTTCCCATCACTCTGGTACAAGTTGATCTTGGTCTCATCTGTCCATAGGATCTTGTTCCAGAACTGTAAAGGCTTTGTTAATGTGTTGTTTGGCAAACTCTAATCTGGCCTTCCTGTTTTTGAGGCTCACCAATGGTTTACATCTTGTGGTGAACCCTCTGTATTCACTCTGGTGAAGTCTTCTCTTGATTGTTGACTTTGATACACATACACCTACTTCCTGGAGAGTGTTCTTGATCTGGCCAACTGTTGTGAAGGGTTTTTTCTTCACCAGGGAAAGAATTCTTCGGTCATCCACCACAGTTAATTTCCATGGTCTCCCGGGTCTTTTGGTATTGCTGAGCTCACTGGTGCGTTCCTTCTTTTTGAGAATGTTCCAAACAGTTGTTTTGGCAATGCCTAATGTTCTTGTTATCTCTGATGGGTTTGTTTTGTTTTTTCAGCCTAACGATGGCTTGCTTCACTGATAGTGACAGCTCTTTGGATCTCATCTTGAGAGTTGACAGCAACAGATTCCAAATGCAAATAGCACACTTGAAATGAACTCTGGGCCTTTTATCTGCACATTGTAATTGGGGTAATGAAGGAATATCACACACCTGGCCATGGAATAGCTGGGAAGCCAATTGTCCCATTACTTTTGGTCCCTTAACAAGTGGGAGGTACATCTGCAAACTGCTGTAAGTCCTACACCGTTCACCTGAGTTGGATGTACATACCCTCAAATTAAAGCTGACCGTCTGCAGTTAACGCACATTGTGTTTGTTTCATTCCAACTCCATTGTGGTGGTGTATAGAGCCAAAGATGTTAGAATTGTGTCGATGTCCCAATATTTCTGGACCTGACTGTATATCTGGACCTAACTGTATATACACCTGAAAATTCATTTTCTTTTTCATTTAACAGGAAGGATTTTTTTTGTATATTTCAAACAATAGTTTAGGTGTTATTTTCCAATATTATCCAGGTAACATGCACAAACAATAGATGTTCACTTTGCAATCTTTCTGTATACTTAGGATTCCAGCTTTGAAAATCTGGTTTCAGTTTTACAAAACAGTTTGTGTTCCTCAATGTAAGCAGCTACCAGCTAGCTCAGATAGCTCATAAACACAGTTGTGGTTAATGATTTCTAAAAAAAAAAAAAGAAAAAGAAAAAGCACAGTGACTTTCAATTGCTGGTTTCCAACGTGTCATCGGTTCAGATCCAATTACAGTGTAATGGGTTTAGAGGAGAATATAGACGAGCGATGCAAACATTAAACGGAACAAGTCTGATTAAAATGGAAGGGATGTAATTGCTGTGCATATACTAAAAAATAAAAAGCCAATAAAAAGTGGAATTAGATTTTTTTATTAATGGCATTATTTTATTACTAATATCAAACATTAGCAGGCAACATGTTGAGCACTATTACGATCGTCATGCTAAAACGGGGAAGCTAGGGACAAAAACCTGCGCCTGCAGGTTTCTCCTTAGCGCCCCCGTTTTAGCGTGATATTACAATGCAGCGCTAAAAAAGCAGCCTGCATCATAATCCGGCGCTAATCCCCGGGATACGCGGCAGCACTAAGCGCTGCCGCGAGCATCCCCTCCAAGGAGTCCATAGGACCCCATTCAGGCTGATGTTACCAGTCACATGACCTGCAGGATCTCGCCTCGCGTGATCCGGCCGGTCAGCATAGTGATTCGCAGAGGGAGACTGGTGGACTTTTCCACCAAGTCTCTCTCTGCTTCCGGCAGCCAGAGGAGGCGGTTAGAACCGCCGTTATCGCCACGAGATGGAAGGTGAGTATGTGATTTATTTGGTGGGATTTTTGGCTGGTGCCAAAGCCTTAGTTAACCACAGCCTGGACCTGGTGCTGTCGGGTTAACCGCAGCAGGACGGTAATTAGCGTTAGTACAATGTAAAACTAACGCTAATTAACACTTTCGCTCCCCATATTAAGTATAGGAAGCGCAAAGTACAGTAACCTCGCACTGAAAAACACAAGATACTAATCGCTAACGTGATTTTTAACCAGTTAGGGTTTGGAAATGTAATATGGTGCGCCCGCGCTAGAGCCACCAATGCTAACGTTAACGCTCACACAGGTGAGTGCCAATGTTGGCGTTAGGATTGTAATAGTGCCCGTTGTTTTTCAATGCATGATGCCGTGAAAAAATAACGCAGGAATTTGTAATTATTAATTAGTAAACATCTAGAAATTAGATTACTCCATTTTCTTCCAGCAGCGATAATCCATAAAACAAGGATGTTTTGCAAGTGCCAAACTAGGCTTGAAGGACCTTTACTATCATAAGAAAATGCCTTGTATATTTATGTGTAATATTTCACATTTTTATGAAATTGGCCTTTAAAATTTACAGAAATTCCCAGTTCATCATAATGCATTTACAATGTATACAAACCTGGAAAAAAATATTCAAATTTGTTTATTAAAATGCAGCGTGAAAATACTTTGAATCCCTTACAAGTAGGTTGCTCCTGGCAGGTTGTTTATTTAATGACTTGAAAGGCTGTGATTTTCAGTAAATATAATCATATAATATATGCAACTGCACAACATTAAATTTGATTTCATTGCGATAATTTTCTCAAAAAAAAGAAAGGAGATTTTATTTCTATTACTTCAGGAAATAAGATGCCACGTCACTCAAGCACAACGGAAAATATTTTGAAAGAGATTTGAAATGATTCTTTAACATATTAAATCTGTAATTATGATAACAGCCAACTGCTGGAAGTCCCATGACACTAATACGGCTAGAGTAAGCGAGGCTGGTACAATTTGGCAGATTGCAAAGATAAAACGAAGATGGCTTTAGAAATATGCCTGCGATAAACATTCCTTCTGTTTTTGACACTTTCCAAGGACTTGTTTCAAGGCATTTTCTTGAAAGATTAAGATGAGTTTTTTTCATTTTTATGGTACAGCCAATATAATCTTTCATTACAGGTTTACAGAATTGGGCAATAATGATGCAACATGATCACAATAAACATAATTATACAAAGATTGATAGTGACTGTAACTTTTTAAGAAAGTAAGTATATTTTATATGTGAATGCTACATTTTGGAATACATGTGTAGATATAGCATGCAAGCCCCAGTGAAATATTATTATCCTTTATTTTTTCAATTTAACATTTATTAAAAGTTGACTTTTTTTTCTTTTGTTTGCAAAAAGAAATATTTACAACAAAAGCAGTCAACTAAGGCTAGGGTCAGACGAACGCATTTTTCGCGTTGTCCGTGAAAAAGTGCGTTCGAACGAATGGACGTATTTTTTCACGGAATACGCGATAGCGGTCATACCATGCGCATTTTCGTCCGTGATTTTGTACGGGTCAGCAGCGTCTGACGTCTCCTAATCATGCACACACGTCGCTAGCGGACGCAGCGCACTCTGTACGTCAGTACTAGCGGTTTGACGTTCTCGAAATGTCAGAAATGGCTAATGTCAGACGAGCGCATTCTGAGTGCACTGTGTGTCCGTGCACAATGGACAGACGTACGGACGGAAAATGCTGTAGACACCACACGATCTGTTTTTCTTGACGGACGTAGAAGAAAAAAGGGAACTATGAGAAATAAAATTAATATGAAAAATTATAAAAATTTGAAAAGGATATGAAAAGCCATTTTGTGTGTCAAGGTGCTGGACGTCGCAAATGCGTTGCGTCTGACATCTCATCACTCACACGGAACGCTATGCGAACGTCGCGCATTCCGCGCGTCCGTTCTAGTGCCTTGACGTTCTGGCCTAACTTGCATCCGTTTGCCACGTGCGTTGTGCATGTGCTGTTTGGTGCGGATGCACTTCGTGTGTGGGTCTCTATTGATCATGATTCTATGCTACAACGGACATTAAACTGTGCGGCGACACGAGCGTGATCACTGCGTTCGTCTGACACGGGCTCTAAGGATACAGAAAGATGGGAAGAAAGGGAGGGAGGGGGAATAATTCCATCCATCTCATACTAAACATGTTTAAAATATAATATTAAGGCTGGGGTCAGACGAGCGCACTGACTGCTCACAGTAATGGACGTACGTTTTAACTGATTATTGCAGGATGATGGGAGTAGTTGTTGATGGAGGAACCAGAAGGTAAGGTGGGAGGACTGGGACTGGTATCCGGATAGGGGTTCAAGGTAGACCGGATTAGCAGAATCAAGTATAACACAGGATCCGCGCAGGGACTTCTCTTCACCATGGAATGAGCTGTAATAATGGAGCATGGAGCAGAGGGGGTGTGGAGCCTTTATTCAGACACAGGGGTGTGGTGTGTGTGAGGTGAATTAACTGTTTGAGTACTGACACTCAGCATAAGGGCAGCACCTTTCATGCAGCAGCCACTTGCACGAAATGATGCAGGGATGGATCCTGACAAATACGTTAACATCACCTACAGTATTATCTTCCCATATAGTAGAGAAATCTGTATCATAGGCGCCACCTAGTGGTTTATTTAAAGACTAAATTAGTATGTACATAGAGCCAATATACACAGAATTAAATAATCAAATAAATAAGTAAACTTTAAGATAAGAAACAGCCGCTGTCCTCTTCCACTCTGTTATATATCCCAAATAACCAGGTTAAAGTTTGTGGAGTAAATGTGGTAGGGTCTGCGCTTCCTTCTAAATTTTGACAGGCGTATAAGGCGATAAAGTCAAAATAGAATGAATCAACATAGTACAGCCTGTAGATGTTTATAGTGAGAAGAAATAGTTGGAATATTACTCACGTTTGCAAGTGCCTACAACTCGGGCACTAGATGTATGTGCGGCCAGCGATTTCTAATGGGAGCGCTGGATCACCCCTCTGGATATCAGATATCCCCTTGATTCCTCCGTTTCGGCAGACAGCAAAAAAAGCAGGATCAAAACGAATTATCTTCTAAAATAAGTAATTTATTACGTAATTAAAGTACATGAAAAAATAAAGCCAGTACGCGTTTCGCGTGAGTTCGCTTCATCAGCTGAAAAAAATTGATTAAATCACTGGGGAAGGGGTTGTTTGGAGTTTTTCATCTGGAGGGATGATACCATTTTTTGAAATGTAGCTTCTCTACCCTTGACACTTTACAAATATATGCAGATGCTTTTCCATAAAATCACTGGCAGGGATCATGATACTGTGGAAGCCTACTTTAAATGACCCGTTAACCTTATAACTAACTCATACACAAACGATGTGCACAGTAATTATTATCACAGTAAGATTATAGACGGTGTGCACTGGATGTGACAGGCAGAGGGCTTCCTCTGCTGCTTGGTCTCTATGGCATCTAAAACTGCAGGTAAAGTCTCAGAATAAATTTTATCTGGTTGTTTTGATGAGTTACTGTACATCGGTTGACATGTCTGATGTACTGCAACTTTAGGAACATTTTCTGAAGGACATCTTAACAAATATGTTTGCAATTCTCTTCCTGATGAGGCTTTTAAAGGGTTAGTTTAGGCTGGGGTCAGACGAACGCAGTGCGAACGCGCGTGCAGCCGCACTTTATCACAGTCGTAGTAGCAGCAAATGACAGCCAATGACGGGCAATATATGAAGTACGGCTGCACGAAAGTTCGGCCGCGCAACGCAAGCAGCAAACAAACGCATTTTTTAGAGAACTGCTTGTACTGACAAACAGAGTGCGCTGCGTCCGCTAGCGGCGTGTGTGCGTGATTAGGAGACGTCAGACGCTGCTCATGTCCGGCCAACATAACATCCAGACGCAAAAAGTGTTTTATTGATGATCCGTACAACATCACGGATGAAAATGCGCATCGTATGACCGCTATCGCGCATTCCGTGAAAAAATACGTCCATTCGTTCGAACGCACTTTTCCACGGACGACATGAAAAATGCGTTCATCTGACCCTAGCCTAACTCGATTATTGCACTGATGGGTTTACGATTGTAAATCTAATATTAAATCTTCTTTGGAAATTCATACCCACGTGAAATGTAATATAAAATCAACGTAGTATAATTTAAACAGGTCCTTTTATTTTAGTGCAATGACAACTGGAGCACGATTAACCCCTTCACCAGGGCCGGCCCAAGTCACTGTGCTGCCTGGAGCGAAGGTTGAATTGCTGCCCCGCCACCCCCAAAAAGAAATGGTGTGTATGAGCATATCACAGAGCGCCACGTACCACGGCCCACATCCGTCACACACACTTCCACATACACACTCACATACTTCCACAGTCACACACACATAACACAGCCGGTAACGGGGAGACGCAGAGGATTAATGACTCCGGAAGGCACAGAGTTACTGTCAATTATATTTCACAGGGTGTTCCTTTAAATAGGAGGCGTCTCACCGTAGGTATGAAAGAAATTAGGAAAATGCTCGTTTTTTCACCATGATTTAATAATTCAGGGAACGGGGGGGGGGGGGTAAAAGCAAAATGCTGCCCCTGACAAAGTGCTGCCTGGAGCGGCTGCTCCACCCCGCTCCATGGACGTGCCGGCCCTGCCCTTCACTATCAAGAATGGCTATGCTCAATTTGCAAGGCACCTGCTAGTGCCCCAATATCAAATGCAGTCGATAAAATTCCTTTGCATTGGTCCAGTATTACACTTTATTTGTTACAAACAAAATTCTTATGCAATTGGGCTCCAGGACATTATTATTCTTTATTTATATAGCGCCAGCATATTCCGCAGAGCTGAACAATGGACACAATATAGACAGAGCTACAATACATTGAGACTGAACAACATTTTGACAAACCAGTACAGGAGGAAACGAAGGCCCTATTCTCGTGGGAACTCACAGTCTAGAAGTGTTGGAGGTGGAAACAGGAGGAGAGGACCGCAAGGTGAGAGTGATGGACAGGTTGGGGCAGTGAGGTGTATTAATGAGTCAGGTGGTAGGCTTGCCTGAATAGGAATGTCTTAAGGGAGCGTTTGAAGGAAGGGAAGCAAGGGGAAAGTCTGACAGTACAAGGGAGAGTGTTCCAGAGGATGGGGGCTGTGCAGGATAAATCCTGCAGTCTATCATGGGAAGAGGTGATGCGGGGAGAAGCTAGATGCAGGTCACTGTTTGATCTTAGGGAGCGGGCTGGGGTGTATTTGGTGATTAGTGAGGACAGGTAGTGGGGAGCAGAGTTAGTGACAGCTTTGTAGGTCAGGGTGAGGATTTTGAATTTAATTCTGCAGTGGATGGGGAGCCAGTGAAGGGACTCGCAGAGAGGAGCGGCAGGTGAGGTGGATGAGCCTGGCAGAGGCATTCAGAATGGATTGTAGGGGGGGGTGAGGCGGGAGAGAGGGAGTCCAGCTAGAAGATTATTACAATAGTCAAATCAGGAGATTACAAGGGCGTGGTAACAGTATGATACCCGAGGTACTAACAGTGTTTGAACAGTTGTGCATAAAGTCACCTAAAAATGCAGGAGACCACTCCCCCAGAGCTGCCTTCAAAAGGAACTACTGCCCTCCCACTCTGCAAGTGACTCAACCTCTCTGCTTCAAAGAACCTGAGCTTAGCTCCGCATTATAGCTCCGACCTCATTTGTTGAAGCAGGGTAAGGTAAAAATGATTCCCCTTCCTTACACTAAGTTGAGAGTGCTTTCCCCCCATCCCACTGACAAGTTGAAGCCTTCCGTTAGCGGATTCTGCATGCAGGAACAGGCTTTGGGCAGCATTAGATCTCTGCCTGTAGCCTGTCCTATTAACCACAGAGGAAGTCACAGAGCAGACGCCCCCTAAGGCTAGGGTCAGACTAACGCATTTTTTGCGTCGTCCATGAAAAAGTGCGTTCGAACAAATGGACGTATTTTTCAAGGAATATGCGAAAGAGGTCATACGTGTCATGCGCTGATTCCGGGGCGGTAGGTGCGAGCCAATATGCAATGAATACTAGTAAACCAGATATATTTATATATAAGGATTTATTGAAAAAAGGCACAAAAAGGAATAGGCCGGAGGCAACAACAGAATCTAGGAGGGGTGAATGAGAGAAGTAGGAGAAAGCTAAGGAATAGGGGAGGAGAGATTGTATATATGTATACACAGGTTACAGGTCTAGAGACAGAACTAAAGCAGAATACTATATATGGATAAGGAGGAAGGGAGAGATCATATATATGTATACACAGGTTACAGGGCTAGAGCAGAATACTATATATGGATAAGGAGAAAGGGAGAGATTGTATATATGTATACACAGGTTACAGGGCTAGAGGGAACTAGAGCAGAACATATATATGTATACACAGGGTACAGGGCTAGAGCAGAAATACTATATATGGATAAGGAGAAAGGGAGAGAATGTATACACAGGTTACAGGGAACTAGAGCAGAACATATATATGTATACACAGGTTACAGGGCTAGAGCAGAATTACTATATATGGATAAGAAGAAAGGGAGAGATTGTATATATGTATACACAGGTTAACAGGGCTAGAGGGAACTAGAGCAGAACATATATATATATATACACACACACACAGGTTACAGGGCTAGAGCGAACTAGAACAGACTAAATATAGGGGGGAACTGCAGATAACAAAAATGGGAAAACAGAAACAGTATACTCAAGGTTATATATATGAATATATCAGTACTAGAGATGTGGGCAAGTCCTTGTGATCCAGGTAAGGAAAACTTGAGAGATCCAGGAAGATGCCAAGTCCAGAGGTCTGTAGTAAACAGGAGGTCCAGAAGGTTTGTAAATAATAAGTCCAGGGGGGAACTGTAACAGTGGTAGGATCCAGCAGAGTATGGGTCATAGGTTTCTTGGAGGAATCGCAGGTAGCTCCTAACAGCTTGGATATTTCCAAGGCAATGTGGAAGTCTTGGGTTTCAGGTGTGGCCTGGTTTTATGCAGGAGTAGGTGGTGATCTGGGCAACACCTGAGCATTACACAGTCAGAGGCGACTAGTGGTACTGCATGTGAAAGTCTCACTACTATGAGCCAGCACTGGGTTTAGGCTTTTTATTACGCCGGCGGCGATGATCCTGACAATACGATGCGCATTTTCGTGCATGTTTTTTTATGGATCGTCAATAAAACACTTTTTGCGTCTGTACGTTATGTAGGCTGGACATTAGCAGCGTCTGACATCTTCTAATCACGCACACACGCCGCCGCGCACTCTGTACGTCAGTACTAGCGGTTTCACGTTCTCGAAAAAATGCGTTCGTTTGCTGCTTGCGTTGGGCGGGCCGAACTTTCGTGCGGCCGTACTTCGTATATTGCCCGTCATTGGCCATCATTTGCTGCTACTACGGCCGTGATAAAGTGCGGCTGCACGCGCTTTCGCACTGCGTTCGTCTGACCTCAGCCTAAGACAGCCAAGATGAGGGATTCCATAAGGAATCCAGGCAATATATTTTTTTAAATACAAAATACTCAATTTGAAGTTTTTAAAATAAAGTTTATTGTATAGATTAAAGGACTGGCAACAACATATTGAAAAATCATATTGCACACCAAAAGTTCACTTTACATTCTGCTGAACATAAGCTTCATTTGATTTAACAAACTGAAAATACTTAAAAAGTAAGCGCTAGAAAAAGACATTTGTGGAATATCTGTCCAAATGTACCCTATGGGGGTTATTAAAAGAGCACCAAACTCGCCACTGAATTTCACTGTACGGTGCAATTTCAAGGCAGTTCGTCTATTCAAAAGGCTGTCAATTCACCAAATACTGCCGAATCGATGGCGAAATACGGTGTAGTTCGACGCAGATCGTCGCAATTACGCGGTCTTTAGCAGCAGTAAAATTGTCCCATACAGAAGTAATGGTTAATATATTCACAGAATACTGAACTGCACCGAAATGCCCCGATTTTCGATGGTTCATTTCGACAGGTTTAAACAGGAGAATCCCATAGGATTCAAAAATAGCGTCATTTTCATTCAACCGTTTACTCTTTTCAGTTTCAGCACAAAGCATTATTTATTTTTTTAGATTTTTTTAGATATTTTTCTGGATATTTTACGCAAAATTTTTGAGTCCCATTTTTTTATGATGCTTTCTTTTTATTCTGTAGCAGACCTTTTTATTATTTTTATAGGACATTTTTATTATTTCCACACATTTTCATGCATTTTTATTGTTTTAACCTCCCTGGCGGTATTCCCGAGTGTGACTCGGGGTTAAATTTCGCTACTGCGAACGGTAACACCGAGTCACACTCTTGCTGGATACATACTCACCTCCTCCTGGCTCCCTCGCTGTCCCTGCAGTGTGATCGCGGCGAGCTGCTTCCTGGATGGCTCCCTGCGAGTCACATGATGCAGGGGGCGGGACCAGCAGCAAACTTCATTCATTAAATTCACTGAATACAAATGGAAAAGTTTATGAACGGCCACTAGGTGGCAGTACAGGATAAGAAATAGACCATACCTCGTCTCACCCTTGTTCTCAGACAGATTTCAGTGTTTTTTGTTGTATTTTATTGAATATTATTTATTTGCATTATTTTGGATAATTATTTTTGGGATAATAAATTATTATTTCGTGTTTCAAACTTTATCGGACTCAGTGTATTTACTATTTATTTATTTATTTATTAATTTATTTATAAAGGATTTTACCAGTAAGGACTCTTGATTTCACGTATTTCAGTGCGTGATTCCTAATTATTACAGGCTAACTATGTACAAAAACACGTTTCCTTTTAAAAAAAATTGAGATGCTTTTAGACACAAAATTTTGAAAAAATTAGACCGCCAGAGAGGTTAAATACCTTTTTGAGAGTTCCATTTATTTTTTTACCTTCAGTTTGGTGGTGTTCGGCAGACTGATCGGCTGTCTTCGGCTGGCTGATCAGAGGTTGGTGGCGGTGTTCAGCACAATTCGGGACCCTGCAGTGAATTCACCCCAGGGACGGCGAGCTGAATCGCACCGAACAAAGACGTCCTTTAAATTTCGGTGCTCTTTGAATGACCCTCTAAATATACGCAAATACAGAAAGATTTTCCCTTATTACAGTTTTCTTCTGCTGAACAGGAAATGCCAGCAGCATCCTGAAGTGAACCAACTCTCAGAAAACAAGTAAATAGTTCAGATTGCTAAAACATTACTTTCACCAGACTGGATTTATTAAAGTTTACTTTAAAAACCCCTTGAATACCCTTTAAAGACTTTTTCGAGCTCTATAATTGTATATGTTCTGCATCAGATGAATTTCCAATTATTTTTGTTTGAGCGTAATATATAAAATAACACGTTGTCTTGCAACAAAATAGATTGCATTCTTTTTACTTTCAAACTGCTTTCATACTAGTGCAGCACATAAATAGTCGAAAGAATTTAGTTTGCCTCATTTTTGTTTCTTTGGTGCCGCACACTGCCATCTAGTGTCAATTCTGAATGATGGCATGATCAACATGCAGATCAAACCAGACGCAATCACCTGAAATGCATACTTTTAAAAGGGGCTCCAGACATTTCTATTATCATCATCATCATTTATATAGCGCAAGCAATTTCTGTAGCACTTTACAAATAAGGATTGGAGAAATTTAACTGACACATTACAAGCAAACTTGTGGACCAGGGAAAAGAGATGTCGAGAGGTCTGCTCACAGGAGTATACAATTTATCCTAGAAGGATGCATGGTCCCAATTTCTAGCAGGTTTATTCACAGAGCACCGAAATGTCACCGCACTTTGGTGAGCCCGATTCGCAGACCCTGCAGTGAATTCAGCATTCACTGCAGGGCCCCCGGAGTACAGGGAACAAGCCGCCGAATCGATCTCAAAAACTGCCGCAAAACCACCGATCACATCCAAAAAAACGCCGAATCAATCCAAAAAAAGCCAACAAGCCACTGAACAGAGGGCAGACCAGCTGCCGGAAAAAGCCGACAAGCGCGTAAAATAGAAAAAAATGTAAAGAGCGAGTTTTAAAAGCGGTTTGCAAAAAAATTCTGCGCAAAAATAACATATAAGGTCCTATGGATAATAATAAAAAGGTGTTACAGGAAAAAAAAACGGAACAGAAATGTCGCCGAAAAAATCCTGAAAAAATCCTAATAAATAAGAGACTTTTTGCTGCAATAAACGGCTGAATAAAAATTTAACAAAAAAAATGGGGAATATTTTCAGATTGAAACCTATGGGATTCGCCTGATTAAACCTGTCGTATATAACCACCGAAAATCAGGGCATTTTACTGAATTTGCACCGTACGGGGAAGTTCACCGTTCGGTACAATTTCTGAGCCAATTCGGCCCTCTTTTAATAACTCCTTAGATGTGTATGTCAAGTTCAATAGCTCCCAAGAGTTAACACTTTTGCTAAAATATTTCTTTTCAAAAAAGTTCCTTATTTGATTGCAACACATACAGTTAGGTCCATATTTTCTACCCATCATTCTGGTACAGCTTAATCTTAGTTTCAACTGACCAAAGAATGCTTTTCCAGAACTGGTCTGTCTTTTTTAGATTTTTTTTAGCAAAGTCTAATCTGGCTTTTCTATTTTTCAGGCTTATGAATGGTTTGCACTGGTTTGTGAAGTCTTCTCTTGATTGTAGACTTTGACAATGATACGCCCACCTCCTGGTGTCCTGCACTTGTCTGGATGTTGTGAATGGGTTTTTCTTTACCATAGAAGGGATCCTGCGATCATTCACCACTGTTGTCTTCTGTGGTCGTTCAGGCCTTTTTATGTTGCTGAGCTCACCAGTGCGTTCTTCTTTCCTCAGAATGTATCAAACTGTTGAAATTACCTTTCCTAATGTTGCTGCTAGCTCTCTGATGGATTTGTTTTGTTTTTGCAGCATTACCATTGACTGTTTCACTTGCATGCACAGCTCCTTTCAACACATGATGTAGATTCACAGCAATAGACTCCAAATGGCAAATATCACACTTAGAATCAACTCCAGACCTTTACCTGCTTAACTGATGAAGAAATAATGGAGACCTGACCATGAAACAGCTTTTGAGTAAATTTTCCAATTAAGTTTGGTCCCTTGAAAAAGGGGGTTGGCTACTAATAAGTGCTGTAATTCTTAAACCCTTCCTCCAGTTTGGATGTATATACCTTCAAATTAAAACTGAGAGTGTGCACTTTCAGCCCATATCCATTATACAACCATAGCTAGAATATGTTGTGGTAAATACCAGAAAAAAGTAAAATTGTGCCCGTGTCCAAATATATATATGGACCTAACTGAAAAATATATCAATATTTTACAGCTCATATTCACCTCTTTTAATACAAACTGCTTAAGCAAGTGAATCGAAAATGAAAAAAAGCATCCAATATATTCTGCCGTAGTCTGCAAAAAAGCCAATGTAAACACCATACCTTATCTCCTAGGTTCTAACTACAACATTTCATTAGACTAAACCATAACAGGTGATTTAAAATCCAGTGTACCTGGTGAGAATGATCAATGGGAATAACACAAGTTTAATCAATTTGGGAAAGAGCTGTAGGTGGCATAAAAGGCAGCCGTATATGTGCATGTTTGGATTTTAGTTTTGCGACATCCTGGAGTTTGTGTGCTCTGCAATAGCAGCAATAAATGTATAACCTCTTAAGTGTTTCACAGCTCTGTCTCTTTTATGCACTACATATTACTGTGAGGCTTAATGCTGTGGAGCTCTGTGATAAGTTACACGGTATGTGTGAGCATATTTCCTATCAGCAGTTATTCCTATATAACAGACTGATATAAAGGCGTTTACTTTACTTACCACGTAAGCCTGTGAACTCCTGCTTCTGCCATGCACTTTGTGATGTGCATGGCCTTAGCTAGCAAGTAAAGTACATTAGGTCAGAGGGAGAACAGTGGACTCTTTGGTTAAATAGCGTAAGCTTGTGCCTACAGGCACCTGCCACAAAGGTGGTGACATGCTGTTAAAAAACAGAAAAGGAAATAGTTTTTCCAATTTACAATCATTTACACCTCTGTATCTCTAGATCCCTACAGGCTAGAGGGACATATCCGGTATCATTGGAAAGGGCATATTATAACCTTTCCAATAAGCATGATGAAGTTTATGTAAATATTTTATAATAAAAATATATTTTTCTCATTTTTCCTACTGCAGCACTATTGTTACATTTTAATTCTAAAGTGAAAAATGATACTGCACCAACTCACCTTCTCATTTCCCACACTGCCAGCAAGCAACGCATGGTTTCATCTAGGCTTGTGCACCGATTTTTTTTTCGGTTCGATTCGGTTCGATTTTTCGGATTTTTAAACTTTTCGATTCGGCTCGATTCGACCGATTTCGGTTTCGATTCGGTTCGGCCCATTTTTCGGGTACATTTTTTTTTCGGAATATCGACCATTTTTCGTATTTTCCTGTCACTGTGCTCGGTTTTTGTATCGACTTTTCGTAATTTCGGAAATTTTCGTTTTTCGGAATTGCACATTTTTCGGAATATCGACCACAGTGCTATACAGTCATGGCCGAAATTGTTGGTACCCCAGACATTTTTTCAGAAAATCAAGTATTTCTCACAGAAAAGTATTGCAGTAACACATGTTTTGCTATACACATGTTTATTCCCTTTGTGTGTATAATGTCACACAAAACTCCAAAAATGGGCTGGATAAAATAACTTAATATTTGGTTGCACACCCTTTGGAAAAAATAACTGAAATCAGTGGCTTCCTATAACCATCAATAAGCTTCTTACACCTCTCACCCGGAATTTTGGACCACTCTTCCTTTGCAAACTGCTCCAGGTCTCTCTTATTAGAAGGGCGCCTTTTCCCAACAGCAATTTTAAGATCTCTCCACAGGTGTTCAATGGGATTTAGATCTGGACTCATTGCTGGCCACTTCAGAACTCTCCAGCGCTTTGTTGCCATCCATTTCTGGGTGCTTTTTGACGTATGTTTGGGGTCATTGTCCTGCTGGAAGACCCAAGATCTCGGACGCAAACCCAGCTTTCTGACACTGGGCTCTACAGTGCGACCCAAAATCCTTTGGTAATACGCAGATTTCATGATGCCTTGCACACATTCAAGGCACCCAGTGCCAGCAAAACAACCCCAAAACATCATTGAACCTCCACCATATTTCACTGTAGGTACTGTGTTCTTTTCTTTGTAGGCGCCTCATTCCGTTTCAGTAAACAGTAGAATGATGTGCTTTACCAAAAAGCTCTATCTTGGTCTCATCTGTCCACAAGACGATTTCCCAGAAGGATTTTGGCTTACTCAAGTACATTTTGGCAAACTGTAGTCTTGCTTTTTTATGTCTCGGTGTCAGCAGTGGGGGTCTCCTGCTATAGCATTTCATTTCATTTAAATGTCGACGGATAGTTCGCGCTGACACTGATGCTCCCTGAGCCTGCATGACAGCTTGAATTTCTTTGGAACTTGTTTGGGGCTGCTTATCCACCATCTGGACTATCCTGCATTGCAACCTTTCATCAATTTTTCTCTTCCGTCCACCCACAGAGAGATTAGCTACAGTGTCATGAGTTGCAAACTTCTTGATAATGTTGCGCACTGTGGACAAAGGCAAATCTAGATCTCTGGAGATGAACTTGTAACCTTGAGATTGTTGATATTTTTCCACAATTTTGGTTCTCAAGTCCTCAGACAGTTCTCCTCTTTCTGTTGTCCATGCTTAGTCTTTGCATTGTGTGTCTGTGTGCCACACTAAGTGAACTTTTCTCCTTTTTATCTGCTTATAGGTGTGATTTTTATATTGCCCACACCTGTTACTTGCCCCAGGTGAGTTTACAGGAGCATCACATGCTTGAAACAATCTTATTTATCCACAATTTTGAAAGGATGCCAAGCCCATTTTTGGAGTTTTGTGTGTGACATTATGTCCAATTTGGTTTTTTTCCTCCCTTTTTTTGTTTTGTTCCAATACACACAAAGGGAATAAACATGTGTATAGCAAAACATGTGTTACTTGATTTTCTGAAAAAATGTCTGGGGTGCCAACAATTTCAGCCATGACTGTATATACTCTCCAAAAAGAAAGTGGATTTTTGGAAAAGCAGAAAGGAAGAGAGAAAAAAAGAAATTCTTGGGCATGGACTGTGCAAGATTACACTAACCATTGAGGTGTGATTGGATAGGTCAGAGTCTGGCCTTTGTAATGATACCAAACATGTCCATGCTCCAAAGCAAAGCAAGTTTTGTTATCCTATGGAAAGATTGCCAAAATTAAACCAGCATCAAAAAATGAAGTGGTAAAGAAGTCACGCCTTGAAAAAGACCCTCAGATGCGGCTGTATGTTGATGCCCAAAATTTAGTTTGCTACTGCTCAAAATGGAGCATCATTTTCTATAGCTAGGCTTAGAAATTAGGTTTAGGTTATTTGTGCTTGTTTAAACTGAGCCCCAACTTTCTGCTCCATTTTACGACAACAGATTTGGCCCCTTCTATTGATATGAGCACAGAGAGAAATGTTTTTTCAGGGCTTTGTTTTAAATATTTATTTTTTTTACTAGATTCCCAAAACAAAAATTAAAAAAGCCGTTTGAACACTAGCACAGCTTCAATCCATCATTCTTTGCAGGCGCTACGGAACTTGTGTATGTAACGTTTGCTAGATCCTTTCCGGTGTGCAAGCAGCATAGGAACGCAGAAAAGCCTCAGGGACGTCTGGGTTCAGGAGTCCGAGTCGAAGAAGAGTAGTTATGCACGAAAAGGTGAGAAAGATTGGCCAAGACAGAAAAAATGAATAATTCAGCAGAGTCTATCAGCAACCTCTGCCCAATCATTTATAGGGAAAAAAGGGCACTCTACTTTTCAGTAGAGTGTCCCTTTAAGCCGCCACACTGCTGCGAGAAGCGTTGGGGGTAATTTGGACCCGTGCATCACCATTCTGTTCTCCTTACAACTTTTAGTGAGGTATCATTTGAAAGGTTAGAGTTTGGCCTTTCCAACAATACTAAACATGACCATGTAATATGCTATTATGCATTGTTTCACCTAAACACAATCTGCTGCAAGACTGCAAGCAGAGACAGGGGTCAGCTTTACTCCTCTTGGTGAAGTGAGGTGTCATTAGAAAGGCCAGAGTCTGGCCTCACCAATGATACCAAACATGACCTTGCAAAATATATAAATAAAAAAAATAAGAATTTTCTCTAAGGCAATGTGACATTGTAATTTTTTTTTTACGAAGGTTCATGGAGATTTTAATCGACCATGAAAATAAGACTATAACTGAATTAGAACCAGCTATTGAACAAAATTTAAAAGACGTTTAGGAGTTTAAAACTGATCCTTCCTATGGGAGTTTAGAAGAAAAACTAAGAGCTAACCTAGACCACTATGACAATAGCATTAGGGAACGTAAGCAAAAAAAGTTGGGACGCGACATAAGAGACTACGAGGAAGGTAGGGTCTACAAATATCAATATATGCGAGCACGATTTATGAGCCGATCTGAACCTAATTCTAGTTCAGAATATGATACATCAGATCATGAGGGCTCTTCGGATGCTGACACATTCAATTATAATAGATCCACTCGGCCAAGAAGTAGCATTATGAAAAAATCTGTCTCTTTTTTAGAGCAAGGCCCAGGGGAGGAACACGAAATACCCTACAGGAGTCAGAGACTTGCCAAAGGGAGAAAAAAGACAAAACATTAAATCAGTCTTACGTCATTAATCTCTCTGAAGGGAAACTGACCCCTTTTGAAGAAAAAGTTTTACTTAAAGGGCTATCCTTTGTTCCTAAACCCGGCCTCAACAAATTCAATTGGATTAAAGATGTACATCTCTTTATGCGAAAATTAGCCTTACATAAATTTCACCAGCTACAGAAAGAAAAAACAGCTAAGCAACTTGGGCTGGCCGATACAGACTTCGAATGTTTCGATGCCATGTTAAGCCTCCTAGATGAGAATGATCCTAATAGATCTAGTTACACGAATTTGCATGTAAGAAGTAAGTTTACTCCGGCATTAAGCTCATTTAGTTGCATTGATACGTTTTGCAACTTGGTATGTACCGATATTTCTCTTTTAGACGAACACAATATTTGTACAAATGTACCCTCTAATTTTACAAGCAATGAACGGTTGGCTCTAAAAGATTTACAACAAGATACCGATTTAATCATAAAGAAATCCGATAAAGGGGGCAACATTGTGTTAATGTCTCGTGATGCCTATAAAAAAAATGGCTCTAGATATCCTTGACGATAGAGCGACATACGTACCACTTAAAGGGGATCCTACTGATAAATTTGCTATTGAGCTACGTAACATTCTGGATGATGGGAAGGAGTTGGGAATTATATCAGAAAAAGAGTTTCAATTCATGCAACCAGTAGCAAAAAAAAAAAAGATCTGCAGCTCAAACCTCTGTAACTCAATTTCACAGTAGATGGCGCCATCTATTGTCCAAATAGGTTATTTACAGCAATAACTGACTATATATACAGTATATACACTCGGGTATAAGCCGACCCGTGTATAAGCCGACCCCCCTACTTTTTCCCAAAAAACCTGTGAAAACTTATGGACTCGCGTATAAGCCTAAGTGGGATATTGCCCCAGCTCACACATGGATATTGCCCCAGCTCACTGCCCCAGCTCATGGATACTGCCCCAGCTCATGGATACTGCCCCAGCTCATGGATACTGCCCCAGCTCATGGATATGCCCCAGCTCATGGATTTGCCCCAACTCATGGATTTGCCCCAACTCATGGATTTGCCCCAGCTCATGGATACTGCCCCAGCTCATGGATTTGCCCCAGCTCTCACATGGATTTGCCCCAGCTCATGGATATGCCCCAGCTCTCACCTGGATATTGCCCCAGCGGCAGCCAGCTCTCACATGGATACTTGCCCCAGCTCCGGATCCAGCAGGGGTTGAGGGGGCCCAGATGCCGGGCAGCGGGAGTGCCTGCCCGGTCCTGAACAGCGTGAGTCCGTCCGTGTTGAAGGGGATGCGGCTGCGTGCGTGCGCAGGTCACGCGGTCCGGCCAGTCAGGTGGTACAGAGACTCAGTACCACCTGATTAGCCGGACCACGTGACCGGCTGCGCCTGCACGCAGCCGCATCCCCTTCAACACGGACTGACTCACGCTGTTCAGGACCTTGACTCGCGTATAAGCCGAATCGCGGTTTTTTGACTCAAAATCTGAGTAAAAAAACTCGGCTTATACGCGAATATATACGGTAATTAAAAATGATTTTACCAAAAAAAACACTCGTTTCTGACAATGTTTTTTTATGGAAAATTACTTGAAGGGGTTAAACATGATTAGCACAATATAGTGAAAATTAATTCCTCACTCAGGGGTTAAAGCCCATTTAGAGGATGGTCTAAAAACTACTGACTTTCCTTCTCTTCACTAGACCCTTTACCATCTGGTTGCTGCCACTATAACATTTTTTTAAAAAAACAATTGTTTATTAAAACAAAAACAACTTGTTGGGGTATAATAAAATAGGACTTCAAATTACGTTTAAACATGATGGACATAAAATGGTCAAAATTAACTCAGCACACAGAGGTGAAATGGCTCAGCAGTGGAGGAGTTAAAAATCAAAAACTTGTAAACCTTGGGTATTTCTAATTTCAGGACAAAATTTCACAACTATTTAGCCGGGGTCTTTTTTTGGCGGTTATAGATTTTGGGGATTAAAGTTCAAAAACGTTTTTTTTCCATTTTATCATCATATTTAATATTTTTTTATAGTAAATTACACGATATGATGAAAATAATGGTATCTTTAGAAAGTCCATTTATTGGCAAGAAAACAGTATATAATATGTGCGGGTTCCCTAAACGAGTAAGAGTAAAATTAAACTGAAAAACAAACAGCGCAGAAATGTAAAAACAGCAGTACTTTCGGACAATGTTAATAATCACTTGGTCACTACGGGGTTAATACACTCAATACAATATATAGGGCAAATTTCAATACTTCTCCCACTAGACCTCTCTAAGCTACTTTTGACACCGAATTTTGCTTCATCTTCAAACCCTAAGCAACCTTAGATTCTGCAACTCTGCCCCGTCCTTCCTCAGCTCCAACATAACTTATAGACCTGGAGCTCTCCTCCAACACTAACCCTGGTGCTATGTAATGGTTCCAGACAGTAGAAGGACCATGCTGCAAGCTCTGAATTAGCATTTCCTTACTGTGTATACTATTATACTATGGCTTCTACACTTTCGTATAGTCACTTAACGCATAAGAGAGACCAAAAATCCCACACTCACCTCTAATCCCATGATTTCTGGTGCTGCAACTGTACTCTTGTTAACCTAAAACATGCTTTTGGCTTCCAGTGTAACCTCTGTGAGGGTAATGCCCATATTCACCACATTCTGATCGCTTTTCTGCTCTTTTAGTGTGTCACCAATTGCCTTTAACAGTTCTACTGCCAGACCCAATGTCCCTTCTAAATTATAGATTTCCTTAACCCCTTCACTATCAAGAGGTTTTTGTTGAGAGAAAAAATAGTAACATTCATTTCAAACGATGAATGTGAAGATAATATAAACAGAAATTTTTGTTCCGAGATAAAATAATTAAAAATTAATACATTTCCATTAATAGTCCAAGTATTCGTTTCTCCTTTACAGAATTATTGTTGGAATGAAAGATTCAGAACTCTACATGGTGTCCTTTATCTTACACAATTTCACACGGGGTCTCCGTTATCAGCATACAGGCAGACATTACCTTTGTGTCAGATACAGTAAATGTGATAATAAAAACGGTCAGATCTCCTGCTTGGGGATTTGTAGTGATCCAAATGATATTATCTATGCAGCTTCCAAAAAATACTAATTTAAAAAAAAAAAAAGAAATCTGTATGAGGCATAATTATGGAAAGCACAGTACCACCTTGTATCTGTATGTACAGGAACTTTCAATCATTTTAACCTCCTGGATCTTATCCCTGTACAATAGCGAATGACTCCAGAGCTGTCCCTGGCATGTGTAGTGCACAAGTAACACTTTTGAACTTTTAGTTACATTGAGGTTTGGAGCTGCTCTTTACACTTGTCCTTCTGTAAAACAAGCTGCAAATTTTTACAAGGATTTCTTTTCTCAGCTCAACCCACTAATCCTGCCTTAATAAGATATGCAAATGAGTTGCTTTTCAATGTATTACTATGCAAAATCGAGTTAAGAGCAAGGTCTTCTAGTTTCACTCTATCATCTCTCACTTTATGCCTCGTTCACACACAATTAGTGCATCTTTGTTCACGTGAAGGGGTACTGATTTTGCACCCTTGTAAAATGCTGATGAATCGGGGGTCAGTATAATCAAAATAATATTAATAACTGTCATGGGAGATTTCAAACTAAGTTATAGATATTGGTTTTTTATGCTGGCTGTAAATGTGTTGTGCAACAATTTGCTTTTCATAAAACATTCTTTAAATTTGTGGACAGTTTTGAAAAATCACAGCTCTAACATGACAATCTGTTTTAGCGATCAACACAACCCCCCCCCCCCCCAAAATATGCTAGCCAATTTAGGGTCATAATGGAAAACATGCTGTACTTCAATATGGAATGCGATTTTCAGGCAAATTGACCAAATGCGTGTTTAAATATTGCAAAGGTGTTAGAACACAATTTAACTTGTTAGCGGACAGGCATACAAGCAATCCTTTAAACCCAGAAACCACAGTAACATCATCAGGAGATTCGTATAAACTATACATTTCTATTTCATCTTGTAGAATATTACGGTTTTTGTTCATCGAAGGCCGGGGTCAGACGAGCGTTTTGCAGAGCGGAAGGAACGTCCGTCAGTGGACATTCCTACCATTCTGACGTAGCACGTCCGCTATTGCGCGTGCAGTTTGTGTGTGTGCTACAGCGTGTGGCCGGCCCCGGCAAAGCGTCACAACGCTGCAACAGACCCCGAGAGGCACATAGTGCGCTCATCTGACCCCGGCCTTAGTATTTATTTCCAGATAAATGTAATCCAATTATTGTATTGGCCTCTTCATGTGAAGATACACAATGTTCTGTTGGGCTTCCAGTATGTCACATTCCCAAGTAGAAATCAAACATGTTAAAATTCTTAATCTGGCGGGCCAAGGTTTCTGACCCCTTATGTCTTGAAACTACAATTCCCATAAGGCGCGACTGAACATCCAAAGAGATATAGTTCCAAAATATCTGGCGGGCCAACGTTGCAGACACCTGGTCTAAATGTAATAGCAGAATCTCACCCTATTGTGAAGGTTTTCCAAAATGAGTTCTAATTTGATCATCACCTTCTGACTCAAATGTATCCCTGATCCCAGGTACCGGCAGATGTTTAGCAAATACTTAACAATAAAATCACTTGTGAAGTTCAGCTGTGCACAAAGCAAAATTTAACAAAGGCAGGCGAAGTCAAACAGTTAACCAGTTTTGATCACTGTTATTCTTCATAGGAGCCACCTGCGGGTTCTTCTGGATTCAGTGTTTTTAGCATCTCGGCAAGAGCACCTTTCCAGCAAGTGTACTTGGGCAAGACACCCAACAGTACATACTCGCCACCCAGGACATACTTGAAAACGAGAGTTTTCTCCTTCCTGGTAAAATCCTTTATTAATAAAAAAAAAAAACGCCGTCACTGAACTCTGAAACTATAAAAACACCATTAGACAACTTCGACTGAAACAAATGTGAAATGTAATGCTAAACAACCTCAGCTGAAACTACAACAAAACGAACAGTGATAACTACTATAGACCTTCCCTGGATAGAGAATTCACCATAGGTGATCCACGGATTTAGGACTAAATCAGTGGTTCTGCTAGTGAATAACCCCTTTAGATTTTATGCCCAAGATAAGTGCATTTGGGCAAAACATGGTATTATAATACATTTACAAAGTCAACAAAAATGTTCTATAGATCATCGATTTATATGGTTTTAGATCCATCTTTACAACTAAGCCTTTTATTTGTTTTTTTTAACCAATTCTGACCTTGTACAACTAATTTGTTTTCACAAAATGTCAACGTGGAGGAGATATTTAGCTAAACTGAGGTAAGCATGGTGTTTGGTTCAGCAAAATTGCTACTGAGAGTTTTGACCATTCTTTCCCGTCAGGTTGTGATCCACGTACCTGCCAAAAACACAAAAATGCTTTAATGTGATCATGATCATCTCCTACATCATGCACATCTTTCTACTATGCCAGGAAATGAACAATGAGCACAGAAACACATAAGGGCTTATTCAGAGAGCACCGAAATGTCAGTGCCCTCTCGTTCGGCACACTTCAGCGAGTTTAATTCGCCGCCCTGCGGTGAACTCAGCACTCACCACAGGGTCCCTGAAGTGATCCGCCAAACACCAACCAGACTGCTGAATGCAGCCACAAACCTGTCGAAAGTAGCCAACCATCCGCTGAAAAAAAGCCAATCAGCCGCCAAACTGGGGGTAAAGAAAAGAAAAACACATACACCCACACACAATTTTTAAAAGGCGTTTAAAATAATAAAAACAACAAAGGTCCTATAAGAATAAAAAGGTATGTTTCAGAATAATAAAAAAGTACCATTTGAAAAAATGGGAATCAAATGTAGCCCAAAAAAATCCAGAAAAACACCTAACAAAAAATTATGTAAAAAAAAATCTTAATACTTTTTGCTGCAAATGAATATAAACTGCTGAATAAAATATTAACTGTATTTCTTTTTATATTGACCTCTATGGGAGTCCCGTTTCAACCTTTAGAACTAAAGCACCAAAAAACTGGGCATTTCAAAGTTTCTCTGCTGTTCAGTGTTCTCTGAATAGATTAACCATTACTTCTCTATGGGGAATTTCACTGTCACCGAAGGTCACTGAATTGCGGTGATCTGAGGTGAATTGCACTGTATTTTGCTGGCAATTCCAATATTTGGCAAACTGCCAGCTGTCTGAATAGCCGAATGGACACAAAACTGCACCGTACGGGGAAATTCACCATTTGGTGCAATTCGCCCTTTAGGAGAAACTCTTGGCAGGTTCAGGTAATGAGCCATCAGCTGCTGAAATTCTAACTGTGGCTCTAACTAGCCGGATTATTATGGAAAGCTATATAAACGTATACCTTAGGAATACTGTGGGGGTTTGGTTCCAGATCAACGCAACAGTGATCTAAGGCAGTGGTTCTCAACCTGTGGACCCTCAGGACCCACAATTGGCCTTGGTCATTAAGTCGCGTCCCAAAAATAATTGAATTTCTGAAACACAATTTATTCTACAAAACAACGTAATATTCTACAATGTATGCACTTTTTAAACAATTTTGTAAACAAACAGGGATTCTTTCCAAAATGGATAGTGCAGTAATCACAAAACTAGTGAAAATGAAAAGCGCTGATCAGACAAAAACCCAATAAAATAAACTGTAATTGAAACCTTTGAAATTAATTAGAACTTAAGGGAAAACTGGGGATGCTTCTTGCTCTTAATAAAGTGTCTCAAAGTGTGGGGTGATGGTAGACAAAGCAACTCTAATTTAAAATCACTACTGAATGAATGGTAAAACATTATAAAAAACTTGAACTCACCTGCTCCATCCTCCCCCTGCTCCATCCTCCCCCGCCGTCTGTCGCTGCCGCTGCGCAGTTTGCCCTCCCTGAGCCTATGCAATTTGTGCAGCTGAACGCTACGCTAATCGCATAAGCTAAAGCTGGCCAAGAGATTGAGAAGTCTGCATTGCGCGCCTGGCGCTGCCTACTTCCTGAACCTATGCTCTTCAGTGCCTCAGAGACACTGAAGAGCAATGGAATAGCTTGGACCAATGGGAAAGCACCATTGGTCCAAGCCTTTCAAAAAAACGCCTCCATGGGAGGCTGCCCTATATAAATATACTTTGCTTTACTGAGTATGCATTGTGCACAGTGGCTCCTGGTGTTGGGAGTAAAGAGCGTGTCACCAGTCACTGAGTCCCACCCCACACCTTCCCATTACAGATCACCCCCCCCCCACATTGCCATTACAGAGTATTTTACCTGATGCAGCGGGTCCCAGGTGGTGCCTGGGAACATTCAGAGCTAGCCGCACCGCCTGGGACGCCACAGGTAAGATGCATCAGCAGGTCCAAGGCATTAGAGAGGCCTGGGGGCACTTGCCCGTGACCCAATCCGTCCCTGGTTGCGACCCACTTTTGGGTCGCGACGCACCACTTGAGAAACACTGATCTAAGGCACACTCCTTTTTTGGTTTCACACGGTGTATAAAAGGTTAGGTTTACACTATACCATAATCTATTAGTGGGAAATTGTGGTATGTCAACAACAACAAAAAAAAACCGAACATCTTAATTATAAAACTATTGCAAAAAAAATTTAAAAAATGCTAAATATATGTTCTGAGCCGTCTGCCAGTCAATCATTTAGCTGAAACATTGCAAAACTTTTCAAACTGTGACACAGACACAAAGGGTCCATGGTGTTGGAAAAATGGTGCCAATTGACATGCTTCATGCTGGGTACCTACAAACCCTCAATATGTAAAAAAATTCTAAAACAAGTTATACCTGTAATAACATGTTCTGGCTCCCAAAAAAAAAAAAAAAGCTATTGTGGTTGAGGATTAATGGTAGGAAATTTGATATGTGCCTGGAACTGACACGAAAGGCAAACCTGTCAGTATAAGCGAGAGGGAGGAAAAGAGGGAGGGTAGGCAGGGGGCATTCACAGCTGCTGACGACACTGAGTCGTACAGGGATAGAAATAAATATTTAAGTGGGCAGCCAACACCTCCCACAACTCCAAGCCTACAGCATTTACATTTGTCTTCTTGGATTTCTAATCTCCTAGGTTTGATGTCCATTTTTGACACAGTGTTAACATCCCATAAATGCTATGTGCAAGAATACTCAATATGCTATAGATGTTCCCGGATATCCTCCAAGCCAGTATTCACCAACCATGATCCTCAGGTCCACTAAACCGGGCAGATTTTAACCCCCTCACTGCTGAGCCATTTCTCATCTTAAAAAACCCACATTTTTCTTTTTTTGTATTATTATTGTTATTATTTTTTTTCTTTACTTTAAACATGGTCATGTTTGGTATCATTGGAAATTCCAGGCTCTGGCCTTTCTAATGATACCAAACATGATCCTGCTAGCTGAAAACAATCGGGAGATATTGGGGTTCAAACAAACCCCTATCTCCACCCCTATCTTTCCTTAGGAGTCAATGAGGACGTTCCCCATATGTCCTCAGCAGTGAAAGGGTTAAGGATTATTTTGGGAAAATACAGACTGAATCGGCAATCACTGAGCAGCAAATCATACCACATGTATTGTGCTTCGGATATCTGCAGACCTGGCCTTTTAGGCCAGTGTCAGACGAGTGCACTATGTGTGCCCTTACGGACGTGCCTTCCAACGCAGCGTCGTGACGTTTCGTCGGGTCCCGGCGACACACTCTGTAGCGCACACATACGAACTGCGTGCGCTACAACGGACGTGTTGAAAGCCTCCCCGTCGAAACGCTAAGACGCGCGTTCGACGGGGTAACAAAAGTGCGATCCTCCAAAGGAGGATCGAGCCTTGCAGCGCTGAGTGCACTAACTGCGCTCAGCGAGGTGGCCAGACAGGCGTCAGAGTGGAAGAAACATCCACGCTCGCAGACGTTCCTTCCGCTCTGAAAAACGCTCGTGACACTGGCCTTAAAATAGGTTTGCGAAGCACTGTCCTAAATCAACAAAATGTAGATTTTGAAAGCTGATAAAGCCAAATTACTAAGCTAGTTTCTCTATTTCCTAAGGTTATAAACTTTAGATTTTTATCTGTGCTCTCTTGTACAGTACATTTAACCCTGTTTTTGTTCAAATAAGTTGATCCTGTTCTATATATCATCACTTCTCAGTTTCAGGCCATAATGATTAAGGACATTAGTGTCCCTTGATACAATCATCATTATTATTATATACATCTTAATATACATATATATCCTCACAAACCCCCCCCCCTTCTCTTAATATACATTTGTCCTAACGATGCAGCCCTTTTCTCATCAAGATCACAAGGAATTGACAGAATACTCTGGAGTTCTTAATAATAAGAGATTTTTACCCTTTACAACTAAATTAGCACACACGTGATTTTCAACAAGCCCCCATACCCCTAAATTACGTGTAAACATTTGGCACATTTCACAAACAATCAAGACATCGTAGCTGTAACAATGCGTCTGTCACACACATTTTGATTTTTTTAAGCATTACTTTAACAGAAATTTTATATCTAGATTTCTTTCCTTCTTGCTTTAAATGCCACCCTCCCCGGAGTGTTAGAAGGTATTTTTCTATATTTTTAAAGGAGAATTCATTGATTTGACAAAAAAGTTATACCTGACAAATGATTTCCTAAAGCTTTTAAAACAATTTACTTCATTGCTCATAGAAGTACCTTGTCACGTGGTTAAAATGAAAAAATACCATCAAGATGCTTGTCATATTTATTTGTACTCCAGCTTCATAAGAACTGGATGTAGAAGCATAAACATAGTACATTTCTAACATTTTCAACAAAAATATAACCAATATGTACAATTATTGTATTAAAAATACAAAAGGGATACAGACTCTACCAATGTCTTTCTAAAAGACATACAGGTATAAGTAGTATCAAAAGTATGAGAAAGTCACCAGTTAGTTGTACATTCTGCACTGGACATCACAGAGCGAACTGAGATTTAGCCGTCCTAGATCCTACGATTACATGATGCTTAGAACATTTGTGCAACGCATGTTTGTGTGTGTGTGTGTGGTTGAGCTGGGCTTCTGTCTGCCTATATGCATGAGGTCCATGGCCTACATAATAAAGCTGGCATATAATGCATATTACATGTAAAATTACATAGGCATAATTGACAATGTGATATAGATGCAAGGTAGACAAAAGCCATGATAACGGGATAGATAGAATTATTAAATAAAGCACTGACATTTTACACAGTGAAAAACCACTGCATTTTCTTTACTACTTTTTTTTTCTTTTTAAAGTTGTATATATATATATGTATATACACACACTATATATATATATATATGCTTACCGACTGATCAATATGATCAGCTGAACTTCAAAGGGAGAGAAGAAAAAAAAAAAAAAGAATAATTATAAACACAAAAAAAAAAAAAAAAGACAAAATGATCCAAGACCACAAATTCCTCACACAGGAGTATTACTCGGATTGGCAGCCTTCACTTATCCGGAGTCTGTGCAAAGGGTGAGGGAGAAGATGGCATTTTCAGTCCTGAAAAGTGTTACATAGCAGCTGTGAGCAGTGAATGCTACACAATGGCCTTCTCTACAAGTGCAGTGTCCATACAACGGCAATAAACAGAGTTTGTTTCCTATTCCCAGGAGTGCACTTCATCCGCAGGGATGGCCTACAGGATATCAATGGTGGCTGAAAAGTCGTGTTTATTGGTGGGAAACCAAAAGAAGTCCGCAATCCGGTCAGTATTAACAGCAAGTAGCATTAGATAAGGGTCCCAAGCTGCCATCACTTTGATATAATCCAGTTCATCACTCAATTAAAAATCTCTATAAACATTTAAAAAAAAAAAACCCATCATAACTTAGGTGTGAAATAACACTGTAATTATCCTGATGTAACAAATGGTCTTGATAAAACAAGAAAAAAAAATAGTGTCTCTTTTACTGCGGTAGGTTGCTGGACAAAACAGAGACCTGGCACAATAAAAGGGCAGAGTTGTAACAAATGGCATTGTAAACAGAGTCCAAATGGTATACGGAGATTATTTGAACGCAATCTCTGCTGTTAAAACAGATTAACGTAAGCACATGACCAGCTTGATCGACGTAATCAAGTGAAAGGCAATGCTAGGGATATGATTAAAATGTAAAAGGAAGATAAAAACACCCTTCCAGGCATTAAGAAGTGCAACCGAAGTTCATTATCATGGCTGATGTGATGGTCAAAAAGTCTGGAATGATCCTGTGCAAGAAGCCGGCCACCGTGAACGTGGGAGGTTGGTGCACGGTGTATTTCAAGCAACACAGTTTGAGGGAGTGGGGATAAAAAGTGCCAGGGTGATTTCTTCACAGTATTTCACATGCCAAGGATAGAGGCAAACGAGTAGAAGATGCCCGATGCTGCTTTAAGGCAGAGGAGGAAACGGGTCCAACACACTCCTGTTTCCGGGGACATCCTCTTGTGCTCTCCATTGAAGGTAGCTCAGCCAGGGACAGGAAAAGACTGCACGCTTACACTGCCGAAACTTGCTCATCGTCTGCTGAGGAAAGACAGAAGAATTAAGGTTTTAAAGGAAAACTGTACATGTTGCTGAATTATTTTTGTTTTATTCTGATCAGAAATCTCCAGAAATATTTAGAGACACAGAAAACTCAATCTCTAAAGAACAACAATCCTAATTATATAGAAAGATTTATTTACAATGAACAAAAAACCCAACATTTATAAACAATGGAACAGGAAGCCATGATAACCAACAGCAGTGTAGAGCAGATAAAAAGACAGGAGAGCAAGGGCCAATGAGTCAAAGGCGGTTTGGGCAACAACCACTCAGCAACAACCTTCACCTGAATAAATGCAGTGTTGGACTGTCTATTTGACCAGGTTGTAGGAGCGAGTTTTCCAGGGGTTCATTTACTCACTTGTAGGGTACTTATGACTTTATTAGTTTCAATTAAATCAGGGGTCAGCAACCTTGGGCCTCAAAATATTTTGGAGCTACATTTTCCCGTACGTCTCCGCTAACCTGAGGAGTGGTTCAAAAATATGAAGGGGTGGGGCTTAATGGCTGGCGTATATTCAGGAAATGATTATTTGTTGCTATTTGTTCCACATAGCCAAAATTTACTAACTCTGCTTTGCGCTGGAGCATAGGACGCAGGTTTTAGAATGGAAACACAAATAGGCATGTCCTCAATGAGGCCATTCATTACAATGGAATTTTTTTTTTTCCACCCATTGTGTGCTACAATTCAATCTACGGCAGCGTGAACCGAGGTTTAAAAAGCTTCACATTTTGACATGGACCAAAATCCTCAGGCTCTATTTGTCCTTAGCTGTAGTAGTTTTGTGTAATCGGAAAACAGGGTGTAGATTTGAATATAAACTGTAAATATACTCCTGTTTTTTAATTGTATTAGTGTTATAGGAAACAATTACCATCATCCTTTGCATGAACTCCTTGTGCCGGATAGCTAACTAGTCGTGGATCAGCCTCGGGTGGTTTATGCCACTGTGGTTTATTGACTGGCCTGGTAGAAAGTTGATTATGTGATGGTGGTGAAGTAGCTGCAGCTCCTTCGCTATCACTCCTTCTTGCCATCATCCTGGATCGCTGCAATGCCACGGTATAATCTGGTGGTTTTCTGGACAGTTGTGGGTGTCCTTCAGCAAAGTCTGCTATAGGTATTCCAACGTAGCCAGGTGGGGTAGGTGGCGGTTCTCGGTAACGGCCATCTTTTCTTGCTGTGGTAACACAATACACTACCATAAGAGACAATTATTGTCACAAAAGAAAAGTAACAGAACATGTTTTTGCAAGAAAGATTTAAAAAAAGCAAAAAAAAAAACCAAAACAATGCACTACATGGAAAGCAAGAATAGCAGAATTCTCTTCAACAGCAATTCTTTATCTTTACAATATAAATTTACTTTTCTTCCAGGTGAACATTTGCCAGGAACTGAGGCTTAAAAATTCGATAGAGCGTGTTTTAATTATTACAAAATCCACTATAAATACTTGGGCAGTTACACATTAACATTAAACACACAGGGTGTCTGGATGAAAAATAACTGCAACAAAAATTGTTCCTCTTGGAAAGCTTTTATTGTATCACACTTCTGGGTCATCGCAGAGGAAATCATTCATAGTTTGTTCCCATGTCCACTCAAACGCATGTGCCAGCATACCGACTGACCGCGGATGCCTCAAGTTTCCACTGATTGCTTAGGGATCACTAGGATAGCAAGATGCCTGGCAGATGGTTTGACAGAGGTGGATCAATTGCTTGGTCTACAAGGTTCCCAGATTAAATGTGCTGGATATTTTTCTGGTCAGGTTTCGTCAAAAACTTTGTCTACCAGATCAAGATCACTGATCTTTGGCCCCTGAAAACCCACATAATGAAGGCTGTGGCTACGTCCACACCGAACATGCTCCAAGCAATGTGGAATGAGGTCGAATATCCTAGTTACAAAGGCGGAAAAAAGGAAGTGCATCCATCGAGTTCAGCCTTTCACAAATCAGCTGCTGCTGTTGATCCAAAAGGCGGCAAAAAAAACGCTCGCCAAAATGCAACACTGAGAAAAGAATTCCTTTTTGACCCCAGAATGGCAGTCAGATTTCTCCTTGGGTCAAGCAGCTTTTACCCACATATTAAATATTAAAACCCCCAATATTATATTTTTGCAAGAAAACATCCAGTCGTTTTTTAAAAGTCTGTACAGTCTCTGACCCAACCACCTCAACAGGCAGAGAATTCCACAGCTTTATTGTTCTCACCATAAAATAACCCTTCTTATGCTTTAGGCTGAATTTCGTTTCATCCAGTCTAAATGGGTGACCTTGTGTCCTGTGTATAGTCCTATTAATGAATAGATTTCCAGACAGTGGTTTATAATGGCCCCGTATATATTTATATAAAGTTATCAGATCCCCTCTAAGGTGCCGTTTCTCTAAACTAAACCAGTTTAAACTTGTTAATTTAAATCTTCCATTCCCCTTCTTAATTTAGATGCCCCTCTCTGCACTTTTTCTAGCACGAAAGCTTTTTTTTTTTTATTATTATTATTTTTTTTTAAAAAAACCCTAACATGGTGCCCAAAATTGTACGGCACATTCAAGGTGTGGTCTTACCATTGATTTATAAAAGAGGCAAAAGATCACCTAGCCATTTGTCAGCCCAAATCGAGGATCGATGCGAAAAATAAAGTAAAAAAAGGTTTTCCTTTATAAATGGTGCAAATCTAGTATATGTCACTAGTGTATGAGACAGAAATACCAAACAGAGGTGTGTGAACACTAGTGATGGAGCTACCTTCATTTCTGTTTTTAGAAATCCTAACCTAAACAAACATTTTCAGCTTCACAATTTAATTTAATTATTAGAAGGCAAATCATTTCCTCTCATGTGGTATAGAGGCTCGGTCAAGAATTTCTCTTTTGTTTATCTACTTTTCTCATTGATAATGGAACATGATGGCACAGCATTCGCTATTCTTAAAGGAGACCTGGTGCAGAAAGACTCATTGAAGCATCATAAAAACCCTCAATAAGTGAATCAATTTGTCAAACCATAATTTGGGATATTTCCCCTTAGAGTTGTGAGTTTTACAGAATAGCCTGTGGATCTGGATAACTTAGTGGCTGGAACTACAAATTCTAACATATTCAAACTAGGGTTGCACCGATACCGATACTAGTATCGGTATCGGGGCCGATACTGGGTACTGCAGGAGTACTTGGTACTCGTGCAGTACCCCCGATATTTTTTCCGATACCGGAAGCCGGCATTGAGCCGGCTTCCGGCATCCGAGGGGCTGCGGCGGCTGTCCGAATGCTCTATCGGCATTCGGACAGCCGGCCCCGCACTCTCCGCAAGACATACCTTCCTGGGCGCGCCGGGGAATGTCTCCACGCGCGCGCTCGTTGGAAGGACCCCAGCCGCGACCACGTGATCCCGGCTGGGGTCCTTCCAACGAGCGCGCGCGCGGAGACATTCCCCGGCGGCGCCCAGGAAGGTAAGTATTAAACACACTGAGCAGCTGCAGGGCCTGTCTGAATGCTGATAGGCCCTGCAGCTGCTCTCCGCGACGATACTTACCTTCCTGGGCGCCGCCGGGAAAGTTTCCCCGCGCGCGCTCGTTGGAAGGCCCCCAGCCGGGATCACGTGGTCGCGGCTGGGGTCCTTCCAACGAGCGCGCGCGCGGAGACATTCTCGGCGGCGCCCAGGAAGGTAAGTATCGTCGGGGGGGGCGGTCCATGAGCTGGGGGGCATATCCATGAGCTGGAGGCAATATCCATGATGGGGCATATCCATGAGCTGGAGGCAATATCCATGAGCTGGAGGCAATATCCATGATGGGGCATATCCATGAGGGGGCATATCCATGAGGGGGAAAAATCCATGAGGGGGCATATCCATGAGGGGGCATATCCATGAGCTGGAGGCAATATCCATGAGGGGGCATATCCATGACCTGGAGGCAATATCCATGAGGGGGCATATCCATGACCTGGAGGCAATATCCATGAGGGGGCATATCCATGACCTGGAGGCAATATCCATGATGGGGCATATCCATGACCTGGAGGCAATATCCATGAGGGGGCATATCCATGAGCTGGAGGCAATATCCATGAGGGGGCATATCCATGAGGGGGCATATCCATGAGGGGGCATATCCATGAGGGGGCATATCCATGAGCTGGAGGCAATATCCATGAGGGGGCATATCCATGAGGGGGCATATCCATGAGCTGGAGGCAATATCCATGAGGGGGCATATCCATGAGGGGGCATATCCATGAGGGGGCATATCCATGAGGGGGCATATCCATGAGCTGGAGGCAATATCCATGAGGGGGCATATCCATGAGCTGGAGGCAATATCCATGAGGGGGCATATCCATGAGCTGGAGGCAATATCCATGAGGGGGCATATCCATGACCTGGAGGCAATATCCATGAGCTGGAGGCAATATCCATGAGGGGGCATATCCATGACCTGGAGGCAATATCCATGATGGGGCATATCCATGAGCTGGATGCAATATCCATGAGGGGGCATATCCATGAGGGGGCATATCCATGTGGGGGCATATCCATGTCGGGGCATATCCATGTCGGGGCATATCCATGTCGGGGCATATCCATGTGGGGGCATCTCCATGAGCTGGAGGCAATATCCATGTGGGGGCATATCCATGAGCTGGGGGGCATACTCATGTGTGAGCTGTGGGGGCATAATAACCCATGTGTGTGCTGGGGCATTATCTATGTGCTGGGGCAAATCCATGAGTGAGCTGGGGCAAATCCATGAGTGAGCTGGGGCAAATCCATGAGCTGGGGCAGTATGAATATATATATATATATATCGGGGGGCTATACATGTGAGCGGGGGGCATTTTTATATGGTCTGTTCTTATTGGAAAGCGGTCACATGACATTAAATAAAAGTATCGGTACTTGGTATCGGTGAGTACTTTTAAAAAGTATCGGTACTCGTACTCGGTCTTAAAAAAGTGGTATCGGTGCATCCCTAATTCAAACACCCTAAACTAAATGACTGGATCCTAAAAGAAATGACTGGATGGCCATAATAAGAATTGTAGTTGCACAGCAGATAAAACCATACCTATGATCTACCAATGATCTGAAGAATATTCATAAAGTTTTAGCAACCTCAATTAAAATATGACTAAGTACATGACATCCAGTGATACTACAGCCACAGGCATTTACGATTTAAAATTATGTATACATGTATGCCATATCTCTTACCAATAAGACCTTTTGAGGAGCTGGTCGTCACAGCAATATGTGTGGGTATGGGAAGTCCCTTTGGCTCATCTGAAGCCAAACTGCCGGTTTCAGCTTCAAGTGTAACATCCTTTCCGCCTCTTCTCTTGATGGTGCCAGTGTCCCCTTCAGAGTCTTCCCCCCAGTAACCTGTTGATGATGCCCAGCTTGCTCTGGATTGTGCTTGCTCTAATGCTTCTCTTCCTTGGCTGTGTCTGCCATACTTTGTGCTATGATCAGAAAAAATAGAAGGGTCCACATGGCCGGAGGCCCAATATCCTGGCCCATCTGCTGTATGGTCAAAGTGGACATGGCCAAAGGGAAGCGTCTCCCAGCTTCTCTGATGTGGTATAGTTTGTATATTATCATGGGATCCACTTGAGCAGGACGTCCAGCTGCCACGGCCACTGTCAGCAGCATCAAGTGATGCTCTATCACCCTGGTCCTGGGACAGCTCCTCCATGCTTGGGGACGAGAGAACGGATGCACCAGCATACAAGCCTCTGCCATCTGTCATTGGACCATAGGACCTGAAAAAATGATGGGGAGGAACGTTAAACTCTAGAACAAAACCAGTGATGATACAAACAACTAGCATACGATGAGACACATATGTAATGCAGCTAATCAAACAGTTTTACACTGTTACTGCCCAACAAGGAAACTTTACGTGTCAAATTAAAGCATCATAGCCATTAAAGTCTTCTGTATGGAAGGTTACACACCCGAATCTCCTTATCGGCGTCAAAAGAACACTTGAACAGTAACTATAGTTTTATAAAATAAAATTAAAAAATTCAAATATAAACATGACAAACTTATCCATTTGCACAGACGTTGGATTGCCTACCCTAAGGAGCTCTGGTCGTGATCCATGAGAGTTCTGCGATCAGACCTCCCAATACCAAGATTCGCTTCTACGATACTAACAGAGTGCCTTTGTCGTCGATCGTCGTGCAGGTGTACTCCATCAAAGGAAGAATTGCTGACTATGCTAGAACGGGAGGAGATCTCACTATGCCCAGAGTCTGAGAAGTTATCTATGGTGCCACTAGCTGCCAGCGTATAACCTAAAGAAAGAAAAATGCAAAATTAAATTAGCTTGAGATTTATATTATTTGTTTCAGAATGTCTGATTTTATTTACTCTCAAAATTAAGCATACGGTCCCATAAATTAAGTGTCCTAAAACAGTTCATTGATTGCAAGTATAACCTTTAGAGCTAGATCTCTACATAAAAGATAATACTGTGTGCAACGCTGTCAACTGCATTTAAAAATTTGCTCCTGGCAGTTCAAGGACCAATTTACTAAAAGTTATTTATGTGTCGTGCACTCACTGAGGTATTGAACACACAAAGAGGAGAGAGTACACAGGGATATCGCATCATTTCAGGCGGTCACAGAAAAAATGTTCAAGAAATGATTGCTGTTTGAGGCAGCTGTTTCTATCCAGGATTTTCCCAAATACCTTTTCTTGGAGAACACTGTGGTGAGGTTGGAGGGGAGGAAAGTTGTGATGATGCATTTGAAATGGTGTCTTCTGCTGGTTTGCGGTGTTTTTCCAAACTTCCTTCTTCAGATAGGGAAAGGATTTTCTTTAAAGCTTGAGGTGAGTTGATTCCTGGAAGCGTAGGCAAACAAAATATACCAAGTCAAATGATTCATTTGTTATGTAAGATAATAGAGAACAAGAAATCCAAGCACATAGGGTGCAAATTGGCATCTGTAGCTTTTGGATTGTGTCCTTGAGTAGCACATTTATGTGATCATTTTCTCATATTGCACCTAGCACAGTTTCCAAAAATTATTGCAATGCGAAAGCAATATGTCCGCATATTCTTAAAAAAGCCCAATATATCACAGTGCCCGCAAGCATTAAAAGGGATGCTCTACTCATCCTGACCACTTTACATTTATAAAGTGGTCAGGAGGCGAGTGCCCCCCCTCCCCCATTTTTGTTAAAACACATGGTGAATTTGATGAGTAACCTCCACCCCATCCAGCGTCACCGGCAGCCAAGGGAATTGAATTTCCTGGCTGCCATTACTAGTGATGCCGGCACATAGGGAGATTGCTAAGGTTGCAATTGGTCTCAGAGAGGCAGTGATGGATCGGAGGTGCGCATGCATGCAGCTCAGATCCATCGTTCTGCACAGTTGCTAAAGGACTTGCGTAGGTATAGTTCGCAAGTCCTGTTGCATTGAGCAATTTGCGTTAACTACGTTATGCAAGTAGTGCAGGAATGCGTAAATTGCACAGAAAAGCCTCAGGGACATCTGGGTTCAGGAGTCCCTGAGCTGAAGAGGGGGAACTGCACCTGGCAAGGGAGAAAAGGTAAGTAAATGGGGGGGATAATAATTGGGAAGAGGCTGTCAGCAGCCTCTGCCCAATTACGTAAGGGGGAAAAAAAATGGACCTTAAATTTTCTGTGAAGTTTAGCCATTTGCAGCTGGAAAAGAAAGATGTTAAATACAGTCAGAAAATGTGTTTCATCAAGAGCTGTTGGAACTTACCAAATGGTGGTAGATCCTTTACTGGCACTTTCTTTCTTGAAGGGTACAGAGATACAGCAGGGACTTGCAAAGCCTGATTCACCTTGAATGGAGGCTGCTGCTGTTTCTGTTGTGTTGCTGCCCTAGGTGCTACGGGTGATGTGTCCGGCTTCCCGGATCGCTTATCACAGGGTGTTTTTGGCACTGTGAAAATAAAGGCAAAGGATTTGAATCAACAAATGTCACTTACCGAAAAATTATAATTAGAACAGAATACATGTATTTAATTTATGGGTAAATAAGATAAGCCTAGATAAATGGTCCACAGGGAAGCCTTGATGGGTAGTGATGAGCCATGAGAACAGGTGATGGGGGTGACCTGTCCCCCATATACTCTGTGAGTGAACCCTGCTTCTGGAGCTCACAACGTGCTGTAAAAAGTGACATCTAGCAAATCAGCACTGTGTGAAGGAGCAGAGGTGGATTTTAGCTAGGAGTACCAATGTTTTGCTCTCACCACTTGTTAAAACATTGTGGTTGTGGAGCGGTGTGTAATTTTGTGCTTCCAAACTAGAAATTGATAACAATGTAATGATAAACTTGTCTAAAACCAATTAAAATTTACATTCATCTTGCTCTTTAGACACTGAAAAACATTGGATTTCAAGACGCACCAAGGCAACATTACTTGCCGAATGTTGCCGTTTTATGTTCAGACACAAAGTGACCTTGGTCAGTACAGAATGGACTTACATGTATTTGTTGCTGGCTCACATTGAAATGATAGTGTTTGTAGATTCTCTTCATCCATTTCAAGATCCAGGTCAGCCAAATACTGCTTAACTTTGCGAGCCATTTGAGCATCTTCATACAGCTTCTTAGCGTTGAGGAAAGAGCTGCGACGGACTCTCTTTTTGTGTCCACCAGTCTGTGCCACATCAAGAACTGCTGAGTTGGTGCTACCCTGACTTAGTGATCTGGAAATAAGGAGATAAAATAATAGAAAGTAGAACATCGACAGGTTGTCCGGTGATTGAGCACTGAAAAAAACTGTAGAAATAAAAATGGCTTCATGCATGGGTCACATTAAAGACAGTTTATGCCCCTCATGCCTTGGATATGCTCCAACAATAAAACCAAAGAACAAAAATAAGAATGAAATTCCCCCCATTTCAGCATTTCACAAAACAGCCTAACCCAGCATGGCCTCACTGAGGGTAGAAAAGTAATCCCACACCAACAAAAAGGCCCTGTGAATACTCAAAGTAATGACCCACTATTCCTGGTTATGAGAAACACAAGCCTTCCAGACACAGTAACAAAAATAAAACAGCAAAAAGCCCATGCAACAAAACCTAATTTTACTGCAAATACCAAAAAAATGAAGCCAACCAAACTGTTCTTTGTTAAGTAAGGTAGCCAGTTAGTACATGGAAGGATCTGTGCAGATCATCATGCAAAATGTATATTTAAGGAACAAGAACAATGAATGGATCCGTTATAAGTTACGAATGAGGATGAGGAGACGCTCTGGCCATTAGCGGAAGGTATAGTCTTCACGATATCGCACACTATAGTACAGGTTTGGCACTAGTTGTTTGTAGGTTTTTGTACTGCGTCAATATGAATCATTTGTCTTCCCAATTTAGTAATTTATCCAAATATTGTTTAATGTTTGAATGCTAAAAACTTATTGGAGTTCAATATAGATTATTTTGTTTCAGCAAATATAAATCGATAAAATTGGAACAAACTGGGTTCATTAACAGTCTGCCGGCAGGAGGGTTATGTTCAGAGTACAAAACAAAAAGCCAAAAGCAATAGAAAGGAAAACAATGCGAATGGATGAGAATGAATGAATGTGGCAGTGGGTAACTAGGGTCACCAGCCAACTTACCCCAAACTTCTCCATTTCTTCTTCCTATAAGTGAGAGCCATGGAGACAGAAGCATGGGTATAGAGAGACAGAAAGAAAGGGAGAGAGAAAGATCACAAGCTCAGAAAGAAAGGACCAGGTCTCAAGACAAGCAATACTGGAAGCCCACAGACATATCTATGCGGCACACGGTGGGTGTGAGGCAATGCCACTCTCTAGCATTTCAAGGGTTTCAAAACACCGTAAAGTACAACATTCCCTTCTAGCATATTCCAATGTTTTGCTCAGGTTGGAATGGCCAGACGGTTTCGGGATGTTAAATCAAACACAGCCTTATGGAATGTCATTCATTATGTGTCTTGACAAGGCATTTCCCAGCATAAGCTACGTACTAACAGGACACAGACAAAGCACACAGCAGATTAAGGGGGGAGACAACTGCATATCAGTATTTATTTCTGTGTTTTAATGCGTATTCTAGCAGTTCTACTTCAGTACGGTGTATTGATGAATTCTTTATGATACAATACCTAGATGGCTTATAAAATTATCAAATGGCCAGCAGGGTTGTAACTAATAAACGCTAATGGATGAGAATTACATCTACTCATTGAGCATCCTCAACCAGAATTTATTCTCTCCACTCACTGGCCAACCCTACCACGCTGCCCTCCTGGCACGCCAGAGTGTTTTTTGAGGAAAGAGAACCTGCACGGCGCCGGCGAGAAACAAACAGGCGGTGCTCCCTAGCATGTCCCTCACGGACCTCCCTTCCTCATGTTTGGAATCCTTGCAGAATTCAAAAAACAAGATGATCCAAAATCTGTGTGGTCCTGAGGATTTTGGATAAGGGGTTATACAGGTTGAGAATCCCTAATCATATGCAATTTTGTATTCTTCTGGGTTTCAGAATTGGGGAGAAACTGATGCTTTAGAGCAGTGGTTTCCAACCCTGGACTTCAAGTACCCCCAACAGGTCAGGTTTTCCAGATATCTGAAGCACAGGTGATATGATTTGCTGCTCAGTGATTGCAGGATTCAGTCTGCATTTCCCCAAGGGAATCCTTTAAAATCTGGCCTGTTGAGGACCAGGGTTGGGAACCAATGCTTTAGAGGAAGAAAATTGCAGAAGGAGATCTGCAATCTCCTCCATGCTGCAGCGTTTCTTCCTGAATATGCTGCCCGGAGTCAGTGAGACTCTGGGCAGCATGTCACAAGCTGGGTCTGTTCAGAAACTCCTAGTGTGTGCCATGTTCTGCTGCAGCGCTCGGGAATCAAGTTTCTGAGCGGCAGTGACTATATAGTGTGTCCTTGGTCCAGAATCCCTAAAATCTGGACGGCTCCGAAAACTTCTGAGTCTTCCAGATTTTAGAATTCCAGATCAAGGGTGCCTGACCTGTATATAATCAGGACGTAATAAGAAGTGTGACCTTTTTCAATACAAAAATATTCACAGGTGGAAAGCGAATCACATATTGAGTGCGCTTCACTCCACTCCATCCTCTAGGCCACAAACTTACATTTATCCAACACATCTTTAGACACAGTACCCCCCCCCCCAACCAATTTTAAATATTAGTCTGATCTACGATCACAAATTGTGCAGTCGTGCAGTGCTGATGAGCTCATGCAGTAATTAAAACAGTTCAAACCCAAATGCTTTTAGAAGACTAAGAACAAAAAAAATTACACAATTTGAACGTACCTTGTCCTGAACATCAGAGCGGGGTCCATGTTTACGGAAGCCATTCGACCAACGTGGCGAATTTCTTTAGCAATCATCCTAAGCTTTTCAAAGTTTACTAAACCTTCTACCTTGGAGTCATTGCCTGTTTAAAGAAGACATGGCTGTAAGTTATGTTGTCCTTGAAACAAACAAAAAAAAGAAACCTGTGATCCATGGTTGTGCACTTGCCTTCATGTAGGAAGGTAAGGTCTTTCTTTATAACAGGAAACAACGGTATGATGGGTGGCTGGAGATTCTGGCTGTTCAACACATTGCGATACTTGGCCATGTTCCTCGAAGGGTCAAACAGATCTTGGAGATCTTGGAAAAGTTTTTCATATTTGCTAGGCAGTTTATCCCAGGTAGTTCGAAGCCTTGACACAGGGGCCAAATTCAAGCCGCTGAAATTACACAATTTATCACCATGTTATTCACGCAAAATGGTAAAAACTATTTACCGGTATACCAGAATATATACCGGTACATATACTGCAAGTTTTAAGCAAGTAATCCTATAATGTATGCTGCCAGAGATATTCATTGTAAAGAAAAGCTTCAATGGCTTATTGTTACTGTACAGACTTCATGCATTGAAGGACTTGAAAAAAAATCTTATCCCAGGCAAATATAGATACAAGATTTATTTCTTCCACATAATTTTTTTATTGATGGACTCAATTTTACCTTCAGTGAGAGAACTCTTCCACTTTTGTATAAAGATTTGGGTATAGATGAAAGGCCAATTCTGAAGCATAGTTTTAAAAGGACTAGCAATCACTGTATAAACAGATAAAGAATATTCTACATAAACCACAGGAATGTTCCTGTTTCCCCGTCCCATCGGAAGAACGTGCATCAACTGCTATAATTAGTAACGCCTGTGTTTTATTTTACCCGTGAATTTCTTCTATACATATATATTGTTTTTTTTTTTACATTTTTGTAAGGAACCAAGTTTAATGGGAACTAAACAAAAAAATTCGATATGTGTACACACACACATACACAAACTAGAAAAGCTTGTGCAAAACCTGTAAGAAAATCGTACAAAAACACCAATTTACAATCTAGGAGTAGCGGATTTAAGTGAACAAGATCAGGAAAAATAATATTTCGTATAAGATATTATTAAGGTGTAACTATAGCATTGGTCATAAAGATCAGTGACACTTGTCATTTTTTTATGTCATTTTAGATTTGTACTTTGTATAATCTCTGTGCTGTTCTGTCCCTACACTTTTCTGTCCCCCCTTGTAACTGCCATCCGCTCCCAAACCTGGCCATGCTCGGCGTCCACGTCTCCAGGGATTGGCACACACAGCCCTAATTGCTGGTACATCTGCAAGGTCTAACGTGCCAGCAGAGGGCGCAGTCAAACCATGTAGAGAAAGCTTCTGTCCGTTTCTGCATTTGCTCTAGCTTCAGTACAACGGCACTATCACAAAAAAAAGCATTTACAGGATGGAAGATGTCATTTCCCCTATTTGTCCCCATGATCAGATTAAGGTTGCTACCCAGTTGGCCAGGACGTTGTATGGATAGTTGTGTGATCTAAAATGGGAGGTACAAGTTTATACAAAATTTAGGAGTCAGTTTTCATGCAATCTAAGGACAGAAAGTTGGTCAGAATTTATTTTAAACAAGTATAGAATGCACTCTACCTAATGATGGCAAACATGGAGTTGAAGTTTTTGCACTCCCGACAATGAAGCGCTATCTTGATGAAATGCTTGATTATCTTCATCCGCTTTAGTTGATTGGTCTCTCTCAGGATTTCAGAGGCCACCCAGAATGTCTCCTGGTTAATGACGTCTTCGAAGTTCTTTAGGTTGATGCAGCCAGTTTTTGATTTCAGTTTAAAGAGATCGTCAATGTACTCTGTTGGCTCGATGTTGCGAAAAAGCTCAAAATTCCTCATGGAGAGCTGTGTGGCCACTTCAATAGTGCTCAGCTGCAGCAGAGAAATCTGGCTTTCTCTCAGGAGATCCTGAGCATCTTCATCCGAGCACAGGGTTTCTGTCTCCATGTTATTTTTAAGGTAATACCTAAAAACATTGAAATATATGACTAAAGAAACACGATTCAAATACAGCATTTTAACCATTTGGGACCTGTATACGGAGATCCTTTTACCAGAAGTTAAAAAACGAGTGTGTGAGTTGGTGCGCACAAAAGAAAACCCACACTTTTTTTATTCAAAGGACCAGTTGATAGCCATATACAGTCTGTGTATTAGGGCAGGGATCTCACCCCCCCACCCCATGCGTTTGTGAACTACAACTCCCATGATCCTCTAGCCATCTATTGAATTCAAAGAAGTAGAGAACTGTTGGCAATCAATATTGAGGGGGGGGGGGGAGTTTGAGATCCCTGTATTGGGCAATGCAATAAGGAACATTAATTACAAATTGAATAGTCAATTTTCATGCTCTTTATTGAGAACCAAATATTTATGAGCCGAAAATACATTAATATATTTCCTCCTTGCCCACTTTTTACCAACTGAACACTCCTCTGTAAGTGCATATGAATCAGATAAATATTACATTATTAAAGTCTAATAAAAGGAGAGACAGTACCTGCCACTGAGCTGTATTCGGTCTGCTAGCTTAGACAGCTGATCAGGAAGTCGTCGCTGCTTGATGACGCCTTCAGGAGTGACTGATACTTCACACAACGAGTAGGCATCAGGAACAGCAGTCACTGCAAACTCTCTGATGGACTGAACGACCACTTCCTTAGCAGTTGTATCTTTGCTTATCATGATATAACGGCTTTGCTGGTCTGCCTTGAAAACTCTTAGCACCTGGTCAGGAAGATCTGAAGAGGAAAAAAAATAAAAAATACACGGGTGAGAAAATCTATCCATCCAGATCGCGCTGCTCATATGAAGCAGCATTCTGTCACAACTAAGCCTGTCAAAATCAGACTGGCCTCAAGCCGCAGATAACATTTTCTATATTAAAGGGGATGATGCACTCCAGGTGCCAATTCGTCTAGTTAGGCCGGGTGCACACGGGACGTTTTCTTAAACACACATTACGTGCGTTAAAGAAAACCGGCGTCGCACTCGACGCCCGCCCAACCCCCTCACGCGGTCCTCCATAGGAGGATCGAGCAGCCCCGTCGACGCCCATCCTAGCGCATTGACAGTGATGATGCGCTAGGATTCGCGTCAACGAGGATCGCGCAAGGGGGGTTGGGCGGGTGTCGAGTGCGACGTCGGTTTTCTTTAACGCACGTAATGTGCGTTAAAGAAAATGTCCCGTGTGCACCCGGGCTTATGCGTCTGAGGTGACGTATTCTGACATTCAATGTGTCAGAAAGTAGAGAGACAAAAAGACCCAACTACTAAGCGTAAGAAGAAGAATTCTGGTCATTAATGTTGCAATTAAAGTATTACATTCAAGAAACGGTTTACTTTTTTCCTGTGGGTTGGATCCACTTTGAATGTCATCAATGCTTATAGTGAAGGATGCTGGAACGGACCATTTTCCAAAAAAGTAGCAAACATTATAAAAGACAGCTAAAATATAAACAATGACCAGCAACATATGGAATAAAAATGCAACATATAAAAGGAAAACCGAAATGAGCTCTTCATGATTTAATGATACGTAATTGTAAACAGCAAATAGCCACAAAGAGTTCCTTAAAAATCCACTATGTGGTGCTGTTGAGCTACTGCACACATAATGCTACTTTTTTTAAAATTTATTTAAAAAATCTTATAGAAAACGTACAAAAATTAAAAAAAAGCACAGCAAAACACTCGCTTTGCAGTCGTTACAGTATAATAGGTTTGTGTGTATTCATTTCATGGGACTAAATATTTTTTCCAAAATTTCCTTATGTTCTTCAGGTACCATATAATTAAATTGAAATTAGATGTCCTGTTTTAATAGACTATTTACCCTCACATGCTCCCTTGGGTTTACCCAAGTGGCAAAACCCACAAAAAAAAAAATACCTCACAACTTTAGTCTCTCATAAATACACAGAGCTTATGGTGCTGGTATTGGTGTACAACAGACATGTGCATAGGTAAGCTGCGTGCCGGTACAAACACAACTTTGAAGGGTCTATTCAAAAGCACCAAAATTGCACGCGAATAAAGGAATGGCCCCAAAATTCCACCGAATTGTGAAATTCACTGTTCGGTGCAATTCAAGGAGATTAACCCCTTTAATGTTTTTGTGGGATATTCAGTTTAAACGTTCATGCCCTATTAAGACACAGCAAGTGATTTAATTACCAGATTATCCTTGCTAAATAGCCATATATTTGTGCCTTCTGCAGCACATGCCTTTATAATGTTAGAGTGGACATATGTGAAATACCAGTTGAAAAATGGTAAAGCTGCAATGCTGACACCATCATAAGCGACAATGCAACGGTTGCACTTACAAAGTTGCTGACCGGTAACTTTAAATGCTGGGTGGGGGCTGGACCAGTGACAGTCATCCCCTGAGCCATGACCCGCTAATGTGCCACGGGTGTTTGCTGTGCATGGCCACAATAAGCGGTGTGAAAAATACAGCAACGGCAAATTGGATAATGAAGGGGCTGCACAACACAGAGTATTATTGCAATAGCGTGAAGCTTAATCCTTATATTTTAATTGATGAATAAAACTTCTAAAAATAAATTGTGTCCAGCAACTATTTTAGCTACCAGTCAGTGTCCCGGGAAGGAAGCAAGCTTGAAAAATGCTGTGTTAGGAGCAGATATGTGGCATATTAAAGGGGGGGGGGGACACAAATCCTATGGGGAATTTCAAACAATGGCTTATAAAAGGTTTATGTATTACCGAGTTTGTTTGTTTGGCTGGTTGTTTGGTTAGATTTGGATAACGGAGTGGTAATTACAAGCCTGACATAAATAATTACTGGGCAAAGGTTTACAGGACGTGTGCAGTCTCACTTGAAGAGACTATGGCTGAGCAACCTCCTGGTATAGGACAGCTCCAGAAGCCACAGAATCTGGAGAGAAATCTTACATTTTCACATGTTTATGCATTTTTAATACCTTGTAATAACTTATTCAAACACTGCTCGGATGTACACAACTAATAGTTTCTAAATGGAGAGACTAATCTATTTTGGGGAAAAAAATATATATACAGTATTTTAATAGAATATATTAGGCGTTTGAGAACAGTATAGATGTAATAAAATATATTTAAATATTTATTACACACACACACAGTGTTCTCAACTGAACACAATACCATGGTTTAAATAATTATTTATTATAAGTAATGCAAACTGCTACATTAAAAGTGTTTCCCATTACCATAAACGACTGTATAGATGATCAACTGCTTATCATTAGCCCTTCTAAATATAGCATGAATCGTGGAAAAATAAATACAGGCTTAACTTAGCAGCTGGTTGAAAGACAACGCGTGCAATCAACATAGTTAATGAAAACAGATCTGCAGCAACAACTCCGGGAGAATGTCACTGCTAAGTGATAACGCGGGCTACATAAACCAGGCAGAAAGTGCCAGAAAGACAAGGCAGAAATCAGTTTGTCACCTGGGGTGGCTGTGAAGTCCAGGATGCGATGATGAGACTGCAGTAAATCCGGATTACTGGAGGACAGTGTCCCGCTGACAGGCAGCGTGGCGGGCATGTGCTTTGTCTGCCTGAGTCCCACAATGCTGTCATCTTGAGACTGACCGATTCCAATGTCACTGCAACAAAAACAAGAAGCTATCAGTATGCACAGCAGCATCTCACAAGACATTACCTGTCATAGGAATGCACCGCTGTATCCTTTACCCACATACCAGATTATTAATATCATAATGTATATAGAGAAAACAGCTTACACAGCATTTCAGAACAATGGGAACAACGCAAAACTAAGACACATAGGAACAGAAACAAGAGGTGTAGAGGGTCCTCCCTGCTCATGAGCGTTTACAATCTAGAGGTGAAAACAAAAACACAAAGTTGCCCATGTATCTGTTTAAGAATACAAAATTAATAGGTCTCAGAAGCATTAACAATGCATTTATACATCTCCGACAGTGCCTAATGGTAGGAGAAGGTGATGCAATCTCATGTACATGAATACTGCATATCTAGTTTTCCCTTTAAACCTATGGTAAATAAAGAGTGCAAGGAGGAGAATGGGGTTACATCATCATATGGTTATGGACCTTAACTGAAAAAGAAAAAAAACTAAAAAGGAGTCCAAATACACACAAGTATAAAAATGCAGTTTCAATTTAAAACACTATCATTATAAAAAAAAGGAGAGTTGGTAAATGCCTGCCGAAAGACAGGAAAATATTTGTTTTAAGCCCTTTACTCCAACTAGAGTTAAAGAAAAAAAAAAAAACAATTCAGATCCCCTACTACGTTAGACCAATTCTAGGTGAAAAAAGATGACAGATGCTCCACATTACCCTCTGAGAAGCAGAAAGATATGTTATAAACAGAAGGAGATCTGCAGAGCTCTGACAATACACTCTGCACAGTCCATGGCAGCTGCCAGAGCAGGCCAGGCCAGCACTCGCTGCAGTCTATCCCCATGATGCTTTACTAGACATACAGCAAAACATCATGAAGGTGAGTGGGGAACAAGCTGCTAATATAAAAAGAAACTACCAAACTGCTATTCTTGTGCAAGAAAATTAAGGAGTCTTGACAAGGTTTCTGTACCCACCTGCCGGACAGTGAATCTTATCTGGTAAGGGTTAAAGCTGCTGAGGGACAGCAGAGGACATGCCGGCGAGATACTTGAGCTGTTGCGAATTAAGGTAGAGTTTGTTAGCTGACACAGGGTGGCTGGCGAGTGGAACTACACCATGCCAGCTGTGCGTGGGAGAATTAACACCTACTTGCTATGCTGAGAGATCGAGTGAAATGTCAATGAACTTCACTAGGTAAAATGTGGCTTCACCAGACACTTGGGGGAATTGCTACGAAGAACCTAGAATTTCATGTCAAGCGTAAACTACCTCTTTGGCGGTTTCCAGCAACCCACGTTCTAATGCCTGTGAAAAGCACAGAGGAATGAAAACTGCATGCATGTTAAGAGTATTATGTAAGAGCCTTTCATCAGACCTCAAGGTGCCAAAGGGTACAGCATAAAAACGTGTCGGCTTAGCATGTTATTATATATCCTTCGTCCGTGATAAACTGTTTCCACTCTGCCGCAAGAGACACACCACCAGCTGTCACTGGACAAACGCATGTGTAGTCTGTGAACATGTAGTCCATGAACAGAGCACGACACAAAGCACAGTCTAGATCCAGACTGTTGTTTCTGTGTATTTTGTAGGTAACAAATCATGCCAAAAAGTACATGTTGGCAGGCCTTACAGATCCTAGATTGAAAGCTTTTTTTTGTCTGGGAATAGGAATGCATATAGGAGTGGTTCTATTCCGCTCACAGGAAACACAATCCCAAAGCTCTTTGAACCTTGTGCGAGAGACATGATGCTTAATAGGCTCCCGGAGCACAATGGCCCATTTTATTGCTTTTGGGACAAGAATTAGCAGGCAACAATAAAGGGTGTGTTCTCATAAGCAATTAAAGATGTCTTAACCACGTGTGAAAGAAAGTTACAGTGCATGGGTTTTAGAGAGGAACCCCACCCCCCAAAAAGATATCACTAGATCACCGACACATTTCTAACAGTTAAAGATGGCAGCTTGTTGTATTGTTTTAGGCCCGCACAAAAGGATGAATGAAATTTCACTAAACGGCCTAAAACAGCATTCTGTTGCAAAATATAAATACCTGAGAAAATATTAAACGAAAGGAATGTCTGAAATATTTATTTCTGATCCTTGTTTACCCCTGGTTGAACCAGATACAGTTTCCAACAAACACAATAATAGCTGGCCTGTTAAAAGATATCACAAACCACAAGATGCTTCCTTTTCCTTTGAAAGCCACTTACTGTACTCGCTGATCAATATCCATTTTTGCTGTGACATTAGATTTCGGAATTGGTGTCAAACAGGGATAGACCACAGAGCATCTATGTGCTTTGACTGGCAAAAGTCAATTCCGCTTGCAAGGTCGGTGGAGGCTGCCAGGATATTTCACAATATAGGCAACATCCACTTTTAGCCAAATAAAAATAAAACCTGGCTTTTGATAAAAACATTACAACATCACAAAACACACACACACGATCGGGAGCATATTCAGCAAATAAAAGGAGCAAAATAGCTTAATCCGAAGAAAAGGCGAATCTAATGTCGAAAAAAAGAATTTGAAGAGTGAAAACAAAGTAATCTGAAGACCACAGAAGGCCGGGACGCCTCCCAATGAACCTTTTAAATGACTACTCAAGCCTGTATACAGCGACAGAAATATTCAAAGTCTCAAGGCAACAGTTTTTAAAGTTAAATTCAATACATAAGATATTCTTGAAATGAAAATTATGCAAAAAAACATAGTAATTTTCTCTACGTGTAGCAATGATTAAAACACGTTGGTCTTACTTGTAAGGCTTCTGGGGCAGGATACTGATTCGTGTTTTGTCTAGAATCTTTTTCAACTTGTTTCTCCCTCCGACCGTGTTGGCTTTTCCCTTCTTGCTCACTTTTTCAAGTCCAATAACTTGTTCGACGTCGACAGCAAGGTCTGGGATTGAATAACGACTGGCCTTCTTGATATCGCCAATTTTGGGCAAGTGAGGGGCACTGTTCCTTTTCTCCTCCAGCATTCTTGACATAAGCTCTTTAAATACTGCACAAAAGAAAACATTGCTAGATGCAATCTGACACACTGACACGAAGGGGGTCATTCAGAAATCTCTGGTGCTTTAACGCTGACACATAGAAAAATGTCGGCAGATAAGAACCTTTCGGCCCATCTAGTCTGCCCAATTACATGGATACTTTTACCTGGATTTATCTTTTGTTTAGGATAGCCTTATGCCTATCCCATGCCTGCTTAAATTCAATTACTGTTTTGGCCTCTACCACTTCAACTGGAAGGCTGTTCCATGTATCCACCACCCTCTCAGTAAAATAATGCTTCCTGATGTTACTTTTAAACCTTTGCCCCTCTAATCTAAGACTATGTCCTCTTGTTTTGCTACTTTGTTTTCGTTTAAATATACTCCCTACCTCTACCTTGTGGATTCCCTTTACGTATTTAAGTGTTTCTATCATATCTCCTCTGTCTCGTCTTTTTTCCAAGCTATACATGTTAAGATCATTAAGCCTTTCCTGGTAACTTTTCTCCTTCAAGCCGTACACCATTTTAGTAGCCCTTACAAAATTACAATCCTGACAGCAAAAAGGAAAAGCTTCACCATGAAGCTTCCCCTGTGTCTGTTGTGGTTTTACATTTGTAAAGTGACAGTGTTTGTTGCCCTTACAACAACAGTGATTTTGATACTGTTTGCATCAGAAAACAACAATGCTTTCCGAATTACCCCTAGGTTATATTGATCAGTGGAGCATTTCCACATGTGCCTTCCCCCTATCCGTGCCATCTCCTGATACAGCAAGGGCTTAAAAACAAGTAGAATTCTCATAGGGCTACAACACACGTATTGCTCAATTCCAAGCTTGTTGATAGGAACAGAGTACCATTATTGCATGTGCAAAGTTTCAAGGTTATACAATGATCTTAATTTACACTTTAATGAATAGCTCCATTTCAAAAGGATTGAGCAAAACCTAACTGACCTCCGACACATTGACTCAGGACACATTGTTGTATGGAAGATAGCGGGCTTTACAAGTGGGAAGTATACCTTTTTCAGTTTGTTTACCTTCTCATGTGTGGATTTAACCATTTGTTCATTTCTTCCCATACAGAGAACATGCATTTTAACTGGATTTATACTGTATGGCCCTGCTCACGTCCTATGATTTTTTCACTTTTCTATTTAGGGTTAACGTAAAAGAAAACCTACCCAATCTAATATTCTGTCTTTGAGCAGCTAAAAGTGAAAGATTATCCAGAAGACTTTGAGGTTTGCCTTGACGTATCAGGTGAGCTTGCACTTTGTGTTATCAAAAACCTCTGATAACTATTATAAATTGGTATTTGGGATAAAGAGGGCAGGCCCCCTTTTTTTTTTTTTGACTATGACAAATATCTGTGCTAGCCAGTACCTAGGTTAGCGTGACTTACGTCTTACAGGACCTCCACATGTTGGGCACAGAATGGTTCCAAATTATCAGTGTTTTGTTAGCGTTCAGGTCAATCCAGACACATTTTTAGTTTTTCTCTAAAACAACTATGTATATAATGCACTTCTACCGGAGTACACCAGAAATAACACAAAGGGGAAACAGGCCAACTTACCAAATAAATTGGTTTTCACAGTGATAGACAAATGAGTATTGTTCCTCAGGATTTCCATTGCTTTGGGGAGCTGAATGTTTTCAAAGTTTTGACCATTCACTTCTAGGATCTAAAAATAAAGTCCAACAACACAGCATAATTAATGCACACCAAAAAAATGACATTTACTCCTCAGAAAGAGAGTAGTCTTTAGCACGGCCTTCCTTTTTAATTGATATTAATTATTTAGGGCTTTTGAATTCTGCCCTTTCTCGGCCGATAAAAAGCCCAGCATTCCTAGGGAGAAAAGCATTCAGCGTACCTGATCCCCTCGCTTTAATCCAGCCTCCACTGCTTTGCTTCCAGGATCCACACTGTCTACAAAGATGCCAAAGCCTTTGTCTGACCCTCCCAGCAGGGTGAAAGGTAAAAGGGCCTCCCGAGACGGCTTTGTAAGTGTTATCAATCTTCGCTTGGCTTTGGCAGCACATGCAATATTTAATAACCTCAGGTGTCCTCCCATTTTCTGAATGAGAAAATTGGATAGCGTGAGTGAAAGGGACAATGTTATGGTTTAAAAAGAATGCAATTTGTGATCATTGGGGAATTGGCAATTATGGTGACACAATGACGGATTGTTGTGTTTTTTTTTTTAACCTTTAAAACATTTAACTACTCTGCAGGACAAGCACAGATGAAGGCTTTTGGAAGCGTACACAGGAGTTCAACATTTTTATTTATTGAAACAATCCAAGCCACCTTTAAAAACACTGGAGAAAAGTAATCTTTTTTAAAGCATGTTATTTGAATGGGGCAACATCCCGTACAAGGATTTCAAACTCTGCCCCCTCCCCCCGATGTTTCTGAACTACAACTCCCATGATTGTCAGGCGATCAATTGCGTTCAAAGAACATGGGCAATTGTGGGCATCCAATATCTGGAGCAGCAGAGTTGGAGATTTTTTGCTCTACAAAATGATTTATTAGAGTAAATGAAACACATTAAGGGGTAAACAAAAACATACACTGTAATGAATAAGAATTGCTTATCTACACAGTCCATACAACAAAATATTTTGCCTGTACTGGAAATAACATTAAACCTGAGATAAGGGACACCATCAATTATTAGGTTGTATTTATCAAAAAGCCAGACCTTTTCAGTTCCTCAAGTAGCTGCAAGTGCTAAGTTAGCAGCTTCTTATTCACAGCCAAAGAGTTCAGTGAGACTGCTGCAAGGTAGCAATACATCAGCTGCTGAGGAACTGAACAGGCCTCAGGTCTTCAAAACTCACCTCTCTCTCCAAGTTGTTCTCAAATTCTTCTAAAAACCGAGTCATGGCTGGGTCACCTTCAAAGTCATTGAAGTGATTGTTTACCCACAGTAGCACTACACGTGTAACCTGCGAGTACAGAAAAGAATGAATATTGTGGTAGGAGGATAGGTCATCAGGGATAAAATAAATGGCTACGATTTTACAGAATCGTGATTGCAAATGGAAACATACGGTGGCTTGTTGCATTAAAAATATAATAGCTATAAGGCAAAATATAATAATTTTCTGTACTGGTATTTCAACATATTTTTTAAAGACTACTTGTTTCACCATGAAAAATGGTGTCATTGGCAAGGCCAAAAAAAAGGTTACCAGCCCAATCAAAACATGCATAGCTGCTGATTCAAGATTAAAAAAAAAAAAAAAAAAAAAGCTACCCACTGGCCAGGTTTCTGCACAACTAGTCATACAGATTTAGACATTAAAACAATTTAGTGGATGCACAAGGCAGAAGAACGAACGCAAAAATTTCCACTATGGATTCAGCTTTTCATGTGTTCAATTATATAAAATATATTATATAGACATACATACACAAACATTCCTTTTTAAACTGAGCATTGAGAAGGTAACAATGCTTCTACCAGCGTGATGTCCCCAGCAGGAAGGCTATTAAACCGTAACATTTTATAGCCTTTTGTATAGATTACCTGGTATGCGTCAAAGCTTTTATTAAATCACAGAAATGAAATGCTATAATAAGAACAATATGTGCTACACATTTAAAAAGGAGCGCTTGCACTCAAATACATAACTTAATTTACAGTGAACATGCAGAATACAATGAGGCCTGGCATTATATAAAAGGATAGGTTTCTCTACGTTCCGCTGAACTGATTTTTGGGTAGTGGAGAAGAAAAAAAAAACAAAAAACTTCCTTTTACTGCTCCAAAGGATCTGCAATGTTTCTGCAAAATAGGTAACTGCCGAGCTCAAAAATGACAACAAGAACAAGAGTATGAAACGGTGTATTAATTTAGGAGTGAAAGTAGTGTAACAGCGGTCAATAAAACTCATTATTTACTTTAGAGATAGGTACACTGGCTTAGGCAGGATCAGAAAAGCAAGGATAAAATTATGTTTCATTTGACATTTTTAGAGAACTGCATGTTCCTAACCTTGTCCCTGAGGCTCGGATCATTGAACCACTCTAATAACTTCTTTCCAACTTCCATAGGGCTTGACAAGAAAGTTCTATAGGTCAAGAGGAAATCTTCAATGTATGTAGGGTCAACCACAGAATGTTCCTCCACAAGGTGCATCGTTAGACGCTCTGCTGTACCCTGTGCCGAAAGATTGTTGTACATGTAATGCAATGTTGCACATATAAAACACAAGACTAAACATAATAAATGGTCGATTCTCCTAGTTTGTGACTGAGACATCAATAAATCTGAACAAATAATTACTTAGAACATCAGTAGATAGAGAAGGTTACAGCTGCAAGGTGTTGTTGTAAATTAAACCTTGGGAAGCTGTCAGGTACCTGGCCAAAGAATGATGATATGTAGGGGTGGAGGGGACAATACAAACCAAAAAAGATAAAACCAGAATATGCAATACGTGTTCTCAACAAGGTTTCATGGGGAAAAAACGATTTCTCCAGGAATACTTGTTGCCTTTATATTAAAATATCGGTGTACATCTAGGTTAAGTGTCCATTAACAGAAAACCTTGATGACCCAAGCAAAAAGAAATTAGCTGGGGGGGGGGGGGGACGGGCCGGGGGGGGGGGGGGGACGGGCCGGGGGGAGGGGAGACGACGACACCGACCACGTACACCATAAGAAAAATCCTTCCAAATTTATCTTCAAAGAATTTGTCCTCTGTTACCTTGATGACAATGTGACCTTTCCTTGTTCCAGTGCGATCAAGCTCTCTGTGCTCCTTCACCATCACAATCTCCCCCTCCTCCTCCACTTTCTGCATGTTCTTTTCCACTTGGTTGAGGATGCGACAGTAATCCTGCTGGGCTATGCACACAAACTGGAGAAGCGGCAAGGGCGAGATGTGGAAAGATACAAAAAGACACCAGAAAAAACATTAATACATCCATTTCAGGCTATATGGCGCAATGCATGTTTAATACATCTTTATGCACATTGTCCCTGTGCAACACCTCATTTCTCAGCAATATTAATAAACATTATTATGCAAGGATGTCATGTTTAGAAAATGTATGAGTTTTGTTTGGAGCCGTCTGCTAACTTTCTTTTTCCATGCTGCATGTTAATGATTGGATTCTGTGGAAATTGTGTTCACAGGAGTTTAGATTACACTGTAAGACATCATGTGAAATGTCAAGCTAGGCCAGTGTCCAGTGGATGATGACAGCAACGGATGCTGTCAATGGTCATACACTGACTCCACACCATGTTAAATTATTTGCCATTCATAAAAGTTAAGGTTTGCTTAGTGTCCTGTACGGATATGAAGATCAGCCTCACCAATTAATAATGATTGATTTTAAAACATTCTGAATTGTTCAGGAGGCGGCAATGCTCAACGCATCTTATAAAAGAATAAAGGTGCACATTTATATAGCACAGCCATATGGACTCCACTGTGAAATGCTTTGTTACTGGCATCTTGTGGATGCTCTTCACCTGACATACCTGGCAGTCATCCACCTTGGTTCTCATCACTCCCTTCATGTACTCCTTCTCCATGGTTGGTGAGACGCCAAAGCTGTTCCCCATGCAAAGTATTTCTGTCCTCCCATCAGGGTATGTCACTTCCACTGAGCCATTTAAAATCACAGACCAAGAATCGAGCTGCAAGGCCAAACCAGGAGGAAAGAGATTAACATCATGCTGGAAACATTTAAAACGCATATTGTCCAAATGGCTAAAAACAGCACAGATAAATGTAATGGTGTCATATAGCACAGGCACGAGTAATACCGACAAAAACCACTAACAGAAAAAAAAAAAATAGGCATGCAGATTGTTTTATATTTCTGCATGAACACCAATTATCCTATATTATTTTACACAATGACTTAAGTTCACAAAAAAAAACAAGTGAAATCTTGTGAAGCAAAAGATAACGTTTGTGGACAATGGATTTACCGGTTTATACAAAGTACTTGGGAGCAGGGTTTTGGATTCTTTTGGCTTTTGTATATTTCCATATAATGATGTCTTGACGATGAGAACCAAGACATGAAATTCATTACGGTTTCCTACATACCGTATACACATAACCCCAGGACAATTTATTTACACAATACTTGAAATACCTTTGTAACCGTCATAACAGGCCACATTTCTGGCACTCAAAAGGATTTCAGATTTTGGAATTCCAACAAGCAATGCTCAACCTGAACTTAAAATACACAGTGTCCACTTGGCAACCAGAAATTGGGAAGCCAGTGGTTCAAGGGTAGAAATACTACTTTAGTGAATATAGAAAGTCTTTGCCAGGAGGCAGAAGGTGCGGTTGGTTGTCGCTTGTGATTGTGTCATGTCTGTGTTCACCATCGTTATTGCACACGACTTAAATTAATCACCATCACATGAAAACGGTAAAACGTGCAATCTGCACTGCTCCCTTATCATTCCAGCCTTAAAAAAAGGATTTAAATATTAATGTTGAGGTTGTATAATAAAGAATATAAAATGGGAATTCACAGTTTTCTAAGGCTTTCCAGAAAAACAGACTTGCAATATTAATAAGGGTGTTATCCACTAAGCGCCGGTGTTTGCTGATATTGCACTGGTGAGCAGTGCACTTTACTGTGCAGCTTCTTTTACACTTTACTTTTTAGTTTGAGGACTGCTGGCATTTCTCGGTGCTGCAATACTGACTATTTTCTCCAGATTTTGCAACGCCAGCAGACAAGAGCTTTGTGAATAACCCCCTAGGTCAGGGCTGTCAAACTCCCGGCGCCTCAGTTGTTGAGGCCTACAGTTCCCAGAATTCTTCCAATGTAATTGATGGCCAGGAGATCTTCAGTCAGAAACATCTGGGGGCCAGAATTTGACAGACCTGCCCCAAATCTTTGTGAATGGCTTCCTGGATGCGCCAATACTTTCATGTACCTTTAAGAATTCTGGCAAGTCATTTTACTTGATGAAGTCCTTACCTCCTCACGGTCATTCAGTACAACTGTCCCTGCGCGCTCCACAACAGCAAACACCATGACGGCACAAAGCTCTCGTCTAACGGACATTGTCATGTTGGCAAAAGCAGGTAGCTGGTGCATGAATTCCAGCAATTGTTCTAGAAGACAAAATTAAAAGATACAGTCATGTCAATATATTCAAAGGCAATCATAGATAAATGCAAGATTACTGACAAAAGGAAAATATAGAATAAAAACGTCAAATGGTGACCTTCGTCAGGCTACTCCAGCGTGGCATGCAAATACACTGGGATCCATGATGACACATACTGGACATGGCAGTAATGGCAAACCGCGTCTCCAGAGAACTTTCGAACACGTGTCACATATTGGTTAGGAAGCATTATGGATGGTTAAGCATCTTGGAACATTAAGTTCTGAAACCTGGTGTGCCATGGTTTTCCAATCACTGCAACAGTGATTTCCTAGACTCCGATGTTTTAAGATTTTTAGATGCCGCATTCTAAGATCAGGGATGTCAGACTCCAGCAAGGTAAATGCAACAGATACCCAGAGCGGCAAAAAAAATGGGGGGAGGGGCACCGAGTCTGTTTTCCCTGTAGTAGAGGATTGGTGTCTGTAATACAGGATCATCCAACAGGTAAAATGCTACTAAAAGGAACAGGAGACGTGGTCAGACCAGCTTAGAAATAAAATCAGTTATATTGGCGATCAGACACAGGAAAAAACACTATGCAGTGGATTAGCAGTGCTTTCTAATTGGCACCAAAAACACAGATTACTCATTACTGATCAACATCTAGAACGCAGAAAATAGAATATTTTGTTTCTAAGCTAGGGCGGGGGCGAATTATTTCTACTTCCACAATTAAGGCCTGGGTCAGACGAACGCAGTGATCACGTCCAGGTCGCTGCACAGTTTAACTTCAGTCGTAGCATAGAATCATGATCAAGCGACCCACACACAAAGTGCCTCCGCACCGAACTGTGCACGCACAAGGCAAACGGACGCAATTTGGGTAAGAACGTAAAACCGCTAGAATGGATGCACATCCGCGTAGCTTTGTGTGTGAGATGTCAGACGCAGCGCATTTGCGACGTCCAGCACCTTGACGCACAAAATGCCTTTTCATATCCTTTTCAAATTTTTATCATTTTTAATATTAATTTTTTTTCCCATTTTTTTCCTACGTCCGTCAACAAAAACGGACCGTGTGGTGTCTACAGTATCTTCCGTCAGTACGTCTGTCCGTTATGCACGCACACAGAGTGCGCTCAGACTGCATTCGTCTGACTCGAGCCCAAATCGAGTAGAAGGCAGAATTTTTAAATGGCAGGTAGTCTGTCCGAGCACCGGCAGAGCAGCACTAACAGTTTCACTAGGCATCCGCCAAACCTGACAGCTCTGCTGAAGTTCAGAAAAACTGTCCATTAAAATAAAAAAATATTCCTGGATTTAAACAACAGAGTAATCAAGATCGACCATAAACGATTTAAACATGGGGGAAAAAAAAAAATCTAAAAGTTGCCAGTCCCATCTTAAACTAGCAGGTGAAATAAAAAGACAATGTGTATTTAACTATATAATGAAGGATAATCACACGGATGCTATTTTCCAAATGGTTAAAAGAAGATTTGGATGAAATTGGAGAATTTGCAGTGGTAACATTTCATTGTACAGAGGAAAGAAGCTAATGGTATGTGGAAAAAAAGAATGAGTGATTTTGGAAAACTTCAAGAAAAAACTGAAACATACGAAGGAACAAATATTCATAATTCAAGCAAATTGCAAGGTGTAAACTAAAATTACCACGCTGAAATGTCTTTGTGAAATATATATTCCACCCCATAAAGGGCAACACATGCTCTTGCAGGTTAAACACCTTACAATGCATTTTGGCATTAAAATGCTCCTTGTTTCCTCCTCTGGGACTGGCCTGTGTGAAGCATGCGAGAGTGTGTGTGTGTTTATGTGGGTTTATTAACAAACACAAGAGACTGGTAGTGAGGAAAATAAAATCTTTGGCAGGACTTTAAAAAAAAAATGTAAAGGGAATTATGTAATGTGTGACGGATATGTGAGCTGAGCCTGATTACTGCTGGAATATTTCAGGCTGCGACAGCTTTTGCACTTTTTCTCTGACCTGCCTTTCTTGTGTCACGAGTTTATAATTGCTCTTTGCTAACCAAGGGCTACATTCACTTAAGAGCCCACATTAGGTGGACAAAGACATGAGGCAGAGCGGGCCCTGTTCCCTAAGGAGTGTACATTGTAAAGTAGAGGTGGCTTGGAGACAAATCTATATCAGACCTCAAATTTTTGTGTTTTAGGTTAGTAGCTAGAACAAAGCATCACTTGCCAGCAAGGAGTCCACCCATTATATAAAGTGGCAAAACCCACGAGGCCATGCCTATCATCTGTTACCGGTCACCGTTTCCTTTACCTAGTTCTGTCCTTACACTCAAACCCATCCCTTTTCAGCTATTCAACGGTTCCTGCCACAGTCCTGTACTTGCAGTATGCGTCCCTGCACTGTCACCTCAAACTGTACCTGAAATATTTAATAGTAACACTGTACTCATCCTACATCTTTTTAAAGTGGTCAGGATGTGAGGAGTGCCCCCCCTTTCTCCCTGTTCCGATGAAAACACTAGCTGAAACTGAGAAGTTTCCTCCACCCACCCAGAGTCGCCAGAAGCACACAGGATTTTGCTTTTCCTCCTGCTGGCCACCGGATCGGTCACTAGACCATGCTGAGGTCACCCTCGATAACGAGCATTCCCAGAGAGGCAGCTGATGGATCAATTCAGCTCAAGAGCAGCACGCTTTGAGCTGTCATTCTGCTTGCAAGTTCCATGCGTGGCCCAATTTATGGATACCATGGTATGCAAATAGCGTAGCGAAGCTACCAGAAATCCCTGATTGATTCGGACGTCCATGAGTAGAAGAGGAGGAGCGGCACGCACCAGTTAGTGTCATTTATATAGCGCCAGCAGATTCTGTAGCGCTTTTGTATAAGAGCACAAACATGAGACGCAGGGCCGGATTTGCATCTCAGGAGCCTGTAGGCACAGAAATGTGTAGCGCCCCCTATGCTGACATCATGTCCATCCAAGTGCTTGCATCGGCGTTTGTTTGGGGAGAAAACAGGCATGGGCTTAAGCTGCACACATAGCACCACTCTGACCATGCGCTTGCATTCCTTGTGTGGAAAGAACAAAAGGTACGCAATTTGCTTGCCCCCCCTTTCTCCCTGTTCCGATGAAAACACTAGCTGAAACTGAGAAGTTTCCTCCACCCACCCAGAGTCGCCAGAAGCACACAGGATTTTGCTTTTCCTCTGCTGGCCACCGGATCGGTCACTAGACCATGCTGAGGTCACCCTCGATAACGAGCATTCCCAGAGAGGCAGCTGATGGATCAATTCAGCTCAAGAGCAGCACGCTTTGAGCTGTCATTCTGCTTGCAAGTTCCATGCGTGGCCCAATTTATGGATACCATGGTATGCAAATAGCGTAGCGAAGCTACCAGAAATCCCTGATTGATTCGGACGTCCATGAGTAGAAGAGGAGGAGCGGCACGCACCAGTTAGTGTCATTTATATAGCGCCAGCAGATTCTGTAGCGCTTTTGTATAAGAGCACAAACATGAGACGCAGGGCCGGATTTGCATCTCAGGAGCCTGTAGGCACAGAAATGTGTAGCGCCCCCTATGCTGACATCATGTCCATCCAAGTGCTTGCATCGGCGTTTGTTTGGGGAGAAAACAGGCATGGGCTTAAGCTGCACACATAGCACCACTCTGACCATGCGCTTGCATTCCTTGTGTGGAAAGAACAAAAGGTACGCAATTTGCTTATGTAGGTACAAAAGTTACATACACTAACCAAATGGCTTTCAATAAAGGGGGGCAGGGGTTGTTTTATTACAGAATGTTTCTTTTAGGCTGGGGTCAGACTAACGCCGCGCGAACGCGCGTGCAGCCGCACTTTATTACGGCCGTAGTAGCAGCAAATGACGGCCAATGCCGGGCAGCATACGAAAAACGGCTGCACGTATTCGAGAACGTGATACCGCTAGTACTGACGTACAGAGTGCGCTGCGTCCGCTAGCGGCGTGTTTGCGTGATTAGGAGACGTCAGACGCTGCTAATGTCCGGCCAACATAACGTCCAGACGCAAAAAGTGTTTTATTGATGATTCGTACAAATTCACGGCCGAAAATGCGCATCGTATGACCGCTATCGCGTATTCCGTGAAAAAAAATACGTCCATTCGTTCGAGCGCACTTTTTCTCGGACAACGCGAAAAATGCGTTCGTCTGACCCTAGCCTTAAGTACACATTTATTTTTATCTAATGAATTGGCGGGGGGGGAGGGAGGACACAACACTATCCAACCAAGAAATTATTAAAATAATCGTTTGTTGCAGCCCTACTTTAAACACATATTAGTAAAAAATATATATATATAAAAATAACAGGGCAGAAGCCGTCAGCAGAACCTGCCCAGTTATTTACAGGCAAACAAGAGAAGGCTCCATTTCTAATAGCGTATCCCATTAAATAGTTTTAGTGCAACTGCCCTCCCATGCATTTTGCCAGCAAAATGACCCTCTAATACCGCTGAAAGACACTGCTAGATAGTTCATGGACACAATAGCCTTCTGTCCCTCCGAGCCACTCTTTTGGATATATTTGGATATATATATATATATATTCTCAAATGTAATAAATTGATGAGGTTTATCTTTAGTCATTCTGAAACAAAGATTTGGTCGAGATGTGTGTCAGTAAATCGGCATCCATGTAAAGAACACTGCACATCATCCAGAATACAGTAACACAGACCAGCATCAATTCTCTAACACACAGACTTCGGAATAAAGATCTTGGTTATAAGAAGGACCAGTGTGATGAAAAAACCTGACCTGCACAGTTTGAATTTTTCTTCTCCTCTATTTTATCTAGCTTTGTCAGTATATTTAAAAAACATAAAATCACTAAATTCTGACTTTTTGGGGTAGTGTGTATGTCAGCCACAAACGTGATTTAAAAAGCATTTGTGTGGGTTTACGCATTCCCTGTATCCTGCCATTTTCTTACCAATGTCATCATCTGTTCTGTCAATCGGGTCCTTCTCCAGGCAATCTCTGACAATGTCCCTGCTCATCAAGGGATCTGAGGCCCTCTCAATATCCTCTTCATCATCGTCATCTTCTGAATCTACGGCGGTCTCTGGCAGCCCGCTGAGGTCCATATCTCCTGGCTCACTTTCCGTGGCCTAAAAAATAAATATAAACTACTGAAAACCAAAGATTACATGAACACAAAAAAAATAGGCAGGTACAGGTTCCTATCGTAACAACAGGTAGAATGTGCATGTGGAAGCAAGAGAGGATTCTACGTGTTACCTTCACAGCCAGTTTGTCACGGCACAAACCACAATAATACTTGTCATTAAGTGTGATCCACTTCCAGTGTAAATACGAGAAGCTGGAATTTATCACACTGCACTACATCAATATAAAATGCCCATCACCTCTAGATGAGCGTTACCAGACTTGACGTCATAAATCTATTCTATAAAGGGCTTATTTAAAATATTTGACGAACTTACCACCGAATTGTACAGAACTGTGAATTTCACCATACAGTGCAACTTCGCAGCAGTTTGTGTATTAACTAAACTGTAAATTCGCCAAATACTGAAGAATTGACAGTGAAATACGGTGCAGTTCACGGCAGATCGGCGATCTTCCGCGGCAGCAAAATTGTCCGTTAGAGAAGTAATGGTTAATCTACTCACAGAACGTCAGTGAAATAGATTTTCGGAGATTCAGTTTGACAGGTTTAAACAGGCGAATCCCATAGGATCCAATGTAAAAGAATATTATTGTTTTTATTCACTTTATTTTCCGCAAACGGTCTTTCTGGAAAATCTATTTGTCTTCTATTTTTATTCCCAATTGGTTTTAAAAGGTGGGGTTTTTTTCTGTAACATCTTTTTATTATTTTTTTAAAGAACCTGTTTATTATTTCCACACATTTTCATGCAGTTTTATTGGTTTAAACACTTTTTAAAGAATAGCAGAGTTCCGTATTTTTTTTTTCCCTGCAGTTCGGCGACTCAATCTTCGCTGTATTATGGTTATACCCTGCGGTGAATAGTGGAATCATTGACATGCGCTGAACTAGAAAGCACTGAAATTTCAGTGCTTTCTGAATAACCCCTATAGTGCCAATGGTTACCGCAACGCATTACAATGAAGAGCAGAGACAAGATGTAGAAATGACCTTGGTCAGATGTGCTAACAATCTATAAGCGTCCATCTGAATGCCAGGAACCTATGCTGAATAATATCGTCCCATTAGCTACTTCTTAACAATTCCGATTGGGAGTTTAAATTGACAGGATTACCAAAATGGAATATACATATGGTAATGGCAATCGTCTAACACAGTGGCTCAGGAGTAGAAGCTGCCAAAATAGGTTTCAACCCCTTCACTGCTGAGCCATTTCACGTCTTTAAAAAAAAAAAAAAAAAAAAAAAAACACTATTTTTTTTATTATTATTTTTTTTTATTTACTTTAAACATGGTCATGTTTGGTATCATTGGAAAGGCCATGCTCTGCTAGCTGCCAACAGTCGGGAGATATCGGGGTTCAAAGGAACTCCCTATCTCCACCCCATCTTTCCTTAGGAGTCAATGAGGACGTTCCCCACACGTCCTCAGCAGTGAAAGGGTTAAGAAGCTTCTCCTTTCTTAAAAGGATGTGCTTTTTATGAACGCTGACAAAGCCTAGTCCATAAATTGCTGGTACCTTCAAACAAGTGTTATGTCTGCTGACCCCATTATAACTGAATGGGAATGCACCGCCCTGTGCCCATAACGCCCTGTGCCCGTATTCACCAGCCAAAGCGCTAATGAAAATCATAATAATGAGGAGGAATATTCAAGGAAACAGAGGAGTGTGACAATCCTCCTGCTGAGGACATGATGAACCAACATTCAATTTGCCTACACCAGCATACTCTTTTTTTTGGCCACCTCCGTGAAGGAGCAGCTGCAGTCACCACAAGCTTACAGCCCGAAGGCAAGCCCAATGCAATGTCAGGGCGGACACACCAACAGGTGAGATGGAAGAACGAGAATATTAAGGGCATCACAGGAGGGTGTAGGCTTATGTATACATTGTATCCAGCACTATGACCTACTTAAGAATAATAATATAAACACACATACTTAAAGGGATACTCTAGGCAACATGACCACCTAAGCTTTTTTAGGTGGTCATGATGCCCGGAGTATGCCGCTCTCCCAGCTGTCAGTCAGCAGAGCGGGATTCATATTTCCCGCTTCTGCCGACTTTTGCCGAGTAGGAGACGTCATCGCACTTTCAGCGCGATGACGTCTCCAACTCACCGCAGTAGCTGGCGGCAGCCTGAGGATTAGGGTTGCGCGCATCCTCTTGCGTGCAACACTAATCCTCAGCCGAGGGAGCCGGGAGGAAGCCTGCCGATTGGCTGGCTTACGTGATTTTTGACTAGAGTGTTCCTTTAACCTCACATTTAATGCCTCTTATTACCTGTTGGCTGCAGTGTCTAACTCCTGCCACAAAATATAAACATTAATGAAGAGCACAAGCTTGTCTTCCTAATGATACTTTTATTGCATCGGGCAAGGATATACAAAAATGCATGAAGGTTGATTATTTTTCAGTCCTCTGAGGAACTCAAGGTTTTGATAGAACTGAAATGTTGACGCGTGTGTATTACCTTGCACGATTTCCAATGATGTCTGCATTATCAGCAAACAGGCAGAAAAGGCCCTATGACAAACACAGTAACCGTGATACAATTGGATAATAAAAGTTGTAGGGATCATGATGAATAGCAATTCAGCTTCCAAAAAATCCCAATAGAATATAAAAATATCTGTATGTGGGTAAAATGCCTGTGTATGGAAATTACAGTAACATCTGTACTGTACAGGGATTTTCACCAATTGGAACTTCCTGAATCCCTGTCCAGCAGCGAGTGACCCCCCCCCCCCCAGCTCTCTGTGTATTCTGCCCTCTACCAGGCTGCTGTAAGGTAACAGTAAAGCTTGCTGACATTTTTGTTATAGCTAGGTAGGGGGCTGCTCCCTGTAACATCGTTACATTAATACATGATGACAGAAGTGAGTTTTGACAGAATTTGCCTCATCCCTTGGTATACAAATGTGGTTTTCGGTGTTAATTTTAAGTTATAGCTCACATCAAGTAATGTATGCATTTTTTTTTTAGTGATGAAAGGGTTAATGGAAGGCCTGGACCTTTGTTACTGCTGGGATAATCTGGGAGTTGCGAGGACAGAAACATAAATGAACATGCCTGCTCTCGGTCACAGTTTGCAGATAAGGCATGTCTCCTCATTAATAAGTGTTTCTTACATGCTAAAATGCTACACATACAACATTTAGCAGCAAAATTTAATATTTAAAGAGTTCTATTATGAGATCAATGCCAGGAGCCATGTGAAGACGTAGTTTCATGATTTATTTAAATATATATATGTTTTTTAAATAAAAAGCACGTTGTACCATTTTCTCGCCATACACATGCCCGCTCCCACATGGCAATTACATCTAGTGTCAAAGCTAATGTAAACCGACGACAAACTGCAATGCCGAGATAAATTCTTAGTCATCAATAGGAAGGGATATTTAATGTGGCCATAGGGAATAGCCTTTCTCTGTGTTTCACAACCCGTCTGATCTGCGTCTTTATTACGCGATGACAGCTTATTTTCCCACATTAGTCAGGGATAACTGGTTATTTGTTTTTATTTATATTGTGTTGAATATGCATGAGGAAACCACATACAACTGTGCTAATCCATTTTAATCAAATGCTTTCTCAACGTTAATCATTAACAAGGCTTTAAATGAACATTAATAGAAATTACAATGCACGTTCGAGCACCCAAAGATGATAGCAGCCATGTTTTATATGGCGGAGATGATGCTACATTGAAGATCAGTAGATAAATCAGCTGGCTGCTTGATTTAAAAAAAGGAGGCATTGTTAACATTTTATTGTTTACATAAATTACAGATCTTGCCAGAAAATTGCACCAGAAACAAAAACAGTCGCACAGGGCTACACAGGAATTACTACAACTAATGCTGCGTTTCCATGCTTCCGGATGTCCAGGGATAATCTACAGATAATTATGAGAATTTTAAAACAAATACCCGACCCAGAACACTAGCCAGGTTTGAACCATTTTGACCTAAACGCCCCCATCATTTCTCAATTTAGAGCAGGGGTTGGCAACCTTGCCCCTGCACACGTTTAGGAATGACATTTCCCAAGAGGCTCAGCCAATCTAATGAAAACCAGAGCATCATGGGAGATGTAGTTCCAAAACACCTGGAGGGCCAAGGTTGCCAACCTCTGGTTAAGAGAATAATCAAAAATAAATGACAACTACAAATACATCAGGAAATACACACAGACGAGCCAGTCAGATTCAGCTCTACGTTTGGACCTTAGCAATGCTACAATTGTCAGACATTTGAAGGCCTGGACTGCACAAAATGCCAAAGGCCTACTGACCAAGGTTTTTGGCTAGTAATTGGCTCAGTGTCTCTCTGGTGAGTAGAAATTATCGGATCCCCCTTCCGAGATATGACGACATTGACAAACATTCCCGTCAAACACAGGTTCTGCATCCTCATTAATTTCAGGCTGGAGCAGAAACTTCTCAGACCACCCATGCTGTTGGGGTACCAATATACAGTATGTGCTTCCAAACCGGAGAGCTACAGTTTCCTTACTGACAGCTGGCTCTGGTTAACTAGTCTGTGCTCTTTTTGGCCCAGCTTTTCCTGCCTTAGTCCTTTCATAGTAAACATGCCAGCTTCCCTCTGCAGGTCTCTTTTATAGTTCATTGCATTGAAATACCTCTGTAGTAGCAAACAGAAAATATATGAGGGTTTACTGATCAAACACGATTATAGTACCAACAGGGAAATCAACCCTCAATAAACCTCTGTAGCATTGCGCACTGCAAATATATCTATTTTAACCAAGTGTGTACTTTATTTAGTGATCTTTGGATCCACACAGGCTGACAGCAGCAAATCCTCCCAGACGGGACACCTAACCCGAGGGCTTAACCTTCAGAGGAAGCCACTGGAAACCCAATTGCTGTCAGTGACATCAAGGGTTTGGAAGCCGGCTCTTTGTCCTCATCTAATTGCCCTCACCTCTACCCCTGAGTATCATCCATCAGTTATATTTGACAGTGGTTACTAACATAGAAGCGTCTTTATAATGAAGTGGCATTATGTTAACAGTATTGCCTGTGTATGTTGCTCCCATTAAGTCCATACTGTATGTGCTACTCAATAGCATAGCTGTGACAACGGGATCACGTGTGGCGAGTAGAAAATGTTAAACTCAACGCAAACTTCAGCATTCTGTATTCTATTTTTGTACATTTCTTGTTCCTGTTATTCTATGGTTGTGCATTTTTGTTAACCAGTCATCCTTACTTTAGTTTTGCACTTCCACAACTACATGCTGACCTACAAGTCAGCATTTCTTTTCCAGCCTCTTGATTTCCCACATAAATCCAGCGTGTCTCTCTTCTCCATCTCTATACACCTGATCTGAAGTAATTCCTAATCTGCCGGCCTCACCACGTTATTTTTAGAGATTAAGTTGCAACCCGTTTCGCTCCCCTCTCCGTTACCATCTGCTGCCAGGAAGGAACGCCAAGATCACTCCGCCATGAATACATTGCTTTTAATTCCTACTCCACTTCATCTGAAGATTCCTTCTCACTTTGTGCCTCAGTTATCCTAACCAAGCACTTTAGCATCAGTCATACTGGGTTATTCAAAGAGCTCCAAATGGCTGCCGAAAGGTAACCGAACGCTGAAATTCAGTGTTCGGCTACCTTTCTTGGCCATTCGGCTATTCAGAGAGCAGGCAGTTCGCCAAATGTTGGCGAATTGCCTGCACATACAGTGCCTGTTCGAGGGCAGTGAAATCCCCATAGCTTCGTCTATTCAGAGAACAAAAAAACAGCTGAGAAAGGTTGCCGAAATGCCCTGTCATTCGGTTGCTTCATTTGACAGGTTTATTCAGGAGAATCCCATAGGCTTCAATGTTAAAAATATTCCTGTTTTAATCCAATATCTAATAAACCGTTTATTATAATATTATGCAGTAAAAAGTCTATATAGATTTTTTAGGATCTTTTAAGCATTGTCGGGATTTTTATGCAAAAAATTTTTAGATTTTTTTTATTATTTCGAAACTTTTTTTAAGGTTTTCTTTTTTCTGTAACAGCCCTCTTTACTATCATTCCTTGGACCTCATATGTAAATTTCAGACATTTTTGCTCAGTAGTTTGTTTGCAAACAGCGTTTCACTTTTCAAACACTCAAGCGGACGTTTTTTTTTTTTTACTCCATTCATCTGCGGTGTCGGGTTTTTCCAGCGGCTGCTCTGCACTGTGATCGGCTCCTGCTCGGGTTTCATCCGGCGGGGTTAATCCAGATGTTTTTGCGGGTTTCGGTGTGCATTCGCCTGGGTTTTGCAGTGAGTGTTCGGTAGGTTTTCGGCAGCTTTTCCCTCCAGTACGATGGCCCTGAGGTGCTTGCTGAATACACCGCAGGGTCGCCGAAATGGGATCGCCGAATCAAGTCGAATTGAAGAGAACAAAAAGTCACCGAACGGTCGGTGACTTTTCGATGCTCTTTGAATAACCCTGATAGTCCCTGTCAATGGGAGATATAACTAGAGGTGTGCATGGGTAACAAATTTGTTTCTGTTAGGGCAAAAGAAATTTCGTCCGAAACAAAATTTGTTGAACTATCGAGTTATTTCATAATTTCGGATCAATTCGGACACTAAAGAAATCAATAAATTGTGCTCAATGAGTGTTCGATTAGGGTTAGAAGTAGGGATGCACCGAGGGATGCACCTAGTATCGGTATCGGGGCCGATATTGCCGTTTGCACGAGTACTTGTTACTCGTGCAAACGGCCCGATACATCCCGCCGATACCGGAAGCCGGCGCTGGGCCGGCTTCCGCTAGGCTGGGGAAGCTGGCCGCGTGCATGAAAAGCACGAGGCCAGCGTTCCCCTCCGGCGCGCCGCGATACTCACCCATCCTGAAGGTCCGGTCGCTGGGCAGTGATGCGATCACGCAGCGCTGCCTCTCGGCTGGAGGCAGCGTCACAGATTCGCCCGGCGGCCACGTGATCGCATCACTGCCCAGCGACCGGACCTTCAGGATGGGTGAGTATCGCGGCGCGCCGGAGGGGAACGCTGGCCGCGTGCTTTACATGCACACGGCCAGCTTCCCCAGCGTTCGAGCTGGGGGCAAATCCATGAGACCTGGGGGCAAATCCATGAGACCTGGGGGCAAATCCATCAGAGCTGGGGGCAAATCCATCAGAGCTGGGGGCAAATCCATCAGAGCTGGGGGCAAATCCATCAGAGATGGGGGCAAATCCATCAGAGATGGGGGCAAATCCATCAGAGCTGGGGGCAAATCCATCAGAGCTGGGGCCAAATCCATGAGTGTTGGGGGCAAATCCATGTGAGCTGGGGGCAAATCCATGTGACCTGGGGGCAAATCCATGAGACCTGGGGGCAAATCCATGAGACCTGGGGGCAAATCCATGAGACCTGGGGGCAAATCCATGAGACCTGGGGGCAAATCCATGAGACCTGGGGGCAAATCCATGAGACCTGGGGGCATATCCATCAGAGCTGGGGGCATATCCATCAGAGCTGGGGCATATCCATCTGAGCTGGGGGCAAATCCATGAGTGCTGGGGGCAAATCCATCAGAGCTGGGGGCATATCCATCAGAGCTGGGGGGGCATATCCATCAGAGCTGGGGCATATCCATCAGAGCTGGGGGCAAATCCAGGAGTGCTGGGGGCAAATCCATCAGAGCTGGGGCAAATCCATCAGAGCTGGGGCATATCCATCAGAGCTGGGGGCATATCCATCTGAGCTGGGGGCAAATCCATGTGACCTGGGGGCAAATCCATGAGACCTGGGGGCAAATCCATGAGACCTGGGGGCAAATCCATGAGACCTGGGGGCAAATCCATCAGAGCTGGGTGGCATATCCATCAGAGCTGGGTGGCATATCCATCAGAGCTGGGGCATATCCATCAGAGCTGGGGCATATCCATCAGAGCTGGGGGCAAATCCATGAGTGCTGGGGGCAAATCCATCAGAGCTGGGGGCATATCCATCAGAACTGGGGGGGCATATCCATCAGAGCTGGGGCATATCCATCAGAGCTGGGGGCATATCCATCAGAGCTGGGGGCAAATCCAGGAGTGCTGGGGGAAAATCCATCAGAGCTGGGGCAAATCCATCAGAGCTGGGGCACTGGGGTATATCCATCAGAGCTGGGGCATATCCATCTGAGCTGGGGGCAAATCCATGAGTGCTGGGGGCAAATCCATTAGAGCTGGGGGGGCATATCCATCAGAGCTGGGGGGGGCATATCCATCAGAGCTGGGGGGGCATATCCATCAGAGCTGGGGCATATCCATCAGAGCTGGGGCATATCCATCAGAGCTGGGGGCAAATCCATGAGTGCTGGGGGCAAATCCATGTGAGCTGGGGCAAACCCATGTGAGCTGGGGGCAAATCCATGTGAGCTGGGGGCAAACCCATGTGAGCTGGGGGCGAATCCATGAGACCTGGGGGCAAATCCATGAGACCTGGGGGCAAATCCATGAGACCTGGGGGCAAATCCATGAGACCTGGGGGCAAATCCATGTGAGCTGTGGGCAAATCCATGTGAGCTGGGGGCAAATCTCATATAAAGTTTTATATGAGGTCTGTTCCTATTGGAAAGCGTCACATGACATTGAATAAAAGTATCGGTACTCGTACTCGGTCTTAAAAAAGTGGTATCGGTGCATCCCTAGTTAGAAGTGTGTCTAGATCCACTTTGGCGATCTGCATATAGAGGAATCATTCAATAGTTCTCTATGGAACCAGTTCGGTGCTGTCGAAGTGCACTGAACTGCACTGCATTTCGCTGTTAATTTGCCTGTGGTGCTGAATCCCATAAATTCAGCACCAATGGAAAATGGAGAGCTAAATATGGTACAGTTCAGCAGCACCGAAATTGCCCCATAGAGAACTAGTGAATGACTTCTCTATATACAGATCGCCGAAGTGGATCAAAGTGCGGCGAATTGCACCTTTTTGCTCTGTCCATGGTGCTAATTCGTTCCGAATCGATCCATTATATATCGAGTAGTTTGTTTCGGATGACACCTATATATGAGATTTGTATTTCGGAAAGATTTCCGAAATATAAAATCACCAACATTTTGGCCGTAATACGATTAGTTACAAAACAAAATGCACACCTTTAGGTTAGATTAGGGTTAGGAATGCAGTGATTGGTTAAAGCTAATCCAAATCTTTCCACCTGTGTGAAAAGTCATGATGAAACAAATTCTTTATAATGAACTGATCCGAATCAACTCGTCATACGCAGTTTGGTTTCAGATGATAACGATTGGCAATTTTCGAGACTACTTCCGAAATACGAATCGATTGAACTTCGGACAAATAGTGATTCGGAACGAAACGCACACCTATAGATATAACCTTTGAAAAGATGATGCTGTGCTAGATGGAAAGCTCTTTGTGAAAAGTGTCAATCAATAATACAATTTTGTACATAAAGAGAATATATAAATGCCTTTTTCCCTGCAAATACTGACCAGTCATTGCTTTTGCAATCACTTTGTCTCATCGATCTCACTTTTAGGACAAAATCAGTGATTTCATGTTGCTTTCGAAAAAACCCTCCTGATTACACATGTGCACCCTCACCATCTCCTAAAGCAATCTATAAATGACAGAGAGGGGGAAGGCTGAGATTTCTACAGCTTTTTGGAGCCCAATGGAGAGAGGACCGAATTAATCACATGACCATGCAGGAGATCATTAATAGATTGCAAGCCCCTATGGCAAGGTTCCCTGGTGCTACATGGTGTTTAGTCACTATAGGATCTGGTTACTTCGTCGTAGTCCTACAATTAAATGCACATCAGGCAACTCAAATACATAACGCTATTCTAAATTAAAAAAAAGAAATGAATAATGTTACCACTACAGCATGTAGACTTGCATAGATAAGACTTGGTTGACGGCCAACTGTCATCTCAAATGTCCTTCAAACAGCTGACTCTTGCAGTTAGTGCCAGGATTTATTCAGGTCAAGAAAATAAAATTTATCAGAAAGAATATGTATGTGATACAGAGCAGGGGTCAGCAACCTTGGCATGTCAGATGTTTTGGAACTACATATCCCATGAGTCTCCACCACCATAGTGGAGTTGATGAGCATCATGGGGATGTAGTTCCAAAACATCTAGAGGGCCAAGGTTGCTGACCCCCTGCTATGGAGGAATCACTGTTGACGGTTCAAGTAAATCCTGAGCCCTGCATTCCTCCATGAGTGCTAGGGTACTCGGAAAGACCGCAAAACATTTGATAACCTTGTCAACCAGTTTATAGGGTATAGTGAACATGAGACATGTCCCTATAGAAGCCACTGCTACTAGAGTGACATGTCCCATGTTCAAAGGAGCCCCTAAAAAAGGTAACAGGGACTGAACATGGATATGACAGGAAGACGCAGCTGAGAAGTGGCCTCTACTCAGGAGATGGTGAGCATTGTCAGATGTGGGATGCACATGATCAGGAGACAATCGTACTGCCCCACTAATTCCACTCTGTAGTTTGTGGAAATCCTAGAAAAACACAAATAATACTATTAAATATTCAGCGAAAATTATTCTGGCTGGTTATAAGGTAATGCAGTCTGCAAAAGACAGTTTGGTAAATATATTGAAAGGGTCTCTCCAAGAACAGCACATATTCAGAGCCTGTCCTCTATTTTAACACCTCCCGAGTCAACAGGCACTGCAATGCAACAATTGAGGTCTGCTGTGGTAGACATTGAATAGCTGTCCATGAATTATGCACACATGGCACTTAACACCTAGAGAAATTCCACTTCACAGCCGCTGCGCAGGTCTAAAAGCCGTCCTTGAAAATCCAATTGCATCTCTGCGACAATAAGCCAATTTGTGCTGAGAATTTAACCTCTTTGGGGGTGAAATAGTGTGATTCGTCCCTAGCACCCCTGGAAACGACATGGCAAAAATGTCAGCGCCAGATTTAAACAGACCTAATAGTCAAAATGCCAGGGTATCAGCAGAGGAAACGCGTCCAGAGATCTAAACATTGCTTTAGTGCTGCTGCTCCACCACTAGACGATAATAGTGAAAACTGCACCCGGCACCTCTCAAAACTCACCAACACTGCAAACAGATACAACAGCCTGGTTGACAGCTCGCATACAACTCATTGCACCCTGTTTAAATGTACTGGATGTGGAGCATGTGAGCCGGAAAATATACCAAATATACAGAGATGATGCAAATGGCTGGAGAAATCTCCAAAGCGAGCAGAATGGGACCATCCATATCATTGCAAATGTGACACATCTAACAAAATCGATCACCTAGATTTATTCTAGCCTGTTGTGAGATTTGCTGCAAAGGATATTTCTTTTTTCCTCGCCCATCCCTGCCATTTCACCCTGGTATTTAAAACACCAGTTCTTTCCCCGGCCAACCTGGGGTGTATTACTAGCATCCAAGGGAGCCAATAATGGTAATTTGTCAAACGAGACCTAATTGTGGAGATTAGATCCAGAACTGACAGTAATAAGTCTGTTCGAACCCCCCACTGAGCCCTTTCTCCTTTCCTACGCGTTGCTTATAGCACCACCTTTAGCTAGAGCGGAGAGTAAAATGTCATTGAAAGAATCTGAAAATACCTGCTGGAGAAATAATGCCTAGAGAAAATAACATACCGGATAGAATACAAACTGAATTCGGTTTGTAAAGGTTTATTAGGATTATATGATTAGAAGTAAAAGAATCATAGTCCTTAGGTCGCCTGTTAATGGCCCAACATATATAGTTTAAAAACCTTGACTTGGGGATAGGGACGGAGATCTGGTTGCAAGATATGATCATATATTTGCTAGGCATGCAACTATAGCAGTGTAATGCTCCAAATGTCATATTCACTGGTCTCGAAAGCACCTTATGAAAAATACAGAATGGCTGCACTCAACCCAAACACATGTTTATAATATCTTGAGGATTGTCAATCTGCTTTGGTTTTGCACCTTTTCCACGTCACATAATTTACAGGTTCCATCTAAACGATGCTCTGCAGGGAGCTCCTGTAGGACGCATCTCCCAAGTAAGTGGGTATTCTCGAACCGGTGGACATTATGTTGTCATAATTTAGGACCTTCCCTGATTGAGTACATGGACTTTGTGACCAGCTTTCACAATAGATGATTATTATTATTATTCTTTATTTATAAAGCGCCAGCATATTCCGCAGCGCTGTACAATAAGCACAGTATAGACAGGGTTACAATACATTGAACAACATTTGACAAACAGTACAGGAGGAGATGAGGGCCCTATTCCCGTAGGAACTCACAATCTGGGAGGGTTGGGGTTGGAAACAGGAGGAGAGGACTGTAAGGTGAGAGTGATTGATGGTTGTGTCAGTGAGTTGGGTGGTAGGCTTCCCTAAATATGAACGTTTTAAGGGAGCGTTTGAAGGAAGAGAAGTTAGGGGAAAGTCTGACAGTACGAGGGAGATTGTTCCAGAGAGTGGGGGCTGCGCGTGAGAAATCCTGCAGTCTATCATGGGAAGAGGTGATGCGGGGAGAAGCTAGGCGCAGGTTCTGTTTGACCTTAGGGAGCGGGCTGGGGTGTATTTGGTGATTAGTGAGGACAGGTAGTGGGGAGCTGAGTTAGTGAGGGTTTTGTAGGTAAGGATAAGGATTTTGAACTTAATTCTGCAGTGGATGGGGAGCCAGTGAAGGGACTCGCAGAGGGGAGCGGCAGAGACAGAGCGGCGGGTGAGGTGAATTAGCCTGGCGGAGGCGTTCAGGATGGATTGTAGGGGGGAGAGGCGGGACAGAGGGAGGCCAGATAAGAGATTATTGCAATAGTCGAGTCGGGAGATTACCAGGGCGTGTATGAGTTGTTTTGTGGTGACAGGGGTAAGAAATGTCCGAATTCTGGAAATATTACGAAGTTGGTATCGGCAGGAGGAGGAAAGAGAAGTGTAACTCCAAGACAGCGAACTTGGTTTGATGGGGAAATGGTGACACCCTCCACCGTGATAGAGAAGTCAGGAGGTGGGGAGGCATTGGAGGGAGGAATAAGTAGGAGCTCAGTCTTTGACATGTTAATCTTTAGGTGGTGGGAGGCCATCCAGGAGGAGATGCCAGATAAACAGTCACTGACTTTTGAAAGGACAGGGGGAGAGAGATCAGGGGTAGAGAGGTAGATCTGAGTGTCATCAGCGTAGAGGTGGTAATTAAAGCCAAAGCTGTTGATGATTTTGCCCAGGGAGGAGGTGTAGATGGAAAAGAGCAGAGGACCAAGGACAGAGCCTTGAGGTACACCAACAGATAGAGGCAATGAAGAGGAGGAGTTACCAGCAAAGGACACACAGAAGGGCCTGTTGGATAAATAGGAGTCAACCCAAGCGAGTGCAGTGTCACCGAGACCCAGAGAGTTGAGGGTCTGTAGAAGGAGGGGGTGGTCAACAGTGTCAAAAGCAGCCGAGAGGTCAAGCAGGATGAGAATAGATGTTTTTTAGCAGTTAGGAGGTCGTTGGTGACTTTGGTGAGGGCAGTTTCAGTTGAGTGTAGGGGACGGAAGCCAGATTGCAGGGGGTCAAGTAGGGAATTGGAGGACAGGAAGAGGGAGAGGCGGTTGAAGACTAGTTTTTCTAAGAGCTTAGAGGTAAAGGGAAACAGGGATACAGGGCGGTAGTTGGATGGAGAGTTGGGATCGAGGGATGGTTTCTTTAGTAAAGGGGTAACTAGCGTGTGTTTGAAGGCGGATGGAAAGGAGCCAGTGGAGAGAGATAGGTTGTGTGTGAGAGCAGGGGTGAGGGGAGGAATTAGATGTGAGGGAATGGGGTCGAGCGGGCACATGGTGAGATGTGAGGAGGACAATAAGGAATTGACTTCCTCCTCAGTGGCTGGGAGGATGCGGCAGAGGGTGGCACAGGGGACCTGTGGGAGTGGAGGTGGCATAATTATCTTGTGTTGGGATGTTGCTTCTGATAGTTAAAGTTTTACTGAGGAAGTAGTCTGCCAGGTCTTGAGCGCTGAAGGCAGCTGTGGGGGGAGGTGCAGGTGGGTAGAGGAGGGTAGTGAAGGTGGACCAGAGCCGTTTAGGGTTGGAGGACAGCGTAGATATAAGAGATGAGAAGAAGGATTGTTTGGCCAAGTGGAGGGCAGAGGTGTATGACCGGAGAATAAACTTGAAGTGAACAAAATCAGCTTCAGAGCGGGATTTCCTCCAGGCACGCTCTGCAGTGCGGGAGCATCTTTGCAGGTAGCGAGTCTGGAGGGTGTGCCAGGGCTGAAGCTGGCGGTGTGGGGCCTTACAGAGTCGAAGAGGAGCAAGAGTGTCTAGAGATAAGCGTAGTGTTGTAGTGATTAGTGGCAGCTTCAGGGCAGGTGAAGGATGAGGTATGAGGGAGGTGGTGAAGTAGGTTGGAGAATTGATGGGGGTCCACAGCATGTAGATTTCTGCGAGTGTGTGTGCGGGGTGGGGGAGCAGGGTGTTTAGGAAGTCCAGATAGGTTGAAAGAGAGAAGGTGGTGGTCAGAGATGGGGAAAGGGCGACAGTTGAACTCAGAAATGGAGCAGAGGTTGGAAAAGACAAGGTCAATAGCGTGACCATCGCGGTGGGTAGGGAGGAGGGAGGATTGTGTGATTCCAAGGGAGGACGTGAGTGAAAGAAGTTTGGAGGCAGCAGGGGCGGAAGGATCATCAATGGAATGTTGAAGTCCCCGAGAACTAGGCATGGAAGATTAGAAGACAGGAAGTGAGAAAGCCAGGTAGCAAAGTGGTCAAAGAACTGGGAGGTTGGTCCCGGTGGGCGGTAGATGACTGCCACCCTGAGGGCCAGAGGAGAGAACAGGCGGATGCCTGATCATATATTGTGACAAAATCTCCATCATTTACCTCTAAGTCAAAGTTTTTTTAAATTTGAAGACTCTACTGGAGCGATGCACGCTGAATATTGCTCTGGTTGAGTGAAGCCATACTGGTTATGAATTCTTATACAGGTGAAACTCGAAAAATTTGAATATCGTTCAAAGGTTCATTTATTTCAGCAATGCAACTTAAAAGGTGAAACTAATAGTTCAAGCCGTGATTGTCATCATTGTGAGGATTATGCTTTACAGCTCATGAAAACCCCAAATCCACAATCTCACGAAATTAGAATATTGTGAAAAGGTGCAATATTCTAGGCTCAAAGTGTCACACTCTAATCAGGTAATTCAGCCATAACACCTGCAAAGGGTTCCTAAGCCTTTAAATGGTCTCTCAGTCTGGTTCAGTAGGAATCACAATCATGGAAAAGACTGCTGACCTGACAGTTGTGCAGAAAACCATCATTGACCCCCTCCATAAGGACGGAAAGCCTCAAAAGGTAATTGCAAAAGAAGTTGGATGTTCCCAAAGTGCTGTATCAAAGCACATTAATAGAAAGTTATGTGGAAGGGAAAAGTGTGGAAGAAAAAGTTGCACAAGCAGCAGGGATGACCGCAGCCTGGAGAGGATTGTCAGGAAAAGGCCATTCAAAAGTGTTGGGGACTTTCACAAGGAGTGGACTGAGGCTGGAGTCAGTGCATCAAGAGCCACCACACACAGACGGATTCTGGACATGGGTTTCAAATGTCCTATTCCTCTTGTCAAGCCGCTCCTGAACAACAAACAACGTCAGAAGCGTCTTACCTGGGCTAAAGAAAAACAGACCTGGTCTGTTGCTCAGTGGTCCAAAGTCCTCTTTTCTGATAAGAGCAACTTTTGTATCTAATTTTGAAACCAAGGACCCAGAGTATGGAGGAAGAATGGAGAGGCACACACTGCAAGATGCTTGAGTCCAGTGTGAAGTTTCCACATTCTGTGTTGATTTGGGGAGCCATGTCATCTGCTGGTGTTGGTCCGCTGTGCTTCATTAAGTCCAGGGTCAAAGCAGCAGTCTACCAGGAGATTTTGGAGCACTTCATGCTTCCTTCCACAGATGAGCTTTATGGAGATGCTGACTTCATGTTCCAGCAGGACTTGGCACCTGCCCACACTGCCAAAAGCACCAAAACCTGGTTCAATGACCGTGGGATTACTGTGCTTGATTGGTCTGAACCCCATAGAGAATCTATGGGGCATTGCCAAGAGAAAGATGAGAGACATGAGACCGAACAATGTAGAAGACCTGAAGGCCGCTATTGAAGCATCCTGGTCTTCCATAACACCTCAGCAGTGCCACAGGCTGATAGCTTCCGTGCCACGCCGCATTGAGGCAGTAATTGCTGCAAAAGGGGCCCAAACCAAGTACTGATTACATATGCAGCTTATACTTTTCAGAGGTCCGATATTGTTCTATATACAATCCTTGTTTTATTGATTGCATGTAATATTCTAATTTTCTGAGATTGTGGATTTGGAGTTTTCATGAGCTGTAAATCATAATCATCACAATTATGACAAATCACGGCTTGAACTATCTTGCTTTGCATGTAATGAGTCTCTCATAGATTAGTTTCACCTTTAAAGTTGCATTACTGAAATAAATGACCTTTTGCACGATATTCAAATTTTTCAAGTTTCACCTATATGTTCTACATAAAAGCACCAGGCAAGGCTTCAAACGAGCTCAGGATATAGAACAGTCTTGTGACAATTGTACCAGCACTACCAGTGTATTCCTTGGATTTGGTGCATTTTCTAGATTGACATATGAAGGTCTTGCCATTTCTACACATTACATTAACAGTAAGTAGATCTGTAATTAGTCTGCATTTTGTGTTCATTGTAAATTCTGACTGAGGGTAACACAGGCTGCAATTACCTTTTCGTTCCATTACTAGTAGCATGTCAGCTTTCCAGCTCAGTTTCCGGTTGCTTTTCTTACTTAAATCGTTTTTTGTAAGGCATCACGAGTTGATACAAATCTCATTCTAGGTGATGGCGGCTGTGCCATATACAGACCGTCTTTCCTTCAAGAATATCATGAAGTCAGCAAAGTAAATTCAAACTCAAAGTATTTCAGATCCAAGACCAAGAAAAAAAAAAAGAATATGAAAAGAACACGTGCAGAGGAGCGGGGGTCTCACATTCAGAATGTGTGAATGGAAGGATAATGAAACCACTTGCATCGCCAAGAGTGTTAATGGACCTTGGCTAATGCACAGCCATTTCTTTCTAGACATCTGCCAACTAGCTCCTACAGATCTAAGTTTGAAGGGGGGGGGGGGAGTTAACCCATTTTCTTCGTCATTCTGGTGAATATAGGAGAAGGATGCGCCCTCAGATTTATAACATACATAGCAGTTCTTGTTCCATAACCCCTTCATATTGGGGGATTTAAACCAAAAGTGTGCATTAAGGGATAGAATGGTAATACGCCAGTACATACAATGGAGGCGTCTGCTTACCAATGGGTAGTGAGTAGGGATGCACCGATACCACTTTTTTAAGACCGAGTACGAGTACCGATACTTTTGTTCAAGTACTCACCGATACCGAGTACCGATACTTTTATGTCATGTGACGCTTTCCAATAAGAACAGACCTCATATAAAGCCCCCAGGTCTCATGGATATGCCCCCCCAGCTCATGGATATACTGCCCCCCAGCAGCTCGTGGATATACTGCCCCAGCAGCTCGTGGATATACTGCCCCAGCAGCTCGTGGATATACTGCCCCAGCAGCTCGTGGATATACTGCCCCAGCTCACTCTCCGCTCATACTTACCTTCCATTAGCGACGCCGGGAAAGTCTTCGCGTGCGCGTGCTCCTTGGAAGGTCCCCAGCCGCGACCACGTGGGACCATGTGATCGCGGCTGGGGTCCTTCCAACGAGCGCACGCGGGGAAACTTTCCCGGTGTCGCTAAAGGAAGGTAAGTATGAGCGGAGAGCAGCTGCAGGGCCTGTCCGAATGCTCTATCTGCATTCGGACAGGCCCTGCAGCTGCTCACTTTGTTTATACTTACCTTCCTGAGCGACGCCGGGATAGTTTCCGCGCATGCGCTCGTTGGAAGGACCCCAGCCGCGATCACATGGTCCCACGTTGTCGCGGCTGGGGACCTTCCAAGGAGCGAGCGCGTGCACGAAGACTTTCCCGGCGTCGCTAAAGGAAGGTAAGTGTAAACAAAGTGAGGAGAGCAGCTGCAGGGCCTGTCCGAATGCAGATAGAGCATTCGGACAGCCGCCCCAGCCCCTAGGATGCTGGCAAGCCGGCTCAATGCCGGCTTCCGGTATCGGAAAAAAATATCGGGGGTACTGCACGAGTACCAAGTACTCCTGCAGTACCCGGTATCGGCAGCGATATCGATACTAGTATCGGTGCAACCCTAGTAGTGAGTTTTGCAGGAAGAACTGAAATCTCTATCATTCCATGGATACTTATTTCCTTACCCCTTGCCTTAGTGATTATATTAATGCTTTTCCTTGCCAAGTCATTAGTTAGATCCCGTTGTGCCGAGTAAATGAATGCTCGCCCGGTGACGCACTTCCATCCGTGACCAGGACTCCTACAGACACTTCAGTTTATTGGAGATAAACAAGAATCCGAGTGCGTCTCATAAAAACATCAAACCTGGGGGAGGGCGCAAGTTATAAGCACAAGTCTTTAAATGATATGCTGAAACCTGAGCTTACATGTTGTGACTGAGACACCCACGACAGGTCCAGAGGCTGTTGGTTAATATAATTATAGCACAAAGAAACCAATAAAATCTACAAAAGATTCTTTATACAGCCTCTACGAGCCAAAGACACAACCCATCACACACTCTCGGGTGACAATAACCCTAGTGATGCATTCCCGAGTGAGCTACTATTTGCTGTGGAACTGGTTCTCTTGAAATGCTTTGCCCACATGGGGCTGTAAGTGTTATAAGGCGCTAACGATATGTTAGAACAAATGCAGCTCACCAGTCAAGTGTATCCTTCACTCTAAATCCGTATTGTAAACCCATACAGGGTTATTCAGAGAGCGGTGAAAATCAGGAGACTGGCTGGAGAATGGAAAATTTTTAGGTCAAAATAGCTTATTTGGATAGTGAGATAAATGGTTGAATTTTTCTGGTTTGGCTATTTTGACCTAGAATTTTCCATTCTCCAGTAATTCTCCTGGTTTTCACCTCTCTCTGAATAACCCTGATAGTGTATGGAAGTGAATATAATCAGATTACATATCACACAAATAGAAAAAGAGTACATCTTTCTTAGCCACAACGAATATACTGAACTCGCTCAATATTCTTATATTCGTGGTACAATGTCCCAATGTCTTCACATGTATCTTCTAGAACGGAAAGAGAAATACTAAGGCCCTGTTCACACTGTGCGATTTATCGCACGGATTTTGCCGCGACGTCGCGCTGTGTAGCTTCTCCAATGCATTTCAATGGAGCTGTTCACATCTTGCCGCGCGATGTCACGCGACGTCGCATGTCGCTGGTACATGAGCCTTTTTTTGCGATTCGCTAACTGCGATTTGTATTGGTGGTGCTTTGCAAAAATCGCACAAAACAGTGATGTCGCGCGACATTATCGCACCATGTTGCGAATATGAAAATCACGCGGAAAGTCGTGCGATTTTCAAATCGCAGTGTGTGAACGGGGCCTAAATCGCACAGTATAAACCAGTGTTTCCCAAACCGGTCCTCGGGACCCTCAACCAGGCCAGATTTTGCAGATCACCTTGGGGAAAATACAGACTGAATCCTGCAATCACTGAGCAGCAAATCAAATCACCTTTGCTGTGCTTCAGATATCTGTCAAACCTGGCGAGGAGGAGGGTCAGTGGCTCAGTATGAAGGTTGAAGACCTAAGTATGAGGGGGTCTCACCTCATAGACCTCGGTATGCATTCCTGCATGTATGCTCTCTGCACATGCTTCATACTGAGCCAATGAATTGGGAGGATCTGGGACATGTGAGTACACATTTGTTGTTATATATTAAACCCATATGACAGTGCTATGCCATGTGCTCCTTCTGTTTTCTCATTTGAGACACATTTTGGCCCAACAAGCCTTACAGCTAAGCAGCGGCAGATCAAGTTTCGGTTCTGATGGGAGCAGCCCCCCAGAGAGGCTTACAGGAGATATCCTTGAGCCATACGAGGCTCTACCTTTGTGTTACCATTGAAGAAACTTTATACATTTATAATTTTATGGTTTATACTGTGCCGCGCGATTAGTAGTTCTCTTTCCGTTCTAGGAGAAGATACATGTGAAGACATTGGGACATTGTACCACAAAGATAAGAATAGTGAGCGAGTTTAGTATATTCATTGTGGCCAAGAAAGTTATACTCTTTTTCTATTTGTGCGATTTTAAAAACGGATTGTATTCACTCCAATACACTGTATATGTGTGTGTTTACAATACGAACTGGTTCACTGCCAACTACTACAGGATTAAACTCAAGAATCTCCTCAATAGAAATCCAAAGTCAACTTCTTTTCAGCCAGGAATGGGCTTAAAGCCACAAATAACCAATGAAACCATTACAGTTAGGCAGGCCGTCCACTGGCACCTGTAGTCAGTCGACCGACTTTGTCACCCGACTACGGAGAACACAATCGGTCGATCGGGGGTAGTCCACTGGAAGTGTCTGGATGACCCAGACCAGCCGATGGACAGGCCGGCCAATGAAAAAACCCGCTGCGGAGAGGGCCTGATGCGGCGCCACTGTAGGGAGGGAAAAAAAAAAAACCTGTCTCTGGTGCTGAAACTCAAGTTTGCGTTCCAAAGACAGCCCCCGTACAGTGCAGCTGAAGCAGGGGGGGAACCTCGCCGGGCTGCAGGGGGGAGGATTTAACCCCCCTCATCCCTGGTGTTGAATTTCAGCACCAGGGACAGAAACACTGAATGCAGCTTGCTCGCAGTGGGGGGGGGGGGGGGAGACGGCGAAAGAAATAAAGCCTATTTATTAAACCAAAAAATAAACGGTTGAATAAAAACAGAAAAGCAAAGAAAAAAATAGTTACATTGAATCCTATGGGTTTTGCGCAAGACGTTTTTACTATACAATGCATCTTCTTCATGTATCAGTCAGATCATCCCAGCATCGTCCAAAAATTCCAAATAAATTTGGAGAGATCGTTAGTCTGTTAATTAAAAATCATCTGATGGTGGTTGGTTGCAGTGGAAGGGGGCCGATTCACCTGCATGTTGTACGATCGAACAACTTCAGCCGATATTGGATGATCGTTCCAATGGACTGCCAGCCTTGTTCTATTGTCCAAAAACATTACCCAAGAACAAAAACGGACAGGAAGATCAAGAAAAGTTTATGAAATGGAGAGCATATTCTAAACACCTGTGGCTACCTGGCCACTGTGTTTGTCAAGTCCAATACATGAACAGATTTAGAAGCTGAAGCTTTTTATATGAATCACACCCGTATCAATGAGCAACTGATAAACCTATATTAGTAAAACCCACCTATATCAAGGCTGTCAAACTCTGGCCCCCTAGACGTTTCTGAACTACAACTCCCATGATTCCCTGGCTATCTATTACATGGGAAGAATTCTGGGAATTGTTGGCCTTCTGGGGCGCCATGAGTTTGACAGTCCTGCCCTATATGGATGTTCAGTTTATTCCCCCCGAAAGATAATATTATACGGCCAAAAATTTAAGTGATAAAGAAAAAAGGTGTCATAAGAGCTCAACCCCGTATACAAGATTTTTTGTTCTCTTACAATGGCCGTTACAAGCATAACCCACCCGCCACTTCAAAGCAAATCTCGTGAGTCAAAACAAAAAAGCGAAAACCAGTAAGAAATACTTTGAGAAAAATTATAAACCCTAAAATGCCTTGTAAAGAGAGAATCTCTCAAATAAAGTGTCAACTTCTTATTCTCCCTATATTTAAAATGTGCAAATGAAAAGTGCTACAATAGTACTTAAGGAGACTTGAAGTAACGGACAACACGTAGCAACTGGGCCAACACCAAAATGCCCAAAGCAAGGTCTTGTGTATTTCAACAGGAAGACAAACCTCCCCTTAAGGGGCAGACCAGAAAAAGTGGCCAGGGCGAGCAGCAAATATGACAGGGCGGCTGCTAGGAAAAGTACTGCAGCAACAAGAAACAATGTAGTGTGTTCATCTCCATCAGTAGGAGCAACACAACTCCAGCTGCCAACTCCGGAACCTGTACAAGAAAAATGATGTGTAACCAGGCTGCTTTTCTGGCTTGCTTGTAAGCACTCAAAACACCATAAAAACATCAGATTATTAGAATAGTTTTAGTGGAAGGGCCCTGCCCATGTAGTTACGGATCTCAAAACAACATTGTTTTCTCATTTCCTGGCGTGTCAAATTAGATTTCCTCCCTCACAGAACTTACATACCAAAGGTTTGGCACCCCTTACCTGGTATTCTGAAATTCGGAAGACTCCAAAATCCAGAATTTTAAGGAGTCTCCAGAATTTCATTTTTACGTCCCTCTCTAAAAGCTCTGGAAGTGTCCAGTGGCACCCAGACGCCGCTCTGATTGCTGCAGCACCGCAAGGGACACGCCGAGCGGCTATGTACAGCATATCCCTTAATAAAGGGCTGCACAGAGCATTTACACTCCCAGCGTATATTAGGGATGGACCGATACAGATTATCAGTCACCTTTCAAGACGATAATCGATATCAGGTGCCGATATTCTGTACATTGAAATTTTTTGAAAAAAGATCACAATTTCTACTAAATCAGACAAAATCTGAACATTACAAGTGAGAAAAATAAAGTGCTTGCAAAATAACGTAAATAGCTTTTCAGAACACAGAATAAGGGTAATAAAAAACACACAAAAAAAAAACACCACACTATAAACATCACTACCAGAATGATAAACAATATTTTGGATTAAAGCATCTCAGCGAGCAGTGTGACGGGTAACTCACAGCAATGTGGGGTGTGTATGAGCAATAAACCTCCCACCTCATACATCGTACACATTACTGTGAGTTTTATTGCTGTGGAGCTCTGTGATCCGCTCAAACACAGCGCACATTACTGTATCATAGAGCACTACAGTACAGCAAAAAAAGTTTCTATTTACTTTTACGTAAACCATGGTCAAGCTTGGTATCCTTGGAAAGGCCATGCTCTGATACCTCCATATGACCCCTCTATGGCTCCAGAGATACAGTGGTTCAAAGGACATCATAACTCCCACATTGGGAATTCTGGGGTGAGGGATTTGGGGGGGTCCAGTTTCTAACATTACGTGTTCGTATGAGTAAGCCTTAATGCATAGGATAAGGGACTTTAACTCGTGCCCCCCATATTACCTTCCAAACGCTAAACCCGTGAAAAATCTGTTTGCGACTCTGCGATTGCACAAACGTACTGTACTTTGCACATCCTATACTTAACATGGGGAGCACAATCAGAAATTAGCGGTCGGATAAAGGAGCGAGATCGTGTAGGGCTCGCAGCCCAACAGCACCATCTTCCATGGAGTCGTATGGACTCCAGTAGGAGATACTCGCGGCGGCACATAAGCGCTACCGCGAGTATCCCAGAGGGTAGTGCTGCAATCTGGGGCAAAGTGCAGTGGTAGCACCTGAAACGGAATCTAAAACTAAACTGGGGACGGTACAGGGAGACCTGCAGGAGCGTTAGGAAGGGAATAGGGCCCAAAGTGGGTCACACTTTACAATTTAGGAAAGCCATTTGACAGTGTATATAATCTATAAACCTTTTTTTTTTAGCTATATGGAGAGTGAGGTTTGGCGTGTTAACTCACCTGGTAGATATCAGAAAGGCTGCTGCTTCCAGAATCACTGGTGATGCTACATCCTGAATGGCTGGAAGACACCTGCGTCACCTGTGGATGTAGACTGTCTGTGATGTGTAGCTTGGTGAAATCAGCAGGTAGCTAAGGGGGAAAAAAAAAGACAGAAAAGTCAGTTTTGGTGCACAATAGTTTGTCAGAGTACGTTGATTAAGTGTATCACATTATAAATAATGCTCATTTCAGCATACAATCCTCACAAATAAAATGTATATACACGTGACCTTAAAAAGGGGCTACTCCCCTCAGAACATGCACATATTATGTATCACAATATGCATCACACGGGGGGGGGGGGGAACACTAGTATCTGGATCTGTGCTGAGTAACGGAATAAGAAAACGCTAAATACGAGGGGGGGGGGATTACAACCAACTGCAAACTTTCAGTTATATACTCCTATTAAATAGGTTAATAAAAAAAAGTCACTTCAGAAAACTGACGCAAGGAGAAACAAAACAAAAAAAATACACAATTACAGGAAACATATATAGGATTTAACAAAAGTAGAAGACAGGATATTTCAGCCACAATAAGCATTTTCTTCCCCATTCTCAAAATGTTCTTTGTTTTGATTTGAATGTAGTAAAACATAGAATGACATTACCTAGAAATATCATGCAAAAGGTTTTCTGTGCGTTACTAATACATAATTATAGCATTTTATGGGCTTTAATTGAAGGCGTGTCAGACAAAAAAAAACAAAAAAACAAAGTGCTATTCTATAATAAAGCAAAAATATTTGGCTTTATAGAAAGAATGGATAAAATCAATGCTCTGATCATAAAGCACAGGAGGTGGTCTGTATACAGAGGAATACATTCCCATAGGAAACCCATAGATTTCATTATTGTGAGAAGTAAAGCACGCGGGGAGCAGTTTACTGCTCTCCCACCAGGCTCCGCACAAGACCCCCCCACCACATACCATATTAACCGTTTCTGTCCGCATGGCGGCGGGTCATACGTAGTTCTACCACTCGCAATATAAATCTGGTGTGGATTGAGAGAGTTTAAGTCCAATAAGGCGTGGATTGACATTTCCAAATGGTTCCTCCTTCAAACAAGCCATGAAAAGCAGCGTATACGCCAGCACCAGCTCGGTGAAAACGAGAGATTTGTGCGCTTAATTATGCAGAATGCAATCGCTGGAAATTACCAACTTCCCCTTCTCTTATAGACCTGAACAAGTGTGAGTGGCTCCCGTAATAACAGAGGCGATGAAAGGGCAGGCTGTGCGAGATGTGTCAGAACACTATAATCAGCATGTATTCACCACGCTGAAATCACCTCGCTCCTTCCTCGCGGCAGGCAAGAGCCCCCCCCCACCTGACTCACTCGCAAACGCACTCAACAGCTGCACTCACAAAAGGAAGGGGGGGGGGGACTGCCACAAAAAAAAAAATTAAAAAAAAACTATATAGCCTGTTTACTGAAAGCAGGTCGCACCAGATTTATTTTTTAATTCAAATAAATTCATGGATGGGAAAAATTTCAAGATCAGGACAAGGTTTTGGACCAGCAGCAACCCGATGGTGGCACAGCCATGAGCACCATAGACGTATTTCCAGTTTATTACAAGCCTAAGTCTTGGTGTCTAAGATTGAAGATATATATATCCAGAGTAAAGTGTCAGCACTCACGGGCTTTTCTTAAAAACTTCATACACACACACACACACACACACACACACACATTATACTCTGAAAAAGATCAAGATTGCAAAAATGAGCTTTCAGTAATGCTAGTGTTTCGAGTCATAACGGACACAGATTACGGTTGGAATCATGATCAGTGATGGAATACGACACACATGCACTTCGATAGATGTACAAGCACCGCCACGCTTTACAAAGAAGTGCGTGATATGGTAATGCTCTATTTACTTCAGCGATGAAGCAGCATTTCAAAGAATCCAAATTTCCATCTCTGCGCCTTTACATCTCGTCAATAGCCAGGTTTACAGCTTAAGCTTGGCATCTGTGCCAGGTGTCCCGCTGCCAGTCCATGCTCCATTTAGTCAAAGGCGTTTTATAAAAGAGGGGGCAATGATCCATTATTTCTTTGGGTGCTCGGGTTGAGTCTTCCCTGAACCGAATCCCTAGTGCCATAAGTGTATGGATTTCGGATGTGGCGAGTGGCACCGAACAGAAATAGTTTGTACACAACACAAAATAAAAATGCTGAATGCCATAGTGACCACATAAAGAAAATATAACTAGTGAAAACTAGGGTTGCACCAATACCGATACTAGTATCGATATCGGTGCCGATACCGGGTACTGCAGGAGTACTTGGTACTCATGCAGTACCCCCGATATTTTTTTCCGATACCGGAAGCCGGCATTGAGCCGGCTTGCCGGTATCCGAGGGGCTGCGGCGGCTGTCCGAATGCTCTATCTGCATTCGGACAGGCCCTGCAGCTGCTCTCCGCACTTGGTTTATACTTACCTTCCTTCAGCGACGCCGGGAAAGTCTTCGCGCGCGCGCTCCTTGGAAGGTCCCCAGCCGCGACCACGTGGGACCATGTGATCGGGGCTGGGGTCCTTCCAACGAGCGCACGCGCGGAAACTTTCCCGGCGTCACTGAATGAAGGTAAGTATGAGCGGAGAGTGCGGGGGGGGGGCATTATCCATGAGCTGGGGGGCATATCCGTGAGCAGGGGGCATATACATGAGCTGGGGGTCAATTATCCATGAGCTGGGGGTCAATTATCCATGAGCTGGGTGTCAATTATCCATGAGCTGGGGGGCAGGATATCCATGAGTTGGGGGGCAGGATATCCATGAGCTGGGGGGCAGGATATCCATGAGCTGGGGGGCAGGATATCCATGAGCTGGGGGGCAGGATATCCATGAGCTGGGGGGCAGGATATCCATGAGCTGGGGGGCAGGATATTCATGAGCTGGGGGGCAGGATATCCATGAGCTGGGGGGCAGGATATCCATGAGCTGGGGGGCAGGATATTCATGAGCTGGGGGGCAGGATATCCATGAGCTGGGGGGCAGGATATCCATGAGCTGGGGGGCAGGACATCCATGAGCTGGGGGGCAATTATCCAGGAGCTGGGGGGGCATTTCCATGAGCAGGGGGCATAATCATGAGCAGGGGGGCAATTATCCATGAGCTGGGGGGCAGGATATCCATGAGCTGGGGGGCAGGATATCCATGAGCTGGGAGGGCATTTCCATGAGCAGGGGGCATAATCATGAGCAGGGGGGAGCATTTCCATGAGCAGGGGGCATAATCATGAGCAGGGGGGCAATTATCCATGAGCTGGGGGGCAGGATATCCATGAGCTGGGGGCATATTCATGAGCTGGGGGGCAGGATATCCATGAGCTGGGGGGGGGGGTATCCATGAGCTGGGGGGGATATCCATGAGCTGGGGGGGGCATTTCCATGAGCTGGGGGGGGCATTTCCATGAGCTGGGGGGGGCATTTCCATGAGCTGGGGGGCAATTATCCATGAGCTGGGGGGCAATTATCCATGAGCTGGGGGGCAGGATATCCATGAGCTGGGGGGCAGGATATCCATGAGCAGGGGGGCAATTATCCATGAGCTGGGGGGCAATTATCCATGAGCTGGGGGGGGGCAATTATCCATGAGCTGGGGGGCAGGATATCCATGAGACCTGGGGGCTTTATAGGAGGTCTGTTCTTATTGGAAAGCGTCACATGACATAAAATAAAAGTATCGGTACTTTGTATCGATGAGTACTTGAACAAAAGTATCGGTACTCGTACTCGGTCTTAAAAAAGTGGTATCGGTGCATCCCTAGTGAAAACATTTAGAAACACAAAAATCCTCAGACATTCCCTAGATGGCAGAAATAAACACTGTCCAACACATTATTTGCCACAGGGTAATAAAGAATAAAGATCTTGGACTGAGCACATGGACCTGCTGCCATTAGTAGCTTCTACCACACAATGCGGCAGATTAATGAGACACAGGCAGAAAGTGAAATGGGGGGTCTGGAGGACGGATGTGCCAGGTCTCGCTGGTGGCATCATTCGGCGTATAAACCATGCTTGCAGGGGGGTCCTTAAATAATGAGCTGAGAGATGCTGCTCTGTTGTTTATGGTCTTTATTCCAGAATAATAAATCCTGCTTGGAGCCCATTCTATCAAGCAGCTTTACGTTACAAATGAATTGCAATGAGACTGATACTTGGCCAATTTGCAGGGCTTGTAAATTTTCCAAATTAAGCATCGCTGCTGCTATTTCTGGCCAAGACTCTTCCCGGCCAAACACATTTTTTAGTCTAAGATAAAACGGTAATCTTTAAATAAACTCTGCTTCAGATTGTTCCTCTTTTTTTGCTGCCCTCCCTTGATATAAAATGAATGTGTTGTAAAACAGATTGTAGCCGAGTGTTCTGCGTCCAGTGGCTCCGAGATTAATCTGAAATGTGATGACTTCATAGGGCTGGCAGCGTCCCCCCCCCCCCCAGCCACACGCCTAGTACAGCGTGTGCCTGAAAGCATTACAAGAATCCTCACTTTCTGTTTGGTGTACAGGATGGAACCTGAAAGCAGGAGCCAAGCCTACAATCCTTCAATATGCCCAATCTGCTCAGCCACGGAAACAGAAAAATGTTATTCACCATGTTCCTGCGCTGTGATATCAGAGGCACAAGGCTAACCGCAGCACAACCGCATGGAGGCCAGAGGCATGACCTCCAAAACACACGAACATGCCACCAAAAACACCATACAGAACCTTATAAAAAAGGTCACTACTGATCATATGATACGCATTACATTGTAGCATACAGCGGGTTTGGTCATTTTGCATTATTATGCACTTGAGTTTTCACTTCTATCCATTATATTGTTCTATTCTCTGATATATTATTTACTGTGTATTTTATGCTAAGATTTTATTGTTCTGTAATAAAATATGAATCAATTTCAAGGGGCCCTAACATTATAAACATTCCCAATCATACCTAGAGGGGCCCTAACATTATAAACATTCCCAATCATACCTAGAGGGGCCCTAACATTATAAACATTCCCAATCATACCTAGAGGGGCCCTAGCATTATAAACATTCCCAATCATACCTAGAGGGACCCTAACATTATAAACATTCCCAATCATACCTAGAGGGGCCCTAACATTATAAACATTACCAATCATACCTAGAGGGGCCCTAGCATTATAAACATTCCCAATCACACCTAGAGGGGCCCTAACATTATAAACATTCACAATCACACCTAGAGGGGCCCTAACATTATAAACATTCCCAATCATACCTAGAGGGACCCTAACATTATAAACATTCCCAATCATACCTAGAGGGACCCTAACATTATAAACATTCCCAATCATACCTAGAGGGGCCCTAACATTATAAACATTACCAATCATACCTAGAGGGGCCCTAACATTATAAACATTCCCAATCATACCTAGAGGGGCCCTAACATTATAAACATTCCAATCACACCTAGAGGGGCCCTAACATTATAAACATTCCCAATCATACCTAGAGGGGCCCTAGCATTATAAACATTCCCAATCATACCTAGAGGGACCCTAACATTATAAACATTCCCAATCATACCTAGAGGGGCCCTAACATTATAAACATTCCAATCACACCTAGTGGGGCCCTAACATTATAAACATTCCCAATCACACCTAGAGGGGCCCTAACATTATAAACATTCCCAATCATACCTAGAGGGGCCCTAGCATTATAAACATTCCCAATCACACCTAGAGGGGCCTAGCATTATAAACATTCCCAATCATACCTAGAGGGACCCTAACATTATAAACATTCCCAATCATACCTAGAGGGGCCCTAACATTATAAACATTCCCAATCATACCTAGAGGGGCCCTAACATTATAAACATCCCAATCATACCTAGAGGGGCCCTAACATTATAAACATTCCAATCACACCTAGTGGGGCCCTAACATTATAAACATTCCCAATCACACCTAGAGGGGCCCTAACATTATAAACATTCCCAATCATACCTAGAGGGACCCTAACATTATAAACATTCCCAATCATACCTAGAGGGGCCCTAACATTATAAACATTCCAATCACACCTAGTGGGGCCCTAACATTATAAACATTCCCAATCACACCTAGAGGGGCCCTAACATTATAAACATTCCCAATCATACCTAGAGGGGCCCTAACATTATAAACATTCCCAATCATACCTAGAGGGACCCTAACATTATAAACATTCCCAATCATACCTAGAGGGGCCCTAACATTATAAACATTCCCAATCATACCTAGAGGGGCCCTAACATTATAAACATTCCCAATCATACCTAGAGGGGCCCTAACATTATAAACATTCCCAATCATACCTAGAGGGGCCCTAACATTATAAACATTCCCAATCATACCTAGAGGGGCCCTAACATTATAAACATTCCCAATCATACCTAGAGGGGCCCTAACATTATAAACATTCCCAATCATACCTAGAGGGGCCCTAACATTATAAACATTCCCAATCATACCTAGAGGGGCCCTAACATTATAAACATTCCCAATCATACCTAGAGGGGCCCTAACATTATAAACATTCCCAATCATACCTAGAGGGGCCCTAACATTATAAACATTCCCAATCATACCTAGAGGGGCCCTAACATTATAAACATTCCCATCATACCTAGAGGGGCCCTAACATTATAAACATTCCCAATCATACCTAGAGGGACCCTAACATTATAAACATTCCCAATCATACCTAGAGGGGCCCTAACATTATAAACATTCCCAATCATACCTAGAGGGGCCCTAACATTATAACATTCCCAATCATACCTAGAGGGGCCCTAACATTATAAACATTCCCAATCATACCTAGAGGGGCCCTAACATTATAAACATTCCCAATCATACCTAGAGGGGCCCTAACATTATAAACATTCCCAATCATACCTAGAGGGGCCCTAACATTATAAACATTCCCAATCATACCTAGAGGGGCCCTAACATTATAAACATTCCCAATCATACCTAGAGGGGCCCTAACATTATAAACATTCCCAATCATACCTAGAGGGGCCCTAACATTATAAACATTCCCAATCATACCTAGAGGGGCCCTAACATTATAAACATTCCCAATCATACCTAGAGGGGCCCTAACATTATAAACATTCCCAATCATACCTAGAGGGGCCCTAACATTATAAACATTCACAATCATACCTAGAGGGACCCTAACATTATAAACATTCCCAATCATACCTAGAGGGGCCCTAGCATTATAAACATTCACAATCATACCTAGAGGGGCCCTAACATTATAAACATTCCCAATCATACCTAGAGGGGCCCTAACATTATAAACATTCCCAATCATACCTAGAGGGGCCCTAGCATTATAAACATTCACAATCATACCTAGAGGGGCCCTAACATTATAAACATTCACAATCATACCTAGAGGGGCCCTAACATTATAAACATTCACAATCATACCTAGAGGGGCCCTAACATTATAAACATTCACAATCATACCTAGAGGGGCCCTAACATTATAAACATTCACAATCATACCTAGAGGGGCCCTAACATTATAAACATTCACAATCATACCTAGAGGGGTCCTACCATTATAAACATTCACAATCATACCTAGAGGGGTCCTAACATTATAAACATTCACAATCATACCTAGAGGGGTCCTAACATTATAAACATTCACAATCATACCTAGAGGGGCCCTAACATTATAAACATTCACAATCATACCTAGAGGGGTCCTACCATTATAAACATTCACTTGCCAGGAGATGATGGTAGGTGGGCAGCGTGGAAACAACCCATTTATGCACTCGCTCCATCTATATAGGGAAGCAAGTGATACAGTTGCAGATCTGCAAAGGGACTATATGCCACCAGGTACAGAACAAACCACAAAAGATCACAAGGCATGGGTGATGGAGAAATATAGGTTCTAGTTTTGCAATGTTGCCCCCAAACAAGGAACAAAAACAGGATAGTGTCACGGCTTCTCCCCCTGTTCTATCATAATGGGTACCAGTACATTTGTAAGATTAATGGGTATATGCCAGAAACAAGATACCCTAATCATCAAGTAGTGCAGATGGTTAAACTCCTGAGGAGGTCTTTTCTCCCAAAATCTTCATAACTGCTAACAATAAGTAGGGAAATAAGAGAAGAAAAAAAAAGACAAGCCCTCAGTAGCAAAGTTTCCCCTCTATAGGCTGTACTGGTTTAGAGAAGGGAAAAAAAAAAAGTAGATACAAAATACATAAAAATAAAATAAAAGAACAAATGGTAAAGTACCAAGTTTTTAAGCGTATTCATAACTTAAAAAAAATATTCTATTTTCATCACTTATCTAAATAGTTTGTTACAGCAAATTAAAAAGTTGTCATTATTACCTCATCGATCAATGATCTCTTTGTGATTACTTTTAACGGACGACTCAGAGTATGACACTGACCAAAATATAGCCCTACGACTGGCTACACTTTAGGTCCGTATGTAGTATGAGAAAGCCGTTGTAGCAGCATATCTAATATGGTGACAGCTCTCCCCGCGGCTACAAAGCAATTACAAAGGACAATTGTGGACAGGCAGCATTGTCCGGTGCGCAGGAAAGGGTAGAAGGCATTGTAAATCGAGGCAGTGCCACTCAATTCTTCGAGCAGCTGCTTAAATCTACCGTGCAGCGTAGCTATTCAATCTCACAAAAGGAAATGCAGAATTATTCGCATGGAGCCAGCAGACAGATTGCAAGGCATAATTTACAGAAATACCAATATGAAGCTGAATTGTAGTGTGACGCTGGAATAGCAATTTCAATTCTCAATCTGTCGGTGTTACATTGTATTTCCATTTGGGATCCTTTTATTTCCTTGGCTTCGTTCTCCCACGCTCTCGAAGGCCGTCCTCGAAAAGGTGAAAAGGTGAGCAGCCTCTCGCGATAGCCTGTGGATTTGCAATGAAAAGCCCTTTGATTGGGACCAGAGAGCAAGGTTAATGGACTGGCAAATATTTATTATGGATTCTGACAAAGGGTGACAAAAGTCCAGTGACCCTCTTTCCAAAATTAGACCGAATGCTCTATTCATACAGGGCATAAAAGAAGCCACGTGAGACCTTATCTACCTGTATCATTCAGTCAATGGCCCAAACAATGTTGTACATACCAAGACATCTAACCTGCGGTTTTATCAGGAATAGTTTTCTTGGTTAGTGATTAACAAGATGAAAATTGTGGCTGGTTATAAAGAGATACTCTTGGAGTTTCCTTTTTTGTGCCCTTCAATAATTGGGCAGATGCTGCCGACAGCCTCTGCCCGATTATTTTCTATTTTTCCTCCCAGGTAATTTAACTCACCTTTTGTCCCTTGCCGCGTGCTGCTCCTCCTCTCCGGCTCAGGAACCCCTGAATCCAAAATTCCCCTCAAGCTTTTCTATGTAACTCACATACATAGAAACCACAAACCTGTACCTCTATGGGACTCTCGCACCTTACGTACACAAATTCCGTAATCTCTGTGAGAACGACTGATCGGAGGTGCGCTCGCCTGCACAGATCTGAGTCATTAGATGACTCTCTGGGACCTCTCACTACAGCAACAGGTCTCAGGAAGGGTAACATTGTAATGCTCTCTGCGTGCTACATCAGTGGAGACCAGCAGCCGGGCAATTCAAAATCCTGGCCGCCGTGTGGGGTGGAGGAACCTTCCCTTCACCCAGCATTTTCACCCGATACAAGAGAGTGATGGGAGAGGGGGCACTCCTCCCCTATTTTAAAAAGCTCAAGTGGTCAGGATGAATACAGTGTCCCTTTAAACCTTGTATGAGGAGCAATCATATCAATGACCCACACATCACAGCTATAGGAGACTAGCCATTTAAAAAAAAAAATCACACTGGACAGGGCTCCATTCAGTTCTGTGGATCATCCCTGTAACAAATGATCTACTATAATAAATTTGTTACTAAATGGCAACTTGAAGCTTGACGAGTGTCACATGTTGCTCGTTTTTCTTAAAAAAAAAAGAGGAAACTTCACTTGCTATTCCTCTTGAACCAACAACAGTCAGCTCAGTGCTTCAAGACTATATTGATGTCCAGGACCCAATGGGATAAAATATTGCTTCATCATAAGCAATGTCAGACATTCAACTTTTTCTCGTTTCTCTTGAAGGAACTACCTTCCAGCTATTGTTTTCAGATTGGAGAGACTGGTATGTCATGGTATGAGGTACATCATTTTTAGGGCTGCAACTAATGAATATTTTCATAATATCAATCTATTCAAAATTGCCAACTACAAAGTCCATGTTTCAACGGTTATATATATATTTTTTTTAAATAAAAAGCACTTGGTAATGACAGGGTTAAGGGAAGTCAAGCTTTACAAATACTTAAAACAGGGCTTGACAAAGCCAGGTAGCCACTGGCTCCTGGATTTCCAATTTATTTTACACTAAACTGAAAGCAGTCTTTGGCATCTAAAAAAATCTACTTGGCGTCAATGTTGTCTTACTGTCTCCTACATTTAATGTAAATATATCGTGTGTGTGTGTGTGTGTGTGTGTGTGTGTGTGTGTGTGTGTGTGTGTGTGTGTGTCCAATGACTACAGAGCAAAGAAAGGAAGTAAAGAAATAAAACAAAATCATAACATCACACTATACAGACGTTTACAACATATATATATATATATATATACGGCCAAACTGATATTAGAAGCAACTCTCTACACCTCGAGGCTCAAATAAGTAGCCAAAAGACGACATGCACAAAAAATACCTAACAGAAGCAGCGAAAATCATAATTTGGGTCATTAGTACAAACCAACTCCCAGATGTAGAGGCAAGGTTCCCAACGTTTCGGCGAGGATTCGCCTTTATCAACCTTGATAATGGCGAATTCTCGCCAAAACGTTGGCTCCTAACTTTTGTAGCTGGCTCCTAGATTCAAAGCAAATTTGTCAAGCCCTGACTTAAAATACTTCAAATATTAAAAATATTAGAAACCTAAGGAAATGTGAGCTTTATGCCAAGTCATACATGAAGTTTATGCTTAACCCTGTTGTTGCTGTGGCTGCATACCAGTGCAATAAAGGACATGGTAAAGCGCATTTATTAGAGCCGCCATGTCACCAGGCTGAATCCCTATTTACTCCAGGCTTAATGTTCTGTACGAACAGCATCAGGCAATTAAATTGTAATCAAACACTTAAAAGACATGTAAAGATGACGGCCATAGATCATCCAGAATAATGCATATTCATTTAATGTCTAGGAAAGCGAGGCATTAAGGATCACATCTCTTGCAGGGTTCACTGATTTAAAAGCAGCAGTCAATTCAGGTAATTACATGTAACAAACTCATTTCCATTGATCCCATTTAAAAGGTATAATTCAGAGTGATGGGTCACGAAGCATCACCTGTAAGTCAAATGTAACAGACTTTAAGAAATGTAGCCTTCTTTAACGTAAACAAGGATTGCTGAAGAGGGGCAATAAATAAAAACATATAAAATAGTCTGTTTTATGTTGTTTGGAACAATACCAAGGAACGAGTGTGGAGGTGGGTGGAAAACAAGGTTTCTATACCAAAAGTTGAAAATGACCACTTCTCGTTAGAAACATAGAAAAATGTCGGCAGATAAGAACCTTTCGGCCCATCTAGTCTGCCCAATTACATGGATACTTTACCTGGATTTATCTTTTGTTTAGGATAGCCTTATGCCTATCCCATGCCTGCTTAAATTCAATCACTGGTTTGGCCTCTACCACTTCAACTGTAAGACTGTTCCATGTATCCACCACCCTCTCAGTAAAATAATGCTTTCTGATGTTACTTTTAAACCTTTGCCCCTCTAATCTAAGACTATGTCCTCTTGTTTTGCTATTTTGTTTCGTTTTAAATATACTCCCTTCCACTACCTTGTGGATTCCCTTTACGTATTTAAATGTTTCTTAGAAAAGAGAATACTCTGGAAACTAAGTCACGGAGGTCGATTTTTTAGGAAGAGCAATGAGTCTCTTTATGCACATTATCCAAAATTCAATCAACCCAATGACCTTTTGCTTTATGCACCTTATTAACGTCCATCCATATCCACGCTGCTATTTCTCAGAGGAACCTGGCACTGCCGATTAGTCAAACAATTCAATATAGCCTTGTTTATTCAATTAATTCAAATTAAACATGGTTCCATTACCTGGTGACATTTATTTACTGCAGTGATCCATCATTTACTAATAACAGTTATCAATTTGCAAATTATATTCTTTTTACAGAAAAACAACAACAAGAAAAACATTTGTTTCAATGTCCAAAATGATATTCCGACTGTAAATGCTTCCAATAATGAATATCTATTGTATATTAAAAAAAGAATAAAAAAAAGTATTTGTGATACAGCGTGTGTAGAATGATACTTGCTCTTGTAAACCCCCAATCGATTAAAATAAATCCTATTCTAGAGTTGATACAGCCGAGTAACATACGCATATCTGGTCAGGCACCAGAAGGAAAGCAGCCTTTTACAACCCAAGATGCTTATTTAAAGTGACATTGAAAAAAAGATTCCCTCCTTATACATGTGTAAAGTGGTATTGCGAACACATAATATTTTTTCCCCCATCAGACATCAGCATGCCACTGGGGTCAGTGATAGCAGTGAGCTGAAACCCCATCCTACAGGATATCCCTCCACTCACTGCCCAATTGCAGACCAGAATGCAAAGTCTGCGCATCAACATCATCTCTGAAGGCCAAGCTCTGCATGCAAAGGGGAAAGATGGCGGCACCCAATGCTGCACCTGGGTCAGTCCATTACCCATATCTCATCAAGGGATACACAACATCCTGATAGACTATAGCAGAAAAAGTGCACCTGGCCTGTGCAGGTTCACTTTACCCTTATACAAAGGGGGTGATAGGTCAGAGGTGTAGGGCTGCAACTAATGATTATTCTCATAATCGATTAGTTGGCCGATTATTAGCTCGATTAATCGGATAAAAAAAAATTATTGTTTTTTCGTAAGCAATTTGCGTAGTGTACGTAACTTTTGTACGTACATACGCAAATTGTGTATCTTGCGTACTTTTCACACAAGGTATGCGAGTGCTTGGTCAGAGGAATGGGTTGATGCTACATGCACAGCTTAAGGCCATGTTTGCTTTATCAAATGAACGCGGCTACAAGCACCTGGTCATAGATGAGGTCAGCATGAAATCGGGTTAATAAGCTAAAGTGGTCAGGGTGCGTAGAGTGTCCCTTTTAAATTATTTTGTGAACAAACTGAGTGGTAGGAGGGACTGGAGGTGGAAGGGAGTGACTTTACTCAAGTGACTTGACCAGAGTGTGAGAGGGACTGTATGGACAAAAGACCGTATCTGGGTGTGTGAGCGAATTTGGGGAAAGGGACCAGACCAAAGGGAGGGAATGGCAGGTCCCACCAAGAAGGGTGTAGCAGGGAGGGTGGGGTGGTGGCACAGGACTCCAGCTTCAAGTAAAGATAAAACACAGACATACAGCTTCACAAAGTCGCAGTATCCTATGTTTTGTGTTATAGTTCTGCTACTGTTGTAAACGGAATAAAAATAAACTGGTTGTGTCTGACATAACCCTAGAACTCAATCATACCTAGTAAAGCAGCGGTGAGTCTTCTCCAATCAGCTCCTAAACTGGGGTTATTTACGTTTAACTCAGTCTGACTTGAAACCGTGTGTGCTGTACACAGGACGATTAAATCGATGATTTAAATAGTTTTCAACTATTTCCATTATCGATTAGCTGTTTCAGCCCTACAGAGATGCCACACCATCAACAGAGAAAATATAAATAAAAGGCTCCGAGCAGCTATTCTGAATTAGAAATCCCATCATGCTCAGGCTATCTGGGGTTTGTAACAAAAGAGAACGATTTGTCCCAAAAACGTGTCATTCTTGTATACAGTAACCATTACAAAAGAATGGTGGCATCGAGAGCTGAAACAGACCACCGAGGCACCCCTTTTATTTAAACTGTACCACTGGTGCCTGTTTATAGTCTTATTCTGTTTACACATTCAAAACAAACTCAAAAGGCGTTAATACATAAATGTGATTTCAGCCCTCACGCAATGTTTAGTTGTTCAATACATTGACACTGTGTTGTGTTAAAACACTGGTTTATTGCTAGAGAAGGGAGCAGCCCAAGAATGAGACAAAGTAACAAACACTAAATGAAAAAGATGCAAAAAGAGAGACACGTCGAGGCTCCTAAAAAGGAGCATGGAGCTCCTGCCCAGTTAATGAAAAGACCATAGAAAAGTCACCGTGGCCGACCTGCAGCATGACACCCACAAGTCTGCGTATTTATCTGTCCATATTCCAGGACCACTACCAAACAACAGACGTATAAGCACTACACAGCAACGAGAATAAAAATAAACTGGAGCCAAAGTAAAGTCTGCTGACGTTAAATCAATAGCCACTACTTTTTCCCTCCCAAATAAAAATTCTCCAAAGCATTATGGTTAGACAGGCTGGACGCATTAAATAGCAGCTCTGTATTAGCACTGACTGAGGTTTATACTTAAAATACCTTACGTTCGTGCAAAGCCAGTGGGCCTTGCAATGCTGAAAAGGTTTCCTGCAGGAAACTTTTCCATGATTGCACTAGGCTCTGGCCATCGGATCTCTGTGAATGTCTCTATTCATCCTGTCTGAATGTTTCTACACGTAGGAAACTCGGCTCCAGTCAAGGAAAGTAGTGGCATGGAGCAGCGAAGTGTGTGACAGCGAGGCAAAACATTACCAGTACAATGCATGTAGGGCTCTATCTATGCCATGTGTCACATCCGCTCACATCTCCCTCCTATCATGGGGGCTCAGAACTAGAACAGAGAAGAATGCATCGACGTGGGTCATGAATATGTGTGTATAGGGTGTGATATATCAATGTGGGTCGTGTGTGTGAGAAACATACAGGGTGTGATATTTTGCTTATGGAGATTTGTAGGGATCTTCTATCAGTACAAAAAAAGGGATTCTCAACAGTATTAAACCCCTGTACATTGGTCAGTGACCTCCAAAACCTGTCGAACTGAAACACCAAAAATCAGGGCATGTCGCTGGAATTTCGGTTTAGTTTGACATTCTATCATTTATTTTTGAGAAAGTATTTTACCAGGAAGGATACATTGAGATTTCTCTAGTTTTCAAGTATGTCCTGGGTGGCGAGTATGTACCGTTAGGTGTCTTGCCCAAGGACACTTACTGGAGAGGTGCTCGCTGGGATCGAACCTGTGTCTCCACGGTCTCTCTCCATGGTTATAGAGCAGTGATGTTACCTCTACTCCACCCAGCCGGCATTATCTGCTATACCTCTCTCTAGTAATCATCTCCACACTCCCCCTGCTCCCTTGTTTCACTTGCCTTAGTCCCATAGATTGTAAGCTCACGGGATGTCTGGCTGAGCACTCGTATAAAGTGCTGCATTAGTAGGACAATTATCCTACGGGCAGGGCTGTCTGTTCCTTATGTTGTATTATGACACCTGTCTGTGCTTCCCCATTGTAAAGTGCTACGGAATCTGTTGGCGCTATACAAGCACTTGTAACTGTTCTGAATAGAAAACACAATAGACTTTAATGGGGCAATTTCGGTGCTGCTAAACGCCAGCTAACTGCTACGAATTGCACCATAGTTTGCTGTAAATGCGCTAGTATTTGGTGGATAGTTTAGTGAATAGATGAATTAGTTTAAATTTGAACCAAACTCTGAAATTCACAGGTTAGTGAATAACCTCTTTGGGCCAACTATATATATATATATCACACACACGGATGGCCAGATCAAGCGAAAAGTCTTCCTACTTTATACCAGGACCTGAATAACATCTATTAAATATAGTAGCCAGGAAAAAGTTTCTATCAAGAGTGTAAATTCAGCTGCTAGCCGTAAAGATTTTAGGAGCCTGTAGCCTCTCGGTCCCTGGGATTGTCAAACTCAAACTTTAAATTTTCTAGTGTTAAAACAAAACAAGTGAAACATTAACCCTTCCTGGGCATCCTCACAACCTCCTGTTTTAACCCCTTAGTGTAGCTTTAAACTCGCCTTCAATCCAGAGCTGGTCCATATGTGAAACGCTGCCACTTCCTGCAAGCTGCAGTTTGTCACATGGTCACAGGGAGGAAGCCAATCCAATGGCTCTCAATGCCACTTGCAGGGTTTAACCAGTCTTCTGAGCCCCTGCACTTCGCCTTGGAACTTGGATGAGGGCACTTATGGCAGAGTGAAACCTTAAATAACCCTGAGCGGTCATACAGCACAGAGTGTCCCTTTAAACACATATGCCTAAATTTTGAATAAGCATCACAGTGAATACAGACGCATTTCACTCATAACAACCTCAGTACTATGCTGCCCCTGCGGCGGGTGGGCCATGAAGCCGCAGATGTACTAGCGTGCCCCGTTTACTTCTATGGGCCGCCTCAGCATGTGCCGTTGGCTATGTCGGGACGGCTTGAACTCAGGCAGCCCCCTGCAGCCAATGACAAAGGTCGGGAGTCAGCTGCGCGGGCAGGCCGAAGGAGAAGCCCACCGCAGCACCTGGAGGCGCGGCTTACTAGTAGGTCCGGCCGGTGTTAACCCCCTGTCGCTGGGCACCACCTAGCTGTCATTAAGGAGTTAAGGTAATGTGTTCATTGTATGTATATTTGCAGAACAACAATGGGATTAACCCCTTCGCTGCTGAGCCATTTCACCGCTGTGTGCTGAGCTCATTTTTACCGCTTTTGCTCAACATGTTTAAACGCGTTTAGAAGCCACGTTTTATTACATGACCCAGACATATTATATTTCGTTCTTTCCGGCAGACTCCGCAGATTCATAATATAGAATTTTTATATGTATACGTCATGTCCTGCCTGTATTTTATAACAAAAATGAAATAAAATTTGAATTTTCAATCATTTACAGTGTGTAAAGTGGGTTTTTTTTTTTCACATGAGAGTTTGCGGTTATATTTTCTATGGGGTGCGCTTGTACAAAAATTAGAAATGGGGACTCGTTAAATTTTGGGGGAGGGGAAATTACGTGATTTTTTGCAAACGCACCCCATAGAAAAAATCATTAGTGCAGCATCATTGTTCACTTTAGAATTGAAATGTGAACAATATTGCTACATTAATAAAAACAAAAAAAAAAAAAAGGATCCAAAACGATCTCCCGGCTTCGTCCGGGTCGCCTGGAAATGACGTCATCGCGCAATCGCAATGATGTCATTTACGCCGGGGGCCGGCCTATCTTCGGCACCTGGCTTCCCTGAAGCCAGAACGCCGAGGGACACCGGACAGAGAGGTAAGTATCTCCGCTGGGACTCCCACTGGCGGATGACGTGTGGGGCACGTCCTCCGCATATAGCCTGAGTCAATCAGAACGTGCCCCACACGTCATCCGTAACTTTATTTTTTACTGTGGAAAAGTGCATGTGATCTCAACTTTGATAACTTGAATTTAATTTTGTTTACCAAAAACGTAAATATTCCATGAATGTACAGCCTCGTGCTGTATAACTAAGCTCCATTTCATGCTGAATAACCGTTTAACAAGAATGTATCATAACTAGATTTACCCCCAAAAACATTTCATTAAAGTAAATCCAATTAAAAATCTAATAAAAAAAATCTGATTTTTTTTTAAAAATAAAATCGATTTTAATCCACCCGGTCCTTATGTTTGTAGACAAATGTTATAAACAACAAATATTAATAGAACTACTCAACAGTGATTAGACAGCATTGTCGACACGCGGCCGATTCAATTTTGCACTTGGGACACGGTTTCATTTAATAAGCAGAGAAGGAAATAAAGCATAGTTATGGTAACGAGCACATTCATTGAATGAGGATAGAATAAAGTACATAAAATGTATCACATTTACAACTCATCTTTTCATGTCGTTTTTAAAGCCCCAAATGTTAATTAGTACGCCAACCACTTATCCCTACAAGATAACACTGGAATGTGTGATATCCCAACCTGCTTCACAAACCATATTAAAGCAGTTCTTACAGTGTTGTAGTTTTCAGGTTTATTTTTATCTACTGTTATTTGTTTTCGTGTAGTAGGCAAACGCGTCCTGGTTTTGATTCACTGGATCGTATCTACCCAGCGTTGCCCTGTGCCCAGCAACGTATGTACAGACTGGAGACAAAATTTAGAAATATATAGATTTATGAAACTAGCAGCAGAAAATGTGAAAAAAAAACATTTTACACAACCAAGAAAATCAGGGCCATGAATAGCACTCACAGCTCCTTTGCTACACACTGTATGTAGCAAGGAATTCAGGGTAGGACATGCAAATGAAGTCCACAATTTATCACCTTTTAACGTCTGCTGAACCACAGACACCCCACATCTCTTTAAGGGGTTTTCGCTGTAGCAGGCTTTAGATGCAAAAGTGAGAAACCGAGGATTTCATTTGAATGTCCTATCCAGATTTCCTTGCATCATACAGGTAGGGACGCAAAGATGCTCTCTGTGCAAAGCAAGTGTCTGATTTCCTTGGACATTTAAATATATTTTGCAAGGACTTACATTCTTGCACAGCACAGGACCTCACTTTTTTGTCCTCAATCTAAACTGTTGTTAACAATCGCACGTTATAACGAGTTGTGAACCGTGCCTTTTAGTAGCAGACGGCCAGCACCGATTACTCTCTACAAGGCTGTCAATCGCTGTCAAGAGTTGGTTGGCTGGAAATTGTGGAAAAGGAGCATTAAGGGCAGTGTCAGACGAGCGCACTATGAGTGCAATGACGTTGCAACTCTACGACAGGGCCGGCCACGCACTGTTGCGCGCACATGACTTGCGCGAGCAACAGCGTCCGTGCAGCAGACCACCCTGTCAAAGCGCTAGGACACGCTGACGGGGCTGCAAAGCGCAATCCTCCATAGGAGGATAGAGCCTTGCAGCACTGATGGCCAGACGGGCGTCAAGAGTGGAAGGAACGTCCACTCTCAGACATTCCTTCCGCTCTTACTACCGCTCATCTGACCCCAGCCTTAAAGATACCTTTAGGAAAAAGGTATAACGCCTTGCTGCACTAAGGTAAATGTTTAATGCATTATTTTATATTAACTAGAAGAAAATTAAAAAGGAGTGCTGTCCTCGGATTGGCTGACAGTTATTCATGGTACTCGCCGAGATAGAGAAAGGATTTATAGTTTGTTTTTTTTTCCCCTAATCCCAAGATTCCTTCTCAAAACTAGACAGGCAAATTGCTTTGGAACTGACTGCACCGACTAAGAAAAAAAACAGTTTGTCAATAATAAATCATTGAGACATTAGCGTACATCTGTATATTGACAAGCACTGTATCTAGATCGCTCTCTCCCATAATCACAGGCATATAAAACGAAATTTATGGGAGGCCTGCGCCATCATAACTCACTTCTTGGCATGAGCTCTATAAATACCTCCCAAAGTGCAGAATTCCAGTTATAATAGGCAGAGTCCTTCTATCATTTAATAGAGGTTTCCGTCATTAGCCAGCCACGCATGTCCAATGTTCTCATCGTAGAGAAACGGTCTTGGTGAGGTTAGAAAACCCAGCAAAGGGTCCTTAATGTAGAATAGTCAATTCTAACACATTTATTGCCTCACAGAAAAATAAAAAAGCGCTACATAATTACATTAATAAGCAGTCCGGGTGTGTTATCAGCCAAAGCTAGACGATCCAAGATGTGGATTGTAGTATATAGCCCCAGTATCTAGTGGACCTGCAAAATGATGGATGGCTAAAGGGTAGGGTGAGATCAGGGGATTGGTAAACATCATTTAGGCAGAGGGGCAGCTGCCTTGTCTCTCTAGATGTTTCAAGAAGTACGTCTCCCATTCGGTTTACCCACTCATTTGGATGGCTACGTATCATGGGAGATGTCATTTCGAAACGTCTGTAGGGCCAAGGATGCGGACCTCTGATTTAATGGATATCCCAAACCTACATCCTCAAGTATTGTAGCAATATCAAGGTTGCATAGCGCCGTCAGATGTCCATCCGCCCATGTCTGTCTTAAAGCCATTTCAGTATACAGCACAGGAGCATGGCTTTGATACATTACCAGGTTGATCTTTACGTTCTAAGGAGATCGTGAGCCATATGGGTGCACCTGCCTTCAAGTAGACATCAAAGTAGCAAAATAAAGGAATATGAAATGGCAACAAATCTTAGGATACTTTAACAAAGACTGCTGAAGGCTTCTGAAAAATCAAACTGTCAATCAAGGTCAACACACCTCACCCTCTGCAACGGAAACACTTCAGGGGAAGGGAAAAAAAATGATGATAATTGCACGAAGATACTTTGCAATCAGAGCAGCAGCATTACGTATTTCTTGCAGTCGTCCAGCACTAAACAGGGTGCTTTGCCCACCTTCACAATGACACAAATCATTCCACTTGTCTGCGAGACAATTAGCTGCTGGATTATGGATGACGTATCTTCCACCAGATTTTACACTTTTTCCCCCAACGGCACCACTAAAGCCTAGTGTAAAAAGGATGAACGTTTTCAGGCCCCGCACTTCTAGGTACAATTGTCAGGGCTCTCTAAATGAAACCCATTTAATTTGTACTACTTAATTCTCGCTAGAACTCATCAGCAGATCCAGGACCTTTAATGTGTTGCCAGGCAACAAGGCAGGCACCGGCGGTTTGTGGTACCCGCTCAGAGCTGCCATTTCATCAGCTAAAACTGTTATCATCCAAAACACTGCCAAGACTCTATATCATGTGAGAAACGAGAAAAGATTTGGCATCAACAGCACTACAAAATCGTATTATTTTTTAAACATATATGCCATTATTCAGCCAATCACAATGTAATATTAGGATTATCATGGAGAAATGCAGGCCTGCTATGGGAATTCACCTTTCAATAGAACTTAAATTTAATATTGAAGTGTAACATTTAAATATGGAATGAAATGAGGTTTTATGTTGATCAAATAGATAGAAACGGATGATACTTCGACTACAGAGCACTTTTGTTTTTTTGTATCACCTCAGTAATATTTCCCCCCGAGATTGTTATGTATTCCATAAACAACACCAGACCTCGAAAAATCTAGGGACCGACTAAAATTTTACTTATGCAATATTGTTCCTGGGTAAAAAAAAAAAAAAGAAGAAAAAAATGTACATGGCTCACAAGTTTTCTTACCGGTCCCAAAATTTCATATGAATCTAACAATTCCTGCACTGAGTATTCCACGGCTTAGTTACTTTAAGGAGCATCACCTAGACCAGTGGTTCAACCTATTCATCAAGTCCCCCAAACAGGCCAGGTTTGCAGATATCTGAAGCACAGCACAGGTGATCTGATTTGCTGCTCAGTGATTGCAGGATTCAGTCTGCATTTCCACAAGGTAATGCACCAAAGCTAATTCGTGGCTAACACTTATGGTTTCCATAAGTGGGATGTGGTCACTCAAGTAGACTTAAAGCACACCTGAAAGTGAAAGCACTAGAAGCCCATCAACACGGCTTGCAAACCAGATCCACTACAGCAGGGATCCCAAACTCACCCCAGAGGTTTCTGAACTACACCGCCCATGATTCTCTATCCATATATGGCCTACAATGAATTCTGGGACTTGTAGGCCATAAGCATCGGGGGGGGGGACGACAAATGAATTGAGATCCCTGCACTAGAGCTTTACTTCGAAAATGTTTAAACCTGAATATGCCATCCAGTGCAAGGAAGAGGAGTAATGACCCAGTTTCCCAGCTTACAGATGGGAAGAGCGTGATCCAGGGAAAGAAATCAAAAAGGTCACATACAGACAAGCAAATTCACCATTACTCGTCATCACAACAGCATGTGCCATAAGCTTAGGCCAGTGGTTCCCAACCTCGGTCCTCAAATACCCCGAACAGGCCAGATATTAAGGATTACCTTGTGGAAATGCAGACTGAATCCTGCAATCACTGAGCAGCAAATCATATCACCTGTGCTGTGCTTCACATATCTTGCAAACCTGGCCTGTTAGGGGGACTTGAGGACCGCGGTTGAGAACCACTGGCTTAGGCCACCAATGGCAGGATGCTTTTACTCAAGGCCATGAGCAACAAAAGTATACCCCAGGGGTCAGAAACCTTGGCCCTCCAAGTGTTGAAACTATGATTCCCATAATGCTCAGGTACTCATTAGCTTGGCTTTGCATAATGGGAAACATAGCTCCAAAACACCTAGAGGACCAAGGTTGTCGACCCTTGTACCATGTGGATTGAACACCAAAACAAGGAGACCACTGGCTGCTCCTCAAATTGCTCAAAGAGAAACAGCAAGTCTTGTGATGTGTTCAGTATACAATACATTGAGGTGCAAGGTACCAAAAGTGGTGCAAAGAAGGACAACCAGTGGACTGCGTCCGGGTCATGGCCGCCCAAGGGCTCTTTGATGGACATGGGGAGCGAAGACTAGCCTGTCTGGTCTGATCACCCAGAAGAGCTATTGTAGCTCAAACTTCTGACAAAGCAAATGCTGGCCATTCTAGAAGGGTGACAGAACACAAATGACGCGTACCACCTACCTAGAGAGTGTTGTAGACCATGTACACCCCTTCATGGCAGTGGTGTTCCCTGATGACAGTGACCTTTCAGTAGGATAAAGCACATTGCCGCACTTCAAAAATGGTTCAGGAATGGTGTGAGGAACAGGACAAAGCGTTCACGGTGTGAGGAGTACCACCCTTCTTCTGAACGTCCCTCCCTCCCGCCTGCACTGATGTGGAGAAATCCTCCACCCCATCCAGCAAACTGACATCACCTTCTCCAAGACTACACACCTTAGCAGGTGTCTCAGAGAGGCAGTGATTGATCGGATCTGCGCATGCGCGCACAGATCCAAGCCATCCTTCTGCACAGATGCTATGAAACTTTCATACGTAGTGGCGCACAATTTGTGGTTTCTAGGCTACGCAAGTTGCATTAGAAAGCTACTACCGGATTCGAAAGTCTCTGAGCTGGAGAGGAAGAGCTGTGTGCGGGGAGGGACAAAAGGGGGAGCAAAAATCAATGAAAATAAATATTGTGTAAGTGGGCAGCAGCTGTCAGCAGCCTCTCCCTAATTATTTAAGGGGGGGGGTCTAATTCATAGGTTATCCTTCTAAATTAAACAGAGCTATCACCTGAGCAGCGTTTAGCGCAGATAGACATACGATACATCATCATTATCTGCCAGTCACAGGGGAGAGGGTTGGGGATAATCGATTTCAGCGGTTAATCAATGCTGTGTGTTACCAGTTTGTAATTAACCTGGTTCTTAGAGTAATTTTTGGGAGAAAAAAAGACAGACGTGTGTGTCATTAGAATAAGAATGAGGGGGTGATTGCACAGAATTAAGATCTGCAGTTTGTGTCATGCGTTTATTAACATTTTGCTATGGATATTTCTCTCCTTGTCTCTTGGGTTTTTTCTCTGCTCAGTGTGTTCCTCCATGCCAGCAAAGGCCATCGCAAGATGGCACAGGAGCGATTGCCATGTGCAATGCATCATGGGGTACCAAAAGCAAGTTTATACTGAACACTAGCCATTATCGCCTCAGGACGTAAAACATATTAATTTACATTTTCTAATAAGGATATTTAAATGGACGTAGATTACCCATATTTAAGGGTTATTCAGCAAATGGCAGCGTTTGACCAAGATGAAAATCACTGTTGCAAGACCAGCAAAAGCCGGCGTTTGCCAAAGAACAATCCAAACAGCGGAAATAGAGACTTCACTGTGAATCGTGTCCTGTCGCGGATTCAGTCATATTTTTGTGAAACGCCAGAGTTTGCCAGCGTTGCAACAACAGAGATTTTCGACACTTGCAATTCTGGAAAATAGTGTTTGCTGAACAGCCACTTGGTCTTAACCAGAGACCTCAACAAACATCACAAAGGTCACAGATTCCATTAGCGATACCGACACTAGACTTTGGAAGCCAAAACGTCTAGGTACATCTGTGTGGTGGCCATCATTTCAGCGACAGGAATCTTCAAGACTTAATGAGTACGAAGGCTCCCATACAACCCCCCCCCCATACAGGGTATAAATACCACATCTAATTCAAATCATTTGGCAGGAATAATGAATAAAACCCTATCATCAACATGCAGATAACGAGGATTTAGGATTAATTCCACTGGCAACCACTGCTATATATTACTTTGGAAAATGCCAAAACACAGCATATGCTACTTGTGATTTAGTTATTTTACATTGGAGGAAATAAACAGATCCCACAAAAGATCCCACATAAAAGATATCCAGAATGTCAGCTCAGCCAATGAGCAGGGGGGGGGGATAATCCAGCTAAATAAAAGGTGGCACTCGCAGGTAATCCAGGATCTAATTTTGATTGTATCAACCCGAATCCTGACAACTAGTAAATTCATTAAAATTCTGGCAGCTAGGCATCCGCAGACGTTTCATGCTTTGTCAGTTTCGCATCTTAGCTCCTCTCCAATTTTGGAGACAGATGTGCTTCTCCTGGTTGACTTTCCTTCTGATCATTTCCCCAGTTACATCACATTCTTCCTGCTACAAAGACCCATGGCCACCTATTCAATTTGATGTGTATCTGTGTGTAACCCCACGGCATAACTGGGTCGAGAGGACCATCAAGATGTTCAGATCGCAGGTTCTCAGCCAAAAAAGGAGCCAGGATTTAAGTCGTTTTAGAATTACCTTGACAAATCTTATGGAGGAAACCTAAACATTTTGTGACTGAGGGCATGAAAACCCTGGATCAGGGTGACAGGACAGAAAGACAAAAGTCTTTGGTGAGAGCAGGGAATGAATGGCCTGGGAACAGGGGGGGAGGGGAGAGTCGAAACTGAAAAGGAAAGACGCCATTCTACAAAAGGATACAAAGAATAACACATTAATTTCACAACACATCCGTTAGTAGAGGAATAGTAAAACTGAATGCAATTCAATAATATCTGGGACCGGTCAAGGGGAGGGAAGCTAGAATGGAGGGACAGAAACGTCATTACCTATAGCAATGCATCCTGTGGATTTTGTACCATGTTCTACCAAACCCTGTATCAGGTGATTTGGGAAAGGAACACAAACCTCCAGATAATATCACACATCCCTGATGCACGGGGATCTTTTCTCAGAATATAGTTAGATGGTCAGAACCTGTACAAGGGATGCAGTGGAAACATACACATGTTTATTTGCTCAGTCCCAATAGGCGACCATTACTCTGTATACTGAAGAGTGTTACATTTGAGTAAGCAGTCCAAGTGCAGTAAACATGTTGCAAAACAGCAGGATGTGAATCCAAAGTGATGCGCAAGGCCATAAATTCACAAATAAACAGAGGCCGCTGGCTGAATGGACGTGCCCCGAGTGGGTTAGAGTTGTGCCATTCTGCTTAGGTGTACGTTTCATACAAACCGCAGGGATTACCGACCCACAAAAGTGATGCTGACTCATGGGATCAATTCTAAACACGAGAGGACAATCTAATTAACACCTTTGGCACTAGGAGTCGCAATCCATTAAATTTGCAGCCCTGCCTTTTCCCATCGCATACGGTACATTCACATTCTGGGAGGCCAAGGTCAGGTAAGCCACCATTGACAGGCAAAGCAATCAAAGGGTTAAACGGAACACTGCAACAGGCGCTCTGGTGGCAACACTTCTCTCTTATCGCTGTCCTCTCCCCACTCACCATAGAAACCCGCAATTATCACACTCGACAAGAGCACTTCAATTAAAACTTAAGCCTGTCACTGGAAGAAATCGTACGATCATATAGGATGACATTTTCAATGCAGAAGTTATTCGCTGCCCAAAAAACCCTCCAGTTTCCACGGTTCTGAAATACATATATATACCTTCCGTTGCCGTGGAGACATTTGGGGAGGGTGATTAAAATTGAATTAAAACGAATCTCTGCTGATGAGCAACACGTACCGGCTGCTGCCGTCTGCAGGCTGGCCCCGGCCACTGTCACTGTGCAAAACCTGGGAATCTAAGGACGTGATGCACACAGCTACCCGGTGACCCCCACCAGGCCTCGAGCGGATGGCCCCCCGGATTCATTGTGACTTGCGGATACTCACACAGTGTTTCTCCTGCTGCCCCATGACTCCATGGCTGGATGAGAAGGCGAGGGGTTTCATAATGAGGACACAGGGGTTGGAGCAAATCTCGGCATCACGCGCACCGCGCTGCAGAGCTCACATACACTGGCACGTGGGTGAAGCGGGCGCTGGGCAGGAAAACATCCACGCGAACGGGAGGGAAAAACCAGAGAGAAGAGGGGAGAAGAAACCTTTCGGCTTCAGACGCAGCAACGCAGTCCTGGCAGCGGCGACCGTCTCCATGTTTTTACATATCAGCATGCATGGGGGGGGGGGGTCTACTGCCGCTGGAACATGGCATACATCCCAAGCGCTCTCCGACAGCTACGGAGATACCCGGAGCCCAAACTGAAGAATAGGAGGAAAAAACACACACACACACACACTGAAAAGGAGGAGGAGGATGGCAGGAGAGAGGGAGGGGGAGAGATTGGAAGTAGGAAAGGAGGGGAGGAGTGGGGGAAAAAAAAAAAAGCTAAAGATGGCTGACCGCCCACAGAGTCTTTACCAAAAAGGCTTAATGCTGTATGGGATTAGTCCAAGGGAAGGAGGCAGCCCTCTTCATGTGCAGTGCAGGGATGCAGATACTCGCCCTCACTGTGCCTTGCGGGGGGGGGGGGGTTCAGGGCAGTGGGTGATGGAGCCCTCCCTCCATTGACACTGTGTGCAGGGGGGCATGCACAGCACTCACCCACACCAGGCACCACTCACCCCGGGTGGACTCGGTATGAGCATGCCACGTCTGTCACGGCACAGCACCGAATAACCTGCCTCCCCCCCCCCTCCCATACAGAATGACAGGAGTGTGCTTACTTTGGAGGACCAGGGCTGCAGGCAGTTGGCATAGCAACGCACAAGGAAAGCCATTTCCCGGGCAGCGGCGAGGAGGCTTCCTCTACTTAAACGAGCAATGAATTCCTCTCAGGAAGGGACCGGCATGGCTGCATCCTGCCGGGGGGAGCAGCGCTCAGGGTGCAGGCCCGCCCGCCCGGGCACGGTGAGCAGGCACAGCCCGGCTGTCCGCTCCTCTCTCTCAGCCTGAAAGATTCAACTCACATTCCTCCCCCGCCGGCCGGGAGCGCCCCCTCACCGCATTAACCCCTTCCAGCGGAAAGGTAAAGAGGAGGGGGGAGAGCCCGTGTGGAAGGAGGAATCCCGCCTGAGCCCGCGGGAGAAGAGAGAGGTGTCTCCGCCGCCGGGCTACGGTTGCCCGCTCTGCTCAGGGCACACCCTGGGCTCTCACACCGCATTGGCACAGCACCGCCATGCCCTGCAATACCGGCAACGGCCTACAGCAGCCAAACCGTTAAATGGCTCTTACCTTGCTTATGTCACCTCTGTGATTCCCTCCCACACAGCCCGGCGCACGGGCAGACCCCATCACACCCCCAGCAGCAGCATGGCGGCGGAGGGCACAGCCTGGCAGGGAGGGAGAGCCGCCTCCTCCTGTGTCTGTGCGGGGGTAACGCGGGGCTCCCTCATCACAGTGACCCGGCCCGCCTCCAGGGAGCATTTTATTGGGGAGGGGGGGTTAGAGATGCCTCGTAAAGATCACACACAGGGGACACAAAAACACACACGACACAGAGCTTCCCTAGGTGTGGAGAGGTGGCTGTCCTCTCGGAATCCCTCATTCCTGGAGAACCCGTCTGCCAGGAGCCATTCGTTGCCTGTATTTTCCTCACCCTGTGTGTTGCTTCTCAGCAGAGCAGCACCAGCCCTCACATCCATGAAAAGGCCAGCTCCTCGCCTCTACCACCTCATCCCTCTCCCTGCAACACCAAGGGACCCCCCCCCCAGGTCAAACCAGGGGTCAGCATCATGCCCGCCCCACGTTTTAAAACTACATTTCCCACAATGCTCTGACACGCTTTCAGCTCACTGAGCATCTAAGGATATGTAGTTCCAAAAAGATGGGGGGGGGGGTAACTTTGCTGGCCCCTGTGTGAGATTTTTCACATTTTAAAATCTCCTTTTTTTAACTGATTGTCCACATACAGGCCAGGGACCCCCATCTGCAATGCCAGGGACCCCCCCATCTGCAATGCCAGGGACCCCCCCATCTGCAATGCCAGGGACCCCCCATCTGCAATCCCAGGGACCCCCCCCCCCATCTGCGATGCCAGGGACCCCCATCTGCAATGCTGAAAGATGAAATAGTCCACAAGCCGCACAATCCTGACATTAGGGTTACACACTCCCCTCCAAATTTCCCACTGAATGGTTAAATTTCACTGTTTGGTGCAATTCATCTATTCACAAAGCTGTCAGTTTGGCAAATAGAGGTGAATTGACAGCAAAATACGGTGCAAGATGCTGCAGTTCAGCAGCACCAAAATTATCCAAGAACACTGAATTGCATCAAAATTCCGTCAAGGACTCGATTTTCTGAGCTTCCACCCCAAATCCAATCCCTTTCAATGTAATAAATGGAATTTATGTTTTTAAATACTTATTTTTTGCAAAAAAACCCTTTTAAATTTTTTTAGAAGAAGACTTCACATTAAAACATAATAATAAGGACGGTTCAAAGGACCTTTTTTATTACCGGTAGACAATTTTACAAAGCTTTATTGGTTTAAGTACCTTTTAGGTGAATATGAGACTTTTTTCTCCAGTCTTACTTTGGTGGAATTAACCGTTAGTAATTCTCTTATTGGCACAATTTGGCAGTTTTCGCAGTGTCCAATAATTGCTAAATGGTGATTTCACCGAAAAGTTTTGTCCCATCCCCAAGACATCTCATTAGTATATGCAAATATTCTAAAATCCCCCAAGATTCAAAACATGTCTGCTCCCAGGCATTGCTGATAGACAGATCCAGCCAAACGGTGAGTAAAGATACAATGGGTTCAGGAAAGGATACAGCACCAAAATAGATGGTCCAGGTTAGGAAGCAGAGCCCCCCCCCCCCGTGACAGCCGCCACAATTCTTATCTGTACATTATAAGCAATAGAAACAGATCCATGAAATGTACATTAATAGCCCACACAAGACAATCACTTCTAGAGGGCCACCATATTCCACGGCACTGTACAATGGGTGGGAAATAACCTCTGACCTGACAGGTGAATAACATTATTATATGGTTACAATGGCACCTGTGAGAGGGAGGGTTATATTAGGCAGCAAGTACTCAGCCAGTATGTGAATGTCAGGTGTTGGAAGCAGGAAACAATGGGCAAACAAAAAGATATGTGACTTCAAGATGGGCCAAATCGTGATGGCTAGACTACTTGGTCAGAACATCTCCAAAACAGCAAGTCTTGTGATGTGTTCAGTATACAATACATTGTGGTGCAAGGTACCAAAATGGTGCAAAGAAGGACAACCAGTGGACTGCGTCCGGGTCATGGCTGCCCAAGGGCTCTTTGATGGACATGGGGAGCGAAGACTAGCCTGTCTGGTCACCCAGAAGAGCTATTGTAGCTCAAACTGCTGACAAAGCAAATGCTGGCCATTCTAGAAGGGTGACAGAACACAACTGACGCGTACCACCTACCTAGAGAGTGTTGCAGACCATGTACACCCCTTCATGGCAGTGGTGTTCCCTGATGACAGTGACCTTTCAGTAGGATAAAGCACATTGCTGCACTTCAAAAATGGTTCAGGAATGGTGTGAGGAACAGGACAAAGCGTTCAAGGTGGTAACTGGGGCTACAGATCTCCGTCCAAGAAGAGCATCTGGGATGTTCTGGAAAAACAAATGCAGTCCATGGAGGCTTCACCTCGCAACTTGCAGGACCGAAAGGATCTGCTGCAAATATATTCTATATCAAGTGGTTCTGACCACAACCTTTTATATCATCACCCCAACAAAAAAGAATTTCAACCTCAGTGTTACATGATGTATAATACGGGTAACCCAATGACAAACTAACAACAAATGTGTACAGCCAAGATACTATTGTATTCCAAAAAACGATAACCCTTACCGAGTGCCCAATGGCCCACAGGCAGCCAAGCTCAGGGTTTCACCATGTACCAAAGAAGAAACCGGTCACATCACATAGGGTGTGCCAAACAAAGGAACACAACTTCTTGAAAAACACGCAATGTTTCAGTCCTATCCAAGGATCTATATCCTGCATGATATCTGATGTGACCGCTTACTTTTTTGGTACATTATGAAACTAGTGTATAAGATACATGCGAAAAATAATATGAACAGAGAAACCCACACCTTTAACAAACAACCAAAACACAAAACAAAAGCACAATGTCCATATGATCATTAAAAAGTGACTATTTTAAAAAGGGGGGGGGATACAGAGGGGCTCAAAAACAACATGAAAAATATATGCATAAAAATGTTATTACTAGATTTATATAAAGGGCAGCTGTAAGTCATGTTTGAATTATGCAGTGACATTAGGTACTCAAAGTGGTCACCATTAGCATCCAGACACAATACTGCGTGAACAACATTACATTGACTAGAGAGTCCATGGGGATTGCTCTGTGTGATATTTCAAGCTCTTCCCATAGTGCAGCAAGCGAGTGTTGCTCGGGGTTACCGCTTCCAGCATAGGAGTTTAACCCAGAGCAACACTCGGGATGCCGCTAGGGGGGGGGGGGGTGCGCTAAAAATAAATAAGAGTGCTTTTTGACATTAAAATGTCAAAAACAGACCGCCAGGGAGGTTAAAAAACAATTTGGTCCAATAAACCCTTGGATGACAGTCCACACCAGACATTGAGCCCCGGGAAATTGACCGCTTTGTCCACATGAATGTGAGGAGTTTCTGGTGCCCAAAAAACACAATTATGACGGTTTACTGTACCATTTAGTTTAAACTGCACTTGAGACCACACAATATTCTGTACAAAGTCATCTTCATGTACCATTTGTAGAACCCACTCACAGTATTCCATTCTCCAATCAGAGTTATCTTCAATCTTGGCGTGTAACAGTCTCGAGGTGTACAATTTCCAATGTGCTCTCTTCAGAATACATTGTATGCTTGATCTGCCAATTCCTGTCTCTCGTACACATTGACAGCCTTTTGCGGTGAGCGTGTAAGGCTCGTGTCAGACGAGCGCACTGATCACGTCCGTGTTGCCGCACATTTGTACGTCCGTTATAGCATATAATTATGACCAATGGAGCCCCACACATGAAGTACGTCTGCACGGAACTGCAGACACATAACGGACGCGGCAAACGGACGCAGGTTAGGCAAGAACGTAAATCCGCTAGAACGGACGCAGAGAGAGCGCTGCGTCCGCAACGTCTGCATAGCTTTGTGTGTGAGTGATGGAACGTAGTCAGACGGACTGCATTTTTGACGGACAAAATGGTTTACATATTAATTTATTTCCCTTCTACATCAGTCAAAAGAAACGTCTGTCACAAAAACAGACTGTGTGACCACTACCTTGTCGTCAGTCAGAAAATACGTCCGTTGTGCACGGACGCACAGTCCACACAGAATGCGCTTGTCTGACCCTAGCCTAAACTGTTACAACACCGTATCGGAGGAAGCGGGACCTGTTGCTGTGCGACGCCTCTCAGATCTTTGCTTGTGCACATCACACACAGCGCCCTCTGTTTTGAACTTATCACAAATCCGAGCGATTGTTAGTCATGTAGGTGGTTCTGTTCCAAACTCGCATCGTCATTGTCGTTGAACTTCACACACATTTTCAAATGTACAATAACACTTCAAAATGGTCTGGCATTGCTTGAAAGTCAAGCTTGCCTCCGCCATGTTCTTTGATTCTCTCCCGACAGTCACATGATGATATCAACAATGGTGCGATTACTGATATCTTTAAAGGAGACACAATATTACACATTGCTGCCATAATGCAATACGGTTTTAAAAAAAAGGTATAGATGACTGATGAAGTGTGTATACATTTTTTTGGGGGCCCTCTGTGTGAGATATATATATATCTCGCCCCCAACAATCAAACATACATCTAGAGATTTAAATACACATTACATGGGTTTTAATTAGATGAAGGTTTAGATACAAACCATGATCATGCATTGCACAATGCAGGACCATCAGTAATCAAGTACAACATAAAGAAGTGTGGAAACTCGCCAAGATATCTGTCTACCTCCCCTAAGAATATTTATTGTGCCCTTAGTCACAGAAATTTGAAATTAACCCCTTCGCTGCTGTGCCATTTCACGTCTGTGTGCTGAGCTCATTTTTACCGCTTTCGCTCATCATGTTTAAACGCGATTTGAAGCCACATTTTATTATATGACCCAGACATATTATATATCGTTCTTTCCGGCAGAATCCGCAGATTCAGAATATATCATTATTATATGTATACGTCCTGTCCTGCCTGTATATCATAAAAAAAATGCAATAAAATTGTAATCATCTACAGCGTATAAAGTGTTTTTTTCACATTTTATCACATGAGTTTTTGCGGTTATATTTTCTATGGGGTGCGCTTGTTAAAAAAAATTGAAATGGGGACTCGTTAAATTTTTTTGTGGGTAATTACGTGATTTTTAGCAAACGCACCCCATAGAAAAAAAATCTTTAGTGCAGCATCATTGTTCACATTATAATTGAAATGAGAATATTGCTGCATTAACCCCTTAAGGACACAGGGGTGGCACCCTTAAGGTGTTTAAAATTTGCCGGCGAGGCGTACAGGTACGCCTCGCCGACAGGTGCCGTCGCGCAGCACTAATTTCGGGCCCTCCCCGCAGCCGGCGTGCAGTGCGCGTCATTGGCTGCAGGGGACGGCTTGATTTCAGGCCATCCCTGTGCAGCCAATGACGCGCACAGGCTGCGGGGAGGGGCCGAGGCGGCCCCATTGAAGACAGCGGGGCGTACCTGTATGCCTCGCGTCTTCAAAGCCCGCCCGCCGCCAGGACGTCATGGAACGTCCTGCGGCGTTAAAGGGTTAATAAAAACAACACACACAAACAAAAAAAACGATTTTTTTTTTAAATTATTTTTATTTCTTTACTTTAAACATGGCTATGCTCTGGCCTTTCGTATGATACCAAACATGACCCATCTAGCTGCCACCGTTCGGGAGATATGGGGGTTCAAAGGAACCCCCCAATCTCCACCAGGGGATTTCCTTAGGAAATCCCCGGGCAGCTAGGGGTTCCCCAGCTAACTGAGGTCATCGCACCATGCGCGATGACGTCCGGTAGCGAGGTGGGACCTGGAGGTGGACCCGCCATCTTGGAATGATCCGGCACTTAAGGGGATAAAAACAGGCATCGCTTTAAAGGGCAGACAGCGGTGCCTGTTTTTTTGGAGGGTTTTTTGCAGACACTCCCAATCCAAAAGGGTCCCCCCCCCCTTCAGGCAATCTCAAGGCATTGCCGGGGGGGGGGGTTCACCTGAAAATTGTTGCGTCAGTTACGTTAGTACCAAGTACTCCTGCAGATCCCGGTATCGGTGCATCCCTACCCGTATTGCATTATGGCAGCAATGTGTAATATTGTGTCTCCTTTAACCACTTCAATGCGGAGGACGCGCTGAGCGCGTCCTCCCATTGGGGTCAGCGTTCGGCCGGGTTCCGGCCGATCGCTGGCCCCTCCGGTGCGGGCTGACATCCTCGATGTCAGCCGCGCATCCGGAACCGCAGGTATTAGGTGTCATCGTGGCAGCGCGATGACACCTAATTCAGGCGCCCCCCCCCCGCATGTGCGGAGGAGGCGCCTGAAAGGGAGGGGGGGGGTCCTTAGGACCTCTCTCCCTCCCGATCGGCGGCTCTGCGGGGGTTAACCCAGGCATCATTTGGAAGGGCACAGCCTGCCCTTCCAAATGGTGCCTGGCATTAACCCCTGGGGAGCTGGATCGCGAATCGGCGCTGAAAAGCGCCGGTTCGCGATCCTTTCCCGGAGCTGGCCGACATCTTGGATGTCGGCCAAGCCTCCGGGAACTCCCCCTGAGGACTGGCGTCATCGTGCGTAGCACGATGACGCCAGTCCTGGACTTAACCCCTAACTGCCACCAACGGTGGAGATAGGGAGTTCCAATGAACTCCCTATCTCCCGATCCGTGGCAGCTAGGGGTTAAAGTTTGGTATGGTTGGATAGGCCAGAGCATGGCCGTTCCAACGATACCAAACACTACTGTGAAAAAGTTTGTCAAAAAAATAAAAAAAAATTATAAAAAAAAATAAACACTTTTTTTTTTTTCTTTTTTTTGGTTTGTTAATGCAGCAATATTGTTCCCATTTCAATTATAATGTGAACAATGATGCTGCACTAACGATTTTTGTATGCGGTGTGTTTGTTAAAAATAGTGTAATTTTCCCCAAAAAAATATGTAACGAGACCCCATCTCTAATTTTTTTAACAAGCGCACCCCATACAAAATATAACCGCAATTGCTCGCATGTTAAAATGTGAAAAAAAACACTTTACACATTGTAAATTATTGAAAATACATATTTTATTGCATTTTTTGTTATAATATACAGACAGGTCATGACGTATACATATAATAATGACATATTATGAATCTACCGAGTCTGACGGAAAGAACGATATATAATATGTCTGGGTCATATACTAAAATAAGGCATCAAAACACGTTTAAACATGATGAGCAAAACCGGTAAAAATGACCTCAGCACAGGGGCGGGAAAAGCCTCAGCAGCGAAAGGGTTAAAGATATCAGTAATCGCACCATTGTTGATATCATCATGTGACTGTCAGGAGAGAATCAAAGAACATGGCGGAGGCAAGCTTGACTTTCAAGCAATGCCAGACCATTTTGAAGTGTTATTGTACATTTGAAAATGTGTGTGAAGTTCAACGACAACGCGAGTTTGGAACAGAACCACCTACATGACTAACAATCGCTCGGATTTGTGAGAAATTCAAAACCGATGGTGCTGTGTGTGATGTGCACAAGCAAAGATCTGGGAGGCGTTGCACAGCAATAGGTTCTGCTTCCTCCGTTACAGTGTTGCAGCAGTTTACACGCGCACCCCAAAAGTCAAACAATGTGCACGTGAGACAGGAATTAGCAGATCAAGCAGTCAATGTATTCTGATTTGAGCACATTGGAAATTGTACACCCCAATACGGTTTCACGCCACGATGAATGGAATACTGTGAGTGGTTTCGACAAATGGTACATGAAGATGAGGACTTTGTACAGAAAATTGTGTGGTCTGTCATCCAAGGTTTAATTGGATCATTCTTTTTTGAAGGCACGGTCACTGATCCAGTGTACCTCAACATGCTTCACACATCCATTTTACCGGCCATTCGTGCACTTTATGCGGATGAGCCATATTACTTCCACCAAGATGGCGCACCGTCTTACTACCACCGAGACGTAAGAGCCTAAAAGCGATGACATTCTGACAGGATGTTGGATAGGATGCAGAGGGGCTGCCTAATTCCCTCCACGCTCCCCAGAATTAACACCCCTCGATTTCTATCTGTAAACAGTAAAGAATGTGGTATACTATAAAAATAAAAAAAAAACTACCCTGGCTGCACTACGGGAAGAGATTGAAATATCACACAGAGCAATCCCCATGGACTCTCTAGTCAATGTAATGTTGTTCATGCAGTAGTGCACCAAAATCAAAAGTGTCAGAATGCTAATGGTGATCACTTTGAGCACCTACAGTCAGGTCCAGAAATATTGGGACATCGACACATTTCTAACATCTTTGGCTCTATACACCACCACAATGGAGTTGGAATAAAACAAACACAATGTGCTTTAACTGCAGACTGTCAGCTTTAATTTGAGGGTATGTACATCCAACTCAGGTGAACGGTGTAGGACTTACAGCAGTTTGCAGATGTGCCTCCCACTTGTTAAGGGACCAAAAGTAATGGGACAATTGGCTTCTCAGCTGTTCCATGGCCAGGTGTGTGATATTCCCTCATTACCCCAATTACAATGTGCAGATAAAAGGCCCAGAGTTAATTTCAAGTGTGCTATTTGCATTTGAAATCTGTTGCTGTCAACTCTCAAGATGAGATCCAAAGAGCTGTCACCATCAGTGAAGCAAGCCATCATTAGGCTGAAGAAACAAAACAAACCAATCAGAGAGATAGCAAGAACATTAGGTGTGGCCAAAACAACTGTTAAACACCCTTCACAACAGTTGGCCAGATCAAGAACACTCTCCAGGAGGTAGTTGTATGTGTGTCAAAGTCAACAATCAAGAGAAGACTTCACCAGAGTATATACAGAGGGTTCACCACAAGATGTAAACCATTGGTGAGCCTCAAAACAGGAAGGCCAGATTAGAGTTTGCCAAACAACACCTAACAAAGCCTTCACAGTACTGGAACAAGATCCTATGGACAGATGAGACCAAGATCAACTTGTACCAGAGTGATGGGAAGAGACGAGTATGGAGAAGGAAAGGAACTGCTCATGATCCTAAGCATACCACCTCGTCAGTGAAGCACGGTGGTGGTAGTGTAATGGCGTGGGAATGTATGGCTGCCAATGGAACTTGTTCTCTTGTATTTATTGATGATGTGACTGCTGACAAAAGCAGCAGGATGAATTCTGAAGTGTTTCGGGCAATATTATCTGCTCACATTCAGCCAAATGCTGCAGAACTCATTGGACGGCGCCTCACAGTGCAGATGGACAATGACCCAAAGCATACTGCAAAAGCAACCAAAGAGTTTTTGAAGGGACAGAAGTGGAATGTTATGCAATGGCCAAGTCAATCACCTGACCTGAATCCCATTGAGCATGCATTTCACTTGACGAAGACAAAACTGAAGGGAAAATGCCCCAAGAACAAGCAGGAACTGAAGACAGTTGCAGTAGAGGCCTGGCAGAGCATCACCAGGGATAAAACCCAGCGTCTAGTGATGTCTATGCGTTCCAGACTTCAGGCTGTGATTGACTGCAAAGGATTTGCAACCAAGTATTAAGAAGGGAAAGTTTGATTTATGATTATTATTCTGTCCCATTACCTGTGGTCCCTTAACAAGTGGGAGGTACATCTGCAAACTGCTGTAAGTCCTACACCGTTCACCTGAGTTGGATGTACATACCCTCAAATTAAAGCTGACAGTCTGCAGTTAAAGCACATTGCGTTTAATTCCAACTCCATTGTATAGAGCCAAAGATGTAAGAATTGTGTCGATGTCCCAATATTTCTGGACCTGACTGTATGTCACTGCATAATTCAAACATGACTTACAGCTGCCCTTTATATAAATCTAGTAATAACATTTTTATGCATATATTTTTCATGTTGAAGTGTGTATTTTCTTGGATAGATTATATATATTATACACACACTTGTAAAATTCAAAATCTTTATTCGGTAATCTGTATGCATTAAAAACCCAACGTTTCGGCTCCCATGAGCCTTCATCAAGGGGTACAAAGTAAAACACATATACACACTTAAATTGTAAACTTTTTCACGCCACTCATTATTTTCACTTTTTTGACACTTCCACCCTATGTTTTTCATTTCATTTTTTCGCAGTATTCACACTGCCCGATTCACTATTTACTATTTCGGTTTTAACACATTCACATTACACATACCATCCAGTTCTCAAATTATCTTTTCGACACTGCACTCTTTCATTCATAACACGCACCTTCTCCTTCCCACTTTTACATCCCACACACCATTTGCCTTCACTTCACCTTGTTCCTGCATTCTGTCTCTTAGTGGTTAGTCCCCACACACATTGTTCACTTTTCGTCCTGATATTTCACTCTATTGAGTCACATTTTTTCCCATCATTCATTCTACTCAACATCCATTTGTTTGACCACTCCAATACCTGACATATGCTGTTTTTGCTTTTCTTTTAGGCCCCGTTCACACCTGGGCATTTTACAGTGCGTTCCTGTGCGCTGTAAAACGACTAAACACAGAAATCCCATGATTTCCTATGGGGCCCGTTTACACCTGGGCGTTTCACAGCGCGTAGGAACATGCTGTAAAAAGTCCTACGCCCAAAAGAAGTACAGGAGCTTCTTTGGGGCGTATTGCAGCGTGTACGCAGCCTATAGACTGCAGCTGAACGCGCTGCAATGTGCATTTGCGCGATACGTGGGTCAAAAAACGTGCAGGTGTGAACCCAGCCTTATCGTACGCTTTTTAGCTTCGCATCTACAATACTTTGGGTTGTCAAGGCAACGATATTCCAAATGCCCATGATGATGCGCTTTGTTTTGCGCCATACGCCTTATGTCCAACACAGATGCGCCGGCTTGATTTACTTCCTGCGCAACCTCTGACGTAGTGGTACACAACTGGGTGGGGAGTTTACAATTTTAGTATTTAAGTATGTATATGTGTTTTACTTTGTACTCCTTAATGAAGGCTCATGGGAGCCGAAACGTTGGGTTTTTAATGTATATCGAATAAAGATTTTCAATTTTACAAGTCCCGGTGTGCACTTATCAATTTATTCATTATATTGACTCCATGAGTTGCACCCGGGCGCTAAATCATTTCTAACAATATGGACTGAGTGCTACCCATTCCGATTACACACACACACACATATATATATATATATATACACATACATACACGCACACATTAAAAATAAGTCACATGCACATAGGGCAAGCCTCAAAATTTCAAGTCCTGAGCTACTAGCCAGGCCTTAAGAGTTACTCGCCACTAGTTGCCCCACCTAGCCTCTATCCAGCATTGCCTCTGCATTCCCACTCGCCCTCATGTAATTTCCACTCGCCAAATGTGAGCAGGCGATTGAAAATTTTGAGGCCTGACATAGGGGGTTATTCACTAACCGCTGTAGTTATCGCAATGATACTTTGGTGATCCCATGAAGGAAATTCAAACAACGACAGGAGGATATTCACTGTTGAAGCTTCTCCTGCTGTGGTTTTACTTTCTCTCTTGGGAAATGCTGCCATTTATCGTTAAAGTAACTGTAAACTATTGTGTTTAGTGAATATCCCCCAGTCTTATTAATAGTGGCTATTGTCACAGGCTGTGTCTGTGTAGCTGCAATCTAACACAATGTGTGGAAGTGTCTAGTCTTCCTGTTAGACACTAATTAGCACATTGCTGCAATCTGTAGTATTTAAGACACATTTTCTGCATGTACACCATTCAACGTAGCTTTCTAATCCCCCATTTTTTTCTCCTTGAACACTATAACCAAAACACAATTTCCCCCTGTACACGGTACATTGAATTGTCTGCACGAGTTCAGGAATTGAAGTGAGGGCCAAGCTGGTGAATTATCCCATACCATGGACTTTTTAATTTGATTTTGTCTGAACGTAGACCTCTCTGTAAGCCAATTACATCGCTCTAAGTGTCATTGCATGCGCAGGAACACATCTCAGGAAAGTAAAAAAAGGGGCAATTTATATTAAGACAACATTTCAATGTCACGGATCGGCAAAACAAAGCAGGATAATGCTAAAGTGGCAAAATAAATCACAGCCAAATAGCTGGGGACCCTAAACACCTTAATGTGTGACAGTGAGCATTAGTAATTATTCAGAAACACATCGTAGGGGTTATGCTCTAAGTAAACGTATGGTGGAGAATTGTACATTTGCGTCCAAAAGAACGCCTTTGCTATTTTAGAAAAAAAAAAATTCTGCCAATTTCCTTTATTTAAGTCTCTCAAAAGGTCCCAGAAACACTATTGTTTTTACACTTTCAGTTTAACACTGGGCAGTTTCACTCTGTAAACTGGTCACAATCCTGCTCCCTAACAATGAACCAAGTGACAGAGACCCCCAATTCCCTGCTCTGAGAGAAAAAAAAAGGTAAGGTGTGAATCTAACTGAATGAACAGTATTAGGCCCACGTCAGACGAACGCAGTGATCACGTCCGTGTTGCTGCACAGTTTAACGTCCGTCGTAGCATAGAATCATGATCAACAGAGACCCTGACACTAAGTACGTGCGCACCGAAGTGCGGACGCTCCACGCAGATGGCAACGGACCCAATTTAGGCAAGAACGTAAAACCTCTAGGACGGACGCGCAGAGTGCGCCACATCCACGTAGCGTTCTGTGTGTGTGATGACACGAAGTCAGACGGAGCGCATTTGCGACGTCAAACACATTGACGCACAAAATGGCTTTTTAGATCATTTTCCAATTTGTATAATTTTTCATATTAATTTTGATTCCCATAATTCCTTTTCCTACGTCAGTCAAGAAAAACGGATCGGGTGGTGTCTACAATATCTTCAGTCAGTACAGCTGTCCGTCCATTGTGCACGCACACAGAGTGCGCTCTGACATTACCCTTAAACCCTTCTAGGCAGAAAAAAAAGAAATTATTTAAACTGCTACAATGCTTCTTCTACCAGACAGGATTTATTAATGCCAACTTTAAAAACTACTAGCATGACATTTCAGTCCCTACATTGTGGAGAAATATCTCCAGGAAACATGTACATAGATATAAATGGAATTACTCCATGAACGAACATTGAATTGTATGACGAATTTGTGTACAATGTGTCATTCTGACCGATTTATGTGTGTTGTATGTACTGCTTAATAGGGATGTACTGATGCCGATACTAGTATTGGGATTGGTGCCGATACCAGCATTTGTACGAGTCTGAGAGGGTATACATGTGCGTGTGCGTGTGTGTGTGTGTGTGTGCGCGCGGTGGGTAAATGGGGTGTCTGGCCATACATTTTAACATCAACTGGGCAGGCTTTCAGCAAAATCCTAAACTGTTTATTGGAAAGCGTCACATGACATTAAATAAAAGTATTGGTGAGTACCTGGAAAATATATCGGTACTTGGTCTTAAAAAAAAATAAAAAAATAGTATGGTGCATCCCTACTCTGTGAGCCTCTATACACCTACAAATGACATGTCAGTGGAGAGTAAAAAGAATAGTTTGAGTCTAATCCTATGGTATCTCTGCTTCCCTGATGATGTTTGAGTTGTTGGGCACAAAACATATTCAGTTGAAGTGTCTTTTTTACTCCTTCACGACAAATGGTGATCATGGTAGGTGGGCAACAGGCCAGGTTATCCAGATATGTGAAGCACAGCACAGGTGATTGCGGGATTCAGTCTATTTCCAGAAGATAATCCTTAAAACCTGACCTGTTATTAATCTCAGACAACCACTGCTTTACATCATATAGCATGGGGTCGATGTGACGACCAGCATCATCCACCTCATGATCAGTGTCTTACACCAGCAGCAAGAGCGATGCCAGAGTCGGAATGTAAGTATAACCTTCCCTGGCTGATGACAGGCTTTGACAGCCACTCCCCCATCAGGGATGTATTTTGTGTCTGTCCTAGCATGCTATGTGGCATGAAGGGGTTAAAGAAAGTTGAGTTACTTACTCATAAAGCGGACCTATTATATTCCCAGTAAAAAGAGCCTAAGTGTAACAAGCGAGTTATTCCCCCTCAAGGTTGGGGGGGGGATGGAGTTCAGAGCCATATTTCCACCAAAAGTAGCTCATCACAGCTTTCAGTGTTTTTGTTGTTTCTATCAGGATATCGCTTTAGTTTACCATTCTATTAAAGGACTTCGACTCATGGCCCTTAGAAATGTGGAAGTTACTGAAGCTTTGCTGCGCAATTTACGTGGCTCTGTAACCTGTGCACCGCTTGGGACTTGCACACTTAACGTACACAAGTTCCGTAGCGCCTGAAGAGAACGATGGATTGGCACTGCACATGCGCAGCTCTGATCCATCGGCTACCTCTCTCAGAGGGTGACAGTGGCACGCCCTCACCTTGCAGACTTCACTAATGAACTGCAGCGGATAAATTCTAAATCCCAGCTGCAGGTGGCACTGGGTCAGGTAGAGGCAACTCCTCCACTTCACCCAAGGTTTTCACTCAGGAGGAGGGGAGGCACTCTACTCATCCTGATCACTTTATCTTTTTAAAGTGGTCTGCAATCTTAAAGGGACACTCTTCGTATCCAATTTTATAAATCGCTAAATGGAGATTAGCTGCAGTTTACTCCCATTATAGAATAATAACAGTGGTACTAGTGTTTACAGTTGTTCGATTTTCCTTTTCTGAATAGCCGAAAAACACTAGTAGCAGCAACGAGTAGATTTACCATTGTTTTATACTATAGCGAAGTTTGTTGTAACAAGTGTGCTTAGTGAAGGACTCCCGTAGTCTAATGGTTTACGCTAAAACCTTGCACAGCAACAAACCCAAATTCTGTTCGGTCTATTCTACAACTTTCAATCTGCCCTTCATTTAGATAAAAAAAAAAAAACACAACACGTCGGTATCAATAATGACATGAAAAGGAGCTTTCTTTCCAAGCCAAGTAAAAAAGAGCAGCGATTCCCCACAGACTCCTGGCTCTGCAGCAAAGATGATGCAACTTATATAAATAGACTTCAAGTGGCAGCGGCTGAGACCTGCGCCGCATACTACCCACAGCTGGAGCGCAGGCCTTATCCAGGAACACCTTCACGCACATCACAGGCAGACTAAATATTATACAGGAATATAAACAGCCACTATGCCTGGGATAATCAGAGAATTGCATCACGATTCACCAACCAGAAAGACTGGAGAAATCAACACGAAACCTGAAATCCTACTCCCTCTGCCCATTACAGGGAAGGCTTTTGCTATTGCAGGGTGGAAGACTTTCCATACACTAATTGCACAAAAAAGACTATAATAACGCTGCGATTCTGAATGCACGGTGACGGAGCGGCACCTACGCAGTAATTCACTGGTAGAAGGCTAATTGTGGGACACCAGGGAATAAATGAGTCAGTGAATCCACAGGAGGATTCCCACATTCTCTTGCCATACGGCAGGCACAGCGCCAGTAACCCGCCGATCGGACCAAGGGCACAGCTCTGGCAACATTCAAGCACCCACACATGGGGAAACATCCCATTAGAGACCACTATCCATGCCAGTAAGAGGGGCAATGGAAGAAAAAGCCTGCGGAGACCATACACATGCTGGAAAGCATTCTTGAAGCCTTCTTCAGGGGATTCACTGCATTTTACAGAATAATATACAACAGGGAGACTGAAAACGGTCACAACTAGTTTTCACTAGCCCTATATAGTGAATTTAGCCTACATGCAAAACAAACACCGATCTGAGAGACATCATACTGAAACAAAGAACCATTTGGCCAATGTACTCCACATCGGATGTGTACCTTACACAGGGCAGCAGAATGGAGGGAGGGGACATCATATGTTAAATATTTGGCAACTGACAGAAATGCTTGTTGGGAAAAATCCACAAAATGGAAACACGAGATAAAAAGAAAAAATAAATTACTTCAAAGAAAATAGAAACAGCAGCCTGTGTTTGATAATGTGTTTTATAATGTGGTTTTATTTGTAATCAAGTTATCTAGTTACAGCTTATGTGTGGTAGTGTCCGTTTAAAACCATACAATGTGTGCAGAGATGCAGTCACATTCTTCCTCACACTTATTCAGGCCCCCTTTGGCAAACAACCCCATTCATCCCCCCCATACGCAGCTTGACTGCAATTCCCATCACTCACACAGCTTCCTTACACGAGTGCCCTTATTGGATGGAGATTGTCCCCGTCTTTAGCCTAAATATTTCCTTATTCTACAATTTTCTCAGCAACGAGTTCATGGTAAATGTTAGAAATCACTTTGTGTGAATAAGACACTTTGCCTTTTTTGATTGGGTAACAAAAATAATAGACACAGGTGGTGCAGTAGACATTGCTTATTTAGATTTCAGTAAGGCTTTTGATACTGTTCCGCATAGAAGGCTTATCAATAAATTGCAATCTTTGAGCTTGGATTCCAATATTGTTGAATGGATTAGGCAGTGGCTGAGTGACAGACAACAGAGGGTTGTGGTAAATGAAGTTTATTCGGCGCAAGGTCTTGTTACCAGTGGGGTACCTCAGGGGTCAGTACTTGGAACCATTCTCTTTAATATTTTTATTAGTGATATTGCAGAAGGTATTAATGGAAAAGTATGTCTTTTTGCTGATTACACAAAGATTTGCAACAGGGTTGACGTTCCTGGAGGGATCAGCCAAATGACAAATGATTTAGGTAAACTAAAAAAATGGTCGGCGTTGTGGCAATTGAGTTTTAATGTGGATAAGTGCAAGATAATGCACCTGGGACGTAAAAACCCAAGGGCTGAATATAGAATATTTGATACAGTCCTAACCTCAACATCTGAGGGTTGGGATTTAGGGGTTATTATTGCAGAGGATCTAAGAGTAAGTAGTCAATGTAATAGAGCAGCAGGAAATGCTAGCAGAATGCTTGGTTGTGTAGGGAGAGGTATTAGCAGTAGGGAAAGGGAAGTGCTCATGCCACTGTACAGAGCACTGGTGAGACCTCACTTGGAGTACTGTGTGCAGTACTGGAGACCGTATCTCCAGAAGGATATAGACATCTTAGAGAGAGTTCAGAGAAGGGCTCCTAAAATGGTGTACGGCTTGGAGAAAAGTTACCAGGAAAGGCTTAATGATCTTAACATGTACAGCTTGGAAAAAAGACGAGACAGAGGAGATATGATAGAAACATTTAAATACGTAAAGGGAATCCACAAGGTAGAGGAAGGGAGTATATTTAAAAGGAAACAAAGTAGCAAAACAAGAGGACATAGTCTTAGATTAGAGGGGCAAAGGTTTAAAAGTAACATCAGGAAGCATTATTTTACTGAGAGGGTGGTGGATACATGGAACAGTCTTCCAGTAGAAGTGGTAGAGGCCAAAACAGTAATTGAATTTAAGCAAGCATGGGATAGGCATAAGGCTATCCTAAACATAAGATAAATCCAGGTAAAGTATCCATGTAATTGGGCAGACTAGATGGGCCGAAAGGTTCTTATCTGCCGACATTTTCTAGGTCTACACTTCATTTTAATTTACATATTTGCTCTTTATTGCTGCCAGATGCGATACGTGGGGGGGGGGCAAAAAGAGTAGAAGTTGGAGTGCCTAGTTTAGGGCAGCACCAAACTGCAATTTGCCCCTGCCCCTCACTTTCCTTTTTTTTCCACATCTATGAAAAAATAAGTATGTTAGCAATATATGCAAATATATATGAAAAAATGAGTATGTAAGCAAATACGAATCAGAATTGGGCCTCAGTGAAACATTTCTGAAAGGAAACAATCACCTGGTTCACAGATACAAAGACCTTTGGCACGGAGCTACATGTTCAGCTTTTAACTGTTTAACACCCCTCCCCCCCCCAAAAAAAAAAGACTAAATTTTGAAACCTGGGACCTAAGGGACAGAGACCTTGCATCATTACATGTACATTATTTATAATGCGGCTATATATTACACAGTGCTGTACAATGTGTAGGACAACACAAACAATATTAACAAATACGTTTGGCACACTAAGGGCCCCATTACATCCTTAACACTAACGTCAGTGCTCCGCTGTGTGAGCGTAACGTTAGGTTAAGTGTCCCTAGCGCGGGCCGACCATATTACATTCCATAACACTAACGGGTTAAAAAAAATCTGTTAGCGATTCGGATCTTGCACTTTTCAGCACGAGTTTACAGTACTTTGAGATCCCTATGCTTAACATGGGGAACGCAAAGCGTTAGGATTACAGTCCTAATGCCAATTACGCCCTGCTGCGGTTAACTCAAAAGTTAGCTCCAGCTCCTAGCTGTGGTTAAAGGATCCGCTTCTGCAGAATCAGTTAGCACCAAAAATCAGTCACCTCTCATCCCGTGGTCAGAACGGCAGCCCAATCCACTTCTTGCTTCAGGGAGCAGAGTGAGACTGATAGGAAAAAGGTCCCCCAGTCTCCCTCCGCAATCACTCCGCCGACCTGCCGGATCTCGAGGTGAGATCCTGCAGGTCATGTGACCGGCAGTAGAAGCCTCAATTAAGTCCTATGGACTCTATGAATGGGATGCTCGCGGCAACTCTGTGGGACCTCGCGTTTCGTGGCTGCAGGGAGACAACTTGTCAAATGATCTGCAATATCGGCAAATAAAATGACGATACCGATCTCAGTAATTTTCTGAATATGGGCAACCGATAATCAGCAAAACCGATAATCTGTCTATCCCTAATCCAAAGGCCTCTCCTCCCTACAGTGCGGCAGTTTAGGTTTTGTGTAATAAAGCATTTAGCCATCACCTTCACATTTGCTGTATATGCGGGAAATGGGAAGGCGAGTTAGTGCCGGGTCACTTCACTTTATAATTGAAATGTTAACAACAGTGTTGTGTTAGGAAAAAATAATTATTTGATATTTTAATTTTATATAGCACCTAGTAATACTTAATATCTTTGGAACGACCATATCCTGGCCTTTCCAATGATACCTCATATGATCCTGTAGCAGGTATCGTTCAGGGGATATAGGAGTCCAAATGATTTTAAATCGTACAAAAAATATATTTTTTAACAGCAAGGCACCCCCCGTGGTAGGCACCTGTAGGCACATGCCTACTTTGCCCCATTGTGTACCGAGCAGGGGGAAAAGGCCAGTTTTCACTGACATTCTTTCCGCAGTCCTGTACGTCCATGTGGCCCCATCCCAAAACTTTGCCGACAGAATCTGCTTTAGATCATGGTAAAATAAAATTTAAAAAAATGGCAATACCTATTTGCTATCATTCTATAGATAATTATAAGGGGTAGACCATCCTAACATATTCCACCTGGAAGTATACATTATATCCTTGTGTACACAGGTATGTTAGCTAACAGCAGAACGATCTAAAACAGGAGATAATTAATACATATTAAAAGCAATCCTTTAACATGTCCATAATGGGAGAATTGTTTATCTAGAACTTGGAAACATGTCAAAAAAATTAAACTTCAAATACCAAAACCACAACAGAAGACGGTAATCAATGAAAAATAAAAAAGGTGTAATAAAGGAACACAAAGGACTGTGTGCCGCCAAGCTAGAGAATATGAAGAAATGCAGTGTGTTTACCCACATGAATAAAAATGCACACAGACAGGGCTTACTGGTAACGTCGTGATAAATGAATTTCACCCACATCAGAGAAGCATTAAATGTTTTTGTTTTTCTAAGTGGAGCCCAGGCATTCGCCCTGCTTATTAAGATGCAAATAAGTGTTTGTAGAACTCGCGATCAGTGGTATAAATTAGGCCTGCCCGTCCTGAGCCACGATTTCCAGATGATTACTTTTTATTTATTGCATAAGGGCCTGTATTTCCTGATATCTGAAGAATATATTACAGACGAAATGGAAGAAAGACCAGAGAAGGGTTCTGCCTGCTCGCTGACGTCTGGTCTATTGAAAGATAAATGGAATTCAACAGAAGTTCCCCGTGATGCGCCGCGCATTTCAATGAACGCGACATTCAAATGGCATCGCACTCTTCACCATTTATCTGGCCGCACCGCGTCATTACCCCAGGGTTAGTGCAGAACTAATTAAAAGCTGAAAATTTCCCTCTCCTTTTCCCCCCATACATACCATTAGATCACTCTACAATCGATCGAAGGAGAAAATGAAAAGTCTTTACGTTTACATTAAAGCTTATGCGTTTGGTATTTCATGCGTCGGCAGACATCTCCTGGCCAGTACGGGTTACCAAGGGTCAGGAGACACATTAATAGCATGACCACCCGACTGCCTGGCAAAATATACATGTCACTGGATAAAATACGAGGGTCTATAGAACAGCACTTAATGCAGGCTATAAATTGATAATAAATACAATGCATGACAAATCGTGGCCTGCAGGTTAAGGCCAACATAAAGAATAACAGCCAGCACGCGGCACACCGCTTCCCCTGGAACTACATCTAATGTGCGGATATGAGGTGCCTTATACATTTTAGGTATTGTGCATCCCTATGAGGAGGTGAGGTACTGGCCACCCCGACAATCAAAATTGAATTGATCAAATTAATCTAAGTGGTCACGATGGCTAGAGGCGGCGAATCCAGTCTGGCAAACGAAGCCTTGCCGCATTTAAGATTATTTTCCAATAAAGTAAATAATGATCAAGAAGTGTAAATTTGCAGCAGTATGCTCCTACGTGATATTGAAAGAAAAGATTGTTCTCTGTTTTGTTTATTAAAAACAGTGCAAGCAATTCCCTACCTGAATTCACAGGTGACACCAGGGTTACATGAAACAGTTTATGGTAACACTACATGGTAAAACAATTTACAGTATTATTTCCAGAATTTGGCCATTTCTTACCGCTGACACCACAAAACAACTCATCCACGCCCTTGTAGTCTCCCGACTTGACTATTGTAATAATCTCCTAGCTGGCCTCACGCTCTCCCACCTCGCCCCCATACAATCCATTCTGAATGCCTGTACCAGGGTAACCCACATCACCGTTCGCTCTGTCTCTACGTCAAAGACACCCCAGCCCGATCCCTGAGATCAGTGACCTGCGCCTAGTTTCCCCCCGCATAACTTCTTCCCATGATAGACTGCAGGATTTCTCATGCGCAGCCCCCATCCTCTGGAACGCTCTACCTCGTATTGTCAGACGTTCCCCTTCTTCAAACGCTCCCTTAAGACATTCCTATTCAGGCAAGCCTACCACCCGACTCACTGCCCCAACCAGTCCATCATCCTCACCTTGCAGTCCTCTCCTCCCGTTTCCACCCCCAACCCTTCTAGATTGTAAATTCCCACGGGAATATGGCCCTCGTTTCCTCCTGTACTGGTTTCATTACATTTCACAAGAGGAAGTCGTGTCTCCCTCCACGCATACAAGATCTTGTACTAGTTCAAAGATGCCCATCTGTAGCGCAGCTGAAACTGTTCTACAGTGGAGTACAAATCATGGCTTCTCAAGTGGAGATCTCTTGGTTGTAACAGATTCAACAGTAACCATTTCTTTCATGGGTTACCATTGATGCACTATCATAAACCAAACAAAAGGCCAGCAGGCACAGGACTAAGGCCGGGGTCAGATGAGCGCACCAAGTGCACCCGTACGGACGTTGCCTCCTGGCATCCGTCGCAACGTTGTGACGCTTCGACAGGGCCGCTCACATGCTGTAGTGCTTGCACGAATTGCACGTGCTACAAGCGAATGAGCAGAAAGCCTCCCCGTCATACCGCTAGACATGCGTTGGACGGGACTACAATGCGCGATCCTCCATAGGGGGGTGGGGGATTGAGCCTTGCAGCACCGAGCGCACTAAAGATGGCCAGGCGGGCGTCAGAGTTAAAGTTCCTTATGCTCTTCAAAATTCTGGTCGGACCCCGGCCTTAGAAGCTCACAGATATGGGGCTTCTTTATAACATTTGGACAATGGAAATGCCAATTGTTTAAGGCAGAGACCGTAGAAAAGACCAGCAGTATACCAACTGTGCCCCTGGCCTCGAACATCAACTAAAAACACCGCATCAGAGCACAGACAGAATCATGGATAATAATCCATGTGGACATGTCCATTCTAAACTTGCACAATAATCAGAGTCAGACCGTATTCTTGTGAAGAATCTGCTTTTTCAGGAGTTCTCTCAGGACCAACGAACAAAGAAGCCATAGTTGTTCATAGAAGGCATCTTTTATTAGATCTAATAAAAATCAAGCATTGCTTAAGCCATGATGAAATGCTCCGAGTCTCCGTGTCAGGGATCTATAAACATTTACAGCCCATTCTGTATGAGTGAGCGCGTAATAATATCACATTACAGGAGAGCAATGGCTGTTAATTGATTACAGCGTCTGCTTTTCAGAAATTACCTCGTATTGAACTTGGAAACGAGTTTGCTTAACCGATGCACAAGATTAAGATAATCATCTTTAAGGTCATTATGTGCCCTGACGTGTAATACCTTAATATGAAGGACTCTGAAGCAGAATCAAATGATCACTAGCACGTGTGTGTGTAAAGCCATGCAACCTGCGTTCTATGATGCCAGCTCCACCAGCGGGTGACACCTCGACTGCCTCTGAAACCAGAAGGCCCAGGCTTTCACTAAAGAGCCATCACTATGCAATGTGAAGTCACCATACGAGCATACAGCATGACACAGTGCCATATTTTGCTCTGTAGTTGAGTTTTTATCCCATAAAATCAGAGGTCAAGTCCAGTGGGAACGGAGTTCCTGCTCCATTTTTGCAGAGGTAACAGCGTTCCCTTTGGTCCCACACACTATGAAGTTTGCATTCAGGTGTTCAATCATATTTCCCTGTTACGTCACAATAAGTATATGATTTAATATGTAGTTTTCCTAAATTCCATAGATCTGTAAATACACCAGATTTGAGTGTGTGTTTGTGTTACATGTGAGATGATAATTGCTATTTGGAGCACAGAAATCTTGGTGAGTTCACACACATCCTTTTTTTTTATGACGACCCCTGCTTAAATGTATACTGTGAGTACATGGATACAGTGTTGGGTATATCTTTATAAATGTCAAAAGTCATTTCTGCAGCATTTCTAGTCAATGTTCTGGGTCACACACATCCCAAATCCTATTTTTGGGGCTAGTTTAACATGGTTATTGGGGGGGGGGGCGGGTACCAAGGTTTTAACCTAGGAAACCTGTGTCTTGTCATTTGAACTTCTATGTTCGAATGGAAAAATGGATTAATGTACTTTTTTTAACCACCTTATTTTTACCATTTACAAAGGTCAATATGGTTTGGCCAACGAGCATAACAAAGTGATCCGGTCAAATTAAAAACGAGGTGTTCATTTTGCATTAGAAACAGGGGCAGGACTTATTAACAGACAAAATAACAAAACACAATCTGACAGCGCCAGTAAATATTCCAGATCGCTTGTTCACAAACACGCGCAGCTCCCCAGGGAAACGCCGCCGTAGATAAAGACGGCCGCCTTAGGGCAAGTTCTCAGAAAGATCAATCAGTTTTTCTTTAATGAGATATGCACGATTAAAGCGAAATAATCTTTGTGGCAAAAAAATAAATAAATATTGAAATCACAACAGACGTTTTAACCCCTTCCAGGCTTGGAAAGGTGAATGCTGAAGGAAAGTCATGACACAGAGGCACGGCTAGGCTGGACAGATGGGAAGCGACGACACTCACTGAGCAGCAGGTTTAAGGAGGGAAGCGTATGGGCACACACAAGACACAGAACAGTTACAATACCTGAGGTTTAGTGCACTCCTTGGAGCCAAAAATGAAATGAGCGCCATAGGGGAGGAAAGGAAAAAATGAAGGTTATCAGACATGCCATTACATAACAGTAATCTACGCTAGTGACACCTCCTCAGCCATTCCGTCAGCTCATTTCCAGGAAAAATGCTTTACGGCTTCTTCAGAAACTTTAAAACTCAGCAGAATTCCAAAATACAGCTGACTACAACTCCCATGATCCCTTTCCACGCAGATAGCATACCAATGCTGTAATGTTGCATGACCAGGGCATTAATTCTTGCATAAGCCATCAAGGCCTGGGACTAAGGGAGCAGATGGAGGGGGTAGCATTTTTTCTACCATCCTTTCTGTAAGAGGTACAATAAAACTCCCATCAAGGGGTCTCTAAACTATAACAAATGTTCTTAGCAGTCAATGCATGTATCGGAGACACTTTCCTTTTGTTCTGAATTATAGGTTTACTTAAATAGCTAGGATAGGTCCTGAAAACATGTGAATCTTATATTTATTTGACACGGATATCCGGGGGGGGGGGCAATAGAATTTGAAGTGCTTTGGGCAGCACAAAGCCTAAATAAGTCCCTGTGTATGACGCACATCCAGGTATTTCTGTACAAATGGATTTAGCTTCCAGACCTGAAGAAGAGAGGTTACACTCTCGATAGCTTGTCTTTTAAATGTAACATTAGTCCAATTAAAAAAAAAAGGTATCACTGCTATACTCAGGTGATTTTGTACAAATGGATGTAACGTTGATCTAATGGCTGAACATGAAGACCTTAGTTGTGTGCAGTGACTCCGTATATATAACCCATGGGTCAGCAGCCTTAACCCTCCAGATGTTTTGGAACTACGGTTCACATAAGTCTCTGCTATACTGATGAGCGGCTGAGCATCATGGGAGATGAGGTTCCAAAACATCTGGAGGCCCAACATGGCTACACCTCTATTAGGATGTATAGATATCTACCCTGGGATGGTGTTTAATGACCACCAGAAAAACTGCCTGTTCTAACAGACGGGCGATTTTGCAAAGCGACTGCAAAAAGATTCTATTTTTTCCACGTAATTTACCCGTACGAATACACATAACATGATAATCCAGGCACTGCAGAAAAGTCAATCTTTTGACAAATGTTTATCAACATTGTTCTTTCCACCATAAATAGTACCTGCAACTTTTTATCAATATGAATTATTTTCAGTTTTTTGTGCAAGTCTATACACTGGAAAAACGTTATTACCACGTCTGGCAGGAAGCAGTGAGTATGTTTAATTCTCATCTCCACCACATTGATCACCCCGATAAATGATTCAGTGGCTGGGTTGGGAGAATGAAAAATGTTCAGTACCAGAGAACAGACAGCTTTTCCCTGGAATTTATTTATTTCATCACTTTTGGAAGACGTGAGGCTGCTTCATTATTAAGTACAAACAGCAGGACAGGTGCACGTTAGTGCGTAGGATTCATTCCCCCCCTGTCATGCTGACAAAATGAGAATATCTAGAACATATGTTTGTTTTAATGATATCAAAAATATTTACTATGAGAAATAGATCTGGACTCCCCTCAAAGTATGTCCTGAGGCAAGAATGAATAATTTATCCAAATGAACGGCTAATCTCTGGAAAAAGAACATTGCTCTGACCTTGCCCGGAGTAAACTCCGGTACCATTAGATAGTAGATTAGAGCAACTGAAGGCCAAGCTACATATAAAACTTTTCATTTAATATCTCATAGTGCCCTGAATAAGCAATTTATCCTGCAGGTCGGTACCATATGCAATTGAATGAGGAGTTATCCGTTCCTTAAATCGGCTCCAGCGAAGAATGCCGGTGACGCTTCTTCAGGCTATCAGATACCAATGGGGAGTTGCTGGTTCGGTTCTGCATGCGTATGAAAATGTGGCCCACTCCACTAAGACGATTGAAGAAGCTTGGACTTGTGCTGAAGAGAATGAACTGATTCTAAGCAAAGTCCTGTGCCGTTGTGCTGTGGTACTGACGCTCTCACGTGGGGTTTAATATCTCTCCTCTATACCTTTGGGCTTTTGGGCTTTATTTTTTGCCGTCAATGTTTCTTTTTATATGCCTGCTCATGGAGAGCTTTTAGTAACCTTTTAGAATTCACGGGACGTTTGGGGACTGTGTGTTACTGTTGTGTATCAGTCATCTTTTCTATACTGTTTCACTGGCTTGGCCCAGTGTTACACCCTGATCATGTTTGTTGCCAAGTCTATCTTGTGTTAATTTAAAATAAAATAAAAAATAATGTGTTTCTAGGAGGCCACATCACTGCTCTCTCACCTAACTCTGTTCTGTGCAAATGTGAGCGGACTAGGATGCATTAAATCATGTGTTGTATTAAGCACTTTCATCACATACGAATTGTGAATTTTGCTTTGCAGCAGTAATTTTCAGTGTGCCATGGTAGATTGGTGTGTGTCAGAAATAAGATGTGCGATGGCAGGACGAGGTGTGTAAGTAAACAGACGCCAACACGGTGTAGGTGTATTTTGGAGGAATGTCAGAAATGGATTGTTGAATATAACTTTAGTATTAAGATATGTTTCTATGTAGTCGTTCATATGATTAAATATACCCTGAAAAACTGCCAAAGTGCCTAGACAACTTTTTGTTCCTAATCAGTGTGCTGTAGGTTAAAAGGTTGCTTTATACCATTGTTTTCCACCATGGAGGTGACAGTTTTTACAAGTTTTTTAAAAGAAATAAAAAAAATTGTGCAGGTAGAAGGCTACAAAAAAATGCCTTTGGCTACATCATTTGAAGACATCCAAGGAATGTATATATGTGTATATATAATATATATATATATACACACACACACATACTTTTTTTTTTGCTCCTTACAAGTCTGTGAAAAATAAGGAGGTAGTACATCCTGCTCACACCCACCAGGAAGGATATGACTCGTCTGAGCCGCTCATTGACTTGTGATGTCACGACTTCTGCGGACCATTGTTTAGCAATCCATGGATTAGTAATCGTACTCGACAAACAGTTGGTGTTCACGATTCTGAGGCCGGGCCAATCCCTGTGTGCAGCAACTGTCTAGACAAAATAAACTGAAGCTGGGTGCGAGGCCCCCAAAGGATACACCTGCCTGAACAGGCAAAATGAGCGAGACTCTCCCTATGAAATATGCGCATTATCAAAGTACATGCTATGTCTCAGCATTTCAATGCATACCACACAATGGAAGTTGGATCCAGAATGTGCGGAAGATTACATTGTTAGATTGGACATGTTTATTGAATATCTACTTCCCACACTTTGTTAAAATAACATAGCTGTCCATATGAACCTCAGCACTGATCGCTTGTGGTTTCATAACCACAAGGTTGTGATCTCGGTATCCACAGATGTTTGGGCGCTACATGTCAAGAGGTTCATACATCTGGGGAGCTGTCCTGAGTCATTACTGATAAGGGCTAGAGAAGTATTGTTGAAAAGGGCTTGACCCAAATAAACAGCCGCTCCTTGTAAAGACAGTGTTTCAACAATGAAATGAGTAGAGTCTCCTAATGTCTATACTCAAGACACAGCCAGATTTGTTAAAGTCCACCTGTCCTACATGGCTGCAGAGCATCGCCATCTTGGCAATAGCTATAGTATAGCAATCTGAGGTGTTGAGGTTTACCCATCAGGTGAGATCAGAAGAGCAGGCTCATAGGAGACAATGGTGGAGTCCAGCATATTAATTTGACAGGGGCACATAACTCCAAGTATGATACATTGCACATGACAAGAGGCTGCTTACCGTGTGGTAGCCCCTGGGTAGAGGTGGTTTCCCGACTGGATAGGATTCCACTGTATCGATAATTGTTTGACGTTCTCCTTTCTGGTTGATCTTTCTGAACCTCCGGCGTGACTGCCTATGAGATGCTTGGCGCTGGAAATATTCTTCATTTTCATCCATATAGTCAACCTTAAAAAACAAGAATAGAACACATGCATAAATAGATTCATACTCCACAAGTAAAGTAGCCAATGCAATGGGAAAATGTTGAATCTTGCCCCGGGACCGATCTGAAGAAAGTCTCAGAGTGAAACATTGACCCTTTACTCATATACGGTTTGTATAATAGAGTTGAAGGATACCCTCAAACCGAAAAAAAAAATGCAAATCTTTATTATTCCAGCTCCATATTTTTAACCTATAATTGACTGTTGGAAATTTCTCTCCACTTCTTGTTCATGAATGATGACAATTGGGCCTGACCAATGCCCAGTAGCCTCGGCAGAATAAGGGAATAAAGAGAATTCATTCCACGGTCATTATAAAAGCACTGACAGAGTGCGAGGCGAGAACTGAAAAGGTGCAGATTTGTACAGACAGGTTTTATTTACTAGGCTTGAGTTAGAAAGTGTTACTAAGGTGTGCCATGTAGGTACAGGATCTGAGGGCAAGATATGTTATGAGGGCATGGAATGCGGACAAATATGCCTGTGTGCATGGGATGTGGGCATTGGATGTTAGGAGCAAGACATGGGATGTCAACACATTTGGTTTGAGCAAGTGCATAAGGTGTGAATATTGAGGGCATTGGGTGGTGGTACATGGGCATGGTCACAGCCCCCCTGGCTGTCCTCAGCAAGGTGGCTGTTGCTCACATGAAAAGCACAAGCATCATAAACATGGCCATGGAAAGGTTTTTAATTATTCAGTTTGGTTAGTCTTTACTAGTACCAACCTTTTAATATACATGTACATCAATGGCTCCAATAATATAGTTGAGTGTCAGCTACCGCGCACACTGTCCCCTCCAGACTCCTGCACACTCACTGAGGGTCTGAGAACACACCCCACCCTGAGCTGCTGCCACTGTCCCCTCCTGGCCTACACACTCACTGAGAGGGTCTGAGCTGAGGCCAAACCCCCCATGAGCTAAGCCCCGTACGTGCCCACTGTGAGACGATGAGGACAGTCACATGACTGCATGGAAGGTCAGCCTCCCACTCAGGCATTTTTTGACTGGCTTGGGCCAATGGTGCTTTCCCATTGGTTCAAGCTATCCCATTGCTCGCTCAGTGCCTCTCTGAAGAGCAGTGTTCAGGAAGTAGGCATCGCTCGGACGCGCGCTGCAGACTTCTTGGTAACTTACACGACTAGCGTAGCAGTGAAGTGTACCTTTGCGCAAATTGTGCAGGCTGCTAGAGTGAAAACTAATGCCTGCAGAAGAAGGACGGAGCTGATGGCAGGGGAGCACAGCAGGTGAGAGTTAATGAGTTTAATTTTTTATTATTTCACTTGACTTAATGGCAGCGGAGCACCTAATGGCAGGTGAGGCTCTGCCTCCTCTGGTGGCACGTCCCTGGTACACTACACCCCCAGAAATCTGTGGTATGTTGGAAGTCTGAAGAACTAGGATAAACCGACATTCTAGAGCACAGATTGTGAACCTTGGCACCCCAGAAGTTTTGGATCTACATGTCCCATGATGCTCTGCTAGCTTTAAGGCTACCTGAGCATTATACGGACATGTAGTTCAAAAACATCTGGGGTGCCAAGGTACGCCATCACTGTTCTAGAGGCATTTTCACCTTACCTAGATTGATCAAGCATGTTCCAGATTTATACCCATTATTTATTTCTTATTTTTAGAGTTTTCCCTTTCAAAAGCAAAAACCTACAGACGTCTACCTCCTAACCTAAACACTTGAGCTTTACTTTCCAACAAAGCCCCTGCTTCTGCAGTGCACCGCAATGTTTCTCACAAATCAGGAATTAGCAAATCGCAATTTAGGTCAGGAAGCAGACGACCACAGACCCTTTGTTTAAATAAAATTAACTGAAAATTGGTGAAATGCCGGTGACTGACTGCGAAGAGAGCAAATAACTCAAAAATGTTAAAAAGGTTTCTATTACCAGACTAGCTTTATTGAAGCTTACAATAAAAACCACCAGAATAACCATTTAAACCAGGAGTCCGCAACCTTGGCCCTCCAGACGTTTTGGAACTACATCATCCAAGATGCTCAGCTGCTTGGTAGGTTAACTGACCATAAGGGGAATTGTAGTTCCAAAACATCTGGCGGGCCAAGGTTTATGACCTCTGTTTAAATAAGCCATATAGTTAAACGCACTATTGTGTGACAGTATATAGACTTGCTATGGTATGGGTAAGAATAAATTAAACAATACAGAATAATTATTCCAGTGAGTAAAATCACTGGATTAGTGAGATTGAAGGTCAGAGGTAAGTACCTTGTGTTTGCTTTATTGACCTTTTATTGATAAATATATGCCTATAGCTAAAAAAGAAAAATGGAATTGATTTCCATTAGTCTGCGGAAAATGTTACTAAAATCAAACCAACACAGATATTTATGAGTAAACACAGCAGCAGAATGGCTGACAAACCAACTGCGAAATTAAGGCCAAAACAGCTCGTTATGGAAAATCTTGAAAAGCTGTGATTTTAACCTATAATTTCCAACTCTGTCGCCAATTCACTGCAACTTCGTTGTTTAATGGAAAATCTCTGAGGATTTAAAAAAAAAACAAAAAAAAACATTCTTGGGAATTATTGTATGGTGTAGAGATGTGCGTTTGTTTCGGAAAAATTTGGAATTTGTAACGAAATGGTATATAATGAATTTATTTCGTTTTACACGGTGTCCTCATCATAAAAGAAAAAATTGAATAATTGATATCAACTATTGAATTTGAAATGAACTATCAAATTAATCAGCAAAGGACTTTATGAAACAAATTAATTTCGTTTCACTGTTTAATTTGACTCAAATACTAAATCTGACACACCTTAAAATTTAATCCTAGCTTTTATTTTAACAGCAAAATTTGATTAATTGGGGTTTTATTTAGTGATCCAAAATTCGAATTGATATCAACTATCGAATGGCTATATGAAATTTGAAATTTCAAAAATCGATTCGAAAATTTCAAATCGATCCAAAACGAAACGAGATACGAAAGGAAATTAGTTACGAAAGTCTGAAAACGAAATTTAAAAACTTAACAAAACTAATTTTTCAGCCATGCACATGCCTAGTGTAAACCCTGGGTCCTCTCTATGTTTCACTACATCTCATGCCCCAATTAACTAAACCGCACTGTGAAATATGTTGATGCAATATAAATAAACAAAATAGAATACTGCAAACCTATGCAGGACAGAATCGTTGCCTATTGCTGGGATAAACAAACCCTGGGCAATGAGGTCTTGGGTCAGGGTAGCAAGGTCTGGCCTCAAAAACATGTCTCTGTTGATCAGTATGGTTTGTTTCCCACTCCCATGACAGTCAGTGAAAAATTCCATGGTGGAGAGCAATGACAGCCCCTAGTGGTCCGCATGTCTCTTCCAGCAGAGGATGCAGAGACGGTCTGCTCCTCACTAGGCTCCAGGAACAGAAGTACAGGTCTTTCAAAAAGTCCTAAGAGATGCACGGACAGGAAAATGAATGTAACTGGCAGGCATGTATCTTGTTTATAGGAAAAGAATTGCTTAAATATGCATATGTGGCTAGTTATGCCTTTGTGTGGGTTGAATGTACCCATGAGAGGCTAGTTAATTAGGAATACGCATGTGTTTTGCTAATTAGGTGATGCATGAGTCAATGTGTAAGTATGGCCAATTAAGTATGTGTTATTTTATGATTCGTTTATTTTGTATATTTTTTTTAGGGTGGAGGGGGATGCCGGTTTCTGACAAATCTGACGTACTTTGCTCGCGTCAGGTGACTTACACAATAGAATAGCAAAATATTGTACCTATGTAGACTTTTCAAGGGTCAATACAGAAAACTCAGAGTTGCAGTTCCTTGCGCTCATAGGAAAATGACTCGTCTGCTGGCAGTCATGCCGCGTGGGATAACTGGGAAAAACTGACACAGGCTGAATAAATATGTCAATCGGCAGACTTCTGGATAGAATTCTATGGGGGAAAACTTGGATGATTGTAAGTATTTTTAGACATCTGCCTTTCTTCTTTCACAGTAGTCATTAAATGAACTTTCTTGCCCAAAGTCATGTCCAAGACAATTGTTCAACAATGAAAATGTTTCTGACTTGAAATTTCTTATTTCGTATTGATTTGAGTATGTTAAAAACCAATATGACATTTAAAACGCTGAGTTAGCTCTCTTTTCCGAGATATAGTCCATTTATGAGGTTTTAGGATATGTATATGAAATGAAGCGTGTGGCGCTTCCAGCGGCTAATCAAGGTAGTACGTAAAGCAAATATAGGGGTTGGCAAACCTGAGAGCGGGAATGAAGAGTCATTGTAGATCTTTTTTTTGTTCATTAACAACTTGTTTTAGTTCATTGTATGTTTACAGCTTGCTTGGAGTGAATGTCATAGTGTTGTTCCTTTCATTGTTTGCAGGTTTATTTTGTGGTCAACTTAACTTGAAAAGCCAGGATGCCACGTCATTGCTTAAACAAATCTGACAATTTTTGTTATGTATGTGGGGATGTGACATTTGCCGCCCAGAAACGCCCTATGACTCCACTCGTGAAGACAGCTTACCACCATTATTTTGGTATGAAAGTAGGGGATCAAGACAAAACGTGGGCACCTCATTTTTGCTGCAATTCTTGTTCTGTGAATCTACGTGGATGGATCCGTAAAAACGGACGTTCAATGCCCTTTGGCATCCCTATGAGTTGGAGAGAGCCGACAAATCATGTAGATAACTGCTATTTCTGCATGGTACCTCCTATTAAGAAAGGTATATCAAGAAAGAAGAAGTTAGGCATGAAATACCCCAACATCCCGTCAGCTATCCGACCAGTGCCACATGGGGACAATCTCCATGTACCTATCCCACCAGAGGAGTACAGTCTGGACTCAGATGAAGACAGTACGGAGGCGACATCATACCCATACCCTGAAGCTTTGACATCACAGGATCCTGATTTCGCACCTGAGTCATTGTGTGAGCCACACAGACTTACCCAAGGTGAACTAAGTGATTTAATTCGAGACCTGGACCTACCAAAAGACAAAGCCGAGCTTCTAGGCTCAAACAGTGGAATCTTCTAGAACGTAATGTTAAAGTGTCAGTGTACAGGAGTCGGCAGAAAGATTTGCTTCCATATTTTAAAAACGATAATAACCTAGTTGCCTGCTGTGATGTGAATGGTTTGATGACAGCTTTGAATGTGGAGCACAAGCCACAGAACTGGAGACTATTCATAGACTCATCAAAGCTTAGTTTAAAAGCTGTTTTGCTACACAATGGCAATTCTCTTCCTTCAATTCCTGTAGGCCATGCTGTACATATGAAGGAAACATATGCCAATATGAAATTACTTCTGGAAGCAATTAAGTACAAAGACCACCAATGGCAGATCTGTGGAGACCTGAAGGTGATTGCAATATTGCTGGGCATGCAGTTGGGATACACCAAGTACTGCTGTTTCCTGTGTGAGTGGGACAGTCGGGCTAGATCCTCACACTACAACAGAAAAGACTGGTCTCCAAGGGAAACTCTGCGACCCGGGGAAAAGAACGTCCAACACAGTCCTCTGGTTGATCGAAGCAAAATTCTTCTGCCCCCTTTACACATCAAACTCGGCCTTATGAAGAACTTTGTAAAGGGAATGAACAAGGATGGAGGGGCTTTCAAGTACCTGAGAGACAAATTTCCACGGCTGAGTGAGGCTAAAGTTAAGGAAGGAATCTTCATTGGTCCTCAAATTTGTGAACTTCTTGTGGATGAAAACTTCGAGCTAGTCCTCCAGGGCAATGAGCAACCAGCTTGGGAAGCCTTTAAAAGTGTTGTGCATGGTTTCTTGGGTAACCGAAGGGCTGGAAATTATGTTGATCTTGTGAACAACCTTCTAGACAAGTACCATCGCTTAGGCTGCAACATGTCCCTCAAAATGCACTTTCTTCACTCTCATCTAGATTTCTTCCCAGAAAACTGCGGTGCAGTGAGTGATGAGCATGGTGAGCGGTTCCACCAAGACACTTCAACAATGGAACGAAGATATCAGGGTCGGTGGAACTGTGCCATGCTTGCAGACTACTGTTGGACATTGACAAGAGATGCCCCAGAACAGGAGTACAGGCGGCAAGCAAAGAGAAGGCGCACTCATTTGTAGGGCACTATTTCTGTATTTCAGGTAGTAATTTCAATTCCTCTATGTTTTTGTCGTTTTGTATGTTTTATTTTGTGTAATTTACGATTGATTGAATCAAAATAACTTTCATTTACATCGTAGTAGTAAAATATAATACTCTTGAAATTTGCTTTTCACTATAATTGTATATGGAAGAATAAGTTGTGTATCTCCGAAACTAGAGCTAATAAAAAAAATCTATTACCAGATTCGTTTTTTTCGACCCGAAATTAGTCAAGTTTAACTACTTTCAATAAGGAAACAAAAAAAAGGATTTTGTTTGTTGAGCAGTGATATACATACTCGGAGCTGCACTGTCAAAAACATGGGTGTATATATATTATTATCAAGATCACTAATATATATATATAGCGCCAACAGTTTCCGTAGTGCTTTACAATAACCAATGAGAACGAGGCAAAATTAAACATAAGAACAGAAACAAAAGGTGCAGAGATGGGCGTACAATCTAGAGCAGTGGTCCCCAACCCCCAGACCGGTATCAGTCAGTGGCCTGTTAAGCGCCGGGCCGCAGCATAACGCGGGTGATCCAGAGCAGCTGCAACTATAGTTGAAGCTTCACTCTCCTGCTGGCCTGCCTCTCACATCCTGCGGCCGGCGACCAAGTGAAGCTTCACCCGTAGTTGCAGCCGCTCTGCATCGCTCGTGTTACCGGCCCGGCACTTAACAGACCACGGACCGGTACCAGTCTTCCACAAAACCGGTCCCTGGTGCCAAAAAAGGTTGGGGGCCGCTGATCTAGAGGACATATATATACACACACACATATTAAAATAAAAATACATTCCACATACATATATATATATATATATTAGTTTTGACATGTTTATTTGCCAAGCTTACAGTAAGTGAAACAACCTCCACTTTACAGAATGGAGAATGACAGACAAGAATTAAAAAAATATTTAAGGCAAAATAAAAAAAAAAAAGGTTAGTTTTTGGGTAAAAGTGGGGTGTTCCATTTTATGCAGAATACTCGGAATAGCAAACACTTACCACAATCATTTCTGAAGGTTCAAGTACAATGCATTCACAGCCTCGCCTGAAGCTTCCTGCGGAGCGTTTCCCAAAGCTGAGAGAAAGAAAACGCCACAATGTTAATAAAAGCTGTAAGAGGGAAGCTTTACTAAATCTCATTTTGGGATAACAAAATGCACAAAGATAACAAAAGTAAGGTAATCATGAGCAAAGAGCTGCAGAGATTCCCGAATATTAAGAAGCCCATCCCAGGACAATCCTGGTTCACATGCTCCAAGCCCAGCGCGCTATTTCCAATAGACACTCCCAGAGGACTAGCACATAGACAGATGTTTGCTCTTTAAACGCTGGGTCATATCGGAAGAAAAAACAGAATTTAAAGGGTGAGGAGGAAAACAAAAGTTTCCTAATTTGAAAGACGTCACAAACATTTTAGCAGAAACCACAATAATAAATGCAAATATTTAAAAAAACTTCTGGTCCCAAGTATTACTGACCCTATACATCACGGCTGTCAAACTCACAGCCCCACCTCCCCAGATGTTGATGCCTAAAATTCCCATAATTCCTTCAACGCAATAGATTGCCACGGAATCATGGGACTTGTAGTTCAGAAACATGAGGGGGCTGGAGTTTGACAGCCCTGCTGTGCATAAATACCAAAAGATTATAAACAGTATTTTATTAAACACATCACACGTGTTATTTCCTTCTCTTGGTGGCTATAGACCAGTGATTCGCAACCTGTGGACCCTCAGGACCCACAATTCTCCTTAGTCATTAAGGCGCGACCCAAAAATAAGTGAATTTCTGAAACATAATTTATTCCACAAAACAACATGTGCAATATTCTACAATGTATGCACTTTTTAAACAATTTTGTAAACAAACAGGGATTCTTTCCAAGAAGGATAGTGCAGTAATCACAGCACTCGTGAAAACAAAACTGTTTGCTGTAAAATAATCTAATGGAAACATATGAAATTAAGTAGAACTTATTGGAAAACTGGGGATGCTTCTTGCCCTTAATAAGTGTCTCAAAGTCTGGGGTGATGGTAGACAAAGCAACTCTATTTTAAATCACTACTGAATGAATAAAATATTATAAAAAAAAACTTAAACTCATCTGCTCCTTGCTCCCCCGCCATCTGTCTCTGCGCACATTATTTTTTCGCAGCATCCTGCCCTCCGAGTCTAAGCAATTTGCATAGCTGAAGGCTACGCTAATCGCATAAACTCAAGCTGGCCACGGGATTGAGGTCTGCAGCGTGCTTCTGGTGCCACCTACTTCCTGAATCTACGCTCTGCGGTGCCTCAGAGAGGGACTGAAGAACAATGGAACAGCTTGGACGAATGGAAAAGCACCATTGGTCCAAGCAATTCAAAAAACGCCTCCATGGGAGGCTAGCCTGTGACTGTCCTTGTCTCGCACAGTCAGTGGGTGTGGGGCTGTGCTCGGGGTGTGACTGTTCACTGTGTCAGCACCTCCTCCCTGCAGGTGGAGGGGGCAGTGCGTGGCTGCCTGGAGTGGATGATGCAGATCCTGGGGAGCACTGAGAGCAGCCAGATCCTGGGGAGCACTGAGAGCAGCCAGATCCTGAGGAGCACTGAGAGCAGCCAGATCCTGGGGAGCACTGAGAGCAGCCAGATCCTGGGGAGCACTGAGAGCAGCCAGATCCTGGGGAGCACTGAACCTATGTACCCTGTGTATATCTGGCTCTGATACTAGCCAGTGCCTCACCAGCCACTGACCTTACCACACGTCCCTGGTATGCAGGGAGGCCGGAATCAGGAAGCAGTGTGTGATTCTGCTGAGAATTCTCAGTGTACATTCTAGTTTTCTGCAGGGATTATACACCAGGAGGAAGGCAGGAAAGAAAGAGGAGTGAGAGATTTACAGAGTAAAGGGGAGAGAGTGAGGAGAAATGGAGAGTAACACATGGATACAAGGACAGGGGAAAAATACACAGAAGGACACCGATATAGATGAACAGACAGAATACCAGATATTCAGAAAGAAGGCTGCATAAATACTGTAGGTAAAAGGACAGAGAAAAACACCATTGAATATACATAGGGAGCCCCCCCCCCTTACCCAACAGCCTTTTGCTTCACCGAGATGTGCAATGTGCACAGTGGCTCATGGTGTTGGGAGTACAGAGCTGCTGCCAGTCACTGAGTCCCACCTCACACCTTCCCATTACAGATTCTTCCCCCCCGCCCTGCAATTTACAGAGTATCTTACCTGATGCAGCAGGCCCCAGGTGGTACCTGGGAACAGTCAAAGGTAGCCGCACCGCCTGGCACACACTGCTGCAGGTAAGGTGCATCAGCGGGTCCCAGGCATTAGAGAGGCTTGGGGGCACTTGCCCCGCGACCCAGTCCGCACCTGGTCGCGACCCACCACTTGAGAACCACTGCTATAGACCTTGTGTTGGCATTGGGAAGGTATCATTATCGGTGGCTAAAGACCATGTGCTGGCATTGGGAAGGTATCATTATCGGTGGCTATAGACCTTTTGATGGCATTGGGAAGGTATCATTATCGGTGGCTATAGACCTTTTGATGGCATTGGGAAGGTATCATTATCGGTGGCTATAGACCTTGTGCTGGCATTGGGAAGGTATTATTGGTGGCTAAAGACCTTGTGCTGGCATTGGGAAGGTATCATTATCGGTGGCTATAGACCATGTGCTGGCATTGGGAAGGTATTATTGGTGGCTAAAGACCTTGTGCTGGCATTGGGAAGGTATCATTATCGGTGGCTATAGACCATGTGCTGGCATTGGGAAGATTTCATTATTGGTGGCTATAGACCTTGTGCTGGCATTGGGAAGGTATCATTATTGGTGGCTATAGACCTTGTGCTGGCATTGGGAAGGTATCATTATTGGGGGCTATAGACCATGTGCTGGCTTTGGCTGTATCATTATTGGTGGCTATAGACCTTGCGCTGGCATTGTGTAAACAGAATAGGAAGGCTAGTAAAGCGTGGAAATCCCTTTACATCATTCCATTAATAACATCAGTGCAATCCATTGGTGAAAAGTTGATGTATTCTAGAAATATATGACCTTTGACCCTTGGATAGCAATCCCCTGCTCTATTCCTGCCACTCTCCAGGACACAGACGATTCCATACATGAACTGAGAGCCAGAGGTCATGGGGTGACCTATAAATGTCATGGAATGCCAGGGGCACCGTAACTTTCCCTGAAGCAGGGGTCTTGGGTCATTTTAAAAGGTTTTGACAAGCGCAACATTGTGTCTCAGGTTTAACGTCCAAATAAAAGTATCAAGCCTCTACACACCATCATCCCCAAATGTCCCGAAACGCAAGAGGGCCATACATTGGTACCTAAACTACACATATTTATACCCTGGTCCCCTTCCTTCCCTAGGATCTCAGAAAGTGTGTGTGTGTGTGTGTGTGTGTGTGTGTGTGTGTGTGTGTGTGTGTGTGTGTGTGTGTGTGTGTGTGTGTGTGTGTGTGTGTGTGTGTGTGTGTGTGTGTGTGTGTGTAAGAAGAAAAAAAGACACACATATAGAAAGCTAAAATATACACACACACACAAACTAAAAACACAGCAACAAGAAAGCTAGATGGAACAGTCTGAAATTACCACATGGGGTATACCATTTATTGTAATACCCCTGGTTGTAAGGGGTGCAGTAGCGATGTACGGATATATGCAGCAGCTTTTAAACCAGCAACATGTATTTATTCCAATAACACCAGAATAATAATGTTTGGCATTATTTATTAACAATACTATAGCAGTGAATATTTATGAAAAGACACCAGATGCACCTGTGGGGTTGAAGCAGCCAGGTGAGGGATGCCCAAGAGTCCAGAAAACCCATAGATGGCAGTAAGAGTTTACTGTGGGTCCCAAGTAAAGTCCCGCCATTAACGCTGATTATTTTCCAAGGATTATGTCAATGAACATGAAGGACTCTATGCGGCATTGTTAAAAACAAAGGGCTGTGGGAATCAACGCGATGTGATTAAGAGTACACAATAGCACAAGCACACAAGACTTAGTGGGGCCCACCCATCGCTCCGAACACAAACGGCTTCAGATTAACCAGCAAAGCTGATTACTGGATCAAAAACATATTTAGCATGATAAATTAGGTCAACGCTGCCCGCTAAGCAAAACATATGAAAGATAAACACTGCAGCGCTTTAAACGTACCTCCACCACGCCAAGATTTCCACAACACAGAAATGGATTGGACAAATAATGGCACACACTTCAAAACATGTCATAATGTGTTTCCACTGGCGAAATGGAGTGTGAAAAAATCCTACTCCAAACGCACACAATCACAGCCCTGTCTAAACAGCCCGACGCTGTGAATAATACATTTCCACTTTGTATGACTGCCAAACTACCTATTCTGATTACAGGTCATTGTATCCACGTAATAAAAACGAACATTCAGAAGCTGTATCGGTGTGTGTGGGTTTAATTTATTTGTTTTCCTTTATTTGTACTGCGCCTACATATTCCACAGTGCGGTACAATAACAGCGTTCAATGGAGATGCCCACATTAAAATTACCAAAGTATAGTCACCATTTTTATAAACCATGGCAGAACGCCGCAGAATGGACAAAAGCTGCATTTTATGGAAGAAAACCAGCACTCTAGCCCAGTGTTTGCGGTATCAACTACACGTGCCGTTGTTGCATTTTCCTTCTCTGGATCGCCAAAGTTCACAGTTCACAACAAGGATGAACATTGGCAGTTGGTGACTAAGCCCTATACATGCATGGACTCCTGCAGTGCTGTGACTAAAAGTAATTAGAGGATACTTGTTTGATAAATTTCTAGAGGTCAATAAATGGCCCGAGTTAAGATAAGGTGACAGCAAACAATGAGCGGCACCGCTCCTCCTCCATACCTAGCCCAGTGTGGATTCATCAGGCTTTGTTTTGTTGTACACAATACTTAAAACACACAGCTGTGGGAAGCTTGATGGCACCGAATAATTAACGAGACCTTAAGATCTGCACAACAATGAACTCATTATGTGGGATATGTGTTTTATACAGGATACCAATTCTTGACCCTGATAAAGACATCCACATTATCTTACTAATAAAGTACGTAGAATATAGAGGATACAAAAAGAAGCTCTGGATACAATCCTTGAGAACAGAGTTAAAGGACGTGGTTTCGTGAAGCAAACAAGAAGTGGCCAAGAACTCTCAGCCAATCCTACGAATGATTTCAATGGGTGGCTTGCAGAGACCATGTTGCACCGCTCTTGTTTTCTGTCAGCTTTTACAAGGCAATATCTTTTTCTTCACGAAAAAACTTTATTGGGACAATGTCTGCATCTTATTTTATTTTTACAGAAAAGGCCAAATATTTGAGCTTTGCCAAAGACCTCGTTAACTCAAGAGCGGCCATTACTTGCTTACACCCAGGGTACACGCACGGCTGCTGTATAAAACTATCCTATAGCTATGAGCGATTTTAAAGTGTCCTATAAACACCTCACAGCAGTAAGATGCAAAGTGTCTTTAACCCCTTAAGGACAGGCGGGTGTCATCCATCAGGAGGCGGTGTACTGGTACGCCTCACCGCCAGGTGAAGCTGCGGGCCTCTGATTTGGCCCACCCACGTAACCGACGTGCGTCATTGGTTGCAGGGGGCGGCCTGAGTTCAGGTCGTCTCTCTGCAACCAGCGGCATATAGGGGTCGAGGCGGCCCATTGAGATCAGTGGGGCGTACCTGTATGCCCTGTGGCTTCAAGGCCCTCACGCCACGAGGACGGCATAGCACGTACCGTGGCGTTAAGAGGTTAAGGTCAGAGGCAGGATTGCGTCCATGCGTCTCTTTACATCACCCGGGGCACTTGACAGAAAACACTACCTGAAAATTTTTATTTATTTCAGGCCATAGAGAATCTTGTAAGTCCAGTCATTTTAGGATTTAGGGAAGAAACATTTACTATGTACCGCATGGGTTCATCACTGTTTAGGTACCCCGCTGCTCTGCTATTACAGCCACCATGCCAGAACAACCATGATCAACACAAAGGTTGATCCACTGGTTAGTATTTAAATTAGTGTCCATGCAGTAAATTATGAAAATTAAGCACTCAAACATACCTCTCTGACCGCATAAAGACTATATAAATACACATTTCCCAGGGTAACTATTGAAAGGATTATAAATCGCCATTTAAATATGCATGAGAATAGCAGAGCAAGCTGCACAAACGAGACAAACAATCCTCCTTGACCCGATTCTGACAAAACCTATGGTGCCTCCTTCGCAGCACTTGCTTCTTCAGCTTTCCTGATGCCCGTGAAACGCTTTTAACTAAAGGCTTCTCCGGGGTCTGACAGAACTTTCAAACTTTGTTCAAACAAAACGCCTCTTCAGATTCGCAGGGTTTAGTTTGCTGCTAAATCAGCATTGTGCACAGGGAGAGCGGGCTTGTCAGAGCCAAGCAGGGTAAGCAGAGGACAGGCAGAGACGCGCAGGATGCAGAGCGGAGACAGGCGGCCCGTGGAGGCAACACTCCATCAATTAAAATATGGCCTGAGGGGAATTAAAAGAGTAAAATCTCACCCCATCCCTCTGGTTCAGGAATGCCAAGGATGCCAATCCCCACCGGTACTTGTAAATTACAAGTTGTTCCTTTGAGTGGGACCCAGTCTGAGGTGCAGACCATATCATCCCAACAAGTTACATGACAAGGTGACAAAATACTCTACGGGAAAGAAGGAAAATCAAAAAATGCCAAGACATCCAAACGGAAGAATGTAAAACAATGACCCCCACTCCCTTCCTGACATCGATCTCTGAAACGCAGGATTATAGCTTCAATTATCGAAGCCAAACTTTAAAAGGAAGGAGAGAAAGAGGGACAAGAAAAGATTAATCCAGGGTTTGACAAAGCCAGGTAGCCACCGGCTCCTAGAATTTTACACCAATCTAAAAGCAGTCTTTGGCATCTAAACATCTAGTTGGCTTCAATGTTTTCTTCCCGTCTCCTACATGTAAATATATGCAGCCCTGGTGTATGTATTTATATAGGAGGTCTGATTTGTGTCAGTGTGTCAGTGTGTGTGTCCAATGACAACAAAGAAAATAAGTAAACAAGTAAAACAACGTCACAAGGTACAGATGTTAACACAAATAATATAATATCAGAGCGGCCAAAATGATATTAAAAGCAACGCTCTACACGTCTAGGCTCATAAAAAGTAGCCAAAAGACCACATACACAACAATACCTAACAGCAAAAAGCACCAGGAAACAAAGTGATAAATAAATAGAAGCAGCTAAAATCATAATATGGGTCAGTACAAACCAAATCCCAGATGCAAAGTTCCATATTTCTGCAAGGATTCGCCTTTATCAAGGTATACCTTGATAAAAGGTGAATCCTCGCCGAAACATTGGCTCCTAACTTTTGTAGCTGGCTCCTAGATTCAAAGCAAAGTTGTCAAACCCTGGATTAATCAGATCTTATTCTACCTTTCTGCTCCCGATCTCTCTCCTCCCGTGCTGGACCGTGGTACTGCCTGCCTGTCGGCTGTCTCCGACTGCATGATTTCCCATTTCCTATAGCGCAACCTCTCTAAAACTAACATTCCTGCACCCATTTCCCTTCAGGTGAATGATGCCACCGTTACTTCTCCCCCTGCAGTCTGTTATGAATGCCTGTGCCAGGCTCATCCACACCGCTCACACCTCACCCCTATGTCAGTCTCTATACTGGCTCCCTGTCTCCTATAGAATCAAATTCTAAATATCGGTGTTCATGTACAAAGCTCTCCATCACCGCGCCCCTGCCTACATCTCCTCCCTTATTACCAGGTATATCCCATCCTATCCACTTCGCTTAGATTGTAAGCTCTTGAGCAGTCCGCTCACCTACTGTACTGTGTGTTGAACCTGTATGTATATTTGTTGTTCTGCCTCCCACTGTACAGCGCTACAGAACTTGTTAGCGCGTTATAAAAACTTGTAACATACACAGGATTAGCAGTACATACAGCGATTATAGTATGTCCGTTTCTATGTTGTTTGGTTTTATAGTCAGCTGACCCAAGTACCTTCACCCACAGCTTTATTAACTTCTAGCACATATTACACTTTATATAGCGCCAGCACATTCTGCAGCGCTGTACAAGGCATGTGGAAAAGTGGACAAAACACTACAAGTACATTTGAACAGGAAAATTCGGAAAGATACAGCAGGATTGGAGGACCCTGTTCCTGAGAGAACTTATGATATAAATGTATAAAGGAAACTACCCAAATTCAGGTGTGCAAAGCTTGTAACATACGTAAAGGGCACCCGGAGGCTGTAATCGCTGCAATAAAGGATTTTGCTGCAGATCTTTCAAGTCACCTGGTTTTGGAGGACTAACTGTAAATGCAGGCTGAGCATCGGTTTAATGACGCTCGTGGTTCGGAAATTGTAAGAAATACAACTTTTTAAGTTCATACACAAGTGGTAATGCAGAGTGAATAAGCAAAGCGGATTGGCTACCCAGGCATATGACACCAGGATGATGTGCACTTTGTGAGGGCTAGGAGGTCATCTGTGACACAAACTGTATCAGGACCGAATCCCCCTGGGCCATGCCTCCTGCCCATCCGATCTCAGACCTCCAGAAAGACAGCAGGATTGTGGACTGAGTTAACGGGAAGCAGTGTTTCCTGTAAGTGTGGGGAATAAGGCCGCCCTGAATGTAGAGATCAGCATTCACTGACTTGCTTTCTGTGCAAGAGGTCAGGAATGAACAGCGCTTCCTCCCAGTCTCTACTCAATGTTTCCTAATTCGCTCTCATTGTGAGCCACTGGATTGGCTGGACCTTCCGTCAGGCGTCCAGCCCCAATCACGACCGTTGCAGCTTCAGTAGAAGCCACAGCTTGTCACGTATAGACCAGCAGAAAGATAGCCCGACGCTGGAATAAAGAGTTTTAAGATCACTTTGGAGCTCGAACAGGAGGGTAAGGTGGGAGGAGGGTCCGAAGGGGTTAATTTTTAACTCTTCTGTCCCGCTTCCCATTTTAATTCTGCAGTATCCCTTTAAGAGGCCTGAATACTTTGGAGGGTTGTGTAAAAGAAAACAACTTGTGTTGTCATTATGGGATATTTAATGTAGACTGATGTGAGGAGGAAAAATGAGTCAATATGAATGAAATTAAAGTGTTTGCATACATTCTGAATACGTTGTCCAGGCTGTGACCTAGACATTTCAGGACCCCGATGATCTGGGAGTTTAAGCCATTCTTAGTTGACTGCTCAAATACTAGCACTGCCGTGTCCCTAGCTGTTCAGTTTCATTGGTAATAGATTTATACTCTTTTTGTTCTGGTTCGTGTATAGGAAAATTCCAGTTATGCTTGTTCTATAAACACAAGGTTTCAGAACACCATTCAGGGACCATGAAGAAGCAGGAGATGGTGAAGAATCCCACTGAGCTGCTAAAAGGACATGGTTTATTGACATTCTGTGATAATAATCTATGTGCTTTACAGACCTGGCACATGACTTGAAATAAACACTTGCGTTGTTTGATGTCACCGAGCGGATTATGTGACACTAATTCTCCCGCCATAGAAGGCATTGCTGTCCTTATACTGGATCCATTAATCAGTTACTCTATAGTCTTTCATTCTAGTAAGCACAATCATATGCTTCTAGCAATATTTTGCCTTTTGGCTATATTGGAGGTTTGATGCATCATAATACACGACAGTCACTGGTCCTAGTATTACAATTGTGGGACATAATAAAGAGGGGTCTCCTGTTCTCGTAAAACAGAAGTGCCCTAAAGGTTGTCCCCCCAGGACTGGAAATGGACACATTTTAGGTCAGCCCATGTTTCTTGCCAAAACGGCTTTTCACAGTAGAGGCTACTATATACTTGACGCTGCTAAAGGACAAACAGGGTAAAAACCACCCTAAAAATACGGCGTAGTGGAAAATATGGTGCAGAATGCACACACAAAGCATGGAATGTTTTACAAGTGAAAGATAATCCAGGAAACCTTGAGACCCGGCGAGGGAACAGTAAGGGCGTCCTATGGCTTAAACGGGAAAAGTCAAAGGCCAAGAATCTGACCCGGCGGGGGGGGTGGTCCAAACGGCTTTGGCGCCTTTCAACTTTACATTCCATGTACACGAACATATGTATGTACCGTCCATGATCACATGAAGCGTGGCTTTAGACGAGACATATTGTACATTAGAATGACTCACAGCGATATACTCACCCTGCGTAATGAATCCGCTGTATAATATTTTGAGACCGTCTATTTCTCCATATACACTTAGACAGGCTTAACCAAACGTGAGGCATTACTCGCAGACCCTTCATAAAGGGATTATCTTAATGTACTGTTAGTAAAGCAGTGGGTTTCACCCTCCTCCTCCTCACCAAGTCCAGGCGCTTACATGGAACCAGCGAGGGGTTAATGCGTTTTACCACTTGTCCTCGACTGAACTTTGGTAATTCAAACAGGGTGTGTTTAATGCGTCTGAAATCCATTCTGAATGGGATACTTTAGTTTTAGCAAAGCACTTGATTAATGGCTCTTAAACTACAAACCACTGAAGATACACACTTCAGCATTTGTTATTCACCTTATTACATCCATGGATATTTACTCCATAGACAACGGCAGCACGGATACACGAAAAGGGATACACTGATGCAAACATCACTCCTATGCCCTCCTAGATGGGTATTGTATTAAATCCGCCATGCCAAGTGCCCACCTGTGGCAGGTCAGGCCATATTCTATGGCAAAAAAATACAGTTTGTCATTCACAAGAATTGTGCGCGTTCTGTAAGCAAAGAATACCCAACATCGCAGTAAAATCGAATGATATACTATATACATACCGGTACGTACAAAGGAAGCCCTCAAGGACTTAAAACCATCCATTATTAAAACTTCATTTAATAAAAATAATTAAAAAAACAAAACACGTTTCGGCTCCGACACGCGCCTTTACCAATAAAAGCTTGTGTTGGAGCCGAACCATCAGTTTTTTTTTTAATGGCGTGCCAATAAAAAATGGTTTTTAAGTCCTCGAGTGCTTCCTCTGTACTTACTGGTATGTATGCGCTCATTTGGATTGTAGCCTCGAGGCAAAGAACCAGCAGGTATCCCTGGGAGGTGGGAGTGCTGAAACCTTTGCGATTACACACACACACACACACACACACACACACACACACACTAAAGTTCATAATTGTAGAAGACCTTTACATATCTCAGCTATTGAGAGAACTGCTTTACCCACAGAGCTCACATGCTACATTCCCCATATGAAGCAAAGAACTCTGGGTAGGACATGTAAATGAGGTCTCCAATATCTAATTTTTGCGCATCCGGAGTCTGCTTTAACACAGTACTCTCCTTGCCAGCGCAATGCTATCTGGACGACTTTTAGGCCCCGTTCACACTGTGCGATTTGAAAGTCGCGAGATTTTCATATTCGCGACATGGTGCGATAATGTCGCGCGACATCGCCGTTTTGTGCGATTTTTGCAAAGCACCACCAATACAAATCGCAAAATCGCAGATAGCAAATCGCAAAAAAAGGGTCATGTACCTGCGACATGCTTCTGCGACGCGCGGCAAGATATGAACAGCTCCATTGACATGCATTGGAGAAGCTACATAGTGCGACGTCCCGTGGATTTTGCTGCGACGTCGCAGCAAAATCCGCGCGATAAATCGCACAGTGTGAACAGGGCCTTAAGCAAAGGTTAGGTTATGCAACAAGTCATAGTCACTCCTCTACAGCGGTTTCATCCCTATTATGCCCTCATCAGCAGGAGATAGGCTGTGACTTGTTGCTATTTGATGCTTACCCCAAGGGCTTATCAATACTCATTTAAGTTCCGGTGGATACATACATATACACAATTGTTTAGGATCATGTGACAAAGTGTACAAGAATCACTCCGACATTGGGCCCAGGACCTGAATAATAAGACTTAAAAATAAGACCGGCTGTCCTTCACAGATTTTAGGGGGGGGGGGGGGGGTTTGAAGGGAAGAATGAATGCCACTAAGAGAAGAAAAAGGCAAGTCACCAGCATGCACAGGTGCTCGTGTTACATAAATATTTCTGCCCAACTCCACGTGCATGTGCCCCCCCTTCAACCACTTTCCCCAGCAGCGAATAACCACAATGCATACAATCCAAAGAGCTTGTATATGGGGGCCTGACCCCCAACGCGTAAAAACACCAAAACTAGAATACCTGCTCAGACAAGTCTCGTTCCAATAAAATATACACCCGAGGACTATATAGAAATGAATCCTACCAATAACTACACATGAATTATGATGTCTGGTTGATAGAGGTCATCTTTAATTGGTAATGTATAGCACTGGTATAGGCTTGAAACCCAACTATTTCAAAATCAAGCTACCTTCACAACAACACCACCCAATCTCCATATACATGACATTAGTATCCATCATGACGATTATTTGCACCATAAATATATTATACAGAACCTCAGACCATATATCCACTACAACATACACTGTTAAAGAAAATTCATCACCATCTTTCTAATTTGATGACCTAGTTTCCGCACTTGTGTGTACGGTGTCTATTATCTGCTGTCTTTGCTGACCCTTGTTCCTTACCCATATGGTTTTTCAGTATGTTCCTTTGTCTTTATGTGGGGTCCTGTGAGGCCACATCTCCATGTGACTTTTTGTGATTGTGCATGATCATAAATATTTTTTTTTTTTATAAAAATAACATACCTTCTCACTCAACAAAGTTTCAACTATGCCATGCTTTACCAAGGATAGATAGATAAAATGCTTCTGCATTCAAAAAATAACATTAAAAAATGATGGTATCTGATGGATCTCATGCGAGTACAAGTATTCAATCAGATGACTGGAGTTGCAGCCTTGGTTTCTGTACACTGACAAAGTGCTAAGGTTTTCTAAAACAAAAGGGTCCTTGTGAATCTATCCACTGAACCAACCCCAATCAGGACTCATCTATGGAGCCCCCGGGGCTTTGCTGAATGAAGGGAGAAACTTGAAGGAATTCTGATGTAAGATAAAGACACAAGAAACGGAGCCAAGCACTCACTGTAAATACCCTGCAGTCAGGTAGAAGAACAAAGATCTCCATCATGTGCCCCACCATGTTAGGTCTTTAAGGCTGGGACAGGCTTCCAGGAGCATACAGCTCTTTTAGAACATTTCTGCCATTGCTTCTTTTAATATAGGAGTTCAAAATGCATAGATATCATTAATAGTCACAAATTGGGATGCTTCCTGCTGGGTGTCGCCATTGGTCATCGCCTATAGGCGGAGCCTTCTAACCTTACCTGACAGGGAAACAACAACAGCTCTGATTGGTGATACATTGCCAATGGTATGTCAAGATTGCAGCTTCCTGTACATAAATATAACAGTTTTACTTATGTATCAACATACCACCACAATGGGACACAATCATAGAGAAACAAAATCAGGGGAGAGGACTCTTAGGCTGGGGTCAGACGAGCCTTCCAGCATCCGCGCAACGTTGTGATGGGGCTGGCCACATGCTGTTGCGCGCGTACAAATTGCGCGCTTAACAGTGGCCATGCTGCGTCCGTGCAGCAGCACTCTCCGTCAAAGGGCTAGGACGTGCATTGACGGAGCTGCAAAGCGTGATCCTCCATAGGAGGATCGAGTCTTGCAGTGCAGAGCGTGCTAACTGCACTCAGCAAGGTGGCCAGACTGGCGTAGAGTAGAAGGAGCGTCAACTCTCACGAACGTTCCTTCAGCTTTTCAAAACACTCGTCTGATGCCAGCCTTAAGGTCTCCTCAATCAAGATGGTATGAACACATGTACCCATAGCAGGCCTGCAGTGATTATCTGATTATGACCAGTCAATCATGAGATTTGTAATTCTATACAATACCCCAGATTTACTCGGGTTTCTGCCATGGTAAATAACCCCTGCATTCTATGTATGATCAGGGTCTTCTAAATGTAGATTGTAAATCAGGCAAAGATTAGAACCATGTCTCCATACAAAAAAAAAAAAACAACGGGTTTACAAGGGACAGAAATGCCAAATTTACATTAAATGATACAAATAACTACCAAATAAAAGTAGGGATGCACCAATACCACTTTTTTAAGACAGAGTACGAGTACCGATACTTTTGTTCAAGTACTCACCGATACCAATTACCGATACTTTTTCTTAAAGGGACAGGACACATTTTTTCTAAAGCAATACGAAATAATGAATTATTTTTCCATTGCTGAATAGTGATTAATAATAATTAATCACTATTCTATTCACTATTCAGCAAAGGGGAAAAAATTTCATTTTGTTTATTCATGCTGTATTCACAGCATGGTCAAAGATGAATGAATATTAATTTGCTATAATAACTGCCCCAGCACTCAGTTTTTTCCCCATCAATTTATTTCTTTTGCTTAGGGGGTGGGGGAGAGAGGGACAGACTGAATATAAACTTCAGAGTCCTGCTGTCCCAACACTCTGTTTTTCCCCTATCAATTTATTTCCCTTCGTTGGGGGAAGGGACAGATAAACAATAAACTTTGCAGGCCTGATGCAGCGGTTCGGAGGCCTGTCCCGACATTCCGATAAATAAGTTGCTGGCAAAATAAATTGTCGGACAGGCCTCTGAGTTCGAACCGCTGCATCAGGCCTCCAAAGTTTATAGTATGGCTGTCCCTTCCCCCTTCAAACTAACAAAAACAAGTTGCTGGGCAAAATAAATTATTTTTCGTTGGGGGGGGGGAGACAGCCAGAACATACGCACCTGCTTCTAGTGAGACGTGCCACTCCTTTTATGACTAGCAGTCAGTCCCACGTGATGTGTTAGTCTCTCGCTGCGGTGATGCGCTGACTCGTGCGACGAACAGAGTGAGCGCCGGAGGCCAAGTTTGAAGCCACGGATGCCGCGATTCAAGCAGTTTCAAGCCCGGAGGCCGCGATTGAAGCGCCGGAGGCCGCAATTGAAGCGCCGGAGGCCGCAATTGAAGCGCCGGAGGCCGCAATTGAAGCGCCGGAGGCCGTAATTGAAGCGCCGGAGGCGCGGAAGTATCGGTAAAAGTATCGGGCAATTTTTGACGAGTACGAGTACTCGTCAAAATGGTAGTATCGGCACCGATACTGGTATCGGTATCGGTGCATCCCTAAATAAAAGCATGGGAATTTATCCCCTAACCAAAATGGCAGAATAAAACGAAATTTCAACAAAGAAGATCCACGACACACAGGCCCACCCCATCGCCACACGCCAGTAGAAGTTGGTATTGCGGAAAACAATCTTGAGCCAAAAAGAGAGAAATACCATGGAATAACTCGCTGTTCTTGTATGGTGTGGTTATTAGCTTCTATACAAAGTCTATGTGCCGTACCATGCCGGTAAAGCATAGCGGCTGGCTCCATTAAGTTGGATGTAAATAACGGCACGGTTGGAAAAGGGCACACGGTAAAAATAATAAAATCTCACCTATAGTCTTGTAAACAAATGTTTGTCTTTTCTTTGCTAAGCAGCAAACAATAACGTAAATACCACAGGGCTCCAAATGATAAATAAGCTGTGAAATGCTGGATCCAACAAGCTAACATACCAAGCAGATAAGGCCACGCGGGGTAAGGCCCCGTTCACACTGTGCGATTTATCGTGCGGATTTTGCCACGACGTCGCAGCAAAATCCACGCTACGTCGCACTATGTAGCTTCTCCAATGGAGCTGTTCACATCTTGTCGCGCGCCGCAGAAGCATGTCGCTGGTACATGACCTTTTTTTGCGATTTGCTATCTGCGATTTTGCGATTTCTATTGGTGGTGCTTTGCAAAAATCGCACAAAACAGCGATGTCGCTCGACATTATCGCACCATGTCGCGAATATGAAAATCGCGCGACTTTCAAATCGCACAGTGTGAACGGGGCCTAAGAGTGACGCACACACCTCATGCCATACGCCTGCCGTCAGTGAACGTGGTGCACGTAGGGAAGCTACACTTTGCTTCAGGGACAATTACTTCCTTTTCACTTGAGAAAATCAATGTTTCAGTTTGTGCAGCGGTCATGACCTTCAACATACAAACAATAGACACTTTCAGATGATCTCTCTGGTATTAATAATGAGGCAAAAAGATAAAGAGTGCAAGCTCATATGGGGAGGGATTTTGTGGCTATAGAGAGGGCTACAAGTGCTGTTTGCATTGGGTGATTGTTTCCTTTTCTCACACATGAGGAGGTTGGGAGTGAACTTGTCTCCAATCCAAGCATTGCACTTACCACTAATAGCCCTCCTTTCATTATATGCTGTAATAAATGCGGTTACTGGTTTCGTAGGGTTGCAGGAAACTAAAGACCAGCATCACTCCCCCCCCCCCCCAAAACTTACAGAGCAGATGAGCCCAGGATAACTCTTCAGCAATTTAGAGACTGGAGATTCAGGAAAAGCATGGGACGGTCTGCCTACCTGGATACATCTCCATCACAAAAGGAGCATTGAGGTCTCATCCCACAGATCAGATTACCAGCTCCAAGAAAAAAACTCATTAGCAAAGCCCTGAATGGGAAGAGGAGGCTGAATAAAACACATTACTGATCACCGGCCGTTCATTTATTGGGAAAATAGGAGTTTGTGGAGACTATTAAGCTCAATGGAGTTACTTTCAATTTTCAGGAGATGGAGGTGGTGTGTGAGATCACCCATATGTATTCCTGGATACATCTAGATATGCTATTGGGTCATGAAAACGTGCCTCTGCACTGTATCCAGCATTCATAGAACGCAGGAAATCAACCATTAATCATAAAGGAAGGTTGACGTTCCTGGAGGGATCAGCCAAATGACAAATGATTTAGGTAAACTAAAAAAATGGTCGGAGTTGTGGCAATTGAGTTTTAACCCTTTCGCTGCTGAGGCTTTTCCCGCCCCTGTGCTGAGGTCATTTTTTACCTGTTTTGCGCATCATGTTTAAACGTGTTTTGAAGGCTTATTTTAGTATATGACATCGACATATTATATATCGTTCTTTCCGTCAGACTCGGTAGATTCATAATATGTCATTATTATATGTATACGTTATGTCATGTTTGTATATTATAACAAAAAAATGCAATAAAATATGTATTTTCAATAATTTACAGCGTGTAAAGTGTTTTTTTCCACATTTTAAACATGCGAGCAATTGCGGTTTATTTTGTATGGGGTGCGCTTGTTAAAAAAATTAGAGATGGGGTCTCGTTACATTTTTTGTTTGGGAAAATGACACCATTTTTAACAAACGCACCGCATACAAAAATCGTTAATGCAGCATCATTGTTCACATTATAATTGAAATGGGAACAATATTGCTGCATTAACAAAACAAAAAAAAAAAAAAAAAAAGTGTTTATTTTTTTTTTATTATTTTTTTTTTTAATTTTTTTTATTTTTATTTTTCTTTTTTTTTTTTTTTTTACAATTTTTTTTACTTTCATGTTTGGTATCGTTGGAACGGCCATGCTCTGGCCGATCCAACGATATCAAAATTTAACCCCTAACTGCCACGGATCGGGAGATAGGGAGTTCATTGGAACTCCCTATCTCCACACTTCGTGGCAGTTAGGGGTTAATGCTAGGACTGGCGTCATCGTGCTGCGCACGATGACGCCAGTCCTCTGGGGAGTTCCCGGAAGCTTGGCCGACATCCAAGATGTCGGCCAGCTCCCGGGAAGGATCGCAAATCGGCGCTTTTCAGCGCCGATTTGCGATCCAGCTCCCCAGGGGTTAATGCCAGGCATCATTTGGAAGGGCAGGCTGTGCCCTTCCAAATGATGCCTGGGTTAAGCCCCTGTGAGCCGCCGATCGGGGAGGAGAGAGGTCCGAAGGACCTCCCCCCCCTCCCTTTCAGGCGCCTCCTCCGCACATGCGGGGGGGGCGCCTGAATTATGTGTCATCGCGGGGGCGCGATGACACATATAATGGCGGCCACTGCTCCGGATGCCGGGCTGACATCCAGGATGTCAGCCCGCACCGGAGGGGCCAGCGATCGGCCGGAACCGGCCGAACGCTGACCCCAATGCGAGGACGCGCTCAGCGCGTCCTCCGCATACCAGCGGGAATGCTGAGGACGCGCTGAGCGCGTCCTTAGCATTCAAGTGGTTAATGTGGATAAGTGCAAGATAATGCACCTGGGACGTAAAAACCCAAGGGCTGAATATAGAATATTTGATACAGTCCTAACCTCAACATCTGAGGAAAGGGATTTAGGGGTTATTATTGCAGAGGATCTAAGGGTAAGTAGTCAATGTAATAGAGCAGCAGGAAATGCTAGCAGAATGCTTGGTTGTGTAGGGAGAGGTATTAGCAGTAGGAAAAGGGAAGTGCTCATGCCACTGTACAGAGCACTGGTGAGACCTCACTTGGAGTACTGTGTGCAGTACTGGAGACCGTATCTCCAGAAGGATATAGACATCTTAGAGAGAGTTCAGAGAAGGGCTACTAAAATGGTGTACGGCTTGAAGGAGAAAAGTTACCAGGAAAGGCTTAATGATTTTAACATGTACAGCTTGGAAAAAAGACGAGACAGAGGAGATATGATAGAAACATTTAAATACGTAAAGGGAATCCACAAGGTAGAGGAAGGGAGTATATTTAAAAGGAAACAAAGTAGCAAAACAAGAGGACATAGTCTTAGATTAGAGGGGCAAAGGTTTAAAAGTAACATCAGGAAGCATTATTTTACTGAGAGGGTGGTGGATACATGGAACAGCCTTCCAGTTGAAGTGGTAGAGGCCAAAACAGTGATTGAATTTAAGCAGGCATGGGATAGGCATAAGGCTATCCTAAACAAAAGATAAATCCAGGTTAAGTATCCATGTAATTGGGCAGACTAGATGGGCCGAAAGGGTCTTATCTGCCGACATTTTTCTATGTTTCTATGAATCCTAACAGAAATAACTGACAGCTCATTGATTTCATTCATTGAGCGCATGAACGCGTCATGCCATCGGCAGGATCAAGTGTGTATTCTAAATACATAATAAAATCGTGGTCTGTCAAAGGCTTATGCTTGTTACCTCGGTCTCTTAGAGTGTCAGCTCACGGGATGTCTGCCCTAGCACTTGGTTAAAGTGCTGTAGTACCTGGACAGTTATCCTACGGGCAGGGTGGTCTTTCCTCCTGTATCATGTACGTCTGTTTGTGCTTCCCCATTGTAAAGCGCTACAGAATGTGTTGGCGCTGTATAGGTTCTTGTAACTGTGTGATTGAGTATGGTGGAGAATGGCTATAGACTTTAAGATGTTTAGACAAAACCAGATAACAGACTTCAGACTGTAACAAATGAAAACTTGCTGCTCCCCTGACAATTCCCCATCAAGTCACCCCTTAATATTCAGAATCTATGGGGAAAATGTCAGATTTTTCAAAGTTATTACAGTATTTTTTTAAAACAATAACAAATCTCATTTTATAAGTTATGTAAACGTTGGGAGTAAACACTGGAAAGTTCCTTCTGACACCTGTCATTTTAGTTCCATATTTAATTGCTATCAGGTCTAATCACTGAAGGTGAAACTCAGGAAAACTGGCAGGAGAAGAGAACAATCTAGACCAAATAGCCGATTTGGAAAGTGAGATAAATGGGAGAATTTTCTATTGTGGCTATTTTGACCTAGAATTTTCACTTCTGTCAATTCTCCTGAGTTTCACCTTTATTGAATAGACCTGATAAATCGTTTGAGGTCGTCGCTCTCATCTATGAGAGCTTGATCAGGTCCCCTCCAGATACCTAGAATAGGGAAGGTTATAAACAATGCATTCTACAGGGCTGCGAGCGCTGACTAACACACGCATGTTGTAATATCTCTGTGTTCCAGACATGCACTCACACGAATAAAAACCCACATCCGAATACCTATGCCCTGCAAGGACAAAATGATTCATTAAAAAAAAAAAAAGGAAATGCATGCCGAGCCCTGCTGCGCACACCTAGCGATGATAGAAAGCCAGAGAACCTGTAGATTGTAAGCTCCTGGGAGCAGGTCTCAAAGATTGATTGTAACTTTTGTTCCTCATTATAAACAGCTGTGGATCAGATAAATGAGGATATAAGGATACTCCAAGCATTCTCTCTGTAATGAAGCTGTGTGCAGAGACAGGCAACATCTCATTCAGGTTCTGTGAGACTGTGGCGAGCAGAGGGTTAAATGGCTGATCTGAAGGAGAGGAATAGGCCCAGTGTTTAGCAGGGATCTTCGACGTGCTCGGAGCTGCCAGGCATCGATTTCCAGCACGTCTGATTCTTACCAGCAGGAGAGCTGCAGAGCCTGTAATTAGGAGGCATGACTGGCAGGAGGTTGGCAGCCCGGCGCCATGCCCATCCCCCTCTCTAACCCAGCTAAACGGCTGGGTAGCACATCGCCAGGCCCATGCCACGCACACTGCCAACCATCACCTTTTACCATGGAAAATGGCCAATCCAAGGTCACCAGGGTTAATGCCAGCCCGATCCACCTCACTCCTTTGACAATCCACACCAATACTGCTGGCAATGTCACCTGAAAGCTGCCAGCGGGGCACAGAGTGCTGCAAACAGAGTGCTGCACAGCGGGGCACAGAGTGCTGCAAACAGAGTGCTGCACAGCGGGGCACAGAGTGCTGCACAGCGGGGCACAGAGTGCTGCACACAGAGAGCTGCACAGCAGTGCACAGAGTGCTGCACACAGAGAGCTGCACAGCGGGGGCACAGAGTGCTGCACACAGAGTGCTGCACAGCGGGGCACAGAGTGCTGCACACAGAGCTGCACAGCAGGGCACAGAGTGCTGCACACAGAGTGCTGCACAGCGGGGCACAGAGTGCTGCACACAGAGAGCTGCACAGCAGGGCACAGAGTGCTGCACACAGAGAGCTGCACAGCGGGGCACAGAGTGCTGCACACAGAGAGCTGCACAGCGGGGCACAGAGTGCTGCACAGCAGTGCACAGAGTGCTGCACACAGAGAGCTGCACAGCGGGGCACAGAGTGCTGCACACAGAGAGCTGCACAGCGGGGCACAGAGTGCTGCACAGCAGTGCACAGAGTGCTGCACACAGAGAGCTGCACAGCGGGGCACAGAGTGCTGCACAGTGCTGTCCAGTGACAGGAATGAAAATAGAAACATTGTACAGAGGGCATGAAAGGATTCGGAGATCTTGGGATATAAACACGTACCTGCGGTGCCAGACACACAATGCTTTCCCAAAATGCGATTTCAAGAGAATAAAAAGGTCAGAAGGTCCGGATTTCCTAAAGTTTGGTCCAGCTCGGCCGATGTGGGACAATCCATGAGGGATGCTGCTGCCGAGTTTGATGAAAGGCCATTACTTCATCAGATGTAATTAGCACCGGTGAGAGAAACACAGAGCAGAGCCCACCAATCAGCTCAGCCCCTAATGTAACACAAGCCTTCCATCCTCTCACAGGGGGGAAACCACAAGCAGATCCTGCAGAAAGCGCCCAAATCAATCAAGCAGGGCTGAGGGGGCACAGGCAGCCGGGATGGGTGCATAGAATAAATGGCCAGGTTTTCTTGCAGGGTGAGCTGGCACTCCAGGAAGAGATCCTCCCATCCATGCAAGGCTTGGTGGGGATGAGGGGGTCAGTTTAGGCTTCCACAAATGAGACGAGCTCCAGGAATGTGGAAGTGGTCAGCATGCTCTCCTTGAATGTCATCATGGGAAGTGAATGAAGCCGGCCCGGTGAAGCTGTCCATGTGAGTGGATCAGAGTATTCCCACAGAGAGCTGGGCGTTGCTGAGTGCAGCTGGCTGGGCGCTGGGTTCCCATGCAGGGATCAGCAGAGAGTGTAGCACAGAAGCTGCAGCTACTGTATCCGCTGTCACTGATTCTCCCTTGTTCTGGGCCTCCGATTTCACATTCCTGCTTTGCACGTCAGCCAGTCCCGGAATGTCACTTCTCAGCCCTGGAATGTAAACTTGTTCATCAGAGGCAGCGAGCAGGCCCAGGGCTAACAGGAATCTCTTTATCCAGCCCCCCCTCCTCATGCCAGGAATAATGACAGCAATGGCTGCTTCACACCTCTGACATTAGAAGAAGCATTGCGAGGCGGCGACATGAAAACCTGTCTGAGGCACCTGTGAAAGCTAACGTGTTACTGAAGCTGTGATTTCACAGGAAAAGTGGGGAAAAGCTTTACCACCTCCTCATCCAACAACCTACTAGTATATGAAATGAAGGTGTAAGCAGCAGAATGTCTGCACCCAGTGACCCTCACCTACCCACAATCCTTAGGCCCCACAATATGGCATGTATTTATGAAGCTGTTCACCTCACACATGTAGCAGCCTATTAATAAAAGGTCCCTGGTTAGTGGTGGATCTGATAAGGACTGCTTGATGGAAAGCATTGGCAGGTTGCTGTGGCACACTGGCCAGGGGACAAGTCACCACATCAAGGAAGAGCGGAATCAGTGCGAAGGCTACCACCCACAGGCCTGGTACTGTGTACCCACTCAGGAGAACACTGGCATAGCATGCCCAGGTGAACCCAGTCAGTACAAAGCTGGTATTGTGAACCCTGCTGCACCCAGAGTAAAAATGCTATAGCATACCCTGGCAGTACAAACCTGGTATGGTGGACTCGGCCAAGCCTGGCAAAGCATATGCATACCATGCAGCACATCCCTCCAATACAACCGAGGAGAAGTCTGGACTTCACTAGAAGCAGGTTCACGGATGATGTGATATGGATAACCACCAGGTCGCTGATCTGAAACCATGGAAAGCCGAGCTGATCCCACTCAGAGGACGCCACCAGCGAGTGTCCTTGGGCAAGACACATAGGTGCGCACAGGGGGTGTGCCTGGTGTGCCCAGGCACACCCTAATGTTGGGTGAAGAGCTCCTTTTTCACCTCTTACACCGACATTTTAAATGTCGCTTCTCTGGTTCATGATGCAAAGCATAAACACTGACCATCTCTGATTACAGGCTTGTTATTTCGAATGAAAAATGTGTAGTTTGTGCAAAATCTTCTAAACAGAATTTGACTAAATATTCCATGTGTGCACATCCTAATGTAACGGACTGGCAAGACACCTAATGATATGGATGAGCATACCTCACAAAAATACTTGTACTTGGGAACAGGGTCCCCCCCCTGAATCAGGACATATCATTCATGTGTGGTGCTATCATGTATCAACCCCGTGTATACCAGGGAGGTGCAGTCAGGGCCTCCCCTGCCATTCCAGTAAATTAATGTGCTGGTCTGTTTGTATTTAATCTGTAAATTACATTTTTTGTATTGAATAAAAGTTCTCATACTCCCCTGCTCCACGCTCCCTCGCTGTGTGTGTATTGCACTACACAGACAGCAGGCGCAGCACTGAGCCAGCGTAGCCTACGCAATTTGCACAGCTGGATGCTACGCTAATTGCGTAGCACAAGCTGGCTAAGTGATTCAGCCTGAAGCTGCTTCCTGGTTCTAAGCTCCTCAGTGCCTCCAGAGGCAATGAGAGCAATTGAATGCTTGAGCCAATGGGAAAGCTCCATTGGTCTCAAGTAATTCATTAAAAAAAAAAACATGGGAGGCAGAGATCCCCATGGATTGATTGTAGATCATGGGGGCAGAGCTCAGAGCACCTGTGTGATCTCCCTGCATCCATCAACACCATCGCTGGGAACGTGGATGGTGGAGTGAAGCTGCTTGGGGCAGGAGGTGAGGGGGCCGGGGCGCGCATTGCAGAGTGTTACCAGAGAGTGTTACCCCTCTGTGTGCCAAATGGGGAGCTGTACATAGAAACATAGAAAATGTCGGCAGATAAGAACCTTTTGGCCCATCTAGTCTGCCCAATTACATGGATACTTTACCTGGATTTATCTTTTGTTTAGGATAGCCTTATGCCTATCCCATGCCTGCTTAAATTCAATCACTGTTTTGGCCTCTACCACTTCAACTGGAAGGCTGTTCCATGTATCCACCACCCTCTCAGTAAAATAATGCTTCCTGATGTTACTTTTAAACCTTTGCCCCTCTAATCTAAGACTATGTCCTCTTGTTTTGCTACTTTGTTTCCTTTTCAATATACTCCCTTCCTCTACCTTGTGGATTCCCTTTACGTATTTAAATGTTTCTATCATATCTCCTCTGTCTCGTCTTTTTTCCAAGCTGTAAATGTTAAGATCATTAAGCCTTTCCTGGTAACTTTTCTCCTTCAAGCTGTACACCATTTTAGTAGCCCTTCTCTGAACTCTCTCTAAGATGTCTATATCCTTCTGGAGATACGGTCTCCAGTACTGCACACAGTACTCCAAGTGAGGTCTCACCAGTGCTCTGTACAGTGGCATGAGCACTTCCCTTTTCCTACTGCTAATACCTCTCCCTACACAACCAAGCATTCTGCCAGCATTTCCTGCTGCTCTATTAACCCCTTACGGTTAGGTTGCCAGGTAACATTGCTGTAAATTGAAGAAAAACACGGAGGCTTCAGTACTTCTCAGATGTCACTGGTGTATATGGTCAGGGAAAAAAACAATTGCTCACTCAGGAATGATTCAAAAAAATCCAAATCATTTTTTTGGGATTTTTTTTAATCATTCCTGAGCGAGCAATTTTTTTTGCACACACACACACACACATACTGAAACACTGCACACACGCACACTGAAGCACTACACATACCCTGACACACTGCACATATACACACTGACACACTGCACATATACACACTGACACACTGCACATATACACACTGAAACACTGCACATATACACACTGAAACACTATACACCTGCACATTCCAAATGCTGTGCAGTGAATGGGGGGCTGTGCAGTGAATGGGGGGGCTGCAGATTGTCTGGGGCTGCTTCACATTGAGGAGCACATGTTCTTTACATGCCAGTGCCTCACCAGCCACTGACCTCCCCGCACGTCCCTGGTGTACACTGATCTTGTAAAGGGCTGCAGAATTTGTGGCACTTATAAAGGATGATAATGAGAGAAATAAAGATATGTAAGAATACTTCATACTCTTATCACACGCAGCAATGAATGCTGGGACACCTACTGGAAGGAGCACAATGGCCTGTCAGCCCAATCTAGTGCATGGCAGATACCCATTGGAGAGGCAGTCCTACATACTGTAAGGCTGTGTGATGGGTCCACACCTGAACCTTTGCCACCCAAATGCTCTGACTACAGTCTCGCTCTGGTCAGCCCCTGCTAGGATCAGGCGACCACCAGGGGCACCATGCTTTGTTCTATTTTAGGTCATAAATGAATATCACATTAAACTTGCTGTATTTGAAAAAGCCGCCTTCCCTATAAAAAAGAAACTTTAAAGGCTGACAGGTGCATAGTAAAGCCTGCTTCAGGAAGATTACAGCGACATGTTCCTATAAAGAGTGGATGTGTTGACATTACAGAGTGCTTGTATTAATAGTTACTGATAACAATAATCTCAAGACATTCTTCTCCAAACACCAGCTGTTTAACTCTGTTTATTAATGAGTTGTTTTAATTGGTTAGAACAGATTTACAGACGTTTTATAAAGGGCCAGTGCATAGTTACAGCCATCTGCCACGCGCTGCGTCTCAAATCGACACCGTTCAGATATTTAATAACCGCATTTATGTGTCCAGTCTTCCATAGAAATGACCTGAACGGGGGAAAATCAAAAAATAATTACGTCCTCAATATCCTAAAGTGACAACTGAAGCAGTGATTGTTGTGTCGATTGTCCTCTTGGTTGTTCCAGTCTCTCTGCGCACATATTCCTAGAAAAACAAATGTACAAAACGCTCTGCATCCGATGTTTTCCTTCTGACATCAAGAGGAAATTGTAGCCTGACAAAATCTTGAAGATTGAACATAATGAGCATATCATGGAACCAGATTCCTTATTTTTTCCCCCCTATGATTTTAATTAAAATGGATTAGTCCACTTTCCCTGTCTAACTCGCATAGTTAGTTTGGCCCAGCCCTGTTTCAGCAAGCTACTCTTTCTGGTCGATCTAGCCATAGAGGCATGTGAGGAAGCATCCTGTCTATACCGGGTAATTGCATTCTGTTTTACCTTCCTCCCATAACAAAGCATGCTTCAGAGAAGATCTCTATACCCAGAAGACAGATTTTATTTGCCGTTAATTCCCAACAAAGTGAAGAAAATATAAAGGACTTTGTGTTTTCAAAAGGGGGTGAGTTAAGCTATCTGACTTCAAATCATATCCTGCATGTGACATTCACTTCTTTTTGCTCACTAAGTATTCAGGGTAATTATTATTTATTAAGCGCCAACACATTCCGCAGCGCTGTACAAGGTGTAATGGGTAAAGACAGGACAATTCTACAATACATACAGAAGACAGGTCAGTATTCCTGCCAGCAGATACAGGAGGATATGAGGACCCTATTCCCGTGGGAATTTACAATCTAGATGGGTGAGGGGATTAGAAACAGGAGTGGGGGCTGCAGTGATGAGCTAATGCAGGGAGAGGTGAGGACTGTTTTTGGGTCGGTCGGAATGTCTTGTTACAGAGTCAGCTGGTGGGCTTCCCTAAACAGAAGGGTCTTTAGGGAGCGTTTAAACAAAGCCAGATTTGGGGACAGTCTGATATTGCGAGGAAACGCATTCTATAGGGTCGGCGCCGCACAAGAAAAGTCCTGCAATCTGGCATGTGAAGGGTAATCCAGACGTGGACCCCTTGCTCGAGGTACCTAGAGGGGTGTCAGTTATACCCTCCTGACGAGGCCTAACAAGGCCGAAATGATCATCGGGGGTTGCTGCATCTCTCGTGCAGGGATGATGTCCTTGGCAGTCAGCACTGGCCACCCTTTCTGGGTGAGAGCAGGCTGATTTGCATATGGAGCAGTTGTCCCTATAATGGCACAATGGAGCTAAAGCCTTGAGACCTGAGCGGGCCCCACCGTAGAGCAGGACACTAGTGCTGTTGCTCCTCCTCAGGACCCTCGCAAATCCCTTTTTGCTGACTTTCACTTGAATATGACCCTGTGGATTCAGAAAACAAACGTGTACATAATAGTGATGGTTTATTTTGTTTAAACTTGCTGTGTTTTAAAAAAATTAAATACAAGCTTATTACAAGAGATTCACACCCTGTCCTAGAGTCCATCAACAAATACAGTATGTGCCAAGGGGCACTGTAGGTATCATAACGTTTAAGTAGGGTTGCACCGATACTAGTATCGATATCGGTGCCGATACCGGGTACTGCAGGAGTACTTGGTACTCCTGCAGTACCCCCGATATTTTTTTCCGATACCGGAAGCCGGCATTGAGCCGGCTTGCCGGTATCCTAGGGGCTGCGGCGGCTGTCCGAATGCTCTATCAGCATTCGGACAGGCCCTGCAGCTGGTCATCTAACTTTGTTTAATACTTACCTACCTTCAGCGACGCTGGGAAAGTGTTTGCGCGCGCGCGCTCCTTGGAAGGACCCCAGCCGCGTCCACGTGGGACCATGTGATCGCGGCTGGGGTCCTTCCAACGAGCGCGCGCGCGCGGAAACTTTCCCGGCGTCGCTGAAGGAAGGTAAGTATTAAACAAAGTGAGCAGCTGCAGGGCCTGTCCGAATGCGATAGAGCATTCGGACAGGCCCTGCAGCTGCTCTCCGCTCATACTTACCTTCCTTCAGCGACGCCGGGAAAGTTCCCGCGCGCGCGCTCGTTGGAAGGACCCCAGCCGCGATCACATGGTCCCACGTGGTCGCGGCTGGGGTCCTTCCAAGGAGCGCGCGCGCGAAGACTTTATGAGCGGAGAGTGCGGGGGCATATCCATGACCAGGGGGGGCATATCCATGAGCAGGGGGGGCATATCCATGAGCAGGGGGGGCATATCCATGAGCAGGGGGGGCATATCCATGAGCAAGGGGGGCATATCCATGAGCTGGGGGGGCATATCCATGAGCTGGGGGGGCATATCCATGAGCAGGGGGGGCATATCCATGAGCAGGGGGGGCATATCCATGAGCAAGGGGGCATATCCATGAGCAAGGGGGGCATATCCATGAGCAAGGGGGGCATATCCATGAGCAGGGGGAGGCATATCCATGAGCAGGGGGGGGGCATATCCATGAGCAGGGGGAGGCATATCCATGAGCAGGGGGGGGCATATCCATGAGCAGGGGGGGGCATATCCATGAGCAGGGGGGGCATATCCATGAGCGGCGGGGGCATATCCATGAGCAGGGGGGGCATATCCATGTGCAAAGGGGGGCATATCCATGAGCTGGGGGGCATATCCATGAGCTGGGGGGCATATCCATGAGCAAGGGGGGCATATCCATGAGCAAGGGGGTAATTATCCATGAGCTGGGGGGGCAATTATCCATGAGCTGGGGGGGGCAATTATCCATGAGCTGGGGGGGCAATTATCCATGAGCTGGGGGGGCAATTATCCATGAGCTGGGGGGCAATTATCCATGAGCTGGGGTCAGGATATCCATGAGCTGGGGCAATATCCATGAGCTGGGGCAAATCCATGAGACCTGGGGGCTTTATAGGAGGTCTGTTCTTATTGGAAAGCGTCACATGACATAAAATAAAAGTATCGGTAATTGGTATCGGTGAGTACTTGAACAAAAGTATCTGTACTCGTACTCGGTCTTAAAAAAGTGGTATCGGTGCATCCCTACGTTTAAGTGAATTAAAATGGTCATGGTGTGTCAAAGGATCCCACTTCTCCCCTCCTGTTGTACCTGTGTGCTCAGACCCTCCAAGCTAGTGCTGCCAAACGCCCCCCCCCCAGGTTTCTGAACTACAATCCCATGATTCCCTGGCCAACTATTACATTGAAAGAATTCAGGGAATTGTAGGCATCAACTTCTGGGGGGCTAAGAGTTTGACAGCCCTGCCTCAGCAGTGGGCTTCCCTCCGTTGGCACTCATATTTTTCACCCTTGGGTTCACTTGTACCAAGATTTACATAAATGCACAATCACATACAGATACAATTTCAAGCAGCCGACCACCATGATGCCTCTCCATGTTTCTGTGTTGCGGCAGTTTAATGGCTGGCTGTGCACTACTCATGCAATCAAAGATTATAGAAAGGTAAGAAAATGGAGGATGGGGTGTAAAAAAAAAAAAAAAAAATGAATAATCAAAGGGTGTTTTATCTTCACATTTTCTTTATTAAAAAAAAAATTGCCCTTTTAAAAATTCCAAACCTTCCCAGCAGCCCTTGCAAAATTCAAGATGAACGAACCAAAATAATAAATAAATGTACGCGTTCAAGAACAGTCTGTCTGTTCTGAAACTGTATATACACAACAAATTTAACAAAGATGCGGAGACAAAAAAACCAACTTCATAAATACAGTTTAGAGAAAAAAAAATAGAGCAGTAAGAGAGTAAAGATGGCGACCAGGAGACACAGACAGAGCTGTATCAGAACTCCAATCTGCAAAGTGTTACTTCAAAAGCCCTTATAATGCAACCTGCCCCATTGCAGAAGCCAGGCTCAAAACAAGGAATAATATGTGTTTCAATGCTTTCTAGTTGTTCTTTCACATTACACCAAAAAGATCATAAACCACAGCACGTCACAATAGAAAACGCTGTGTTATCCCCCTGACAACACATACAGAGGTCAATGGACTAATAGGGTTACCAGATCGGCCATGTTTTCCTGGACACCTATTACTATTTCATGCAGAGGGGGAAAGTGCAGCCCTGCCACATGTATAAGTCATATACTGCAAGAAGGAAATCCGGTCACCCGGGTTTCCTTTGTGATTTCTTACCTGCAGCCAGGGCTGTACTGGGACAAAAAAAAAAATCCGCCCTGGACTTCATCCAGACCGGCCCACTTTATACGCAAACACACACAAATAGTATATAAACCAAACGGATTGCTCAACCACTCAGAGTTGCTGCAGAGCGATTGGGTAAAGAAACGCAGCGGCACTGAGGTCGAGTGCGCACCACGTCTTAAGGTGAGGTGGATGAACAGCAGGTCTCACAGGCTCAGTGGCCCCAATATGAGACTGTGGCAGACTATTCAGTTTTACAGATGGTGAGGACGTTCTCACCCATTAAGGGCAGTGCAACCAGCATTCACACCGGCCCACTGAGCCATCGGCCCACCGGGAATCTACCTGTAGTTCCTATGGCCAGTACATGCCTGCCTGCAGCATATGGATTCTACATGCTGCGGGGTGGCATTTTTCATGCACTGCCCATCAGCATGCATAACCTATATGTGTCCAGGAAAAGACGGCCGATCTGGCAACCCTATGGACTAACTTGGATCAAACGCAAAATAATTTAAGCCAATGTATTTGGGCTGAAACAACTGATCGAGGATTAAAATAGTTGTCAACTATTTCCATTATCGATTAATCGGTGTCGATTAATTGTCCTGTGTACAGCACACACTGTTTAGAGTCAGACCGAGTTAAACGTAAATAACCTCAGCTTCGGAGCTGATTGGAGAAGACGCGCAGCTGCTTTAGTCATTATGATTTAGGCTAGGGTCAGACGAGCGTGATTTCTACGGACTGTACGTCTGTGCACACGGACGTACGTTAGTACGGAAGACGCAGTAGTGGCCAGACAGTCCGTTTTTTTCACTGACGTATATATTTTGACGGATGTAGGAGGGGAAAATAAATTAAAAAGCAAAACCATTTTGTCCGTGAAAAATGCTGGAGGTATAAATGCAGTCCGTCTGACCACGTTCCATCACTCACACACAAAGCTATGCGGACGTTGCGGACGCACTTTGTGCGTCCGTTCTAGCGGTTGTACGTTCTTGCCTGCCTTGCGTCCGTGGGCCGCGGCCGTTGTGTGTCCGCAGTTCAGTGCGGACGTACTTCGTGTGTCGGGCTCCGATGGGCTTCTTGTCATGCTATCACGGACGTACTTTTAGGCGCAATCACGGACGTGAACACTACGCTCGTCTGACAGCAGCCTTAGTTCTAGGGTTATGTCAGACACAACCCGTTTGTTTTTATTCCGTTTACAACAGTAGCGGAACTAGAACACAATCAATAGGATACTGCCACTGGGTGAAGTAGTAGTATGCCGGTGTTTTATTCTTACTTGAAGCTAGAGTCATGTGCCACCACCCTGCTACACCCTCCTTAGTCGGGACCTGCCATTCCCTCCCTTTGGTCTGGTCCCTTTCCCCAAATTCACTCCCACACCCAGATCCGGTCTTTTGTCCATACAGTCCCTCTCACACTCTGGTCAAGTCACTTGAGCAAAGTCACTCCCTTCCACCTCCAGTCCCTCCTCCCACTCAGTTTGTTCACAAAATTATTTAAAAGGGACACTCTATGCACCCTGACCACTTTAGCTTATTAACCCCGATTTCATACTGACATCAGCATCTATGACCAAGTGCTTGTAGCCGCGTTCATTTGAGAAAGCAAACATGGGCTTAAGCTGCGCATGCAGCATCAACCCATCCCTCTGACCAGGCACTCGCAGCATCAACCCATCCCTCTGACCAGGCACTCGCAGCATCAACCCATCCCTCTGACCAGGCACTCGCAGCATCAACCCATCCCTCTGACCAGGCACTCGCAGCATCAACCCATCCCTCTGACCAGGCACTCGCAGCATCAACCCATCCCTCTGACCAGGCACTCGCAGCATAAACCCATCCCTCTGAGCAAGCACTCGCATACCTTGTGTGTGAAAAGTATGCAAGATCCGCAATTTGCGTATGTATGTATGAAAGTTACGTACACTACGCAAATTGCCTATTTTATTTAAGTAAACATTTTTTTCAAAAAACCCAGCTGGCCGGGTGGAGTAAAGGTAACATCGCTGCTCTGCGTGGAGAGAGCCTGTGGAGTCATGGGTTCGATCCCAGCAAGCACCTCTCCAGTAAGTGTCCTTGGGCAAAACACCTAACGGTACATACTCACCACACAGGACATACTTGAAAACGAGAGAAATCTCAATGTATCCTTCCTGGTAAAATCCTTTCTCAAAAAAAAATAATTATCCGATTAGTTGGCCAATTTTATTATTTCGATTAATCTATTATGAGAATAATCGTTAGTTGCAGCCCTACAATGTATAAGAATTTGTTCACGTTTATCCACTTTGGTTCTTTTCCCTGTATAAGTGCTTTTAGGTGGTGATGCAGATACACAAACTGAAGTGGGACAATGATATCTGGCAATAAGAGTTTAAGCGATTAAAAAAGGACATTGTGGACTCCAGGGTGGTATGTGTAGCACTTAATCTGTGTTTAATAATGGAGCGACGTGTGTTTCGGGGATAGAGAGAAAGAAGTCACAAGCATGAGACTGTTTTAGTAATCTCTTCTTCTATTCTATTCTATTCTATAGGAATATGCTATTCTTCTATGCTAAACTCTTGGGCTACCGCAGAGGCTCAGAGATTTGGCTATGGTCCCCAGGGCTGTGTTACAGGAATAGAAAATCCAGCCCAAATTGACAATTAATTTCCTGTTGCCACAACCCGGAGTCTCCTGACTGTGGATTTGCCACTCACATGTTGTATGTATACCGCTCCAGCATAGCAGATCTGTGAGCTCAGCTTGACCTGGCAGCTGCTCATTATCACTCTGACTGCGGAGTAAAGGTAGATATGTCGCGCTGGCTTCTAGATCTGATAAAGGTCAAACGTTTAAAAAATTTGGTAACTGACTGTAGCTGGGGAGATGACAATCTGACAAGCACTAGCATGATGAGAGCACAGCAGATGAGGTCACACGCTACACAAAGAAACAGAGCACAGAGGGTTAAGGAACTCCAGGAAGTATACATGCGCAGGACACAAAAAATGTATAGGCCTGCGGGAGAAAAACCTGTATACAGCCCAATAAGTCACCTGCATTATCAAAGCCAGTCGAAAATAAAGATATATCGGACATAGATCTTTTAGAGGACATACACAGCCCGTCTCTCATTAGCTGGACAGTGCAGATATCTGGAATCAGCTCTTAAGACTTCGCCGGCGTGCGTCAATCAGGAACGTGCTTTGAGGATTCCTCTTTGAATAAACTGACCTCGTAATAGCAAAGCGAAGAGTCTGATCCTTAGTGGGTGATCCTGCAAACTGTGCCAACGCTACACTAACTCCATGAATATAGCGGTGAAATCCTTCCATCTCATCGCAGATCTATGTGAAGTCTATCTTCAGAGGACACGCCGCAGTTCCTGGGCTCTGCTACATCGCTGGCCTCCTGCTGTGGCTGCATTCATCTCCTCAGTTCCCCAACGCTCAGGCTGAATGTAGAAAGGTCTTGTATTAAACCTGGGCCTCTAGATGATGGTCTAACGGCCTCTCCATTTATTGACAATTTACAGCCATGAAGATAAAATGAAGCAGGTTTCAGTAGGGGCTGCTATAAAGACCCTCTGAAGTCCCAGACCCCATTTATATCAAACCTGAGCTGGTGGGCAGCTGCAATGGTGTCACATTCAAGGAACACATACGGGGTTATTCAAACAGAACCAAACTTGCCACCAAGTTGCACCGGGCGGTAAAATTTCATGGGAATTCAGATATTCAGAATGCTGGCAATTCTGCCAAATTGCCAATGAAATACGGTGCCTGTTCGGCAGCAGTGAAATTCCCCAGTAATGGTTAATCTATTCAGAGAACACCGAACAGCCGCGTTGGTGAAATGCACAGATTTTCGATGCTTTCGTTCGACATGTTTAAAAAAGGAGAATTCCATAGGTTTCAATGTACAAAAAAAATCCTTTTTTTTAAATTTATTTTCAGCAATAAGTCTTAATTTATTCATTTTTTTTTTCATTCTGTAAGATCTTTTATATTTCCATGCATTTTTGTTTAACACGCCCTTAAAAAAAAGCATTTTTTTTAAACCCGTTTGAGGGCTGGTCGGCTTTTTTTGGTAGCGTTCGACTGCAGGGTAGGAGAATTCAGCTTGACGAAGTGCACCAAAATTTCAGTGACATTTGAATACCCAGGGCATACTTGCCCGCACACACACACACACACGATGTTTGGAGTAAATTGCCCGATACTCAATCCATGTTGAAACCTGTAGAACAATCTGAAAAGGACGCACTCAAGGATTTAAAAATCGCTGTTAAAGGATTAATAAAACTTTGTATTGTACAAGGCCCCCCCCCCCTGATTTTCTCCAAGATAAAGAGGTGAGACTCTTTGCATGAGAAGAGGGATATTTTTTTTCTCTATTTAGAAGAGGACATCACCTCTGGTCCTGTCTGCAAGAAAGAGGATGTGGTGCAATATTTGAAAAATACATAAAATAGACACCAATTCTTACAACATAGCGGCGGGCGATGACATGAAAGTCCTGGTCATGACGTTGTGGGGTAGAGCGATAAGGAGTAGGATGGTAAATGCAATGTAACAGGAGACTGTGGTTTCCCCGTCAGTCACAGCAGAAATTGGAGATGTCAATGATGGTCAGCCACTTTGCTCTATCACTCTGGCGTGCAATGGCAGAATGGGGTGTGTAACAGGACAGTGGCATAAATGTGGGTGTAATAGACCGATGGCACAAATAGAAGATGAGAGATGTATTATTCAGTGATACGTTAAACACAATCTTTTAAATTGATAACATATTTGCCTTGACATATTTTTGCTCCTCACCCCAATGCTGTGCGGAGAATAGGGTGAGAATCACTGTGTTAGACGTAGGCATCGCTTTCTAATATTACACCGCTCATGTTCCAGGTATGTCACCCTGTCTACTATTTTCTGTAGCTGTCCAGGATGCTGCCTTGAGACCGACTGCAAACGTTTTTGACATATCCACATGCATAAAAGAAATGACCAAAAGATCATGGAATACAAGCACAGAAATACCACTGCATGTGATGTGTAAAGGGATATGCTGCGGACAGTTTCTGACCATTTTTTAAATTCTTTTTGGAAGAATTTACTCCTTTTGTACCTCGCCACTCGCTGCTTCTCCTCTTCGGCTTGGGGACTCCTGAAACAGGAAGTCCCTTAAGCTTTTTTTTGCACAATTTGATCTCCTACCCAAATTGCGTACCGCTATGGTCATCTTTTCATCATGTACGTCCCCCATTTGTGCTCCCCTATTGTAAAGCGCTGCGGAATATGCTGGCGCTGTATAAACGCCTGGAACTATGGGACTGTAACACTTTACGTTCGCAAGTTCTGTAGCGCCCGCACAGAATGATGGACCGGAGCTGCGCGCATGCATAAATCCAATCCATCAGCTGCCTCTCCGAGACCACTTGCTTCAGAAGGAGGTCTCGGAGAGGGTGATGTCAGCACACACTCTGCGTGCTGACGTCACTAGTGGCCGATCTGGTGACAGGCAACCAGGAAGTACAAAAATCCCGGCTGCTGTTAATACCGGGTGTCCTGGAGGAAACTCCTCCACTTCACCATACGATTACACCAGATCGGGGGAGCAGGGGAAGAAGAGGGGGCACTCCTCACATCCTGACCACTTAAACAATGAAATGGTCAGGAGGAGTAGAATGGCCCTTTAACTTCTATCACACTGGGTGAAAATAATACAGGAAATCAAATCCTAGGAGACCAATGACAGCAAGAAGTGTCTCGTAGCAGCATTATGATACTCTATAGAATTAAAAATGAGGAAATTCAGGTATTTTACGCATTGTAATGGTTCTAAGCTGCAATCAGTTCGTCCCGGGTAATTTTGTTCTACTGAAAGCCAGAGCTCTAACCACACGCTATAAAATAATGCACATCTCTCTTCCATGCGTAGGATTTATCAGTGAAATGACTGAACTTGCGTTTCAGCGAGAGAGACCATGCACTTCATCTTGTGTATGTTAGAACCGTCTTCTCTGCAAATGATTAAGAGTTTTTTTTCATAAAATATTTACCTAGTGGGAGTGAATTTATTCAGGGTACCTGCTGAATGCTAATACTGCGTACGCAGAGCTTGCTTCATCAATCAACCCGCAGGTCCCCGCGGCACCCCATCTCATCCACAAAGTCTGGACATAAACTTGTGTCAGGGCTCCAGATTTACTGGATTTTCTTATCAACACATCACAACATTTGAAGACTATAAAAGCCGTGTACTGAGGGATGATGATGATGTCACACATCCCGAGTGATGATCTGCTGACAGAAAGACAGGCCTGTAGCTGCATTATAAAAGGAGTTTCTATCACAGAGACCGGAACTAAGGCTTCTAGGAGTCTGCTACAAAACTTCAAACACACTGTGTAATATGATGGAGACACAAGCATTTAGGCCCCGTTCACACCTGGGCGTTTTACAGCGCGTTCCTGTGTGCTGTAAAACGCCTAAACACGGAAATCCCATGATTTCCTATGGGGCCCGTCACACCTGGGCGTTTTCCAGCATGTAGGAACACGCCGTAAAACGTCCTATGCCCAAAGAAGTACAGGAGCTTCTTTGGGGCATATTGCAGTGCGTTCACAACCATAGACTGCAGCATGAACGCACTGCAATGTGCATTTGCGCGCTTTTTAAGTTTGCGCGTGTCAAAAAACGCACAGGTGTGAACCCAGCCTTAAAGTACACCTGTTGTGACCAAGTGCACTTTGGCGTTGAGATTTTATTGGGAATGGATAATACATTGGTCTTAAAGGCAGGGCTCAAAATCTCAAGGCCCAAGCTACTAGCCCAGGGGTCAGCAACCTTGGCTCCCTGATGTTTTGGGAACTACATCACCCAAGATGCTCAGTCACCCATTCGGCTGACTGAGCCACATGGGAAATGTAGTTCCCAAAACATCAGGGAGCCAAGGTTACTGACCCCTGTACTAGCCAGACCTTAAGGCCCCGTTCACACTGTGCAACATGAAAATCGCGTGTTTTTCCGCGCAATTTTCATATTCGCGATGTCGCAGTTATACGCGATTTTGCAAAACACAACCAATGCAAATCGCAAAAAAAGGGTCATGCTACAGTGACACGCAGCAAGATGTGAACAGCTCCATTGAAATGCATTGGCAAAGCTACATAGCGTGACGCCGCGCGGATTTTGCTGCGACGTCGCGGGCAAAATCCGAGCGATAAAATCTCACAGTGTGAACGGGGCCTTTAGAGTTACTCACCACCAGTTGCCCCACCTACCCTGCCCTGAACTCCGTCCATAAACACCCTCCTAAATTAGCTTATGAAATTACACTGTTTAAAGGTTTTTTCGGAATAAAAGTTACAAAAATAAAGAACATTAATAACCAGACCGAGACCCCAGATACATGTATAGCCAGGCATCAGACCCCAGATACATGTACAGTCAGGCATCAGACCCAAGTAATATCTTCCATTAAGTACAGACTCCTCTCCAACAGTTTATAGGACCAAATTAATTTGGGGTTTATGCATCGGATATATCAAGGGGAACTTTTTTCCACTGTTCGTATGCCAGGTTATCAATAGAAGTTAGAAGACCCCAGAGTCAGTTTTCCCCTTTGATGCTTATACAGATGAACCCATTAATATTCGTGTGCAATATTTCTTTTTTTGCTCCTTCCATATCATCTCTTTCTTTAAAAATACATTTATTTTGCATAACCTCAAACTCCTACGCCACCATTTCATCAATTATGGCCCCTCACGGGAGTTGTAGTGGCGCTGGGTCTGGCGTCACTTTCGGCAAGCTGATAAAGTTTACACCAGGGGTGGGGAACCTTTTTTTCTGCCAAGGGCCCCCTTTAATTCATTTCTCTCCTCCCTCTAATTCATTCCTCCCCCCTTTAATTCATTCCCCCCCCTTTATCACCTGACCTCACGAGTAGTAGAATGAGGGGGCGGGGCTAATCATCGCTTCCCTCACTCACTGAAAAATGACGGATCCTCCTTTACGCTGTGCCCGGAAGAAGAGGGGTGCAGAATGAAGGAAAATCCGGCGTGCAGCATTGAGGTCGGGTAAAAGGGCTGCGGGAGAGGGAATTTGCTCCACCCCCCTCCCCTGTTGTGACGCTCTGAGGACCAATTGATTCAACGCACCGGACATTCCCCACCCCTGGTTAACCCGGTGTCCCCTCTGTCTCTCGATCCTGCCTGTGATCAGTTTGCCGCACCATGTGAACAGATCACGGGAAACTGTGCCGAGCAAACATCCCGGATGAGTAAGAGGTTTGACCCCTCTCCCCAAAACAGCGTCAGTGATGGTAGCATTGAGAGACAGAGGGTATGCTGAGTACAGCATGTAAACTAAAGGGACAGAGAAGAGGCTGCTGAGCTGTCAGCGCAAAGTGACTCCAGCCAACCTAAAAAAAAAAAATACGGCTGCCGCCGGAATACGCAGCACAGGCCTGCCTGCATGTGCATTTCCACTCGCCCTCACTTAATTTCCACTCGCCAAATGCGAGCAGGCGAGTGGAAATATTCACCCCTGTTAAAAGGTACAGCATTTAAAAATAGGAGTTTCCTTTTCTTTTTGCCCTTAAATAATTGGGCAGAGGCTGTTGACAACATCAGCCCAATTATTTTTTTATGCATTTTTTTTATTTCAGGAGAATTTACTTGCCTTTTGTCTCTCTCCGCTGCTCCTCCTGTTCGGCTCAGGGACTCCTGAACCCAGAAGTTCCTTGAGCTTTCTAAAGCAATGACCGCTCTTACACAATTTGCCTAGTATAGGAACCATAAATTGCGGACCGCAACAGGACAAATGCACTTTGTATCACGTTTGCATCAGCTGCCTTTTTGACACCAATCGCTACCGAGACTGGGTATGATGTCTGCGCGCTTGTCGTGCCATCATCACTAGTGACTGGCAGGCAGGAAATTAAAAAATCCCAACTGCTGGTAATGCTGGGTGGGGTGCAGGAAACTCCTAAACTTCAATCAGCGGTTTCGCCAGATCGGCACTCCTCACATACAGGCCATTTCTTATCAATAAAGTGGTCAGGAAGAGTAGAGTGTCCCTTTAAAGTGTAATGCAAATTACGGGATGCCCCATCCCTTGATCAGCCATCACAGCCAGTGCTTAGCCGGTTCTGGGTCAGTCGCCATCTTTCGCCCTACATGGGTGATGTTTGCACAGCTCTGTGCGATTGGCCCTCAGTGGTGACATTGGTGCGCCAACAGTCAGTCTGATGTGAAGGCTTAAGCAGAGACTGTCCTGAGTAGGGTAGCTGTCCACACAGAGCTGTCACTTCTCCCTAGGCCATGTCTCAAAGAAGTGATAGAAAAATTCTAAGAGGGAGTTACTTAATTTTCTTAAAGATATATATATATATATACACACACATAAACTGGCCATCGCTGGAGTCTAAACGCACCCGTCACCTTTCCAGCCTGGTGTTTAAGAGCATTTCTGGGAAGCTGCCATCCTACCTGAATAGACTGCTTCCCCCAGCAGCTCCCTCATCCTATAACCTCCGATCCAGGACCAGCACCTTACTTGCAATACCACAATACAAAAAGACAGTGGCTCGGTCCTCATTTTCCTACAGAGCACCACAATTATGGAATAACCTCCCAGACACCATCAAATCTTCCCCCAGTCTTAAGTCACTCAAAAGCTGTACCTCAATACAGAATGCACCTGTAAACATGTAACCTAGTGACTAGATTTCCTACATATTTATTTTCTGTTAATCTGTATATTTGTGTTGTTTTTTTAATATCTTGCATTGTATTTCTGTAACTGTAACACTTCAATGTTCTTGAACCCAGGACATACTTGAAAACGAGAGAAATCTCAATGTATCCTTCCTGGTAAAATCCTTTATAAATAAATATTAGCAAACGACATATATATATATATATATATATATGGAGTGATTATTAAATGAGCCCAGGTTTCAGGTGCACTTTAAGATGACAATAGCTTGGAAGAGAAACTCTAGCGAAACAAAAGATTATAAAACAGAGCACCAAGGCTGCGGTCAGACGAGGGCACGTACGTCTGACCGCACTATTTGCTGTCCGTCGTAGCTTTTCAAAGGAGTCAATGAAGTACAACACACGCAGCACGTATGCACTTTTTCACACACGGGCAACGCATGTTGCAATGGACATCATGGAGGCATCGATGTGAAAAAGCTACAACAGACGTAGAGACACCTCCCTGCATACAACTTTTTTTTTTCTTCTTAACGTCAGTCAAAACTAACTGATACTATGTTAACCACAATCATATACGTTATAAAGCGCATCCATTTCAACCGATGCACTGTGTGCAATCAGTGCGCTTGTCTGACCGCAACCTTAAATGGAGCAATCGCGGTGGAAACCAATGGACTACCCATATATAACAGTTGAACAGACTGCTTCTGTCACTTACCATTCCGGTTTGCAGGATACAAAACACTTTCCTCTTTCTCATATGTATCAAGATAAGGATCCCATAAATAGTGTACCTTAACCCGGATTCCTCTAGACCAGTGGTCCCCAACCCTGGTCCTCAGGGCCCAATAACAGGTCAGGTTTGCCAGATATCTGAAGCACAGCACAGGTGATATGATTTGCTCCTCAGTGATTGCAGGATCCAGTCTGCATTTCTCCAAGGTAATTCTTAAAACCCGACCTGTTGGCTACTTGAGAACCGCGGTTGAGTACCACTGATCTAACCAATTGAACACACTACAAGAATCACAATAACCATGTGAAATATAGAATATAAAAATAAAATTTCGGCCCAATATCCCCAGTTTAGTACACAATTTAAAGCTCCTACCTGCTCCGGGGAAGGAACATGGACTCCTTGATAAACACAGAACCAGATAGAAGAATATACCAGCAGGTCCCGATATCATCAGGGCTGAAACACAGGAAACAAGAATGATAAATAAATCTTATTATATAGAATCCAATAATAAACACAGTCACATGAAAAATATTCTAGTAGGACATAAAAATTCGGAACCAAAAGATATTTTTGATGTGTGGCAATTAATAGGTTTGTGAACATGCACAAAAAGGGTTAATAGTCACCGTTGTTCTACTTACACTCTAATATGTTCATGGTATTACACTGGGCATAAATCCATTTTATTGAAATTACTTCGCTCATGTTCTTAAAAGTTGCAATGTCACATCAGTCACTGTTTTGTGTGTTTTTGATTTATTTTCAATATAACAATATAACAAAAACATTCAGTTGCTCTGCACACTGAAAAAGCAGGAGGTGCACTCCTAAACGAGGCTTCCCAAAAAACCTCTAAGACTATAAAGAAACACAAAACAAGGATGCACTCAAATAGCAAAATCCAATTTATAATGCAAAAGTGACATAATAAAATATGACATATATCACCAGAAATTCAACTAACAAAGAAGAGAAATACTACAATAATCAAGCCAATAAAAATAAACAACAATTACCCAGGTATCCCAACGTTTCGACCTTAGTCTTTGTCAAGGGACAAATTTTGTCATATTTTATTATGTCACTTTTGCATTAATAAATTGGATTTTGATTTCTTTTCAGCAATCTTTCAACTTACACCCTTACAGGAGTGTGCTTTTATCAATTAAACCTGATATCTTGCTCTATTTTTATTGGAACCGCTGTACCATACTATGGAATAAGTTGGCGCTATACAAATAACTGAAAAATTACTTAAAATACCTTAAAAGTTCGCTTTCAACATAACCTTTTTCTAAAGTAATCTATTATTTTTTATATAAGCAAGTGACAATGCAAATCTGCTCGAAGCTCGAGATCCAAGACACAGATTTTTACGCATTTTATATCAGTCATGGGCATGAGTAGAAGGGGAGCAAAATGAGGCCTTTCAGTGAAGACAGACTCGCTGAGTTTGTTTCGCCACCTAGTGGTCACAGGGAGACTTGCCAGGCGGGCATCTGCAGTGCCACCACATGACGTAATGTTGCTGGCAGCTGTGCAGAGGACTTGATGGGGTTTATTCATGACCCAGTGAGCGGCGATGTAACAAAAATGAAGTATCAAAACTTTGTGTAGAACAGGACTTAATTCAGCAGCCTGCCTGATATTTCACCATTTAGTGAATAAAGCCCTTACTGAAACAAAAGAAGCTGCCTATTTACACTCACAACATGACGTGTAGAATAAACCTAAAAGAATTCCTTGGGTGGTTTACTGGTAAATCACAGGCACACAATGTACTGTTGAGTTAGCGCAATGTCATAAAGGTATGTTAGTATAACCCGGCTAATCATAAAACAAACAGAATAAACCATCCAGTATCATTGGGGATTCACCGATACGGAACGGCATCTACCTGAAATACCTGTAGGGTTAGTCACAAAACCGGAAACTGTCCATGTAATGTGTGTCAAATAAAACACAATGATAAAATTAAAGGGATAAAATCGATTTTTCACATCCCTAATTAACATATCGATAATACACAAGAATATGATAAAAAGCGGCACATCCGGTTAGAAATGTGAAAGAACAGAAATACGGTAAATGATGGTCCTGAGAATTCTCCATGTCTGCGTCCAGAAATCAGATTTTATCTTGTGCGAGTGTTTGGTCTCACTGCTAACATTCAGGTCTATTCAGAGAAAGGTGAATCTCAGGAGAATGACTGGAGAAGTGAAAATCCTAGGTCAAAATAGCGAAACCAGAAAAATTCTATTTATCTCACTTTCCAAATCGGCTATTTTGGTCTAGATTGTTCTCTTCTCCTGACAGTTCTTGTTTTCACCTTTCTCTGAATAACGCCGATTGTGTTGCTCCGCCTGAGAGTGCTGGGAGTTGAGCATGCAACTTTCTGACAAATGAAATCTGGTAATGACACTGTCCCTGTATCGCTCTGATCACGTGTCACAGTATATCGGGATGTTCCTGTGCCCGCAGTAGGCATTCGAAGGTTACTTTGATACAGCAGGAGTTTCACGAGCCTGTGAATGCCACATTATCAGTCTGTATGGAATGCGCAGAGCGGAGTCTATTCAGAGCCTGCTTTAATGGTTGAGAAGAACTACAGAGCAAAGGAGGAGAAAGAAGGGCTTTTGCAGAGTCGCATAGGTTTAAATATTATAAAAAGTAAGTTACATGGACTTGTTCAAGGACTGTGTTATGCCAGTTAAGAGGCTGGCACAAAAACCTGGATCACCATCTAAAATTCAGACGGCAGCACCACAGTGAAAAATGTGCAGAAACACCCAGCGCTTGCTTCATTCTCCAGTGACTTCTATTTAGGCCGGGTCAGACATGTGTTTTGAAGAGCGGAAGGATTGTCCGTGACCGTGGACGTTCCTTCCACTCAACGCACGTCTGGCCACCTCGCTGAGCGCAGTTAGTGCACTCAGCGCTGCAAGGCTCGATCCTCCTATGGACGATCACGCTTTGCAGCTCCATCAACCCGCATCTAGCGGTTTGACAGGGAGGCTTTTGGCACGTCCGCTTGTAGCGGCGCAATTCGTGTGTGTACTACAGCGTGTGACCGGCCCCGTCGAAGCATCACAACGCTGCAACGGACGCCAGTAGGCACGTCAGTATGGGCGCAGTCTGACCGCGGCCTTGGGGCTGGATTATTGCTTAGATCCCCTAGGCTTTGGATGCAGATGGGGGGTTGCCCAGCATATTTTTTCCTTAACCCTTTTCTTTCAGATGTGCATTATATTTAAGACTAGGTGGAAAGCCGCCCAGAGGGCAGTCTATTATGGTCGCCAGCTCAGAATTCATGTCCACGTATTTGTTTTTCAATGTCCTATGGAACAGGCCCCTCAGATTGTAAACTCTCACGGGAACAGGCCCCTCAGATTGTAAACTCACGGGAACAGGCCCCTCAGATTGTAAACTCACGGGAACAGGCCCCTCAGATTGTAAACTCAGGGGAACAGGCCCCCTCAGATTGTAAACTCACGGGAACAGGCCCCTCAGATTGTAAACTCACGGGAACAGGCCCCTCAGATTGTAAACTCAGGGGAACAGGCCCATCAGATTGTAAACTCAGGGGAACAGGCCCCTCAGATTGTAAACTCAGGGGAACAGGCCCCTCAGATTGTAAACTCACTGGAACAGGCCCCTCGGATTGTAAACTCTCACGGGAACAGGCCCCTCAGATTGTAAACTCAGGGGAACAGGCCCATCAGATTGTAAACTCAGGGGAACAGGCCCCTCAGATTGTAAACTCACTGGAACAGGCCCCTCAGATTGTAAACTCTCACGGGAACAGGCCCCTCAGATTGTAAACTCTCACGGGAACAGGCCCCTCAGATTGTAAACTCTCACGGGAACAGGCCCCTCAGATTGTAAACTCACGGGAACAGGCCCCTCAGATTGTAAACTCATGGGAACAGGCCCCTCAGATTGTAAACTCACGGGAACAGGCCCCTCAGATTGTAAACTCACGGGAACAGGCCCCTCATATTGTAAACTCAGGGGAACAGGCCCCTCATATTGTAAACTCAGGGGAACAGGCCCCTCAGATTGTAAACTCAGGGGAACAGGCCCCTCAGATTGTAAACTCTCACGGGAACAGGCCCTCAGATTGTAAACTCACGGGAACAGGCCCCTCATTGATTGTAAACTCAGGGGAACAGGCCCCTCAGATTGTAAACTCACGGGAACAGGCCCCTCAGATTGTAAACTCACGGGAACAGGCCCCTCAGATTGTAAACTCACGGGAACAGGCCCCTCAGATTGTAAACTCAGGGGAACAGGCCCCTCAGATTGTAAACTCAGGGGAACAGGCCCCTCAGATTGTAAACTCAGGGGAACAGGCCCCTCAGATTGTAAACTCAGGGGAACAGGCCCCTCAGATTGTAAACTCACGGAACAGGCCCCTCAGATTGTAAACTCACTGGAACAGGCCCCTCAGATTGTAAACTCACGGGAACAGGCCCCTCAGATTGTAAACTCAGGGGAACAGGCCCCTCAGATTGTAAACTCAGGGGAACAGGCCCCTCAGATTGTAAACTCAGGGGAACAGGCCCCTCAGATTGTAAACTCACGGAACAGGCCCCTCAGATTGTAAACTCACGGGAACAGGCCCCTCAGATTGTAAACTCTCACGGGAACAGGCCCCTCAGATTGTAAACTCACGGGAACAGCCCCTCAGATTGTAAACTCACGGGAACAGGCCCCTCAGATTGTAAACTCACGGGAACAGGCCCCTCAGATTGTAAACTCACGGGAACAGGCCCCTCAGATTGTAAACTCACGGGAACAGGCCCTCAGATTGTAAACTCAGGGGAACAGGCCCCTCAGATTGTAAACTCAGGGGAACAGCCCCTCAGATTGTAAACTCTCACGGGAACAGGCCCCTCAGATTGTAAACTCACGGGAACAGGCCCCTCAGATTGTAAACTCTCACGGGAACAGGACCCTCAGATTGTAAACTCACTGGAACAGGCCCCTCAGATTGTAAACTCTCACGGGAACAGGCCCCTCAGATTGTAAACTCTCACGGGAACAGGCCCCTCAGATTGTAAACTCACGGGAACAGGCCCTCAGATTGTAAACTCACGGGAACAGGCCCTCAGATTGTAAATCACGGAACAGGCCCCTCAGATTGTAAACTCACGGAACAGGCCCCTCAGATTGTAAACTCACGGGAACAGGCCCCTCAGATTGTAACTCGGGAACAGGCCCCTCAGATTGTAAACTCAGGGGAACAGGCCCCTCAGATTGTAAACTCTCACGGGAACAGGCCCCTCAGATTGTAAACTCACGGGAACAGGCCCCTCAGATTGTAAACTCACGGGAACAGGCCCCTCAGATTGTAAACTCACGGGAACAGGCCCCTCAGATTGTAAACTCACGGGAACAGGCCCCTCAGATTGTAAACTCACGGGAACAGGCCCCTCAGATTGTAAACTCACGGGAACAGGCCCCTCAGATTGTAAACTCACGGGAACAGGCCCCTCAGATTGTAAACTCAGGGGAACAGGCCCCTCAGATTGTAAACTCAGGGGAACAGGCCCCTCAGATTGTAAACTCAGGGGAACAGGCCCCTCAGATTGTAAACTCTCACGGGAACAGGCCCCTCAGATTGTAAACTCTCACGGGAACAGGACCCTCAGATTGTAAACTCACTGGAACAGGCCCCTCAGATTGTAAACTCACGGGAACAGGCCGCTGTGAGCTGATGACAGAAATAGCATGGGCTGCAAGCTGGCGGTGTGCTGTGCAACTCCAAAGGGTTCTGTGCAATACATTTCAGTGCAGGCCGGGCACTGTGTTGTGCAGGCCGGGCACTGTGTTGTGCAGGCCGGGCACTGTGTTGTGCAGGCCGGGCACTGTGTTGTGCAGGCCGGGCAGTGTGTGCTGCAGGCCGGGCAGTGTGTGCTGCAGGCCGGGCAGTGTGTGCTGCAGGCCGGGCAGTGTGTGCTGCAGGCCGGGCAGTGTGTGCTGCAGGCCGGGCAGTGTGTGCTGCAGGCCGGGCAGTGTGTTCTGCAGGCCGGGCAGTGTGTGCTGCAGGCCGGGCAGTGTGTGCTGCAGGCCGGGCAGTGTGTGCTGCAGGCCGGGCAGTGTGTGCTGCAGGCCGGGCAGTGTGTGCTGCAGGCCGGGCAGTGTGTTCTGCAGGCCGGGCAGTGTGCTGTATGTGTGCCGTGCTGTCAGTGTACTCTGCGTGCAGGGGGCTGCGCTGTGCGGTTTCTGGCTTCCACGGGAAGTCAGGTCACTGTTGGTAGATAGACGATTCGGCCCGATCACTCCCTCGGTCAGCACACACAGGCCGAGACAGGAAGAGGTGGTGCTGAATCCGCGTCTCCGGGTGGAGGAATCTGCAGGATCCTGCCATGGCAGCCAAGATAGACTGGGACAGTTTCTGGGAGCACGGAGCGTCATGGAGGGGCAATTGGAATAGCCAGGCATTGTGAGCAGTCTAGAGGCGGGGGGGTGGGTCTCGTCTCTCTCATACCCCAGTGTGCTAAATGCCAGGCCGGGACAGCTACTGGCAGGATGAATGGGGGCTGATTGGAGCCTTGAGGGACAATAAGAGTTAAGGGGCAGGCAGTCTCTCTGGCTGCGCAGGCTGTGTGACATTCTCAGGGCTGAGGGGTAGGGTTGTGTAGGCACAAAGAAGGGCATACTGGCTGCATTCCTGATGGGCTGCCGCCCCGTGGATGTCCCAGCGACCTCCCGGAGCAGGTTGTCCCCGGCATCCACCTCCTGCTTCAAGTTCTCTGACTTAGTTAAAACTTCTGACGGTGTCTCTGTCAAAGCCTGCTCTGCCGCAGATGCTTTGACGTTTAAAGCCTCTGACTGTGTCTGTGAGTCAGAACTTAAAGCAGGAGGTGGATGCCGGGGACAACCTGCTCCGGGAGGTCGCTGGGACATGGATTGGTCCCGCGGAACTCAGCCGTATTACTTTTTTGGCGGTTGGATGCACGTGCAGCTGGGTGTGCACGCAGCCAACCGCCGCTGGTTACGCGCGCATGCGCAGATGGGTTTTTGGCGACGGACACGCCGGACCTTATTGTTTTATGTTATAAGATGTGCAGGTGTAGAAAGGAGCTAGAACGGAGTCTCTAATGCTGGTGTCAGACGAGTGCATTTTGTACAGACTGTGCGTCCATGCAGTACGGACGTACTTTCTGACTGACGACAAGGTAGTGGCCACACAGCCGTTTTTGTGACTGACGTTATTTATGACTGATGTAAAAGGGAAAATAAATATGAAAAACATAATACGCTGGACGTATAAATGCTGTCCATCTGACTTTGTTCCATCACTCACACACAAAGCTATGCGGACCTTGCGGACGCAGCGCACTCTGTGTGTCCGTTCTAGCGGATTTACGTTCTTGCCTAACCTGTGTCCATTTGCCGCGTCCGTTATGCGTTCGCAGTTCGGTGCGGACGTAGTTTGTGTGTGGGGCTCCATTGGTCCTAATTATATGCTACAACCGACGTACAACTGTGCGGCAACACGGACGTGATCAGTGCGCTCGTCTGACACGAGCCTAAACTGTTAAATGTCGTTAGAGATCACTGTGTAAATATGATACTTTGCTCTTGTTCTCTAATCACCTTTTCATTCACATAATCTGCCCCAAAAGGTCTGAATTTCATGTTTATGATCATGTTTGGGGGGGGCAGAATTTGAAGAGGCCTAAGGCAGCAGCACGTTAGAATACTCTCCTCTTTCTATTACACCATCATGGCTTTGTGACGAAACCGTCACTTCAAAGTTTATTTTATATTTATTTTGCTTTACAGTTTATTGTCTCTGTGTATAGGGTAGAGTGTTTGTTCTGTGTGCCCTATTACCTCATGTCTGTGTTATATTAATATTCCCTTATGTGGTTATTGTAGCGTATTGTTTCTGTGTACCTTCTCTCTGTATAGTGTACATCTCTGTATTAGCTGTCCTCTGTCTTTCTATTGTACTCCTCTGTAGCTACCCCCCTCTCTGTAAGAAGACTCCTTGGTTTCCCTCTAGTCCTATCATGGTTTAGAGAAGACGCCTGTGTAAACACTCCATTGTGTTGGATGGCTCTTCTATTGTTCTGACTGGAGACTCTTGATGTTATCTGTAATGTATTCTTTAAGGGAGGGGGTTGAGTCTCAACTGTGTTTTACCTTTGTGTGTCTAAAGTGAAAATAAAGCATTCTCCATTTCGATTTCGAATGAGAAACTCTACATAGTACGTGTCGTCTACGGTGTGTGGAAATATCTGCTGTATACAGTGGAAAGGGGCGCTCAGACGGAGGGTACCGAGCGTGAGGGTACCAGGATCCGTAAAAACAGCTGTCCTTGCAACACTTTGCCGAAACATGGTTCATCACTTGATTACAATAAAAGTAACACCTCTCCCTAGACCTGCTCCATGAAAACCTCAACTACTAAAAATCAGGAGAGTCACAGGGAGGAAACCGAAAGGGAGTTATTATTAACGATTAAATGTTCTGATTGGGTGGGAATATGATCGGCAGCCAATCAGAAGACAGGTCAGAACTAATACTACACTACCCCGACTACAATTTATACAGCATAATGTAAATTAAACATGCACGCTCAGAAGCACTTAAATCAAAAGCTTGTGGAACGTGTCTATCTATATATGTTTCCATAGATGGAGTATTTTAGGAAACGCCAACAAAAGCTTAAATATTACTGTCCTTGTAACACAAACATATTAAGATACATTATGAACAGGACGTCCATTGATATTTCCTGTAAACGTGGAGGGATCCAGAGAAAATGTAAATCTATTGCCAGTCTCTGCCATGATCAGGCATCGGAAAAGGCTCTGCTCTGGAAGGAGGGCCTGTAAACAACGAGCCCTGATTTACTGCAGTGCAGAGATTGGCACCAGACCAGGGTAACTGTGCCAAATGCCAGCTTAATAGAAGTTATAATACACCTTTGGGGAGCATGAAGAAGCAGTAGAGCAGCCCTTCTGCAGAATCCCTTTGCATTATTAAATATCCTGCTGGATGACTTTCACACTGTCTTTTGGAAAGACAAGAATGAAGAGGTCCGCCTTGACAATCCGTATGCGGGCACATCCTCCTCCCCCCAAATGCTGCTTCACTGTATATTCATAAAGGGCTCTGTTTTATCTTTATTTTCTGGTTCTTTCTCTCCCTGCCAGCTCCTGAGAATAAAAGGATTAAAAGATGGGATGGAATCACCCCCCCCCCAAACAAAATAATACAAAGTGCTGCTTTATTGCCATACTTTAAATTTTTCTGTTTTACTATTATAAATACTTAAACAGGCTGCCACATGTGAAACTGTAACACTAGAGCAGGGGGTGCCCAACCACAGCCCCCCCCCCTCCACATGTGCTTTAATACGATGTTTCAAACAAGGCTCAGGCGACCTAATGACTGAGTATCATGGGAGGAAAAGATCCAACACACCTAGAGGGCCAAGGTTAAGCACCCGCCTTGGAAAGAACCGTAATGCCTTCGTGCAGTGGTCCCCAACCTTGGTCCTCAAGTACCTTCTAACAGGCCATGTTTAAGGCTAGGGTCAGACCAAAGCATTTTTCCCCGCGAACGTGAAAAAGTGCGTCTGAACGCATTGACGTATTTTTTCACAGAATGCGCAAAAACGGTCATACGACGCGCATTTTCGGGCGTGATTTTGTACAGATCGTCAATAAAACTCTTTTTGCGTCTGGACGTTATGTAGGCTGGACATTAGCAGCGTCTGACATCTCCTAATCACGCACACACGCCGCTATGCCGCAGCTGCGCACTCAGTACGTCAGTACTAGCGGTTCAGCGTTCTCAGAAAAATGCGTTCAAATTCCACTTGCGTTGCACGGCCGGACTTTTGTGCGGCCGTACATCGTATATTGGCCGTCATTGCCCGTCATCTGCTGCTAGTGCGGCCGTAATTATGTGCGCCAGAACGCACGTTAAAAGTGCGCTGGTCTGACACCAGCCTAAAGGATCACCTTGGGGAAATGCAGACTGAATCCTGCAATCACTGAGCAGCAAATCATATCACCTGTGCTGTGCTTCAGATACCTGCAAACCTGAGCTGTTAGGGAGACTTGAGGAATGTGGTTGGGAACCCCTGCACTAGTGAAAACCTCTAATATACTTCATATTTCCATGCAAAGGTAAGTTCACATTAGTTAAAACATCACAAATGGCAGCTGTGTATTGTGGTACCAAAAGGTAAAGATCTGCACGCACACAAAGAAAATATAATGTGCTACCCACCATCTGTCAATCAGTTCTTCATGACAGAGGTCTTTGCTGACAGCAGAGTCACCATGCAGGAGACTGAGTGACAGCAAAGAACAGGTGAAGCCCTGTTCAATTGCTCCTCCTGCTGGTCAATAAGAGCATAATATAGGGGAGGGGAGTTTTAGTGACAGAAAGGGTGCCCATTCACAGCTTGGAGGCTCCCTCTTCTCTACAAGTATAGAACATTTAAATTAAGATCGCCAATTGTTATAATCCATGGTATATTTTATAATGTACATTAAAATAATAATAGGGTGTTGTTTTGCTCCTTGCACTTCGGGGAGTCAAATTCTCCGACCCTGCGGTGAATTCAGCATTCACCGCAGGGAACCCGAAGTGCAGAGGGGAAAAAAAAAAATCAACCAAGCGCATCTTAAAAACCACTACAAAACCGCCGGTTCAAATGGAAAAACCGATGCAAAACATCGGATCGTTCCAAAAAGCCTCCCAAAAAAATGCAGAACACATCTGAAAAAGTCAACGATCCGCCGAACAAAGCGCAGACCTGCTACCGGGGAAAAAGCTGACAAACCGATGAAGGGAGGGGGGACAACTTTTAAAAGCAGTTTTCAACAAAAAGAAAAAAATACATAAATTCCTGAAAATGACGTATAATGTCCTGTGAATAATAAGAAAATTGTCTGTTACAAGAACAAAAAACACGTTATTTTAAAGTTTGAGAAACAAATTTTACGAAGAAAAGTCTCAAATCCCTTCACCCTTTCGCACATCTGCTGAGCTCATTTTTACCGGTTTCGCTCATCATGTTTAAACACGATTTGATGTCACGTTTTATTATACAACCCAGACATCTTCTATATCGTTCTTTCCAGCAGACTCAGCAGATTCATAATATATCATTATTATATGTATTTGTCATGTCCTGCCTGAATATTAGAACAATAAAGTCAATTATATTTCTACATTGTGAAAGTGTTTTTTACCACATTTTATCATGTGAGCCTTTGCAGTTATATTTTCTATGGGGTGCGCTTGTAAAAAAAAAAAAAAAAAAAAAAAATTAGAAATGGGGACTCGCTACATTTTTTGGGGGGAAATTACGTGTTTTTTAGCAAACGCCCCTATTAGAAAAAAATCTTTTTAGTGCAACATCATTGTTCACATTATAATTGAAATAAGAACAATATTGCTGCATTAATAAAACAAAAAAAGCTAAATTTGTTCCATTTTTTTTCATTTTATTTTTATTTATTTTGTTTTACATGGTCATGTTTGGTATCATTGGAAAGGCCATGCTCTGGCCGTTCCCATGATACCAAATATTAACCCATAGCTGATCGGGAGATAGGGGGTTAATTGATACCCTCTAAGGGTTAATTCAAGAACTTAGTTCATCGGGCCAGTCGTCAGGGGGATATCCTGGACACTTGGCCAACAGCCAAGATGTCGGCCAGCTCCAGGAGGGGACCTCGATACGGCGCCTATTGGCGCCATATCGCAATCCAGCCCCCTAGGGCTTAAAGACAGCCGCTGCTAGGAAGGGCAGGCTGTGCCCATCCAAACAGTGCCTGCCTTTAGCTTGTGGCCTGCACGGATGGGGAGGGAGAGAGGTCCAAAGGACCTCCCCTTCAGGCACCCCCCCCCCACTAGCAGGGGGGTGCCTGTAATAGACGTCATCGCGCTGGCGCAATGACGTCTATCGTGCCCGCCTGGGTCGAGGATGTAAGCCCACACCGGGGGCCGCCGCGAGCGGCCGGAATTCCAGCCGATCACCGCTGGAAAGGGAGGACGCGCTTAGCGCGTCCTCCGCAGCGAAGTGTACAGGTGGCAGGACACGCTGAGCGCGTCCACCGCATGGAAAGGGTTAAAAAAAATCTGAAAAAATACATTTTGCTGCAGATTAAAAGAATACATGGTTTAAAATGTTTTTAAGAAAAACAGGGAATATTTTTTACAGTGATTTGCCGGATTAAACCTGCCAAATGAAACCTCCGAAAATCTGGGTATTTCACTGCTGTCCAGCGTCTCTGAATAGATTAACCATTGCTTCTGTATGGGGATTTCACTGCTGTCAAAGATCACCATATTTCGCTGGCAACTCGCCAATATTCGGCAATTCTGTCTGCTTTTTGTATAGTCGAATTGAATGGCTACGAAATTGCACCGTACGCAGAAATTCACTTTCGGAGCCAAGTCGGCTCTCTTTGAATAACCCCTTGTATGTAAAAATACCCTAACTGTTGGGGAACAAGGCAGATACTGGCCAGGATCATAAAATAAACCGTTTGAGCACAAAGGTTAGGTGAAGATAGGCATGAGTCCAAAATAATTTCTTCCTCCAACTTGTAAGATACAATGACAAACAGTAGCAGTCTGACCCCAGCCTGGGTGACAATGGGAATCATTAGCTAGGTTTTGGAAGATAATTGTTATGGGTGACCATTTTCCTTTAATTAGGAAAAACTATTTTAAAAGCTAAACTTTAGAAAGCTATGGCAGCATAATGGATCACAGAGGACTCTCACGGGCAGACGGTGTGCAAACCCTTGTACCGTGAAGGCAAGCACAAACAGGATTTGTACTGATGGTTTGAAACCTTAAAAGCTTGAGTGTCAGAGTCATTCATAATCGCTTGCTAGAAAAATTATGGACTGACCACAAAACACACAATCCAATTGTGTAGGATATGGGGCAGATGTGGGTTCAAGTCGTTCCACCACAACAGAGCTGATATCTCGGGGGTCACCAAAGAGGAGATGGAGAGGGGTTTCAATACAAGGCATTATAGACCAGGGATTTATCTCAAATTTAGCAATAGGATGTTTGAATTCACACAGTTGGGGTTTGAGGTTACACTACGTTGTGGCATCTTCTTCAATATACCCGGAATATGAACCAGCACAAATGGCTTCTATGATCCAGGTGGTTTAACAGAAAGAGGATGAGTTACAGAAGCAGACATCCCCAATGGTGCTTTCATAAAAACAAATCCCTCCAAACCTGGAGGATCACAACGGAAACAAGATATTGATTTGGTGAGGGTACAAGTAGCAAAAATAGACTGTAATGTCATTCATACCCAGAGACTCTGGACACTTTTGAGATTTAATGGAAGGGCATGACATGGAAAATAACAAGGTCCCTATTGTTGTTTGAGCGAGGAAATCAATTCTTGTTTTCCAGTGCAGACCCCAGGCGGGTTACTACAGATTTAGAGCAAATTGGTAATGTCACAAATTGGTGTACAGCCACCACCAGGGAGAAGTCAGGGTCAGAATCCTCAAAGTTTTATTCCTGGAGAGTAAGAGAGTGGAAAGCAGAACGTACGAGACACTTTGTGAGGGCTGGACAGTCCCCATACAGGCCAAGTAACTAGTAATGCAGTTACAGAGGACATATGTAAAGGCGAACTTTGTTTTTAACAACACATGAAGAGATGGCTCCATAAAGAGGCAGATATGCAGCCGCCCAAGGCTTCATGGTTGAGAATTTGTGTGGAATCCTATATACACGCACACATTCCAAACAAATTCTACATTCATATACTCAATTCTACCAAGACTGACATGTTTTTTTTTTATGTATTGGGTTAATTTTGCATTAGAAGAGCGGTTAAAGCTCTTGACGTATATATGACAGGACTCTCGAGGGACCCCCATAATCATAATATGAAGATAATGCACTAAACCCTGAAGGACCAATGACGTAACTGTTATGTCATAAATGCATCGACTTTAAAAATCCTTGGTCCTTAAGGGGTTAAATGACAGCAAAATAATTAAAACCCAGAAGTCATCTGTTTACAGAAACCCCCCCCCCCCCCGGTACACGGCTCTACTTACCGCTCCTAGACTGGGAAGTAGCGGCCATACATTAGCCAATCACTGCTTTTCAAAGGTATTTAATGAGTGCAGAGTAACTCTCATAAGGCCCAGTGCTCAGAGTTTATAAAACCATAGATTGGCCATAAAAACCAGTTCCATTCAGTAGTAACAAAACATGAACTGAAAATCCACTTAACTCTGGCATTACAGCTACCCCTGGGCTCTGCTGTGGAAAATATGTATTATTGGGGGTTTGGGAGATTACAGAGACAGTAAGATTATAAAATGTCTCACGAGCCCAGCTTTAAGAGGTCTTGTTGAAAATGAAGGAGCTGGGTAGGGCATGAAATTTATATACGCAGTAACACGTTAAGGCCTTCAGAGCATCCACAGTCAAATAGTGGTACAAGCATAAAAAGGCAGAGCGACTGAAGGGTTAAAAATGGGAAATCAAACACAGACCCGCACAGCCATTGAGAATTACATAGGCTATGAGAGCAACTCCCAGATTATGCCGTTTTGCTCCCTCATGTTCAGGGAAGTCTTATTTCTGCAGCACGGAGACGACAGCAGACAGTGACATCTGAACTGGCTCGCCATTTAATGATCTTCGCACATCCATGGAGAGGAGGAGCTGGAGATCTTGTGCCGAGGAGAACAGGAGATGTAACTCCGGATTTGAAAACCTGTATTATTCGAGCTGTCAATTTAATAAGCACAAGAAAGATGGCAAGATAGATTTCTTTACAGCCTGGAGAAAGAATATCTGCTGGAAGAAATAAAAAAAGGTGCTAACTGCTGCAAAGCACTGACACGGGTAATTCTGCACACATTTACTGCTGCAGGCTGAAATCTAGAAAAAATTATTAATCTCATGAGTTTGAGAGGAAAAATAAAGGATTGGACTGGTAGTTCATAAAGAGAATGGAGTAAAATGCAGGCCGGTAGAAATTAAAATATCACTGCATTCAACACCATGGCTATGTATCGTGCACTCAGAACCATTACACCCCTCCCCCCTCTATTTAAATAATACACTTTGATACGTTGTGTATAAAGTGGGTGACTTCTCTACCCACCTTAGAGACAGGGACCAGGGATAGAGGCTAGAAAAATTTACTGGATAAGGCTGGGGTCAGACCAGCGCACTTTTAACGTGCGTTCTGGCGCACATAATTACGGCCGCACTAGCAGCAGATGACGGCCAATGACGGCCAATATACGATGTATGGCCGCACAAAAGTCCGGCCGTGCAACACAAGTGGAATTTGAACGCATTTTTCTGAGAACGCTGAACCGCTAGTACTGACGTACTGAGTGCGCAGCTGCGGCATAGCGGCGTGTTTGTGTGATTAGGAGATGTCAGACACTGCTAATGTCCAGCCAACATAACGTCCAGACGCAAAAAGAGTTTTATTGACGATCTGTACAAAATCACGCCCGAAAATGCGCGTCGTCTGACCGTTTTTGCGCATTCCGTGAAAAAATAAGTCAATGCATTCGGACGCACTTTTTCACGTTCGCGGGAAAAATGCTTTCGTCTGACCCTAGCCTAACCTGCCACTCATCACATGAGACTTTTTAAACTATTCATGAGGGTCTTGTGGAAACCAAAGGCCATAAAACCAACCACGGCTATAAAAGCATTAATTATCAAGATCTTGTGACACTGGCAGGAGTAATTACCAACCACAAAAGCAGATTAGTCCTTGCTGCCATTACGCGCCCCATCAAAATCTTAAAGCCTCAAATTATGGTGCCTCATAGAGGTGTATTTAGGCTTGGCGCTGCAATCCAAATACTGCTGCCCATCCCCCATCTGGAATCAATTAACTATGAACAAGAAATTAAGACAAATACTCATGACCTATTGAGGCTATTTAGGTCAAGCAAAAATGTAATTTAGAACATCGTTTTATAATTTAGAAACTCATTGGTGAGTATTACTCTGTAGCTCCTAAATATACTTTTACACCACAAATAAACTGTACCCCTAGAAGAGGAGATAGAAGAGAGAAATGCTGCCCCGGGCCCAGGTTTAGTTGACCTATGCAACAATGCATCCATGGTGCCACCCATTTTGGTTTTCTTACAGTTTCTATTAACTGCAATGCTTTGTGAAAAACAAACCTGCCATAAGCCCCTCCCCTTTTCCCGATCTGGAGAGTGAAGGGATTAATACGTTCTCCTTTGTACAAGTATGTACACAGTGTGAGGAGTGCACTCACCATACAACACCCTAAGGCTGGGTTCACACCTCAGCATTTTTCATATGCGCGTAATACACTAGTTTTTGGCGCGCGTATCAAGCAAACGTAAAAAACGCACAAACGTAAAAAACGCGCAAACGTAAAAAACGTGCGAAAGTGCATTGCAGAGCGTTCACGCCATAGACTGCAGCGTGAATGCGCTGCAATACGCCCCAAAGAAGCTCCCGTACTTCTTTGGGTGTAGGACGTTTTACAGCACGTTCCTGCACGCTGTAAAACGTCCAGGTGTGAACGAGCCCCATAGGAAATCATGTGATTTCCATGCTTGGGCTTTTTACAGCGCGCAGGAACGCGCTGTAAAACGCTGAGGTGTGAACGGGGCCTAAATCTCACTCCCAGCATCACCTGGAGCTAGGATTGCTCAGCTACACTTCAGGTGAAAACAGCGATTTCACCGAATTCATATGGGGTCTATTGATGTCACGGCACATTAGCCATTTAGAGGGAGTCGTGAATAGGTTTTAAGGGCAATTATGGGGTGCGGGTCAGGACAACGCTTGTGTGCTCATAAACGCTACAGAATTCTTCTAGGCGATTCCTCTTGTGTACGGTGTTTGCTTACTGCAAAATTGGCTTCCGTCCATAACAGGGGAACTTTGGCATTTAACCACATCAAGAACGTGCTGATCTGCACCTGGAATGGTTAAAACCATTATGTAGAATGATCCTTGGTGTGAGGAAAAGTTTGCTAGGGGAATAAAACTGGAATTAAGAAAGAAAAAACCTTTCACACAAGTTAAATGGAGAATCAAAGCACACATTATTAGAAGTAATGACAAGTGATAAGCGGGGTGACACATGAGGAGGTGGGATGTCGCTTTCATACCCACTCATATACTGTATGACTAACAGGACTAATGAGCGGAATGGAAATCTGAAGGCCTGGGTTTGCGTGTAATATAGAAAGGGAACAGTTTCATCTGCTGGAAACATTTACTCACCCCCTGTGTACCAAAAACGCACTGACCAGGACACCGTGTGGCGTTTCATTGTTTCGCAACAAGTGAAACTCGGAGATTCAACGAATGCGAGGAACAGGTCTGTCTGTGTCCATATAGGTGTCAGAGGATATAATCGGAAGCTCATTTGAGCAGGACGATCAACGCCTCTTATTTCCGTTCTTTATTTTGCTATTTTACTGCCTAGTTTACACTGCAAAGCTCTGCGGAAAATAACGTCTCATGACAGATCAGCCATTCATCAGAAGTAAATGGTAAATATGAAAAGGGGAAAAAGAAAAAAAACTGAAAACTGTAATTTCAAGTATAACGTGTGGATTTTAAACCCTTTAAGGAACAATGACGTAACTGTTCTGTCATAAATGCATTGACTTTAAAGATCCTTGGTCTTTAAGGGGTTAAAGTCCTGCAAACACATTCAATGGCATGAAAATATGATAAGTTTGCACAAACATTTTTGTGGTAAGAAGCCTCACAAAAACTGGATAAGCGGTCCATCATCATTTATGGTTACACATCACACACAACTCAAAGCTATACAGCCAAGGCTCCCTGGATGGAAGAGGGATATGCTTGCATGTAAGTTCAGATCAGATCGTGCGAGCCTTTCCATGTGTAACCAGACATCTTCAGGAGATGTAGATCATAAGCACTGTTAAAGGTAAAGGACGGCTGACCTGGTTATCTTGTGCGAGAGATTTTTCCTGAAGCGATTTTGTAAATAATTGAAAAAAAATGTTTTTGTGCCAATTATTGTGTGTGTGCGCCAACTGGCCAAAGGTAAAATACCCCAAGCCTGTATAAGATATCCATCTGATACTGATCTTTCTCACGATATCATACTTTGGGGATAGTTGGGTGGCTGCAACAATTTATACACCGTTTAGAATTTACTATCAGACGTGACACCTGATCGTGGAGAAAAAACAAGTAGCAACTTCTAACATAATAAGTATCAGAAACATCACTAAGACTGAAAGCCCCGTTCACACTGTGCGATTTATCGCACAGATTTTTCTGTGAAATAGTGGCAAAATCCGCACAATGACGCGCTATGTAGCCTCTCCAATGCATTTCAATGGAGCCGTTCACATCTTGCCGCGCGACGTTGCTTTGCGATTTCTATTGGTGGTGTTTTGCAATATCGCTACGTCGCGAATATGAAAATTACGCGGAAAAACGCGCGATTTTCAAATCGCACAGTGTGAACGGGGCCTCAGTGTGGCGCTTTACATGTATAATACATTGGATTTCCAGGAATACAACGGCTTTGTGCGGCGCTGGCAACGTAACCCAGCCTGGAAATATCATGTCATGCTGTACATCTGCTCCTGGCAACTCAATGGCCACTTGTGACAGGCCGCATGGGAAGCAGTTGGCTCTATTCGTAGACGAGGCCAAGGCAGACATGACAGAATGATGAGCGGCAATAATAATGTTATTACTACTTTATAGCTGCTAAGTCACAGCCCGTAATAATTAACATGATGAAGAGATACATATTCCCCGTATCAGGCATCACGTTACGTGAGCATGTGTTCATTTACTATTTTTTTTATTCCCCAATGCATTAATAGTGAATTTAGCACTTTGGAAGTGTAAAGGAAATCAAGAAAGTATTTTATTGCATGCGCAACATTTGACTGCATTTTAGTAAAATAATACATACTACGGCATATATAGGCCCACAATTTTATCACTCAACACAAACATAACAGTCCGCACTGGTTGACAGCTAAATGATCATTCTATAGCATAGATATAGCAGGGGCTTCGGAGAAATGTAGCGAGTTTTCATAAAGAATAAAAATGTAAATTCTAGGACTCCCTGATGAACGCATGGCTGTGATCCATGTCTGGTGGGGTGTTCATCACAGCAAAGACTACTTAATATGATTTAGGATAAACAGCAAACACGAGCTTATATGAAATCCAGTTGTGTGCGCAGTCATTTTAAAGCATTAACTTAGCGATTTCTCCTCTTTACAACTAATCTGACTTCTCATAAATAGAAATGACACATTGTTGTGTGTTGCCGGGTTCAGATAAAATACTTATCCTCGCTCCCCAGCGCCGTGGTTGTCGCCATCTTTCCAGTTTCTATCTGACAGCCACAAACAACAACGTTCATCACTGCAGAGGGATCGGGCCCAAGTCCTCCGTGACACCGACGCTATAGGATAGGGTTATTCACAAAGCAACAGTGTTTGTATTTCACAAAATTGTATTTCGCAAAATTAAAATCCAAAGACAGAAGCTTTACTGTAAGTATTCTCATGCTTCACTTTCGATTGTAATTTCGTGAAATGCTTTGAATTGGATGAATAAGACACCGATCATTTTTCTTTCCCTATAGTTTAAATATATATATTAAATTCAGCATTGTGCTCCCTCAGCGTTGCTGCTGACATGACGTGCGGCCGTTCCCTGTAAGCTGCAGCTGTCACGTGTCTGCAAGGAGGCTGGACAGTCAAGTGGCCACCAAATCCTATGGCTCTCAATGCCAAAACGCATTCATTGGTGGCAGCAAGATTCTGAAATCCCAGAACCGAGAGAATCCGTCGGAGGAAGGCAAGGGCACTCTGAGTGGTCACAGTGCATAAAGTGTGCATTTAAAGGGCCACTACCACCAATATTTGAAATGCCCCCATTTTCTTTATTTTATTTTGCTGATATCTTACAGGTGCTTTGGTTTTCTCTTGTATGTTAAAGTATTTTATTCTATGTGTGTCACATATCCATTACCCATTTTGTGATCTCTTCTGTTGTAAACGGTCGTCTGTCCGTCCCCCGCTGCAGTAGCTTTACCTCACTTGATCTTCACTGTGTGGCCATACAATAGAGTCTATAGGTCGATCACAGACTCACATCATTGTATTGGTGGGATTTATTCAAAGGACATCACCAGGGGGTCGATTAGAAGGCTTTTAAGCTCCCTGTCATAGCTCATTCAGCTGCCATCTCTTATCTCCATTAGCCTGGAGAACAACTCACCCCCTGCCTTATTTTATCTAAACATTCCCTCTTCCACATCAATTATATAATATAGATTACATAAACAAGAGCCACAAAGCAAAGCTTTTGATAAATGTTGCATCATGGGTAGAAAAAAAACACAAAACGAGATCAAACCTTACTTTATTTTTCCTTTTTACATGCAATTACTTCAAAGAAAAAAAACACAGCATGTGTTTTATAATGTGGTTTTATTTGCAAGGCTAATGTCAGAAGAACGCAGTCTGAGCGCACTCTGCATGCGTGCATAACGGACAGACGTACTGACTGAAGATACTGTAGACACCACATGGTCTTTTTTTTTTAAAACGGATGTAGAAAAAAAAGGGAACTATGGGAAATAAATTATAATTAAAATACAGGAAGTCAGCCAGACCATAAAAATCTCTGAGCGTCAACATTACGGAAGTCGCAAATGCGCTGTGTCTAACGTCGCAGCATGACGCATGGCGCATTCTGCATGTCCGTCTTAGCGGTTTTATGTCTTTGCCTAAATTGTGTCCGTTGCCACCTGCGTGCGCACTTCGGTGCGCACGTACTTCGTGTGTGGGTCTCTTGAGCATTATACTATGCTACTATGGACTTTAAACTGTGCGGCAGCACAGACGTGATGACTGCGTTCGTCTGACACTAGCCTTATGCAAGTGGTAGTGTCCCTTTAAATATTCAGTGCTTGATGTGATTATGCATATCAGCTTCTATTTCGCCAATTATACTGTTGCAGCGCCTGCAGCTCTGTAGGTTTTATTCACTGGAGCATTTACACATCACTCCCTGCTCTAGCTTATCTTACATGAATTTTATGGGATTCGCATACATTGTATTTCAAACACATGTGCATTTCTAGCACCTGTTGGTTGGTATATGATAAAGGGACACTAACACTTATAAATTGTAACTAGACTACTTGTGCATTATTTGCTTGGTTTGAAGTAATTGCATGTAAAAAGGAAAAATAAAGTAAGGTTCTTTTGATCTGGTTTCCATTTTGTGTATTTTACCAGAATGCAACATTTACCAAAAGCTTTGGTTTGTGGCTTTTGTTTATTTAATCTACATTATTGAACAATTCTGAGATGGAGGAGGGAATGTTTAGATAATGTGGCAGAAGGGTATTGTTCAAGGCTAACTGAGATAAGAGATGGCAGCTGATTTACATATGTCAGGGATCTTAAGACTTCTAATCTCCCCCCTGGTGATGTCCTTTGAATACATCCCACACAATACCAAGGAGGTCAGTGATCGACCCATAGACTCCATTCTATGGCCAAAGCCACACAGTGAGGACCAAGTGAGGTAAAGATATGGGGGGGGGGCAGTTAACAATCACACAATGGATGCACCCAGCGATACATATAAAGAAAAATATTTTCTTAACTAAGAGATAAATAAAGCACATGTAAGATATCGGCAACATAAAATAAATACAGTAAGGACATTTCATTTTTTGGTGGTAGTGGCCCTTTAATATTACATAACTGTAACAGATTTTTTTTATATAGATTTGAGTTAACCGTTGCACCCCCAGCCTTTGCATGTAATTTCCACATTATGTATAAATCTATATAAAATGGTCATGCGCAGGTTTCAAAGTGAAAACCTTTTTGGCAACAGTTTACTTTGTATCGTTGCATAGCTGATTAGAGCTGTGCATTTGTTCATCTATCAACAATCAGGATTTATCCAAATAGCGAAACAATGAACCGCTGAGTGACTGAAAATGAACTATAAGAACCATCATGGTTTTGATATGAATTCATTCATGCAGGATGAAGTGGCCAGCACAGCATATCAACAAAGTGCCCCCCCCCCATAAATGTCATAATATTTGAAATCCACTGATTTTGGGATGCTCGGAGTGAGCAAATGAGGGTAGCGATAAGAAAATTACGTCTGGTCACCGTTTAGGTGGTATACCCCACTATGTAGTGCTTGGAAGTAGTGCGCAGATGATGGGAGCTTGAGCCCTGGGAATACATCTTTTGGCTTGCCTTGTCCAATCTACATGTATAATGTTTGACTATATATCATGTATATGGGCATTAACTCTGTATGCCTCATTTTACATATTCTAGCCTCAGGAGACCAGTTAGAAATCCGTATGAGGGCACCAACACGGCAGGGTTTAATTTACTTTACATCTTTATAATGCAGCGAATCTCCTCTCTGTGCAATTTCCGTAATCATTCCGAGTCAGGGGTAAAATTCCCAGGGCTATGGTTCATTTTACCATGGACTTGGAATATAACCCACAGCATTTTATTAGAGATAAAACGGACATGATGGTGAGAGTAAGATCTCAAAATATTCCTTGGTATGTCTGTTATTTTGGTAGGCATTACCACCCCGGGATAAATAGAAGCACAATCATTCAATGCACACTGTCGGATTCCGTTTAGAATCTCTTCGAGGTTCTACGATATGTCATTTTAATGTTTTTAGTCAAACGCCTGATGATGATAATAATGATATCCAGAATACGTTTAACTGCTTTCCAAGTGAGCCGTTTTGTTCTTTTACCTCATTTATGCAATCCACCATTCTTCCGGTTTGTATTTGCAATGTCAGAGTCCCCCACAAAACGTGATGCGCGTGCAACTGTATCATTAAAATAATCCTTTCCCTGCATTTAACTGATAAGCTGGCAGCGTGAACAGCCTGAGCCCCATTCAGTTCCTCAGCAGCTGCTGAATAGCTGCAGCGCAGCAATTCAGTTTGCTGCAGCAGTGTCGCTGAATGCTTTGGATGCGAATTTCAAAGCAATATGGCCGACGATTTTTTAATGAAAAGATTCAGATTGTTTTTCGTATGACTTGGACAACAGTTGAGGTATATATGATAAAGAAAAGCAGTCAGCACAATTCCGTTTTGTATGCACACACCACAAATGATAGTTTTTATTGAATAAACGTTATGCTTACTTCTGAAACAAAATATAATTGAACTGTAATATATGTCTATGTGCAGGGGGAAATAATAAATAAATATTTTGTGCTTGGGTGAACAAAAACCTCAAAATTAACATTGCCGTATTGAATTGTTACTTGCTTCATGGCGGCGGCCATCATTAATACGTCACACTCAGCTACTCGCAGCATCTCCTCGGGTCGCTGCAAGTGCTAAGTTAGCAGTGCTGAGCGCTGAGCGGCAGAACGGCGTTCAGTGGCAAGTTGCTAACTTAGCACTTGCAGCAGCTGAGCTACTGAACGCGCCTCTGGATACACACACATAGAGGCAGCATTTACGCACAGTCTATGGATAAAATGGGTCTTTAGGTTATTTTAAATTTGTTAATTCTTTATGGAGTTATCGGTGATGAGTGGGAGTGCTTATGTTCATATAAAATGGAGGTAGTTGTGCACATGTTGTCTTAATATTGCGCAACAAACACAAAACAGTTTGCATTTGCAGCACCTTAACTACAGATGAGCAACATCCAGATGTGACAGTGTATTCATGTTGCGCGTTGGGTGTCTATGGGGTAGTCTCACCAGCTCCGTTACAACTAGATTGCAGGAGGTATGCCGTGAATGTGTGGCCCATGTTTACTGAAGGAAATGCCAAAACGCGCTGACAAGTAACTTCAGCCTTAACACGAAAGCTTGACAGCTTATTATATGCAAGAAAAAAAAAATCAAAATGTCAATTAAAGTGAGAAGGGTGTAAAAAAACCACTTACTAGTACAAGACTTCATTAGCTTCGTGTCGTTCGTATCGGACGGTTTCGCACATCAATCTGAAACATAAAAGACAGAGCATCAGCAGACCGGCGGGTGATGGGCTTTACACAGATATTAACATGGAATCTACAAAAAAAGGAGAGCCGGATTTTTTTTTTTTCTTTTTTTTAATGAAGCCTATACGCTTTTATTTTCAGTAAAATGTTGACATCATTTAGTGGGCAACCCCAAGCAATCCATTGCAAGTAACGGCGTGGTATTCAGGAATTATTTATTATTTTTTTTTGATAAAGTATTTTACCAAGATGGATACATTGAGATTTCTCTCGTTTTCAAGTATGTCCTGTGTGGCGAGTCTGTACCGTTAGGTGTCTTGCCCAAGGACACTTACTGGAGTGGTGCTCTTGCCAAGATTCAAACCTGTGTCTCCACGGTTATAAAGCAGTGATGTTACCTCTACTCCACCCAGCCGGTACATGAATGGAACCATGAAAGGATTGATTGCAATGGAAACATACAGGACATGTGCTCGCTGACATAACTGTGCGTATGACGTATCCTGTACATAAAGCACTAAAGTAAGCAGGGGATGATCTATGCCTTGGGTTACCCATGATAAGGGCGGCCGGACCATGTGTATTAAAGAGCAGCGACATAAGCCTATGGGCAATATTGGTAGTGTTGTGGGCATGCACACAAAAGCACGGAGAGGCTTTGGCTATTCGGCTTTGCTAAACCTATTTAAAGCTGATCATGGGCACAGAAGGTTGTCCATTGGTAGCAGATTTACTGAGCATGGGACACTTGGCTCACCATGACCAATTAATTCAGTTAATGTGGTCGAGGTGACTAGACCGTTCTATTAACCTCCCTGGCGGTCTAATTTTTTCAAAATTTTGTGTCTAAAAGCGTTTCAACTTTTTTGGAAAGGAAACGTGTTGTTTTATATAGTAAGCCTGTATTCTGTAGGAATAACTCACTGAAATCCGTGCAAGCAAGAGTCTAGTAAACACACGGAGTTAGAGAAGGTTTGAAACACGAAAGAATTTATTATCCCAAATAATGGAAATAAATTATATTCAATATAATCAAACAAAAAAACATGCCTCTTTCCTCTGGGTGCTGGGATTCCTGTTCAGATGTACACTCCTTTGCCAATGAAATATACAGGACACAGGGGTACCAAAAAAAAGCATTTATTCTCAAAGCAGCTTTACAGAAATAAAAGGGCAAATAAAAATCATTTCTAAAATGTAAGAAGGCTTTGAAATACAAGTTTCGCTGGTGCCTGACCAGATCCAACAGTTGGATCTGGGCAAGCACCAGCGAAACTTGTATTGCAAAGACTTATTACATTGTAGAAATTATTTTTATTTGCCCTTTTATTTCTGTAAAGCTGCTTTGAATAAATACTCTAATTTTTTTGGTACCCCCTGTGTCCTGTATTTCAACGGCAGTCCACATCTGGACAGGAATCCCAGCACCCACTGTACAAAGTTTATTGTAAATTATTTTTTTACTGTAATTAATTTTTTTACAGTTTGAACTTGCCGCCTGGTCCCACCCCCCTGCGTCGCGTGGCTCGCAAGGAGTCGAACCAGGAAGCAAGTCGCCGGCTGAAGCGATCACACTGCGGAGACGATGAGGGAGTAAAGACAAATAAGTCAATGGGGCCTGATGGGATCCACCCTAAATTATTAAAAGAGCTCAGTGATGTAATAGCAAAACCGGTAACAGATTTATTTAACCAATCCTTGTTAACGGGAGTCGTCCCAGAAGACTGGAAATTAGCAAATGTTGTGCCCATTTACAAGAAGGGTAGTAGGGAGGAATCGGGGAACTATAGGCCAGTTAGTCTTACGTCAGTAGTGGGGAAATTAATGGAAACCATGTTAAAGGAAAGGATTGTTGAACATCTAAAAACACATAGATTACAGGATCAGAAACAACATGGGTTTACCTCAGGGAGATCATGCCAAACTAATCTTATTGATTTTTTTGATTGGGTAACAAAAATAATAGACACAGGTGGTGCAGTAGACATTGCATATTTAGATTTCAGTAAGGCTTTTGATACTGTTCCGCATAGAAGGCTTATCAATAAATTGCAATCTTTGAGTTTAGATTCCAATATTGTTGACTGGATTAGGCAGTGGCTGAGTGACAGACAACAGAGGGTTGTGGTAAATGGAGTTTATTCGGCACAAGGTCTTGTTACCAGTGGGGTACCTCAGGGGTCAGTACTTGGACCCATTCTCTTTAATATTTTTATTAGTGATATTGCAGAAGGTATTAATGGAAAAGTATGTCTTTTTGCTGATGACACAAAGATTTGCAACAGGGTTGACGTTCCTGGAGGGATCAGCCAAATGACAAATGATTTAGGTAAACTAAAAAAATGGTCGGAGTTGTGGCAATTGAGTTTTAATGTGGATAAGTGCAAGATAATGCACCTGGGACGTAAAAACCCAAGGGCTGAATATAGAATATTTGATACAGTCCTAACCTCAACATCTGAGGAAAGGGATTTAGGGGTCATTATTTCAGAGGATCTAAGGGTAAGTAGTCAATGTAATAGAGCAGCAGGAAATGCTAGCAGAATGCTTGGTTGTGTAGGGAGAGGTATTAGCAGTAGGAAAAGGGAAGTGCTCATGCCACTGTACAGAGCACTGGTGAGACCTCACTTGGAGTACTGTGTGCAGTACTGGAGACCGTATCTCCAGAAGGATATAGACCTCTTAGAGAGAGTTCAGAGAAGGGCTACTAAAATGGTGTACGGCTTGAAGGAGAAAAGTTACCAGGAAAGGCTTAATGATCTTAACATGTACAGCTTGGAAAAAAGACGAGACAGAGGAGATATGATAGAAACATTTAAATACGTAAAGGGAATCCACAAGGTAGAGGAAGGGAGTATATTTAAAAGGAAACAAAATAGCAAAACAAGAGGACATAGTCTTAGATTAGAGGGGCAAAGGTTTAAAAGTAACATCAGGAAGCATTATTTTACTGAGAGGGTGGTGGATACATGGAACAGTCTTCCAGTAGAAGTGGTAGAGGCCAAAACAGTAATTGAATTTAAGCAAGCATGGGATAGGCATAAGGCTATCCTAAACAAAAGATAAATCCAGGTAAAGTATCCATGTAATTGGGCAGACTAGATGGGCCGAAAGGTTCTTATCTGCCGACATTTTTCTATGTTTCTATGTTTCTATGTTTCTATGAGAGAAGGATGCGGTGAGTATACAGCCCGAGTGTGGCTCGGGGTTACCGATCGCGGTAGCGAAATTTAACCCCAAGTCACACTCGGGAATACCACCAGGGAGGTTAAGCACTGATCAGGACTGAAATTCCATGCTTTGGAAAGGTGTCTAAGGTTCCTTTGGCCTCCTTAGTTAGTGCATGTGGTGCTCAATGCAAAACATGGACTTCTAGATAAAATACAGTCAGGTCCAGAAATATTGGGACATCGACACAATTCTAACATCTTTGGCTCTATACACCACCACAATGGAGTTGGAATGAAACAAACATAATGTGCTTTAACTGCAGACTGTCAGCTTTAATTTGAGGGTATGTACATCCAACTCAGGTGAACGGTGTAGGACTTACAGCAGTTTGCAGATGTGCCTCCCACTTGTTAAGGGACCAAAGGTAATGGGACAGAATAATAATCATAAATCAAACTTTCCCTTCTTAATACTTGGTTGCAAATCCTTTGCAGTCAATCACAGCCTGAAGTCTGGAACGCATAGACATCACCAGACACTGGGATTCATCCCTGGTGATGCTCTGCCAGGCCTCTACTGCAACGGTCTTCAGTTCCTGCTTGTTCTTGGGGCATTTTCCCTTCAGTTTTGTCTTCAGCAAGTGAAATGGATGCTCAATGGGATTCAGGTCAGGTGATTGACTTGGCCATTGCATAACAGTCCACTTCTGTCCCTTCAAAAACTCTTTGGTTGCTTTTGCAGTATGCTTTGAGTCATTGTCCATCTGCACTGTGAAGCGCCGTCCAATGAGTTCTGCAGCATTTGGCTGAATGTGAGCAGATAATATTGCCCGAAACACTTCAGAATTCATCCTGCTGCTTTTGTCAGCAGTCACATCATCAATAAATACAAGAGAACCAGTTCCATTGGCAGCCATACATGCCCACGCCATGACACTACCACCACCATGCTTCACTGATGAGGTGGTATGCTTAGGATCATGAGCAGTTCCTTTCCTTCTCCATACTCGTCTCTTCCCATCACTCTGGTACAAGTTGATCTTGGTCTCATCTGTCCATAGGATCTTGTTCCAGAACTGTGAAGGCTTTGTTAGGTGTTGATTGGCAAACTCTAATCTGGCCTTCCTGTTTTGAGGCTCACCAATGGTTTACATCTTGTGGTGAACCCTCTGTATTCACACACATACACCTACCTCCTGGAGAGTGTTCTTGATCTGGCCAACTGTTGGTAAGGGTGTCTTCTTCACCAGGGAAAGAATGCTTCGGTCATCCACCACAGTTGTTTTCCGTTGTCCCCCGGGTCTTTTGGTGTTGCTGAGCTCACCGGTGCGTTCCTTCTTTTTGAGAATGTTCCAAACAGTTGTTTTGGCCACGCCTAATGTTCTTGCTATCTCTCTGATGGGTTTGTTTTGTTTCTTCAGCCTAATGATGGCTTGCTTCACTGATAGTGACAGCTCTTTGGATCTCATCTTGAGAGTTGACAGCAACAGATTCCAAATGCAAATAGCACACTTGAACTCTGGGCCTTTTATCTGCACATTGTAATTGGGGTAATGAGGGAATATCACACACCTGGCCATGGAACAGCTGAGAAGCCAATTGTCCCATTACTTTTGGTCCCTTAATAAGTGGTAAGCACATCTGCAAACTGCTGTAAGTCCTACACCGTTCACCTGAGTTGGATGTACATACCCTCAAATTAAAGCTGACAGCACATTGTGAAGGTTTCATTCCAACTCCATTGTGGTGGTGTATAGAGCCAAAGATGTTAGAATTGTGTCGATGTCCCAATATTTCTGGACCTGACTGTATCTGAGGATTTTACATTTTAACTTTATTTTGCATATTCGATTGCATTTAAAATAACTTACATGGAAATTCTGATGGAAGACATTGACACATCCATGCAGAGGTTTACAGGTCCTACAGAGATCCTCAGCATTTTTGCAATCATGCCTAGGATCTCTGGGTAAAATATGCACACATAATATATTACGAGTTTTTATATTTATATTTGCAAGTAGAAATTGGGAGAAGGCGAGTGAAAATTGAGCGGTAATTAGAATGCTAGCATCAGCATGGAGCAGACACTGGCATTCCCTTTCAGGTGTGAGCGCCAGCTCCATGCTGACACCAGCACTAACTAGGGCTGTCAAATAGAATCGGCAACGCGTTGTATTGCATCTCCGCAGCGATTCAATGGCCGCACCTCCGACCCCTGCCATTTTCGGAGGCACAGCCGCAGGACCCCGCTTCCTCCCTGCCTGTCACATTACTCCGTGGTGCAGAGGCACTGGGAGGAAGTGATAACATAACGTCACTTCGTCCCAGCACTCCATGCACGTGTAGCCACGGAGGAACGAAGCAAAGACCTGCTGCTGGCTCCCAGGTTCAAACTAAGGTGAAATAAATACGAAAAGGAGTGGGGAAATGAAAAAGGAGGGGGGAAATGAAATTGGAGGGGGGAAATGAAAAAGGAGGGGGGAAATGAAAAAGGAGGGGGTTAAACGAACATAAAAGGAGGTGGAATTAACATGAAAAAGGGGGGAAATGGAAACGAAAGAGGGAAATGAAAAAGGAGGGGGAAATGAAAAAGGGGGGGTGAAATGAACATAAAAGGAGGGGGTATGTTATGTATCCATATATAAGTACATTACAAGCATATGGGGTCCCTTTGCCACAGTAAGTCTCTGTCTGCAATTTGATTGAGCATGTGCAAACCTCCTAACTGATAACAAGAGATGTACTCATCCTAACCATACTAGACCATTATTTAACCCTGTTACAAAATCCAGGCAGCCTATTAGTATCCTCATCGTGCTACCAGGAGTAAGAACCTATAGATTCACAACCATAAAATCTGGACAATCCCAAAATAAATGGAAAACACAGGAGTGCCATGGTTTACTAAACAAATTATGCTTTGATTGGGACAAACGAGGACCAGATCGCCCATTGCCGGGTAAAATGGTGTTTAAGCCATACTGTCTGAAGGACTCAAGCTCTGCATTCCTTATTGGACACAGGTATCCTTAGGTAATACTACTGGCCTTACTCTCAGGTTGTTAAAGGGAAAGCTGCCTCATCTGCAGGAGTCATGACTGAGAGTGATAAGCCGTCTGGAATGGGAAAATAGATTCTATTTTAATGCTTGGTGTCAGGTTTGTATCTTCAGAGTCTGTTTCTTTTCATGTATGTAATTTTATTTTTACGCCTACTGTTTATGTAACTGCCTTTGATTGTAAGCTCTTGAGCAGGGTCCTCTCTCCTACTGTTCTGTGTGTACTTGTATGTATATTTGTTAGCCTGTCTCACCCATTGTACAGCGCTATGGACCTTGTTAGCGCTTTATAAGTACCTGTAACTGCCAAGTTTAGAGTCTGTAGACACTGAAGCCGCAATTAGATCTCACAGTGAAGATACTGTTCCATTGAAAACGAAAACTAAAAAGGATACCTCTCATAACTGAAATTTCATCTCATGTCCTCATGAAACCTCGTGATACAAACTCTGTGGAACTGTCACATGAAGAGGGTTATTCAGAAAGAGTCAGAGTTTGCCGCTGTTGCAAACACCAGTGACAATCTCTATTGTTGCAAAAGCAGCAAACGCCAGAGCTTCACAAAAGAGCACTCCATCTGCAGGAGAAGATTCACAGTGAGGCTTCTCCTGCGGCGGTATAGATTTTCCTTTTTTGAAGTGCCAGCATTTGTCAACATTGCAACAACGGTGATTTTTGAAAGATCGACAGACACTGGCACTTTCTGAGTAACCCCCATTAAGGCTAGGGTCAAACGAACGCATTATTTGCAGCGACCGTCAAAAAGTGTGTCCGAACGCATGGACGTATTTTTTTCACGGAATGCGTGAAAACGGTCATACGATGCGCATTTTCGTGCGTGATTTGTTACGGATCCAAACCAGGAAACTTTGGGTGTCTGGACGTAATGTTGGCCGGACATGAGCAGCGTCTGACGTCTCCTAATCACGCACACATGCTGCTATGTGGGTGCAGCGCACTCTGTACGTCAGTACTAGCGATTCTGCGTTCTCGAAAAAATGCGTTAGTTTGCCGCTTGCGTTGTGCGGCCGGACTTCCGTGCGCCGTACTTCGTATATTGGCCGTCATTTGCTGCTACTGCGGGCATGATTAAGTGCGCCTAAACGCACGTTAAAAATGCATTAGTCTGACCCCAGCCTAAGCTGTACATACTACCAATCAGAAAAGGCTCACATATACTATTAGTAGAATCAAGACTGAGCACAGTCTGACAGGGCCACTTGTTCCAGTAACAACCCCTGTGTCCTCTTATAAGCAATGTAGCATCCGGACCAATGAATGGAGGGATGCGGTCACAGAATAAAATCTAAGTTTTCAGTTGTAAATTCCACTCACATTTTAACTTGTCCACATCTTTCAGCTTGGATGTATTACTTGATGAAATAGCAAATCGTAAAGCTGGTTTATAAGAGCTGATGGACATAAGTAAGCCGTGTGTGGCACAGAACATGCATCCTCCGCTTAGTATATTCAAAAGGAGTGCAGCTAGGGTTGCCAGATCAGCCATGTTTTCCTGGACACCAATAATAGAGTCATGCTGATAGGCAGTGCATGAAAAATGCCACCCTGCAGCATGTAGAATCCATATGCTGCAGTTAAGAAATCAAGGACTCCCAGGTGACCAGCCTTGATTTCCTTCCTGACGCATATGAACTATACATGTTGCAGGGCAGCAATTTCCCGGCGTTCCCCATTGCATGAAATAATAATACGCGTCGAGGAAAACAAGGCCGATCTGGTAACTCTAAGTGCAGCAAGTCACTCACAAACATCTCCTGGGCTTCTCATGGCAGAAACTACTCACAAGAGCTATACGTCACATCATTACCACCTATATAGCGCCAGCAAACACAACATTGTACAAGAGGAAGGGATAAAACATTTGCACACAAATACGTTTAAACAACACATGGTAAATATATCATATCCCTGAGATCACCGAGTCACAGCTACAGTAAGATCCTGACATTTATTTATTCCTTTTCTTGCTTTAATAAGTTTACCTTGTTTTATTGTTAAATGAGCTCGTTAATGTTTGTACTTCATTAGGACTATCCATCAATAAAAGATCTGAAAGCGAGTATAAGCCCGATAAGTGACAGTCTCAGAGAGTGAAGACATTCCTCTTACGCCAAGAAAGCAAGAATGCAGCTGGGACTCGTGCCCCTGTAATTATCAGCGCACTATCTCCATAGATACGGAGCTAGCAGAAACATTTGCCCACAATCTGCTCGCTTAGAATTCTCTGAACGTTACGTTTAGTATATGCCAAAATCTGGAAGCAGAACTTACAACATACATAAGTACTTCATAATACCGTGGTATGAAGAGAAACAGTCATTTTTCATTACTGTAACACATAAGGGATTGTTCACTAAACACCAAATTGGCCCCAAAATTGCACAAAACGGCAAATTGCAACACAGGTGCAATTTTGGGGCAATTTGTCTATTCACAAAGCTGTCAATTTACCAAATACAGGTGAAATAGCAGCAGAATTAAGTAGCACTGAAACGGTCTCATGGAAGACCATCATGTCTTCTATTTAAAAAACACCAAATTGCACAAAAATGGTGGCGAAACGCCCTGATTTTCAGTGTTTCAATTCGACAGGTATAAACAGGCGAATCCCATAGGTTTCAAGGTAATAAATGGAATATTTTTATTAAAGACAGTTTATTCTTTCTAGATTTTTTCAAAAATCCATTTTTTATTTATTAAAAAAGACTCTTTTTTTAACAGACATTTTCATTTTTTTATAAAAGGACCTTTTGTTTATTATTTGGACACATTCTTACCACATTTTTATTGATTTCATCTCTTATTAGGAGAATAGGAGACTTTTTTCAGTTCGGTGGAATTTGCCGAAGCCAATTCAGCAGTTTTAGGCTGCTGTCAGACGAGCGTAGTGTTCACGTCCGTGATTGCGCCTAAAAGTACGTCCGTGATAGCATGAAAGAAAGTCCATTGGAGCCCGACACATGAAGTACGTCCGCACTGAACTGCGGACGCATGACGGACGCTGCAAACGGACGCAGGTTAGGCAAGAACGTAATACTGCTAGAACGGACGTGCGGAGTGCGCCACGTCCATAACGTCTGCATAGCTTTGTGTGTGAGTGATGGAGCATGGTCAGATGGACTGCATTTATACGTCCAGCATTTTTGACGGACAGAATGTTTTTTCATTGTAATTTATTTTCCCTCCTACATCCGTCAAAAATAACTTCAGTGAAAAAACGGACTGTGTGACCACTACTGCGTCATCCGTACTGACGATGTCCGTACTGCACGGACGTACATTCCGTAGAAATCACGCTCGTCTGACCCTAGCCTTAATCGATGTCCAATAACTGCTTCGGTAATTCCATTTACGGCAAAATATGATAAACATTCACTGAATAGTGAATACACTGTTTTTTCGGTGTAATAGAATCGCCGTAGTGCCAAACAGTGTTCTGTTCAAAGCTCTTTAAAGGCTCACCCCATGCTCCACGAGAGCCGTCCAAGGACCAGCTTACCATGCAGGAATCTAAACACGGAGTAGGTGTTCACAAAGCCAGGCACAATGCACGGGACATGCTGTTTTGCCCTCTAATGGTTCAGCTGTGCCAAGAAGAAGATATAAAGGTGGGCCACTTCCATGGTGCAGAGCTACATCAGAGTAAAATACCTGTAGGAGTGCGCCACCCCCCCCCCCTCACAAAATAATAAAACCATTGCATTGTGCTCTTCTGGTCTTACTGCAATAAAAAAGAAAATACGACTGGGACAGTTATTAACAGGCCTGTCAATTCTCTCTTGGTGGGTCTGCATGTCCGACCCAAGAGGGGATGGATATTTCTTGTATTTTTATTTTTTTTAGAAAGTATTTTACCAGGAAGGATACATTGAGATTTCTCTCGTTTTCAAGTATGTCCTGGGTGGCGAGTCTGTACCGTTAGGTGTCTTGCCCAAGGACACTTACTGGAGAAGTGCTCTGGTCGGGATTCAAACCTGTGTCTCCATGGTTATAGAGCAGTGATGTTACCTCTACGCCATCCAGACGGTGTGTTTCTCAACTCTGGTCTTCAGAAACCACTAACAGGCCAGGTTTGCAGATATCTGAAGCACAGCACAGGTGATATGATTTGCTGCTCAGTGATTGCAAGACTCAGTCTGAATTTCCCCAAGGTGATCCTTAAAACCTGGCCTGTTAGTGGGTCCTGAGGACTGGAGTTGAGCAACACTGTATTAAAAGGACATTGGGGGGCGGAGCTTGGATGCCGAGGAGGACAGACGTGCTTTTTAGGAGCTCCGTATATCGGGCTCCTACCTGCTGATTTTTTGGCTCATTAGGGCCACCTAAACACCCTCCTCGGCTCCTTACTACTGACGGGAGCACTATAGACCCGAGCACTGCCCTGGTTTGGGATTTAAGGCCACTGCTGGTCCCTGAGATCGACGCCGCTGGCTCCCTGCTTTCCCTGGTGGCCATTTTGAGGCCTAGAAGGCGGAGGGGCACTACCACGTCTGCCTTGTTGCCTGTCAGCCGCGGCTGGCTAACTCCCGGTGCTGGCCTCGGTGGGGTGGAGGGAGATGCCCGAGTGGTCAGAGGCCCACTTCCCCCGGAGGTTCCTTGCTGCTCACTGGAGCGCGTGTCGGGCCTGGCTGCTGAGGTGATGCCTAACCTACCCGTACCTGTGCCGCTGGTGATGACGCCATCTTTCCTTGAGCTGACAATGGACGACGATTTGCTCCCCCTAACCCGTGGGATGCTCGTGGAGCTGATGAAGGATATGAGGGAGGAATGGTGTGCCGCTATGCAGGAGACAGGTTGGATGACTATCCCGCCAGCTGAAAGACACGAGGGGCCGGCGGAGGTGACCGGGCCCAGCGTTGAGGAGGCACCCTTGTGTGAGTACAGCGCCGGACAGAGCGTTCTGCCCATTATCCCTGCAACTGAGACCCAGCTTTGCCGAGACCTCTCTGATGAATCTCTGAACTTGGGAGGAGAGCAACACCCAGCGGTCTTCCCTGCAGTCCTGATGGTGATGGCTGGTGGGAGACCTGCCATTCATAGTGGTCTGGCGGGGATACCCGATGATTTGCCCCCCTGCTCTTTAGGGGCCTCCGGCAGCTGCTTGCTGGCCTTAACCGGGGAGGCTTATAAGAACTGCGCTCTGTGTCCCTGGCTCTTTGCGAACTCCATTTTTGAGCTACATTGCCTCCTCATTGATGGACTAGGGGCTCTGGTGGGCCTCATGTTGTTCTCGTTCCGGTTACCACTGAGCCTCCCTTTAGATGCATTTGGGGCCACGTTCACCCCCCCACTCTGGGACACTGGCTGAGACTCTCTGACTTGACAGGTCTCTGTGTCACTAGGGATTTTTGGAGGACTTTTTGCAGCAGATGATCCCCCCCGATGACACCCCCACTGATGTCTGTGAATTTCAACTTCCCCGTTCGTATTTGATTGAAGACTTCAAAACTGCTGATTTCACCGCCCCCCAGAAGACGACCTTCCCCGCTGAGGTCTGAGACCTTCACCCCCCCTCTGCGCGATGACATTTTATGGGTACTTTCCAGGACTCGTGTGAATTACATGCTGTGGTTTAGGGCTGAAAGCTGATAATCTGTTAGAGCACAGGGACCCCCTTATCTCACCCTCCCCCCCTTCCCTCATTTCCCCCTGTGTGGGACATTGGGATACACCCTGGGCGAGCCGCTAGAGCAGCTACCTAGGCCCTGGCTGTTCTCTTGGCCCCAGGTCTCCCTGCCTTGTGGCCCCTTCCATGGCCCTCGCCTTCCTCAAGGTTGTTGGGGGGAGCCAGGAATGCCAAATATTTTATTTATTTTTTTATTTTTTTTGGCAGTCCCTCACACCCCCCTTTTTTTTTTTTTTTTTTTATATTTCTTTCACCTCTTTTTTTTGGGTTCCCTGGTGCCTTCTAGACGAGTGCTATCGCCATTGTTTGTTTTTTCCTGGATCGACCCTCCTGACGAGTTTAAGGCTAGGGTCAGACTGAGGCAGTGCGAACGCGCGTTCTGGCGCACATAATCACGGCCGCACTAGCAGCAGATGCCGGGCAATGACAGCCAATATACGAAGTACGGTCGCACAAAAGTCCGGCCGCGCAACGCAAGTGGAAAATGAACGCATTTTTTCGAGAACGTTAAACCGCTGGTACTGACGTACAGAGTGCGCTGCGCCGCATAGCAGCGTGTGTGCGTGATTAGGAGATGTCAGACGCTGCTAGTGTGCGGCCAACATAACGTTCAAACAGCCGGATTTCCCTAGACTTCTTTTTTACCCATCGTCATGAAATACGTCCAGAATTGCGCATCGTCTGACCACTTAAGCGTATTCTGTGAAAAAATGCGTGCGCACGCATCGACGTACATTTTGACGGTGGCCGCAGAAAATGCGCTCATCTGTCCCTAGCCTTAAACTTCCCTTTCCCCTTTTTTGACCTAGTTTAGGATGGTCATCTCAGATAAGTTTCTTAAGATTTTTTGATGACTTCTCGTGTGCTATTTTACTGCTGATTTATTCCTGGCCCTGCGCGGCCAAAATTGTTGGTTGGTTTGTGACCTTTTTCTTCGGCAAAATAAAATAAAATATTGAAATACAAAAGGACATTGCACGTTGACCACTCAATGTGAACTTAATGGTCACAGTGACCTGAGTGCCCCCCCCCAACCTGGACGCTCACGTGATGTGAACGTCCAGTCTCGCACTGGTCACATGACGTCTGCAATTTGAGAGTAAGTTGCAGCTCTTCACGCCGGTGCATCTCAAAGTCAGCCGGTGCTGGAAAGTAGTTTAATAACAATTTAAGGGTTAAAAAAGGAAGTGTGGGTTTGTTTAACCCTTCCACTTTCCTCACTCCCTTTTTAACCCTAGAGTATCCCTTCACATTTACTTAAGTAGAATCTGCCTAGCAAGCAGCCCTTTCAATCCAGCGACAGGAATGGCCTCTGTATGAACCCCTGACACCCCGGCAGCGATTAAACATATTCTGTGTGTCTGTGTTAAAATGATTATTACGGGATGTCGGGAGACGAAAGCGAGTGCAAATTAATGAAACAAATTTAAGAGCTGGAAACCGTGCCAGGTAACAAAATAAAATGGGACCTGCCAAATTACTCAAGCAACCCACACACTGCCTTAATTACAGGCACTGATTATATAGAATTTCGTGTCCCACAGCAAACCCAATTCTTCGCTGTTCTTTTCATTTAAAAAAAATTAAAATTAAAAAGCACATCAATTGTTGAGACAAGTCAAGGCTTTAAAAAAAAATAAAAAATCTGCATATTCCGATGGAGTTATTGTGCGCTTAATCGCTATACAAAGAAATCTCTTGACAATTTAAAAAAAACATATGGCGGGTGCATATGTGGTGGCAAACTGTTGTATGAAGCTGTATTACACACACACACACCGCACTAGGTGGTATGTACTAAAGAAAATATTACAAGTGTCGGGAAAAGGCAAAACAGGTCAAGGTTGTGACATCTCATTCTTCAATGATTAAAGTGCTGGAAGAATTGCTCGAATTATGCCCCCGGCTGATAAATCTGTGGATTATTCTACATATATCTACAAAGAAAATACTGCCCATCTCCTAAAGATATATAAACTGATGCCTTTTAACCCCTAGTTTATTGTAAGCTTATGCAGCCCTCTGCGAATGGCTATTCTTGGATGGCATTCACTACAGATTTTCTTGCCTTTGAAAGACAACGCTTGGCTGTAGCCCCTGGGCTTTGATTCATGAGGTAAATACTAACCAGGAAAACGCATAAATTTGCCATGGTCCATAAAAAGAGCAGAATGAATATATATAAATAAATATATATATATATATATATATATATATGTCAGGTTCTGGAATGATGGCTGGATCAATGTGTCATTTTGAGCGGACAGGTTTTGGATATATTTTTTATAGTTCACTAGACATAAACAATACACTTCTAGGATGCGGAACAGGATCAATCTAGTCAGAAAAGACTGCAATTGAAACAATGCATATTTACATTGAAACTAAAAGGGAGGAGAAAAATAATTTCCTTTCCTCTTCATAACTCAAGAGAGCGGGGTTTGATTTGCAGTCACTTGTGATTCAGAGCAAAGCACGCAGTTACCTGGCAATGAGCGACCTCCAGCCTTTTCCTAATCTAGACCGTTTCCTTTGTTAACTCACTGTACAGCAGGAGTACGCAATGCTGGGCGCATATATTTGGATTGATGTAATATATATATATTTATTACAAGACATATAAATGGAGGCAGTGCACAATATACAAAGACAGTTGGTATGAAGCTACAGATTGGGCACATATTTGCAGTCTTATCTCTACCAACACTAGAGAGACAGAGTTACAGTTAAACGTATTTATAAAGTGCTAACAAGTTTCGTAGCGCTGTACAATGGGAGAAACAGGATAACAGATATGCATACAAGTTAACCCTTTCACCGCTGTGTGCTGAGCTAATTTTTACCGCTTTCGCTCATCATGTTTAAATGCGATTTGAAGCCACATTTTATTATATGACCCAGATATATTATAGATCGTTCTTTCCGGCAGATTCATAATATATCATTATTATATGTATACGTCATGTCCTGCCTGTATATTATAACAAAAAATGTAATAAAATTTGAATTTTTAATCATCTGCAGCGTGTAAAGTGGTTTTTTTCACATTTTATCACATGAGCGTTTGAGATTATATTTTCTATGGGGTGAGCTTGTACAAAAATTAGAAATGGGGACTCGTTAAATTTTTTGGGGGGAAATTACGGGATTTTTAGCAAACGCACCCCATAGAAAAAAATCATTAGTGCAGCATCATTGTTCACATAATTGAAATGTGAAAAATATTGCTGCATTAATAAAAACAACACACAAAAAAATCATTTTTTTATTTGTATTTTACGTTGTACATGGTCATGTTGGGTATAATTCGAAAGGCCGTGCTCAGGCCTTTCAAATGACACCCTCCATGACTCCCTAGCTTCCACGGTTCTGGAGATATCGGGGTTTAAAGGAACCCCCTATATCCACCAGGGGATTTCCTTGGGAAATCCCTGGGCAGCTAGGGGTTTCCCGGCTATCTGACGTCATCACGCTATGCGCGATAACGTCGGGCAGCGAGGGGGGACTCTGGGTGGAGCCGCTATCCAAGATGGCGGCCCCCCACCAGAGCTAGGCCGCACTTCGGCGCCGCAAGGCTTCAGGAGTTAAAGCCAGGCACCGCTTAAAAAAGAAGACTCTCCCCTTTTAAGCGGTGCCTGGCTTTTGGTACTGTGCCTTCCCGATCGGGAGGGAGAGGGATCCGAACGGATCCGCCCCCTCCCTTCCAGGCTATCTCCCGGCATTGCCGGCGGGGGGGGGTCGCCTAGAAATGACACCATTGCGCATGGTGCATGGCGCAATGACGTCATTGACGTCGGGAGGGCCTTAACTTCAGCGTCTGAGGACGCTGAAGTCAGACCGCCGTGGGACCCCGGACAGAGAGGTGAGTATCTCCGCCGGGGGTCCCGCAAAGCTGATGACGTGTGGGGCACGTCCTCAGCATGTAACGTGTGTCAATGAGGACGTGTTCCACACATCCTCAGCAGTGAAGGGGTTAAACAAACAGAACAGTAAGAGGGAGGATCCTGCTTGAGAGCTTACAATCCAAGAGGAGTGACATGTTAGGGGAGGGTAGAGTACATGAAGTAGCGGGGTACATGTGGGCTGAGTGGGAAGATAGCACGTGAAATGTACAGTGGGGGGGATCATGAAGTGAGCCCATAGGCCTCTTTAAAGTAATGCCTTTTCAGAGACTACTGGAAGAACTGGAGAGACGAGGAGAGTCTAATGTTGCGGGGGAGGGATTTCCATAGAAAGGGGGTAGGGGTGCGTGTACGGAGAGCGGATAGGATCAGATCATTGGCAGAGCGAAGTGGTCAGGATGGGATATACCTGTTAATAAGGCAGTAGATGTAGGCAGGGGCACGGTTATGGAGAGCTTTGTACATAAACACAAATATTTTGCTATTTTAAAGGAAACAGGGTGCGAGTATAGAGATTGACAAAGGGTCAAGGTGCAAGAGGTGAGGTGGATGAGCCTAGCACATTCATTACAGTCTGCAGAGAGGAAATCTGGGACCTCTTAAGGCCAGTGAGAAGGAGGTTACAGTAGTCAAGGGGGGGGGGAGATGGTAAGAGCTTGGATGAGCATTTTAGCAGAATCCTGATTAAGACCGGGGTGGATGCGTGCATTGTTTTTTAAGGTGGAAATAGCAGGATTTGGTTAGCGACTGAATGTGAGGAGTGAAGGATAGACCAGAGTTGAAGTGGACCCCGAGGCACCGAGCCTGTGAGGTAGAAGTAATGGTGGCACCATTCACCTGAAGGGAAATGGGTGCAGGAATGATGTTTATAGAGGGAGGGAAGTTTTAGAGAGGTTAAGCTATAGGAAACGGAAAGTCATCCAGGCGGAGACCGCCGACAGGCAGGCAGTAACACGATTCAACACAGGAAGAGAAATATCAGAGAGGAAAGGTAGAATTGGGTGTTGTCAGCATAGAGATGATATTAGAGTCCATAGGATGAAATGCGGTTGCCAAGAGAGGTGGTATAGATCGAGAAGGGGACCCAGAACAGAGTCTTGAGGAACTGGGGTGAAGAGGCAAAAGCAAAGGAGACACTGAATAAGCGAAAGCGAGATAGGAAGAGAACCAAGGAGAGAGCGGTGCCACTGAGGCCAAGTTGGCGTAGGACGAGGAGCAGGAGAAGGTGCTCTATAGCGTCAAATGCAACAGATACACTATATTGCCAAAAGTATTCGCTCACCCATCCAAATAATCAGAATCAGGTGTTCCAATCACTTCCATGGCCACAGGTATATAAAATCAAGCACCTAGGCATGCAGACTGTTTTTAAGAACCTTTGTGAAAGAATGGGTCGCTCTCAGGAGCTCAGTGAATTCCAGCGTGGAACTGTGATAGGATGCCACGTGTGCAACAAATCCAGTCGTGGAAATTTCCTCGCTCCTAAATATTCCACAGTCAACTGTCAGCTGTATTATAAGAACGTGGAAGTGTTTGGGAACGACAGAAACTCAGCCACGAAGTGGTAGGCCACGTAAACTGACGGAGCGGGGTCAGCGGCTGCTGAGGCGCATAGTACAAAGAGGTCGCCAACTTTCTGCAGAGTCAATCGCTACAGACCTCCAAACTTCATGTGGCCTTCAGATTAGCTCAAGAACCGTGCGCATAGAGCTTCATGGAATGGGTTTCCATGGCCGAGCAGCTGCATCCAAGCCATACATCACCAAGTGCAATGCAAAGCGTCGGATGCAGTGGTGTAAAGCACGCTGCCACTGGACTCTAGAGCAGTGGAGATGCGTTCTTTGGAGTGACAAATCGCACTTCTCCATCTGGCAATCTGATGGACGAGTCTGTGTTTGGCAGTGCCAGGAGAACGGTACTTGTCTGACTGCATTGTGCCAAGTGTAAAGTTTGGTGGAGGGGGGATTATGATGTGGGGTTGTTTTTCAGGAGCTGGGCTTGGCCCCTTAGTTCCAGTGAAAGGAACTCTGAATGCTTCAGCATACCAAGACATTTTGGACAATTCCATGCTCCCAACTTTGTGGGAACAGTTTGGAGCTGGCCCCTTCTTCTTCCAACATGACTGTGCACCAGTGCACAAAGCAAGGTCCATAAAGACATGGATGACAGAGTCTGGTGTGGATGAACTTGACTGGCCTGCACGGAGTCCTGACCTCAACCCGATAGAACACCTTTGGGATGAATTAGAGCGGAGACTGAGAGCCAGGCCTTCTCGTCCAACATCAGTGTGTGACCTCACAAATGCGCTTCTGGAAGAATGGTCAAATTCCCATAAACACACTCCTAAACCTTGTGGACAGCCTTCCCAGAAGAGTTGAAGCTGTTATAGCTGCAACGGGTGGACCAACGTCATATTGAATGAACCCTATGGATTAGGAATGGGAGATCACTTAAATTCATATGCGAGTCAAGGCAGGTGAGCGAATACTTTTGGCAATATAGAGTAGGTCAAGAAAAATAAACAAGGAAAAGTGACCTTTAGTTTTAGCAGAACGTAGATCCTGTACTTCAGTGGTTCCCAACCCTGGTCCTCAGGGCTTACTAACAGGCCAGATATTAAGGATTGCAGAGTGGAATTGCAGACCATCCTGCAATCACTGAGCAGCAAATCATGCCACCTGTGCTTTGCTTCCGATATCTGGCATACATGGCCCATTAGTGGGCCCTAAGGACCATTGTGCAGGACCGCTGCCGTACTCTGTATAAGAAGCAGTAACGTGCAGGAAGCCAGAGAATTAGTGATTCCAAGGTCGCCAATTATTCTTGCTTGCAGCCAGTAATTACATAAAACAACCGGCTGCAAAAAAACAGGAAAGTGATGTCAATTTAGACACACACACTTCATTGCTGGTTCTGCTGTGCAGAGGACCACGCAATCTGCAGATTCATCTGGCCACGTGCAAAATGATTTAAGAACGTTAGCCTCCAGTGTTGTTCTGCCTGCCCAAAATACAGAGCCGATGATGTGCCAAAATTTCCCATTAGCAGCTCCATATCATCAGCTCAGTCAGAATAGATAGATATCTAATTTTTGATCCAAATAAAAGTGTACATCGATTGAGCTAATGACACCTTGGAGTCCTGGATTTATAAAACATATATATATATATATATATATATATTTGCAGAAGCCACCTGCACATCATAGCAATTCAAAGAAATGCATCCCAGAGCTCCTGTGCCACATTCCCCATATGCAGCAAGGAATTCTGGGTAGGATATGCAAATGTCCTCTGTCTCACTTTTATACATCCTGGATCTGTTATTACACAGAACCCTAAAATCAATGCTATGCCACACTGTGGCTTTGTAGCAAAGATAAGGTTATGCAACTGGTCAAAGCCACTCCCGGGACAGCACAGGTTTGTTGAACCTTCATCAGCTAGGAGGCAGGCATGACCAGTTGCAGTGGATGCTTGGACCATAGGTAAGTCATTCTGCCGCTTTGCGCTACAATGTAACTACATGACCCACCATTGTGACATGTTAAAACAGCTAAACTGGCCATCGCTAGAATCCAGACGCACCCTTCACCTTTCCAGCCTGGTGTTTAAGAGCATCTCTGGGAAGCTGCCACCCTACCTGAATAGACGGCTTCCCCCAGCAGCTCCCTCATCCTATAACCTCCGATCCAGGACCAGCACCTTACTTGCAATACCACAATACAAAAAGACAGTGGCTCGGTCCTCATTTTCCTACAGAGCACCACAATTATGGAATAACCTCCCAGACACCATCAAATCTTCCACCAGTCTTAAGTCACTCAAAATTTCCCTATTAACATACCTCAATACAGAATGCACCTGTAAACATGTAACCTAGTGACTATATTTCCTACATATTTATTTTCTGTTAATCTGTATATTTGTGTTGTTAATATCTTACATTTACAGAAATACAAAGTAATACAATGTAACACTTCAATGTACTTGAACCCAGGACATACTTGAAAACGAGAGAAATCTCAATGTATCCTTCCTGGTAAAATCCTTTATAAATAAATAAATAAATAAATAAGTGTCTATAAGGGTTGTGGTGAAGGACACTTATTATAGTGTGGAGGCTTTTTATCTCACTTTTAGTCCTTCACCACAACCCGTATAGACACTTACTTACCTATGGTCCAAGCATCCACTGCAACTGGTCATGCCTGCCTCCTAGCTGATGAAGGTTCAACAAACCTGAAACAGCGCTGTCCTGGGAGTGGCTTTGACCAGTTGCATAACCTTATCTTTGCTACAAAGCCACAGTGTGGCATAGCATTGATTTTAGGGTTCTGTGTAATAACAGACCCAGAATGTATAAAAGTGAGACAGAGGTCATTCGCATATCCTACCCAGAATTCCTTGCTGCATATGGGGAATGTGGCACAGGAGCTCTGGGATGCAATTCTTTGAATTGCTATGATGTGCAGGTGGCTTCTGCAATATTAAACACACTTATTATAGTGTGGAGGCTTTTTATCTCACTTTTAATCCTTCACCACAACCCTTATAGACACTTATATATATATATATATATATATTTTTTTTTTTTTTAAAGGAACTTCCTTTAAAGATGCCAAAATAAAAATGTGTCAATGTAGGTTTGTGCTGCTTCAGAGAGGATATGTGGCACTAGTCACCTTTAGTAAGGTATGCAATATAAAAAGGTTTCAAAATAATGATTCACTTAGGCATGTATGGTAAGCAAGACGTACCTCAGCTGATGCTCTCGAAGATTAGAAAGCGCTTCCATCCCATGAAGATATGAATAAACAATCTCCAGGTCCTGCAAGAAGAAACACGTTTGTTAGACTAACGTAAAACGTTTGAATTGCATTTTAACAAAAGAATACGGGGAGCCCCTAAGCAAAAAGGCTCAGACGCCCAAGACATAGTCCACCTGTTCATAATACAATGTGATAGCCAGACAAGATCATTAGACACCCAATAATACAATTACACACAGCAATCATTACAAATCACATGGTATCTTATCTTCCCAGCTTCTAATTCCATTGCTGTAATTTCTAAGATACTGTATCTAGTGGTTATTATCTCCAATGGACCTCCAGTAACTGCACACAATCACTAACACACAAATGACATGAGGGGAGCGCAAACCACTAATATACATAAAAGAACATTTTATAAAAAGAAGGGTATGACCACATGACATGTCATTAACCATAGGATGTCATAATCCAGGTACGACACCAAGATATAAAACATCAATACAATTTTTGAGATTTTATTTGTGTTTATGTAGATATGCGCGTTTCGCTTTGTTCCAAATTGCAATTCGGATAAATTTATGCCGATTCAGGTTTCAGAAGCACTTCCGAAATAAATTGATTTACTCCGAAACTTAACGAAAACAAAACCGTATATAACAAATTGATTTCAGGTCTATAAAATCGATTCACTATACCTTTTCACTCAGTCAGCATCGCGTCCTGGTCCATTGGCCATGGTGCTGAATCTGTTGTATTCAGCACCACAGGCCAATAGACAGCGACACACTCTGCAAGCTTGGTGCGATTTGGCGGCAGCAAAATTGGCCCACAGAGAACCATGAATGGTTCCTCTATGGGAGAAATCGCTGAACTGCACCTCAGCATAGAAGACTTACAGGTCTATTCAATTAAAGGTGAAACTCAGGAGAATGACTTGACAAGTGAAAATTCAAGGTCAAAATAGACAGACCAGAAAAATGCTCACATTTATCTCACTTTCCAAATTGGCTATTTGGTCTCTAGATTGTGCTCTTCTCCTGCCAGTTCTCCTGGTTTTCACCTTTCTCTGAATAACCCTGCATGTCAAAGTTCAACAGGCAAATTCCACAGGTTTCATGTAAAAAAATATTTTCTTTTTTATCTAACTGTTTATTCTTTTCGTTTGCAGCAAAAATGCTTTGATTTTTTTGGAATTTTTAGAGTATTTTCTTTGTGAAATTTTTGGATTCCCAAATTATTTTAAAAAGACTAGGCTTTTTTTTTCTTTGCCGAACGCAGCGTGTTTTTTTTTTTTTTTTCTTCGATTCAGGCCAGCTGGGTTCAGCGGGTGCTGTCCTTGGTGCTGAAACCTAAGACAGGGGGATCACCATAGCTTGTAACTCTAATTTTTAACCCTAATCTAACAGTAATTAACCCTTTCGCTGCTGAGCCTTTTCACACCTCTGTGCTGAGCTCATTTTTACCAGTTTCGCTCATCATGTTTAAATGCGATTTGAAGTCACATTTTATTATATGACCTAGGGATGCACCGATACCACTTTTTTAAGACCGAGTACAAGTACCGATACTTTTTAAAAGTACTCACCGATACCGAGTACCGATACTTTTCTTCAATGTCATGTGACGCTTTCCAATAAGAACAGACCATATAAAAATGCCCCCAGCTCACATGTATATACCCCCCCAAGATATATATTCATACTGCCCCAGCTCATGAGATTTGCCCCAGCTCACACATGGATATGCCCCAGCTCACACATGGATATGCCCCAGCTCACACATGGATTTGCCCCAGCTCACACATGGATTTGCCCCAGCTCACACATGGATTTGCCCCAGCACTCTCCGCGATGATACTTACCTTCCTGGGCGACGCCGGGAAAGTCTTCGCAAGTGCGCTCGTTGGAAGGCCCCAGCCGCGACCACGTGGGACCATGTGATCACGGCTGGGGGCCTTCCAACGAGCGCACACGCGGAAACTTTCCCGGCGTCGCCCAGGAAGGTAAGTATCATCACGGAGAGCTCCAGGTGCCTGTCCGAATGCTCTATCGGCATTCGGACAGGCCCTACAGCTGCTCACTGTGTTCATACTTACCTTCCTGAGCGACGCAGGGAACGTTTCTGCGTGTGCGCTCATTGGAAGGCCCCCAGCCGCGATCACATGGTCCCACGTGGTCGCGGCTGGGGGCCTTCCAACGAGCGTACGCGCAGAGACTTTCCCGGCGTCGCTCAGGAAGGTAAGTATAAACACAGTGAGCAGCTGCAGGGCCTGTCCAAATGCCGATAGAGTATTTGGACAGCCGCCCCAGCACCTCGGATGCCGGCTCAATGCCGGCTTCCGGTATTGGTAAAAATATCGGGGGGTACTGCATGAGTACCAAGTACTCCTGCAGCACCCGGTATCGGCACCGATACCGATACTAGTATCGGTATCGGTGCAACCCTAATTATGACCCAGACATATTATATATCGTTCTTTCCGGGAGACTCGGCAGATTCATAATAAATCATTATTATATGTATACGTTATGTCCTGTCTGTATATTATAACATAAAATGCAATAAAATTAGAATTTTCAATAATTTACAACGTGTAAAGTGTTTTTTTTTTCACATTTTAACATGCAAGCATTTGCGGTTATATTTTCTACGGGTTGCGCTTGTTAAAAAAATTAGAAACGGGGAATCGTTACTTTTTTTGGGGGGAAATTACGTGTTTGGCAAACGCCTATGAAAAACCAACTGAGGAAGCCATAGAACTTGGCGAAACGCGTCCTGGCTATCTGGCTGCGCCAGATTTATATATATCTTATTTGATTTTATGTTTTATTAAAGAATTTTTTATTTATTTGTCCCTATGTTCTGGAATCTTTTGGGGTTTTCGTGGATCTGACCCATTAACAAATCCACAGGCTATACCACCTAGAGCTTGGCTAAAAGCTCCACCAAATGTGAGTTGATACTCCATCTGTATTATTTTATGATTTGATTGGTGGATCTGCACAAGAAAGTTTATTTTTTCTCTATGTTTCCTCCTATATCCGACGAATAAGAGGAACTATCGATTGTATAAGGTGTGGGTCACCTTCAGAGTAAAAAGAAAAAAGACCCAGATGCATTCAACCACTCAGAGCCAGTGATAGGGCTCTATATTTGTGAGTGGAACAATTCAACACCATTTTTCTAATATTCCATTAATACACTCTGCACTATTATATGTTTTTTGCTTCTTTTTTATATAATATCCATGTGGATGATGCAATTATGAGAAACACCTGAATCCCGAGAAGCGATTACCATCGCGCTACCAGATACGTATATTCATATTTACACTCGAGTTTACTTTTATAATAAAAATAACTCCCTCCGTATCAAACCTTTGTCTATATTCTATCTTCATTTACCCAAAAGAAGAATCGAGGCTCCAAAGCGATTTAAACATGTGTCTAAACAGGTTAAATCGATCACAAAGTGTCAGATGTGGAGTATCACTGAGACGTATAGACACAGATTAAATGTGCATTAAAAACCCAGGTTATTGTGGGACAGAGTTTTAATCAAACAAATGGGTTAAATAAATTAAAACAAAATTAAAAAATCTCATGTAAAAACAATCTCCCGCAATATCACAATGACTAAATAACTGAAAATGCTCAGGCCTCTATTTTTTTTACCATTCATGAGATACCTAGTAAAATGACATTCACAGATAACCGCACAAATTGAGGAATTTTATGTGAAACTGTAGCTCTGTGCTTCTTTACTAAATCCTCACCCCTTGCTGAAAGAGATGGATCTCAGCCTGTTACCGCTCTGGATGGCTTCACTTTCTTAGCACATAATTTCCAGGTTGCTAGGAGCAACCCTGGCAGGATCTCGCCGTCTGGCATCCCACGGTGACTTCTAACACCATTACATCCAGTCAGCCGTGCAGCCAGAACACGGACCTGTGAGTGCAAAAAGCCGCACAAACAACAACCACTAAACGAAGAAAAACAGCAACCTGGTGCGTCACCTTATACAAACAGAACACACTATTTTAGTTCATTTATTTTGGTTCATCCAAAAAAATGAGAATGAAATACCAACCATTCCTGTGGTGTCAGGTGTGTTTAAGATTATTTATTTTTAAAGGTGGCACTTGGCACCTACAAATAGTGGAATATCTGTGTCCAGTACAACACTCTGCATTTGTAATTAAACGTTCCATTGAAATGTCTATTTACATTCAAGGGGTGTGTATAAACAAACTAAAGAAAAATACAACCATGATGCGAGACGATTTTCATTGAACCTAATCTGAAGGACATTTTTACTCCTGGTTTGCAAGTTCCTCCATATAGGAAGAACTTCTACACCCACCGTTCCAGTTTTGTAAATTTAGCAGGTTTTAGTTCTACTTTACAGCGTAATTAATTCTCTGCTCAGAAATGTTACATAAAGGACAATAATAACCCTGACTGGGAAACAAGGGTTCCAGTCTTTAGAAACGTATTTAAAGCGCATACAAATTTAAATTGGATAAAATTGATACTGAAGCTCATTATACTTGTGCTTTAAGTTGACCTTGTCAAATTGGAGCATCACAACACGTGCCGCATGGTACCAAGACTTCCTATCCATGCAAATGTCCAGCTGTATCATTGGTCTTAAATAAAGTGACTTGTCATTGTGTTTGGGGGAGCTCAGCATCGCTTCACATTATTATTATTAAACACAGAGGCCAGTTAGAAAACATAGGAACCAGACACAGGCTACCAAGCTCCTTCCATTCTAACATAGATGGAAAAAAGAAAGGATTTATAATCTGATGTGCTGTGTGTCTGGAGAAAGACGATTACAGGCCAAGGTTCACAATTGAAAGTTGCACAACAGAAAACGTATATACAAAACAATGGGAATGAAAGATTCCGGTCAACGGAATCTCGGTAACTGAAAGGAGATTTTGAGGGGTTTTCCATTTTAGGTGTGCTGGTAGAAGGCATGAAAGGAGGACCTGCCTGGAAAAGGAACGTAGCGGGGGCCTGCCGAGAGAAGGAACGTAGCGGGGGCCTGCGAGAGAAGGAACGTAGCGGGGGCCTGCCGAGAGAAGGAACGTAGCGGGGGCCTGCCGAGAGAAGGAACGTAGCGGGGGCCTGGCGAGAGAAGGAACGTAGCGGGGGCCTGCCGAGAGAAGGAACGTAGCGGGGGCCTGCCGAGAGAAGGAACGTAGCGGGGGCCTGCCGAGAGAAGGAACGTAGCGGGGGCCTGCCGAGAGAAGGAACGTAGCGGGGGCCTGCCGAGAGAAGGAACGTAGCGGGGGCCTGCCGAGAGAAGGAACGTAGCGGGGGCCTGCCGGGAGAAGGGAAGTATCAGGGGCCTGCCGAGAGAAGGGACGTATCAGGGCCTGCCGAGAGAAGGAACGTAGCAGGGGCCTGCCGAGAGAAAGAACGTAGCAGGGGCCTGCCGAGAGAAGGGAAGTATCAGGGGCCTGCCGAGAGAAGGAACGTAGCGGGGGCCTGCCGAGAGAAGAACGTAGCGGGGGCCTGCCGAGAGAAGGAACGTAGCGGGGGCCTGCCGAGAGAAGGAACGTAGCGGGGGCCTGCCGGGAGAAGGGAAGTATCAGGGGCCTGCTGAGAGAAGGGACGTATCAGGGGCCTGCCGAGAGAAGGAACGTAGCAGGGGCCTGCCGAGAGAAGGAACGTAGCAGGGGCCTGCCGGGAGAAGGGAAGTATCAGGGGCCTGCCGAGAGAAGGGACGTAGCGGGGGCCTGCCGAGAGAAGGAACGTAGCGGGGGCCTGCCGAGAGAAGGAACGTAGCGGGGGCCTGCCGAGAGAAGGAACGTAGCGGGGCCTGCCGAGAGAAGGAACGTAGCGGGGCCTGCCGAGAGAAGGAACGTAGCGGGGGCCTGCCGAGAGAAGGAACGTAGCGGGGGCCTGCCGAGAGAAGGAACGTAGCGGGGGCCTGCCGAGAGAAGGAACGTAGCGGGGGCCTGCCGAGAGAAGGAACGTAGCGGGGCCTGCCGAGAGAAGGAACGTAGCGGGGGCCTGCCGAGAGAAGGAACGTAGCGGGGGCCTGCCGAGAGAAGGAACGTAGCGGGGGCCTGCGAGAGAAGGAACGTAGCGGGGGCCTGGCGAGAGAAAGAACGTAGCGGGGGCCTGCCGAGAGAAGGAACGTAGCGGGGCCTGCCGAGAGAAGGAACGTAGCGGGGTCCTGCCGAGAGAAGGAACGTAGCGGGGCCTGCCGAGAGAAGGAACGTAGCGGGGCCTGCCGAGAGAAGGAACGTAGCGGGAGCCTGCCGGGAGAAGGGAAGTATCAGGGGCCTGCGAGAGAAGGGACGTATCAGGGGCCTGCCGAGAGAAGGAACGTAGCAGGGGCCTGCGAGAGAAGGAACGTAGCAGGGGGCTGCCGGGAGAAGGGAAGTATCAGGGGCCTGCCGAGAGAAGGAACGTAGCGGGGGCCTGCCGAGAGAAGGAACGTAGCGGGGGCCTGCCGAGAGAAGGAACGTAGCGGGGGCCTGCCGAGAGAAGGAACGTAGCGGGGGCCTGCCGAGAGAAGGAACGTAGCGGGGGCCTGCCGAGAGAAGGAACGTAGCGGGGCCTGCCGAGAGAAGGAACGTAGCGGGGGCCTGCCGAGAGAAGGAACGTAGCGGGGGCCTGCCGAGAGAAGGAACGTAGCAGGGGCCTGCCGAGAGAAGGAACGTAGCAGGGGCCTGCCGGGAGAAGGGAAGTATCAGGGGCCTGCTGAGAGAAGGAACGTAGCAGGGCCTGCCGAGAGAAGGAACGTAGCGGGGGCCTGCCGAGAGAAGGGACGTATCGGGGGCCTGCCGAGAGAAGGGACGTATCGGGGGCCTGCCGAGAGAAGGAACGTAGCAGGGGCCTGCCGGGAGAAGGGAAATATCAGGGGCCTGCTGAGAGAAGGAATGTAGCAGGGGCCTGCCGAGAGAAGGAACGTAGCAGGGGCCTGCCGAGAGAAGGAACGTAGCAGGGGCCTGCCGGGAGAAACACATGTCAATGCGGGAACAGAATTTAACAACACAGGCTCACCTTCTCAATGAGAAGTTACTGTACCTCTCTTACTATATATTAAGCCACATGGAGCTTCCAGCAGCCCCTAAGTGACCCAAGGCACATGGGTTTAGGATCCTGTTCTTAGGCAAGCTTACAGATACATGTCAATGTTTATCAACAACCATCATATGAATGATAAGGCTACGGTTTCCTCATGGTTTCGTCTGTTGATTGTCATTAACATTACTGCTCGTTTCCTTTCACAGAAATACGCTGGATTTACAGGATTAGTTTATGTGAACCCCTCCAGGAGCTTTAAGCTTTTTCAATAATCTCCTCCCACAGATACTGGTGGGTTCCCTCCTGTGCATTGAATAAATAGGAAGGATTCTCCTGGGTCTGGAAACCCTCTATTTATTGCCTAATCCAATACCTCCAGCAGAGACGGACACTCTGCAATCTAGTTACTGGGAAAGAGGATAACTTCATACTGAGAAAAAAAGAAATGTAAATGCCAAGTGATGTGATTGATCAATTTAAGGGTGCAACCGCACACCTGCAGTGAACATGGTAAAAAAATAAAAAGTAAATAAAACAACATTAAAAAAATAACACGCGTAAAACGGACGCGCACAAACGCGTGTGCAGCAACGCTGCGTGCAGAAACCAGTGTGTGGCTTGTTTTTTCATGCGATTCAGCCAATCAGAATTAAGATTTTGCGCCCGTCAAAGTCAATCTGCGCATATTTATTTATTTGCAAAGTATTTTACAAGAAGGATACATTGACATTTCTCTCGTTTTCAAGTATGCACACGCAACTTCTCAAATTTATTGGTTTGGTATGTGTAGAATGTGTAACTATACTTTGCTGCATATTTTTTTTCTGGGCTGATGTATTTGGTGTCGGCCAGGTTGATAGAATTTGCCATTAACACCAGCTTTTAGGAGTTGCTAAAATTATGCGCGCAAATTCTGTGCTTTAGAAACTGCGCATAGATTGTAATACCATCCGCGTACCAGTGCACAAACGCATTTGCGCTCACAATGTTAAGTATAGGACGCGCAAAGTACAGTAAGCTCGCACAGCGTTCGCGCAGGTTCACCCGCGACAGACATATACGCGTGTTTTTTGCGCCGACATTGTAATACGACGTTCAGCGCAAAGGGTTTTGCCCCTCGCATTAATGTGTTTTTGCGCACGTGCTGACGTTTGCGTGAAGATTGTAATAGGGCCCAGGATGTACAGTTATTAATTAAAGGGTAAGTGGTAATTTTATACTGAGATTGTTAAGTTTCAAATATTGTAAATTTGCTCTTTTTAAAATTTTCACACACACACACACACACACACACACACATATATATAAAAAAATCACGAGCATCTGGACTAACACGGCCTATCTAACAAACAGATAAGGTTTATTCAGTCAACGAAGCATTTCAGTTACAAACGTCCTGATGACGTGTCCTGATGAGAGCTGTAAAGATTTAGATACATCTTTGACCAGATCCTTCCTGAGTGCATCATCCAGGTAGGAAATAGAGCTGGTTTTAAACTTGGCCACTAGATGGCAGTCTGCAACTTATATATGAGCAGCACTGATTTCTTGCTCCTTCACTAAACCCAGACAGAGATAAACAGGCTGGTGACGTCACTCCATGCTCTGCTTATTCACAGACAGGCTATTAGAGGCCAGGGTACATGGCATTCTATTTGTATGTCATGAAATATGACAAAACGGTATAGAAGATTGTACTGTTCTAAGTCTTCTTTATAGGATTTTTTTTAAAAGGATAAATCATCAACTTTTAAAAGGAAATAGGACAGTTACAAGCACTTCTAATGAGCCAACAAGTTCTGTAGCGCTGTACAAAGGGAGAGATAGAATAACAAATATACATACACATTACACACACAGAACAGTAGTAGAGAGGACCCTGCTCGAGAGCTTCCAATCTAAGAGGAGCGGGGTGACACACATTGTCCATTGTCGTCACGCAGCACCCCAGCAGAGTAGTCATATTTATTTTATTATTTTTATGCTTTTGTTCACAACGGACGCATGTCTTTTTCAGCCTATGTAATGGTAATTCAAGGCTCAGCAAATAAAAAGAAAAAAATCTTGTCTTGGGAACCAGCAAGAAAATCTAGGAGCCAGCTCCCCATGTGTAGGAGCCAGGCACCGGTTCGACTACAGATTCACATCGAATAAACCGGCATTAAAGAGCCAGAGGTAAAATTCTACTAGCCAGTGGCTTCCTTGACATCACAACTTTTCAAGCACTGTTCTACAGGGCTCCAGATACTCTCCTATTCTTAGAAGTAAGCACCTGCTGCCAAGTCTTTAAATGCTTCATAGTCTAACAAACACCTAAATTCAGGGTGCAATCCCATGATGCATCACTTCTACTGAAGCAGACCGAGTCCTTTCATTACTCTAATTTTAAACAAAAGCCAAGTCATTTTTTTTTTTTACAGTTTTTCCATTTTATTCTGCGGTGTGGCCGGATATATCCTCGGCTGTTAGAGGGTGCTCATGATGCACCATTGCAAGATTGGCCTTCTGTGGTGGTGTTGGCGCGTGCCGACTCATTAGTCATCGCTCCATCAGCTGCCTGGAGTGTTGAGTTGTCCATGTCCTGTAGGCCACCTCTTCCGCTCACTCCCTTGACATCCATGTCCTGTAGGCCACCTCTTCCGCTCACTCCCTTGACATGCTACTGGTAGCGAATAATAGTATTTTTTCTCTTTCTACAACCGAAATCCACAATATCCTATATACTGTGAAATAACACCAACACGCTTATAGGGAGGGATTCGCAATCCATTGCACCCAACATACGTGCTTTATGACAGGTGCACTTTGACACTAAACTAAACAGTATCGGTAAGAGGGACCTGTTATGACCTTCAACAGTCTGTGACTGAAGAAAAGCGGGGCAGGTCTGGTTATTAAAACTACATTCCAGGTCGTTCGGGCGCAGAGCAGTGACTTAGAGCAATATGGAGGAATGGATTTGAACCATTAAGACGTCTTCGACTTTTCCCATTTATACTAGTTGGTACGAGTCCACTGTTGCTTCTAGGATCAACCCTTAAATAAAAGCGGCTATTTGCGCTCTCAGTGGATGAGAGTGTCTGAAAACACCCCCAAACCCTTTTTATTTTTCTAATCACACAGTCAATTGTCATTTGAGCACCAGATAAATGTTCATCTTTAACCTCCCTGGCGCTCCGATTCTGACAAATTTTATATGTCAGAATCAGTCCAATTTATTCTGGCCCCCTAGCGGTATGAGTGTGCCTCGGGGGTTAACTTTCAATACTGAAAGCGGTATCCCCGAGCCACACTCGGGATTACCGTCAGGGAGGTTAACCACATCTTTGTGTAATTTTACCGTCCTTCATTGCCTGTCCTCCAAAGGGTAGCTGTCCTAGACTTAATGACATCACTCTGTAAGGTCTTTACTCCTAGAAAAAGCCTCCTGCAGGCAGTAGGTGGTTTAGCTGGGTGTGATGAATCTCACGCTGCCCATTAAGACTCGTGCCATGACAGGGCCTTTGGTTAGTTTTTGGGCTTGGTGATCAAGATATACACACACACACACCGTTTAAAGAATTTACACATACACTGATGGACAAGGGTTATTTTTTGTAATGAATGTTGCCATGGCAACTGCATTAATGGTATACATGTAATAAAAACATATATATATATATATGCCCGGAATCAGTGAAAGCGCACACACAGAGCTCCTGAGGAAACTGCCAAGTGAGTGGCAGAGAAACGTTGCGTTGAGCCTATTTGTATGTCAATGTGACAAGGAAATTGTTGGTTTTTATATCAATTATGACAGGAATCATGCTGCCAGTTTACAACTAATTTAGTTGAGCCTGTATGGCTGGTAATTTACTGATTATATTGATGGGGTGTTTGTAGCCCAGTGTGTGTAAAGTTGAAAATAATTGAGGGAAGGACGGATTTCTACCAATGTCCTGGGCACTATTTAGAATTTTCATTATTTCTCCATGTTTTGCTGCCCAGAGTGCGAAAAGTTGGGGAAAAAAATTTTGTGGGAAGTATTGATTTCTACTAATGTTTCTGTGCACCAGCTAGAATTTTCATCATTACCTGGATATCTATACGCTTAAGTTAATCCATGTGTGTTCACAACTAATTGTTCCTTGCTGCTGTTTGGTTACCCATACATATAACATAAACTGGAAAATTAACCATCCACGGCATCATTCTGTTAATGTGTCCTTTCTATATAGGATTTGAATGTTGTGGATTATGAATGTCCTGGTACTGGATTGTTAGGGAGCTACAACCCTCATATGACAAACCACATGCACCTTGCTGAATAATGGTTTGTTACTTGTTTGGTGTGCAAATGCACTTTTTTTTTTTTTAAAATAATTAAATAAAGGTTAATTTTTATTAGTACCACAATCATAAGGGAGATATTCTTCTCTACTATGAGGAGGAACGTGTTATATATATATATACATATATACCCGGAATCAGTGGCAGCGCACACAGGTTCTTGCCACTTTATTCCTTAAATTGACAGCACGTTCCTCGACTGGACTTTGCTTAAGACATTATAGTCTTTAAAAGGAATCCAAGCATTTTTTTTTTTTCTGTAAAATTTCTTTTTTGTTGTAAGGTTTTATTTGGATTCCCCCTCCCACTCAAAACATCGGAGGACGTTGCTTAAAAAGGCAACTACTTACACAATGCAACGAATGGCTTCCTAAAAACAAGAGTGTGTGTGTGTGTGCAACCCTCCCAGGGAGGGAAACCTACTATTATCTGATAGGGATACACTGCATTTCTAAATCAATATTCTGGGGGCTGTCACAGGAAAGTAGCATATTACACACAGAGCTGAACGTCACACACCCGAAGGAAAAAATAAAACAGCGCCCACCCAATACGAAGAAGGAAAAGGAACATGAAGTGATAAGTTGCTGAAACGGAGCCACACACGCTATGCACGTTATTAAAGCACATTTCTGGCACCAGCCTGTGTACAGCTGTTATTTATCAAGGCCGGGCTGTCAATCATTTCTACTTCTCTTAATTAGATTTTATTCCCCCCAAACTTGGAAATGATTTTTCATGCATTATTATTTTTTTCCATAATCATCATCATGCTACATCTATAAAATAAATGGGAGTTTAATTATCTAATAATTATATATATATCCATTTACTTAAGACACACAGTACCAGGCCCATTAAGGTAGAAAATACAGATTATTGCCCCTTACTGTGCATATTCCAGGAGGTGAAAACAACTATAATTCACATTAACAAGCAGGAAGCAGTAATGTTGAACGCGGGAGATTGAGGCCTAACAAGAAGGTTAATTCGAAAGAAAGCTGGTGATTATGCGGTGTGTCTGGGCCTTGTAAATGAGAAATTGAACAGTCCCATTACTAATGGCAAACCGCAGCCTTTATAGCACGGCTCCAGGAGCTATACACAGAGCGACAAGAATAGCGCCAGAAACCTATACTTAAACACGTTCCATTAACAAGCGATGCAAGAACTACAACTTTTCTGAAACACACACACACACACACACACACACACACACAGATTATGAGCTCAAAAAAATTTCTAAAGTAAAAAGATAAAGGATGTGGGGATGTTAAGGTCCTTCTGTGAGAGTTTAAGAATTTCTTTAGGTTTTCCTTTATAATTTATATAAATCAACATATGAGTGTGTGTGGTTTCAGTAAGTTGATGGGAGGGGGTCGTATGGAGTCACTTTGTTATAATAGCCAGTCACACAGACATATCTGAAGCAATGACGTCAAAGAAAGGCGCCGTGATCCACTATCGGTGGGAATCTCTGCTCGATCGCAAGGACTCCGCCAGGGTTGGGGGCGCCGTAACCCCAAGTACAATTGTAACCAAAGAAGTAGATCCTCAAGCGAAATGTAGTGCCAGAAAATTCCTTTTATTCAGAGGGGTAAGCAAGCCCCATGGTACTAATACATGTGACGTTTCGGCTCAATAGCTTTAATCATACATTAAAAGATGTACATTAAAGATTAGGGCTATTGATCCGAAACGTCACATGTATTAGTACCATGGGGCTTGCTTACCCCCCTGAATAAAAATAATTTTCTGGCACTACATTTTGCTTGAGGATCTGCTTCTTTGGTTACACAGACATATCTAACCGTATGAATAGTCCCAAGACATACAAAGAATTAATCAGACCGATTGATCCTGCAAGCAGAGGTCCAGATAGATTGAGTATGTGTGTATGCAGTAGCTCCACAGACAGGAGTGTGAAATTGTCCATGTGTAGGCACGGAGCCACGAGTTAGGATTTTACATCGTGCTCCAAGAATGGGAAACAGAAATCCCAAATTCTGCATAAACAGATATTTGTTGTTTATCAGTGATCGCTAACCCAGCATGTCGGGTTGCTACTCTCCTTTAGAATAACAGGATTGTATCCCCCAGGGGACAAGGAGGGCATCTCACCACAGAAACCAAAACTAGAGAACAACCCCCACCACCCTGTGATGGAGAGAAACACTATACTAGATCTTAAAAGGGAGATAAAAGAAACGGGCTACTCAATCGCCCTCAAACAAAACTGGTTTTAACCCTTCAAATTCAATCAAGTATTTCTTTATTAGTTGACAAAGAGGAGGCCAGTCAAGTAAGAGACACATGGTTCACACCACCCCCCCCCCTCCCTGCAGCCACTCTGGGAGCTGCAGAGTTAATTTATTTTCTCTTTTGCAGGGTAGAAAAGCTTTTTCTTTATCCTTGCAGAATCCCCCCCCCCATCTCACTCCCATCTGCACAAGCTCCAAGAGGCTACAAAGCAGCCATACAGTGAAATAACTGTTTAGAAGATCAAGCCCTGCAACAGTTGCTGGGGCGCAGTCTGTGCAAATAAGGGGGTCCATTAGTAAATTAATTAAAAGCAAAACAGACTCATGCAGGGTTATTCAAAGAGATCTGAATTGTGGACGAAAGGTAACCGGACACAGAAATTCAGCGTTCGGTTACCTTCCATGGCCATTCGGCTATCCAGAGAACAGGCAGTTTGGCAAATCCTGGCGAATTGCCTGCACATCCGGTGCCTGTTCGAGGGCAGCGAAACCCCCATAGAGAAGCAATGCTTTGTCTATTCAGAGAACAAAAACCAGCAGTGAAAGGTTCCCGAAATGTCTTGCTGTTCGATGGTTTCATTCGACAGATTTATTCAGGCGAATCCCATAGGCTTCAATGTTAAAAATATTCCTGTTTTAATTCAATATCTAATAAACCGTTTATCATTTTATTCTGCAGTAAAAAGTCTCTTTATAGATTTTTAAGGATCTTTTAGGCATTTTTTCAGATTTTTTTGGCAAAACAGTTTTCCCGTTTTCTCTTTTTTTTAAAGCGCCTTTCTTTTTTCTGTATAGACCTTTTTATTATCATTCATTGGATCTTATATGAAAATTCCAGGCTTTTTCGTTAAGTAGTTTTTTGCAAACAGCGTTTCAATTTTGAAACTTTCAAGCGTACGGTTTTGGTTTTATTCACCTCATTCGTCTGCGTGTCAGGTTTTTCCGGTGGCTGCTCTGCGTTGTGATCGGCGGCTAGTCGGGTTTCTCCGGCGTGTTCGGCAGGGTTAAACCAGCTGTTTCTGCAGGTTTCAGTGAGTGTTCGGTGAGTGTTTGGCGGGTTTTGCAGTGAGTGTTCGTCGGGTTTGTGGCAGGTTTTCCCTGCAGTACGGCGGCCCTGTGGTGCTTGCTGAATACGCCGCAGGGTCGGCGAACTAGGATCGCTGAATCTCGCCGAATTGCAGGGAACGAAAAGTCACCGAATGTGCTGTGACTTTTCGATTCTCTTTGAATAACCCTGATGGTGTTACTGTTGCTAGGGAAACCTTCCTTGGTAACCGCCGCCCAAATGCCACAAGCAGACAAGACTGGCTTTCAGCAGCAAGGGAGCGGCCTCTCCTTGCACTGTATACAAGTAATGCTGTCCGCCAAGTATACAATCTCAAAAGCGCAAAATTTTTAAAAAGTCAGCTTTGAAATAATGATGCACGTCCTTTATCTACTGAGGGATATTCATTCAGTGGAACTTGTGTTAAGATCACTGAAGGCAAAACTATAAAAATGGGTTTTAGATTTTTCTCAATTCTTTTATTTTTCAATAATACATTTTGAGATATGTATTAAAGATGCAAGCCAAAAAAAACAAAAAACGGTATATAAATGTTTCTACAATGCAGCAGTACATAGTTTAAAGGAATATGACCTACTTTAGACTCAATTGAAAGGGAAGCACTATTATGAATGTGTTTGCATTATTGTGCCACTACATTACAAGAGAATTACTAAAAATATTCTGTAAAGTCTAGCCGTCATTTCCAGGGGCACCTGAGTGCAGACCATTGGACCATTTTTATCCACGGAGCAGAAGCATTGCAGAGTCAGTCACTGGAAGCAGGCAAGTCCAGTCAGCGATACCTTATCAAGGGATGATATACTGCATGGATACAAGTAAAACTGTCTGCTAAGTATACAATCTCAAAGCACAAAATTACTGCATAGATCATTAACGCTGCTGTTCTACTCGCTTCCTGGCCGATACAGCTGCACTGCAAAACTGCATGAAGGCAAAACACTCAAAATTGTCCTAGCCTTCAATGGGGAATGCGATGGGGTCAAAATACATTGTTGCACAGTATTAATGGTACACTCATAGCAGGACTTATGCATGCGTGTATATAGATACATTATATATATATTTACACACTAGGGATGTACAGATACTAGTATCGGAGCTGATCTGAGGCACTGGTACTCGTGCAAATACCCCAATACTTCTGATACCGGAAGCCAGCACTGGGCTGGCTTGCAGGGTGATAGGTGAAGGCTGGGGCAGCTGGCAGAATGCTCCAACAGCATTCTGCCAGGACCCTCGGCTGGTTGCGTTCAAGCGAGTGGCCACCAACCAACATGTGAAGGTTGTAACGAAGCTTCAATGGTCTCCAGCCGTGCTCTTGCGAGATCTTGCAGAGTTCACAAAATCTCGCAAGAGCGTGGCACCAGCAGAACTGTGTAACAACCTTTGCGTGCTGGCGGCTGCTTGCTGGAATGCAGCCAGCCAGAGGGGCCTGTTAGAACGCCATTAGTGTCTGGACATACACACATACACCAGACCTCAGACGTGTGTGTATGTGTATATATATATTATATATATATTATATATATATATATATTCTGGTCAGGGTGTGTGTGCTGGCCTGTGCAGGGTGTAAATGGGGCGTCTGCATAATACCAGCTTTGACCACATGTTGAAAAATTCTTAAAATCTTAAAATCTCTAATTTTTCAACTTGTGGTAAAAGCTGGTATTATGCACCCATGCACGAAGCTGTTGTTGCAGGTTTTTTGAATGTGTTTGACTGGAGTGCTCTCTCCCTGGTTTTGTTAGTATTATTTTTGAGATGCACCCACACTGAATGCTTTGTTTAGGTTGAGTGCTACCCCCCATGTGTTATATATATATATATATATATACACACTTGATGTATGATATATACAGATATATATATATTAAGGCTGCGGAAGTAATGATTAATCTTTAATTTCTTTGGTCGAGAAGTGGGATCTTGGGCAATATATCCATGTGTGAGCTGGGGGCAATATATCCATGTGTGAGCTGGGGGCAATATATCCATGTGTGAGCTGGGGGCAATATATCCATGTGTGAGCTGGGGCAATATATCCATGTGTGAGCTGGGGGCAATATATCCATGTATGAGCTGGGGGCAAATATATCCATGTTTGAGCTGGGGGCAAATATATCCATGTTTGAGCTGGGGGCAAATATATCCATGTATGAGCTGGGGGCAATATAATAACTTACGTCAGTGCTACAGTTTGAATTTAAGACGTATTTGTGTGAACTGTGAAGTAAAGTCATGGATTGTTGAAACTAGCCAGTCTCGGGTGAATGTATATAGTGTATCCCACATTTACCACTGACTAATGCAGAGTTGCAATGCATGCAGATCAGCTAAAAGTAGTTGGATCTGTATATGTGTTACAATTAATCGATCGATTAATCGAACCCGAAAATTTTAATCATTACCAGCCCGAATATATACACCGTAGAGAAGCTCTTCTCTATTCCAAGAATTGAAAACATGAAGCACACCAACACCACAAAACGAAACACATTTATAGATTTCTGCAAAAGTCAAAAATTGCTTGGATATGAATATATATCCAAGCAATTTTTGACTTTTGCAGAAATCTATAAATGTGTTTCGTTTTGTGGTGTTGGTGTGCTTCATGTTTTCAATTCTTGGAATAGAGAAGATCTTTATGCTCTACATCCTCCTTAAGTCACCAAAAAGAACCACACAAGCACAAGTTTCACTTCAGAGAAATAGAAGTATGCGGTGCAGCCGCACTCTGCAGGGATTTTTTTCTTCCATAAAAGTAAGCCACATGAAGGAGCACTTAATATCACCCCCACCAACCATGCCGCACAAAAAAAATATTAGTCTTGCTTTTATCATATGGTGTATAACCAACTGTCCAGGTCCTAAACTCACACTCCTATAGATTGGCGTGGGTTTGGAACTGCAGCTCACGATGGATCATTATGGGGAGATTAGCCCAAACCGTGTTGGACACAAGCCTGAACACTGCCGAATCTCTTAAGAATGGACGGCAAACGCAAACAGGCTTCAGAAAAAAGGGCCCAGCCATAAACAGTATTATTTTTGTTCAATTTCAACTTAAGTTTATTCCAAAAGCTGAAGCCCCCTTTGTTCGCTGAAAACATTGGTCTGTGCCACCTCCAATCACTACCACTGCTGTTTTATGAACGACTTTCAGTGTCTCATGTCAGAACTGTAACTATTAACTGCAACAGGGGAAGGAAGGGAGAAATTCCTGGACAGGCAAGAGGGTTTCAGAAAAGCTGAACCATTTGACCTCTATACATACATAATCAGAAGCTGCGATATATAGTTACATACCAACAAAAATACTTAGCATGGGGTAGAGCTTTGGCTTCTTAATTTGTAAGAAATGCTGAAAAACAATCAAGTCAAAGGACAAATTTGTCCAAGAATGTGAACTGTTAAACTCTGAGCTACTAAATTTCCAATGCCGAAGAGGTGACCTCATCAACAGGCTTCCACCTGGCAAGAGGTGACCTCATCAACAGGCTTCCACCTGGCAAGAGGTGACCTCATCAACAGGCTTCCCCTTGACAGTCTAGCCAGGGTGTAAAAGACTTATATTTTCAGAGGTGATCGGTCTAGGTTTGATAGGTTTCAAGGCTTACTGTGCATATTTAATGACCACACAGGAAATAATGTCACTAGATGTGAAGTCACAGGAACCTGCTTCACATAAAGTATGATGTAATTTGATAACATACACCATGATAGAAGAAGCACTAATCTAGGTGTACACACTAGGGCCTTCACTCCCTAATGAAAATGGTTTGATCGGATGAGTAACTTAACGCTAGGATAAGTGACTTTAACGCATGCCCCACATTACATTCCTAACGCTAAACCTGTGAAAAATTCATTGCGTCAGCTTACTTTACTGTGCGCACCCTATGCTTATCATGGGGAGCGTAATCAGTAATTAGCGTTAGGATAAGTAAGGTATTGCAAAGTCCTAACGCTTATTACTGCAGCAATGCTCAAATCAAAATTTTATCAACGCATAAAAGCTGGTGCTAAGGGATTTCACTATTGCAGAATCATTTAGCACCCCTTAAAACCCCCCATAAACCTGATACTTATCTCTTATCCCGCGGCCCGATACTCCGCTTCTTGTCGCTGAGAGCAGAGTGAGACTGAGGACAAATAGTTTGCGATCTCGCAGCCTGGCAGTGCAACCCTCCATGGAGTCCCCCGGTGGCGCAACCCTCCATGGAGTCCTCCGGTGGCGCAACCCTCCATGGAGTCCTCCGGTGGCGCAACCCTCCATGGAGTCCTCCGGTGGCGCGAGTATCATAGAGTAGTGCTACGTTCCGGGGCGAAGTGCTGAAGTAAAGCTTGCCCCGGAGTCTAACGCTGAAATGGGGACGCTACGGAGAAACTTGCAGGCTCAGGTTTTCCCGTTATCGTCCCCATTTTAGCATTATGTATGGAATAGGGAGTCTGACCCCAGTATTTTATTTATTTTTTTAAAACTACTGAGTAAACCCTACCCATAGCATTATTTGGGGGAGTCTGTAATGTGACTGGAAGAAATGCATATCCATGTGACTTGGCAGGTCTGGTGGAAATCCCTTTCCTTTCTTGGCTTTGAAATATTACAAAATGGATTGTGGGTAACACTTGGATTATGAATAAATTATTTCCGTAGGATCAATATAAAAAAAAAAAAAAAACATGCTCTAGACCTGGTTGCCTCTTTCTTTTTCTATCATCGCTGCCACGGGTCTTGCGAGAGGAGCCCTGTGTATGGTACATCTGCCACAGTTATAGTTTTGGTGAAAATGCAGAACTTTAGGTTCTGGAGTATAAACCACACGTGCAAACTAGGAGTTACAGTTACAAGTATTTATAAGGTGCTAACACGTTCCGTAGCGCTGAACAATGGGTGAAACAGAATAACAAATATACATACAAGTTAAACACAACCACAACAATAGGAGAGAGGACACTGCTCGAGAGTTTACAATCTGAGAGGAGAGGGGTGGCACACGAGGTGATGGTAAACAGCAGAGTACAAGAAGTAGTGGGGTACATGTGGGCTGAATGGGAAGATGGCACAAGAAATGTACAGTGGGGAACTATGGAGTGAGCCCATAGGCTTCTCTATAGTAATGTGTTTTCAGAAACTTCTTGAAGGACTAGAGAGACTGGGAGAGTCTGATGGTGCGGGGGGAGGGAGCAGCTCTCGAGAAGTCCTGAAGGCGGGGATGGGGGTACGAGGAGCTGATAGCATCAGATAATTGGATGAGCGAATTGAATGGGATGTACCTGCTAACAAGGGAGAAGATGTAAGCAGGGCCACGGTTATTGAGAACTTTGTACGTTAGCACCAATATTTTGAATACAATTCTAAAGGAAACAGGGAGCCAGTGTAGAGATTGACAAAGAGGCGAGGTAAAGTGTGGGAGTTGAGGTGGATGAGCCTGGCACAGGCATTCATAAGACTGCAGAGGGAGAATCTGGGATCTCTTAAGGCCAGAGAGAAGGAGGTTACAGTAGTCAAGGTGGGAGATACTATGAGCTTGGATGAGCATTTTAGCAGAGTCCTGAGTAAGACAGGGACGGATGTGTGCAAGGTTTTTTAGGTGGAAGTAGCAAGATTTGGTTAGCGATTGAATGTGAGGAGTGAAGGGGACATCAGAGTTGAAGAGGACACCAAGGCAATGAGCCGGAGAGGTAGAAGTAACGGTGGCACTATTCACCTGAAGGGAAATGGGTGCAGGAATGATGGGTTTTAGAGAGAGGGAAGGTGAGAAGTTCAGTTTTAGAGTGTTTGAGCTATAGGAAACAGGAGGTCATCCAGTCAGAGACAGCCGATAGGCAGGCTGTAACATGGTCCAACAAAGGAGGAGAAAGATCGGAGGAGGAAATGGACATAGCACCTTTAGGATGGTGGAAGCCAAACAAGTGGTATCGACCACAAAAGGCTGCTGCTTCTGCAACCCTATTTAGGTACAGATACTAATACGCAGTAGAGAAAATTTTGATGGTACAAGAAATGCTACAAAACAAAAAAAAAATTGCATTTTGAAAAAAGGTAAAAAACAAAAATAAATTTATAAATATATTTTTTTAAAAAGTACGCAGATATAGATAAGCACCCCCAAAAATAAATTCGATACATCTCACGTAACTAATAAGAGGTACCAAGAACACTAATAATGAGAAGAACTACAGTATTTGGAATCCATTGAGAGACCCCATAGGCCAAAGTTAAAACTCAAAGGACCAACACAGAGTTAGAGATTAGTTTTTATAAAAGAGCATTTGGTTCTGTATAGGAGGGAGGGAGACATCCCAGGTTACATAAATATCACTTATCAACTTTAATTAAGTCTTCATTGCAGAGAATTGTTTTCTCGATAGCAACTGAAGAAACTGGACGATGCTTTGACTTTGAAGAGCAGCAAATAATAAGAAATACCTATCTTCAGTTCTGTCAGCAAATGATCTTTATTAAACAACATTCCAGCCAAAGAACTGGTCTTTTTTAAGGTCTCTAGTCGAAAAGTTGTTTGATCATGATCATGCCCTGGAAAACGGACAGTTATATTTTGTTTTATTTACTTACATTTTCTTGGGCAAGAAAAAAAGTTTTTTGGGGGAACTTCGCAGTGAGTTAATTATATATCAACCTTGGAGCAGACGGACGAAAATAAGAAGAAAAAAAAAGAAGAACTTAAAGCTGGTAGGTTGTTCCAAGATGACAGATGCATGTGCCATGTACAGTTGTGTTCAAAATTATTCAACCCCCAATGCTGTAAAGGGTTTTAGGGAATTTAGTGTACATTTGTAATTGTATTCAGAATGAAATCCTACAAGGACTCAATTTCACACTGAAATTGAGTGTTTTGGCCAGTTTGACATTGATTTTGATCATTCAGTCATCTTGCTTACAATTAAATCAAAGAGGCACGTGTAGGTCAGACAAATATAACATAACATTTATAATGAAATAACCACAAATGTCTTTTCTGTGCTCACATCATTATCAGTTTTATTCAACCCCCAAGTGACATTCAATCTTAGTACTTATAACTGTAAAAGGATGTTGTACTAACAGCTTTTAAACGTGAAGCATAGCTTGACACAAGTGTCTTGCAGCGATCTACGGGTATGTTCGCCCATTCGTCATGGGCAAAAGCCTCCAGTTCAGTCACATTCTTAGGCTTGCGCACTGCAACTGCTTTCTTTAAGTCCCACCAGAGGTTCTCAATCGGATTTAAGTCAGGTGACTGCGATGGCCACTCCAAACTGTTCCAGTCTTTAATCTGCAACCATGCTCTAGTGGACTTGGAGGTATGCTTGGGATCATTGTCCTGTTGAAAGGTCCAACGTCTCCCAAGCCTTAGGTTTGTGACGGACTGCATCACATGGTCATCCAATATCTCCTGGTACTGAAGAGAATTCATGGTACCTTGCACACGCTGAAGCTTCCCTGTACCTGCAGAAGCAAAACAGCCCCAAAAAATGATTGACCCCCCGCCATGCTTCACAGTAGGCAAGGTGTTCTTTTCTTCATAGGCCTTGTTCTTCCTCCTCCAAACATAGCGTTGATCCATGGGCCCAAACAGTTCTAATTTTGTTTCATCAGTCCACATAACACTATCCCAAAACTTCTGTGGTTTGTCCACATGACTTTTGGCATACTGCAGTCGACTCTTATTCTTTGGAGACAGCAAGGGGGTGCGCCTGGGAGTTCTGGCATGGAGGCCTTCATTACGCAGTGTGCGCCGTATTGTCTGAGCTGAAACTTCAGTACCCACATCTGACAAATCTTTTCTCAGTTCCTCAGCAGTCACACGGGGACTTTTCTCCACTCTACGCTTCAGGTAACGCACAGCAGTCAAAGTCAGCATCTTCTTTCTGCCACGACCAGGTAGCGTTTCAACAGTGCCCTTTGCCTTGAATTTGCGAATGATGCTTCCTATGGTCTCTCTTGTATGTTTAACATCTTTGCAATCTTCTTATAGCCATTGCCCTTCCTGTGAAGAGTAATCACCTCTTCTCTTGTCTTCCTGGACCATTCTCTTGACTTCACCATGTTTGTAACCACACCAGTAAATGTCTAGAAGGAGCTGAGTATCACAGTTATTTTAAAGCTGCCTAATTGGTGCTTATTATGCTTATTGCTGCTCCGTGACATCCACAGGTGTTTTCAATACCTGATTGAAAACACTTGAATGAACCTCTGTTCTTCAGAGTGGTAGTCTTTACTAAGGCTGGGTTCACACCACGGCGTAGCGCAGCGTCGCGCAATGCGCACATTTTTTTACGAGCGTTCGCGCATACAAAAAACGGCGCGAACGTGCGTTGCAGCGCGTTCGCGGCTATGATATGGCCGCGAACGCGCTGATAACTGCTCCAAAGAAGCTCCCGCACTTCTTTGGACGTAGGGCGTTTATCAGCGCGTTCATGCGCGCTGAGAAACGGCCAGGTGTGACATGCCCACATAGGGAATCATGGGATGTCACTGTTTGAGCGTTTTACAGCGCGCAGGAGCGCGCTGTAAAACGCTTAGGTGTGAACCCAGCCTAAGGGGTTGAAGAATTGTGTCAATGAAGAATTCACAAAAGAAACATTTACTACTGTATTACAAAACCAATTGATGTCATTTTAGTTGCATATGGTTCTTTAAAAAGTCCTTGTAGGATTTCATTCTGAATACAATTACAAATGTACACTAAATTCCCTAAAACCCTTTACAGCATTGGGGGTTGAAAAAATTTTGAACACAACTGTAGGTATTTATTATTATTTGCTGCTCTTCAAAGTAAAAGCATCCTCCAGTTTCTTTAGGTGCTATCCGGAATTTTTTTTTTATCTGCAATGAAGACTTAAAGTTGATAAGTGATATTTATATCAACGGGGATGTCTCCCTCCCTTCTATACAGAACCAAAGATCAACTAAATGAGTGACAGAGGAAGGCAGAGACCTCACGCCTACACACAAACCAATAAACATTATGCCACCACAACAAATTCGGAATACCTACAGGGTTATTCACAAAGAATTTCGGTGCTCTTTCATTCCCCGCACTTCAGGAAATCAAATTCGCCAACCCTGTGGTGAATTCAGCATTCACCGCAGAGTCCTCGAAGTGCAGGGAAAAGCAACTGCAAAACCACCGATTTTATAAAACAATTCATTAAAAAACGCTGCAAAACCGCTGAAATTATCAGATCCAATAAGCTGCCAGGATCTGCCGAAATTATTGGATCCGATCAGATAAATTGTATCAGATCCGATAAGCTGTCGCAAACCTGCCGAATGCGTCCGGAAAAAGCCGACGATCCGCCGAAAAAAAAGCCGACAAGCCGACGAACGGGGAAAAAAATAAATAAGCCGACGAACGGGGAAAATAATAAATAAATTAAAGTGTCAAATTTTTTGCAAAAAAACTAGTGAACAAAAATGTCTAGAATTAACATACAAGGTCCAATGAATAATAAAAAGGTCTGTTACAGTAAAAATAAAAACGGCTATAAAAAAGCAAAAAACATTTTGCATAAATGAGACTTTTTGCTGCAGATTAAAATAATAAACGGTTTATTAGATATTGAATAAAACGGGGATATTTTTAACACTGAAACCTATGGGATTCGCCTGATTAAACCTGCCGAATTAAATCACTGAACACCAGGGCATATCACTGACATTTCACTGCTGTTCGGTGTTCTATGAATAGATTAACCATTGCTTCTCTATGGGGAGTTCACTGCCGTCGAACAGGCACCGTATTTTGCTGGCAATCCCCCCAGAAAAAAAACAACCCTTTAGTATATTTAGCCATAAATAGGACTTCTTCATCTTTCCATCATGTTAGGTGTCCAGTGGCTGAACAACAGTATGATCAATCCAGAATCTAACCAGGACCTCAAATATTCTGCCAGGAAAAAGATGGATGACAAGTGAGAAAATGACTTTTTCCGTATGGGAAAAGAAAAGGAACACTAAATAAAAACTCTGCTTAATGTTACTCATTATATTCATCTTGGAATGATGATCTGTTTGATAATCCAGGCAATAGTAATATAAATTATATGTATATTAGCATCAATTCAAAAATAAGATGCTTATCGCAGTACAATCTTGCGCAACTCTTCCTCCGTACCTAACAGTCTGTTCTGCTCCTCAACGAGTGCAGCAAAGTAGATCTCATTGAGGAAAGTGAATATTGTAATACAGATCCCACTACCTCCACAATAGTGATACGCACACAGGCTCCCGGCACGTCGCACCGTCCTAAGCATGAGGAAAACTGGCTATTGCAGTCATTTGGGCCATGTTCAGTCTAATTGCTTTATTGACTTAAAATGCATTATTCAGAGCCATTCAAGCTCAACGGCAACAGATTCAGAGAGAAACTGAGCCTGAATGCCTTTGGGGGATTAAAAGATAGCCGATTACACAAATATTTTACCAGAGCACAATTCATCCAGTGTAAGGCAATTTAAAATAAAGCCATTCCTGTGCGAAATCCATGGCAGCATTAAAGCCCAGTGTAATTCTGGCCAAAAGGTGCAAAGACAATAAATGAATTAAAAAGAATTAATTTACCCCTCCAGGCCTTAAAATAGGCAAAAAGAACTGGATCAATAAAATAAATCATAATATATACAAAAAAAGACTGCTTTTATTGGTTCTCGTAAGGAATAAAAGAGCAAAAGAATACATTGGAGAAAGATTGGTGCATAGAAACCGTGCATAATATCTCATTATCGCAATCATGCCCCATTCACACCACAACTTGATCCTGTAATTAACTGCTCTTCAACTACCCGGGTGACAACAAAAGATTGTCTAATCAGGCAACACCATCGCCTCTCATCCCACATGTCATCTGGCTCTGACATCCACCGGCCTGGCTTCCATGTTAACACAACATTCTACCAAAGGAAAACCTGAGCGCTGGAAGACGCAGGATACATCCAGGAGCTATTTTAGGGATTTTATTCAAAATTAATTCACAGATTGTCGCACAGATTACACTTTTCTGCTTGTCCCAAAACCTGATAATTTGCGTTTAGTGCAACAATAATCAGAACAATGCAGGAGTGGCTCAGTCCCGGGACACGTGTCCAGCCTCCTTCAGAACCATAACATAGCATAGTGGATTTAGAGGTGTTCCATAAAGATCGTGCAGGCTTAGAGGCAGCACACTACGCTAGTAAGTGGTTTCGTTTTTTTAGAATTTTTTTCCCTCCTTTTTTGATTGTTCTGCTCCTCCCTGTTGGAAATTATTTGTATGCAACGGCCATTTCTCTGTATTTGATTCACAGCCACACTTCACTTCCATCCTCTCTGCTGCTGTCCAACGCGCCCGCATCATCCACCCATTATTATCCTATTATATAAGATCCTTTTTCCAGCTGCTTCACTAATCTCTAAATTTAACCATATCATACCTAAGCTTTTGGTCTATCATTATGCAGTGTCTGCCATACTCTCTCTGGTAATCATTTCCACACTCCCCCTGCTCCCTTTTGTTTCACTTGCCTTAGTCCCTTAGATTGTAAACTCACGGGATGTCTGGCTGAGCACTTGTAGGAAGTGCTGTATTCGCAGGAAAATGATCAAACTGGCAGGGCCGTCTGTTCCTTAGGTCATCTGTTCGTGCTTCCCCATTATTAAGCGCTACGGAATCTGTTGGCGCTGTACAAGTACTTGTAACTGTAGTAAGGCATCAAGGGAGATGTAGTCCTTAAGGCTGGGGTCAGACAAGCACACTGATTGCACACAGTAACAGACATACTTTTTAGCTGTTGAGATTGTGGTTACATTGTATCAGTTAATTTTGACTGATGTTGAGAAAAAGAAAAAAAAAAGCTGTATGCAGTTGTTTATCTACGTCCATCTAGCTTTTTCAAGTTGAAGCCATTTTGGCGTCCGTTGCAACATGCGTTGCGCACGCGTGAAAAAGTGCGCAAGTGCTCCGTGTGTTGTGCTCTATGACTCCTTTGAAAAGCTACAACGGACAGCAAACAGTGTGGTCAGACGGACGCAAAAAGTGCGCTCATCTGACGCGGGCCTTAGCAGTAATCTTCCTTTGGCTTTGTGTGTTTTTATGTCTAGGAGCAAATAGAGAAACTGATTTTACCCAGTGTATACTAAAAGAATGAGCAGATAAGACGAAAACTCGCCGTGTCATACACGTTGTTTCCTTTTTAACGTCCAGGTAAACCACCTCATTCTGTGCAGAAACAGTCACCGTTCCCCTATATGAAAAGAAGGAATACGTAATGATAGGCAGCTTTAATGTCAGGTGGGATGCTGGTGGGAAGTGGGGACAAAAGATAAAATGCCTGGTGTTAATTGTGACCATCCAAATGAATTGTGCACGGTGTATCCCACAATGCAGTGTGCTGCCATTTGTTGAATGTATTGCCCTTTGTGAGCGCCCTCTCCCATTCACCGAGTCAAAGCGAGGGCCCATTCAGCTCTAACAGAGCCCATTAATTGTACAATGCACCACAGGAACAGAGGGATCAGCAGCAAGGTTTACACAAAAGGTTTTTATGTAAGAAGAATCTGTACCAGGGCTTGACAAATTTACAGCAAAATCAGTAAGAAGGCCTAGGAACAAAACACACAATTTCAGAAGCCAGGCACGGTTTGGTATATAGGTCTCTAAAATAATCCAGACATTTAGGAGCCAAACATAAATGTTCTAGGATCCAGTGGCTACCTAATGCACGCACCCACAGATTTTTGGCTTTCCAGATGAAATAAAACGAGCCCATAGGCACACATGGTCCACTAAGAGCAGGGGACTGGAATGGTTTGGTTTGTCCATTGGTAAGGAGTACACAAAGACCATAAAAGTAACCAGTTACACGGCTTTAATGCTTGCCTGATGTGCCACACAGCGCTAACGCTCCACACTTTGCCCATGTTATCCCAGTGCTTTATTCATTTTAACCCCATCACTTAAAGACTCAACATTTTTTGTATCGTTCTTACAATAGGATGTGAGACAGAGGAACAAGATAAAAGTAAAAAGAGAAACCATAGGCACAGAGGGTCCTGCTCAGAGGAGTGTGTAGTTCTTGGGGTAACACATTTGATATACTGTAATTTGGGTTTCAACAACCCATCCTGTCGCTATTAAACTCAGCCCCCCCAGATTCTCTGGAAATACACTTCCCATTGTGCAAAGCATTATGTGGATTGTAGTTTCTTCTCACTGGTTGAGGCCTGGTGGCCCCGTATGCCTAGATGAGTTTACAATCCATGGCATTAATGAAGAGGACATTTAAGATGTTGTAGAAAATGTAGCACAGTCTTCAAAAGGATCAACAAAAGGCTCAAAGGAATCACAAAATATTGAGTATTGTGCTCCATTAAGGATATTTATAAACAAAACCCAAAACCCCTTTTACTTTTTACAATTAGAAGTTTTGTTCTAAGAACTAGTGCGGGAAAATAAGGTTTTCTCTGAAGTAAAAGAACAAAAACTGATTTTCTTGTGGGTATATGTAAAGTTTCTTGCAAACTACAATAAACCTATAAAACACACACACACGACTCTCGTCATGCCTCCTACATGCCTTCCTCATGCCACTATGGAATATGTTGGCTTTCAATAAATAATTGTAATATAATAAATTACAATGCCTTGGGACGGGTCTGTTGAGCCAGTCTGGCAACTGAAAAGAAAGATATGAAGAACTGCAACGAGAAGAATGACATCGCACTATCAGCATACATGCAAACATCTGTATATAACGGTACCCTGCCCGGGAGAGAGAAATTATGGGCCAAATGCAGAGGAAGGACTTCAATGTGACATGTTGAAAAGCCAGGCGAGGCTCAACTTGGACACATTCATTTTTGAAATAAGAGGTTCTGCTAGAAAACAGATTGGCCCCAGAGTCCAGGGGTCAGCAACATTGGCTCACTGATGTTTTGGGAACTACATTTCCCTTGTGGCTCAGTCAGCCTAATGGGTGACTGAGCATCATGGGAAATGTAGTTCCCAAAACATCAGGGAGCCAAGGTTGCTCACCCCTGCCCCAGACCAACACTAAACAATCCTAGGAGCAGGTGACCATGGATTCCAAGAACTTGGCTTCTACTTTCTTTGATTGCCTGGCTCCGAAGGTTGATCTAAATTTCACAATCCCTCCTCTAGACACTCGTTTTGATGACGATCTGGGAAAGAAGGAGGCAAGCCAATTATGCAATGTCTCAGGACGCGCAATTCAAAGCAAAACAAAGGATGATCAGGTATTCAAAAAGCTGGAGAAGGTCATATTCTTCCCATCACACAAAGTGTGACCTTCAGGCAGATCCTCTAATTTGAGAATTTCCTCTGAGCCCACCTCGTATGGTATTAGAGAGGTACATATTCTCAGTCTCAACAATAGCTTTCTCCCGTGTGCTTCAAAAGGATGCAGCTGTTTCCACTCCAAACCAGGATGCGGCTGCGAAGGGGCAGCCAGCTCATTGTGTCCTTAGCTTTGTTCATATCGCGTATGACTGTCCCACTAGACGCTTCATTTGAATCCTACAACCAAGGGCCCGTCTCTGGCCCTAGGCATAAACACATTAAAGAAAATTTTAAACAGCAAAATCATCAAGTCGAAGAGCATAAATACAGAATAATAATAATAATAAAAGAGCTACCTCAAAAATATCCGGGGGAAAAAAAAGTATTATGATGTAATAGGTCAACTACAAAAAAATGGACCCGGGGTCAGGTGTCTATAGCACCCGAAAGTAATATAAAAAATACTTATCAGCTGCTGCTAGGATGATATAAGTCCCATATGTTCATTCCAATCCACAGGGAAACGTAGATCCAGAGAGGCAAAGAAGGAGATCAAACAGCGCTGCTGCAGGAAAAGGTGCACTAGTGCCACCTCATTTATTTGAAAAAGGAACACATATATACAGACGTTTCAGGGATACAACCCTTTCCTCAGTGCAAAGTGCCCACTGAGGAAAGGGTTGTATCCCTGAAACGTCTGTATATATGTGTTCCTTTTTCAAATAAATGAGGTGGCACTAGTGCACCTTTTCCTGCAGCAGCGCTGTTTGATCTCCTTCTTTGCCTCTTATGATGTAATAGGACTTAAATATTAATTAAATTGGAGAATGAGATACTTAGGGCCAATGTGTTTTCTGTCCCCAACTGCAACCCAGTGGTTAAAACGAACTACTGCTTGTCAGCAGCCTCTGCCCAATTATTTAACCCCTTCACTGCTGAGCCATTTCACGGCTTAAAAAAAAAACCAAATTTTTCTTTTTTGTTTTCTTATTTTTATCTTTACTTTAAACATGGTCATGTTTGGTATCATTGGAAAGGTCATGCTCTGGCCTTTCTAATGATATCAAACATGACCATGCTAGCTGCAAACAGTCGGGAGATATCAGGGTTCAAAGGAACCCCCTATCTCCACCCCATCTTTCCTTAGGAGTCAATGAGGACGTTCCCCACACGTCCTCAGCATTGAAAGGGTTAAGGGCAAAAAACGGACACTCCACTCTTCAGTACAGTTCTTTTAGGCCCCGTTCACACCTATGCGTTTTAAAGCGCGTTCCTGCGCGCTTCAAAACGCATGAACGGAGAAATCCCATGTTTTCCTATGGGACCCGTTCACACCTGGGCAGGAACGCGCTTTAAAACGTCCTGCGCCCAAAGAAGTCCAGGAGCTTCTTTGGTGCGCATAGCAGCGCATTCGCGGCCATAGACAATGCGCGTTCGCGTGTTTTTCGTATGTGCATATTGCGCACGTTTGAAAACGTGCAGGTGTGAACCCAGCCTTAAAGGGCCACTCCCTCCCAAAAAAAATTAAATGTCCTTATTGTGCTTATTTTGTGTTGCTGATAGCTTACGTGCGCGTTATTTTTCTCTTGTATATTTAGTTAACGTATTTTTCTCGATAGGTCACTGGGTGCATGCGTTTGTGTTATAAACTGCGCCCCCTACAGTATCAGTGCCTCACTCGGTCCGCACTGTGTGGCTTTGGCCATAGAATGGAGTCTATGGGAGGAGTAGAGGTAACATCACTGCTCTGCGTGGAGAGAGCCTGTGGAGTCATGGGTTTGATCCCGATGAGCACCTCTCCAGTAAGTGTCCTTGGGCAAGACACCTAACGGTACAGACTCGCCACCCAGGACATACTTGAAAACAAGAGAAATCTCAATGTATCCTTCCTGGTAAAATACTTTCTCGAAAAAAAAAAAAAAAAAAACACGGGCTCAAATCATTGTATTTGTGGAATGTATTCAACATAAGAACAAAAAAAATAATTAGGCCAGGAGAGGTTCACTTTTTTTCAAATGACTTTTGTACTCTGAAAAGTGCTTTGGAAAATAACCTAGAAATGCTCCATTTGGGAAAGCGAGAGAAAGGGAGAAAATGAATGAAGAATGGTTGAAAGGCTGATTTGTAGGACTAGAACATTTCCGTTAATTCCTCTAGTAATGTTACCATTCATTCTGCAAATCCAGCATTTTGCTCCCCCCCAGTGAAGGCTTAATGGATCTACCCCATGAAGAATGGCTGGATTTCATTTTTTCAGGATAGGTAGTCAAATAAATAGAAGCAGTGACCAACCAGCGAGGGACGAGGGATTAGCTGACGCGTCGCTGGATCAGCACACCAGCTACAAGATACCATATTTAGGGCAAGTACTTTCATAAATATTTAACTTCTGATTAAAATATTCATGTAGAGCACGTAAGAGTGAAAAATGAGAAATTAACCCATTAAGAAGGTTTGTGTTTTAATATATAGGTAAGTGGGCAGCTTGGATGGTTTAAGCACTGGAAGGGAGCCTGGTTCCTACCGACTTTCATCCAAGGTTAAAATAACAGGTATTATATGGGTTATAACATATTAGTCAGCTGCCCAAACATTTACACTCCTAAAGCATGCAGTAAAGCACTCTGATCCCCTGCGGGGGACATGCCGTATACAAACAAGACAGCCTTATTATTATTAATAGTAAAGGACTCACTTTAATGCTTTTTAGTTAATATTTCTCCTGTAACATGTTTGGAGAATATCCGACTCCTTCAGAAAACAAATGTATTGGTTAATGAATGGCTGAAAATCATCACAAAGGGACTTGGGTTTATCTGAAACAGATGGGCGCCTGTGAGGAGCGCGCTGCACAGACAAGAGAGGAGCGCGCTGCACAGACAAGAGAGGAGCGCGCTGCACAGACAAGAGAGGAGCGCGCTGCACAGACAAGAGAGGAGCGCGCTGCACAGACAAGAGAGGAGCGCGCTGCACAGACAAGAGAGGAGCGGGCTGCACAGACATGTGAGGAGCGCGCTGCACAGACAAGAGAGGAGCGCGCTGCACAGACAAGAGAGGAGCGCGCTGCACAGACAAGAGAGGAGCGCGCTGCACAGACAAGAGAGGAGCGCGCTGCACAGACAAGAGAGGAGCGCGCTGCACAGACAAGAGAGGAGCGCGCTGCACAGACAAGAGAGGAGCGCGCGCTGCACAGACATGAGAGGAGCGCGCTGCACAGACATGAGAGGAGCGCGCTGCACAGACAAGAGAGGAGCGCGCTGCACAGACAAGAGAGGAGCGCGCTGCACAGACAAGAGAGGAGCGCGCTGCACAGACAAGAGAGGAGTGCGCTGCACAGACAAGAGAGGAGCGCGCTGCACAGACAAGAGAGGAGCGCGCTGCACAGACAAGAGAGGAGCGCGCTGCACAGACATGAGAGGAGCGCGCTGCACAGACATGAGAGGAGCGCGCTGCACAGACATGAGAGGAGCGCGCTGCACAGAGATGAGAGGAGCGCGCTGCACAGACATGAGAGGAGCGCGCTGCACAGACATGAGAGGAGCGTGCTGCACAGACATGAGAGGAGCGCGCGGCACAGACATGAGAGGAGCGCGCTGCACAGACATGAGAGGAGCGCGCTGCACAGACATGAGAGGAGCGCGCTGCACAGACATGAGAGGAGGGCGCTGCACAGACATGAGAGGGACCTGTCCCATGGCGAAACGTCACATTTTGCTTATGAGGTCTGCTGTCCCTGAATAAAGTTCCTGGCACTTACTCCAATGGAGGTCCTGCTCATTGTTTTTCCTGGTCTTAATCATGTATAGATTTACGCATCTAAGTATTGCCTATATATACACAACAATCTAAATTGCGAAAACATAAGGGGTTAAATTGAGAATTCTCGCCCCTATCAGCCGGATACACTTTAGATTGTTGTGTATATATAGGCAATACTTCTATGCGTAAGTCTATATACGATTAAGGTCCAAAAGGACCGAAACGTCGTATTTTTCTTCTGCTGCACTTCTTCAATAAAGATTTCTGTTGGATTTTATGACCCGTGCCGCACGCAGTTATTTCTCTGGTGGCGCTTTGAGGCTGGGTGGACCTCATCGGCGTGACACTGGGGCTTTCCACTGGCCAGGACGGGACTCTTCCTGAACAGGTACGCCACGCATCCTTTGTACGAGCTCAATACGAGATTATCTGCTCTACAAGGTGTACGCTTATCCAGAGCCGAGGTAAACTTGCCAAACTCATTAAATTCTACAGAGTTGCTAAATTTAAGAAAACAGTTGCCACCAGCGCCACTTTTTAACTGGACCACTAGTGTGACCAATGTTTTACTTGGACAAACACAACACAGACGATTCGAGGACACAGACCCTTCTACAGTGTACTGTGCTCCCACAAACTAACACAAAAAACCTTATATACAATAATAACATCATAAATAAGGAGGGAAAGAGGCTCAATCTCAAGCAAATAATCCTGAATTGTTCGTAAGAGAAAACACCAATGCAAACGTGGTAAACATGCCTCATACCGCCAGAGATTGAGCCGCTTTGCCTCCTTATTTGTGATGTTATTATTGAATATAAGGGTTTCTGTGTGTTCATTTGTGGGAGCGCTGTACACTGAAGAAGGGGCGGTGTCCCCGAAACATCTGAATTGTGTTTGTCTCTCCAAGTAAAGCATTGGTCACACTAATGGACCAGTTAAAAAGCCGCACTGGTGGAATGTCTTTTCTTTGACTTGATTGTGCACTGGTACCCCTGCATAGAGCGCCACAGGAGCAACTAGCCACCAAGAAGCAGCTAAAAAGCATTTCTGTTGGTTTTGGGGTCACAGACACAATTCCAGGGTCATTTGATTTGGTTGCCAAGTTTTTCCAGAGCTCTCGTAATTTTGCCCCAAGCCTTGAATCTAGCCCTTTATTTTGTATTGCACTATGGAATGCTAGAAGATAAATTCTGGGCACAACAATAACTTCAGTTTACTTGAATGGTTCTGGTATAGAGGCCCTGTACCTCCAATCTTCCTAAAACAGGGCTTTAATGTTGACGCCAACTCTACCAGGAAAAACAACCAAGAGCCATTAGCGGGACCCACTGTAAAGCAGGCGGCTAGTGCTGCTGCCCATTCTCAGCACACTCATACACACTTATTATTTTGCTCACTACAGGTGCTGCTAAGACCAAAACATCTGGGGTTTCAGCTAAGGCTGGGGTCAGATGAACGCTGTGCGAACTCGCGTGCAGCCGCACTTTATCACGGCCGTAGTAGCAGCAAATAACGGCCAATGACGGGCAATATACGAAGTACGGCCGCACGAAAGTGCGGCAGCGCAACGCAAGCGGCAAACAAACGCATTTTTTCGAGAACGTGATACCACTATTACTGACGTACAGAGTGCGCTGAGTCCGCTAGCGGCGTGTTTGCGTGATTAGGAGACGTCAGACGCTGCTAATGTCCGGCCAACATAACGTCCAGACGCAAAAAGGGTTTTATTGATGATCCGTACAAAATCACGGACGAAAATGCGCATCGTATGACCGCTATCGCGTATTCCGTGAAAAAATGCGTCCATTCGTTCGAACGCACTTTTTCACGGACGACGTGAAACATGCGTTCGTCTGACCCTAGCCTAAAGCTGACAATTGGTATCATTCCCATCAGTCTCCGTGCAATCCTACATACAGCAAAGGAAGTCACACATACTCGTGTCGTTCTCAACACACAAGCTCTCTCACCAGCCCATGTTCTTCTAACCAAAGACTGGCACATGTTTCGAACACATGTGTAAACACTGACAGCACTCGCATTCACATACGTGCACATCGAACCCCCCCCCCCCCAAATATTACTATTGATAAGGATTACTTGGCTTCGGAATTCTGTGCAGATTAACCCGACAATTCTGTAGTGGAATATATACATAACTATTAATATATACTAAGGATTATTATTGCAGAAGTCATTAAACACCTCACAGCAATTCAAAGAACTGCATCCCAGAGCTCATGTGCTACATTCCCCATATAAAGCACAGAACACTGGGTAAGACATGCAAACGACATCTTTAATTTGTAATTTTTTTTTGCATCCTGGGTCTGTTTTCAGACAGAACCCTTCAATCACTGCTATGCCATACTAGATGGCTTATTTTTTTTTTTTTCCTGAGATCAGGTTTATGCAACTGGTCAAAACCACTCCTGTACAGCTGTTTCGGGTTTATTGTACCCTCGTCAGCAAGAGCTAGGTATGACCAGTTGCTGTTTGATGCTCAAGAAACCTACAGGGCAATGCTGAAAATCTCTTCTCCTGAAAGCACACTTTAAAACATGTAACATAATGACTATTTACTACATATTTATTTTCTGTGTTAATCTGTATATTTGTGTTGTTTTTTAACATCTTGCATTTTATTACTTTGTATTTCTGTAATGTTCATGAACCCAGGACATACTTGAAAACGAGAGAAATCTCAATGTATCCTTCCTGGTAAAATCCTTTGCAAATAAATAAATAAAACGAGCTCTAAAATAATTACCAGGTACCACGGGACATGTTTCCAGGTCAGGTCACACACCCAGATCAACACAAACAGGCATTCCTTGCCTCCAAGCATTGCACAAACAATGGAGGAAGAATGGGAAGAAAAGGAAAAACACGTAATGTTTAAAATCCAAGTCCTGGGGGTCTAATCTGATTGCAATAAATCCTGCGTCTATCCTACACACCCCAATCTTCACATTCTTCAGCCAATATTATTTATTATTTTACATAGCAGCGCATGGAAATTGTGTGCTTCTATAAATAACCAAGCAGGACTTCTACTAGGACATTCATAAAATATAAATAAGGACTCCGAAAAGGCATTTTTCTGTATGGAATGTAAGGCAGGGGTCAGCCACCTTGGCCCTCCAGATGTTTTAGAAATACTTTGAGTGAGGGTCAGTCAATCTAATGAGCCCCTGAGCATCATGGGAGATGTAGTTCTAAAGTATGTGAAAGTCTAAGTTTGCTGACCCCTGACGTAAGGGATATGATTGCAGATAGATGCTCCACAGCCCGCAAGTGGCGTCACTAGGGTTGGTGTCACCCGGTGCGGGCTGCACCCCCCACCGCCCCTTGTGACGCCACTGCAGCCCACCATCCTTCCCTCAGACACATGCAAAAATCAGCAAGCAATAGAGGCCTGAGTGAGAAATGGCTGACCCTGGACATAAATGAAGGCTCATAACTAGAGAGAATAATCCTGACAGATACAATCTAATCTCCCATTCAAAAAGAAACTCAAGGGAGGGAGGGTGGGATGATTGGATGGCGGATTTATTGCTTTTATTGGGGGATGCTAGAGGAGGAGGCTGACCGGACATGTTGGAATTTTGTCAATTAAAAGTAATGTATACAGAGAGAAACTCTGCACATCACAGCATGATTGGAAAACATACCGCAAAGCACATTCTACGCCACTACCACATCAATGTGATGTTTTGACAAATTAATGTCCTGGCCACCAACCTGACAAAAAAAAAAGACAACACAGCAATAAAACAGCTTGAACAGCTATGGCTATTATACGAACATCATTGTTTATAAAGCGCCAACCGTCTCTGTAGCGCATTACAATACAAACAGGGGCATTAACTAACAGAATTACAAATTTATGAACCAGAGGTGTAAAGAACCTAGAGCAATGTGCATATGGCACAGGTCAACATTAACCACTTCACTACCAGGTTACGATCATAAGAAAAACAAAATCACAAGGTTTGCTATTTGATACAAGGAATTTATTAATTGCCTGTCAAATACATGTAGGCTAAATTATCTTCATATATGGGGGCAGCTGAGATTAGCTAAAATAATTGTTGAATACATTGATGCATTCCTTCATTGGTTAATTTACCCCTTGGAGAAAAAAGGGAAAAAAAGAGACGATGCTCAGCAATTTAAGAACTGCAAGCCCCATAATGCCAATCGGTTTCCAGATTGAGGGTGATCTAGACTGTAAGCTCCTATGACCTCTTGTTTCCATCCCATGTCCATTTATCTGTATCTTGTTCCCTTTGGTTATTGTAAAGCGCTGCGGAAACTGTTGGCGCTATATAAATGATAACAATAATAAAACATCATGTGAGTAATAGTTTGTTAGCGGCCCAGAGGTTTGCTTTAAGGCCAAGGTCAGACGAACGCAGTTTTAACGTGCGTTTAGCCGCACGAAATCACGGCCGTGCTAGCAGCAAATGACGTCCAATGCCGGGGAACATACGACGAACGGCCGCACGAAAGTTCATCCGTGCAACGCAAGTGGCAAACGAACGCATTTTTTCGAGAACGTCAAACCGCTACTACTGACGTACAGAGTGCGCTGCGGCCGCATAGCGGCGTGTTTGCGTGATTGGGAGACGTCAGACGCTGCACACGTCCGGCAAACATAACGTCCAGATGCAAAAAGTGTTTTATTGATGATCCGTACAAAATCACGGACGAAAATGCGCATCGTATGACCGCTATTGCGTATTCCGTGAAAAATACGTCCATTCGTTCGACCGCACTTTTTCACGGACGACGCGAAAAATGCATTCGTCTGACCCTAGCCTTAGATAGCACTGTATGAACGTATCTATATATTATTGAGTCAACATTACCCGTTCTTAAACAAGAATGAGATGAAGGAATTCCACTTTCGTCACATCCAACGGGTGCAACCGTTAGAAAACTGTAAATATTGGTAATTCAGAATAAGCATATTGTGTTGTATTGTTCTACAGCTGGGAATGATTTGGCCAAGACTAAAAAAAAAAACATTGTATCATTTCCCCTAAGGGTTCTGTATATATAACTATTAAAATTGATGAGGACAAAACAGTAGGATTAAAATCCTGCGTGGTTTAAAATGCAAGAGAACGCAAAACACTGCGAAAAACATGCGCATGTCTAAGAAGCAAATCAGAGACTTGCTTTACCCACAGAGTTCCGGTATGTAGCAAGGAATTCTGGGTAGGACATGCAAGTTAAGTCGACAATTTCTCCCTTTTTCCCCCCATCAAGTCCAACTTTTGTTGCGAGAAGATGAAAAAAAAAGAAAGAAAGAAAAGATAGTGGGCTTAATTTGCATGTCCTACCCAGAATTCCTTGCTACATACGTGGATTGAAGCAGAGGGGCTCTATAGGAAAGCAAAACTCTGATAATAGTTGGCTGTGTGTCGTATGTGAATCCTCGCAAGTAATCCAGCTTTACAGAAGATTTTCTACAACCGCCTATTTGTGCAGTGAAGAATAATCCAAGAGCTGCCAAGCTGTACAGATAAAGGCTTCTCGACGTGTCTGCCACAACGCATGGGGTTTACAGTCACAGAAAAAAGCTCCTATTTACATTTGCATTGACAATAAAACTTCAATTTAAAAGTTGTGGGAGTGTTCAACGCTCAGGTTGTGTCTCTCGCAGGTACAAGGGGAAGAATTACTAAAGCTGGCTTAAAACTCACACGAATAATCCCGAATCTGCCCGTACCGTGGTGATCTGACCGCAGGAAAACGTGTACATTTTGTAGTTTACAACTTGAAATCTTTGTAAATTTCATTTGTTGCCCCCCTCCCCCCCATAGACTTGTGAAAATTATCAGTGAATTAATAAGAGGTTGAACTTTCCATGTTACAATAACAATCTCACGCGCACAAGCGACATTGTATGTTCCACGGAGGATTCACAGGCACAAAACACCGAGTAGAGAAAGATTGAACAGAACGGGTATAATCTGACCAGCCAAATAAAACACCGGCGCATTAAGTGGTAAATGCACAGCGCCAGGTAGAAACTGAAACGCAAAGGGCAGGGAACGCGCTAATGGATGATCTCATACAAGAAGCCGCCAGCGGTGATAAATCACATCAATTGCTCGCTGGATATTCCACAATTGTCGGAGAATCTTTGATAGGGTTCCAGCTACTCACTTTTATCTTCCATACACAGGTAGAAAACACCAAATACGACGTAGGATCAAGTAAAATGGAATAAATATTATCCTTGGGAAAGGTCCTATATTGAGAGAATGGGGCTCCCGTTGCAGGAAAGAATAAGGCAGGGGGCGACAACCTTAACCCTCCAGATGGGTTGGAACTACATCACACATGAGAATCAGCATCATGGGAGATGTAGTGCCAAACCATCATGAGGGCTAAGGTTGCTGACCTCTGGAATAAGGGGACTGCATCTGTACATCTTATATAGACAAAAAAGGCAAACTAGAGGCCAAACATGTCCTACAGCGAAATCCCTGCTCTGACATTCACTAAAATAGACCATTTTCTGATGAAAGATGACGCAACAGACCACAACTTTTATCAGAAAACCCCATCTCTTCAGATTAGCTATCACATATGCAACTCATCCCTCTGCTCACACATGATTGAAGCGGCTTCTATGGCCTCACCATTCCCAAACCACTGGCACTAATGTTCCTGCCGTCCAGTAAAATTTATAGTCTTCCTCAACCCCAATCCCTCTAACACAGGGGTCAGCAACCTTGGCTCCCTGATGTTTCGAGAACTACATTTCCCATGTGGCTCAGTCAACCTAATGAGTGACTGAGCATCATGGGAGATGTAGTTCCTAAAACATCAGGGAGCCAAGGTTGCTGAGCCCTGCTCTAGACTGTAAGCTCCTATGAGCAGGGCCCTCTACACCTAGTGTTTCCATCCTATGTCCATTTATCTATATCTTGTTCCCTTTGGTTATTGTAAAGTGCTGCGCAAACTGTTGGTGCTATATAAATGATGATAATCATGAATCAAATTCAATGTTCTTGAGCCCAGGACATACTTGAAAACGAGAGAAATCTCAGATGTATTCTTCCTGGTAAAATCCTTTCTAAATAAATAATAATAAACAAAGAGGGCTTTGTGAACCTGTATAACTGTAGTCGGTACTTTAGCGCCTAAGGGACTTGATGAACCTCTCTACCGCTTTCAGTATTTGTCCGTAAATGAGGATATTTGGTCAAAAAATAAATCCTTCAGTGTTTTCAAACTATTATGTTACTTTATACCCTAAAATTATTGTTGAGCTTTGTACTACACTGTATATAATCTAACAAGGAGATAAGAAGTTCGTGTAATACAGTATTAAATGGCATTTCAGCCCCAGTTTTATCCGTTAGCAGATTTTAATATAGTTTATTGAACTTTACAATTCAGTCATATTGGAAATGTTCACTTCTGCTTTACGGCATATTAGGACTAATAAAGCTATTTTGTTTTGTGACCCACAGTCGGCATTTCCCTATCAGTCAGGCACTTGATTAGCAGCTTATGTACTCACTAGCACTTTATTAAATTCGTCACACTTTAAACTTTATACCTGCACTTTAGTCAAGGTAAACCGGGTCATTCCCTATAAATGATGATTCATCATTATGATCACAGTGTTTTATGTAGTTTATTAGTATACAGTGAGGAATACCTCACATACCAACGCAGGACATACTTGAAAATGAGAGAAATCTCATTGTATCCTTCCTGGTAAATTACTTTATAAACACCAATATAGAGCACTGTATCTGTGTGCTTTATGCAAGCCTTTCTGGTATCTCCATGTACTGGATCTATTTAACTGAATGTTGTACTGTGCTAATTTTAAACTATACTTGCCTCTAATTCACACCTAATATATATGTTAGTAAATAATGTTTTCACATGTTTAAACACAATAACATCTGAAAAGGAAGTGAAAACAGTTTTATTCCGCTTTAAGATGCTCTTTACCGCGGCACGCAGGTCCCTAACCTACCATATTAGCGGGGTATTCCTGTACACACGATATACAAAAGGTAAGGGTTCACTTTCCCCCAAAAAAGTCAGGAAAGTACTTCCCCTGGACGTATACCAGTACTCCCCCTCAACGGGCATGAACCCTGTGTGACACTTACAAGAAATGAGAAACAGTGGAGATCTACAACTCAAAGACCTCCTGGTGTGTCGTATATTGAACAGGATCTGTGTTTATATAAAACCAATAATCTTTATTAGAAGAACACAAATTAAAGGACATTTGTCGTTAAAACAATCAATATTACGGACTGGATGCCATCTGCTGTATTAACCGGCTGCTAGAGCTCAGAAAGTATCATTGTTTGTCAATATCACAATAACGTTGGAAGCCGGTAAACACTGTCAGTAAAAAGGACATCATGATATGAATATATCAATGCTTTGCAAACATATCCCTGTCCCAATTGGCTGCAACAACGTCTGATATACCCCCTATTGTGAACAGAGGAATGATTCAAACAAGATTCCAGCATGACAGCACCCGAGACAAGTATATATTCTCTGGTCTCCTTGTGTTGGGACTGAGTATATGGCAATAGTACCTCGAATTGCCCAGTTGTAAATGATATTTATTTATAAAGAAGTATTTTACCAGGAAGGATACATTGAGATTTCTCTCCTTTTCAAGTATGTCCTGGTATAATATGTTGCATATGTTGGTCTAGGTGATATGAATATATCAATGCTTTGCATACATATCCCTGTCCCAATTGATCCAGTCCGTAGTATTGATTGTTTTAACGACAAATGTCCTTTAATTTGTGTTCTTCTAATAAAGATTATTGGTTTTGTATACACACAGATCCTGTTCAGTATACGACACACCAGGAGGTCTTTGGATGTAGAGCTCCACCGTTTCATGTTCCTGTATATCTTATTCTAGGTACCTTGCACTTTATAATGGGGTTCATGGATATTAAAACTTGTAGCCTAATCATATATAGCAATCTTTGTAATCTGCACTGCTGTCGTAGATTAATCCACATTCACAGGTGCTCTTGCAGGATGGACCCGCCACATGTGTATAGTAACATGTAATCGTTACACACATGTGCGCAGGCCCCGATTGGCCATCGGGCACACCCAGATTTTGCCCAGTAGGCTGATGGCTGCCGGTCTCCGAGGCATATGACGGCCCAAGACCTAATGCTACTTGAGGGCTTGCATTCCAGCCGGCCATATGTTACAGTTACAAGTATTTATAAAATGCTAACAAGTTCCGTAGCGCTGTACAATGGGTGAGACAGAACAACAAATATACATACAAGCTAAAACACAGAACAGTAGCAGAGAGGACCCTGCTCAAGAGCTTACAATTAAGGCCCCATTCACACTGTGCGATTTGAAAATCCCGCGATTTTCATATTTGCGGCGTCGTGATTTTGCCAAACACCACCAATGGAAATTGCAAAACGCAAAAAAAGGGTCATGTACCAGCGACGCGTGACATGCGACGACATGCGACATCAATGGAAATTGCAAATCACAAAAAAAGGGTCATGTACCAGCGACATAGCATCAGGTCTCATGGCGCGGCACGATGTGAACAGCTCCATTGAAATGCAATGAAGATGCTACAATGCGCGTCATCGTGCTGATTTTGTGGCAAAATCCACATGATAAATCGCACAGTGTGAACAGGGCCTAAGAGGAGAGGCGTGACACGCTAGGTGATGGTACATAGAGGACATGAAGTAGCGACGGCGCATGTGGGCTCTGTGGGAAGGTGGTGCAAGAAATGGACAGTTGGGGATTATGGAGTGAGCCAACAGGCTTCTCTAAAGTAATGTGTTTTCAGAGACTTCTTGAAGGACTGGAGAGACTGGGAGAGTCTGATGGTGCGGGGGAGGGAGTTCCATAGAAAGGGGGCAGCTCGGGAGAAGTCCTGAAGGTGAGAGTTGTGGGTGCGACTACGATGAAGCGATAACATCAGGTCATTGGTGGAGCGAAGTGGTTGGGAGAGGATTGACCTGTTAATTAGTAAAAAGGTATTCCTGCGAGGCAGTGGGCAGTCCCGGCCAGCAGGCACCCCCGAAAGATTGCACTGTTGGGGGGAGGGCAATGACTGACTGGGGATTTGACTCCCTCATTCGTGGAGCAATGTGGTCTGTGCTGCGATAACAGGGTAATCCAGAGGTGGACCTCTTGCTCGAGCTGCCTAGAGGGATGTCAGAGATATATATATATATACCCTCCTGATGAGGCCTAAGAAGGTGAAACGATCATCGGGGGTTGCTGCATCTCTCGTGCAGGGATGATGTCCTTGGCATTCAGTATTGGCCACCCTTTCTGGTCTGATTTGCATATGGAGCATTCATCCCTTAAACCTTGTGAGACCTGAGCGGGCCCATTGTTGCATATTGAGGTGTGTATGTGTGTTTCTGTATAGCAGTAAAGAAAAGTAGGCCCTTTAAAATGTCCAGGCCTATTTTTTGTCCCAGTCCGGGCCTGAATGTGTGGACTTGATGGGTGCATCTAGGCCTTATTTAAGCACATACGTGGGGGTATATTGAAATGCCAAAGGTTTCAGATCTTTGTTTTTAGTATATTATTATAGGATTGTCTCACGTTTCAGGTATGAATGAGCTTAAAGATTTTGCTTTTACAAGGCCAAGCATGCGCAACAACTTAAAGATATCCATACATACACCCTCACAAGCAAGAAAATGGCAAGATCAAATGCTCCCGGGTCATCTTAAACCAGATCCACTTAGCAGAACGGAGCGGCACACCTCAGATTTATTACCGCAAAATGAAAGAGGGGTTTGTTCATTTTCTGGCAGAGGAGATCGCTTCTGGGCAGAGGGAGAATGCTTTATATACTCCAAACGTACTACTACAATACTACTATTATTGACACGACATGATGCCAAGAGTAAAAATAAACAGACACAAAATAACGTTTAAACCGGAAGGTTTTCGGGGGGGGGGGTTCTTTCTTTTGAAGACATTTAAAGAAATAAGTCATGTGAACAATTTTGGAGACAAGCCGTGCAAAATATCCATTATCTTCCACTGCTGATCCGGAGTAAAGTATGAATAAATATCCATTCCATTGTGTTTATTTCAAGTCAGCCTTAATAAATCCAGTCCCTTTTTAGATCTTAAGGGACACTCTGGGCATTGTGACCACTCTATGTTATGTAATGGAGTAGTCACAGTGCCCTGAATGGTCTCACCTGGGGGGGGGGCTTATAATGAGTGCTAGCCCTCGGGCAAGTGGAGATATAAAGGGCTAGCTCATAAAAGAGTCACTAAGGGTTAATAACCTCAGCAGCTCCCAGGCTTTCTCTTAATCTCCCAGATTCAGTAAGGGAGGGACAGGGAATGGACACTGGGGGGCAAAACAAAATACAATTTTGTTTCCTTTATTAAAAAGGAACACACTACTCATCCTGAGCACTTTTACACATCCAGGCCACATTGAAAAGGTAAAGGCTCCCCCATTCTACCCCCCTCGCTGTCACTGTGCGACTTGGAGGGGGCTGTGCGCTAGCCTCCTGCCCAGAGACTATGGCCCGTGAAAGAGACTATTGGGGTAACTGGTGGACCTTTTAAATATATTTGGTTTTCACTGTTTTATACATCTGCCAGTTAACTAAAGATTTCTGATGTCTGTGTGTTTGTTGTATATTTATTGTATAGTCTCTTGTTGTGTATTTTCGTACATTCCCTCAATTATCTAACCCTTCCCTGTATAGTGTAGATCTCTGTATTAGTACCTCCTCTCTCTCTCTATTGTGTAAATTCTCTCTATAAGAAATTCCTTTTGTTGAACCTTCTTTCTCCCTGCCCCCCTTCTCCTCCTAAGAAATCCCATTGTTTGAAAGTCCTGTGTAGTTATCTGATCTGTGCAGCTAGCTGCTTGATTGCATGCAAATCGAGTTGATGGTTGTGCCTGTGTAATAAACAGTCAGTTCTATTCTAACCAAGCTTGAAGTCACGACTCATGATTTGGGGTACCAGGAATCTTCTGCCCGCTGTGCCAAGGAAAGGCTCCAGGTCTACAGCCTCAGCTTATTTTTGGGGGTGCTAGTCAGGCTCTCTACAGGCACCGGGCCTTAAGCTGCGGCTAAGGTACTAGAGAAAGGTGTGAGAGTCACGAGGAGAAACTGGGTGTCCAGCGAGGAAGGGCATTTGACAGATGTGACCCTGTCCGAGCACAGAGATCTGTTACACACCCCACATCACCAGAAACTGAGATTTTGAATTTCCCAGCTGCCAGCAACCAGGTCACTAGTGATGTCAGCAGAGAGCGCGCCGATGTCACACGGAGACCACCCGCGATAATTGGGGTCTCAGAGAGGCGGTGATAGAGCGGATATATGCATTACTGTACAACTCCAATCTATCGCTCTGCGCAGGCACTACGGAACGCGCGTACCTAAAACGCAGAAGTAAGCAGCGGTGAGCAATTTGTGATTCATACGCTACGCAAGATGTGTAGGAGCACAAATTGCGTTAGATAGCTGCGGTGAGGTCCAGATTCAGGAGACCCTGAGCTGAAGAGCTGCTCTCGGCGAGGGACTAAAGGGGAGTACATTTTCCTAAATAAAAGAAACGTGATTGGGAAGAGGCTGTCTGCAGTGTCTGCCCAATGAAGAGCAAAAAGAAGGGAACTCAGATTTTAAGAGTATCCCTTTAATGGTTGTAGATTTGAGAAATAATGGTTCACTACTTTTCATGAATGTTGCTACTGAAGCTACTCTGGAGTCCTACAGAAAGGGTTACAAATTAATGACAAACGGTTACAAATGAAGTGTTCCCTTGGACGGACAGAGGGATAAATAAACTATTATTTTCACAAACCTCTAATCCAGGAGAGGAAGAAAAGCCCGAACATATGGCAACGTGATGCCCCATGTTGCTGGTAGCAGGCTGAATGGCTGACACGTGGGAGACTATGGAGTAGGTCATTCTCCACGTACATGTGATAAGACATAAATGGTTGATTTCCAACAAAGCCGTGTGGTCCCAAGAACAAGAGCAAACAAAACAAAGGCGTTATAGGAGGAAGCATTATGCAATTATTTTTCGATGTTTGGCCCTGCGTCTGTTTTCTTTGCCGGTTTCCTTAATTTGTCTCATGTGAAAGATATTATTGTACGACAACGATTTACAATTGTGGGCTTCACATCCTGGCCAGAATACGGCTGATAGTCGGGTAATGTTTTATAGCCTGATTGAAGGCCAATTGGGGTAAACATACCCGAGCTATTAAAGTCTATGACAGGGATCTCAAATTCTGACCTCTCATTTGGTGAGAGTCTAGGGGCTTCCAGATTCCCTGGCCAAACATGGATTCGAAGACGTCTTGGAATTGAAGGCCATCAGCATCTGGGAGGCCGACGTTTGACATCCCTGATCTATGGAGTTGCTAGGTTTACACAGGGAATTGAAGCTAGCCCATAGTTTTTTGGTTGCAACTTTTGGGGCAAAAGATGTAATTTGGGAATATTCACATCAGACTAGAACGATCAAATTGTGTTTGTCGCTAATGAGCAAGTTGGTGAAAACCGCACATTTTTGGTCAAAACAGGCTATAGAAAAACTGGATGTGGGGGATAAACGTATGTATAAGATTGTCTATGTTATGACGAGATCATGATATAAAGAGAAGAATAAAGGAAGTAATAAAAAGTAGTTCAATACAGGGGTCTGTATACCTATTATGCTTCTCCCAAAGAGCAACCTGGTCACCTGGGATTAGGGAACGTCAGACTTGTAGGGAGCCTGAGATGTGCTTCAAACACAGCAATTTGGGAGAATGGGAGTAAACTGCCCTCCATGGGCTTGACTCAGCTTCCCCTCAATTAGCAGGAGACCCATGGGTCGTAGGAGTGAAAGGTGATCTCATAGTTGAGGAATTGAACAACAGAATTACCCTGAAACATTATTAAACACATACTAGAGCACCTTTGCATAGAATAACAGTTAAAAGGCAAAAGAGTAAATAGAAATGCAAATTCGGGCTTCTTTAACCACTTTACATATGCTGGCGATTCATCAAATTAAAAGAGGAGAAAATAAAACATCTTCCGAGGTCTGATAAATAATGCAAAGAGGAAACCACCCAGGACCATCTCGCAGATAACATTAGTACAGGCTTCTGGACAATGCATTATTCATGATCAGGAGAAAAAGGAGTAGCACGAAGATCTCTCTGTAAACTGCATCATAAGAGCACTTTATCGGAGGCGGATTCCTATTCCTGTGATGTTCGCTGTCTTCTTGTTTTAAAGAGTGCAGTAGATGGGGCCGACAAGTAGGTTTGTGGGATCATATATTATATCCACATCACATATACAGACAACGTGAACCCACAGACAGCCTGAAAGCCAAGACAGACACATGGAGACTTCAACGGCTTCACGAGGAGACAGACTGACAGGCAGAAAGTCAAGATCACCAAGTTCCAGTTACAAATATATATAAAGTGCTAACAAATTCCGTAAAGGGTGAGACTGAATAACACATGTAAAAACCACAGAACAGTAGAAGAGAGGACCCTGCTCGAAAGCTCACACAGAAAAATTATAAACCGATGGACGTTTGTGTTGGTCTTTTTTCTGTGATATTTACTAACACACAATAGTTAACTGTAAACTCAAGAAATATACAAGCTATAGCACACGATACAGCAGGTAACAGGATGGCACGTGTATGGATAGATTACCTTTTAGCTGCTAAACAACGCACTGCCAGGTCACTATGGGCATGTATTGTGATGTGGATTATACGCCCAGTGGTACCCAGTTTTTGTTCGTAGGTATTCGTCTGCGCCTTAGCCTACAATTACAGAAATTACCAGCGGGCCGGCTGCTCCGCCACTGTTTGGTTTGGCTGGGATATTTAGAAATATCTAGGGAGCCAAAGGCAGAACTCGACTGATGCCATCTCTGCTGTTTACTCACGGGGCATCGGAAGGTGAATTGACGAGTTCACAGAAATAACAGGAGCGAGTGCCAGAGAGGAAGGGAAGCAAAAGATCACAAGCACATCATGCCTAGTTTACAGTGACGGGGGGATGAGAGTTACGTTTAGATTTTAACACACTGGTTGTGCTGTCCAAGCTGCTCTAGGGAAATTACATAGACCATACTGCGGAAGGGGAAAAAATATTATCCCAGTAATAAAGCCTTTAATCTCCATTATTTACAGGATTATTTAAGAAGGGAAGTTACTTTTTTGTTACTTAAGTTTAGTTGTTTTTTTAACACTTTATAGTTATACAGTAGAATGTGTTCCTAAAATGTGATCCTTCCCCCGGGATGACAGGCAATTTAAATGAACAATATTTCTACAATTTGCCATTTAAATATGGTATAACACAGAAAGGCAAAACACTAAAAAGGAGTTCTTCAGAGCACCGAACAGCGCAATTTTGTGGCCATTCAGCTATTCAAAAAGTTGTCAATTCGCCAAATATTAGCGAATTGCCAGCAAAATACAGTGACCTTCGGCGGCAGTGAAATCCTCGTAGAGAAGTAACGGTTAATCTATTCAGACAAGACCGAACAGCAGAGAAAAGTTGCCGAAATGCCCTGATTTTCAGTGGTTTCATTTGACAGGTTTCAGCAGGTGAATCCCATAGGTTTCAATAAAGAAGAAAAAAAAATTTCCCGTTTTTATTATTTATTTATTTGCAAAGTATATTAAATATATATTTAACCATTTTTTAAGCATTTTTCAGGATTATCTCAGTGAAATTTTTGATTCGGGTTTTTTTTTTTTTTTAAATGGCTTTTTTTTTCTTATTATTATTCTGTAACAGACCTTATTATTGTTAATCATAGGACCTTATATATTTCCAGGCATTTTCATACACACACAAAAAAAAAAAAACCTTTTAAGAGTTGCGGGTTGTTTTTTCCTTCTTTTACGGTTCGGCAGCTGGTTGGCTTTTTTCGAAGGCGCTCAGCGGTTTTTCAGCGGGTTGAGGGTGCGTTCGGCGGTTTTTCGATAGTTCATCAGATCGATTTGGCGGTATCGGATGCATTCGGCAGGTCGAACACACGAAAGAGTACTGAAATGTCGGTGACAGGTCAGTGCTCTCTGAATAACCCAAGAAACTCATTGCATGAAATAGAATTACCCAGTTCATTTGCCTGTAAGTGTATGTACACACTAAATACATAGGGTAACCTGGATCTAGGGGGGAATAAGCCTCTGGGGTCTTTAAAGCACAGTAATTTAAAGAACATGCTCCACCGTAAATCTTTGCTTTGGATACATATTTGTACACTAATCCAAATGTATGTCAATATGGGAATACAGCTAAACTGTCTGATGTCAGCATATAACAAGCTGATTGAAACAAAAATAAATGTCTACCAAAAACCTGAATCTGATCACAAAAACAACAGATGGAAGGATCAAAATGCAAGAGTGGACAAATAAGCGTGTCTAAGATATTACGTTGCACACTCAAATACTTAAGCCGATGTTTGACACACATACATAGAAAAAACAGAAGCCAGTGAGGAAACTTCGTAGGGAGTGTCAGAAGATTTCAGCAGTTTCTTTTTAGATGCCAAAAGGTTCTGATATAGATTAATGCACCTTAATCTGGTTATGTAGGAGTCCAAATCTTGCCAACTGACCCCTAGAAGTGTCACGCCCCAAAAGGTCATATCACAGAGGATGGAGTTAGCATCGGTCATTTGGTCAATATTCTGTTTTCCTGCTAAACAGACCTTCTTTGTGGCTCCCAGATGGGTACTTTATGGAACGTTACTCACTTTGAATCATTGAAAAAAGAAACGTAAGAAAACCTCAATATTTCCACATTATGGGTGTGAGGTGTCAAACAAAGCATCCCTTTGTTTCCGCAGCAATAATACAGTATAAAATGTTATGAAATAAAACAACATGTCCTAAAAATGATATGTGAACGGGGAGGAGGATCACTGCGGTCAGATACAGTGTTATTTATAAACCATTTGAATGTTCAGAGCATCTGTAGCAGTTTCTATCACGTTTAATTTGTATCAAATGATTCATAAAGCATTTTAAGCAACAGATGAAACTCTTTAAACAGCAGCATCTGGAGTATTTGCTCTCCAGCGACACAAGAAAGGAAAGCTGCAAACGTACACAAAAAAAAACAAACCTAATTTGTTTAATTTGTTAAAGCACCTTTAAATCCAAAAGTAAGTCAGACGCACCAGAACTCGGACTCCGTCATGAGAGACTATTTTTCCACAACATTACATTAACCCAGCTGAGGAGATTTAGGTAAAGGGTAAGCCACGTATAAATGGGGCCATTGTTTCAGCACAGGAAACCTTCCAGAGCCAGCTTTGATTTCTGTTTTCTAGTTTGTGAAATGCGTGAACATGAAACAAGCCCACATTGTCATGTGCTGGTCTTCTGCTGAGAAGGGCTCAGACATGGAGAGAAGGAACACGTTTCAGAAGCAGACAGTCGCCATAGAAATAGCCGGTGCGGCCAGCAAACGTAAAATAAGAAGTATAGCTGGCAGCGTGAGTCTGGGTTGTTTTAAAAGGGATCTGGTAATTGCCATGAGATGGAAAGGGCTGTGTAAGGCAAGACTGCTGTGTACATGCTTACCACAACAATTTATTTATTTATATATAAAGGATTTTACCAGGAAGGATAGATTGAGATTTCTCTCGTTTTCATGTATGTCCTGGGTTCAGCAACATTAGATTGTATTTCTGTAACACTGTAACAAAGTAATAGAATGCAAAATATACAAATCATACACCAAGGGGAAAACTGGCATGAAGACAGAGACTGAGAAACTAAATATGGCTATATACAACACACTAAAACATGGTCATGTTTGGTATCATTGGAAAGGCCATGCTCTGGCCTTTCTAAAGGATACCAAACATGACCCTGCTAGCTGAAAACAGTCAGGAGATATCTGGGTTCAAACAAACCCCTATCTCCACCCCTATCTTTCCTTAGGAGTCAATAAGGACGTTCCCCACACGTCCTCAGCAGTGAAAGGGTTAACCAATTCAGAACTTCAATAGGAGGTTTTCGGTCTCACATAAAGGTTCTCTATAAGAATCTTGGTCAGTTGACAAAGGCCATTCTTGGCCGAAACTATGATACTGCCACCAATGCTCATTCAATAAAAGCTTGACTTGTACTGCTGCTGCAGTATGTGGATTCCTGATCCAAAGTAGCAGAAAGCAAGGCAGATCACAACATTTGCAATATATTCAGATGTCTCAAGGGACTTTTCTCCAGATGATGCTCAAGTAGAACTGTCGTTCGAACTTAGATAGTAGAAAGTTTAGCATTTTTAAATGACTGATGGACTGTACCTCTACTTGAACATTGTATTCTGTGGGCGAGTTGACACATTACACAGCAACAACAGAAGATGTGGATTACAAAACGCTCACTGGTGTATAGGCATGTGTACGTACATACAAATTATTTCGCATTATTATTATTATTATTTATAAAGCCAGCATATTCCGCAGCGCTGTACAATTAAGCACAGTATGACAGGGTACAATACATTGAACAACATTGACAAACAGTACAGGAGAAGGCCCTATCCCGTAGGAACTCACAATCTAGTATTGGAAACAGGAAGACTAAGGTGAGCTTTAAACATTACCGACATTCCTAGCAATTGCCAATGGCAAAATGTCAACAAGTCCAGCTCAATTCTGACAGCAGAGTTTCTTAGGCTAGGGTCAGACGAACGCATTTTTCGCGTTGTACGTGGAAAAGTGCGTTCGAACGAATGGACGTATTTTTTCACGGAATACGCCATAGCGGTCATACGATGCAACATTTCGTCCATGATTTTGTATGGATCATCAATAAAACACTTTTTGCGTCTGGACGTTATGTTGGCCGGACATTAGCAGCATCTGACGTCTCCTAATCACGCACACATGCCGCTAGCGGACGCAGCGCACTCTGTACGTCAGTACTAGCGGTTTGATGGTCTCGAAAAATGTGTTCGTTTGCCACTTGCGTTGCGCGGCCGCACTTTCGTGCGGCCGTTCTTCGTATGCTGCCTGGCATTGGACGTTATTTGCTGCTAGCACGGCCGTGATTAAGTGCGGCTAAACACACGTTAATACTGCGTTCGTCTGACCCTAGCCTAAAGCCATAGTCTACTCTGGTCAGATTGTAAGGTCTACAATGAAGCCAATGGTTTTCTGATGTCAATTTGTTATTGCTCAGCAAAAAATGAGACCGCCAGTCTAAGAGTAAAGCAAAGAAGTTTTGTTCTGTCAATTTTTTGTTTTTATGCCGTATAAGTATATGGAATCAGAGTCTGCAGATAAAGTGCGGAGAGATATGAAAGAAACAGAGAGGAAATGCTAATAAAACCTACAGGAGATAATGCTCCAGAAACATAATCCATTTAATTATGCCATTATTTCTCATTTATTAACATGTTAAATTTACTTATGCTGAAATAAAAGGAGACACAAAGCGGTTTCCAAATTTATGATCCCATTGTTCATTTGGGCTTTTAGCTTCATTGTCCGCGTCGGAGACGTTCCCAGAGTGTAGTGGCTTACAAGCTCTAAGCCGAAGCTTACATTGTCATCGCTACTAAAACTGGCAGAAAGAATTAATCTGTATCCCATCTACTGAGAAGAAGGATCTCTTGAATATATCGATGAATAAGAGTTCTGCGGCATGGCAGCTCTTACCATAAAAATGCACCTGTTCTATAAAGACATGTCATCTCAATACAGGGTATATGAATTTTATTTTTTTTAAATAAAAGTACATTTGGTTCCCAAAAACCAGATAAATTCTAAAGCCGCAATATTGATATTTATCAGAGATAAACAATTTTGTCTTGATACATACAAGGACACGTACGAGCCAAAAGATGGCAAACTCTGAGGACATGTCTTTGGAGTACCATGACCTGCAGACTCCTGGCCAGAATTTGTTTTCCTGATGAGTCTTTCTACGCCTCTTATATTTTGTATGTGGTTTTCTCTTTTTTTCCCCTTTTTCAATTTTTTTTTTTAAACAAGCTCTGCAGAAAACTTCCTCATTCTCCTGATCTCATGACTTTTTCAACTTTGCTATTACAAAAACGCTTTCTTCGTCACAGAAACGTCTCGTTTTTCTGTTTAGACTAAAAATAAAAAAATTTTTAGAAAATTTGTTTCTCTGTCTAAAGTTCTCATTCACTTGCTCACCGAGTAACAATATTAACCCCTTAAAGACCAAGGGTCTTTAACATTCAATGCCTGTAACTGTAAAGTCAATGCATTTATGACGGAACAGTTTCATCACTGGTCCTTAATGGGTTAAATTAAGCACACAGGAACATTTCTGGGGTAAACTTGATTATTTGGACACCACACACTAGAATTTATGCTCCTGTTTGCCATTTGTTTTGTTGAAAAACAGTCGTGCCGCTTCCCTTCCCTGCTAGCCATGACACCCACAGGACGAAACCCACAGGATTCAGGTCCTTGCCTCCCTTCACAACTGACAGCGGTACGTAAAACTCTATGCACATCTGTGTAAATGGCATGGTTTGCTGTAAACCCAAATACCGTATCCATCCATCCCACCTGATCAATGAAACTGCTACCATTCTCTCAGCTGGACACGCCACAAATCTTAAGTTTTTTCGGCGATTTGCTCAGTTTTTTTATGCCAAGCCCAAAAATGAGTAAGTAATAACACAGTAATTCCAGAAGCAGAGCATTTCATTTGTTATAGTTATATATATATAGCCCATTTCTTTTCATTTTTTCCCTTATTTCTTATTGTTTCCATGTAACAAATATATGACAGATGTAGGAGCCAAAAAAACACTTTTCAGATCAAAGTAGGTTGTACATACAGCAGATTTAAGAGCTTGTGGCTACAGAGTCCCAGGAGTTGTCAAGCCCGGCAAAAAAAAAAAAAAAAAATGCATATGGAAACGGGAAAAGAAAACAAACCAAAAAAAATAAAACACAGGGATCATGGTCCCATTTAAGGAAAACACAAATCCAAAAGGTTTTTCTGTCTGATAATTTGCTCCACTTTTATTACGACGCAGCCTGTAGCTTAAATTGTATTTTTCTCTTTACCTGGACTGTGGAAGCCAAGAGGTGCTGGGTCAGCAATGCATCCAATAAGGAACGCATTAAGCGGAAAAAAACGTTGTATCACAGAATTATAGACACAAAAGTAAGAAGTTATTTTATTATACACTTCCTCCTGAGTGTTTTGTATTCTACAGGAATGATCGTGAATGGTTAGGAATTGCAATAACGTCAGAGGTAGAAAATGGTCTATTCTTCCATAGCAGATGAAGTTACCTGGTCATGAAACGAGAAAGAGACTAACAGGGTTATTCAGAGAAAGGTGTAAACCAGGAGAACTGGCAGGAGAAGAGAACAATCTAGACCAAATAGCGGATTTGGAAAGGGAGATAAATGGGACAATTTTTCTGGTTTGGCTATTTTGACCTAGAATATTCACTTCTCCAGTCATTCTCCTGAGTTTCACCTTTCTCTGAATAGATCCATTTGTGAGGGTAACTCGTTGTCTCTTGTTTATAATGCCACTTGGTAGGAGGAGGTGATTTTTTTGTAATTTGTCTATTCTGTAGGTAGCATTGTGTATTATACTCACAAACCATCATTAACGACTTATTACCACATACATCACATGTCAAAAGTGCCTCGGGCACACGCACCTGGAACATGGCACAAAAAGGGGGAAAAAGATCAAATAGAAGACAAGCCGGGAAAAATAAAGACTACAATGGTTCGTATTTATAAACATTTTCATGTTATGCAAGAACTTTGCTTTCCTTTTGATTTGCTTGGCGTTGGGATTTTAAGAACTTGAGTATATTTAGAGAACAATCACAAAATATTTCCCTTTCTTGCACAAGTCATGTTTTCTGTTCTTTCATAAATTAAATTGTGCTGTTCGTGCCCTTGTGTTTTGGAGTATTTAGGAAAGGAGAAAAAAAACAAACATCCTTGCCTGGACCCTTTTCATTGCCGTTAACATAGTAGCTTACTATGCCATGCAGGGACCTATACTGTAGGGCAGTGGTTCCCAACCCTGGTCCTCAGGTCCCATAACAGGCCAGATTTTAAGGTTTACCTTCGAGAAAAGCAGACTGGATCCTGCAATCACTGAGCAGCAAATCATATCACCTGTGCTGTGCTTCAGATATGTGCAAACCTGGCCTGCTAAAGTGTAACTTGACAGTGTTGAATTAAGGATGGACTCTGTTCATATAGAATCCTAGGCTACAACTGGACATATTTCTATCAAAACCTAGGAGCCACCCTAATATTTAGGAGAGGATAGTCCACACTTAAAAGTTTTTGATGAAATTCTAACAGGGTTATTCAGAGAGAGGTGAAAAGCAGGAAATTGGCTGGAGAAGTGAAAATTCTAGGTCAAAATAGCCAAACCAGAAAAATTCTCCCATTTATCTCACTTTCCAAATCGGCTATTTTGACCTAGATTTTTCACTTCTCCAGCCATTCTCCTGCTTTTCACCTCTCTCTGAATAACCCTGTAAAGCCCCGTTCACATTGTGCGATTTGAAAATCGCACGTTTTTCCACGCGACACTGTCGCGCGATTTTGCAAAACACCACCAATGGAAATCGCAAAATCACAAATCGCAAAAAAAGGGTCATGTACCAGCGACGTGGCGCAGCAAGATGTGAACAGCTCCATTGAAATGCATTGGAGATGCTACATAGCGCGACATCGCGCAAATTTTGCGGCAAAATCCGCGTGATAAATCGCACAGTGCGAACGGGGCCTAAGAGTCCACAGCTAGCTGGCCCCTTGATTTGTCAAGTCCTGACCCAGGTTATGCTTATAACCCAAACATTTTTCTAAACATGGTGCCAGCAACCTTGCCACCCCAGATGGTTTTGAACCACATATCCCATGATGCCTAGTCAACTGAAAGAATGCCTGAGCATTAAGGCAAATATCGTTTCAAACCATCTTGGGGCAAAGTTTGCCGACTCCGGCTATAGTCTAAACATCGTCCAATAAATCCAGCAGCAAAAAAATGAAACTGCGTATCGAGAACCACATGAGTTTCTACACATGACAGCTCTGAACTCGTATCCCTGGACACTAAAGCAAATTATGTACTGCACTGATACTAGGAACTACTGTTATCACCTGTAAAACAGTAAATGGAATATATATATATAATATATATATATATATATATTATATATATATATATATATTACATACACATACATACATACATACAATCTGGTTAAAGCTGCCTCTTCACTGAATGGCTAGATAAGAAATGGATGAGGAGGATAAGGGAAACAGGATAAAGGAAAAGTCCTTTATCTCCACTGAAGAGATATAGAAGTTTAATTCCGGTAACCCTGGTCTACTTGCATTTCTCCAAGAGGAATAAACACAAATCAGTCACACGACTCAAACGAAACATAAGGGACAAGTCAAGACACAAACCAGAGAGAAAGAGAACGATGAAATAATCAAACAATAGACTTGTCAGCAATTTTGGCAATTCAGGAGCATTCGAAGTGTCCAATCAAATACAAAATTTACCAGATCAATCCAAATACAACCCGAATGTAATCTGATCATTTCAGATCACGCTGTGCAAAGAAAAATCCCTTATCGATCACGTACAACTGGCAGAAATAATAACCCTGACCCTAACTGCAAACCTAGGGCTGAGCCATTTCCGATATATTATTTTTTTACAAATTTAAATCAAGACTGAGGTCAATATCAATTAATTTTTATGAATAAAGGGAAAACATAAAAAAAAAGGAAGGAATCTGGATTTCTTTTACGGAGGGAGCATCCGCCATGCACTGGCCATTTCTTACCGCTGACACCACAAAGCAACTCATTCATGCCCTTGTAATCGTCTTCTAGTTGGGCTCCCTTCTCTCTCATCCCGCCCCTACAATCTATTCTGAATGCCTCTGTCAGGCTCATCCACCTCACCTGCTCCTCTATGCGGGTCCCTTCATTGGATCCCCATCCACTGAAGAATTAAATTTAAAAAAAAATCTTTACTCTGATCTACAAAGCTCTCACTAACTCAGCTCACCTCAACGTGTCCTCACTAATCACCAAATACAGCCCAACCCGCTCCCTAAGGTCAAACAGTGACCTGCGCCTAGCTTCTCCCCGTATAAACTCTTTCCATGATAGACTGCAGGATTTCTCACGCGCAGCCCCCATTCTCTGGAACACTCTCCCTCGTACTGTCAGACTTTCCCCTAGTTATCCTTCCTTCAAATGCTCCCTTCAGACATTCCAATGTAGGGAAGCCTCCCACCGACTCACTGATACACCTCACTGGCCCAACCAGGAGTAATCCATCACTCTCACCATGCAGTCCTCTCCTCCTGTTTCCACCCTCCAACCCTTCTAAAATTCCCACGGGAATAGGGCCCTCGTTTCCTCCTGTACTGGTTTATCAAATGTTGTTCAGTCTCAGTGTATTGTAACCCTGTCTATATTGTGCCCATTGTTCAGCGCTGTGGAATATGCTGGCGCTATATAAGGAATAATAACAACATGAGAGCCGACTCTGCTCTGCCCATGCTTGGAACAAGACTCAAAAAATTCAGACACCTTGATTTTAGTAAAACGCAATTAAATAGTGAAAAATTGGAAATCGCCCACTCCTGCCCTGCCCCAACAGTAACACTAAAAGTAGCCTAACCACACCAGTATCCATAAAAAGAAACCTAAACTAACCCAAATAGTAACCCTTATCCTAACCCGATAGTAACCCTAACCAAACGCTTATATTGAGGTATATGGGTGTGGGGGTTATTGGGTGTATTGATGGGTATGGGTATAGAGGGGAAAATATGCACTTTCCCAAATTTCCCCAAACAATATAATATTATATATATGTAAATCAGATGCAAGAACAGCGCTCCTTTCGTGGACACTATAGAAAAAAGGCCACACAACACCTCAAAGTGATATAAGCCAAATGGCAAAGTTCTTACACTTCCCTGGAGAAGTAATTGTTTGCAGGAAATAGCTCTAATGAAGACATGTAGTTGTAACTTTTCGAGAGCTTCCTAGCTCTATCATGTTCACTCTTCGAGCTGTTAAAGGCAAGTCCGACAGCCAGAGATGACAGCACCTCGTCGACCTCTTAGGTGATCCTTCTCTTTTAGAGTCTCAAACAGAGAGAAAAGAGCTCACATGGCATAATATTGTAACTATAATGTAAGTTACAAAGGAGCAACCAGGGGCGAAATGTTACTCACCCTATAATGAGCTACACCGAGCTCAAGGGGTCCAGCGTATGTAGATTGTTCACGGCACAATATCTAAAAGCCGAACACCATAGCAAAAAATGGTGGCAAAATCCCAAGGTGTTAGGAATAAAAATATATATTTATTGTATTACAATAAATATATATTTTTATTCCTAACACCTTGGGATTTTGCCACCATTTTTTGCTATGGTGTTCGGCTTTTAGATATTGTGCCGTGAACAATCTACATACGCTGGACCCCTTGAGCTCGGTGTAGCTCATTATAGGGTGAGTAACATTTCGCCCCTGGTTGCTCCTTTGTAACTTACATTATAGTTACAATATTATGCCATGTGAGCTCTTTTCTCTCTGTTTGAGACTCTAAAAGAGAAGGATCACCTAAGAGGTCGACGAGGTGCTGTCATCTCTGGCTGTCGGACTTGCCTTTAACAGCTCGAAGAGTGAACATGATAGAGCTAGGAAGCTCTCGAAAAGTTACAACTACATGTCTTCATTAGAGCTATTTCCTGCAAACAATTACTTCTCCAGGGAAGTGTAAGAACTTTGCCATTTGGCTTATATCACTTTGAGGTGTTGTGTGGCCTTTTCTCTATAGTGTCCACGAAAGGAGCGCTGTTCTTGCATCTGATTTACATTTCTACAATTACTGTGGTGGTGAGGGAAACACCCCAATTGCTCGAACGTGTAGCGATCCGTACTAAGATCTAAAGCGCCTCTGTTTCATCCTATTGTCTGTTTTTTTTTATAATATTATATATGAACATTCGAATTTCCAAATCAGAAATATTTCCGTAACTGAACGAACATTTTCCACCAAGCGCATGTCTGTAAACCACTATTGGTGCCTCCATCTTCAATATGGACCTTGTATAACCCACAAGAGCATAAAATAAAAACGAATGATAATACCGTATATTCTTTACAACAACTCCATTTTTTGCTTCAGACAGTATCATGTGGGAGAGAAATGACACAGTCACTCATTGTGTAGGAAATTTATTTCCATATTGCATGTCACCAGAGGGTGGTAAAGGCCAAGCCTGGCCAAGACCTGCATTACCAGCTACAAACGCAAGACAAATCCATTTTATATATACATTGCATGAGCAGGTCATTAAATTCCAGAGGTGGGAATGCACACTGTAAGAATGACAAAAGGGGATACAGATCATGCAGTGAAGGTCAGAAAGATGCTGCCACAGATCACTCCATCCCATCTCTCAGGACTGAGCTGGCTCTGTTTGAACCAAACATCCGTCCAGCAACACAAAGGCATTCCTTACATATTCTAGGTTTCTGAGAGGCGGAGGAAGGCATGCCATTGCCCCATAGGTAATTGCTTACTCGTGCCACAATGTATGACTAAGCACATGTTTATTAAGCGCTGTGTATGCAAGTTGCAGGGCTTCTGAAAACACGGGCCTTCAGGTCTTTCTTTTTATGGAAATTCCACAGAGCAGGTTCAACAACTCACATCATATAACAATACATGTCCTGGATGACGGCACATAAACTAACAATCATAACTCGCTCAAATCAGTGTGTGAGGTGGCCATAGTCCAGCTCTGGTTATATAGTTACATCGAAGAATAAGGTGCAGAGAGACCTCGTCCAAGTTCGACCTCCTACATATCCCTCTGGCTGCTCCAAAAGGAACAAAAAATCTGTAACTCCATAAGATAAGGGGTGTCAAGGTGAACCATCATAGGTCAAGGGTGATGGAGCACTAATTGAATGACAAATGCTTGTGACAGATCTTACTCATAATATGATGAGCATAATACTTTACTTGATCCAAGTCCGGGATAAAGAGAACAGAACAAATCAGGTTTTCAGTATACATATATATATTAGGGATGCACCGAATCAGAAATTTCTGGCCGATACCAAAACGTCGGGAATGGTTTGGCCGAAAACCGATACCGAAAATCAGACATGAGAAACTTGGCCTGGAGGCGGGGACTCGCTCAGGCGAGCCCCCGGCTCGGCCAGGCCCAATTTTGAAATTAAATTTTTCGGTCATTTTTTTTCGGCTGAATTTCCATTTCGGCCGAAACCTAAAACACCATTTTTGGCCGATAGTTTTCAGTGGCCGAAATTTCGGCGTATCCATAATATATATGGTGTGTATGTCAATACATTGATAGTTTTATACACACCCATACATACATACATTTCTGTACTGTAATGGATTAAAGTATTATTACCTACTTTTGCCCATTACAAAAGGAGGGGGGCAGCACATAAAATGTCTAAAGCCCATCAACGTACAGCTGATTATATTATGAGGAAGAGAATATGTCCACCGTGAAATAAAATCCGCTACAATGTATACCATGCAGCGCTTTTGCAGAAAGCCACGGAGTCGTCCTCTTGCATTTGTTGGGCAACCAATGGCCCCCGAAGACAAAGCACCAATAATTGAGGTATTACACTGAATGCCGGTGGCCCGGCGCAACGCTTAAGTGTCCAAAACTAAAGAAAAGAATGGGGCAAGACCACACTCATTACACATAACATGTGCACACCAAGGAACGCATGGATTTAGAAAAGTGAACGATTGCTTTAAAGATTCTTCCTGCGCTCTCGGCCTCCCGCATTCCTGCATAATAGTCAGTTTTCCCACCGGGGACAACAGAATGGGGGGGGGGCTTTCTTTTAGGGCTAGTCTGCCACAGGATACATCCAAATAAATCAACAGGATGTGCTCAGAGCAGACTCACATCCACTTACTATTATTACACTCCATGGGAAAGGAGCGTGCAACGGCAGCCAAGGAAGAACAAAACCCAGCTTCTCCCAGGGAAAGAAAGGCAGAGCCGACCACCATCTCCAGGGGAAACAATAAGGATGAACAAAGCCAAAACATGTCGAGCTGCTATCAGCACAGGTACAATGACCGGGGCAAGCAGAGGATAATACAGCCAATTATATGACCAGCTTGCCAGGGCTCAACCAGGGGCTGCCAGCGGATAAAAAGAGTAAAGACAAAGAATGCCACAAATCTGGAATACAACAGCACAAGCAAGAGTTCCTTGACGCGGAGTGAGCGAAAACGATGTTCTGGCAATGCAATCCCTATCAAATGAAGGATCCTAATCCAAACCACCAAATGCTTCCTGACCAAGGAGTATTTACACTTGGTACGGACACTCTGATATGAAGTAAATCGGAATATGAACATGAAATTACAGTGAATAAGAGTAACATTTTTAACGGATTTTAAAAAGTCAGATAAAATTAGATACGGTAAAAATAACACCATTGAAATGTCAGATTTTGCTGTAAATTGCCCAGTTTTACAGGCGATTCAAAGAGCTATATGCACCACCTGGCTTCCAATAACCAGGATATCTCCACACAAAAAATGTAAACCAGAAATGCAGACATCAAAATTAATTAGTCATGTTCATGTGTGACACAAAATAATTTAGAAATAAGAAGTGTAAGAACACTAGGCCGTGGCACAGGGGAAACATAGAAAGGTGCAGTGAAAGGTAGGTCCTTTAGATTTGATTGCTAATGCTCTTCATAAACCTCTGAAACATAATTTAAAGGTGTTCTAAAACCAATTTTCTTTCTTCCAACTTGTAACTGTAGAAAACATTTTAAGTACTACATATCACGGGTGCGTTAAGTAGAACCATGTAGATGTGAGGAAACCAATTAATCCCAGTATTTACACACAACGTCCTGAAATGAGGGAGGAATTAACGTCCTGGGGGCGCAGTGCCACCACTCCATCACACCTGAATGGATCTCACTGATAATCGACTAAAAGCCTGCAAGTAGGACAGGGGATAGAGAATATTCTAGTGAACGTTAATTATACATGGGCCATGTCTCCAGAAGCTGCTTTGGAGGACTTCAGGATAAGAGCCATGTGAAGCACTCACAAACTGACAGCTCTTACAAGCTTGAGCCCCTGAAGAGAACACATTAGGAGCTCATCATTGTCTTCTTGGCGGCAACCTTGACTCGATGGCAGACTCCACGCCAATCATTCAGTACAATACACCCAAGACGAATGTCTGCACTTCATCCAAATACAATACACGTTTGTCCACGCCGGCTTTCAATCTAAAGGAGAGGTGGTTTAAATGATTTACATTTGACTCCTAAATTACAGGATAAAAACCAAACAGATCTACATAAAAACCTCTCCGCAGCACCTTAAAACGTGTATTTGGTTCCTAGGCTTGCTATAAATGTCAGTCCCTCGTTTAGGGTGTGTATGTGTGGGTTGTTGCTTTTAAAATGTTGATTTCATGATTAAAGAGCAAAACCAGAATGGCTGCACTCCCCTAAACATGCACCTTTTAGGCTAAGGTCAGACTAACGCAGTATTAACGTGCGTTTAGCCACACTAAATCACAGCCGTAGTAGCAGCAAATGACGTCCAATGCCGGGCAGCATACGAAGAACGGCCGCACGAAAGTGCGGCCGCGCAACGCAAATGGCAAACAAACGCATTTTTTCGAGAACATCAAACCGCTAGTACTGACGTACAGAGTGCGCTGCGCCCGCTAGCAGCATGTGTGCGTGATTAGGAGACGTCAGACGCTGCTAATGTCCGGCCAACATAACGTCCAGACACAAAAAGTGTTTTATTGATGATCCGTACAAAATCACGGACGAAAATGCGCATCGTATAACCGCTATCGCGTATTCCGTGAAAAAAATGCGTCCATTCGTTCGAACGCACTTTTTCACGGACAACGCGAAAAATGCGTTCGTCTGACCTAGCCTTAAAGCGGATTTTGAGTGACCTGTGGGTAGAACATACAACATATTCAATATTTTGGATTTCATGAGTAAAATCTTTGTTGATAACTTAATGATAGCATGTCTGTCACCCCCTCCGTGCATCCTCCTCCTGCTCCACCTGTCTCTGGTCACCGCAGTGGCTCCTCAAAGCAGAGAGACGTCTCATATCCGCCCTGAAGGCTGTCAATCAGCAGCCAAGAAACAGCTTTTTGTTGCTTGTGTTTCCAAAGCGACTGAAGGCCTGTTCAGTTCCTCAGCAGGTGCTGAATTGCTACATTGCCACAGTTCAGTTTGCTGTAGCAGTCTCACTGAACGCTTTGGCTGTGAATATTGAAGCAAAATGGCGGAGGATTGCTTAAAGGAACACTCTACTCAAAAAATCACCCCCCGTTTTTTTATCCTAACCTATCCCTATTCCCTTAATAAAACTTTAGATTTTTTTTTTTTTTTTTGTAACTGTAATACTTACCCTAAAATCCTCTTGTTTCCAGCGGCGTCATTTTTTTTTTATATACTCACCTCCCTCCTCTTCCGCTCCCATCCTTCTTGCTGCGTCTTGGCTTCTGGTTTACGTGAGAAGCGCGCATGTGCGCCTCTCACATAAGCGAGCCAATCGGCAGGCTTCCTCCCGGCTCCCTCTGAGGATTAGTGGTGCGCGCAAGAGGATGCGCGCAACACTAACCCTCAGAGGGAGCCGCCAGCTTCTGCGGTGAGTAGGAGACGTCATCGCGCTGAAAGCGCGATGACGTCTCCTACTCGGCAAAAGTCGGCAGAAGCGGGAAATATGATTCCCGCTCTGCTGACTGACAGCTGGGAGGGCGGAGTAAAGTCCTCCGCCTCTCTCAGCTGTTTTCAGCTTTTTGAGCTGAACCGCTGAGCGGAGGGAGGGGGGACAGAGGGCGGGATACTCCGGGCATCATGACCACCTAAAATAGCTTAGGTGGTCATGTTGCCTAGAGTGTCCCTTTAATGAAAGGTGCTGTTTCTGCAATATCCACTGTTGTACTAGGAGAAACTGAGAGCCATGGTATCTACGATATGGCTATGAATGAAATCGAAAGCAATTTATTCATAGGTTTGCAACAATTAGATCAGCAGCCAACTGCTTAATTAATTGTAGCAGAGCTGAGCACCTCCGCAAAGGGGAATAACATAAGAGGGGGGATATAACTTTCATTATTTCAGTTCTGTTTCATTTTATGCATTTTATTACCACATTATTGTTAATGTTTCCCATATTCCAATAAATATTTGGGGTTATGGTCCACCAAAACTTCAAACTGAACATTTCCTTATTGGATTATTTGCTCCGTGGAGGCGGCCATCTTTCCTACGTCACACTCAGCAGCACCTCTCTACTTGGCTGCAAGTGCTAAGTTAGCAGTGCTGAGCGCTGAACTGCAGCACTGCGTTCAGCAGCTGAGGAACTGAACACGCCTCGGGTCAGACTATTTGAGAAGGAGTTGGCTGGTGGAGCCAACATGTGCAGCAAAACATCTCAGCCAGGCATCAGGCTACTTCCTGTACCATGCACATGGGATGAAAAGAAAGTTGTGTTTATGCAATTGGCTTTGCTTTTTGTTTGCCACTCTATAGTGTTACTTTGGTCTGCTTTGAAAGCCTATCCCAGCGCTGTTGGTGATCTACTTCCTGTTTTAGAGCAAGGCATCTAGGGAGTTGTAGTTTTACAAAATTGTAAAGGGGGGGCAGGGGTGAAAAAAAATCAACAAAAATCGAGCCATGGGCAATGTGAAGTTACAGTCTACTGCTGTAATGAGAAGGATATAGAGGATTATTTCAGGGCAAAGTGTCCCTTTTCCAAAAAAAACACAAAAAGAACCTAGTCTATCACTCATACAAACAAATACCAAAAGTATTTCCATACAAATACTGAAACAATACAAAACATGACTAAACTGTACAACACTACATCATAGAATTTTATCAACCCCCAAACTTCAGAGGATTGTGGAGCCAGACCCAGACATTCAGGAGCCAGAGGTCATAGTCTAGAAACCGGTGGCTACCTGGCCCCTGGACTTGTTAGCCCCTACAGATGCAGATAAACATTTGTACAGTAAAATCCTGCTCATCAAGTCAAGTATCAAAGAGACAGATTGCGAGATAAAAGTACACAAGTTTAAGAGGGAACATGTGTGGAACCACCACTAAGGACAACAATATATAATGAAGGAAAAGCACACGGCTGCAGGATAATAAGTGCATCTGTCAGGAGGTGAAAAGAGCAGAAGTGAGTAGAGGAATTAATATTAACACCAAAGTCATGGTAAAAAGTGCTGAACTGGCAATTTTAGTATCACTTTCTCACACACAAAATAAATCCAGATGGCTGCATTATCCCACTTATTGAAGGAGGAATCGCAGCAGCTTCTAGGCGCGTAACCTTCACCTGGCAATGCTCAGCTACTAAGAAATAAAAAATAAGCTGATATTAAAAAAGTTATGTTTATATAGATTCATTTTGCAGAAACATAGGAATGGGAAACAGCATTCTGGGAGCTCATGGCTACCTGGACCCCTGATTGGTCAAACATTTTACACCCCACCAGTGCAAAAAGAGTATACCATCACACACCCAGCTCTACAGCGTGCACTTACCCAGAATACACTGCTGCATTTTGTGGAAGGTGTGTACACTTTTATGCATTGAATGTGCGCTCCCAGTACAATGCCATGCAAGATACAGAGGTCAGACATGAAGCAACACAACTCCGGTGCCAAACAGTGCTGTGTATGTGCGTTAAAAGCTGAGAGACGACTGCCCGTTATCAAAGAGGAACTGAAAACCGCACTGACCAAGGCAGAGAAATAGATTGGTCCTCAAACGGGAGAAGACCGGGGCTCATGTCAAGGTTTCCCCTATTTCACGTGTAGATAATGAGAATTATAGGAACAGATCAGCGAAGAAGGCCTCTCTGACTCACATTATGAATGGGGGATCTGCACTGCGAAGCTGTAACCAAAACCACTCGTTCCTCTTCCTTTTTATAACCGCATTCATGTAGTGTCACTGCACACTATTGCAGCACATCCTACACTGCTAGATCAGGGCTTGCCCATTTCATTTCTAGGAGCTAGGCTGGGCTTCCAAAAGAGATTAGTCTACAACAGTGTTTCCCAAACCTGTCCTCGGGACCCTCGACCAGGCCAGATTTTGCAGATGACTTTGTGGAAAAGCAGACTGGATCCTGCAATCACTGAGCAGCAAATCATATAAACTGTGCTGTGCTTCACATATCTGGCAAACCTGTCCTGTCAGCGGGTCCTGAGGACAGGTTTGGGAAACACTGGTCTAGACTAACCCCATTAGGAGTCACAGGTACAATCTAGGAGTCTGACTACGTAGCACTCGGTTTGATTAGCCCTGTGCTAAATTCAATCGAATCTTTAAAGTGTCACTGATGTGCCCACCAAAACTGGACTAATTTAACAGAGAAACTATATAAACATTTTATTTCCCAACACATATAGTAAATCTTAAGTACTTATTTAATATCGCTCACTTCCGTGCGGCATGCCATGAAGGGGAGTGACCGCTACGAGCAAAGAGCCGCCCTACAGGACAGTCCTCTGCTCACACCATGCATTTGATTGGATGTCAGAGTGCTCGCTAACAAGTCAGTAAGCTGAGGGCCAATTACATGGCGTGACATTCTGCACCTAGTTCTGCCCATGGACAGTGAAATATAGTGGCACCCAGCTGAGATATCGCAGTTTGTACTAACATCACACAAGCAATGGGCACCACCATGTTTCCAGCTCCATGCGCAACTGACCCTCAGCAGAAATATGGGCATGCTGACTTTTCACAAGGTGTTTTGGGCATAACAGGTGCAGGTGAACCATATATTTTGGAAATGTTAATCTGAAGATGTACACACCAGCGAGCAAATGATCTACAGCCTGTAAACCCTAACGGCGCTGTGCTAGGCCGCATTACCGGACTTTCATATGAATGTGCGATCATGTTGCCGCTCACTGTTTAGCAGATCTATCCATGAATATACAGTAAATGCTGACGTCGCAGACACTCTTACTCGGTCAGGCCGCAATGAACACGGTAAGTGGATTTAAATAAAATCAGTCCTTGTTATTTTAGAGGAGGAAAAGCACAGAAAATTAGGATTTATGTGTTCTAACTAAATCGCTGAGCTAATTGGAACCAAAATTCAAGTCCAGAAACAGTCCTTTTACCCAATTATGTAGATAAAATATTAGGAATGTGCCTCCTGGGCACTCTAACCCACAGCTGGAGCAGCAAACCCCCCCCCCCCGAAAACCTCCAATAACAAGCACGTGTCCTCACTGGCATGAAGATGCCGGCTGTGCCCAAATTGGGAAATCAATTAAAAACGGCTAAGGAGAATAAAGAGTTCTAAAGGAGCAGATTTGGGTAAACACTCCACCCGATACATATTCCTGGAAATCAAGCGTAGGTTTTAAGCAAGAGCTTCTCACAAACACTCCTCCATACAGACTAAACGTGTTATTTCTGCAATAGCAGCTTTACAGTAAAATAAATAAAAAACAATTTACTGTCGATTCACAGGCCATGAGATTCAGAATAAACTCCCTTCATACTGTGCCCAATGCACCATTAAGGCCGGGGTTAGATGAGCGCACTACGTGAGCCCATACAGATGTGCCTCCCGATGTCCATCGAAGCGTTGTGACGCTTGGATGGGGCCGGCCACAGGCTGTAGCGTACGCACGAATTGCACATGCTACAGCGGATGTGCTGAAAGCCTCCCCATCAAAGCGATACGTCGCACATTCAACAGGGCTGCAAAGCGTGATCCTCCATAGGAGGTTCGAGCCATGCAGCACTGAGCGCACTAACTGCACTCAGCAAGGTGGCCAGATGGGCGTTTAGTGGAAGGAATGTCCACTCCACTCTGAAAAGCGCTCCTCTCACCCAAACCCAACGCATACACAGAATGGAGTACATTACAGGGTTCAGACTCGGCAACCTTAGCCGTCCAGATGTTTTGGAACTACATTTCCCATCCCAGCCAATGAGCACCTGAGCATTGCAGGAGATTTAGTTTCAAACATCTGGAGGGCCATATTTGCCATCCCCTGCATTACAGGGTAAAATCAAATAGAACCCCATGTTGCACAATAGGGACTCAAACCTAGGGTCTGGTCACTAGGAAGTGGATTATTATCCAATAGATTGTCATATTTAATAATCCCAGATAATTTCTCTTTCCTAGGACATTAGCCCTATGTATGGAACGCCATGCCACATGGCGTGGCTCCTATGTGAATGAATCAAGATCTGCCAGGCCAGAAGGGCTTGTTTAGATTATCTCAGTTGGAGATATAAAGTAAACCTTGAAGCCACCCATCTAAAACACAAGTAGTAAACGAGGAGCAGCAGCAGCCATGGATCTTTCAAGGAAGAAAAAAGTAAATAATAACAAAATGAACAAATGTATGTTTGATATAAAAAGACATTTGTATCCGAGATGAAGACAATACAAAACACACACTGAAAGATTCAGAAGGTCTGATACGAGCCAACATGAACAATGTGACAGTCGAGTCCAGCACCTCATCAAGGCCAGAGACGCAGGCTTTGGATCCCGCAGAAACACTTGTTCCACAAAGATTCTCACGCTAAGGGCATCCTGTGTCAACTGGGGACATTTATGCAAAAAAAGAGCAGCTCGTGATTTTAAAGAGAGACTGTGATGAGGATCCTGTAAACTAAAGCATGTGGACAGGGTGGGGTGCAAAACCAGGGAGGCTGTCAGGACCTCCCACTATAAAACACATACAACAAAGGAGCTGAATTCGCCCCGATCATGCAGATTTCACACATATAAATCAGGGCTTGATAAATTCAGAGGCAAAGTAGCTGCAGGTTCCTGAAATTTCACCTTTTGGCCCCAACATTTCTGGATTATTCTATTCTGGCTGTGTAAGGGCTATAGCTGGCTCCTAGGCTTGTCGAGGATATTTCTGAGACTTTTAACCAATAAATGATGGAGCAGTACTGATACACGTTTCACAAACTGACTGAAACATTGATAGCTTCTCAATAAATACAGTTTACATGTCCCCAATGTGCTCTGCTCTCTACAATTTCCTCCTTTCTCTAGTATTTAGCACAGCAGGAAGCCAGAAGATATACCGGAGGCCCGTTCAATGCCTCAGCAGCTGCTGAACTGCTGCAGCGCAGCAATACAGTTTGCTGCAGCAGTGTCGTTGAACCCTTTGGATGCGAATTTTGAATCCAAAATGGCCGACGATTTCTTAATGAAAAATGAAGATTGTTTTTCGGATCACCCGGACAAAATATGATAAAGAAAAGCAGTCAGCACAATTCCGTTTTGTATGCTCACACCATAAATGATAGTTTTTAATGAATAAACGTTATGTTTACTTCTGAAACAATATATAAATTGAACTGTAATATATGTCTATGTGCAGGGGGAAATAATAAATAAATATTTTGTGCTTTTGTGAACAAAAACCTCAAAATTAACATTGCTGTACGGTATTATTACTTGCTTCGAGGCGGCGGCCATCTTGCTGTACGGCATTGTTACTTGCTTCATGGCGGCGGCCATCTTTAATACGTCACACTCAGCTACACGCAGCATCTCCTCGGGTCGCTGCAAGTGCTAGGTTAGCACTGCTGAGCGCTGAGCGGTTGAACGGCGTTCAATGGCAAGTTGCTAACTTAGCACTTGCAGCGGCTGAGGTATTGAACGCGGCTCACATCTGGAGCCTATCCCTGAGACGGAACACAGCGCCGCCACCAACTATAGCAACAAGCTTACAGAAGAGCACGGGGGGCGTGCATTGTGATAACACCTCCAAGAACAAATCCAGCACATGTTACACACAAAAAAGGGACGCTTCGCTCTTTTATCACGATACCTTTTAAAAGAATTGGGTTTAATCGCGCCACATTAGCAGGCTTACGGACGAGCTCGCAGAGAGCACAGAGCCAATTGCTTTGATACCCAATCATTACAGGCGGTACATATAATAAAGATAAATGCATAATTAGCCTGTCGATTGCCTCCAAAGCATTTCCACATGCCTGCACGCTGTACAGATAAAGATATGGGGAGGGACAGCAAAACGCCGAGGGTAGTAACCGGCAGCAGAACTCCCAGACGCCAGATAAAAACGACACAAGTGGCTGTATTGACTTTAATCTAAAGGATCAAATCATGTTAAGAGCAGCACAAAGGACGCGGCAAGCCAACCGTGACAACACGATACAAGCATGAGAAAATGCAAAGAGTACACGATAAAGCAATCGCTGGAAGGCAGCGCTGCAATTGTATATGTTAATAGCAGGGTTTAATGGCCGGATTGTCTAGTTATGGGATACAGGTTTTTTTTCTGTAGTTTGCAGCAAAATCCCATAGTTTATATAGTGTAGTTTGTTAATATTGCCTTATGTGTTTCTGGTTTATAACACCGCATTATAGGACACATGCAATGTGTTTAAGCAATTATTAAAAAGTCACTCTAGGTCAGAGGTCAACAATCTTGGTCTCCCAGATATCTTAGAACTACATCTCCCATGATGCTTTGACACTCATTAGGTTAACCCCTTCCCGCCGCAGAACGTTCTATGCTGTCCTCGAAGCAGGTGGGCCTTGAATATGCAGGGCGTACATTGCAGGATGTACATGTATGCCTCGCTGTCTTCAATGGGCCTCCTCGGCCCCTCACTGCAGCCTGCACGCGCCGCATTGGCTGAAGAGAGACGGCCTGAACACAAGCCGCCCCCTGCAGCCAATGACGCGCACCGCATTTCAGCTACATGGGCGGGCCGAACTAGAAGCCCACAACGGCATCTGGCGGCGAGGCGTACCTGTACACCTCGCCATCCTTAACCCCTGCCCGTCAAGAAGGGCTTAAAGGAGCATCAAAAAGGTGCTCAGTCAAAACATCTGGAGTGCTAAGGTTGCTGAACCCTTCTCTACCATTCAACACAGTGACCTGTGTGCACTCACCCCACCCAAGGGGATCTCTGAGGGCTAATTCAGCCATAGCAGAGATTAGCTCTGAAAACAAAACCAAGATCAGCAAGCACTGATCTACCTTTGAGTAGGTTAGGAAGGGAGCAGCCTCTGCCAACCTACTGCCAGCCAATGACTCTCAATGCGCTTGCATCAAGCCCCTCCCCTCCCCGTCTCAGGTTTGCTGTGGCATGGCAGGAAGCTGGCAGCTTGTCACACCCATTCAGCCCGGAGGAGCCCGAAAATGTAACGAAAAAGGTATGGTTATAGCTCACTAAAGGGTGTAAGGAAGGTCATGAGGAGTATAATAATTATTTATCCATTGCATCGCCCTCCTGATTTATTTGCAAAGTATTTTACCAGGAAGGATATATTGAGATTTCTCTTGTTTTCAAGTATGTCCTGAATTCAAAAACATACCATCTCGTGTTAAATATATGTATCACTTTAAATGGATTTGGTCTTCAAAAGGTTGCCTGAGCATCAGGTGAGGGCCAAAGAGGTAGAGAGATTCCACTGATCCCTGCCAAAAAACACACAGATGATACAAATCTGACACTTCATCCACACAAACTCTTCCATGTCAGTGGAAGAAAGGACTGGAAATCAAAAGCAAGAAGTGAAACAGCTGTGCACTGCGGACGGCATATGTGAAGGGTATAAAAAATAAAAAAAACAGTTTTTTTTTTTTAAAAATGGAACATTTAACCCTTTCGCTGCTGAGGCTTTTCCCGCCCCTGTGCTGAGGTCATTTTTACCGGTTTTGCTCATCATGTTTAAACGTGTTTTGAAGGCTTATTTTAGTATATGACCCAGACATATTATATATCGTTCTTTCCGTCAGACTCGGTAGATTCATAATATGTCATTATTATATGTATACGTTATGTCATGTCTGTATATTATAACAAAAAATGCAATAAAATATGTATTTTCAATAATTTACAATGTGTAAAGTGTTTTTTTCACATTTTAACATGCGAGCAATTGCGGTTATATTTTGTATGGGGTGCGCTTGTTAAAAAAATTAGAGATGGGGTCTCGTTACATTTTTTTTTGGGGAAAATTACACTATTTTTAACAAACGCACCGCATACAAAAATCGTTAGTGCAGCATCATTGTTCACATTATAATTGAAATGGGAACAATATTGCTGCATTAACAAAACAAAAAAAAAAAAGTATTTTTTTTTTATAATTTTTTTTTATTTTTATTTTTCATTTTTATTTTTTTTTTACATTTTTCACAGTAGTGTTTGGTATCGTTGGAACGGCCATACCAAACATTAACCCCTAACTGCCACGGATCGAGAGATAGGGAGTTCCAATGAACTCCCTATCTCCACAGTTGGTGGCAGTTAGGGGTTAAGTCCAGGACTGGCGTCATCGTGCTACGCACGATGACGCCAGTCCTCAGGGGGAGTTCCCGGAGGCTTGGCCGACATCCAAGATGTCGGCCAGCTCCGGGAAAGGATCGCGAACCGGCGCTTTTCAGCGCCGATTCGCGATCCAGCTCCCCAGGGGTTAATGCCAGGCACCATTTGGAAGGGCAGGCTGTGCCCTTCCAAATGATGCCTGGGTTAACCCCCGCAGAGCCGCCGATCGGGAGGGAGAGAGGTCCGAAGGACCTCCCCCCCTCCCTTTCAGGCGCCTCCTCCGCACATGCGGGGGGGCGCCTGAATTAGGTGTCATCGCGCTGCCGCGATGACACCTAATTCCGGCGGCTGCGGTCCCGGATGCGCGGCTGACATCGAGGATGTCAGCCCGCACCGGGGGGGGGCCAGCGATCGGCCGGAACCCGGCCGAACGCTGACCCCAATGGGAGGACGCGCTCAGCGCGTCCTCCGCATACCAGCGGGAATGCTGAGGACGCGCTGAGCGCGTCCTCAGCATCGAAGTGGTTAAAGAAACCTTTATTTCACAGAAATACCACGAACAGAAAGTACCGGCGGAGGCGGTTTGGTCAGTGAGAATACAGGAATACAGTCACTTCTCTCAAATATCTAGGTATGTGGTTAGACCCAAATCTATCCTTTGGCCCCCACATCGAAAAACTCTCATCTAAAATTTACCCCCAAACTAAGTGCCCTGTGCAGAAACAAATCCTGCCTGAGCCCCACTGTAAGAAAGCAAATTAAATTGTACAACAAATGCTTATGCCAGCTATTGAATACGGAGATGTAGTGTATGCAGCGGCCCCGCAAACGCACCTTCAGAAACTTACTACATTGTATAACTCATTCTGCCGCTTTGTGCTACAACGTAACTACATGACCCACCACTGTGACATGTTAAAAGAGCTAAACTGGCCGTCACTGGAATCTAGACGCACCCTTCACCTTTCCAACTTGGTGTTTAAAAGCTTTTCGGGGAAGCTACCACCCTACCTGAATAGGCTGCTTCCCCTAGCAGTTCCCTCATCCTATAACCTCCGATCCAGGATCTGCACCTTACTTGCAATACCACAATACAAAAAGAAAGTGTCTCGATCCTCATTTTCCTACAGAGCACCGCAAATCTGGAATAACCTCCCAGACGTCATCAAATCTTCCCCAGTCTAAAGTCACTTAAGACTTCCCTATTAACATACCTGGGGGACTGGGCACTTAAATGGCAGAGGAGATTTAATCTAGATAAATGCAAAGTTATGCACTTTGGAGTGAAGAACACGCAAGTAATTTATACCCTAAATGGTACGGAGTTAGGGAAATCCAAGCAGGAGAAGGATTTGGGAATAATCATAGACTTCAAACTAAGTAACAATGTGCAATGTCAAACAGCAGCCGCCAAGGCCAGCAAAGTATTGGCATGCATTAAAAGGGGAGTTCACTCACGGGATGAAAACATAATTTTGCCTCTGTATAAATCAATGGTCAGGCCGCACCTTGAATATGCCGTGCAATTTTGGGCACCTGTCTTAAAAAAAGATATTATAGCGTTAGAAAAAGTGCAGAGACGGGCGGCTAAATTAATAAGGGGAATGGAAGGGTTAAGTTATGAGGAAAGACTAACAAGCTTAAACCTGTTTAGTTTAGAGAAAAGGCGCCTTAGAGGGGATCTGATAACCTTATATAAATATATACGGGGCCATTATCAACCATTGTCTGATAACCTATTGATTAACAGGACTATACACAGGACACGGGGTCATCCATTTAGACTGGAAGAAAGAAAATTCTGCCTAAAGCATAGGAAGGGTTATTTTACGGTGAGAACAATAAAGCTGTGGAATTCTCTGCCTGTTGAGGTGGTTGGGTCAGAGTCTGTACAGACTTTTAAAAAACGACTGGATGACTTCCTGCAGACACAGAATATTAAGGGTTATAATATTTAATATGTGGGTAAAAGCTTCTTGATCCAAGGAGAAATCTGACTGCCATTCTGGGGTCAACAAGGAATTTTTTCCCGGTATGTTGCATATTTCAGACTGGGTTTTTTGCCTTCTTTTGGATCAACAGCAGTAGGTTATGTGGGAGAGGCTGAACCCGATGGACGCATGTCTTTTTTCAGCCTATATAACTATGTAACTATACTATGTATACCTCAATACGGAATGCACCTGTAAACATGTAACCGTGACTATATTTCCTACATATTTATTTGTTAATCTGTATATTTGTTTTGTGTTAATATCTTGCATTTTACTACTTTGTATTTCTGTAACAACTCAATGTTCTTGAAAACGAGAGAAATCTCAATGTATCCTTCCTGGTAAAATCCTTTATAAATAAATATATATTATCTGAATTATCTGTTTATGTTGGAAATCGTGCAGTCAGCATCTGGTAAGCAGCTGTAACACGTGGAGCTCTGTGTCAGAGAATACCAGGAATAGGAACAGTTTTACTTGTGACATGAATCAAACAGGAAATAATGCAGCGGCGGATACACCCAGGCCGGGCTCCTAATAGAAACCAGGTCCGAGTGCTACATACGCCCAGGTTTAACATGAGCAAACCCTCTTGATACCTTGTCCAGCGAGGGCCTTGCGAGGCTACAGGGTTTCCAACGCTCGTGTGATCTTATTCACCTTTGCATGCACATAAATAATATTGTAACGGTGTGTGTAGTTTTTATTTTTTTTCCATGCAAAAATACCTTCTGATTGAGATTCAAAATAACATTTTAGGCTAGTGTCAGACGAACGCAGTCATCACGTCCGTGTCGCCGAACAGTTTAAAGTCCGTCATAGCATTGATTTGTGACCAATAGAGACCAACACACGAAGTATGTGCACACTCACCATGCAGGTGTCAACAGACGCCATTTAGGCCTCAACGTAAAAGCGCTACGACGGACGCCCAGAGTGGGCCACGTCCGTGTAGCGGCCTGTGTGCATGATGACGCGACGTCAGACGCAGCGCATTTGCAACGTCCATCACGTTGACGCTCAGAAGTTTTTTTTGGTCTGGCTGATTCTACCTGTCTTTTAATGCCCATATTTCCCTTTTTTTTTTCTACATCCGTCCAAAAAACAGACTGTGTGGTGTCTTCCATCAGTACGTACGTCCGTTATGCACGCTGAATGCGCTCAGACAGCGTTCAGACAGTCTTAGGCTGGGTTCACACAAAGCGTTTTACAGCGCGCTCCTGCGCGCTGTAAAACGCTCAAACCGTGACATCCCATGATTCCCTATGTGGGCATGTCACACCTGGCCGTTTCGCAGCGCGCATGAACGCGCTGATAAACGCCCTACGTCCAAAGAAGTGTGGGAGCTTCTTTGGGGCAGTTATCAGCGCGTTCGCGGCCATATCATAGCCGCGAACGCGCTGCAGCGCACGTTCGCGCGTTTTTTTGTATGCGCAAACGCGCGTAAAAAACGCGCGCCTTGCGCGACGCTGCGCTACGCCGTGGTGTGAACCCAGCCTTAATCTTATGGTTTAGCCTGAGTTCAGCTGAGAGGTCTGGCCCCTTTACAAAGAACGGGGAGAATCTTTCTGCTCTCACTCAATGCAGAGATTCATAGAGAATATTTCCGTTTTTTCAGATGTGATGTCTTTGAATGGTTTTGGTTCGGCATCATGTGACTATCGGCGGTCAGTCAGATATTGGGATGTGCAGAAAGCTTCGATCATTCCCCTGGGCTGGATGCTCTGTCCAAGCGATTTATTTTTATGTTAAAAGAATAAATTTACACACAAAAAAAGAAACTAGAACATTTACACTGTTGTTTTTGTTCCTTTTTTAATCATTATCCCTATATTGTCGTCTCATACCTTGTTTCTGCTGTGTTCGTGTCACTTTCTGGTTTTCTGCATGTGTTTAATTACAGACGAGGGGGAAGTGAACACACACACACACACAACTCTGGACTTTCCCTGTATACATGCATTTGTGACATCCCTCCCTCCACGCTGTCAGTGCCCTGAAACCAGATCAGCAGTGAGCAGGGAAACCAGATAGCCGTGTGTCTGTCACATGGAAAACACATGGCGCGCACAGGCTGTACTGCCTGAGCACAATGATTCTTTATTCGGGAAATCATTTGTTTCTTTGTATATTACAGTTGTTGCGTATTATTTATTTATTTATAAAGGATTTTACCAGGAAGGATACATTGAGATTTCTCTCGTTTTCAAGTATGTCCTGGGTTCAAGAACATTATATTTCTGTACCTACTGTAAAAATTCAAAGTAATAAAATGCAAGATATTAAAAACAAAACAAATATACAGATTAACAGACAAAAAAAATACGTAAGAAATATACTCCTAGGTGCATTCTGTATCGAGGTATGTTAGGGATGCACCGATACCACTTTAAGATCGAGTACCGATACCTTTTAAAAAAGTACTCCCCGATACCGAATACCGATACTTTTATGTCATGTGAACGCTTTCCAATGAGAACAGACCTCATAAAAATGTACCCAGCTCACATGTATATATCCTCCCCCGAGATATATATATATATTATATATACAGAATGCCCCCAGCTCTCATGGATTTGCCCCCAGCTCTCAGACCTATAGCGAACGCTGGGGAAGCTGGCCGCGTGCATGAAAAGCACTCGGCCAGCGTTCTCCTCTGGCGGGCTGCAATACTCACCCCGTCCGAAGGTCCGGGAGCACGGCTGTGGCGCGATCACGTGGCCACCGGGCGTCTCTGTGACGCTGCCTCCAGCCGCGAGGCAGCATCACAGAAGCGCCCGGCGGCCGTGTGAACGCATCACAGCCGTGCGACTGGACCTTCGGAAGGGGTGAGTATTGTAGCCCGCCGGAGGGGAACGCTGGCCGAGTGCTTTTCATGCACGTGGCCAGCTTCCCCAGTCCCGTGGATACCGGCAAGCTGGCCCAGCATCGGAGGGGGGTGTATCGGGCCATTTGCACGAGTACTAAGTACTCGTGCAAACGGCAGTATCGGCACCAATACTAGTATCGGTGCATCCCTAAGGTATGTCAATAGGGAGCTCTTAAGGGACTTTAGACTGGGGGAAGATTTGATGGCGTCTGGGAGGTTATTCCATATTTGCGGTGCTCTGTAGGAAAATGAGGATCTAGACACTTTCTTTTTATATTGTGGTATTGCAAGTAAGGTGCAAGTCCTAAATACCAAATTTTTATCAGCTGTAAAACAAACGATGACTTGACTATGCATCCAACATATGCAAGCCTTCCGTCACATAATAAAAAGATCAAAAGATAGAAAATGTGGGCAGGAAGCTGAAGTGAGCATGAGATGTCAGTAGCCATTGCTACACTTGCTGTGCTGCTCCCACCTTCCCACTGTGTGATTCTTTAATCCAAGCCTTGAAGAATGTATGCCACAATATAGTGTGGACAAAATAAAAAGGAATCGGCTGCTACGTTAACTAGCCAGGTTACATTTGTCATTTGACTTTAGTAGGAGCCACCTGGCTCCTAGATCCTGGATTTATCCAGCCCGGTGTTACCCAATAGTCCTAGAAAGACTACCCAATTCATCCAGCCCATTTGAAGAGGATCGGTTTCCTGCGGCAGACAGTCTACGTACAGCCACATTAGGGCTACTCAGGAGGCTGGTCACAAGCTTTGGACACTGGTTGCATATTATTAGGATTCTGGGAGTTGTAGTTTAACATATACTGGAGAGATACCGCCTTAAAGTAAATTACAGGCATTTAGCAACATGTCCACCGCCCCCGCGTAGACAGGATAACTGCTGGTGTTTCCAGCAATGAAACGCATGTTAAAGGAAGCCACATGATGACACCTACAATTACAACATGAAACACACGCCAGGCCAGACTAAGCTCAGGATAGGTCGACTGATGGAAGGACCGAGAACATCCCAATCCTATAATCCCTCATAATTACCTCTGTACACACAGTCATCCACGAACACACAGGACAACTTGGAAGGAAAAGGAAAGAACGTCTCCCTGAATTATGGTTTTTAATGCGGGGTGACCTCTTCAGGTATGGCTTGTGGGATCACTTGCAACAGGATTTTTTAATTAAATGCAGATGCGCTCTAGGGGTACGATCCGGCCTTTGATAACACGAGCAGAGCTCGCTTCTCACTGGTTCGAGGTAATGACAATTCTGCGCATCTTTTAGTTACATTTAAATACATTTACCCGACTGCTCTCAGCCCACTGACAAGTTAATGAACGTCCCTCACGAGAGAGCGAGCATGTAATGTTATGCAAATAACCGAGGTTTGCAGGGTCATCTGGAATGTGTCTGAAACAGGAGGTATAAGGCCGAAATATGAAGGGGGGGGGGGGACGTTTCTGACCTGGATGTCAATGAATCTATATCCAACCTGTTCCACTAAAATCACTGGAGCACAAAAATAAAACCTGGCTTACATCCACCTGCCCCATTATTTGTTATATTGTAGGTGAAAATACTCGCCTTTGCTCCCTCAACACGCGCAGCTACTCTCCAGCTCCGAGTTCCAAAATTACGGGAATTTGCAGCCGTTTTTTATGCAATTTGTGTATCGCTGCGAACTTGCATACTTTTTGAACGTTGTGCAGAACAATGGATTGATTGGAGCTGTTCACGCACGGCTGGCTGCCATTACGAGCGCTCTGACATCATCGGTGACCGGCAGCCGGTGAATGCGAAATTCAAAATCCTGGTGGCTTGGTAACGTGTGTGTGTGTGTGGGTAGAGGAAACTCCTCCACTTCACACAGTGCTTTCTCCAGTTGGGCACGGAGAGAGGGGCCATTCCACACAGCCAGACCACTTTCACACACTAAAGTGGTCACGGTGTTCAGAGCAGGGATCTCCAACGCTGCCCCCTCCTCCCGATGTTTCTGAACTACAACTCCCTTTATTCTCTGGCCATCTATTGCATTCAAAAGAAATCTGGGAATTGTAGACAATAAACATCTGGGGGCAAGAGTTTGAGATCCTTGGTCTGCGGTGTCCCTTTAAGTGGAAAACAAAAACTCCTGGTAAAGAGGATGAGACGTATAGAGACGGCTGTGGAAAAAAACTGGCTGGAGGAAAAAAGAAAAAGGGATTCTTGGCTTTTGTTCTAAATTACATTTTTAATACTTTCTATCTCCCTTATAGCTCTGGAAGGTATCCGAGATGTCTCCCAATACTGTTATTTGCAGTCATATTCGGCGGTACGGAATGAGTTGGGGTAATAGACAGCAGGTAGAGAGGGCCCGGCTCCCTAAGGAGCTTCTATTTAAAGAATAGTCAAATTTAAGGCAGCTCCTTCAGTGACATCCCCCAAAACACATGTGACATGTATGAGCATCTGAAATGTAAGGGGGGATGCGGTTGGGAGAATTGTTATAGTAACGGTTAGGGGGGCTTCTGGTTTAGACAGACATCTCTGTTCTAGGGGGATGTGGACAGTGTGTGCCATCACCCTCAGCCAGGGAAAGGGTCGCTGAAATGCCACTTAGGCTGGGGTCAGACGAATGCAGTGCGAACGTGCGTTTACCCGCACTTTATGACGGCCGTGGTAGCAGCAAATGACGTCCAACACAGGCCCACACACGAACTATGGCCGCACGAAAGTTTGGCTGCGCGACGCAAGCGGCAAACGAAGGCATTTTCACAAGACCGTCGAACCGCTAGTACTGACGTACAGAGTGCGCTGTGTCCGCATAGCGGCGTGTGTGCGTTATTAGGAGACGTCAGACGCTGCTCATGTCCAGCCAACATAACGTCCAGACACCCAAAGTTTCCTGGTTTGGATCCATATGAAATCACGGCCGAAATTGCGCATCGTATGACCGCTATTGCGTATTCCGTGAAAAAGTACGTCCATGCGTTCGGACGATGCAAAAAATGCATTCGTCTGACCCTAGCCTTAAGCTTTGATATACGAGAATGTAAAGCACAGATTGTGCAGGCAGACCAGGTAAAAACTGAAACGAGTGCATCTCCGGGCGAAGAAAAAGCCTTACAATAGGCGACAAGTGAGACGGAATGGCTCTCCAACAACGTACAAATCTTTTTGACCCTCTGGAAATATTTGACCTATGACAAAGCGCTCCAGAGCGTGAAGGCATTTTGGTGCGCTGCCTGTTTTTTCCTGGCACACAATGCATGCACACACATTCTTTTTTGTGTGGAAGCATAATGGATTTTGAAGGGAGGCTTGGTGTGACCTCATCAGGTTTCTGATGTATGCGCTGGCTGGCTTATTGTCTGCTCCCATTCAGCAGATCCACGTGTGATAAAGGACATTTCCTAATAGTGCTTCCCTCCAACCCTCTGTCATCTTCTGTAAATAAACCACACAGGGTCCCACTCCTTCCGTCTCCTCAAACGTGCGTAACAGAAGAAACGCACAGATTCACGCAGCTACAACAGCATGCTGTGATAAGACGACATGCCTGGAAATCTAAAAATATTGTCCTTGTTAATGTCATTAATTGTTAACATGCTTTATCAGGAGAAAAACACGTAATGATTAACCATCGGATTGCCAGGCGGGATACAGCGACTCAATCCTTTCTTACCAGCAGTGACAATGTTTACAAACCAAGCGATCACTTCATTATTTGTAAATTCCTTCTCCAGATTTCTCTACATAAAAAGGCAGAAAGCAGGATGGTGAAACATACACCTGGTAAGTAATAAAGCCGGGTTTTGCGAGATTATTTGGACCAGCTCGGTGGCATTCCTGGGCTGTGCACAATGCAATCCGGCACTCTTCCAACACGGAGGCTTTCGTCATACAATTCGATGGAATGTAGGCTTTTTAATACACAGGACTTGAATAAGGTTAAGGATATGGAGAATTAACCCAAACCATGCCAGACGAGAAGCAGTGGCCACGGGTTGCGAGCCAGAGATCAGATGAAATGTGGACACGTGGGTAAGGCTGCGGTCACACGAGCGCACTTTTTGCTGTCCATCATAGCTTTTCAAAGGAGTCAATAGAGAACAACACACGATGCACTTTTTCAGGCACGGGCAACACCTGTTGCAACGGACGCCAAAATGGCATAGACGTGAAAAAGCTGCAACGGACGTAGAGAAACCCCTGCATACAGCTCTTTTCATGCATAACTAACTGATACAATGTAACCACAGTCTCATCGTTATAAAGTGCATGCGCAATCAGTGGCCTCGTGTGACCGCAGCCTTTTAAACTGACAAACTACACCGATTTTAATGGCTCTGGCAGGATAACACCAGGCGTGGAGAATAAAGTTGCCAGTCAGTAACCCGCTAGCTGCAGCAGGTTACGGGAGTGGCAATTTTGGGAGGTACGTATTTATGTATACACCACCCCGCACTACACTCCCAAGTAAGAAGACAAGGATCACCACACAGCCAACACAAAAAGGAGGACATTTAACCCCCCTGATGATTTTCCGGAGTGTGTCTCGGGGTTAAATTTCACCGCTGAGAGCGGTGACCCAGAGCCACACTCGGGCTGTATACATTACCTCTCCCTGCGCTCCCTCGCTGATCTCTGCAGTCTCCTCCAGTGATCACGGCGTTTTACTTCCTGGATTGATTCTCGCGAGGAGGGAACCCGGAAGTATAAGGTCGCGATAGCCAGAGGAGGCAGCGGGGGACAGCAAGGCAGCGCAGGGACAGGTGATGTATCCAGCGGCATCCCAAGTGTTGCTCGGGGTTACCGCTTCCAACATAGGAATCTAACCCCGAGCCACACTCAGGATGCCGCTGGGGGGGGGGGGGGACAAAAACAAATAGACCATTTTCAGCAAAGAATTTTCTAAATAAATAGCCCGACAGGGAGTTTAAAAAAAGGAACTGAAGGTTATTTTCAAGGGGGAAAAAAATGTCGCCCGTCATATAATTAGCTAAAGCATGAAGCATATGGTTTTCTAGGAATATTGAGGGACAATATGTACCATGCGCTCGTCAATGAATGCCAAAACAACAGCCTAAAATAGATACTCGAGTATACCGCTAGATTTTGGTGAAAAAATTTACCTTAGAATTGGAGGGGTCGTGTTATACTCGAGACATCTGCATCGCGTGTTAAAAAGAAAGAAAAAAAAAAAACCTTGCCTTGCTCTGGATCTCAAGTCTCATGGAAGTTCCGGTCGTCTCGCTGTAGTGAATGCGGGCTCCCTGGTGCTTGCAAACACTTCAGGAACTCCCGGAATCAGGAGATTTGGGATCCATCACAGCCAGAGGGCACGTTTGGTTTAAGCCAATCATTCACCTCGCTCGCCTCTGCAGGCCATCTAAGCGCTAGTAAAGAAGAGGGGTGGCCGGCGGCTTCATACTCCGTAACAACTGCAATCATTCTAGAGCAGAGCACCCAGGCCTGAGGGGGAGCCTGACTTTGTGAAGAGAACCTGGAAGGATTTTAATGGTTTACCGGTACAGGAACATTGTGCTCCTGGCATTATATTCGAGTCTTGAGTATTCTCTATCCATCGCATTATATTCGGGTTGCGCTATACTCGAGTATCTACGGTAATCAATATAAGTATGATGCAAAATAAAAATATATACATACACACACACACATACATAAATACCGAAACACTGAAATCCATCAAATCCCGCATTTCATGTCCAATTCAGCAGAGATACACTGGTACATAATGCCAATTCTGCAGCATGCAAAACAAACTTATTTGCAGCTTCACAGAAGGAAGAGGCTCTCTTGGTATCTCTAGGTATAGGGGACAGAGCCTGACGGGAGGGGGGGCATATATTAGGCCCAGGGCTCTATACAGTGAGATACAAATATAAAGCATTGACACCTTTTCTGCTGACCACGAAGATCTCACACACAAGTGGCTCATTCACTAAATGGTAAACTGGCAGATTGCTGCACTTATTACTCCAGAATAGCTTAATTTGACACGTTTTCCTTTTGCAGCATTCCTCCAGCAAGACTGTTTTGGCCCAAAATTTACCATTCTCGTGTAATTCTCCACCAATTCAAAGCTTCTTAACTGCTGGCATACAGCCCTGTTCGCTGCCGCCCCCCTCAGGGAATCTTACAGAGCAGCCTCAGGCCACGTTCTAGCAAAACAAAGAAGCGGGGGGACAAACTGAGCGCTCACAAAGAGACTTCACCGAAAAAGAAACATCTTTTCCCAATAAACGTCTGAGTTTCACGTATACAGCTCCCTCCTGCATTCGTCAGCGCCGCGTTTTAATGGCCACGTGCGGCCGCGATAAAAGGCAAACTTCAGCGAATCCTGAAAGCTGCATAAAGGACACTGTGCGGCTCTGAAATTTAACCCATTCAGCGAAGCGATGTAACACGTAGTTTTGACAATGTGTATTTAAAGCTTATGACCAAACTCTACAGCAGGAATGTCAAACTCCAGCCTTCCAGGTATTGATGGCCTACATTTCCCAGAATTCTTTGAATGCAATAGTTGGCCAGAAAAACATGGGCATTATAGTACATCAATATGTGGGGGCTAAAGTTTGAAAGCTTTAGAGCAGGGGTCAAGCAACCTAGGCCCTACATAATATTTTGGAATTATATCCATGATGCACAGACACTCATTAGATTGGTAGGGATCGAGGAAATGTAGTCCCAAAACATCTGGAGGGCCAAGGTTTCCGACCACTGCTTTACAGCAACCATGTATGATCAGAGTAGTCATGGCACAGGCTTTCACTCTGGGAGGTGATGAGCGAGTCAGCATTAAATCATGAAGAGACAATGTTTACAAACGCACAATACAAGCAGAGGTTTAGCAAATGGCATTAAAGATCTTGAAAGTCACATTCTGTGTGGCATTTCTAGCAAATCAGGGTGAGCTGCAAAACCGCACAGCCTTTTAGATGCAGGAAATACTGTTAAATCAAGACAATGGAAAGGGAAGGACACGGTCAAGCCAGTTCTATTTAAAGATGGGGCACCTGACTCGTGCAGATAATAGGGGCTTACCACAAAGGTTTATTGCAAGTCTGTAACACAGAAAAAAAAAATAATAACACTGGCAAGCGCATACACCACTAAAGAAATGGCTTGGCCAGGTGCCTGACACTTAGAGGGTTATTGTGAAGCGGTGATGTCTCCTGATGTTGCAAACAGCGGCAAAAATCACGGTTGTTGCAAGAGCGACAAACGTGAAGCTTCTACTGCAGCTGTTTGGAAAGTATTTTGAGAAGCCCCAGTATTTGGCACTGTTGCAACAATGGTGGTTTTGCCAGTGTTTGCAACGTCGGCGCAATCTGAATAACAGTGTTAGAAACCATAATTGCTGAATTCTATTTTTTTTAAAATCCTCACCATACCTAAACAATGGACCGTGTCTGACGCTTCTAGCACAGTTTTGGCGATTTCTTTGGAAGAAGAAAAAAGGACAAATTCGATTTTCAGAGAAGAAGATAAAGATTTAGGAGCCAAGAAGCAAACATTCAACAAACCAGTGGTTACCCGACCCGGTATTCTTCACAAAAATGATCATCTAGCAGAGAGTAACAATATAAACACAGATTAACACATGCATCATAAAGAGACACAGAAATGGAGTGCTCCCGGCACCTAGAAGAGGTTCCCTTTAAGGAAACATTCAGGGTTGTATTCCATTCCAGACGTTCATATTGTGCCTTTGTAGGACGGACTCACTGGATAACACTAGCAGCTCTCCTCCAATTCCAGCAGAGCAGCCAACAGTGTGTCAGCAGGTTACAGAACAATAATGCTTCCTATACTCTGTATAAGAAGTGTTAATCTGGGGGCAGGCAGAAAATAACAAGCCATTCCAAAGCAGCTCTTTATTCTCGCCTGCAGCATGTTTTAAAAGGAACAGTTAAAAATGGATTCTTATTTTTTTTTTCCCTTAAATAATAGAGCGATGCGGCCGACAGTCGCTGCCCAATGACTATTATATATTGTTTTATTCGCCTTTTGTCCTTCACTCGCTGCTCCTCCTCTTCTACTCCAGGATTCCTGAACCCGGAACTCTCTGAAGCTTTCTAACGCAATCTGTGCTCCTATGCAACTTGCGTAGAGTAGGAGGCCCAAGTTGAGCACTGCTACGGGACTTGTGCATTTTACGTACACAAGTTCTGCAGCGCCTGCGCAGAACGATGGATCGGAGGTACATACATGCGCAGATCGAATCCATTAGCTGCCTCTGAGACCACTTGCTACAGCAATTGGTGTCAGAGAGGGTGACTTTGGCATGATCTCCGGGTGCTGACGTTACTGGTGACAGACTGCTGGGAAATTCAAAAATTTGGTGATGCTTGGTGGGGTGGAGTAAACTCTGCCACTTCACCCTGCAATTTCTGCCAGATTGGTGAAGCTGGGGGGGGGGGCACACTCCTCACATCCTGACCACTTCATAAACATAAAGTGGTCAGGATGAGTAGTGTACACACACACACACACACACACACACACTCACTCTACCACCACTGAGGTTATGCAATTTCCCATTAGTGCAGAGAGCAGAGTGCAGACCACACACAATTTAGTTCTATGGACACCAGGTTAGCACGGCAGCCTTTAGAGTAGTAATGTTTGCCCTCCAGATGTTTTGGAACAACATATCCCATGATGCCTTCTCATTCGTTTTGGTGGAGACTCATGGGAAAGGTAGTTCTAAACCAGTGTTTCCCAAACCTGTCCTCGGACCCTCGACCAGGCCAGATTTTGCAGATCACCTTGTGGAAATGCAGACTGAACCCTGCAATCACTGAGCAGCAAATCATATCACCTGTGTTGTGCTTCAGATATCTGGCCGAGGGTCCTGAGGACAAGATTGGGAAACACTGTTCTAAAGCGTCCGGAGGGCTAAATTAGCTGAGCCAGTTTTAGCGGCTGCCTGATAGGAGTCGAAGTCGCTTGCTGTAACACTGCAAGCATTGCCAGATCTAACGGCTCTTAATGAATTTTGCCATTAGCGGCCCCTTATTAGCAGCTCAGCAGGAACAGGATGGTTCCCATGATCAGTACCTGTCACACCCTGTGTTTATACGCGGGGCTGTGGAGGTGGTGTGTCCCAAAACTCGGGTATGGGGGCAATTCTTGAATACAGTTTGATTTCCTCCTAAATTAGAATTAAAGCTCCGTCTCAGCCCAACGTGGGAGCGAGAGGTTCACTGAAAGGGCAGGCGTTCCGCCATGTTTTATACACAAACAAATGGGAAAACACAATGTTACAACCAGAAGAAACAAGTTACTGTGAACGAACAAGCAAAAACCGTGTGAGATAGAAGAAAAGCTACACAGAAAGCCGCCCGGCATCGCTCGTGTCACTTTATGGAGGGTCGGTCATTCCTGGGATATTCGTCTCACCGAGCACATCTCTGTATACAGACAAGCCAACCCATACCCAATGAGGGGCTGACACTGAAAACACACTGACACTCAATGCCTAGAACAAAACAACCTGTACACAAAGATCAGCAGTGACACACAAAACCCACAGCAAGCTTTACACACACAACGATTGTTGTAGGTTTGAGCACAATGCTCCAAAACTTAAAAGTCAAAAAGGTCAAATTCTAGGAGCCCGTGGCTAGCTGGCCCCTGGACTTGTCAACCCTTAGCTCCTACATTCCAGGCAGAAGAAGCTAGAATTGGTTCAGGTGGGCACTATTGATCTATTACCATCATTTATATAGCGCCAACGGTTTCCGCAGCGCTTTACAATACCCAAAGGGAACGAGGTACAGATGAACGGACATAGGATGGAAACAGCTAGAGGGCCCTGCTCATAGGAGCTTACAAGAGGAGCCAATCCAGGGCTGAAGATAAATCTGTGACAAACACACAATGCCAGCAGCAAGGAGGCTGGAGAAGCCACAGCTGACACTCATAAAGCAGATAAGGTTTATTGCTCTAAGGATCCAGAGGTGCGACATGACACCACCGGCAACACCTGTATCCCAGAGATGACAGCTACACAGTCACTGAGCGCACTCGCAGTATTCACACACACACAATCACTGAGCGCACTCGCAGCACACACAATCACTGAGCGCACTCGCAGCACACACAATCACTGAGCGCACTCGCAGCACACACAATCACTGAGCGCACTCGCAGCACACACAATCACTGAGCGCACTCGCAGCACACACAATCACTGAGCGCACTCGCAGTATACACACACACACATCACTGAGCGCACTCGCAGTATACACACACACACAATCACTGAGCGCACTCGCAGTATACACACACACACAATCACTGAGCGCACTCGCAGTATACACACACACGCAATCACTGAGCGCACTCGCAGTATATACACAATCACGGAGCGCACTCGCAGTATACACACACAATCACTGAGCGCACTCGCAGTATACACACAATCACTGAGCGTACTCGCAGTATACACACACACAATCACTGAGCGCACTCGCAGTATATACACAATCACGGAGCGCACTCGCAGTATACACACAATCACTGAGCGCACTCGCAGTATACACACAATCACTGAGCGCACTCGCAGTATACACACACACACAATCACTGAGCGCACTCGCAGTATACACACACACACACAATCACTGAGCGCACTCGCAGTATACACACACACACAATCACTGAGCGTACTCGCAGTATACACACACACAATCACTGAGCACACTCGCAGTATACACACAATCACTGAGCGCACTCGCAGTATACACACACACACAATCACTGAGCGCACTCGCAGTATACACACACACAATCACTGAGCGCGCACTCGCAGTATACACACAATCACTGAGCGCACTCGCAGTATACACACAATCACTGAGCGCACTCGCAGTATACACACAATCACTGAGCGCACTCGCAGTATACACACAATCACTGAGCGCACTCGCAGTATACACACAATCACTGAGCGCACTCTCAGTATACACACAATCACTGAGCGCACTCGCAGTATACACACAATCACTGAGCGCACTCGCAGTATACACACAATCACTGAGCGCACTCGCAGTATACACACAATCACTGAGCGCACTCGCAGTATACACACAATCACTGAGCGCACTCGCAGTATACACACAATCACTGAGCGCACTCGCAGTATATACACACAATCACTGAGCGCACTCGCAGTATACACACAATCACTGAGCGCACTCGCAGTATACACACAATCACTGAGCGCACTCGCAGTATACACACAATCACTGAGCGCACTCGCAGTATACACACAATCACTGAGCGCACTCGCAGTATACACACAATCACTGAGCGCACTCGCAGTATACACACAATCACTGAGCGCACTCGCAGTATACACACAATCACTGAGCGCACTCGCAGTATACACACAATCACTGAGCGCACTCGCAGTATACACACAATCACTGAGCGCACTCGCAGTATACAGTCACTGAGCGCACTCGCAGTATACAGTCACTGAGCGCACTCGCAGTATACAGTCACTGAGCGCACTCGCAGTATACAGTCACTGAGCGCACTCGCAGTATAGTCACTGAGCGCACTCGCAGTATACACAGTCACTGAGCGCACTCGCAGTATACACAGTCACTGAGCGCACTCGCAGTATACACAGTCACTGAGCGCACTCGCAGTATACACAGTCACTGAGCGCACTCGCAGTATACACACAGTCACTGAGCGCACTCGCAGTATACACACAGTCACTGAGCGCACTCGCAGTATACACACAGTCACTGAGCGCACTCGCAGTATACACACAGTCACTGAGCGCACTCGCAGTATACACAGTCACTGAGCGCACTCGCAGTATACACAGTCACTGAGCGCACTCGCAGTATACACAGTCACTGAGCGCACTCGCAGTATACACAGTCACTGAGCGCACTCGCAGTATACACAGTCACTGAGCGCACTCGCAGTATACACAGTCACTGAGCGCACTCGCAGTATACACAGTCACTGAGCGCACTCGCAGTATACACAGTCACTGAGCGCACTCGCAGTATACACAGTCACTGAGCGCACTCGCAGTATACACAGTCACTGAGCGCACTCGCAGTATACACAGTCACTGAGCGCACTCGCAGTATACACAGTCACTGAGCGCACTCGCGCAGTATACACAGTCACTGAGCGCACTCGCAGTATACACAGTCACTGAGCGCACTATACCAGCTGACGCACTCGCAGTATACACAGTCACTGAGCGCACTCGCAGTATACACAGTCACTGAGCGCACTCGCAGTATACACAGTCACTGAGCGCACTCGCAGTATACACAGTCACTGAGCGCACTCGCAGTATACACAGTCACTGAGCGCACTCGCAGTATACACAGTCACTGAGCGCACTCGCAGTATACACAGTCACTGAGCGCACTCGCAGTATACACAGTCACTGAGCGCACTCGCAGTATACACAGTCACTGAGCGCACTCGCAGTATACACAGTCACTGAGCGCACTCGCAGTATACACAGTCACTGAGCGCACTCGCAGTATACACAGTCACTGAGCGCACTCGCAGTATACACAGTCACTGAGCGCACTCGCAGTATACACAGTCACTGAGCGCACTCGCAGTATACACAGTCACTGAGCGCACTCGCAGTATACACAGTCACTGAGCGCACTCGCAGTATACACAGTCACTGAGCGCACTCGCAGTATACACAGTCACTGAGCGCACTCGCAGTATACACAGTCACTGAGCGCACTCGCAGTATACACAGTTACTGAGCGCACTCGCAGTATACAACAGTCACTGAGCGCGCACTCGCAGTATACACAGTCACTGAGCGCACTCGCAGTATACACAGTCACTGAGCGCACTCGCAGTATACACAGTCACTGAGCGCACTCGCAGTATACACAGTCACTGAGCGCACTCGCAGTATACACAGTCACTGAGCGCACTCGCAGTATACACAGTCACTGAGCGCACTCGCAGTATACAGTCACTGAGCGCATTCGCAGTATATACACAGTCACTGAGCGCACTCGCAGTATATACACAATCACTGAGCGCACTCGCAGTATATACACAATCACTGAGCGCATTCGCAGTATATACACAATCACTGAGCGCACTCGCAGTATATACACAATCACTGAGCGCACTCGCAGTATATACACAATCACTGAGCGCACTCGCAGTATATACACAATCACTGAGCGCACTCGCAGTATATACACAATCACAGAGCACACTCACAGTACACACAATCACTGAGCGCACTCGCAGTATATACACAAATCACGGAGCACACACACAGTACACACAATCACGGAGCACACACACAGCACACAGCACACACACAGGGATTCAGACAGTATGAGGGATATGGACTCATATAACCGAGCAGCAGAGATAAAGTGCAGCGAGCAGACACAATGCAAGCCCTGCTGTCTAGACACACCGTGTAACACACTCTCTACAGCACAGACAGGAACACACACACACTATCTATGGAGTGTGTGTAACCACACAAGACACACACTCAGCCACTCGCACATTTAAACACACCCTGCGTGAGGCTGTGAGTGACAGCTCGGGGTGTGTGTGGCCCCTCACCTGCGGGCTCCTGTCAGCCGGGAGCTTCATGACAGCCTGCCTGAAGCTGTTATCCACGTAGGACGCCATGTTGGCGGTTGTGGCCGGTGCAGCGCACCCCCGGGATGCTGGGGGGGTCCTCCTCGCCGGGTCCCTGAGGGATAGAGAGCGGAGCCTGAGGCGAGCAGCCGTATCTTTGTCTGTCAGAGCGGGCCGCTCACCGCCGCGGAGCCTGCGCCCGGAGCGCCCTGCCGCCCGACAAAGGCGAGTTCATGGAGAGCAGAGCGGCCAGGGGCCCCCCGCCGACACACACCGGGAACTCCGGGGCGCAGCCATGGAAGAGGGGCACACACGGGGCAGGAAGAAGAGGGTGTGGGGTATGGAGCGCAGACCTCCTCTTCCTTCCTCTTCCTGCGCTCTCGGACAGCTCTCACACACACACAGGGGACCCCGCCGCCCCCTGCAGGCCGCGCCCGGTACAGCAGCCACCGGCACCACAGCGACTGAGTGACGGCAGACACAGCGCGGGGCAGCAACACCAGGGGCTGACTGACTGAACGGTGCACAGAGCGGGGCCCTTACACCCAGGGGCTGACTGACTGAACGGTGCACAGAGCGGGGCCCTTACACCCAGGGGCTGACTGACTGAACGGTGCACAGAGCGGGGCCCTTACACCCAGGGGCTGACTGACTGAGCGGGGCCCTTACACCCAGGGGCTGACTGACTGAACGGTGCACAGAGCGGGGCCCTTACACCCAGGGGCTGACCGACTGAACAGTGCACAGCGCGGGGCAGCAACACCAGGGGCTGACTGACTGAACGGTGCACTGAGCGGGGCCCTTACACCCAGGGGCTGACCGACTGAACAGTGCACAGCGCGGGGCAGCAACACCAGGGGCTGACTGACTGAACGGTGCACAGAGCGGGGCCCTTACACCCAGGGGCTGACCGATTGAACGGTGCCCTTACACCCAGTTACAGTTAAAAGTATTTATAAAGCTCCAGCACATTCCGTAGCGCTGTACAATGGGTGAGACAGAATAACAAATATACATACACGTTACACACGCGGAACAGTAATAGGAGAGGACCCTGCTGAAGAGCTTACAATCTAAGAGGAGAGGGGTGGGTGACACACTAGGGGCTCTATTAACAGCTTCGCGCAAAAGCACTTGCGCAGCGCAGTTTTTTTTGCGCTCAGCGTTAAAAGTTAACGCGCGTAAATTAACGCTGGTATTAAAATCCGAGCGCATTTTTTCATCCGTTAAAAAATAACGCGCGTAAAAAAGACGCGCAAAAACGCACGCGCATTAACGCTGCGCGCAGAAATCGGTGGTCAGACTGTTTTTTCACGCGATTCAGCCAATCTGAATTAAGAACCACAATTGTCTCCCGTTCAGTTTTTGCGCCTGTCAAAATCAATCTTGAGTATATATGCTGCAGCAATAATAAAGACACACACAACTTCTCCATTTTATTGTTTGGGTATGAGTAGAATGTGTAACTATACGTTGCTGTATTTTTTTTTGGACTGGTGTATTTGGTTTCGGCCAGAACGTTCAGATTTGCCGTTAACACCAGCTTTTAAAAGACGTTAAAATTATACGCGCAAATGCTGTGCGTTAAATTTTGTGCATGGATTGCAATACCATCTGCGTACCAGCGCACAAACGCATTTGCGCTCACAATGTTAAGTATAGGACGCGCAACGTACATTACGCTCATACAGGGTTCGCACAGGTTCACCCGCGGTAGATGTTAACGCTAGGGATGGGCCGAACACCCCCGTGTTCAGTTCGCATTCGAACTCAAACATTTGAAAAAGTGCGAACACGATTCGAACGCAATGCAAGTCAATGGGGCTCGAACGTTCGAAAATTAAGGTGCCCTCCAAGAGGGTATATATGCAAGATATTGGCCATAAAAGGTATATGGGGTCCGGGTACTACTCTGGGGGACAGGAAACAATGGGGGGAAAAAAACAGTTTTTAACCCTTTCACTGCTGAGTGCTAAGCCATTTCACCGCTGTAGGCTGAACTCATTTTTACCGCTTTTGCTCATGTTTAAATGCGATTTGGAGCCATGGGAAATGTTTGAGCAACAACGAGTGGGGAAAAATTCCAATCTTAACGCAAACGTTACCGCTCACTTGCGTGAGCGTTAACGTTTGCTGCGGCGTTCACCGCATATTTGTAACGATTCCCCAGGACAGACCTGGTAGGATCCCTGGTAACAGACCTCTAACCCTCCGATCCTTAGGATGGTCAGGACTCGGGACCACTAAACCTAACCTCTAGCAGCCACACAGGCCAGGGAGACAGCACCAGCAATATACACCACAGACTGAGATCAATATAAGTTTGTACTGCGCTATAGTGGATGGAAGCGCACCAGCAGTAACAAGCAGCGGAATATATCAGACAGGGGCACAGAGCGAGAGTAGTCGTTATAACAAAACCGGGTCAACAACGTTTAGGCACCAGTACTGCGCTACTGTATATGGTGAGAATCGGTACACACAGGGCCGGATTAACATAGGGGCAGATGGAGCAGCAGCTCCAGGCCCATGCCCCAGAATAGGCCAAGAGAAAAAATAATGTCTGCATTGATGGACATTTGGACCTCATTATCTCCAAAACCATAGAAGCTACATGGTCATGTGAGGTATCACTGGAAAGGTCAGAGCATGGCCTTTTCATTGATACCAAACATGACCAGGTTTTATGTAACAATAAAAATAAAATAATAAATATTTCTTTATTTTTTCTTTCTAACACAGCAATACTTTCCACTTTTCAATTATAAAGTGAACAATGATGCTGCACTAACTCACCATCTCAAGTGTGGAGGTGATGGCATGATCTCTTATTATGAATTGTTACACCAAAAACCTAAACCGCCGCACTGCAGCAAAGTGCACTGGGGGGGGGGGGCTTTGGACCGCTGCGTCACTAATATTTACACCTCATAAGGTCAAGGGAGGTGTCATTGGCCAGGGCAGAGTCTGGCCTTTGCATTAATAGTAAACATGACCATGTAAAATCTAAAAGAAAGGAAAACCAAAAAACTTTTATCTACTTATTTTTAGTTACAAAGCAATGGCATTGTCTATTTGTCAAGTATAAAATGAGCAATACCACTGCCATTACTCACCTTCTCATTTCCCACACTGGGAGCAAGATCAGTGTATTATACATAGTCATATTATTGATAAAACACCTTCCTCCAAAATACAAGGGAAATATTTAATTTTTTTGGTTAAAAGTGTATGTTTTCTCATAAAAATGCAGTAACAGGTTCCCATTTCAATTTTTTTTTTAACAAGAATGCCCTATAGAATATATAACCACAAAGGTTTGGATGATGAAATGTGAAAAAATAATTTTACACGCTGTAAATGATTGAAATCTGAATGGAAATTTCCTTACACAGTATCTGCCTGGTTACATATACCCGTATCTACACTATTAAATAATCAAAAATATGCTTTAATTTCACTAAATTCCAAAAAGAGCCACCAAAATCTTCAGCTCCAGGCCCATAGCGATCTTAATCCGGCCCAGGGCGCACACCAGTAGCAACAGGAAGCAAACAGAACAGGCAGGTACACAGAGAGAATAGACAAATGGCAGGCAAAGTCGGCAACAGATCGGGTTCTCAGAACAAGCAGGGTCAGTAACAAGTATACAAACTGATTCGGTAAGCTAGCAATGCGGGAATGAAACTCCACGGCAAGGTAAGGTGTACAGTGCGCGCTCCTGATTTAAAGGTCCCGGCGGCTCTGCGTCATCACGCCGCGCCCTGCCCTGCCCCCTGATCACTCACAGGTGCCGCCGGAGCTCCTGGCATTCGGCCAGCTGGCGGCACCATGCGTCCGGGGTCACCCCGATCGCCACCCGGGGCCCTGGATGTCACAATATTACAATCCAAATGCAAATGGGTTAAGTAACCAAATTTTTAAGAAGAATAATTAATGCAGCATATGAATCCTCACACTGCCGGACAGCACCTCTACCGTCTGACGCTAGCTTTAACCGGCGCGCTGTGTGTAGCTTCTGAGAAGATACGCTATTAGTGTAGCGAGGAAGCCGGCTGCATCATTTTGCATCGCTCCCTCTACACTAATAGCGTATCTTCCAAGACGCTGCACACAGTGCGCCGGTGTATGCAGCTTCTAACAGCGTGGGAGACGGAAGGCTGCGCTTGTTGGTGGATCCAGGAATCAGGTGAGTGTTAGTAAGAAAAAAAAAAAGGTTTATTTTATGTTCCCGGGGACATTTATTTATTTATAAAGTATTTTACCAGGAAGGATACATTGAGATTTCTCTCGTTTTCTAGTATTTAAAAATGTCCTCGGATTTTATTTTTTTTAAAAGTGTCGCCTTACCTTAGCCTGGTGGTCAGTGGGGGTTCCCTGGATCCTGGTTGTGGGGGGGTCTCCCGTAACCGCAGGTGCAGTGGCTCCCTCCCTGCGCCGCCTCTCTGCCACATGCACCCGGGTGGCCAGCCCACACAGTCGCAGCTCTGTCATCCGGTGGTCGCATGCTCCTCAAGGGGGTCCTTGGGAGTAGGGATGAGCGTTCGGTTCAGATCAGTTCGGAGTTCGATTCGAACATCGCCCGTTTGGCTGTTCGTCGCACTCCGAACATTTACGCGTGTTCGCCGCATGTTCGCCCACAATGGACCACAATGCACTTTTCCTCTGGCCTGAAGCTTGTAATTGGCTACAGCCTTGCACCTGACCACAGGTCAGGTGCAAGACTATGCCAATCACGGCTCAGAGTCCTGATTGGGAAAATTTTGCCCAATCATGGGCTCACAGAGCTAAGTCCCACAGCACACTATATCAGGTTTCCCTGCCTGCAGCCCCAGCGTGTGTTTGCAGGAGTGAATCAGAGAGGAGATTGTTCTGTCAGTGTGTTTCAGTGAGTTGTAGGAGATTTCTGGAAATTTGAATCTGTGTTGGCACTGCCAGGCTATCAGGGACAGTGTGTATCAGTGAGTTCTACCAGAGTTCAGCAAATTTGAATCTGTCTTGGCACAGCCTGTTATCACTGACTTATAGCATTGATCTGGAAAATCTGTATATCTTTGATCTAATTCAGAGCTCATCCTGCCCGGACAGAGGGAGGACAGGATGAAAAAACTTGAGGACGCTCTAAAGTGACACTTGTGTAACACCTTTCCAGGCACTGGTAGGTTACCAAGTGATGACACAGGTGCTTCTGAGGCTGCGGTTGATCAGAGGAAGACCGGTGAAGGCCGGGGCCGCTTGACTGATGCCTTTTTAATTTTTTTTAGTCCACGACGCCCAGGTACGTCAAATGTAGGCACGCATTGCCAGCGTCTTCACCGTATGGTGCAGGACTACCTAGGGGCAAGGGCAGACCTGGATACCTTTACAGCAGATGATCCACTGGCTTACTGGGTGTTGAGATTGGATCACTGGCCAGAACGTAGCCAATATGCTATGCAGCTACTAGGTTGCCCTTCATCCAGCGTGCTTTCTGAAAGGACGTTCAGTGCTGCTGGAGGTTTTGTCACAGACAAAAGAGTGCGTCTGTCCACCGACTCTGTAGACCGGCTGACATTTATAAAAATGAATCAGTCCTGTATCAGCAGCTATCAATCCCCTGATGCTGACGTAACGGAATAGATCGGGGATCTCTTCTGCATTCCCAAAACCTCCTCCACTGCACTCTTCCACAATACCACAGAGGGGTTACGGTGTGAAGGCACTTGCTGCCACCAAAGGCACAATATTTCGGTGCACTGCCACTGACGCCTATACCAGATTCATATCATTTTAATATTGGACCGCAGGGTCCACCACTGCACTCTTCCACAATACCACAGAGGGGTTACGGTGTGAAGGCACTTGCTGCCACCAAAGGCAAAATATTTGGGTGCACTGACGCCTGTACCAGATTCATATCATTTTAATATTTGACCGCAGGGTCCAACCCTGCACTCTTTCACAATACCACAGAGGGGTTACGGTGTGACAGCACTGTTGCCGACACTAAAGGCCCAATTTTAAAGCACCTATGGTTACTTTCATCCAAAGCCTGCATAAGTTTCACCATAATTTAGCCAAAAAAATCACTAAACTTGTTCTGTGTGTCCTAAAATGTCTCCTCTTTTCATACAGGCTGCCGCCCCAAGCAGTTGTTTATGAACAGATTAAAGGAAAACCATTTACCGTCATTTGAAATGTCATTTTTTTTGTTTTTAAATGTTCTATACATCCTACAAATCCGCCACTTCACGGGCAGGTTATGGGGACCTCCTAGGCACGATATTTGAAGGAATTTTTTGTTTTTATTCTTAACCTTTATTTCATGGAAAACTAACTGTTCCTTTAAAAACGTTTTTTTTTTAAAACTTTTTGTCCTTGTTTCCTGTTCCCCAGGGCACTACCCGGACCCCCATACACCTTTAATGGCAAATATCTTGCATATATACCCTCTTGGAGGGCACTCTAAAAATCGAACGTTCGGGTCCCATTGACTTGCATTGAGTTCGGATCGTGTTCGCGTCCGAACTCAAACTTTTGAAATTGTTCGAGTTCGAATGTGAACCGAACACGGGGGTGTTCGGCTCATCCCTACTTGGGAGGCCCCGGCGGGCAGCCCTTTACAATGTCTGATTAGAGGGCCTTGTCTGCCTGATGTTTTAGCAACAAGAATGTTTTATCCCATAGGCTTCAATGTTAAAAATATTCCCGTTTTAATTCAATATCTAATAAACCGTTGCTTATAATATTCTGCAGTAAAGAGTCTCTTTATTTCTCAAATTTTTTTTAGGATTTTTTAAGCATTTTTTCAAATTATTTTTGTTTTCGAACTTTTGGCGAACATCGCAAAAAGTTTGATGTTCGCCGAACTGTCAAACAGCCGATGTTCGATTCGAACTTCGAACAGATTCGAACTGGCAGCCCATCCCTAGTTAACGAGCATTTTTTGGGCTGACATTTTAATACGTTCTGCGCAAAGAGTTTTGACCCTCGCGTTAATGCGTTTTTGCGCACGCGTTAACGTTTGCGCAAGGAATGTAATAGAGCCCCAGCTGAGGGTATGGAGAACATCTTATTGTAGACGAGAACATACTAATTGGATAAATTCAGTATATCAACCAGTGGTGTATTTTGGCCTAGGCCGACTAGGCCCAGGCCTAGGGCGGCACTTTCCAGGGGGCGGCGGCCCGCACTGGGTAGCCCCACCCCTAAAAATTTTTTTTTTTTTTTTACTTTTGCAAAGTATTTTCCCAGGAAGGATATATTGAGATTTCACTAATTTTCAAGTATGTCCTGGGTAGGCAAGGCCTAGGCTTTCACTTTCCAGGGGGCAGCAAAAAACCTTGCCACTAAATGGGTTACTCACAGAGCACCGAAATGACGCCAACTTTTTGGTGTTCTGTAGTTCCCTGCACTTAGGAGAATAAAATTTCCCCACCCTGCACTGAATTCACCATTCACCGCAGGGTCCCCAAAGTGCATGGAGTCGGCTGCTGAATGCTGCCACCGCAAACCCGTGGCCTGCTGTTTTCAAAAGAACTACTGAACGAAAATGTCTGGAATTTACATATAAGATCCTAGGATTGATAACAAAAAGTTCTGTTACAGAAAAGAAAAACCGCTATTAAAAAAAAAAGGGGGGGGAAATTTTGCCCAAAAAAATCTGAAAAATGACTAAAAAGGTACTAAAAAGAAAATCAATAAATAAAGACTTTTTACTGCAGATTAAAATAATAAATGATTTAGATATTACATAAAAACGGGAATATTTTTAACATTGAAACCTATGGGGTTCGCCTGAATAAACCTGCTGATTGAAACCACCGAACATCAGGGCATTTCACTGCCATTTCTCTGAGTCTCAGTACCACATGACTGGCTGAACCACGTGAAACGCACGCGCGCAGCTGCCCGCCCTTTCGTTAACACAGACTCTATTCTGGACTGAACACCCACCGGGAAGGGAATCAAAGCTACAGTGCACCCTCTGACAGTGGCACCCCACTGCTAACAAGATGGCTCCACAGCATAATTGCTGTGTGCTCATATACACTCGGTTTGCTGGGAGTTTTATTGCAATGGATTCTGATGCACTTATACACACCGCTCATTGCATTGCTGGGAGTCTTATTGCTGTGGATTCTGATACGCTGACACACACACCACACATTGCATTGCTGGGAGTTTTATTGCTGTGGATTCTGATACGCTGACACACACCGCACATTGCATTGCTGGGAGTTGTATTGCTGTGGATTCTGTGATACACACTGCATATTACTGTGAGTTTTATTGCCCTGGAGCTCTGGGATACGCTCATACACACTGCACATTACTGTGAGTTTTATTGCTGTGCAGTTCTGTGATATGCTCATACACAGTGCCCATTTCTGTGGGTTTTATTGCTGTGCAGCTCTGTGATACTCTCATACACAGTGCACGTTTCTGTGGATTTTATTGTTCAACCAATTAGAGCAGCTGTGATCCAGTATACTTGACATACGTGGCTGTTCTTTGTAAAAATGCTTGAATTTAAACATTTCATAATTTTCTTTATCTCAATAGATACATTTGAAATGGTATACAAAATATACAAGTAGGCACTTGTTATCCACTTTTAATATAAAGAGAGGAAAAGGCGGAGCTCTAAGAGGAAAAGGTGGAGCTTTAAGATGAAGGGTGGGGATTAACCAGAAAGAGGTGTGCCCTTGACAGGAAGGGGTGCCTCAAATTTAAATTGGGGGGTGCACGAGTTTAGTCAGGCCTAGGGCAGCACAAAACCTAAATACACCACTGATATCAACGTAACCTTATATTTATTGATGGCTTTGGCGGTTAGAATTGTATTAATTTACAAATGTCTTTAAACATTTCTTAGAGTCTTAAAGGTCTATTCAAAGAAAGGTGAAACTCAGGAGAATTGAAAAAGACTGGAGAAGTGAAAATTCTAGGTCAAAATAGCCAAACCAGAAAAATTCTCCCATTTATCTCACTTTCCAAGTCGACTATTTGGTCTAGATCAGTGGTTCTCAACCTGTGGACCCTCAGGACCCACAATTGTCCTTGGTCATTAAGTCGCGACCCAAAAATAATTGAATTTCTGAAACATAATTTATTCCACAAAAAACGTGTGCAATATTCTACAATGTATGCACTTTTTAAAACAATTTTGTAAACAGGGATTCTTTCCAAAAAGGATAGTGCAGTAATCACAGCACTAGTGAAAACGAAAGTGGATGCTGTAAAATAAACTAATTGAAATATATGAAATTAAGTAGATTTAAGGGATGCTTCTTGCTCTTAATAAGTGTCTGAAAGTCTGGGGTGATGGTGGACAAAGCAACTCTAATTTAAATCACTACTGAATGAATAAAATATATAAAAACTTAAACTCACCTGCTCCATGCTCCCCCGTCATCTGTCTCTGCCACACATTATTTTTTCACAGCAGCCTGCCCTCCCTGAGCCTATACAATTTGCATATACAGAGAATGGGGGGTATTTCTACAGTCGGCGCCTGTCTCTGGGATTAGAGCGAATGGGGTGTTGTGCTGCTGCCTTCCTAGGATACGGTGGTAGTGCCTCGGTCTACCTGGATATATGCGAAGAAAGGGTGGGGTGATCCTGGATGGGCGCTGCACTTTTTTTGGTTTCCTTCTCTGGGGAGATGGGAATATATATGTGCTAGAGTGTTTTGTACTCTAGCTGAAGGTGACACATGAGATGTTATATAGTACACTCTTGAAGTAATGCGAGTGTCCTTAAACTCCTTGTTAGGAGTAAAGCAAGTGATATGACACGTAATTATGAATAAATGCAATTTATACAACATGTGTTAAATATTGAGTAAAAAAGTGCAGCGCCCATCCAGGATCACCCCACCCTTTCTATGCAATTTGCATAGCTGAACACTACACTAATTGCATAAGCTCAAACTGGCCACGAGATTGAGGTCTGCAGCTCGCATCTGTCGCCGCCTACTTCCTGAATCTATGCTCTGCAGTGCCTCAGAGAGGGACTGAAGAACATTGGAATAGCTTAGACCAATGGAAAAGCACCATTGGTCCAAGCCATTCAAAAAATGCCTCCATGGGAGGCTGGCCTCCCATGCATTGATTGACGCAGGACAGTCATGTGACTGTCCTCATCCCGCACAGTCAGTGGGGGTGGGGCTGTGCTCAGGGTGTGATCACTGTGCCAGCACCTCCTCCCTGCAAGTAGAGGGGGCAGTGCGTGGCTGCCTGGAGTGGATGATGCAGATCCCGGGGAGCACTGAGAGCAGCCAGTTCCCGGGGAGCACTGAGAGCAGTCAGTTTCCGGGGAGCACTGAGAGCAGCCAGTTCCGGGGAACACTGAGAGCAGCCAGTTCCCGGGGAGCACTGAGAGCAGCCAGTTCCCAGGGAGCACTGAGAGCAGCCAGTTCCCAGGGAGCACTGAACCTATGTAACCTGTGTATATCTGGCTCTGATACTAGCCAGGGCCTCACCAGCCTCACCTCATGTCCCTGGTATGCAGGGAGGCGGGGATCAGGAAGCAATGTGTGATTCTGCTGAGAATTCTCAGTGTACATTCTAGTTTTCTGCAGGGATTATACACCAGGAGTAAGGCAGGAAAGGAAGAGGAGTGAGAAATTTATAGAGTAAAAGGGAGAGAGTGATAGAGGGAGAAAGGAGAGAGATGAGGAGAAATGGAGAGGAAGACATAGATGCAAGGACAAAAAATAAAAGAAATTGGTAGGGCGCAACAATTGTAATATTGTGCGGGGTAAAGCCTATAACACGATCGCCACTGCACACATGTATGTCATCCCTAAGAGACAAATAAAGGCAATAAAAGAAAGAGAGGTGCGGCGCTTCCCAGTGTGTAGAAAAGAGGGTAATAAATATTGTTTACCCAATACGGAATAACAAGCGTCTTCAGTTGATGAAGGATCAGTACCTCAAAAAGAAGACAGACATAGCACAATACTGTTTGTACATATAGATAATTTAAGAGATATATCAGCTCTCACTCACGCTATAGAGAGCCTCACCCGGCTCTAGCAGTATTCGCCCGTGGGTAGAATTCAACTGGGCCCTCCCACTGGCCACTTCAATAGGTGGTGATTTCCGAGGGATAAATATAGATGGTAACTCTGTGTTCAGGAGCCACCAGGGCTCAGATGGAAAGGCCCAAAGGTTGTTTTGAGTGGGCACAACTCTTAATAAAAGCCCCAGTGGATTCGTATGGCAGTACGTAGTGGGAGCCAATTGACTAGGCACAAATTGATGAATTAGGGTAAAATAATGAAAATAAAAGAGTAGTAAAAAAGTACATTTAACCACTTGGCTGCTATGGACGCGCTCAGCACGTCCAGCCAAGTGGTTCTCCTGTGCTACGGACGCGCTCAGCGCGTCCGAGCACAGGAGGCAGCAATCCGCCGGATTCCGGCGGATTGCTGCGCCCCCCCGGTGCGGGCTGACATCTTGGATGTCAGCCCAGCACTCGGGAGCCCGGCGGGGACATTAGATGTCATCGCAGCTACGCGATGACATCTAATTCAGGCGCCCCCCCGCATGTGCGGAGGAGGCGCCTGAAAGGGAGGGGGGGAGGTCCTTCGGACCTCTCTCCCTCCCGATCGCCGGGGAGCAGGGGGTTAAGACAGGCACCGCTTGGAAGGGCACAGCCTGCCCTTCCAAACGGTGGCTCTCATTAACCCCTGGGGAGCCGGATCACGAATCGGTGCTGAAAAGCGCCGGTTCGTGATCCTTTCCCGGAGCTGGCCGACATCTTGGATGTCGGCCAAGCCTCCGGGAACTCCCCCTGAGGACTGGCGTCATCGTGCGTAGCACGATGACGCCAGTCCTGGACTTAACCCCTAACTGCCACCAACTGTGGAGATAGGGAGTTCCAATGATATTCAGAAAGAAGGCTGCATAAATAGGTAAAAGGACAGAGAAAAATACAATCAAATATACATAGGGAGCCCCCCCCCCCTTACCCAACAGCCTTTTGCTTCACTGAGATGTGCAATGTGCACAGTGGCTCATGGTGTTGGGAGTACAGAGCTGCTGCCAGTCACTGAGTCCCACCCCACACCTTCCCATTACAGATTCCCCCCCCCCACCACCTTCCTTGCAAATACAGAGTATTTTACCTGATGCAGCGGACCCCAGGTGGCACCTGGGAACATTCAGAGGTAGCCGCACTGCCTGGTACACACTGCTGCAGGTACACACTGCTGCATTTAAGATGCATTAGTGTGTCCCAGGCATTAGATGGGCCTGGGGGCACTTGCCCTGCGAACCAGTCCGCCCCTGGTAGCGACCCACCACTTGAGAAACACTGGTCTAGATTGTTCTTTTCTCCTGCCTGTTCTCCTGGTTTTCACCTTTCTTTGAATAGACGGTTTGTAAATGTCCTCATTATTTCTTGAAAATGTTTTGCTAACGAAAGAATTGTTTTGTTTCAGATCAGCCAAAGGAAAAGCAGTAATATGATTTAGTGAAATCAATGCTAGACTGCTGCCTTGGAATTCTGGAGGGGGGAGAGTCTGTACACATTTGGTTCTTCTGAGCCAAATTATTGTATAACACACTATGTTATCATCGCTCTGATGTCATCAATCCTGTATGCAACTTCTAATCTTTAATTGATTTTTCCATAGGCCATCATTTTGAGAGCTTTACCAATCTAGTAAATAATCACATGCTGGGTTACAGAGATTGTATTTCTGACACTGTTATACAATATGCTATGCATGGTGGCACAGGAGTTCACACCCGCATGTCTCCTGTGCATCAGGACTTGAAGTATCTGGAATGAAAATGTGGCGATTTTTTTTTTCTTTTTTCACATACAGGTAATAAATGGAATTCTTTTCTCTATGATCCACACCAGTCGAGGATTCACTTGATATTTGCAATTGTTTTCTATTGTTATGCTGGAATAATGTTGCCTAATCCATACACCAAATTTTTGGGTACTACATCATGAAGCTCAACCAGCTTTTATAATCATAGGATGTGTAGGTCTGAAAACATCTGTTGTGCCAAGTTTAGCCATCACTAGGACATTTGTAAATTTTTCAACAATAAGCAATAGATTTATTCAACTTATGCAGACACTTAGGGCAGTATTACAATCTTCACACTATAATGGGGATGCTGAGGAGGTAAACCTGTGCCTGCAGTTTTCTCCTTAGCGTCCCCGTTTTAGCGTGATATTACGGTGCAGGCGCTAATCCAGCAGCCTGCACCGTAACACGGCACTAAGCCTCGGGATGCTCACGGCAGTGCTAAGCGCCGCCACGAGCATCCCCTCCATGGAGTCCATAGGACTCCATAGAGGTTAACGCTGCCAGTCACATGACCTGCAGAATTTCACCTCGTAGGTCGGCGTAGTGATCTACAGAGGGAGACTGGCGGACTTTTTCCCTGCAGTCTCTCACTGCTCCTACGGCAAGAAGCAGATGGAGCTGCCATTCTCGCCGCGGGATGAGAGGTGAGTATGTGATTTTTTTTGGGGTGGGGGTTCAGTTGATGCTGACTGATTCTGCAGAAGAGTAATCCATTAGCACCAGGTCCTAGCGGTGGATAACTTTCGAGTTAACTGCAGCGGGACAGTAATTAGCGTTAGAACTTTGTAATCCCAATGCTAATTAACACTTTGTGCTCCCTATGTTAAGTATAGGGAGCGCAACGTACTGTAAGCTCGCGCAAGGGAGCACAAGATCCGAATCGCTAACAGGTTTTTTAACCCGTTAGCGTTTGGAGTGTAAGGCTGGGGTCAGATGAACGCACGTGCAGCCGCACTTTATCACGGCCGTAGTAGCAGCAAATAACGGCCAATGACGGGCAATATACAAAGTACGGCCGCACGAAAGTTCGGCAGCGCAACGCAAGCGGCAAACAAACGCATTTTTTTGAGAACGTGATACCGCTAGTACTGACGTACAGAGTGCGCTGCGTCCGCTAGCGGCATGTGTGCGTGATCAGGAGACGTCAGACGCTGATAATGTCCGCCCTACATAACGTCCAGACGCAAAAAGTGTTTTATTGATGATCCATACAAAATCACGGACGAAAATGCGCATCGTATGACTGCTATTGCGTATTCCGTGAAAAAATACGTCCATTCGTTTGAACGCACTTTTTCACGGACAACGTGAAAAATGCGTTCGTCTGACCTTAGCCTAATATAGTGCACCCGCGCTAAGGCCACCAGAGCTAACGTAAATGCTCACACAGGTGAGCGCTAACGTTAGCGTTATCAATGTAATAGGGCCCCATAGGTGTGCGCACAGGGTGTGCCTGGTGTGCCCAGGCACACCCTAATGTTGGGTGAAGGGTTCATCTTTGACCCCCTACATTGATATTTTGGATGCCCTCTGTTTTATGATAAATTACATGAATAGTGACAGTATCTCAGCATAAACATTGGTTATGCCCTAGGTGTGCACAAGGGGTGTGCCTGGTGTGCCCAAGAAGAAGAAGATGAAGAAGAACTTTTTCACTTCCTACATTAGAAACATAGAAAAATGTCGGCAGATAAGAACCTTTCGGCCCATCTAGTCTGCCCAATTACATGGATACTTTACCTGGATTTATCTTTTGTTTAGGATAGCCTTATGCCTATCCCATGCTTTCTTAAATTCAATTACTGTTTTGGCCTCTACCACTTCAACTGGAAGACTGTTCCATGTATCCATCACCCTCTCAGTAATAATGCTTTCTGATGTTACTTTTAAACCTTTGCCCCTCTAATCTAAGACTATGTCCTCTTGTTTTGCTATTTTGTTTCCTTTTAAATATACTCCCTTCCTCTACCTTGTGGATTCCCTTTACGTATTTAAATGTTTCTATCATATCTCCTCTGTCTCGTCTTTTTTCCAAGCTGTACATGTTAAGATCATTAAGCCTTTCCTGGTAACTTTTCTCCTTCAAGCCGTACACCATTTTAGTAGCCCTTCTCTGAACTCTCTCTAAGATGTCTATATCCTTCTGGAGATACGGTCTCCAGTACTGCACACAGTACTCCAAGTGAGGTCTCACCAGTGCTCTGTACAGTGGCATGAGCACTTCCCTTTTCCTACTGCTAATACCTCTCCCTACACAACCAAGCATTCTGCTAGCATTTCCTGCTGCTCTATTACATTGACTACTTACCCTTAGATCCTCTGCAATAATAACCCCTAAATCCCTTTCCTCAGATGTTGAGGTTAGGACTGGATCACATATTCTATATTCAGCCCTTGGGTTTTTAGGTCCCAGGTGCATTATCTTGCACTTATCCACATTAAAACTCAATTGCCACAACTCCGACCATTTTTTTAGTTTACCTAAATCATTTGTCATTTGGCTGATCCCTCCAGGAACGTCAACCCTGTTGCAAATCTTTGTGTCATCAGCAAAAAAGACATACAGGGTTATCCAAAGAGATTCGAAAAATCACCGCACGTTCGGTGACTTTTCGTTCTCTTCAATTCGGTTCCTTTTGCCGATTGCATTTCGGTGACCCTGCGGTGTATTCAGCAAGCACCACAGGGTCCCCGAATTTCAGGGAAAAGCTGCCGCAAACCTGACGAAAACTAACCGAATGCACGCTGAAAACAAGCAAAAACATCTGGATTAACCTTCGAAAAAGCCGAATAGGAGCCGAACAGGAGCCGAACAGGAGCCGAATCACACAGAGCCGAAGCAGCTGTGACGTAGAGGAGGCAGTGAATAAATTAGAAAAACCATTTGTATGAATCTGGGAAAAAGAAACGCTGTTTGCAAAGAAACTACTGAGCGAAAATGTCTGAAATTTTCACAGGAGGTCCAGGGAATGATAATAAAGAGGGCTGTTCCAAAAAAAATAAGTAAACTGAAAAAAAAAAAATCGGACTTTTAAAAAAAAAAAAAAAAATCTGACAAATGCTTAAAGTATCCTAAAAAATCTATAAATAAAGAGACTCTTTGCTGCAGAATTTTATAATGAACGGTTTATTAGATATTGAATTAAAACGGGAATATTTTTAACATTGAAGCCTATGGGATTCTCCTGAATAAATTTGCCGAATTAAACCACCGAATGGCAGGGCATTAGGGGAACCTTTCACTGCTGGTTTGTGTTCTCTGAATAGCCGAAGCAGTGCTTTTTCATGGGGATTTCTCTGCCCTCGAACAGGCACCGAACAGGCACCGTATGTGCAGGCAATTCGCCAGTATTTGGCGAATTGCTTGCTCTCTGGATAGCCGAATGGCCAGGAAAGGTAACCGAACGCTGATTTTCAGCGTTCGGTTACCTTTCTCAAGCAATTCGGATCTCTTTGGATAACCCTGATACTTTTCCATTAATACCTTCTGCAATATCACTAATAAAAATATTAAAGAGAATGGGTCCAAGTACTGACCCCTGAGGTACCCCACTGGTAACAAGACCTTGCGCCGAATAAACTCCATTTACCACAACCCTCTGTTGTCTGTCAATCAGCCACTGCCTGATCCATTCAACAATATTGGAATCCAAGCTCAAAGATTGCAATTTATTGATAAGCCTTCTATGCGGAACAGTATCAAAAGCCTTACTGAAATCTAAATAAGCAATGTCTACTGCACCACCTGTGTCTATTATTTTTGTTACCCAATCAAAAAAATCAATAAGATTAGTTTGGCATGATCTCCCTGAGGTAAACCCATGTTGTTTCTGATCCTGTAATCTATGTGTTTTTAGATGTTCAACAATCCTTTCCTTTAACATGGTTTCCATTAATTTCCCCACTACTGACGTAAGACTAACTGGCCTATAGTTCCCCGATTCCTACCCTTCTTGTAAATGGGCACAACATTTGCTAATTTCCAGTCTTCTGGGACGACTCCCGTTAACAAGGATTGGTTAAATAAATCTGTTAACGGTTTTGCTATTACATCACTGAGCTCTTTTAATAATTTAGGGTGGATCACATCAGGCCCCATTGACTTATTTGTCTTTACTTTAGACAGCTGCTGTAGAACCTCCTCCTCTGTAAACTCATATGTAAATGTCTCTTTAGTGTTCTTTCCTAACTGAGGTCCCTTTCCTTCCTTTTCGTCTGCAAAGACTGAACAAAAATATTCATTGAGGCAGTCAGCGAGACTTTTATCCTCTTCTACATACCTTCCTTCCTTTGTTTTTTATCTAACTAATCCTGGTTTTACTTTTCTTTTCTCGTTTATGTATCTAAAAAATGTTTTGTCCCCCTTTTTTACTGACTGAGCTATTTTCTCTTCTGCGTGTGCTTTGGAAGCTCTTATAAATTGCTTTGCCTCTTTCTGCCTAATTTTATAGGTTTGCCTATCTTCTTCACTCTGAGTTTTTTTATAATTATTGAATGCTATCTTTTTGTTCTTCACTATTTTGGCCACTTCTGCAGAATACCACAGTGGTTTCTTCCCTTTTTTGTTTTTGCTAACAAGCCGAATGCAATTTCCTGTGGCCTTCAATAATGCTTCCTTTAAATAATCCCATTTCTCCTGGACTCCCTTTAAACTCCTCCAGTCTGATAATGACTCCTTCACACAAAATCTCATTTTAGAAAAATCTGTTTCTTTAAAGTCTAAAACTTTTGTTTTTGTGTGGTGCGGCTCCATCCCTGTTCTTATATTAAACCACACTGACTGGTGATCACTAGATCCCAAATTTTCACCTACAACAACATCCGATACCAAACCTCCATTTGTGAGTATTAAATCCAATATGGCCTCTTTACGGGTCGGCTCCTCAACTACTTGTGTTAGAGATAATCCCAGTAAGGAGTTTAGAATATTTGTACTCCTGGTGCACCCAGCTATTTTGGTTTTCCAGTTCACATCAGGAAGATTAAAGTCCCCCATGATAATAACTTCCCCCTTCATTGCCATTTTGGCTATTTCCTCAACCAGGAGATTATCTAGCTCTTCTACTTGTCCAGGGGGTCTATAGATCACACCTACACGAGCTACTGTATGATTGCCAAATGTTAGCGTAACCCAAACTGACTCTATGTTCACCTCGCTCACTTTTATTTGGTTCGTTTTTATGTTGTTTTTCACATACAGGGCCACTCCTCCTCCTTTCCTACCTTCTCTGTCTTTTCTATATAAAGAGTACCCCAGTATTGTTATGTCCCAGTTATTTTTCTCACTGAACCATGTCTCAGTAACCGCCACTAAATCTACTTTTTCAGCTGCCATCATTGCCTCCAGTTCATTGATTTTATTGACTAAACTGCGAGCATTTATAGACACGACTCTGAGCTTGTCATTTTTTACCTCGCATGTTGCTTGCACCCTCCGATTTAGTTTTGGGGACAATTGGGCAGATTGTTTTTTACCCTTTTGTATCCCCCTCCTAGTTTAAATATTCCTTTGTGAAACCTTTGAACTTCTCACTGAGAACATATGTTCCCCTATGAGTAAGATGCAAACCATCTTTTTTATACAGTTCCTTTCTGCTCCAATTAGAGCTATCATGGGACACAAAGCCAAATCCTTGCTCCCGACACCATTCCCGAAGCCACAAATTGAATTCCCTATTGCGCATCTGCCTATCTTGAATGTTATGCACAGGCAAAATGTAACGTTGGGGGCTTCCAGCCCTACCTGTGTGCTGGAGGACAGCAAGTCTGATGCTGCTCGCTGACCACTGCCCGGTTTAAATGGAGACAGGCAGGGAGGTGATTGCATGAGGTGTGGCTTGAGTGGGGGGCGTGGTCTGGTGAAGGTCTTTAAAAACCCTCAGTATAGTTTCAGAAGTTGCCAGATCGTGGTTATCCATACCTGAGCTCCTTGTACCTTACTGCTATATTGATTTAACCTGTTATTGACCTCTGCTTGTGTTCTGACCATTCTGCCTTCTGTTGTCCTAGACTATTTACTTGTACTACGCTACTGCTCTGATACCGACCCGGCTATTCCATTTGACCATTCTGAACTCTGTATTCCTGATTCTGGCTCGGCTGACTCCTCTCCGTATTGTTAACCCTTTTCTGTCTAGCTAGTTTACCTGGCCAATTCTAAGGACCAGACAGATAGGGATCATTCACAGCTACACTGTTGGTAGCTTCTGGGTTTTGTGGAGTGTTGGGGGTTAAGTACTGCGTAGTGGGATCCGGGAACCGTGACATTACGATCTGGCCAATATGGATCCCGCAGATTTAACACAGCACTTGGCTACCTTTGTATCCAGACAGGATGAGCAGGATCATAGGATGGATCAGTTTGCCATTGCCTTACAAACTATCCTGAATCGTACTGCACACCTGGAACCAGTTGGGGTTGCACCCCCGCCTGCTATACCTGTGCCCCCTGTCGTTCAGACATCCCAGGTACACATGACCGCTCCTATGAGGTTTGACGGTACTCCCTCTGAGTGCCGGGGATTTTTGGTCCATGTGGATATCCATTTTAAATTAAATCCACAAATGTTTTTCTCTGACATTGCCAAAGTGGGGTTTATTATTAACCATCTGTCTGGCAGAGCGTTGACATGGGCGACTCCTTTATGGGAGGCAGAGAGACCTATTGTACAGGATTATAAAGAATTCATAGCCGAGTTACAACGTACATTTAATCCTACCAGAAAGGCCACGATAGCCGGCAAATCCTTGTTCCGCATACGTCAAGGGAACAGAACTGTGTCTGATTATGCCATAGATTTTAAAACCTTAATTTCTGATGTGAACTGGACAAATGAGACACTGGTTCTGGCTTTTATGGAGGGGTTATCAGAGTCGTTGATGCATGAATTAGCTCCACGTAAACTACCTGAGGTATTGTGTGAACTCATTGATTACTGTATAGATCTGGATAATCAGATAAGGGATAGAAGGACTCCAAGAGAGGGATCCAAGAGACCGTTACCTAGGTTGGCCCCTGTCTTTCAAGCACCACCCAGAGAGTTATCACCCCCCTCAGAGCCTATGCAACTAGGCCGTACTAGGCTTACAGAGGAGGAGAGAACAAGGCGTTTTCGTGAGGGATTGTGCCTGTATTGTGGTTTGGAGGGACATGTACGATTTCAATGTCCTACTCGCCCTAAGATGCATGATAAGCCGGAAAACTACCGCACCTAAGGCAGCTGAGGAGACAGGCCTTGGGTGTGACATGCATGTCTCCTATCAAAGACACTAAACTTATGTTACCAGTATCCTTGGCTTGGGAGACCAAGACCACACATAATACCGCTTTTGTGGATTCTGGGGCTGCTGGTAACTTTATTGATGTTAACTATGCTTCTTCCATTTCTCTACCTCTGGTTGTAAGAGAGACACCCTTAGCCGTTGAAGCCATAGATGGCAGGCCGTTATCCTGCCCTAGGATTACTCATGATACGGTTACAGTAGTTCTTACTACTGGTCTCTTGCATAAAGAAAAGATCATATTCCAAGTTATCCACTCACCTTCCAATCCTATTGTACTTGGTTTCCCCTGGTTGGTGGAACACAATCCCGTTATTGATTGGGTTAAAGGAGAGATACTGTCTTGGAGTTCTGCATGTTTTGGGACTTGTTTAATACCCATTCAGCATGTCGGTGCCCTGAACACACCCACAGCCCCTCCATTGTCTACTGAAGTTCCTGAACAATATGCAGACCTCAGGGCTGTATTTGATAAAAGAGAGGCAGAGAAACTACCTCCACATAGACCATATGATTGTGCTATTGATATTCATCCGGGTACCATGCCTCCTCGAGGCAAAGTATATCCTCTTTCCATAAAGGAGAACCAAATTATGGAGGAGTACATCAAGGAGAACTTGGAGAGAGGTTTTATCCGACGTTCCTCTTCTCCAGCAGGGGCTGGATTCTTTTTTGTGTCGAAAAAAGAGGGAGATTTACGCCCGCGTATTGATTATAGGGGGCTTAACAAGATCACCATTAAGAACGTGTACCCTATCCCTCTCATATCGGAACTGTTCGACAGGTTAAGGGGTTCAGCAGTGTACACTAAACTTGATTTAAGAGGAGCTTACAATTTGATACGCATAAAAAGGGGCATGAGTGGAGAACAGCATTTAACACCAGGAGTGGGCATTATGAATACTTGGTCATGCCTTTTGGTCTTTGTAATGCTCCAGCGGTATTCCAGGATTTTATTAATGATGTGCTCAGAGATTTCTTGCAAACCTTTGTTATAGTATACCTAGACGATATATTGATTTACTCTCCCGATCTGAAAACCCACCATGCACATGTCAGACAGGTATTAGCTAAATTACTGCACAATGGTCTTTATTGCAAACTAGAGAAGTGTTTATTCGACATTACTACTGTGAAATTCCTTGGGTACATTATCACTCCAGAGGGTTTTGAGATGGATCCTTCTAAACTCACGGCCATCTCAGAATGGCCTCTTCCTCAAGGTCTCAAAGCCATACAGAGGTTTCTGGGGTTTTCTAACTATTATAGGAGATTTATCAAGAATTATTCCGCTATAGCCTCTCCTATCATTAATATGACACGTAAAGGTCTGAAGTACCAGATCTGGTCTTCTCAATCTAAACAAGCATTCGAAGCCCTCAAACAGGCTTTTACTTCCGCTCCCGTGTTACGGCATCCTGATCCCAGGATTCCGTTTATTCTTGAGGTTGATGCTTCTGAGATAGGCATTGGGGCTGTCCTGTCTCAAAGAGAATCTCCAGGGAAACCACTACATCCTTGTGGGTTCTTTTCAAGAAAATTATCACCAGCAGAACGCAATTATGATATTGGCAACAGAGAATTGCTTGCTATTGTGTCTGCCCTGTCAGAGTGGAGACATTTGTTGGAAGGTACTCTTGATCCTTTATTGATAATCACTGATCATAAGAACCTTACGTACATCGGGGATGCTAAACGTTTGAACTCGAGACAGGCCAGGTGGTCATTGCTACTGTCTCGGTTTAATTTTGTATTGACTTACAGACCAGGTGACCGCAATGTAAAGGCTGATGCCTTATCTCGTCAATATGACCCATATGAATCTAATACACAAGACCACAATCCTATAGTTCCTCCAGGCAGCTCAAGTGGGGGCTCCACCTGACAAGCCTCCAGATATGTTGTTTGTACCTGAAAAGGAAAGACAAGAATTACTCATAATGTTTCATGATTCTAAACCAGCAGGTCATCCTGGTATTACTAAGACTCTTACCAGTATCTCCAGACAGTTCTGGTGGCCCACCATGCGACAGGACGTACGCCTGTTTGTTTTGGCTTGTCAAATCTGTGCCAGAAGCAAAACCAGTAAAACCTTGCCTGTCGGTCTATTGCAGCCTTTACCCACGCCTAAGAGGCCTTGGTCTCATCTATCTATGGATTTTATTGTGGACTTGCCGAAGTCCAAAGGTCATACTGTGGTTCTGACAGTTGTAGACCGCTTCTCCAAAATGGCTCATTTTGTCCCTTTACCTAAGCTTCCTACAGCCAAAGAACTGGCGGTTGTCTTTGCTAGAGAGATTGTACGAATACATGGGGTTCCGTCTGAAATAGTCTCTGACAGAGGAGCTCAGTTCGTCTCTCGTTTCTGGAGGGTTTTCTGTGCGGAGATGGGGGTGCGATTGGCCTTCTCTTCAGCATACCATCCACAAACCAATGGGGCAGCAGAGAGGGCAAATCAGGGTCTCGAGCAGTACATACGTTGCTTTACCACACAACAACAAGACAATTGGTCGGAGTTGTTGCCCTGGGCTGAGTATGCACGTAATAACGCCGTTAATGAGACCACTGGCCACTCCCTTTTTCTGCTATCTATGGTTTTTTCCCTCCGGCTCTACCGCTTCAGTTTAATGAACAGGCCATCCCGGCTCTCGATGACCATCTCACTCAACTACAAGAGATTTGGAGACAGATTCGCGTAAATATGGAGCGCAATGTTGCTGTCCAGAAACGCAAGGCTGACAGGCATAGGTTACAAGCTCCCTCCTATAACGTGGGGATAGAGTTTGGTTGTCTACTAGGAACGTGAAGTTACGGGTGCCTTCTATGAAAATGGCACCTCGGTTTATTGGTCCATATAAGATCATTCGCCGCGTTAACCCTGTGGCTTATGCTCTTGCCCTTCCTAAACATCTTCGCTTGCACAACGTCTTTCACACCTCCCTACTGAAACCTTTGTTGTGTAACAGGTACACGCGGGTCGTTCCTCCTCCTCCACCTGTTCAGGTTGATGGTGAATTGGAGTATGAGGTTAGGAGGGTTTTGGATTCTAGGCTGTGCAGGGGTGTTCTGCAGTACTTGGTCGATTGGGTGGGCTATGGCCCGGAAGACCGGTCCTGGATTCCAGCTTCCGACATGTCTGTCTCTAGGTTGGTCAGGGCGTTCCATGCCTCGCACCCCGATCGCCCTGGTGGTCGTATTGCCGCTCGTCCTGTTGGTCGTCCGGTGGCCTCCCGTGGAGAGGGGGGTACTGTAACGTTGGGGGCTTCCAGCCCTACCTGTGTGCTTGAGGACAGCAAGTCTGATGCTGCTCGCTGACCACTGCCCGGTTTAAATGGAGACAGGCAGGGAGGTGATTGCATGAGGTGTGGCTTGAGTGGGGGGCGTGGTCTGGTGAAGGTCTTTAAAAACCCTCAGTATAGTTTCAGAAGTTGCCAGATCGTAGTTATCCATACCTGAGCTCCTTGTACCTGACTGCTATATTGATTTAACCTGTTATTGACCTCTGCTTGTGTTCTGACCATTCTGCCTTCTGTTGTCCTAGACTATTTACTTGTACTACGCTATTGCTCTGATACCGACCCGGCTATTCCATTTGACCATTCTGAACTCTGTATTCCTGATTCTGGCTCGGTTGACTCCTCTCCGTATTGTTAACCCTTTTCTGTCTAGCTAGTTTACCTGGCCAATTCTAAGGACCAGACAGATAGGGATCATTCACAGCTACACTGTTGGTAGCTTCTGGGTTTTGTGGAGTGTTGGGGGTTAAGTACTGCGTGGTGGGATCCGGGAACCGTGACACAAAACTTCAGAGAATGACACAGTGGACGCAATCTGCTGTATTTCACCTCCAAGAACACAAAAATCTTCCTTAATCTCAGAAACCTCATTGCTAGCCAAGTCATTTGTCCCTAGATGGACTAGAACGTCCACTTCCCCTTGTTGCTTTGCTTGTTTGACAATATTGAGAATACATCTCTTGTCTCTACAAGCAGTAGCACCAGGAAGACATCTCACCAAACCACTACTCTCCAGCTCAACACCTCTTATGAGAGAATCACCCAGCAACAATTGCCTTCTATCAAGTCCCACCTTTTCATTTTTGTCCTTGGTTGCAGTGCTGCATACCTTAGGCATAGTGGATGGTGGTTCCTCAACTATGGTGTCTGAGCCTATTTTAGATGTCCCTTATCTGGTTCATGATAAATAGCATTAAAACTGACTGTATCTCTGTTTACAAGCTCGATATTTCGAATGAAAAATGTGTGTTTTTTTGCAAAATCTTATAAACTTTAGCTTTCGGTTAATAAATGTCCAATCGGTGCACACCCTAATTAATCGGCTGCGCACGCCAGTGGAGGGCCCCTATTGTTTGCCTTATAGAGAGTATACCTCACTATCAGAGTTATTCAGAGAGAATAACTGGAGAATGACTGGAGAAGTGAAAATTATAGGTCAAAATAGCTAAACCAGAAAAATTCTCCCATTTATCTCACTTTCCAAATTAACTATTTGGTCTAGATTGTTCATTCTCCTGGCAATTCTCCTGGTTTTCACCTCTCTCTGAATAACCCTGTATGTCTGCCAACCTTTCAATTGTCCATGGGAAACTTGGGTTTTACGGCAGTGGTTCCCGACCCTATCCTCAGGTCCCCGAATAGGCCAGATTTTAAGGATTACATGGGAGAAAAGAAGACTGAATCCTGCAATCACTGAGCAGCAAATCATATCACCTGTGCTGTGCTTCAGATATCTGTCAAACCTGACCTGTTAGGGGTACCGGAGTACAGGGTTGGGAAAGACTGTTTTAGGGATGTCACTGACGATGGGAGTAGAAATTAGATAAAGTCCACACTTTATAACTGGTCTGACAACCTACCAGAGTAATTTATGTCCATAAAAATGCTATTTACATCAAGAACGTTTCTTAAATGCATACAGGTTGACTAGATGGTGTGAATTGGAGTGAAGAATGTTTCTGTAGACTTAGGCCGGGGTCAGACGAGCGCACTATGTGCATCCGTACTGACGTGCCTCATTTGTCACAGCATTGTGGCGCTTCGATGGGGCCAGCCACACGCTGTAGAGTGCGCACAAAGAGCGCGTGCTACAGCGGGCGTGCTGCGGACGTTTTGAAAGTCTCCTGATGAAGCGCTAGGACGCGCATTCAACGGTGCTGCAAAGCACGATTCTCCATAGGAGGATCGAGCCTTGCAGCACTGATAGCACTAACTGCGCTCAGCGAGGTGGCCAGACGGGCGTCAGAGTGGAAGGAACGTCCACTCCAACAGACGTTCCTTCCACTTATAAAAACGCTCGTCTGACCCCAACCTTATACTTCATAATGGACCCATTAAGAATGGAGCAGCTCGAGAACAGCAAGCTATTCCATGATAACACGCTGCTCTCGGCTTCTAGTGATTTTGTTTTGGCAAAACCATTTAACAATGACAAATAATTTGTCAAATAAATGGCGTTAAAAAATCTATACTTGCCCTGGATCCCACGGTTCAGAGGGTGGTGTGATCCACCGCATCCTCTGGCTGCATGCGGTGTGTGGACCACTAGGAACTAATAGTTAACGATGTACTTCCATGGCATCAACGCAACCCCACATACTCAAGCCCTGTTTGCAGCTCCTAAATATTCCAACATGAGCCACTAATAACAGCTTATTGGAGTACAGTTGGTAATATGGAGCCACAAAGGGTTATTATTGGCTTGTGCAGATATTTGCCTTTAGTGGCTCCCTGTTAACGACAAGAGTGGAATAGGACAGTATGAGCTCTCACGCAGTGCTATTTTAGGCTTGACATCTCCTTAACAGATGGCTTTAGAAGAAAATAGGACCTCAGAGCTTGCCATGACGGGGTTAACGTAACAGCGGAATACTTTTATTGGACTCCTAATGCCTTCATCCTAATAGGTTACAAATGTTTGCTCACATCAGCAAAGTGACATGTATCGCAGGCCAGTAATCTTATTTTTTTTGTCATGGTAATCCTTCCCTCCCCCATCAAACCCTGTAGATTGAAGTCTTGTCAGGACTGGTTACTGTCTGCTTTAATGCAGATCTTGTCCTTTATTAAGTCCCGAGACAATCTGATTAACCCTTCTAAGCCATGGAGTGGAACGCATCACCAAGGCTGTTATTGATGAAAATCAAGCGATCACACTGTCATAGTAATACCCGGTTAATTAAATGTCTCAATGGACATACCAGTATGTGGCTGTTACGTGAGATGTTTGAGAACAAGAACAATGAGTTCACTTAATAAATACCAGGAACCAGAGAAACATCTTTTATACTGTGGGTTTTTGATGTCATTTTTCTATGGTTTGTCATACAGTAAGTGGATACATCTCATTTTGTTACACACAAATATCCTTCTTTTTTTTCTAGGAACTGATTTGGAACGCAGTTTACCATGTGCTCCAGGAAAATTCATCAGCTCCTACTGTGCACAAATGGCATAGATTTCCTTATTTACATTGCTACAGTAAATCACAGTAAAGTCAAGTAAGTATGTAAGCTTGGCTCCCCATATGGGCAGGTATTTGGGGTCACAATCACACCCTCTTTCCACGCCAATGTTTTACCACGTTTAAAGTACACCTGTCATGCTGCTTGACACAAGCTAGGTGTCTCTAACAGGGAATCACTCCCTATATGTGTTAGCATTGTTTTGCTAACAAATATACGCATACATATTAGAAAATCGAGTAATTCTACCTCAAACTTTGCCACTGGGAGAAGCATGCCACCGGGAGAAGCATGCCACCAGGAGAAGCATGCCACCAGGAGGAGTGACCGTTGTGAACAGAGAAATGACTTTCAGAACACCTCTCCACTCATTTCTCCAGTGCGTTGAGTGAGAAGTCAGCAAACCAACCACACCGCAAAGTGCCAACGCGCAGTGCTACATGATGGCCTTCAGTAATCTCTGCCAATGGAGCCCTAACATGGTGTGGGATAAGTACCTGCTGCAATATCTTTTCAAGGGTTGATATATCACATTGATCTTTGGACCGATGCGATATTCATCCCCTGATAGAATATCACAGGCAAAGGGCACAGACCTGTAGAGGTGCACTTCTATTTCAACCATCCTAATGGAATCCGAAAGGCATCATGCAAAGGAGCTATTGCAGTGGCGTATGTGGATGGTGCTGTCCCAGATATTCAAAAATCAAGTTCTTCCCCAATAGGTTTGTGGGGCACAAAGATAGAGATGCAGGTTGCTGATACAGACACATACACACCTTGACAGACAGACACACAGATACATACACACCAGACACACAGATACATACACACCTTGACAGACAGACACACAGATACATACACACCTTGACAGACAGACACGCAGATACATACACACCTTGACAGACACACAGATACATACACACCTTGACAGTTAGACACACAGATACATACACACCTTGACAGACAGACACGCAGATACATACACACCTTGACAGACACACAGATACATACACACCTTGACAGACACACGCAGATACATACACACCTTGACAGACAGACACACAGATACATACACACCTTGACAGACAGACACACAAATAGATGCACACCTTGACAGACACACGCCGATACATACACACCTTGACAGTCAGACACACAGATACATACACACCTTGACAGACAGACACACAGATACATACACACCTTGACAGACACACGCAGATACATACATACACACCTTGACATTCAGACACACAGATACATACACACCTTGACAGACAGACACGCAGATACATACACACCTTGACAGACACACAGATACATACACACCTTGACAGACAGACACGCAGTTACATACCCACCTTGACAGACAGACACACAGATACATACACACCTTGACAGACAGACACACAAATAGATGCACACCTTGACAGACACACGCCGATACATACACACCTTGACAGTCAGACACACAGATACATACACACCTTGACAGACAGACACACAGATACATACACACCTTGACAGACACACGCAGATACATACATACACACCTTGACATTCAGACACACAGATACATACACACCTTGACAGACAGACACGCAGATACATACACACCTTGACAGTCAGACACACAGTTACATACACACCTTGACAGACAGACACGCAGTTACATACCCACCTTGACAGTCAGACACACAGATACATACACACCTTGACAGTCAGACACACAGGTACATACACACCTTGACAGACAGACACACAGATACATACACACCTTGACAGACACACAGATACATACACACCTTGACAGACAGACACGCAGATACATACACACCTTGACAGTCAGACACACAGTTACATACACACCTTGACAGACAGACACGCAGTTACATACACACCTTGACAGTCAGACACACAGATACATACACACCTTGACAGTCAGACACACAGATACATACACACCTTGACAGACAGACACACAGATACATACACACCTTGACAGACAGACACACAGATACATACACACCTTGACAGACAGACACACAGATACATACAGACCTTGACAGACACACGCAGATACATACACACCTTGACAGACACATGCAGATACATACACACCTTGACAGTCAGACACACAGATACATACACACCTTGACAGACAGACTTGTAGATACATACACACATTGACAGACACACATATACATACACACCTTGACAGACAGACACATAGATACATACACACCAGATACATACACACCTTGACAGACACACAGATACATACACACCTTGACAGACACATAGATACATACACACCAGACACACAGATACAATCACGCCTTGACAGTCAGACACACAGATACATACACACCTTGACAGACAGACACACAGATACATACACACCAGACACACAGATACATACACACCTTGACAGACTCAGAGATACATATACACACATTGACTATCAGACACACAGATGACAGATACAAACACAATGACAATTTCACACAGACACTGAAATATACACATAGGCACACACCTGCTGAAAATGCAACAGGTCCACACAGGCGTGCACTTACAAATAGGCAAATATGCAAGCATTTATTATATACAGATGTGCCAGCACACACATACACCCACCAATACAGATACACGTACATTATTAACAGGTACATACACAGTCACACACTGACAGGTTGTCACATCTTCCTGTGTTTCTGAGGGTTCTCAAGAGAAATACACTTTGCTCTGTCCAATCTCTCTTTCTTCTAGTTGCTGCGGCTGCTTCTGTTTTGCATCTGTCTGGTGGAGCAGCCGCACCAAAGCACCTTTCTGACAACTCTGTATTATTGGTGCATTATTTCTGTAGTTCTGCTGGGAGAAGAACCTGGAGGTCCACCCCCTCTCATGTCCCAGCCTATGAGGTTCAATGTCAGGGTTTATAAGTCCTTCATCTTCCTTGTCCTAGTGCCCTCTTGTGGTTTGTTGTCCTTTAGTGCATCTCTAACGATATTGTCTGAATCTCTGATTTTGATCTTGGCTTCTTCACGGTTTACTATACTCTCTACGCTCCTTCACTCCAACTTGTCTGTCTACCAGTCTTCCTAGCTATTGACCGAGACTTTGTACTCTGTTGTAGTGCTCCTCTCCTGCCCTTGACTCTGATTTGTCTTAAACTATCAGGCTTATTCGGAGAAAGGTGAAACTCTGGAGAAAGTTTGGAGAAGTGAAAATTCTAGGTCAATATAGCCAAACCAGAAAAATTCTCCCATTTATCTCACTTTCCAAATCGACTATTTTGACCTAGAATTTTCACTTCTCCAAAAGTTCTCTGGAGTTTCACCTATCAATGAGCCAGTATAAAGAGCGTTACTTCTTTAGTGAATCCTTCTTTAAATGTGGTTGAGATTTGCTTGATCGGTATACAAATTCATGACACAACTACACACACATTGACAGATGAGTATCCAGTGTTCTTGTCAGTCTCAATCCCCAAGTGAATGTCAAAATTGCCTTGTTGTTGTGCCGGCCGTAACAACATCCCCTCAACTTTTACCTCTCTCCTGATGTCAAACTGTACTCCCAGGCATGAGGTTTGTCAAACTATGCTAGAATATGCCTTTAACTGTCTGACAGAATTAGAATACCGTCAAAATAGCAGCAATGTTTTGCAAATCGATACAGAAATACCTAAAAAGTGTGTCATTTCCTGCCCAGAGTGTTCCATGTACCACTTCGTTCAAACTATTCCTGTGTTTACTCATGAATATTGCACATACAGTCTACAGTCCACGAGATGCTGGTTTTACATCCCTATTTATAGAATTCAATCTGCCAACAGTTTAAAGGATTGATGTAACTAATGCTCACTTATGTGTCTTTCATGTTACACCGATGCAGATTACATAATCTCTTTTGCATTGCATTTCACCAGTATATGATAATAAAATTAAAAAATAGCAGAGACAGAAAGAAGTTACAGGCAAGTAAAAAAATTATAATAAAATTATTAAGATAAATATTGCAAAAACCAAAAGTCAGAAGCTCTGTTTTTTCTTTCTTGTGTGTCTAATAATACGCCGGTGTGCATGGATGTAGGTAACAAAGAAACGCACACTTTATTGGCGTAATAGTTTGTGCATGAGCCTGAAAGAAGATAAGGACACCTTCAAAAGATAACAAAAGGAAGTATTAGTATTATAAAATGACTGATAACAACTCAATAAATATCCAGATAAACGAAATGCAAACTCATTCATGCTAGCCAGCAAATCAGATGGAAAATTCCTGATTTAATAGGAGCATTAAGGATCCTGCTCACGCCAAGGTTACGTGCTTCTTGATCATCAAATCAAAGTTGCCACTGATCGTCCCAAATCATCATTGATTTTTAACCACACAGCGATTGATTCAATAACAAATGTATTTACATAGGGCTCACTTATTCCACAGCGCTGTACAATGGGTAGGACAAAACAAACCTAAATTACCAAAACAAGTTATACACTGAGAACAATGGAACAAAGGAGAACCCTGTTTAACCCCTTCACTACCAAGCAATTTCTGTTGAAAAAAATGTTATCGCAATTATTCGAAACATGGGATGTGACGTTAACAATTAAATATAGGGTAAAATAGAAGTTTTATACAGAAAATGTTATTCGGAGATAAAATTATGTTAATTTGTTTATTTTAAATTTTTCGTGTATTCGTTTATCCTTTGCAAAAATATTGTTGAAATGTAAGATTCTGAGCTCTAGATGGTGTCCTTCATCTTACACAATTTCAAACAGGGTCTGTATTATTATCATACAGGCAGAAAAGACCTTTGTGTTAGATACAGTAACTGTGATTATTATTATTATTATCCTTTATTTATAAAGCGCCACAGTGCTTTACAAGATCAATAAGTACAAGGAGTTGATACATTAGAATACCACACATGGATGATACGGCCTGATTTTTGTTATAGTGAGGTTAGGGCTGCTATTTGCAGCTGGTTTTGTGTCTCTCCAGGGTGCTTGGAGAGACATAAAACAAAGGATTTTGTTTCTCCACAGGGGACACACTAATAATGCTTTAAAAAGGTGTGAAAATAGTTTTTTGATACGCTAATGAGTGCTGTTTAATGCATCGAGATACTCGATTTTGGGTGTGAAGGGGTTAAGCAAAATGAGAATGGAAGAGGATTGGGGTGAAAACAAATAAACTGGGGGTGAACTGGAACTGTCAAACATATGAAATTATGGGACGGATGGGGTTGTGTCGGAGTTAGATCAAAATGTGTGCAGTAAGTGGAGAAATTATAGAGAGAGCTGATAGGACTCTTTAAAATTATGTGTTTTAGAGATTTTTTTTAAAGACATGAGATACAGACAGGCAAATGTTTTGAGGCAAAGTCCTGTAGGTGAGAGTGAGCCTGCAGGTACAACAAGATGATAATAACAGATCATTGGCTCGGGTAATAAGAGCGGTGATGCAAGCAGCGGCACGGCTGTGGAGAGCTTTGTACATGAGGGACCAGTATTTTTAATTGAATTCTTAAAGAAACAGGGAGCCGGTGCAGAGATTGATAAAGACTGTTCACATCTCGCCCCTTTAATTTGAGGTTGAGGAGTCTGGCAGAGGCGATTATATAGAATAGAGGAGTGATCTGCATAATTTTAAGGTGAATGTGAAGAGGGTTACAGTAAGTGAACCGGGAAATAATAAGAGCATGAACAAGCAGTTTAATAGAGTTATAAAAGGGTGTACATGTGCAATGTTTTACCATTTTTTTCTATCAATAATGCTAGACATATATGGAACCAGGACTAGCCATTCCAAGGTTTTTCCTGACTATTTTTGGACTTGCCCACATGGTTGCCTAAATAAGGGCACACTATTTTGCATGCTTTGGTGCACAGGTCCTGCTGGACCATTGAGTAGCATTTCTTGGACTTAGGGACAAATCAATCTAAATCCCCACCAATAAGCCCATATATAATTTTTACTTGGATACCAGATCCTGTATTGCCAGGGACGGAAGAGAACTGTAAGGTTTAGTACCGGCTACCTAAATTATGAGCCCAATGTGCAGTGAACTATACACATTATGGTAGGGTGGAGGTGGAATACAGGCTGGAGACAAATAAACAAGCTGGAGGCAAGGAGGTGGACACCAAGAAGACTAATCAGACTCAGGTAGGAACACAATAAGGATAGTGGGATGCATAGTTGCTGGACGTTGATTATGCTGGAGAGACTTGAGAGGTACGTGGAACTTGGATGGCACGTAGGATCTGTGGAAGGGAACTCTGGAATCTTGGAAGGCATGAAAATGAATTGTGTTTGCTTTTGGGCTGCAGAAGGTGCCCCCAAAGTTTATCCCTGTCATCAGACATTCAGTAGCCGATACAGTTGCAACCTGTGGATCTCTGCAACGGCTGTATCTCAATTTGGTAGTAGATGGCACCATCTACTGGCCAAATAAGTTATTACAGTAAGGAATACATTGGGAATATGCTCAAATATTTCTTACTGTATAATTAATTAAAAATGATTTTTTAAAAACTATTTGTTCCTGACAATGTTTTGGAAAATAACTTGGTAGTGAAGGGGTTAAAGCAACCCTAACCCTAAAACACGTACAAATACTAACCCTAAAAGTAACCTAAACGTAAAACAAGTACAAATACTAACCTATCCCTAAAATTATCCCTAACCCTAATAACCCTAACCATAAAAACTCTATCCTTAAATCAAGTACAAATAGTAACCCTAAAAGTAACCCTAACCCAGAAAAAAGTTGTTCGCCATGAAAAGAATTAGCTCTTACACAAGTACAAATATTAACACTAACCCCAAAATTATCCCTAACTATAAAACAAGTATAACTACTAAGCCTAACCATAAACAAACTCTAAAATAAGCCTATCCCTAAAACAAGCACAAATACTAAGCCTAAAATTAAAAAAAGTCTATTGTTTGCTCGTACTCATGTCAGAGGCAAGCGAGGTGCTAAACTGCACCAACATCATGACATGAGAAAGTGTCCATTTTTTTTTCATGTCAAATCAACTTTTTTTTGGAGCATCCAAATTAAAACAAATTTTTTAAATCTGCTTCATTTTTGTCTTAACATTTCTATCCACAGCCACGAGATGGTCACTTTCATATAGGATACCTTCAGGCAGTGAGTCGAAATTTGAAACCAGTAGTTTTTTACTGTGTCGACCTTGTTTTGTGAATTCATCTTTGAGTAATCTTACTGAAAAGCTGATGGTATTCATTATAGGATGAATTTATATATATATATATATGTCAAGCTCATAGACTGGTTATCACTACCACCCTTCAGATAATTTTATTTTGGGCCTTTGTGTAGTTACGTTTGCCAATACTGCTAATGGAACCCTGACATCGATCCTTTTGCATCATAAACTGGCACTGGAATTCTACAGCTATAGGAAGGAAACTGTATACTTTTAGTTTCATTTGTAAAGTCATACAGTGGATCAGATACACTCTGATGTTTCCTATGACTGAATTAAAATACTAGATCCTGGAATGAACAATGTACTAGAATTAAAGTGCAGCCAAATTTCCAGACCCCTGTCGGAGCTCACAGCTGCTAGCTATTTACCCAAAGTAAGCTACATTTTTTTACTCATGCTTTATTAATCTGTCAGCACGCAGAGTTTTACAAAGCTGCCTTGTGACTAGCTGACTTATCTGCAGTTAGTTAATCTGTATTAGAAGGAATTTTGGTTCTTACAGAAGTAGAGCGCAGTACTCCTCCTCCTGGGATTAACCGTGTAGTGTACATTGTGAGACAAACAGGCTCCGCGTGAGGACTACTTACTTATTTACTGCACAGATACTCAGTGATAAAACATCAGTTTTCAAACTGTCCGTCAGTCTGCAGGGTGTGTTCTTTGAAGGCGGCACTGACTCATTATTATATGGTTGCTGTTTACTTCATGTGAGCAACTAAGAGGAGGATACGGTGCACAGACTAGCTTTTCAATTACGGAGCCTTCAGCTCTACACAACTCAAAGGGGTCCCCTTCTCAAGCATGGGGGTTGTGAAGGGTCTCCGCCATCTGTGAGTGACAGTCAAAGAAAAATGACTACAGCCTATACACCATGTTAATTTATGACACACATTTCTGCAAGTCTGAGCTTTTTGGAAGTAAATGGAGACTATAAAATTTCAGTTATTGAGCTTTTAGGCCATACTCTTCCACCCATGTGAGAGGTAGAAAGGCATGGACTATTTTATTAGGCTAGGCTCTTTTCATATGAAGAAAGTTCACATCCTCTCTGAAACTCAGACTAGTCGCCCTTATCTAGGTGCCGACTCATCTGTTTTTGAAAAACTGATGATGGCTCATCGTACCATTAAGCAATTAATGGTGGATGATGTCACTAGCACTATAACTTGAAGCAGGGCTGGACTGAGACAAAAACAATCATCCCTGGACCCACTTCCAATTATGCACACGCACAAAAACAGTATATAAACCAACCGAGTCGCTCAACCAATTGCTGTACAGATACTGGAGTTGCTGCAGAGCGATAGGGTAAAGCAACACGGCTGCATTGAGGTTGAGCGTGCACCATGTCATAAGGCGCAGCGGGTCTCCCTGGCACGGTGGCCCTATTATTAGACTGTGGCAGACTGTTGTGTTTTACAGATGGGGAGGAAGTTCTCACTTCACCCATTTAAGGACAGTACGAGCCGCTCGGTCAACCGGCATTCACACCGGCCCACTGAGCCATCGGCCCACCGGGAATCTCCCTGTAGTCCATATGGGCTGCACATGACAAATCTAAATGGATTCTAAAGGATATTCACAAAGCGCCAGTATTTGCTGGTGTTGCAATGCAGACAAACGCTGGCATTTCACAAAGCTAAGATCCAAAGAGAAACAGGAGAAGCCTCACAGTAAAGCGTTTACTCTTATTCTTTAGATTTTAGTTTTGTGAAATGCCGGTGTTTATCGGCCGTGCAATGCCAACGATTCTCACCGTTGTTTGCAAAACCAGCAATTTGTGAATTACTACTGCTATCTTAACTTTGCGACAGCTTCCCAGGACAACCTCCAGAATGATTCTTCACATTAGAGATGCTTATGGTAAACTTACCCCACTCCCTGCTTCCATTAACAGTGTTTTGGCGGATTATTTCCAAGCCCTGTAATTTTCTCCCCTACTCGATCAATGACACAAATAATGCAAGCTCCGTGTAGCAGTTCTTAGACATTAACACGTTCTACCCACTTTCCTCTGTCAATAGCCAACTTAAAATGAACTTGTAGTGGCCAGGTTCACTTTCCAAGCGATGTCCCATCATGGAATGGATATCGCATTGATCATAAATATCCCTGTAATATCTCATCCCTTGATGAGCTATTGGTTACCACCATTTACCAGGTTCCAGCACCAGGTGCCACATTGTTATTTCCTCCTGGGTAATCATGCATCCCTGTGTGTATGGCCCTCAGCAGTGACATTGGCTCCCTGTCAGTGCATCGGCAGTCAACCGGCTGCAAGTAGTGAGCGTCGGGCTGTCCTGTAGGATGGCTCTTCTGCTCACAGCTGTCACTCACCTCAGCGGCATGCCTGTGGAAGTGATTGCAAATGTTTGATAGGGACTTAATAAATTTCTGTCACGCTTCCAGTTCTGTTCCACCCCTGAACCTGCATTCTGTATCAGTATCCAGCAATTAAACCGTTAACAGCCAAAACACGTCTCACCACACTCATGAAATAAAGGGCTAGGTCCCATTCAGACCATTGCTTCATCATTGTACTTCAACCCTCACAGGGAGAAGTGCTGTGCTCTGTCGCTTCTGAATAACCCCAGCCTGTCTTGAATCCTATACCAGTATCTGCTCCTGTATTCCCCCTAACATCAAACCACTCACCATATCCTTGGATTCCTGCTCCACCAACCACACTCACCATCATCTGTAATGGCAATCCGGTCAGTCTGTTTATCCATCCACCTCCGCCCATATCTGTGTCTGTACAGTATACTGCACATTGGGCTCATCCCTTTTACTCTGGTGCCACCCCGGTACCAGAACGTGACAATTTCTATGTAATATGTTAGAGTGATTCCCTAATGAATGAGCCCAATATGATTTGGGGATGAGCGGGTCCCTTTAAGTCAAATAAAAATCCTGGACATGATGGGTTTTCTAATCTTTTTCTAATAAAAGAATTAAAGATATCTTGGTTTATACACTTTTTTTTCTATTTAATGGTAGGTCGTAATTTGGATGTGGACATTCTTCAATCCAATATTGTCCAAATACCGAAGAAGGATCAGGGACCTCTTGATCCTGGAAACGATAGTCTCATCTACCTCCGACTTTCCAGGTACTACATTTTCACTAAACTATTAACTGACATGTATTCGTTGTTTTCCTTCCTTTCATTATACACCTGGATTAGGTGATGTTTTCCTTCATAGCCCCCAAGCTGCTCTGTGTGTCAGACACCACACAGTGGTGAGAGTGTGAATGGGGGGGGCAGAATATGGGGAGAAAGGGTGTCTGTGTGTGTGTGGGGGGGTTCCAATTTAGAAGATAGAGAGCAGGCACACCAGTAGCTTAAAGGCAGTTTATTGAGAAGATAAATAGTATCTTGAGTATCTATTCAGCCTTCCTTTGCTTAACCGAGTCTCATGGAGGGATTGAGTCAGCCTACACTGTGCTATTGATTGTGAAAACTGAATATGCTTATTATATTATTCCATAGCATACCCCAGCCATAGTCCTTGTTAGTGGAACGCTCAGTCACAGATGGGCTGCTCATGTATTAGGTTACTTGGTTGATCCAATTAAGCCGAGAGGAAATACAGAATAATTTTAAAAAAAAAACCTTCTGCACCCCCCGATGTAACACATAAAATTAGATGAAGGGTTGTAGCATCACATCTGGCATTGAGGTTTTCCTTTAAACACTGTTCTCCAAATTTGAAATTCTGGAGAAGTGATTTCTAAGGATTTGTGTACAATGAGGTAATCAGCCAAAGTGAATACACGTCAGACAGATGGAAACGACCAAATCAGGGGTTTTAAAATTTATATTCAGAGAACACCGAACCGCAGAGAAATGTCGGTGAAATTACCTGATGTTCGGTGGTTTCATTTGGCAGGTTTAATCAGGTGAATCCCATAGGCTTCAATGTTTAAAATATCCCCGTTTTTATTCAATATCTATTAACTTGTTTATGCTTTAAGGCTAGGGACAGATGAGCGCATTTTCTGCGGCCACCGTCAAAATGTACGTCGATGCGTGCGCACGCATTTTTTCACGGAATACGCTTAAGTGGTCAGACGACCACAGTCGCACAGTCGCAGGTACTCACCAACGCAATTCTAGGGAAATCCGGCTGTTTGAACGTTATGTAGGCCGCACACTAGCAGCGTCTGACGTCTCCTAATCATGCACACACGCTGCCATGCGGCCGCAGCGCACTCTGTACGTCTGTAGCAGCGGTTTCACGTTCTGAGAAAAATGCGTTCATTTGCCGGTTGCGTGGTGTCGGCGCACTTTTGTACGCACGTACTGCGTATATTGGCCGTCATTGGCCGTTATGTGCTGCTACTGCCGCCGTGATTTAGTGCGCCTGCACGCGCGTTCCGACTGCCCCACTCTGACCCTAGCCTTAATTTCAGCAAAAAGACTCTTTAATTTTCATTTTTTTTCCGTAATTTTTCGGGCAATTTTTTCCCAATAAAAGACCTTTTATTATTATTCATAGGAGCTTATATGTTAATTCCAGACATTTTCGTCCAGCAGTTTCTTTTTCCAAACAGTGTTCAAAAATGTAAAAAGTTGCAGTCGTATTTTTTTTTTTATTACACTGTTTATCGGCTTGTTGGCTTTTTCCGGTGGCTGGTTGATGCTGTGTTAGGTGGATCGTCGGCTTTTTACGGATGCGTTCGGCGGGTTTTCAGCAGCTTATCAGATCCAATTTTTCCGGCGGCCTATCAGATCAGATGCAATATTTTTGATAGTTTTGCAGTGGTTTTTATTTTCGATTTGTCAATTTTTTCACCAGGGAATTTAATAGCGCGGGGAACGAAAGAGCAACGAAATTCCGGTGCTCTTTGAATAACGCCTAAAAAGAGGTCCGGGCTGCTAAGAACCTCAGACCGGGGTGACCACAGATTCTTGGACATGACATAAAGAAAACTCTTGAGTATTACAATTGACTTAAATTGTGTGTACATGTGTTGCTGGGATAACCTTGTGTCAATTCCAACCAGAAAGACATTTTATTTTTTTGTGTTGTGTTTGCAATAGTTTGACTTCTATGAGAGCTCAGTAGTTTTGTGTATTTTTTTTAACAAGAGATTAAACAATAAAGACAGTTTGCCACAGCCTTGTTTGCTCATATTTACCAAAGGTGCCAATATTAGTCCTGACAAGAGGTCTGCCCAGGGATGCCAAAGAACCCAGGGCCATATTACAATGTTGGTGCTAACTTATCCAGAGCTGTTGTAAACTTAAAACCTCCATAGGCTATAATGGCTCTGGGAAGTTTACAACAGCTCTGGTTAAGTTAGCACCAATTTTGTAATATGGCCCCCAATGTTTCAAATTATGGTATGCTGAAGAAGGCCAAAAGCCAAAAACGTGGGTTTTCTTGCACCCCTGGGCAGACCCGTTTAGAGGACCTTTCGAGATGTATTATGTACAATTTATGTACATTTTATTTTAGATTACTTATTATAAAAAAGTATACTTAAAAAACTGCATTTTATTGAATGCTCTGGAGTGTTTTGGTTTATTTACGATTGTTCCTTGCAAAAGGCAGAAAATTGTTTAATCGTGGCTGCAAGCATCGTTAAGGTTATTTAGATGCATGCTCGTGGTTTTTGTGGTATAATATGGCAGTATTTTAGCCTGCCCAAACATGTGCTCGCAACATGACTAGGACCATGTATGGGCTAATTAAATACTTAAGGTGGTGTTTAGGGGTACATTGATGTCTGACAAAACACATAAATACACTTGTGAGCACACTGTGGTGGTGTAGGTGACTTGCTCACCGGAGACAACAGATGGAAGAAGTAGGAATGAGGAACAAAGCAGCGATCCTCCGTAAAATACAACATCTTTTGAGTCTCTGATAAAGTGTCCATATGCAGTTGGCCAAATAGTATATTACGTCGCTGAAGGTTTGTAAAAAATGTCTGTCCGGCCGCAATGTGGCATACAGGCTTTATGAGCCTAGAACTAAAGATGTAGATGACTCTTTGCTGCATCCCTGTCTGCTCCATCTGCCATGTTTCAGTTCCCATTCGTCTCAATTCCATTACTATCTCATCTCTTTTAATCGCATTTGGTTCTGTCATAGTTAACATGACTCTGCATTTTCTTGAGGCCAAGAGCCTAATCATCAATAGACCCTAAGTGAATCTGGCCCTACTGTTATGTAGCAGACATTTGGCATAAGTGGTGTCTGCTAAATAAAATAATGGAAGGACATCCAGGGACCTTGTATTTCCAGTAGAGAGACTGCCTAGTATTTCCGTCCCCTTGACAGACTCGCTCAACCCACTTCAATCCTGATCTCACAATGCATGTAACGTGTGGTGAGACATAATGTAGACATAAAACAGCGTTCATGGCTATCTCCTTCCCTCATTCGCTGTCTGGTGGAAGCCTTTTTTCAACAAGGGGGTTTGTGGAACCTGTATAACAAATACATGTTACGTTTAACCTTTACCTTAATGCATTTGTATTATTACCCCAACTCAAGTAAAAAGACAAACTCCTAAATGACCAAGTGCATCATTAATGTCAAGACTTTTATGTTTCCAGATTCTCCACCAAATACTGGAAACTGATCATCCTGATGGCTAATAACGGTTGTATCAACAGCCACTCTGATGGGTGACCAATATCTTCAGCTCAGATTGATCATTCACTACACATTCTTTCTATTTTTTTTAATTATTTATTTTTGAAGTTTCACATACCGTCAAAATAGTACAAAAAATACCACAAATAATAGACAGCAGTAGACATCAAATTTCACTACATATTTTTAACCCCTTCAATACCAAGAGATTTTCCAGAAAAACACTGTTTTCTAATATTTAAGTTGAAGTTAGAGTTGCTGGGCCAATTACAATGGTATTGCTTGTATTCCCTATTGTTGGCCCGGCCCCAGTTAAAACCACTGGATGCTCACAGTCACAGTCCCCAACTCCGCTCTACTGTAGCTTCAATGGGAAAATAAATCCAGTCACACTTTAATGCTGGTGCAAAAAAGCCTGTAACAAGGCTATTTGAGGTTAGAAAATATTTTTCCATTTCATATCTGATGCGTTTCGTCCATAATAGCCAAATAACTTACTCATTGACTGTATCTCTGTCTACTATCCCACAATGTTACTCCTAAGCGCAAATAAAATTTGTGCAAATCAATGTAAAACCAGTGTGAATATGTGAAAGTAGGGAAAATAGAATGATATTGAGTAAAACGTGCTTATCCTTTCTCCGATCCTCGCATCAATGGATAATATTTGGAGAGGAGAAAAAGCAATATAGTGCAATTCGGTTTATATAACGTGACTTATATACAGTTGTGTTCAAAATTATTCAACCCCCAATGCTGTAAAGGGTTTTAGGGAATTTAGTGTACATTTGTAATTGTATTCAGAATGAAATCCTACAAGGACTTTTTAAAGAACCATATGCAACTAAAATGACATCAATTGGTTTTGTAATACAGTAGTAAATGTTTCTTTTGTGAATTCTTCATTGACACAATTATTCAACCCCTTAAAGACTACCACTCTGAAGAACAGAGGTTCATTCAAGTGTTTTCAATCAGGTATTGAAAACACCTGTGGATGTCACGGAGCAGCAATAAAGCATAATAAGCACCAATTAGGCAGGTTTAAAATGACTGTGATACTCAGCTCCTTCTAGACATTTACTGGTGTGGTTACAAACATGGTGAAGTCAAGAGAATGGTCCAGGAAGACAAGAGAAGATGTGATTACTCTTCACAGAAAGGGCAATGGCTATAAGAAGATTGCAAAGATGTTAAACATACCAAGAGAGACCATAGGAAGCATCATTCGCAAATTCAAGGCAAAGGGCACTGTTGAAACGCTACCTGGTCGTGGCAGAAAGAAGATGCTGACTTCGACTGCTGTGCGCTACCTGAAGCGTAGAGTGGAGAAAAGTTCCCGTGTGACTGCTGAGGAACTGAGAAAAGATTTGTCAGATGTGGGTACTGAAGTTTCTGCTCAGACAATACGGCGCACACTGCGTAATGAAGGCCTCCATGCCAGAACTCCCAGGTGCACCCCCTTGCTGTCTCCAAAGAATAAGAAGAGTCGACTGCAGTATGCCAAAAGTCATGTGGACAAACCACAGAAGTTTTGGGATACTGTTCTGTGGACTGATGAAACAAAATTAGAACTGTTTGGGCCCATGGATCAACGCTATGTTTGGAGGAGGAAGAACAAGGCCTATGAAGAAAAGAACACCTTGCCTACTGTGAAGCATGGCGGGGGGTCAATCATGCTTTGGGGCTGTTTTGCTTCTGCAGGTACAGGGAAGCTTCAGTGTGTGCAAGGTACCATGAATTCTCTTCAGTACCAGGAGATATTGGATGACAATGTGATGCAGTCCGTCACAAACCTGAGGCTTGGGAGACGTTGGACCTTTCAACAGGACAATGATCCCAAGCATACCTCCAAATCCACTAGAGCATGGTTGCAGATTAAAGGCTGGAACATTTTGGAGTGGCCATCGCAGTCACCTGACTTAAATCCGATTGAGAACCTCTGGTGGGACTTAAAGAAAGCAGTTGCAGTGCGCAAGCCTAAGAATGTGACTGAACTGGAGGCTTTTGCCCATGACGAATGGGCGAAGATACCCGTAGATCGCTGCAAGACACTTGTGTCAAGCTATGCTTCACGTTTAAAAGCTGTTATAACTGTAAAAGGATGTTGTACTAAGTACTAAGATTGAATGTCACTTGGGGGTTGAATAAAACTGATAATGATGTGAGCACAGAAAAGACATTTGTGGTTATTTCATTATAAATGTTATGTTATATTTGTCTGACCTACACGTGCCTCTTTGATTTAATTGTAAGCAAGATGACTGAATGATCAAAATCAATGTCAAACTGGCCAAAACACTCAATTTCAGTGGGGGTTGAATAATTTTGAACACAACTGTATATATATAGAATCCACAATGGAGGAGGCACACGAGGGCTTCTTAAAACTTTATTCAAAGTTACATTAAAAAATCCGACGTTTCGGCCCACCAAGGGCCTTTTCCAAGGTATGGCAAATAATTAAAAGGCAGATATTTATATACTGCTAGGAAGAGAAAAGAATAACACTTACCCCTCCTGGGCCGGCGAGTGAGAGGATATTATTATCAAGAATGCTGACAAAGGAGGCTCACTTGTGGTCATGGATAATGTCAAATATGTCGCAGAAATGCGTAGACAACTGTTAGATATTGCAACATACGCACGCTGTGATAGTAATCCTATACCGAAATAATAGGGGAAATTGATTACATCTTGAAGGATGCTCAAGACCAGGGAATTATAGATGAGCCTTTACAGAAGTTCTTGGAAAGATAATCCAGTTCTGCCGGTTTTCTATATACTTCCCAAAGTGCATAAGGATCCTGTCAATCCCCCGGGTAGACCAATTGTTGCTAGTACTGACTCTGTTTTACAACCTATCTCGATCCTTCTAGATGATATTTTACAACCATTGGTCAGGAATACTAAATCTTTTATATTAGACACTTCTGATATATTACACAAATTGAACAGTCTTGTTGTAGAAGGACCTTTGATCCTTTTCACATGGGATGTGGTAAGTCTGTATACATCCATCCCTAATGATGAAGGTATGAGGGCTATTCAGGATATTCTTGAACGTCAAAATATGAGGGGAGAGGAGATTGGTCTCGATAGTGTTAACCAAGAATTATTTTCTGTTTGGGGATGAGATCTTCCAGCATTTGAGGGGGACTACAATGGGTTCCAATATGGCCCCTGCATACACCAATATCTTCATGGACTCTTTTGAGACGCGACATATTTATAATCATGATTTATTTAAAAAATATGCTTTTGCATGGTGGCGTTTTATTGACGATATTATTGGCGTAAGGAGGGGCCCAGAATAGGTTCCATAAGGAAATGAATAATATACACCCTTCCATTCAATTGACGATGACCTATAGTGATCGTGAGATCAACTTCTTAGGTTTACTCCTCACTATAGAAGATCAAAATATTAAAACAGATCTATATGTTAAATCCACGGATAGGAATAGCCTTTTACTTCTTTCCAACTTCCACCCTAAGAATACCATTAATTCTCTACCTAGGAGTCAATTTACTAAAGTAGCTAGGAATGTCTCTGATTTGGATCATTTACTATCAGGTTGGGGGAATGACCAGAAAGTTTGCAGATAGGGGATATCCTGCTCCTCTCTTGGAGTTGGAGTCAGAGAGGGCAAGATATCTCAAAGGAAAGGTATCTAGAGATACTAGGATTAAACAGACGAGACAATCTAGGATACCGTTTGTATGTCAATATAATCGAGCGAGCAACAGGATTAATAATATTTTACGTGGACATTGGAATTTGTTAGGCAGGGGATTTCCGGAGGTGGATGAGTTTAAATCACCTCCCCTCATTTCATATAGGAGGAACAAAAATTTAAAAGACTTTCTTGTAAAAGCAGACATAGGACTCCCTAAAGTGAAACGTCAGAGATTTTTAGGTAATAAGACCTGCGGCACATTTCCATGCTTGAATTGCAGTTGCTGCAATGCTATCATACGAGGGGATCATATCTCCCAGCCGTTTAGTGGTCAGAAATTCTATATACGGGATTACTTTACATGTGATTCTACCTATGTGGTTTATGTTTTTAAATGCCCGTGCGGCCTTCTATATGTCAGAGAAACGACTAGGAAAATTAAAGAAAGAATTACCCAACATAAATCGACTATACGCACTGGCAAGATGGATTTACCAGTACCAGAGCACTTCTTAAAAGAACATCACACTATATCACAACTACGATTTTTGGTGATAGACTGGGTTCCTCCGTTACGGAGAGGAGGAGATCGACTAAAGTTATTAAAAGGGGGGGCGGAGCCAACTGCCGATGTAGTAGGTCGCATGCTGCCGTGCTCTGCTGCTGAAAGAATAAGTTTATTGCTTTTCCTTATATGCCTGGTGAGCTGCGACCCTCAATACGACCCCTGATTGCTGTCTGGCCGTACAGTGAACACAGCTGAGATTTTTGTGTGCACTGGGGTGGTTGTACCCGGGCCTTCCACTGCGGCCTAGTGAGGTCTACCATCTTTGACCCCCGGCGTCTCCTGATTCAGCCGCAGGCGTCTGTCTTATATCTCCCTCTCACAAAAGTGGTAACGATGGGAAAGAAGTTGCACCAGCAGCCAGATGCGGTGGAGGGACCTCGTCAAAGGGACATTAGGGAATCGCTGGACGGAGGGACCACTCTACAGACGGCGACCCCCTCCTCACCCCCCTCCTGTCGGGATATGGCTCTTCAGAAGACGGCGACTGTTATTGGCCGCATAGCGGTGCCGAGGGCTTGCTTATACATACCCCACAACGATCCACGACGAGTCAAGGGAAGTTGGGCTCGGCAGCCAAGAAGAGGGCACAGGCGAAGCGCCGGGTGCTGGCAGGGGCGCTACTGGAGGCCCGTTCTGGCCCAATGAAGACCCACATGGCCCCGCAGGCGAGCTCGGATGCCGACCGGCCGCCTCTGATGCTGGACACCCCCTTACAAGCTACTGAAGGTCCAGTGACATTGGGGACCCCGGCCTACATTATTCACCGACGGGCCGTGGAACCTCCACAGGCAGCTGTGCAGTAGAAATCTACCGACCTACCTGTGGCCCAGACCCCCATGCAATTGTGGGTGAGGATGCTCTCCCTTCTACGAAAGGTGCTCTACGAAGGTTTATGGATGAGATGAGATCAGTGTGGCAAGCTGAGGTGACGGGGATGCAGGCTGAGGTGGCGGTGGTGCGCACCTAGATATCGGAGGTGCAGACGAGGGCCGACACAGTGGAGACCGCGCAGGCTCACCTCTCAGATGAGGTCATGGAACTCCGGTCCCAAGTCGCTCTTCTTTCTCGCTCTGTGGAGGTCCTTGAGGCGAGACACTGCCGACGCAACGTTCGAATCCGAGGTATACCAGAGACGCTGCCTCCCGCCGAACTAGTATCTTATACTAACCGCATGGGGCACTAGGTCCTCGGTTTGGCATCTGGATCATCGGCTGTGTTTACCTCTGCTTATCATATCCGAAAGGCCGCGGCTGCCCCTGCGGAGGCCCCGAGGGACGTTATCGCAGTGGCAGTGGATGTTGATCGACGAGAGAGGCTCCTGTCGGCTCCGAGAGTGCGATCGGCAGTACAGTTTGAGGAGTCAGCGTTACTACTGTATCGTGACCTGCCCTTTGTGACGCTGCTTGCGCGGCGCAGATTCCGGGAAGTAGCGACCCTCCTCCAAAGGGATTCAATATAGGTGGGGACCAGCGGGCTCCATGGAAGTGACCCATGGCAATTGCCGTGCATTATTGTCGACCTGGCGGAGGCTTGGTCGAAGTTGTCAGGACTGGGCATTACACGTGAAACGTCTGCGGACTGTCATGGCTAGGGGACTATCCCACCCCAGTGTTACTCTCCTTTGTTGAATTTGGCAACTACATTTACCTTCCGGGACTTTTCTTTTGCTGAATACCCACCCCCTCAGTTTTGTTCGCTTAGTTTGTTGGAGACGTTTGCTTACAGGAAAAATGTATTTATTTTATTTTTAATTTTATTTATTTATTATTTATTTTTGGGCAGCATCGGGATGCCTCAGGCACCTGGGCCTGGTGCCACTTCACTCCCTTGGCCTCCCTTGGCCTCCCTTGGCCTCCCTTGTTCTTTTGGACTCATGGGACCGCAACGGGGCGGCACTTTCCTGGCCTTGGCCCTACTTTTATTTGTCATTTTCTTCTATTACAGTGCCTGTTTCAAAGTATATGCATCCACCACTTTTGGTGTTGGTTTCTTGTCCCCTCCCCCCTTTTTTTTCTCTCTCTCTCTCTCCCCCTCCCTGGAACTTCGCTGTAAAATTTTGCGCAGTTTTGCTATTGTTTCTCTCATATATATATGACCTTATAGATGACTCTTATTGGCCCTTCGCAAATTTTTTCCGACCGCCTGATGCTTATGCTGTTGTTTGATGTCTACATTTACCTTGTATAGTGCATATGCTGACAGTTTTGGATGGTCCTGCGTGGCCTTGACTTTATATGTCTGATTGTAAGCTGCCTTATTTCAAAATAAAAATTTTGAATTAAAAAAAAAGTTATTAAAAAGAAAGGAGAAACTGTGGATTCATAAATTGACACATTGTGGCCTAGGGGCTTCAATAGGAAGTTTAATCTTGATGTATTTTATTGAGTGTCTGTTATTTATTTTATGTGTATGTAGCGCTGTGTTTAAATCCTTACTGTGGCAGTACCAATTTTTGGCCACCGGAGGGAGACAAGCGCGATAAGAGACACTGAACATTGGGACTACATTTCCCGGCATGCTCTAGGAACGGACACAGGAAGTGGGTGGGACACGCCGAGGTACATCCTGAGCCTCGTGGAGATAGCTGGCAGAGCGCGCCAGGGAGTGGATGAGACAGGACACAGTACTGCAGAGCGGAACAGCGACTAGGCCGGAGCACAGGTGCGGCCTACCGGGATTCCAGATTGGGTTATCCAGCCTCGTAAGAAGTAGACCCAGTGATCCACAGGCATTACCCAAGCTGCTATCAAGGAAGCGGAGGACCCCCGAGTTAGGAGTACCGCAGGTCCATTGGATGGGAGAGCAGGCGGTAGCTGGACAAGTCACTGTCGGAGCAAAGAGAGCCAGACAACGGATCCAGTGGCCAGTATCCCAGCAAGGCACCGAGCGGAGGGACGTCCTGGGTCAGAGGAACCTTGGTGATCGAGCGGATGGGTGAGAGGCCTCCAAGGCCGGTTTATAAAGTCAAGAAAGCACGCTGCTGTTTGTTTCTAAAACCCACAGGGCCCCAACTTGACTAGTCGAAGACATCGTTTAAGAGATTCATTGGCCAGTTGAATAGTACCCGGGTAGCATAACACACACATACACTTACAGTCCGGGACTTAACCTGTGCGGGACTCACTCCCTAATATCCCAAAAAGGAGTAAAGATTCGCATATTGTTTTGTTTTCCGCTGTACGTTTCTCGAATTACGAAATATTGTATTCTCTTTCCGCTACGCGTTTCTCGAAATTACGAAGCATTGTATTTTTCTGTTCGGCTGCGCATTTTCCCAAAATACGAAGCCTCGTATTTCTTTTTCCGCTGCGCGTTTACCGCGATACGAAATACTGTAAATATATCTATGAACACCGTGCCTCATTATATGCCTTTTACTCTAGTAAACTATATAATTTATAAAATCCACAACGGTGCTGGAGTATATTTATTCCCTAGTGCGGGGAGACTGACCCGTGGTTCATTTTCAGCGGCTCCTCCGGGAGTGAGCGCTACACGTGGGGGCTCGTTTCCGGGATCCAGTCTCTGGAAAAACCGCATCTAAAGGGTTAAATATGGATCCAGACACTGTTGCCGATTGGTTTGAGGAGCACAGTAGTCAGTTAGAATGTTGTATAGTCAAGGCTCTGTCCTTGGTCCTCTGCTCTTTTCCATCTACACCTCCTCCCTGGGCAAAATCATCAACAGCTTTGGCTTCAATTACCACCTCTACGCTGATGACACTCAGATCTACCTCTCTACCCCTGATCTCTCTCCCCCTGTCCTTTCAAAAGTCAGTGACTGTTTATCTGGCATCTCCTCCTGGATGGCCTCCCACCACCTAAAGATCAACATGTCGAAGACTGAACTCCTACTTATTCCTCCCTCCAATGCCTCCCCACCTCCTGACTTCTCTATCACGGTGGAGGGTATCACCATTTCCCCATCAAACCAAGTTCGCTGTCTTGGAGTTACACTTGACTCTGCTCTTTCCTTCATCCCCCACATCAAGTCTCTTTCCTCCTCCTGCGATACCAACTGCGTAATATTTCCAGAATTCGGCCATTTCTTACCGCTGTCGCCACAAAAAAACTCATACACACCTGGTAATCTCCCGACTCGACTATTGCAATAATCTCTTATCTGGCCTCCCTCTGTCCCGCCTCTCCCCCTACAATCCATCCTGAACGCCTCCGCCAGACTAATTCACCTCACCCGCCGCTCTGTCTCTGCCGCTCCCCTCTGCGAGTCCCTTCACTGGCTCCCCATCCACTGCAGAATTAAGTTCAAAATCCTTATCCTTACCTACAAAACCCTCACTAACTCAGCGCCCCACTACCTGTCCTCACTAATCACCAAATACACCCCAGCCCGCTCCCTAAGGTCAAACAGTGACCTGCGCCTAGCTTCTCACTGCATCACCTCTTCCCATGATAGACTGCAGGATTTCTCACGCGCAGCCCCCACTCTCTGGAACGCTCTCCCTCGTACTGTCAGACTTTCCCCTAACTTCTCTTCCTTCAAACGCTCCCTTAAAACGTTCCTATTTAGGGAAGCCTACCCCCAACTCACTGACACAATCATCAATCACTCTAACCTTACAGTCCTCTCCTCCTGTTTCCAACCCCAACCCTCCCAGATTGTGAGTTCCTACGGGAATAGGGCCCTCATCTCCTCCTGTACTGTTTGTCAAATGCTGTTCAATGTATTGTAACCCTGTCTATACTGTGCTTATTGTACAGCGCTGCGGAATATGCTGGCGCTTTATAAATAAAGAATAATAATAATAATAATAGTCATGGATATTCCCGCAGACACTTGGGCCGAAGATCAGATTCGCCAGGCCGTGGCCGCGCTGACACCAGATCATCGGGGGTTAATCCTGGACATTAAAAAGAACACAGATACCTCTCACACGTATGTTCTTTTTGAATGGAGAAAGGGTGTTCCAGTGTGTTTTCAGGGCACGAGCATGAAGCTGACCGGTGAGGTGGTAGTCCAACTGATTCAGCCAAGTGCGCCACGTGGCGAATCCGCAAGTGTTCCCGCGCCCAGTCCGTTGGCCATGATCGGGCCTGAATTCATAGTGGCTATTGGAGATTTGCTGGCTAAGTGTCAGAGAACAAGCCCTCCGCACACTAACTTCGGTTATCGACGGCTGAGAAATTTTACAGGAAACGTACCAACTCCGGCAGGAGAAGAAACCTTTGAGGAATGGGTGGAACAGGCGATGCAGGCTCTGGATGAGTGGGACGTCTCTGAAGCTCAGAAAAAGAAAAGGATCACCGAGAGTTTAAAGGGACCTGCGTCAGAAGCGGTGCGAAACCTAAAACTGAGTAGAAAAGACTGTACTGCTTTAGATTATTTAAACGTTTTGGAGGAAGTTTTTGGGCGAACGGAAAAGGCCGCAGAGCTTGTATATCAGTATGAACACACCTACCAGCGGAAAGGTGAGAGAATGACCGAATACATGAGGCGCCTAGATAAGATTCTGCACCAGATACTCCTCAAGAAAGGGGCCGAGCCGGCCGAAGTGGATAAGATCTGAATAAAACAGATCCTGAGGGGCTCTCAACCTCTAGATCCAGTGATGCTGCAGCTGAGAAGCAGAGCAGGCATAGGCGACTCTACAGGGGGGCAAGGGGGGGCAATTGCCCCCCCTAGGTTATTCCTTGCCCCCCCATGTGCCCCCCCACCAAAAATCAGCATCCAGCTTCCCACACTTTTTCGGACCGCTGTATCTCCGTCCCAGTGCATCGTATATGGACAAACTATGTGTCATTGGAAAGGGCAGATTCTGGCCTTTCCAATGATACCCAACATGACCATATTCAGTTTGAAATAAAAGTCATAAAACATTAAATAACGGGCACTTAATCTTAAGCATTTTCACAGGGTTGAAATGGCTCAGCAGTGAAGTGGTTAATGTTCTGACTATACATTACATTGTGTATTACGTTAGTTTTTGCCTTGGTTTAGTTGTATATTAAGGGTTAATGGGTAGGCTTCATCCCTCACAGTATACATTTTATTTTTTCCTTGATTAATTGCATTGTAGGGGTTAATAGGTAGCTACATGCCGCACAGTGTATCTCATGTTTTCCCATGATTAATGGCATATTAGGGGTTAAGGGGGTAGCTAAATGCCACATTGTTTATTATTTTTATTGTATTTCCCTGGGTTTATGGCATTTTATGGGTTATTATGGAAGTTAGAATCTAAAGGTCTAATGATCTTTAGATCCTTTGCTTTTCGGCACATTTCGGGGAATTCATTTCGCCGAAAATATAGTGAATTCCTATTTATCGAATGGTCACTGTAATTTGCTAAAAGTGGAGTCACTGAAGCAGCTATCAGACATTCAGCGAAAACTGCCGAATTGCGGCAAATAAAGTATCATGTTAGTACAGTAAAAAGGCATCATTGCGTCACATTACTCTGGGGTTTTGGAATCTTATTTATATATACTTATTTAGGGCACTATTACCTGGTGTGAGCTAACCCTTGCGTGCGCATGGTTTTGCATTAGCGCCAGGTTAATTGAGTCTAGCGCCTGACCAACAGATCGTTTGCCCCCCGCTACAAATGGGAAAAATCACTTAGTGTGTTGCTATTAGCGATTTGTACCACGAGCTTAATGTACTTTCTGCGTCCTTTACTTAACACGGAGAGCGCTAGAAATCTCTAGCGCTTTTGCAGCTAACAGATCTCTTGTTGCCAGCGCTAATTTTTTAGGGGCGCTAATTGCAACATTTTACCTACTGCTCAACCCTGGCGCTATCTCCAAAAAAACAGAAAAAACAGGTCCTCGTCCAAAATTATCAGGCAATTGAAAGGAATGCAGCACAGGTGTTCTCTTGGCCCCATTCACCATAGTAATGGATCTGGTCCGCATTGTCGTTGCTGTTGCAGTAGGCTCTATTATAAAAGTGTCCTTTATCCACATATACCTAATATATTGCCTAATTTTTAACATTTTATGCTGGGGGTTATTCATAGTATGGAAGTGGTGATTATTAGGGTGACCGTGTGGACCATGTTTAAAGTGACACATGGATAAGTCTTGCCCTGAAACATGTATTATTTATATGCTGCAGCAGGGAATTTTTTGTTGCTCACCTGGCCTTCCTTTTGGATCTATTAAATGCAGTGTAAGGATTCTACATGCTGCTGGGTGGCATTTATCATGCAATGTCCATCAGCCTTAATATATTGTGTGCATCAAAACATGGAAGATACAGCCACCTTGGAGGCTTTTAATAATGCAGGGTGTGAGGTTATTCACTGTATGTGTTCATATTCAAGCTTGTGAGGGCGGGGGATAGGTATGGCCCGGCACTCTGCACTGGAAAGAAAAAACAGTTCTATCCTGTACACACTAAAAACTTTATTAATACAAACTTTGCAAGAAGACACAATAAAAAACATTAAATGAATGAATGACGTGTATCGGATGGGCACTGTGTGGCTATAGCAATGCTGATGGATGGAATCAATGCAACTCAGTATATCACACTCATAAGAAGTAGCGCGGTATAAAATATTCACTTAATGGATGATGTGCAGCAAAAGATGCAAATTAGACCAAACACATTAGCTCAGTAATTATTAGTGTTTCTATCCTGTACACAACTGCATTAGCGCTGGGTCTCAGCTCGGGTCTTAGAGTTTTCCTAGCGTGCACCAAACGACCTTGTTTATGGACTACTGCAGACAAGGTGATCTGTTAGTCTGCGCTAAATTTATCCTTTAGTGATGGTGTTTTTAGTTCACACCAAGTGATAGTGCTCTTAGTTTTATTCAGTGGTATGATTTAGTGGTGAAAATATTTTAGTGCCCCCCCAGTTTTGACTGCAGTATCTTCTGTGCCCCCCCTAAATATTGTTCCTAGAGTCGCCACTGAGAGCAGGTAATCAAGAACTGAAGTACCTGGAACTGATCCGAGCTGTCAGAGAGGAGGAGGCTTTGCTGGAGGAAAAATCCTTCAGGCGAGGGGAAAGAGCTTACGCACAACCTGTAAGGCATAACGACGGTCTGCAGCCTGAAAGCGACTCGCTGGATACTTACGGATCCGACGTGGATGAGCAAGAGCACCTGATCGCTTTTAAATCCACAGAGAGGGCTGCCAAAGGATTACACCTCTCTGAACGTGGTGAGTTGTACAAAACTGTTAAGAAAGTACAGAAGCTCAAGCTGAATTGCAACAGGCGCACGCGGAACTGTGCCGAGTATTGATGAAGGTGACAGAGATGCAGGCAGAGATGCAGAAGTTCCTTACAGGCATGCAGACAACCAGAGTTGCTGTGGCGTCTAGCCAAGGTCCTTTAACTGAATCACAACAGGCGACTGCGTCTCCACTTTCTAAGAAGAGATGTTTCGGTTGTGGAGAAATGGGCCACTTCCGCGCACAATGCAAAGACCGAAAGCCTGAGAGGAATAGAGTTGAGGAGCTGTTAAAAGCCTTAGAAGGACTGTTATCTACCTCACCGGCGGGAAACGCCAGAGGGCACAAGTGAAGGAGCAACCTAGGTGCCCGAAGGTTGAACCCCGCTCCAAAAATCAAGCCAGGACTAAGAGGGCGAGAGGGCCCAAAGTCGGGCCAACTTCTGAGCCTGCCAGGACTGAAAGAGTCACTCCCTTAGGATCCGGACCTACGTCATGGGGAAGCAATGCACACCCAAAACCTACACGGGCCAAGAAAAAGGCCAGGGTACAGCAAACTGGGTCTAAGTGTCCTGATACCGCCACCAAGTTTCCTGACCAACTGATTGGTCCTTCTCCTATTGTGCCAATCCAAGTGGAGGGAGTCTACACTAAAGCTCTGTTGGATTCAGGGGCTCAAGTGACATTGATCTACCGAGACTTCTACGAGAAACATTTGAAGCACATTCCTCTACAGAAATTGAAGGATCTGGAAATCTGGGGTATCGGAACTGAGAAACTCCCTTATGACGGGTATCTACAGGTGAAATTGGAGATCGGATCCGAAGTCATCGGGCAGTCCGGAGGTTGTGATGCATTGGCCATTGTGTGTCCTCGACCCTCAGGTGCAAACAGAAGTTCCATGATAGTGGGACCAATACTGATTTGGTGCGGCGTCTCCTGACACCTATCGTATTGGAAGAAGGTTCTACTCAAGGAGTACACCCGATGTTACGTCCAGTCTATCAGAGGATGGTCGAAGAACAGAAGGCACCTGCCGAAGTGGGGCGCCTATGGAGATTAGAAGGAACAGAGAGGGTTCTGCAAGCAGGAGAAGTGGCGAGTTTCCGGGCTTCAGTCAAGTTGAACGGGTCGCAACCAGGTCCCTATGTGGTGCTGGAAACCGATTTTAATCATGGGAGTGAAGCCGGAGTCGAAGTAATCCCTGAAATAATCTCCACTAAAGCTCTGAAAAGAACACGAGGAAGAGTCTCAGTCAGCGTGTGCAATGTGTCTGATTCTCCAGTAGTCCTTAAAGCACGAATGCCTATCGGGCAAGTAGAGTCCGCTACGCCCCTCTCCACCGATTTAGGAGGGGGAGTGGATAAAGAGATTCCAGATGAAAGATTCTACCCCAAGGACGCTCCCATTTCATCCGAGTGGAAGAAACGTCTTCAGTCTCAAGTTCTAAAGTGGAGAGAATTGTTCTCGAAAGATGAGTTCGACGTAGGCCTAGCTAAAAGTACTGAACACCGCATTCGATTACAAGAAGACAAGCCGTTTCGTGAAAGGTCAAGCGAGTTCCGCTGGGAGACTTGGATGATCTGCGAGAACAGCTGAATGAATTGCAAAGAACCAAGGTGATTCAAGAGTCCAGGAGTCCATACGCATCTCCAATAGTGATGGTCCGGAAGAAGAATGGTTCTGTCCGCCTATGCATAGACTACCGCACGTTGAACCGGAGAACCATCCCAGACCAATATGCTACTCCTCGGATAGAAGATGCCTTGCAGTGTTTGTCTGGAGCAAAATGGTTTAGTGTACTAGACCTGCGAAGCGGGTATCACCAGATACCAATGCATCCCGAAGACAAAGAGAAAACTGCGTTCATCTGTCCACTGGGGTTCTTTGAATTCAACAGAATGCTCAGGCCTTACGGGGGCTCCGGCCACGTTCCAACGGTTGATGGAGAAGACAGTCGGGGACATGAATCTGATCGAAGTATTAGTGTACCTGGATGACATAATTGTGTTTGGGAAGACTCTGGAAGAACATGAGCAACGTTTGGAGAAGGTCTTGAAGAGGCTCCATGAAGAGGGATTGAAACTGTCTCTGGAGAAATGCCAATTCTGTCTACCGTCTGTTACGTATCTGGGACATGTGGTCTCAGCAGAAGGTGTTTCGACAGATCCTCGGAAGTTGGAGGCCGTAGCTTCTTGGCCTAGACCCAGAAACGTCACTGAACTTAGATCTTTCTTGGGGTTCTGTTCATATTATCGAAGATTTGTAGGAGGATTCGCAAAAATAGCTCAACCACTGAACAAACTCCTACAGAAGGAAAACACCGAAGAAGGCTGCAAGGCCTCTGACCGAAACCCGTCAGCTCCAGGACCAAGGAAAGCTCGAGAGTCCATACAGGGCGAATGGACTAGTCAATGTGAAGGTGCTTTCTTGAAGCTGAAAGAGAGTCTCACTCGGGCTCCTGTCTTGGCCTACGCGGACCCTCACAAGCCGTATAGCTTACATGTGGATGCCAGCAGAGAAGGGTTAGGAGGAGTCCTGTATCAGGAGTATGGTGGATTGCTGAGGCCTGTAGCGTACGTGAGCCGGAGCCTTACGCCTTCAGAGAAGAACTATCCTACCCACAAGTTGGAGTTCCTAGCCTTAAAGTGGGCAGTGGTGGACAAGTTAAAGGACTATCTGTATGGAGCCGAGTTTGTGATAAAGACGGATAACAATCCTCTTACCTACGTCCTTACTACTGCGAAACTGGACGCAACGGGACATCGGTGGTTGGCCGCTCTGTCAGGGTTTCGGTTCAGCCTGAAGTATCGCCCTGGGGTGAATAATCGAGATGCTGATGCTTTATCGAGAAGACCCTACACTGCAGAATGGACTCAGTTAACTCCAGACGGGGTGCAAGCTTTGTGTCAAGGAGCAGAGCGCCGGGTCAAGGGAGGGATTGAAGCAGAGGCCATAGGAGTCATGGCCGCGGCTGTTCCTGAGTTCTACTGCAACCCTACTAATTGAGGGATGAAAGTCTACCTACTTTTTCAAAACAGGACCTGAAAGCGGATCAGGCCAGAGACCCTTTAATTGCATTGACCATAAAGGCCCTAACTGCGAACCAGCGGGAAATTCTGCTGACCAATTCCCTGGATAGAGCCAGATTGGTCTACAAAGAGTGGGAACGGTTGAAGATGTTGGATGGGGTGGTCTACCGAAGGGGCCCTCAACCAATGCTGAAGAGATTCAACAGTTATTCCTTCCCACTAAGCATAGAGAGAGTGTGCTGTGATCGCTACATGATGAGCATGGACATTTGGGTGCTGAAAGAACTTTTAAGCTGGTGCGAGACAGATTCTATTGCCTTGCATGAGAGCTGAAGTGGAAAGGTACGGCCATTCCTGTCTGAGGTGTATTCAGAGGAAGACTCTACCGACCCGAACCGCTCCAATGAGCCATCTGCAGAGTCAGGACCCATGGATTTGGTGTGCATTGACTTCCTGTGCTTAGAGCCGGATGCTAGTGGGCATGGGGATATTCTAATAGTGACTGATCATTTCACTCGTTACGCCCAAGCTTTTTCTACGAAAGATCAACACGCTCCGACAGTAGCCAAGGTTCTGATGGAAAAGTTCTTTGTTCACTACGGCCTGCCAAGGAGAATACACTCTGATCAGGGTAGAGACTTTGAAAGCCAACTTGTTGGGCAATTGTTGGAACTGTTGGGAATCCAAAAGACTCGAACTACACCATATCACCCTCAAGGTGATGCTCAGCCTGAAAGGTTTAAAATCGCACGCTGCTGAATATGCTGGGGACTTTGTCAAACATAGAGAAGCAGAGTTGGAGTCGTCACATAGCTACTCTGGTGCATGCATATAACAGTACGGAGAGTGATGCAACTGGATACTCACCGTACCGACTTATGTTCGGAAGAGAAGCCCGACTGCCGGTTGATCTGGCGTTTGGGTTATCTCTAGACCAGACGTCGGTAGCTTCCCATAGAAACTACGTGGATAGACTTCGGAAGAATCTGGCTTCTGCGTTTGAACAGGCCCGTTTGACCTCAGGAAACAGGGAGCAAAGGAACAAAAGGAATTATGACTTGAAAGTTCGGATACAAGATCTATAACCCGGTGATAGGGTTCTGTTGAAGAACTTGGGTGCTGCTGCGAGGCACAAGTTGGCGGATAGATGGAGTTCTCAAGTCTACATTGTCTGCAAGCAACTGCCGGGTCTGCCGGTGTATCAAATCCGGCCGGATGGAAAGGCGGGGCCTCTTAAGAACTGGCACCGGAATCATTTGTTACCTTTGAGAGAGGGCTGAGGGGATACCAGTTGGGGATGAACTTTCTCTGCCAAATCCGCCTGCTCCACGTTTGCCTCCTGTTACTCGGTCTCAGCAGACCCGGGTTGTCGAAGAGAGCGAAAGGGACAGTGAGGAAGAGAGTTTTTGTCTGGACTGGATGCGTTCACCGGAGCCTGAAGAGGTTATCTCAGTTCCTGAACGATGGGAGAGTAGTTTGAGGCCTGAAGCTCCTGAATTTCAGTTAGAAGTCCCTGAGACTATTGACATCCCTGAAGCTCTTGAATTTCAGTTGGAAGTCCCTGAGGCTGTTGGAATCCCTGTAGCTCCTGAAGCTGAGTCTTATGTTCTATGCCTTCACTGGAGGGATCATACTCTGAAGAAATGTCTGCTCCAGTGGTAGAAAGAAGGACTGAGCCAGCACCTATAGTACTCCCACCTGAAGAGGAACTGATTGAGCCAGAACAAAAACGCTCTGTTCGACCGCCCCAGCGACTCACTTACGACTCACCGGGACATAGCACTGAAGAGCCATCACCGGAGTGCAAAGGTTGCCCGAAGTGTCTGCTATGTATGCTGAGGTAGCACAAAACATGAGTCAACTTGAAGAAGTGTATCTAACCCACTGTATGTTTGCTGCCGAACCTGTATATGTTATCTAAACTGTGTTGAAATGTAAATGTAACTGTTGTACCTCCTTGGAGAGACCCAAGAGTTCTAGGAGGGGGAGAGTGTAGCGCTGTGTTTAAATCCTTACTGTGGCAGTACCTATTTTTGGCCACCGGAGGGAAACAAGCGCGATAAGAGACACTGAACATTGGGACTACATTTCCCGGCATGCTCTAGGAACGGACACAGGAAGTGGGTGGGACACGCCGAGGTACATCCTGAGCCTCGTGGAGATAGCTGGCAGAGCGCGCCAGGGAGTGGATGAGACAGGACACAGTACTGCAGAGCGGAACAGCGACTAGGCCGGAGCGCAGGTGCGGCCTACCGGGATTCCAGATTGGGTTATCCAGCCTCATAAGAAGGAGACCCAGTGATCCACAGGCATTACCCAAGCTGCTGTCAAGGAAGCGGAGGACCCCCGAGTTAGGAGTACCGCAGGTCCATTGGATGGGAGAGCAGGCGGTAGCTGGACAAGTCACTGTCGGAGCAAAGAGAGCCAGACAACGGATCTAGTGGCCAGTATCCCAGCAAGGCACCGAGCGGAGGGACGTCCTGGGTCAGAGGAACCTTGGTGATCGAGCGGATGGGTGAGAGGCCTCCAAGGCCGGTTTATAAAGTCCAAGAAAGCACGCTGCTGTTTGTTTCTAAAACCCACAGGGCCCCAACTTGACTAGTCGAAGACATCGTTTAAGAGATTCATTGGCCAGTTGAATAGTACCCGGGTAGCATAACACACACATACACTTACAGTCCGGGACTTAACCTGTGCGGGACTCACTCCCTAATATCCCAAAAAGGAGTAAAGATTCGCATATTGTTTTGTTTTCCGCTGCGCGTTTCTCGAATTACGAAATATTGTATTCTCTTTCCGCTACGCGTTTCTCGAATTACGAAGCATTGTATTTTTCTGTTCGCTGCGCATTTTCCCAAAATACGAAGCCTCGTATTTCTTTTTCCGCTGCGCGTTTACCGCGATACGAAATACTGTAAATATATCTACGAACACCGTGCCTCATTATATGCCTTTTACTCTAGTAAACTATATAATTTATAAAATCCACAACGGTGCTGGAGTATATTTATTCCCTAGTGCCGGGAGACTGACCCGTGGTTCATTTTCAGCGGCTCCTCCGGGAGTGAGCGCTACATGTAATTTTGTATATTTAACATACTTGCTTTGTGATTAAAGAGACGGATGGGAGACTAAAGAGTTAACAACACAAAACCCCATACAAACTCCACCCTTGTTAACTAATTACTGGGAGAATGATTTTTGGTCTATTTAAGGAACTGCATTTGTATGTACATTTATGCATGATTAAGGTCTTGTAGGACCGAAACGTTGCATTTTTACCTGCTGTATTATTTGTTTTTCAATAAACTTTCCGTTGGAGATATCTGTGTTGCACGCTTCTGTGGATTTATGGATGTTCTTTGAGGTTTGGGCGGACCTCGCTGGCGTTTGCACCAGGACTTCTCCACTAGCCTGACGGAGCTCTCCCTGGGAAGGTACATCACACTTTCTATCTTCTACTGGATTGGTGTCCATATGGCTCTTGTGAGGGACCTGTAAATATTACTATACCTTCCACTTTTCTGTCACACTGGTGAAGGATGAATGGTTTGTTTTATACTCAACTCTTATCGCTCTGTGGCTCCCCCCTAGGTGACCCTGTTAGTGATATACTTCTTGCATGAAAATGATAGACATGCATGTTCATTTAATTATAGAAGGGGGATATTCCTTAAATTCTGAAAGTTACAAAAGGAATTCAAATGAGTTTATATGAGTAATATTAAAAATAGAATTGAATTTTAAAGATGTATTTGAAGGATGAAAAGTATGTGCTATTTGACATAATACTTGCATTTTAATGCCTTAGTGTTTAGGGACCTTTCAAAACATTCCTTGCAGCAGTACTGAGATAAAGCAATTTATCCAAGCAGAAAATGGAAAGGTATTTGAGTGAGACGTCTGTATTTCTTGAGGGATTCATCTAGGCTTTGACTGAGCCATAAATACAGTGCAGGTGTTTGCTAAAGATTATTGAGAGGATTGCACCTTCTCACCTCTGCAGGCAGCGTATCCCATCGGCTTTTATTTGTACTGGGCAGAATCTATCTTCTTAAATGGCATAAAATGATTGAGAGGTTTCGTGGGGGATGTCACATCACAGAGTATTAGTGATAATTTCATTTATTCAAGAAAGGCAGTGGCACCAAGTGCTTGTCTGCTTATTTCAGCACAAGAAAACCAAATTCTCCCATGGTGAAGAATAGTTGCATAGGCTCAAAAAAAGAACTGCGTCCATCGAGGTCAGCATTTCACAGATCAGCTACTGCTGTTGATCCAAAAGGAAGAAAACTCGGTCTGAAGTGCTCTTCAAATATGCAACAAACAGGGAAAAAGTTCCTTCTTGACCCCAAAATGGCAGTCAGACTTTTCCTTGGATCAAACAGCTTTTACACAAAAATTAAAAACTATAACCCTTAATATTATTGTAACAGATCTCAGAACCCTGAACGGGTCACATCTGTCAATGCCGCTTCCTTGCTGCCCCCCCCCCTGTGTTCTCCTTATGACTGTTGTGCCTTTTTGCAGTCTTGAGACGAAGATTAAAGACAGGTGTACGCAGAGAGCCTTGCTAACCTCCCCCAGAAATAAGCCGAGGCTGTAGACCTGGAGCTTTTTGTTGGAACAGTGAACAGTATATAGTTGTTACCCACACCATGAGTCGTGATTGCATGTAGGGTCAAAATAGAACTCTTTTAATTGGGGACAGGCACACATATTTATAAGCTCAAACCTGAGTTGTTTACATACACAAAAACCTTTGCTAGAAAATGTTGGGAGACATAATTGGACTTGGACAATACAATGGAATAATAAACATTGCGTAACATTCCTAAACGAGGCAAGGCAATTGCGTTTGTGATTGGCCAACAGATTAGTCTAAATACAGCAGAAAATGGGGCAGTGTTTGCCAGTCAAAGAAGATTAACAAACTGCTCAAATATACAGCAGATATTAACACATTCCTGAGAAAGGGCATGCTAAAAGGCTAATCCTATCAGGAGTTAACAGACAATGACAATATTCTTGCATAACTCAGATTACATAACACTCTGCACACAAGGGAGGCCAAGGAAATAATATAGAACATCAGGCCTGCACCTTCCAAATATACCTCCAGGCCCATACATCCCAAATCCAAAGTAACTTGCATCAATTATGTTTTTGCAGGAAGCCATCCAGTCGTTGTTTAAAAGTCTGTACAGACTCTGACCCAACCACCTCAACAGGCAGAGAATTACACAACTTTATTGTCCTCACTGTAAGAAAACATTTTCCTATGCTTTAGGCTAAATTTCCTTTAGTCCAGTCTAAATAGTAAATTGCCTACATTTGTTTGTGCAAATGCAACGCATTTTGTGATCATACAGATTGCAAGTCGAAACAAATGGTTACAATTAATTACACCAACACATTCTGCAGCACTGCACAATGGAAGGGACAAGCAAACATAAATTAACAAAATAAGCTTGATAGGCAGAGAACAATTGCGCAAAGAGACCTGGCCTTCACCAGTGAGCTTACAATATAAGAGGACTGGGATCAAACCATAAATGTGAGGGTTAATTTGAGTGTTCAACATGAGATATAATATAACGGGGCAGGGGATAAGTCCTAAAAAAAGAAGTGTGGGAACTCCCCAAGATTTCTGAACTTCATTTGTTCTTGACAATGTTTTTTTGGAAAATCAGTTGATAGTGAATGGGTTAACAGGGAAAGATATAACTGAACAGCTGAATACAAGCTTTATACTGTATGGGATCAAAAGGAACTACTGTATAGTGCAGGGGTCAGCAACCTTGGGTCCCCAATGTTTTGGGAACTACATCTCCCATGATGCTCAGTCACCCATTAGGCTGACTGAGCCACATCGGAAATATAGTTCCCAAAACATCAGGGAGCCAAGGTTGCTGACCTCTGGTATAGTGTATGGGATCAAAGTTCTCTCTAGTGCAAAATAGTGCGTTCCCACGCGTTCCTCCTGATCTTGACCCCTTATATGGGGGCTGTGTAGAAAGTAGATTGGGAAGGGTGCAATAAGTGGAGGAATTACAGAGGGAGCTGGCAGGCGTTTTTAAAGTACTGCATTTTAGGGACTTTTTGAAAGATTGGAGGCATAGGGAGAGTTCAATAAGTAGGCTAAGATAAAATGTTTTTTTTTTATAATATGTAACCAAATAAATAATAATAACAGCTAACACTTATAATAAAAATAATACTAAAAACAATATGCCATATATTCGGCATGCACAGGGGGCGTGTGATGTGCCCAGTCACACCTTGGTGCTGGGTGAACTGGTTTTATATGTCCCCTATTTTGGATTCCGCCTCCACTTTTTTTCCAGCTTCATATCTGGATCTCTCTTCATAGACTTGATTACTGATTAGAAAAAAATGTGTATTTTTGTGTTGAATGTTCTAAACATAAGTTTGTAATTAATACTTTTTTTTTGTTTTGTCAAAATCATTTAATTTAAGGTATTTTTTTTTTTGTCATTACAGCTGCCGGCGAGAATACCAAGCAACCATGGAATGGCTTGTTACTCTCTGGCTGCTACGACATTAATCCTTCCTTTGTTACTCTCTGGCTGCTACGACATTAATCCTTCCTATACAAAGTTTAGAAAGCATTTTAAGTGCAGTAACCTGTTGTAACAGATGAGTCTCACAATTGAAAATTGCAGCTCGGCTGAAACAGCAGTTCAGCCGCTAACATTAAAACAAGCAGATGTTACACTTTAAAATGATTCCATCCCCTTCAGGGATAGTGTACACGGGGTAAGAAACCTACGTAACTACAGCTTGTCAAACATTAGTAGGTTTTTTACGTATAATATATATAACTATGTCACAAATAAAAAAGAAAAAATAATTTCCTTACAAATTTAGATATGCTGGAGCGTGGCCAATACTCTGACCTTGTTCGTGACTTGCAAATGGTTTCATTTAGCTCACAGTAAAGGGGTTTACTCCAAAGATAATATATTTTTTGGTGTTTGCAGAATGTTTCCCGGGCCATACAGTACAGTCAGTTCAGATTCAGGTCAAAAAAGTTCTAATGAAATGATACATTTGAAAGAGAGCATGAGGCGAGATCAGAGCGTTACATTAAAACGCTCACTCAGAGACATTTAAACGTTTAGTCAGCTTCTGCAACATTACATTTTCACCAGAACCATGGGAAGTGTGGTGTCTGCCTTATTTACAGCTCATGGTGAGAGCATTACCTCATGGTTTTGCTGATAGGGGGGGCTCTCAGGTGGTGGAGTTGCTTAGCAACTTCTATTGAACAAGGAAGCAGACTGTTCTTTCCATCAAAGACCCCATTCTCCACTAATTGGAAGAGAAGGAATCGCGTCTTTTGTAAATAAATGTGTATTTTGTCACAGAGTGAAAAGAGGCCTGGTGCTTGTTTTCTACTATCCTACATTTTTTTTCTTAAAGTGGAATTTATGTATAAATGGGAGATGACATGTTAACGTATGTGCTTGCTCCATTGCCCTTTGCATTGGATGCACCCATGGAACATTTATTAAATGAAAACTTATGTTTAGGAGATTTTTGCACAAAATGCATTTTTTCACTACAAATAACAAGCCTGTAATCAGAGATACAGTTACTTTTTATGCTATTCATCATGAACCAGATAAGGAACATCTAAAATGTTGATGTATGAGGTGAAAAAGGACCAACATGGGGACACCAGGCACACCCTCTGTGCACGCTTTGTGCACCCTATGGCTTGATTTGTACACAAGCATTGGTTTTATTGCAGAATTTAATTTTTTGTGTTTTTGTTTCTTTTTAAAAAAAAGTTTTCTATGACGGATATGGATTATTCTCTATAAACCATACCACATATCAATGGCTAATTGGAAGGCCTCCTGCGTGTGATCGCAGAGGAATACAGCTGGCCTACAAGAGGAAGTGAGGAGCAATCACATAAGAATGGATTCTCTGAAATGTCAGTTTTGTGGTTTAAATGCCTGTCGTGGAATAATTTTTCTTCAAAGTGGAATACTGGCTCATAGATAACTTAACTACTGGTTCCAGAGGCGTAACTAGAAACCTCAGGGCCCAGGTGCAGGAACCATGATGCTCCCCCCATCCTAGGCAAAAACATATTTTGTCCCCCCTCCCGTCAACATGCATTGGTCCCCTCCAGGTCCACAATGTTGACTCCAGACAATCTGTGTCACATTTTTTCCAGGTCCACTATGACCTCTTCAGTCCATCCCATTTTTAATGTAATGTGCACTATTTGAATCTCACAGAGCTCCACAGCAATAAATCACCCAGTAATGTGTGGTGTGTTTGAGCTTATCACAGAGCTCTACAGCAATAAACCTCACAGAAATGTGCAGTGTGTATGAACGTATCACAGAGCTCCATAGCAGTAAAACTCACAGTAATGTGAAGTGTGTATGAATGTACGGTATAAGAGCTCCACAGCAATAAAACTCACAGTAATGTGCAGTGTGTATCAGTGTAAATCAGAGTTCCGCAGCAACAAAACTCACAGTAATATGTGGTGTGTATGAGTACATGACAGAGCTCCAAAGCAAAACTCACACATAAGTATAAAATAAATTAAAAAAAGAATTATATGTAGAAAATATAAGCAAGCCCCCCAGCCCACGCAGGCGAGTGTGCCCCCCCCCCGACTCAAGGGCCCGGGTGCGGTGGCACCCTCTGCACCCCTGGTAGTTACGCCCCTGAATGATTCCCCAAGCAAGTGGGAGGAGATGGTGCAGTGCTTAATCATGCATTGCGTCATTAAACGCAAGCGCTGCACTTCTGAATATTATTCTGCAATCTGCATAGATGCAGCAGGTCATTTGTCATATAACTTTCCTAAAGAAGGGTCTGCAGACACAATATTGAAAACAGGATTCACAACGTATTTCTTGAGAGCTGCCCCATGCTTTTCAATCCATAAAAGATAATAACTTTTTACTTTTTTTCCATTTCTACAATCTCTCTCTCTAGAAATGGAAATGTTTTAATTATCTGCGCATCTGTTACCGGTTTACTTTGATATGGCAATTATTGTATTTGTTTCATGAATCCAAGTTCATTAATATTTTTTTATTTTAATATTTTCACCTCTGTGATATAAAATAACAGTTTTTGTTCAGACATAAGTATGCTTTCCCATGATGTGTTACTAGAGTTGTATCGGTCAATAAAAACTAGTAATGCATTTTAAATCGTGACAGATTCTTACACATTGTTCACTGTCACAACACAATTCTACTCAGTACATTATTCCTAGTTCTAAACCGACCCTTTCATTTGTGTCCAATAGGCAATGTGATCTGATCCTAGTTCTCCTGGTTACATGGTTGTTGTGGAGACATTGTTTGGCCAAATGACAGGCAGATCAGATTGTCATTACAGTGCAAGGTGACTGCAGGGTGATCAGACTGCATATTCACTCATTCATACCAAGCTATCTCATGTTATCTGGATGCCTGGTGGTGCACCATGACTCAGAGGCCAGGCACAGCCATCCTCTCCTCCAAACCAGCTGGGACAGGCCAACGGATGATATTCACAGGTATTGTGCCAAATGATGCAAAAACATTAAAAGTGCATATTTTATGACTTTCTTCACATCTAGGTCAGGTATTTCCTCTGAGTACATTAACATTTTATGGTAAATCTAAGCTGTGACGAGCTGAAGAATATGAACTGTGTTATAGGACAAAATATAGAAAGATCAAGAAATTCAAATCACACTTAAACTATTTATAATGTTCATCTATTTTGGCATAAAATGTGAAATCCACTTTCAATTCTTCACCGATTCAATGCCTTGTGAATAACCCCATTTGTATTTTTTTATTATTATTTTTCTTGTTATGAAGTGGTGACATTGGCTGGATGACAAGAATGGATTATCACATTAGATCTGAAGACGTTTTGCCGTTTACTGACACACATTTATATGAAGTTATAACTTAATGGCAATGGTCTAAACTGGAATCAAACCCCCAAGTTACCAAATGTAATAAAATCACTCCTGCTTCAAGGTTCCTATATTCCTTTCCTAATAATATTCATATATTTAAGGAATATTAATGTGTCACATGATCACACAGCATCAACACTTGAAAAAATATATGTGATAGAACTGATGCACCGCTTTTTAGGCTGGGGTCAGACTAACGCATTTTTAACGTGCGTTTAGGCGCACTTAATCACGGCCGCAGTAGCAGCAAATGACGGGCAATGATGGGCAATATACAAAGTCCGGCCGCGCAACGCAAGTGGAAAATGAATGCATTTTTTCGAGAACGCAGAACCGCTAGTACTGACGTACAGAGTGCGCTGCGGCGGCATGGCGGCGTGTGTGCGTGATCATGAGATGTCAGACGCTGCTAATGTCCAGCCTACATAACGTCCAGACGCAAAAAGGGTTTTATTGACGATCCGTAAAAAATCACGCACGAAAATGCGCGTCGTCTGACCATTTTCGCGCATTCCGTGAAAAAATATGTCAATGCGTTCGGACACACTTTTTGACGGTCGCTGCGAATAATGCGTTCGTTTGACCCTAGCCTTAGAGGTGTGATTTACTATAGTAAAAATGTAAATAAGATTATTTGATTTTGTCACATTTTTACTTACGTGAATGCTCCCCGTATGTTTTTCATATACGTCTTACGTTAGGTTGATAAACTTAATTCATACATGGGAGGGGAGGCATCAGAATTTGGAGTTCTAGGCGCCTAAGGCAGCCCCAAGCCAAAATGCAGCCCTGAACTGAGTGACTGCATGTTATTTCATTTCCTGGAAATACAAAGAGGTAATGGATTGCTCCTCCTTTGATACCTGGGAAAGATAAGCAAGCTTATAGCTGCACAGATGTCTGTAAATTGTTGCAGGCAGAGGTCAAGTCCTAAAAAAAGAAGTGTGGGAACTCAACAAGATTTCTGTCCCTCAATCAGCAAATCATCTCGCACATCACACAGACACACTCAAATCTAAAATATTGATGTATATATATTGAATTTAACAAAACTATATGATAAGTCACCATAAGTATATTATTTGACAGGAAAAATATGATTGAACACTTGAAAGCAAGCTGTACATGCAAGGTTATTATTATTATTATTATTATTTGTTAAGTGCCAACACATTCCTCAGCGCTTTACAAGGTGCAATGGGTAAAGACAGAGAAAGGTGAAACAGGGCATATTAGACATCTGGTGTCTATCGATTGTTTTATCAATGAAACCTCTCCTGCCATTGTTTGTATTGCCCTAACAGGGTTATTCAGAGAGAGGTGAAAACCAGGAGAATGAATGGAGAAGTGAAAATTCTAGGTCAAAATAGCCAAACAGAAAAATTCTCCCATTTATCTCACTTTCCAAATCGGCTATTTGGTCTGGATTGTTCTCTTCTCCTGCCAATTCTCCTGAGTTTCACCTTTTTCTGAATAACCCTGCTAGTTTATCAACAACTCTAAACAACTCTGTATAGAGATTATGAAAGGTTGGAGATTTTGTCTGGATTTTTTCTTTATAACTCTGCAAGTAAGTCAATAAAGGAGGCGGTAAGTGATACAGTTAACAATCAGTTTTTCAGTAGCATAAAATAACCATTTGGTAAGAACCTTAGGAATTATTTTGCGACAGAGTAATGTCATATTTTCTTTTTACAATCTTGATAATGCTGTGGTTTTCAAATTCTTATCGTTCCAGCTCTGCTGAATAGGATTGTGGTCATGTCTTTGTAATCTTGCTAACGTTTATCAGATGTGTTCATTCGATTGCCTCCTGTCTGTCTCCGATAATCCACTTTTATCTAACAGCATCATCAATGAGTAGCCGCGTGTGATGATGTCATGACACGAAGGCACACTGCTCGCCATTTCGAGACATAATAAATACAATATTTCCAGAATAAATCATTTAAAAGGATCAATAGTATGCGCAGCCCGTTACATTAGGGTGTGCACCCATGGAACATTTAGTAATTGAAAACATATGCTTCGAGGACTTTGCACAAAATATTTTTTTATTAGACATAACCAGCCTGTAATCAAAAACACAGTCAGTTTTTCTGCTATTGATCATGAGCAAGATAAGGTACATTTAAAATGTCAATGTAGTAGAGGAAAGAGGGGCTCTTCAGTCTTCACCCAACATTAGGGTGTGCCTGGGCACACTAGTTACACCCCCTGGGCACGCCTATGAAAAAGGATGCTAATTTCCCCAAGATAAATTAAATTAGGATGAGGTTGTAGAAAATGCAATACATTTTATAACAATCCTCTTTGTCAGCGTTCCATTTTTGTTTGGGTGCTCTCCATCTTCCGCTTCAGTCTTCCTACATTCAGAAGTTCCTGGAGCCTTTTGTGTGAGTTGGAGATGCATAGAGGACCAAAACAGCTGGGTGCACCAGGAGTACGAATATTCTAAACTCCCTACTGGGATTATCTCTAACACAAGTAGTTGAGGAGCCGACCCGTAAAGAGGCCATATTGGATTTAATACTCACAAATGGAGGTTTGGTATCGGACGTTGTTGTAGGTGAAAATTTTTGGATCTAGTGATCACCAGTCTGTATGGTTTAATATAAGAACAGGGATGGAGCCGCACCACACAAAAACAAAAGTTTTAGACTTTAAAAAACAGATTTTTCTAAAATGAGATTTTGTGTGAAGGAGTCATTATCAGACTGGAGGAGTTTAAAGGGAGTCCAGGAGAAATGGGATTATTTAAAGGAAGCATTATTGAAGGCCACAGGCAATTGCATTCGGCTTGTTAGCAAAAACAAAAAAGGGAAGAAACCACTGTGGTACTCTGCAGAAGTGGCCAAAATAGTGAAGAACAAAAAGACAGCATTCAATAATTATAAAAAAACTCAGAGTGAAGAAGATAGGCAAACCTAGAAGATTAGGTAGAAAGAGGCAAAGCAATTTATAAGAGCTTCCAAAGCACACGCAGAAGAGAAAATAGCTCAGTCAGTAAAAAAGGGGGACAAAACATTTTTTAGATACATAAACGAGAAAAGAAAAGTAAAACAAGGATTAGTTAGATTAAAAATAAAGGAAGGAAGGTATGTAGAAGAGGATAAAAGTCTCGCTGCCTGCCTCAATGAATATTTTTGTTCAGTCTTTGCAGAAGAAAGGGACCTCAGTTAGGAGGAAACCCTAACGAGACATTTACATATCAGTTTACAGAGGAGGAGATTCTACAGCAGCTGTCTAAGGAAAAGACAAATAAGTCAATGGGGCCTGATGGGATCCACCCTAAATTATTAAAAGAGCTCAGTGATGTAATAGCAAAACCGTTAACAGATTTATTTAACCAATCCTTGCTAACGGGAGTCGTCCCAGAAGACTGGAAATTAGCAAATGTTGTGCCCATTTACAAGAAGGGTAGTAGGGAGGAATCGGGGAACTATAGGCCAGTTAGTCTTACGTCAGTAGTGGGGAAATTAATGGAAACCATGTTAAAGGAAAGGATTGTTGAACATCTAAAAACACATAGATTACAGGATCAGAAACAACATGGGATTACCTCAGGGAGATCATGCCAAACTAATCTTATTGATTTTTTTGATTGGGTAACAAAAATAATAGACACAGGTGGTGCAGTAGACATTGCTTATTTAGATTTCAGTAAGGCTTTTGATACTGTTCCGCATAGAAGGCTTATCAATAAATTGCAATCTTTGAGTTTGGATTCCAATATTGTTGAATGGATTAGGCAGTGGCTGAGTGACAGACAACAGAGGGTTGTGGTAAATGAAGTTTATTCGGCGCAAGGTCTTGTTACCAGTGGGGTACCTCAGGGGTCAGTACTTGGACCCATTCTCTTTAATATTTTTATTAGTGATATTGCAGAAGGTATTAATGGAAAGTATGTCTTTTTGCTGATGACACAAAGATTTGCAACAGAGTTGACGTTCCTGGAGGGATCAGCCAAATGACAAATGATTTAGGTAAACTAAAAAAATGGTCGGAGCTGTGGCAATTGAGTTTTAATGTGGATAAGTGCAAGATAATGCACCTGGGCCGTAGAAACCCAAGGGCTGAATATAGAATATTTGATACAGTCCTAACCTCAACATCTGAGGAAAGGGATTTAGGGGTTATTATTTCAGAGGATCTAAGGGTAAGTAGTCAATGTAATAGAGCAGCAGGAAATGCTGGCAGAATGCTGGCAGAATGCTTGGTTGTGTAGGGAGAGGTATTAGCACTGGTGTATCTTGGCCTAGGCCAACAAGGCCCAGGCCTAGGGCGGCACTTTCCAGGGGGCGGCGGCCCGCTGGGTGGCCCCACCCCTAAAAAAAAAAAAAAAATTTTTTTTTTTTTTTTTTTACTTTTGAAAACTATTTTACCAGGAAGGAAACATTGAGATATCACTAATTTTCAAGTATGTCCTGGGTAGGCAAGGCCTAGGCTTTCACTTTCCAGGGGGCAACAAAAAACCTCACCACTAATTGGGTTACTCACAGAGCACCGAAATGACACCAACATTTTGGTGTTCTTTAGTTCCCTGCACTTCGGGGAATAAAATTTCCCCACCCTGCAGTGAATTCACCATTCATCGCAGGGTCCCCAAAGTGCATGGAGTCGGCCCCTGCATGCTGCCACCGCAAACCCGTGGCCTGCTGTTTTCAAAAGAACTACTGAACGAAAATGTCTGGAATTTACATATAAGATCCTATGATTGATAATAAAAAGTTCTGTTACAGAAAAAGAAGAACCGCTATTAAAAAAAGGGGGGGAATTTAGCCCAAAAAATTCTGAAAAATCACTAAAAGGTACAAAAAAAAATCAATAAATAAATAAAGACTTTTTACTGCAGATTAAATAGTAAATGGTTTATTAGATATTGCATAAAAAACGGGAATATTTTTAACATTGAAACCTATGGGGTTCGCCTGAATAAACCTGCTGATTGAAACCACCGAACATCAGGGCATTTCACTGACATTTCTCTGCTGTTTGGTGTTCTCTTAATAGATTAACCATTACTTCTCTATGGGGATTTGCACTGCCTTCAAACAGCACCGTACTTGCTGGCAGTTCGCCAAACTTGTGTGTGAGCATATCACCAGAGCAGTGGTGTACTTAGAGGAGTGGCAGAGGGTGGACCGCCCTAGGTACCAGTGATTATTGGGGTGTCATTAGGGGGTACTAGGAGGTGCCACTGTCACTGTTTGTCAGCTTTGAGCTGTGTTCTCAAACAACGAGCAGCGGAGCATGGCGTTTGCATACGGAATAAAATCGAATAGAATAAAAATCCCCCTCTCCTCCCTCCATAGCTCCTCCCCTGCCCCACAGCAGCTCTAGGAGAGGGGAGGGGGATGTGATTTGTGTCCAGAGAGAGAAGATGACAGTAAACGGCAGGTAAAGGGGGGTTATCAGCAGAATATGAAGCCCTGTCTGCTTACTGCTGTTTAAAGTGGACCTTCCTTAACCAGCACTGCAGTGATAGAAATTTGTCATTGAGCTGCCTGGCTCCTGGTGAGGCTGCTTGCGTGCAGGTCACACTCGGTCCGGCCAGTCAGGTGGTACTGAGTCTCAGTACCACCTGACTGGCTGAACCACGTGACACGCATGCACGCAGCTGCCCGCCCTTTCGTTAACATGGACTGTCACTCTATTCTGGACTGAACACCCACCGGGAAGGGAATCAAAGCCACGGTGCACCCTCTGGCAGTGGCACCCCACTGCTGACAAGATGGCTCCATGCACAGGCACAGCCGTGATCCTAACGTGGCCTGGAGGGACCTCCTGCTGAGTCTGTACACAGTCCCTGCTGACTCTGCACACAGCCCTACCGCGGACAGAGGCCGGTAAATGTAGAATAAATAATTGCTGTGTGCTCATATACACTCGGTTTGCTGGGAGTTTTATTGCAGTGGATTCTGATGCACTCATTACACACCACACATTGCATTGCTGGGAGTTTTATTGCTGTGGATTCTGATACGCTGACACACACCACACATTGCATTGTTGGGAGTTTTATTGCAGTGGATTCTGATGCACTCATACACACCGCACATTGCATTGCTGGGAGTTTTATTGCTGTGGATTCTGATACACTGACCCACACATTGCATTACTGGGAGTTTTATTGCTGTGGATTCTGATACACTCATACACACTGCACATTGCATTGCTGGAATTTTATTGCTGTGGATTCTGATACGCTGACACACACCAAACATTGCATTGCTGGGAGTTTTATTGCTGTGGGTTCTCTGATACACACTGCATAGTACTGTGAGTTTTATTGCCCTGGAGCTCTGGGATACACTCATACACACTGCACATTACTGTGAGTTTTATTGCTGTACAGCTCTGTGATACGTTCATATGCAGTGCACGTTTCTGTGGATTTTATTGTTCAACCAATTAGAGAGGCTGTGATCCAGTATACTTGACATGCGTGGCTGTTCTTTGTAAAAATGCTTGAATTTAAACATTTCATAATTTTTTTTCTCAATAGATACATTTGAAATGGTATACAAAATATACAAGTAGGCACTTGGTATCCACTTTTAATATAAAGAGAGGAAAAGGCGGAGCTCTAAGAGGAAAAGGTGGAGTTTAAAGAGGAAGGGTGGGGATTAACCAGGAAGAGGTGTGCCCTTGACAGGAGCGGGTGCCTCAAATTTAAATTAGGGGGTGCATGAGTTTAGTCAGGCCTAGGGCAGCACAAAACCTAAATACACCACTGGGTATTAGCAGTAGGAAAAGGGAAGTGCTCATGCCACTGTACAGAGCACTGGTGAGACCTCACTTGGAGTACTGTGTGCAGTACTGGAGACCGTATCTCCAGAAGGATATAGACATCTTAGAGAGAGTTCAGAGAAGGGCTACTAAAATGGTGTACGGCTTGAAGGAGAAAAGTTACCAGGAAAGGCTTAATGATCTTAACATGTATAGCTTGGAAAAAAGACGAGACAGAGGAGATATGATAGAAACATTTAAATACGTAAAGGGAATCCACAAGGTAGAGGAAGGGAGTATATTTAAACGGAAACAAAGTAGCAAAACAAGGGGGACATAGTCTTAGATTAGAGGGGCAAAGGTTTAAAAGTAACATCAGGAAGCATTATTTTACTGAGAGGGTGGTGGATACATGGAACAGTCTTCCAGTTGAAGTGGTAGAGGCCAAAACAGTGATTGAATTTAAGCAAGCATGGGATAGGCATAAGGCTATCCTAAACAAAAGATAAATCCAGGTTAAGTATCCATGTAATTGGGCAGACTAGATGGGCCGAAAGGTTCTTATCTGCTGACATTTTTCTATGTTTCTACATCAGGACATATGAAGCCTGCTGATATCATTAGTCATCGACAGGTGGGATTTTGAATATTGGGTCTGCCATGTCTTCCACTCCAAGCTTCCTGAAATCAGAGGTTTCTGGAGCCGTTTGCCTGTGAATGACACATGTGCCTCTTGGACAATAAGGACCAATTAACTAGATACTTCAATTCGGCTGCGGCCAAATTTGGATGCTCTGAATTCGGCCGTGACCAAATTAGAGACGCATAGTGGACCAGACATCAGCTTGTTGAAGTGTGCTGAAGTTGTCAGGCCGCGAAGTTGGTCCTCAGCAGGTAGGAGATTCGAAATGCTGCCTGCTAGGTAAGAGCAGTGAGGGCAGAGGAACCTTCTCTGCTTAGCACAGCTGTTAGGTGGTTAGAGTGAGACAAGCACCTAAGAAAGATAAAGTGGTCAGATTGAGTAGAGTATCCCTTTAAGAGTAGAATTTTATACTGCAATTTTTTGTGTGTATGCTTTTGTGGCCCCGGTTTGCTTAAGGACTTTCTAATTGATGCACAGCCCTATATTTATGACACCAGTAATACAAATATCCCAGCCTCCTTATTCAGACTATTTTACAGACATGCAGACTATAAAGGTTATTCAGAGAGCACTGAATTGGCCACGAAATTGCATCAAACCTGAATTTCCCCATACAGTGCAATTACGTGGCCATTCGGCTATTTGAAAAAATGACAATTAACGAAATATTGGCGAATTGCCAGCAAAATATAGTGATCTTCGGTGGCAGCGAAACCCCCATAGAGAAGTAATGGACAATCTATTCAGAGAACGTCAAACAGCAGTGAAATGCCCTGAGTTTCGGTGGTTTCATTCAACAGGCGAATCCCATAGGTATCAATATAAAAAAAAAATCCCCATTTTTCTTAAATATTTATTCAACGATTTATTCTTTTCATTTGCAGCAAAAAGTCTCTTTATTTATTTTTTAGGATTTTTTTAAATTTCAGGTTTTATTGTTTTCGGTTGCACAAAACATAGGAATAAGGAACAGAGTATAAGAAGGGAAACATCACAAAGTATGGGAGGTAACGTAGTCCAACACCGGCCGGTAGCTGCAATCAGGAAGGTAGAACATGGCATAGTAAACATCAGAAGGATCTCACGATTAGTGGTGAGTCGGCTCATGTTAAAAAAAATATATTCAACCTCTCCCATTTAACATCTTATCAAGATCCCTGTATCTCCCCCTCCGCCCTCGTCATGAAAAACCGAAACAAGTTTTGGTTATTTTTTCCGTAGGCAATACGCAGTTACCCTTAGTGGGCAAGTGAAAAATATATGTTTGCATACAACGTGCCACGATGTGGCCCAGAAAGAGCGTTGGGTTAGGAAATAGGGGGTCTATATGGGTTCAGCAAACAGGTCGTAAGCGAACTCCCAGAGTATCTGGTTAGGGAGCGCAGATAGTAACAGGGGAAAAAGTCCCGAGGCAGGGAGTCCGTAATCGAAAAGAAACCGGCAAAGAGAGAAGAAGGTAAAGAAGGGGAGAGGAGAGAGAAAGGGGAGGGGGAAAATAAAAAGAGCGGAGAAAAAATAAAAAGGGGGGTTTCTTTCTATTTCTTTTCCCCCTTTTGGGGGGGTAGAGGGATCAGAGTAAGGGGAATGGAGAGGGTAAGAGAAAAGACAAGGAGAAAGGACACCAGGGTAAGTGGAGGGGGGAAAATGCAGAGAGGAGCGAAGAAAGGGAGAGCGGGGGCACATTTTTTAGGATTTTTAGGTATTTTTCAAGATTTTTTTTGGTGAAATTTTCTTTTCCTATTTTTTATTTTTAGATATATATGTTTTTTTTCCTGGAAGAGACCTTTTTATTATTATTCATAGGACCTAATATATTATTTCCAGGCATTTTATTGCAGTAGTTTTTTAAAAAAAAGCCTTTTAAAAGTTGTTTTTTAAAACAAATTATAACCCAGTTCGGCGGCTGTTCGGCAGTCTGTTTGGCGGCTGGCCGGTGGTCTGTTTGGCGGGTCGTCGGCTTTTTTGGATCGATTCAGTGGTTTTGCGGTGGATCATTAGATGCATTTGGCAGTTTTTTGGATCGATTTGGCGGTTTTGCAGCGGTTTTTCGATTAGTACGGCAGAATTCACCGCAAGTGAGGCGAACAGGAGTGCACCGAAATGTGCTCTCTGAATAACACTGATAGTTTGGTTACCCTTCCAGTTGCATTCTTCCCATTTTCTTTTTCCCACTTAAATTTCTTAAAACACCTAAAATAAAGACATTTTTTCATATCTCAATACCAATGCTAATACCTCAATTCATTATATATATTACAATATTATAAATGATAGATTGAATTGCACAAGTAGCTGCTTGGGGTTAGATAGCTAATACTCTGTACATAACCTCTTGTTCATATCTTTTATATTTTCTCACATTTGGAATAAAAAACACAAATGTGTTTATGATGGTCTTCTATAAAATAGTCTACCTACATGTAGAGATAAAATCCAAGTGAAATCAGGATTGCGTAATGGGTACGTCATTCTAGAGTCACATAAACATATATAATAAACAGGGGAAATAATTCATGGTGGCTAAGTATGTCCTAATTAGGGTGAACCCAGGAGTCGTAATTTCAATTTGATTTTAATTGGCCAACAATGTTGAGATTGCCCCTTTGCAGTAAACTGACTCCTATTAAATTTATGACCCAGGAATCATTCCAGATACTTCAAGAATTTCTATTCTAATTTAATTTATTCACAGTGAGTGCAAGGGTCTGTGCCACCAGATCCTTCCAAGCATCTGTGACAATTACCTTGGGAGCTGTCACCATCTACATCACGCTTGAGGTTAATTGACTCTGAAAGGTTGAAACCATGATGTCATTTTTAATGGCGCCAGAATTGCCCCCCACATATTTATCTTTTAAATTACTTGGCAGAATTAAATTAAATGATAATGGATAGCACCAATGATGAATTAAACGTGATAAGTCATAACACAGAGCAAAGCGGCTATGATGACACAGCTGGGTTACATTAGATGAAGCCCAAGGTCATGGTTTGAGGAGGAAACCTCTCCATTACCTAGAGATGCATAAAACCCCATCAAGGAACAGCTCAGGAGCAAGAAAACACAGCTTTCTGTTACCAACAATGTCTAATAAACAACAATAATAACAGTGTAAATAGCCGGGCAACCAGCCTCCTGAATCTCTGGCCACCATGAAATCAATTGCCCAGGACCTTCCCAGAGCTCCAGTCACTACAGCTAGCTATTATCAAAGCTGCGCCCCACCCACTTGAAAGCATACTGCTCCTAAATATCCAGATATATGCATTAATTCCAGACAGCAAGAAGAGCAATATATGGTGAAATAGTAAATGCATGGCATCCCTAATCCATGGAAATTAAAGATAGCCATACCAAAACACAGAAAAACATATAGGGTAAATTCGAACACACACCAAGTGATGCGTGAGAAATAAACACTCACAAAAACATAACATTGTATGTCCCATAAATCTTAATAATCCAAGTGGACTAATTGTCCACCTAGTCCCACCATATAGCAACAAACAATACAGTAAAAAACCACAGTAATAAAATAAACAAACATTTATTACCGTATTTTCTGGAGTATAAAACGACCGGGTGTATAAGACGACCCCCTAATTTTTCAGTTAAAAAATAGGTTTTGGGCTATACTCGTCATATTGTATTGTATATCCCGCGTATAAGACGACCCCCAATTTTTGGGGGATGTTTTTAAGTATAAAAAGTAGTCTTATACACCAGAAAATACTGTACTTACACTTAAAAGTATAAACAATACAGCAGGCATAAATTCGAATGAGGGTGTATGTAAAAGCTCAACGCGTTTCGTCCTCTTAGGGACTTCCTCAGGAGCGAATAAAATGGTATTGTTTATACTTTTAAGTGTAAGTAATAAATGTTTGTTTATTTTATTACTGCGTTTTTTTACTGTGTTGTTTGCTGCTATATGGTGGGACTAGGTGGACAATTAGTCCACTTGGGTAATTAAGATTTATGGGACATACAATGTTATGCTTTTGTGAGTGTTTATTTTTCACGCATCACTAGGTGTGTGTGGGAATTTACCCTATAGGTTTTTCTATTTTTCAGTTATATTCCCTTTGTTTTTTATTCATACCAAAACACAGGCCTACACCCCTACTCCAAAATAATTACAGCCAATCCCTTTACTTTAAAGGGTCTTTCTAAAAATGTTTCTGCAATAAAAATGCCAACACGTCACCATGGAGCCATTGAAATCGAGAGAAATCTCAATGTATCCTTCCTGGTAAAATACTTTATAAATAAATAATTCATTGAATTTTTTAATTACTTTTTTCACCAATCTTTGGGTTCCCAAGGACACAACGCCATGGATGGACCACAAGCATGCTCAGACTATTTTGTTTAAGATGTGCACAAATGTTACATTTGCGACTTACAAACTGTACTGTAAATAATCACAAACTGTAAATTTTCATGTCCTTGATCATGAACCAAATAAGAAAACCCCCCAAAACGGTAGATGGGAACCTAAAACGTTGAAAGCATGAGCAAGTCACCAAACAGGCACACATTCTATGCATGGCTGGAATCAGAGCCCCATAATAAAGGACAGCTCTGGGTCTATCTTATATTTATAGGTGTGTAAAATAATCTTAAATAAAAAGTATATAAAACGCACTCTTCTCTGTTTATTTCACATCCTCACAGTCTGATTTTCCTCCAGTGTCAGATTTATCGACTAGCAAATTCTTTAAAACAGACTGTCCTGGCCTTCGCCCGAAAACACTTGGAAATAAAGTCCATGAACTATAGAAACCCTCTTAATGGTGATACAGTTTCACTCATGAAAAAAGTGGATGAAACTGTTCATCCATTTCAATAGAAGCCACTGGACAGCTGTCAACAAGTGCATGTGGTTTCATTAGGTTTTATTTCTTTCAGGAACAAAAACTCTGTTGAGTGGTTCTTTTGAAACTCTGTGTGGCCCCCACGGGACCCTGTAAAGAATCCTTTGACAGTGCGTTTCAGAGGTTTATATGACAGACAAAGCTGTTTCAGAAGGTCACTATTTTCTCTTGGAAGCAGGAAATTTTTGGTGCAACCCATATATTTTTTCTCGGTTTTCAAAAACACCCATTTGACAGATGAAAACCATCATTGTGATTTAATGCACATCAGAAGGAGACCGTGTTCTTGTGCTTTGGAAGCCCAAAGTGTCAATTTGATTAACATTATGAATATCCTTTCACTGTTTTGGCTACGAGTAAGCTAATGTTAAGTAATTAGTGACACATAATATCATAGTAACACCTTGATTCAATATCATGCAAAGTTATCTCACTTCCAACACACCTTGGGAATATACATCTCCAGGCAACAACCCTGTATAATATTTTAATATACAAACTCAATGGCTTTTAATAAATAAAGTAAATAGAGACAGGTGAAAATAAAACTATATATATATATATATATATAACAATAAGGAGAGAATGTACATAGTGTCATTATTGAAATGCTGGGATGTGACCCATTCTAATCTTTGTTTTAACAGTAAATAAGTGATGCTGTCAATCATGCCTCAGTTGTTGTGTTATATGACATACATTTAACTGTGTCTACATTATTTCTGTAGGAATTAGTCACTAAAAAGTGAATTGAGAGGATTTGAAAAGAAAAATTGCAAATCCTAAAGTGATATAAATTTTGCTGAGGGCCACAACGTGTGCTGACTTGGGGGCTCAGGCCAAAGCAAAACCTGAGGTTCATCGTCCCTGAAAAGTAGACTGAACTTGGAGATACAGCCATAGTGGCTTCAATGCTGATCGCTGTAAAGCACAGCAGACATTGCTATGTGAGATGTCCCACACTAGAGATCAATGCGACCTGGAAAAAAGGTTTGTCATGCCATAATTTGCATTACTCAGAGCTGATAATCGCTGCGGCAATGTTTCGGCTCACTCGCGGAACCTTTCTCAAGACAGAATAGAATAGAGATCTGACACTTCATGTGGATGTCAGGGTAAAGGGGCAACAAGTCCTGGACCTTGCATATGTGTGTTTGCATGTATCTGAATACATATGCAAATGTATGTGTGTGTGTTTGTGTATTGTACAAAATCATAGGCCTCTATCACCTCCTTAAAGCTAGCGCTCACTTAAATGAGTGCTAGCTTAAAAGCGGTGATAGCGATTCGGGGGTGATCTGTGCGGAGCGCTAACGGGTTACAAAACCCATTAGCGAAACGGTATTAGAGCTTTTTATCTCTTGTTTACTGTACTTTGCGCTCCCTATACTTAACATTGGGAGTGCATAGTGCAAGCACTCAGTAATTAGCGTTAGGATCACAAGGTCCTAACGCTAATTACAAACAGCTTCACTAACTAAAGAAGTTGCAATCAGCTCTGAGCTGCTGTGAACTGATTGCTCTGCTGCAGAATCAGTTAGCTGCAGCTGAAACCCCCCCAAAAAACAAATACTCACTCCTCATCCTGCGGTGAGAACGGTGGTCCGATCCGCCGCTTCTGGCCACTGGGAGCAGAGTGAGACTGGGAAAAATTGTCCCCACTCTCCATCAGTGATCACTCCACCGACCTGCGGGATCTCGCGAGAGGTGAGATCCTGCCGGTCATGTGACCCGGCAGCAGAAGCCTCCATGGAGTCCTATGGACTCCATGGAGGGACACTGGAGACAGCGCTGTCCCGACCATCCAGGAGCCTAGCGGCTGCTACGGGTCAGGATGCTGGACTCAGCGCCTGCCCTGTAATCCACTGGGAAAATTGGGCGCTAGGGAGGTTAGCGGACGCTAATTTTTCCCTGTACCGTCCCTGTTTTATCGAGGCCCAAGTGATATGATCCTTAATCTACTGGGAGCCCCATTAGGATGCACATCCCATGTAAGTATATACTGCAAAGAGCAGTCATTAGTTTGTCATAGTTTAGGCACATCAGGAGGAAATACATACAACAAAAAGGTGTCACTGCATCACATTACTCTGGGATTATGGAATCTTATTTATATATACTTATTTAGGTTTTTTTCTGTGATATGATTTAGTGGGGAAAATTATTAGTGCCCCCCCAGTTTTGAGTATCTTTGTGGTATCTTATGTGCCCCCCCTATATATTGTTCCTAGAGTCGCCACTGTCTATATATAAATGATGATGATAAAAAGAATCCATGTGGTTGTGCATGTTTGTATACGGTTACATGTGTGTAAGTGTATGTATGCATTACAGCAAATATATGCTGTGTATAAGTGCATGTGCGTGTGTGATCGCGATGGCCCACCTCCGTGATTAGCCCCTTCAGGATTGGGGGTGGAATGTCCCAGGACGCAACCTTTGACCCTGGGCTCAGTGAGGTCTAGCCATGTGTTTGTGCTGAGCTGAGAGATCTTTCCAATTTTATTAATTCTATTAGATATTCACTTTTTAAACTTACAATAATTTACAACTCGGTGCTCATCTCTTATTTCTCCCAGAAATCTTTCTTTTTAAGGGAATAGTCCTTATGTAACTCTTTTAATGACAATAAGCAACACGGCACAATAAAATGCAATGGATTGACAGGAACTCAGCCTCCAAACAATGATCATAATATCCTGAATGAAATCTGAGAATGCGTGGTCCAAGCAGCGCACATTATTTCATGGGCCAACATGCCCGCTTTACATGATCTCTTTGAAGCTGGCGTGTCCTTGGGAATTTGCAGTCTTACCTGACTGTGTGTAGTTTAAGACTAGCATGTATACTGAAAATCTTTCCAAGAAATGCCCTGCCGAATCCGACTCATGCATTATGTGTGAGAAGCAGTCAAGGTTAAAAATGTTTAACCCCTTGAGCTAAATACCATGTTGTCATGGCAGTCCTGACATGTTATTGGTCCTAGGGGCAAATATCTGAAATATCAAACACATTTTTGTATCTTCTAGTAACACACAGGCTGCTAGGATTACAGTAAATAGACATTTTAACTTGTACACAGTGAATGCCAAACAATATATTTACTGTGTGTATATATACAAACATACACACATACAGGTGAAACTTGAAAAATTTGAATATCGTACAAAAGTTCATTTATTTCAGTAATGCAACTTTAAAGGTGAAACTAATCTATGAGAGACTCATTACATGCAAAGCAAGATAGTTCAAGCCGTGATTTGTCATAATTGTGATGATTATGATTTACAGCTCATGAAAACCCCAAATCCACAATCTCAGAAAATTAGAATATTACATGCAATCAATAAAACAAGGATTGTATATAGAACAATATCGGACCTCTGAAAAGTATAAGCTGCATATGTAATCAGTACTTGGTTTGGGCCCCTTTTGCAGCAATTACTGCCTCAATGCGGCGTGGCACGGAAGCTATCAGCCTGTGGCACTGCTGAGGTGTTATGGAAGACCAGGATGCTTCAATAGCGGCCTTCAGCTCTTCTGTATTGTTCGGTCTCATGTCTCTCATATTTCTCTTGGCAATGCCCCGTAGATTCTCTATGGGGCTCAGGTCAGGCGAGTTTGCTGGCCAATCAAGCACAGTAATCCCACGGTCATTGAACCAGGTTTTGATGCTTTTGGCAATGTGGGCAGGTGCCAAGTCCTGCTGGAAAATGAAGTCAGCATCCCCATAAAGCTCGTCTGCGGAAGGAAGCATGATTGTGATCAGTGGCGTAGCGGGGGGAGGGCTGGGGGGCGGTGGCCCTGGGCGCAGTTTTTTTAGGGGCCCATAATTTCAAAAGAAATTTGCGCCCTAAAAATTCCCAGCCAGCAGGCCCAGACTGACCCGTCGGGCCCTCGGGCGCTGCCCAAGGGCCCGCGAGTTGAGGGGGCCCGGATGCCATGCAGGGGGGTGCCCGTTCCTGAATAGCGTGAGAGTCCGTGTTGAAGGTGAGGCGGCTGCGTGCGTGCGCAAGTCACACGGTCTGGCCAGTCAGGTGGTGCTGAGTTTCTGTACCACCTGACTGGCCGGATCGCGTGACCTGCACATACACACGCACGCGCGCAGCTGCCCGCTCTTTCCACGGACTCTCACGCTATTCAGGACCAGGCACCCCCTGCATGGCATCCGGCCCCATATGAGCTGGGGCAATATATCCAAGAGAGCTGGGGGGCAATATATCCATGAGAGCTGGGTGGGGGCAATATAACCATGAGAGCTGGGAGCAATATATCATTGAGAGCTGGGACAATATATCCATGAGAGCTGGGGGGCAAATATATCAATGAGAGCTGGGGCAATATACACTATATTGCCAAAAGTATTCGCTCACCTGCCTTGACTCGCATATGGATGGGTGAGCGAATACTTTTGGCAATATAGTGTATCAATGAGAGCTGGGGCAAATATATCAATGAGAGCTGTGGCAATATATCTATGAGCTGGGGCAATAAATCCATATGAGCTGGGGCAATAAATCCATATGAGCTGGGGGCAATATATGAATGAGAGCTGGGGCAATATATCCATGAGAGCTGGGGCAATATATCCATATGAGCTGGGGCAATAAATCCATATGAGCTGGGGGCAATATATCCATGAGAGCTGGGGCAATATATCCGTGAGAGCTGGGGGGCAAATATATCCATGAGAGCTGGGGGGCAGGGAGCAGTAGCACTTCTAAAAGATTGTGATTTTCTTTTGTTTATTATATTATTTTACCTGTATAGTAAGGATCACTGGATGTGCAGTAAGTACTCTAACAGGGTTATTCAGAGAGTGGTGAATAAAAGGAGAATGGCTGGAGAAGTGACAATTCTTGGTCAAAATAGCCAAACCAGAAACATTCTCCCATTTATCTCACTTTTCAAATCAGCTATTCGGTCTAGATTGTTCATTCTCCTTGCAATTCTCCTGGTTTTCACCTCTCTCTGAATAACCCTGTATGTTAGGTTTTCATTTGTAGTTTTTTGTTTAATCACCTGCAATAGTGAGTCAAAGGCAAGTGTGGGGTTTGTTTATGCTGGAATAAAAAGACCTTTCATTTTCACAACTTCAAGTCTGCGGCTGTTTATACCCTAGAGCAGTGGTCCCCAACCCAGGCCCTCAGGGCCCACTAACAGGCCAGATTTTGCAGATCACCTTGGGGAAATGCAGACTGAATCCTGCAATCACTGAGCAGCAAATCATAACACCTGTGCTGTGCTTCAGATATCTGGCAAACCTGGCCTGTTAGTGGGCCCTGAGGGCCTGGGTTGGGGACCACTGCCCTAGAGTACCATGTTGTTTGGCTGGAATCAAGTATCCCGAGTGGTTGTTTTATCACAGTTAAGGGGTTCAATGCCCTAATGGTGTTCAGTGTAAGGCAATCGGGGCATGCTAACGTGTCCACAGGTTGGGAGGGGGGGCGCACAATTCTTGGCTGGCCCCGGGCGCTGACAACCCACGCTACGCCACTGATTGTGAATTCTACTGAACCAGACTGAGAGACCATTTAAAGGCTCAGGAACCCTTTGCTTGTGTTATGGCTGAATTAGCTGATTAGAGTGGGACACTTTGAGCCTAGAATATTGCACCTTTTCACAATATTCTAATTTTCTGAGATTGTGGATTTGGGGTTTTCATGAGCTGTAAGCCATAATCATCACAAATATGACAAATCACGGCTTGAACTATCTCATATATTAGTTTCACCTTTTAAGTTGCATTACTGAAATAAATGAACTTTTGCACAATTGTAGCGCTGTGTTTAAAACCTTACTGTGGCAGTACCTATTTTTGGCCACCGGAGGGAGACAAGCGCAATAAGAGACACTGAACATTGGGACTACGTTTCCCGGCATGCTTTGCAAACAGACACAGGAAGTGGGTGGGACACAGACGCTGTACATCCTGAGCCTCGTGGAGATAGCTGGCAGAGCGCGCCAGGGAGTGAAAGAGAGAGGACACAGGGCTGCAGAGGGGAACCGTGACTAGGCCGGAGCGCAAGTGCGGCCTATCAGGATTCCAAGTGGGGTTATCCAGCCTCTCAAGAAGGAGACCCAGTGATCCACAGACATTACCCAAGCGAGCTGTCAAGGAAGCGGAGGACCCCCGAGTGAGGAGTACCGCAGGTCCATTGGATGGGAGAGCAGGCGGTAGCTGGACCAGCCACTGTCGGAGCAAAGAGAGCCAGACAACGGATCCAGTAGCCAGTATCCCAGCAAGGTACCAAGCGGAGGGACGTCCTGGGTCAGAGGAACCTGGGTGATCGAGCGGATGGGTGAGAGGCCTCCAAGGCCGGTTTATAAAGTCAAGAAAGCACGCTGCTGTTTATTTCTAAAACCCACAGGGCCCCAACTTGACTAGTCGAAGACATCGTTTAAGAGATTCACTGGCCAGTTATGGCATAACACACACATACACTCACAGTTCGGGACTTAACCTGTTCGGGACTCACTCCCTGATATCCCAAAAAGGGGTAAAGATTCTAAAGAGTCTAAACTATATAATTTATAAAATCCACAACGGTGCTGGAGTATATTTATTCCCTAGTGCGGGGAGACTGACCCGTGGTTCATTTTCAGCGGCTCCTCCGGGAGTGAGCGCTACACAATATTCAAATTTTTCGAGTTTCACCTGTATATACATTTATATGCGTGTGCTATAAAGTGGATTTTCTAACTGTGACATTCAAAAAGAAAATAAAAAGCTAATTTTGTTTGTTATTGTTATATATTTGCTAATATCTTGACTATTTGGGGAATATTATAAACTTCAGATAAAACAAGAGATAAATTAGCAACTCTTGCAAAATTAATACAATCAATAACATTTTATCGGCATTAAATAAAGGAAAAGGGGGTAACCCAGGGCTGTATCTTGGCCTAGGCCGACAAGGCCTAGGGTGGCAATCTACAGGGGGTGGCGCCCTGCTGCTCGGTGGGACCCGCCGCCCTGCCGCTCTATCATGGGACCCGCCGGACTGAAGACCTGCCGCCTGCGGCCGTGAATACGGCTGCCGAGTGAAAGTGCTGGGAGGAAGTGGTCATATGATGTCACTTCCTCCCATGTGCTCCACCTGCCAGAGCAGATGCTGGGGCCCGGGAAGGAGAAGTGACTTAGCCGCCAGCCCTCAGCTGCCGGCTCCCAGCCCAGCCGCCGGCTCCCAGCCCAACCGCCAGCTCCCAGGTCATTTGAATGAAAGGGGGAGGGTGTTAAGTGAGGGGGGTTAAATGAAATGAAAGCGGTGGGGGGGGTTTAAATGAAAGCGGTGGAGGGGTTTATATGAAATAGCTGTGGGGGGGTTTAAATGAAATAGAGGTGAGGTGGTGAAATGAAATAGAGGCGGGGTGGTGAAATGAAATAGAGGTGGGGGTTTAAATGAAATGAGTTTGAGTTTTATTGCTGTGCAGCAGTGATACACACTGCACATTACTGTGAGTTTTATTGCTGTGGAGCTCTGTGATACACTCAAACTCACAGTAATGTGCAGTGTGTATAATTGCCGTGAAGCTCTGTGATACGCTCATACACAGCGCACGTTTCTATGGGTTTTATTGCTGTGCAGCTCTTATACACTTACAGTGGGAATAAAAAGTATGTGAACCCTTTGGGATTACGTGGAGTTTTGCATGAATTGGTCATAAAATGCGCTCTGATCTTCATCTAAGTCACAACAATTTGAAAAACACAATCTGCTTAAAATACTACAACACAAATATTATCAGGGTTATCCAAAGAGATCCGAATTGCTTGAGAAAGGTAACCGAACGCTGAAAATCAGCGTTCGGTTACCTTTCCTGGCCATTCGGCTATCCACAGAGCAGGCAATTCGCCAAATCCTGGCGAATTTCCTGCACATACGGTGCCTGTTCGAGGGCAGTGAAATCCCCATGAAAATGCACTGCTTCGGCTATTCAGAGAATGAAAACCAGCATTGAAAGGTTCCCGAAATGCCCTGCCATTCGGTGGTTTATTTCGGCAAGTTAATTCAGGAGAATCCCATAGGCTTTAATGTTAAACATATTCCCGTTTTAATTCAATATCTAATAAACCGTTCACTATAAAATTATGCAGTAAAGAGTCTCTTTATTTATAGATTTTTGAGGATATTTTAAGCATTTTTCTGATTTTCTTTTTTTTAACCACTTCGCTGCTGAGGACGCGCTCAGCGCGTCCTCAGCAGTCCCGCTGGTATGCGGAGGACGCGCTGAGCGCGTCCTCCCATCGGGGTCAGCGTTCGGCCGGGTTCCGGCCGATCGCTGGCCCCTCCGGTGCGGGCTGACATCCTGGATGTCAGCCCGGCATCCGGACCAGCAGCCGCCAGAATTAGGTGTCATCGCGGGGGCGCGATGACACCTAATTCAGGCGCCCCCACCGCATGTGCGGAGGAGGCGCCTGAAAGGGAGGGGGGGGAGGTCCTTCGGACCTCTCTCCCTCCCGATCGGCGGCGCACAGGGGGTTAACCCAGGCATCATTTGGAAGGGCACAGCCTGCCCTTCCAAATGATGCCTGGCATTAACCCCTGGGGAGCTGGATCGCGAATCGGCGCTGAAAAGCGCCGGTTCGCGATCCTTTCCCGGAGCTGGCCGACATCTTGGATGTCGGCCAAGCCTCCGGGAACTCCCCCAGAGGACTGGCGTCATCGTGCGTAGCACGATGACGCCAGTCCTAGACTTAACCCCTAACTGCCACCAACTGTGGAGATAGGGAGTTCCAATGAACTCCCTATCTCCCGATCCGTGGCAGCTAGGGGTTAAATTTTGGTATGGTTGGATCGGCCAGAGCATGGCCGTTCCAACGATACCAAACATGAAAGTGAAAAATTTTGTAAAAAAAAAAATGAAAAATAAAATTAAAAAAAAATTAAAAAAAAAACACTTTTTTTAAATTTTTTTTGGTTTGTTAATGCAGCAATATTGTTCCCATTTCAATTATAATGTGAACAATGATGCTGCACTAACGATTTTTGTATGCGGTGCGTTTGTTAAAAATAGTGTCATTTTCCCCAAAAAAAAATGTAACGAGACCCCATCTCTAATTTTTTTAACAAGCGCACCACATACAAAATATAACTGCAATTGCTCGCATGTTAAAATGTGGAAAAAAACACTTTACACATTGTAAATTATTGAAAATACATATTTTATTGCATTTTTTGTTATAATATACAGACATGACATAACGTATACATATAATAATGACATATTATGAATCTACTGAGTCTGACGGAAAGAACGATATATAATATGTCTGGGTCATATAATAAAATAAGCCTTCAAAACACGTTTAAACATGATGCGCAAAACAGGTAAAAATGACCTCAGCACAGGGGCGGGAAAAGCCTCAGCAGCGAAAGGGTTAAAAGTCTGATTTTTTTTTTTAAGTTTACTTATTTTTTCTGTAACAGCCCTTTTTATTATCATTCCCTGGACCTCATATGCAAATTTCAGACATTTTCGCTCAGTAGTTTCTTTGCAAACAGTATTTCACTTTCAAACATTCATACAAACTGTTTTCCTAATTTATTTACCTCCCTCTGTCTGCAGTGTCCACTTTTTCCCGGCGGCTTCACTGCATGTGATCGGCTCCTGCTCGGGTTTTTCCGGCGTCTTCGATGGGTTAACCCAGATGTTTTTGCAGGTTTTCGGTGTTCATTCGGTGGGTTTTGCGGTTAGTTTTCGGTGGGTTTGCGGCAGCTTTTCCCTGCAATTCGGGGACCCTGTGGTGCTTGCTGAATACACCGCAGGGTCACCGAAATGGGATCGGCAACAGGAACCGAATTGAAGAGAACGAAAAGTCACCGAACGTGCGGTGACTTTTCGAATCTCTTTGAATTACCCTGTATATGTTTTCATGTTTTTATTGAACAGAACATGTAAACATTCACAGTGCAGGGTGGAAAAAGTATGTGAACCCCTAGCCTAATGACTTCTCCAAGAGCTAATTGGAGCCAGGAGTGAACCAACCTTGAGTCCAATCAGTGTGATATTATTGGATGTGTTGCTGAAAGTTGTCCTGCCCTTTAAAAACACACACTAGTTTTGGGTTTACTGGTTTCAAGAAGCACTGCCTGATGTGAACCATGCCTCGCAGAAAAGAGCTCTCAGAAGACCTACGATCAAGAATTGTTGACTTACATGAAGCTGGAAAGGGTTACAAAAGTATCTCCAAAAGCCTTGATGTTCATGTGTCCACAGTAAGACAGACTGTCTACAAATGGAGAAAGTTCAGCACTGTTGCTACTCTCCCTAGGCCTGATCGTCCTGTAAAGATGACTGCAAGAGCACAGCGCAGAATGCTTAATGAGGTAAAGAAGAATGCTAGAGTGTCAGCTAAACACTTACATAAATCTCTGACACATGCTAACATTTTTGTTGACACATCTACAATAAGGAAAACATTTAAAAAGAATGGAGTACATGGGAGGACACCACGGAGGAAGCCATTGCTGTCCAAAAAGAATATTGCAGCACGTTTGAAGTTTGCAAAAGAGCACCTGGATGTACTGGCAAAATATTCTGTAGACAGATGAAACCAAATATTCTGTAGACAGATGGAAAAAACACACAACACTATCAGGGTTATTCAGAGAGCGAGAAAAGCAGGAGAATGACTGGAGAATGAAAAATTCTAGGTCAAAATAGCCAAACCAGAAAAATTCTCCCTTTCATCTCACTTTCCAAATTGGCTATTTTGACCTAGAATTTTTCATTCTCCAGTTATTCTCCAGTTGTTCTCCTGCTTTTCACGCTCTCTGAATAACCCTGTATGTGTGGAGAAAAAAAGGCACGGCACACCAACATCAAAACCTCATCCCCACTGTAAAACATGGCGGAGGGAGCATCATGGTTTGGGGCTGCTTTGCTGCCTCAGGGCCTGGACGGATTGTTGTCATTGATGGAAAAATGAATTCCAGAGTTTATCAAGACATTTTGCAGGAAAATGTAAGACCATCTGTCCGCCAACTGAAGCTCCGCAGAGGATGGGTGATGCAACAGGACAATGACCCAAAGCATACAAATAATTCAACAAAAGAATGGCTTCAACAAAACAAAATACACCTTCTGGAGTGGCCCAGTCAGAGTCTTGACCTCAACCCGATTGAAATGCTGTGGCATCACCTTAAGAGAGCGATTCACACCAGACATCCCAAGAATATTGCTACACTGAAACAGTTTTGTGAAGAGGAGTGGTCCAAAATCACTCCAGATCGTTGTGCAAGTCTGATCTGCAACTACAGGAAACATTTGGTTGAGGTTATTGCTGCCAAAGGAGGGTCAACCAGTTATTAAGTCCAAAGGTTCACATACTTTTTCCACCCTGCACTGTGAATGTTTACACGTTCTGTTCAATAAAAACATGAAAACATATAATGTTTGTGTTGTATTATTTTAAGCAGACTGCGTTTTTCAAATTGTTGTGACTTAGATGAAGATCAGAGCACATTTTATGACCAATTCATGCAAAACTCCACGTAATCCCAAAGGGTTCATATACTTTTTCTTGCCACTGTATACACACTGCACATTTCTGTGAGTTCTATTGCTGTGGAGCTCTGTGATACGCTCATACACACTGCACGTTTCTGTGGATTTTATTGTTCAACCAATTAGAGCGGCTGTGATCCAGTATACTTGACATGCGTGGTTGTTCTTTGTAAAAATGCTTGAATTTAAACATTTCAGAATTTTATTTATCTCAATAGATACATTTGAAATGGTATACAAAATATACAAGTAGGCACTTGGTGTCCACTTCTAATATAAAGAGAGGAAAAGGCAGAGCTCTAAGAGGAAAAGGTGGAACCTAGATAGGAAAGGTGGGGTTTAACCAGGAAGAGGTGTGACCTTGACAGGAAGGGGTTTGTCAAATTTAAATTAGGGGGTGCACGAGTTTAGTCAGGCCTAGGGCAGCAAAAACCCTAAATGCACCACTGGGGTAACCCTGGACCAGGACAATACACAGTGGAGTGGTAATACTGCATTTCTATCAGATGATAAATAAAACGTAACTTTTAATGATAATTAGGTAAAATAAGTGGGTGGTAAATAGTTTTTATACATTTGCTGTTAGGTGTATGAAAACTATGCTAATGTCAGATGAACGCATTCTGAGCACACTGTGCGTCCGTGCACAACTGACGTACTTTCTGACTGATGATACTGTAGACACCACACGGTCCGTTTTTTTGACTGACATTTTTTTTGACTGATGTAGATGAGAAATAAAATTAATATGTAAAATGAAAAAATTGATACATGTGTAGCGCTGGGTTTAATTCCCTGTCGTGGCAGTACCTATTTTTGGCCACCGGAGGGAGACAAGCGCGATACGAGACATTGAACATTGGGACTACATTTCCCGGCATGCTTTGGGAGCGGACACAGGAAGTGGGTGGGACACAGACGCTTACATCCTGAGCCTCGTGGAGAGAGCGGGCAGAGCGCGCCAGGGAGTGAGAGGAGCAAGACGCAGAGCAGCAGAACGAGACAGCGACTAGGCCGGAGCGCAGCTGGGGCCTGACAGAGCTAAAGACCGGGTTATTCAGCCTTACCAGAGGAAGACCCAGAGATTCACAGGAATACCCACGCTGATACCAAGTGAGCGAGAGGACCCCGAGTTAGGAGCACCGCAAGATCGATCGGACTGGGAGAGCAGGCGGTGAGCTGGACATCTTGCAGCAGCTACAGAAAGGCAAGACAGCGGATCCGGTAGCCCAGAGAATCCCAGCCAAGATCGAGCGGAGAGACGTCCTGGGTCGAGCGGAGCACCAAGTATCTGGCGGATGGGTGAGAGGCCTTCCAGGCCGTTTGTGAATAAAGAAAGCACGCTGCTGTTTGTTTCCAAAACCCACAGGGCCCCAACTTGACTAGTCGAAGATACCTCTTAAGCAATTCACTGGCCAGTTGAATATTGTACCCGGGTACCATAACACACATGTACATTCTGGGACATAACCTGTGCGGGACTCACTCCCCAAACCCAAAAGGGGGTTAAAGATTTATTTCTCCTTTTTCTTTTCCGCTGCGCGTTTCTCGAATTACGAAGCCTTGTATTTTCTCTTTTCCGCTGCGCGTTCCTCGAATTACGAAGCATCGTATTTCTTTTCCGCTGTGCGTTTCCCGCATTACGAAGTACTGTAAATATATCTACGAACACCGTGTTATTCATTATATGCCATTTATTCTAGTAAACTATATAATTTATAAAATCCACAACGGTGCTGGAGTATATTTATTCCCTAGTGCGGGGAGACTGACCCGAGGTTCAATTTCAGCGGCTCCTCCGGGAGTGAGCGCTACACATGATATGAAAAACCATTTTGTCCGTTAAAAATGCTGGACGTCAAAAATGCGGTCCATCTGACTACGTTCCATCACTCACATACAAAGCAAAACTGGTAAATAGCCATTTGAGATTTTAAAGTGGTGATCTCCACAGACCTCACATACAAGCTACATTGACAGCGATAGAAAAGAAGGCTAGACAATGTTGAATGAATCAACAGTGGAAACAATGGTGAAATCTACACTCAATAACTTCTGTGGAAACCCCATTGAAACCTATGCTGAAAAACATTGGCCAAAACTACAGAAAGACCGATGAAAAGTACAGCAAGCCATGGCGAAAGTTCCCTAAACAGTGAATTCACCAAAGTTTGGCTGTAGTTGCTTCAGCGTAGTTAAACCACCATTTTTTCAATGAAAGAACGATAGTTAGACAATACCCCCTTTAGGCCCCTATTACATTCTTCACGCAATTTCGTTCACGCAGTGCAAATTTGTTTGAGCGCATCGTCCAGCGTTATTGCGCGAAAATTAACGTGGTATTCCGATCCGAACGCATTTTCTCATCCGTCAAAAAATAACGTTCGTTAAAACGACGCACAAAACGAAGTGTAATACGCGCGCAGTAACGTTGCTCACGTAAATCTGTGCGCGGACTGTTTTTTTCGCGGGATTCAGCCAATCAGAAATAGGAACCTTAATTGACATCAATTTACCTTAATTGACTCACTTAAGTTTTTGCGCCTGTCAAAGTAAATCTGAGTGTACATGCTGCAGCAATAAAAAAAATATGCACGAATTCACAATTTTATTGTTTGGGTATGTGTAGAATGTGTAACTATACTGTGCTGTATTTTTTTTTCTTGCTGGTGTTTTTCGTTTCGGCCAGAACGTTCAGATTTGCAGTAACCACCAGCTTTTCAAAGACGTTAAAATTATGCGCGCAAACGTCATTTGTAAAAAGATGCGCATCGATTGAAATACCATCCGCATACCAGCGCACGAATGAATTTGCACTCACAATGTTAAGTATAGGACGCGCACAGTTCATCACACTCGCGCAGGTCCATCCGCGTTAAACTATGACGCGCATCGTTTGCGCGAACGTTGTAATACGACATTCAGCGCAAATGGTTTTGCCCCTCGCGCAAATGTGCATTTGCACACGCAAAACGCACTGAGCGAAGAATGTAATAGGGGCCAGTGTATTTGTCTCCCAGACTTAAATTTCCTGCCCTGAGGATTTGGCTTTTGTCACAGTTTGGTTTGTGAGAAAATCCAGACACTACAGGTCAATTTTAAAGATTTACCTGTTCTTTCTTATTGTAACTCTCAAACCTCTAATTCAGTGTTTCCCAAACCTTTCCTCAGTCAGGACCCGCTGACAGGCCAGGTTTGCAGGATATCTAAAGCACAGCACAGGTGATATGATTTGCTGCTCAGTGATTGCAGGATTCAGTCTGCATTTCCCCAAGGAGATCTGCAAAACCTGGCCTGTTAGAGATACCTGAGGACAGGTTTGGGAAACACTGCTCTAATTGAATACAATCACACGGTATAAAGATGGGTTTCTGATTTTGAGGATTTTTGTGCTAGATGGCCTCTGCTTTGTCATTATATGTAGATATGTCTGTGCTTTCTACTGTTCATATAGGTTCATTATGATGCTTCTTTCTTCCCAAGGTCCAGACAACATAGGAGATTATAGACCAAAACATGCCGATTTCACCCGGTATGTCGGAGAATTCATTCCATTAGAAGAAGGCACCAGTGATGCTGATTACTTGTACCGGGCTGCTCCAAACACACCACATCCCAGACCCAAAGAAATGTATGTTGGGGGCATTGGCTGGGGAGTCTCAGCATTCAGTTACCTCAATAGAAGAGAACTGATAAGCGATTTCCAGATCAAGGTAATTGGTTTTCATTGAGATCAATGTGTTTGCTAGAGCTCAAGTACACCCCTTCCAAATAGAGGGGAGACGCTGGGTTATGTATTAGTCAGCAAACCAGGATTTAGGTTGTGTGTAACAATGAGCCTCTGGATGCCAGTGCTGCTACCTTAGAGGTATGTCTATACCATGAAATATCAAATCACAAGGCAATAAAATGAAAATTACCACCTCATGCTTCTAGCCCTAGAGTAAAATACTTCGCTGGGCCTAATTACATAGAGCAGGTTGCAAGCACGATCCCCAGTGCTCAGTAACCAAGCAATAATCCCACAAGTACAACAATTAAACCGTGTGATCATTCATCAGCTGAGATCAAAAACATGTCTACGAGAGCATTGAGAACTGACAACGGCACGAGTGTCCTGCCGTTCGTTGGGTCTCCACTCAGTTCTCATAAGATTTTAGCTTGACAGCGCTATTACAGAGACGACTATACTATATGCAAATTATTATTATTGTCATCATTTATATAGCGCCAACAGTTTCCACAGCGCTTTACAATAACCAAAGAGAACGAGATAAATGGACATATGATGGAAACGAGGTGTAGAGGGCCCTGCGCAAAGCTTACAATCTAGTGGATCATTCTGCTATAACCCAGAAAGGGTGGCCTGAGCTGAAATGCCAAGGAAGGCCTCTCTTTTCGAGAGATACAGCAACCCCTGACGATCGTATTGGCCTCCTTGGGTCTTGGCATGAGGTTATAGCCGGTACATCTCTAAGCACCTCAAGCAAGGGGTTTTTGATCTCCAGCTAGTACCTAATCTACTCATAGGTACTCGGTCATTATTATTACATTGCCCTTATGGATTGGTTTGTTAGTATTCACCTACACTTCATATACAAACAGATTATCACGGGCAGTCCAGGCCAATGCCAGGGAAGGCCCTTTATAGCATTCATTTTTAAGCCCTTGAGGCAGGTTTGCGGTCTGCTGCATTATGCAAGATCCAGCACACACACAACTATACTCAGTACAGGATACAGACACAAGGGGAGCCCTACACTGGGTAAGATTTCTGATCAAAACCGATTACAGGGCTGTTCATACTTAGTAACAACTGCAATAATTCTAGAGCAGAGCACCCTGGCCTGAGGGGGAGCTTGACTGTGTTAAGAGAACCTGGAAGGATTTTTATGGTTTACAGTAAAATTTTGTTCCTCGCGTTATATTCGAGTTTTGAGTATCCCTAATTTCCATAATAAATATCTATCCATCGCGTTATATTTGGGTCGCGTTATACTCGAGTATCTATGGTAGTTATTTTAGAAACATTCCTTGATACCAGGCATGTAACACATGTTTCTAGGGACACATCTGTCAAGGAATCAGGGGGATGCTTGGCCTTGAAGCACTTGACCAGTATGTGCTAAGAGGGAGGCTTAATTAATAAACTGTAAAATGAATCTCTAACAGGTCTATTCACTAAAGGTGAAACTCAGGAGAATTGGCAGGAGTAGAGAACAATCTAGACCACATAGCCGTTTTGGAAAGTGCGATAAATGGGAGAATTTTTTCTCGTTCGGCTATTTTGACCTAGAATTTTCACTTCTCCTGCCAAGTCTCCTGATTCAGTGAATAGACCTGTTACACTTCCAAATTCCTCGAAAGCCTTTTCATGTTTGTTTGTTTTTTGAGAAAGGATTTTACCAGGAAGGATACATTGAGATTTCTCTCATTTTCAAGTATGTTCTGGGTGGCGAGTATGTACCGTTAGGTGTCTTGCCCAAGGACACTTCCTGGAGAGGTGCTCTTGCTGGGATCAAACCTGTGTCTCCACAGTCTCTCTCCACGGTTATAGAGCAGTGATGTTACCTCTACTTCATCCATCCTCAGGCTCTCTCCGAATCCATAGGATCATGACACAGATTAGCAAACACAGCTCCCCAGACTACACTGTCACAGACATCAAAATAATTATCAGGATAGATTTAATATGACTTAATATGGCATTGAACATCTAAATAAAAGCTTCACCGAGCGTGAGGAAAATGGGAAATCTGAATAATTTGCAAAAATAGTGGGGGAATCATATTCTCAGGCATTCCTTGACTTGACCCCTGGTTAAAACCCTAATTCACAAGGCCATGTCTTGACCTCTGGCCAGATGAAGTGTTACTGATAGTCGTCACCAAAATCAGGAGTTTAGGCTTAACGGTGATAACATTTTAAAGATGTCAAGGTCTCCGAAAATTCCTCTCTGAGTATTAAAAATAGACAGTTACAAGCCTTTATAAAGCGCCAACAAGTTCTGTAACGCTGTACAAAGGGAGAGAGAATAACAAATATACATACACATTACACACAGAACAGTAGGAGGGAGAGAGGACCCTGCTCGAGAGTTTACAATCTAAGAGACATATACTTTATCATTCTTAACCTGATATATATGACTGATCTGTAGTAGATTCAGGTTAATGCAGTAAAATAGATGTTATAAATATTAGTATATATTACTACTTTAATATTATTATTTATTATAAGATCTTGTTTCATTGCACCTTAGTTCACCATTTGTTCCAAATGAGCAGATTTTAACTATTATTAGTTATGGGTCTTTAAAGTGAAGTTTTAAGAAAACCTTAGAAAATCCAGTTTGGAAGCAGATTCTCACAAATAACAAGGAGCTTGATTTTGGCCAACCTTCATCTGACCTCCACAGGCATTCAGGATATATTTCAGGGTTCACCAATTAACTCTCAGGCAGCAAAGACCACGATTTCAAATATCCCCTACTTTTCCCAAGCAATTACAAGAGAATTAGCAGAAAAAACTTGTCTACGATAGAAAAACGTGTCAGTGAGGTATGTAAGCAACTCATCTGTAATGCAGACATATGGAGTATTCTGGTTCTGTAGGTGATTTCCAAGACGTGACTCGGCATTAACTGTTTCCAGAAGTGACATCTAGACGTTCCTTACTTGGGGGGGATTTATTTGTGAAATGCGCTGTTATACGGAGCCTTTCCACCCAGTTCCATTCCACAGTGCTGGTTTGGAGAATCACCAGACTTTTAAAAAAAAAAATACATTTCTAGCTCCATAAATTAATTATACTTTTTAAATTTGTTTTCTATAGTTTGCCAACTCATTGAAGCTCACTGGTTAGTGAATCGAGTCCTTGATGATTTCATTCAACCAATAATACCATTTTAATGTAGACAAGATGATCTTGCCAAGATTTCCCTTTCCGCTTCACCGGTTCAGCAAATGGGATCACGTACCCGTACGGCTGAAGGAGGCCTTCTCTCCCAGAGCGTGATCAAACTAGAGAGGACACCAATTTGTCAGGGTTGGTTTCCTCAATTTAATTGAAAACTAAATCTTTAACCCTTCAGCATTTTCAGGTCACAAGTGTTTTCTGGGAAGAATCATAAAAGTGAAGCATATATGACAGTGGGGAATATACAAAAAAGGAGATAAAAATCGAAAAAACTTTATTTGTAGGTTTATAAATCTTTATGTAGTCTTCCCAACTATACAACAAGTATATAGTGAATGATAGGGCTGCCGGGCAGTATGAATTCAGAAGTGGGGGAATCCCTATAGCCCCATCGTGGTTGGCTCTAATGCTATCAACTAAAACAGCCCATCCTTATACATGGAGACAAAGTCAAGCCCTATTATTAGCTGGACAGTGCTTGAAAATGCTGACCAGAGTAATATAAGGATATGTAGCCAGGATTGTTATGTAATAAGGAATCAAAGCGGATAATATTGCTGTTATTTCACAGTAGATGCTATTGATGGCGTAAAGTCCCTATAGGGCCACATTAATTTGCTTACCTTAGCAACTGAGCGGGCCCCACCGTAGAGCAGGCCACTAGCCATTGCTTGTTTTCAGGACCCTCACAAACCCCCTTTTTCTCACTATAAGTATACAGGGTAATCCAAACGTGGACCCCTTGCTCGAGGTGACTAGAGGGATGTCAGCTATACCCCCCTGACGAGGCCTACCACGGCCAAGACGATCGTCGGGGGTTGCTGCACCTCTCATGCAGGGATGATGTCCTTGGCAGTCAGCACTGGTGGCCACCCTTTTCTGGGTGAGGGCAGGCTGATTTGCATATGGGGCATTCGTCCCTGTAATGGCACATACAAGCTAAAACCTTGTGAGACCTGAGCGGGCCCCACCGTAGAGCAGGCCACTAGTCTCATTGCTCATTCTCAGGACCCTCACAACCCCCCTTTTTCTTACCTTAGCACATAGGTTAAGTCTCATTAATGTATCAATGTAATAATTTTGGCTGTGTAGCCTAGTGTGGAAAAGAAAGTTGAAATCCTGATCAGTACATCCTTCCTGTAGAAGCAAGTCTTGACTTTACAACCATGGAAGGCAGAGTCAGATCCCAATTACAAGTATTTATAAAGCGTTAACAAGTTCCGTAACGCTGTACAATGGGAGAGACAGAATAACAACTATACATACAAGAAAAACACACACAACAGTAGGAGAGAGGACCCTGCCCAAGAGCTTCCCACCAGTCAGTGTCCTTAGGTAAGACACCTAACGATATGACTGCACATATTGTCGGATAGGTGTAGAGTAGGGATGAGCTGAACACTCCCTGAGTTCGGTTCGGAGCCGAACCCGAACTTTCCAAATGTTCGTATCCGTACTCGAACTCAATACAAGTCAATGGGGCTGAAAATTCGGTTTTTAGAGTGCCCTCCAAGAGGGCATATATGCTAGATATTGGCCATAAAATGTGTATGGGGGTCCGGGTAGTGCCCGGGGGGACAGGAAACAAGGACAAAAAGTTAAAAAAAAAACGTTTTTAAAGGGACAGTGAGTTTTCCATGAAATAAGGGTTAAAAATAAAAACGAAAAATTCCTTCAAATATCATGCCTAGGAGGTCCCCATAACCTGCCCGTGAAGTGGCGGATTTCTAGGATGTATAGAAATATGTAAAAAACAAAAAAATGACATTTCAAATGACGGTAAATGCTTTTCCTTTAATCTATCCATAAACAACTGCTTGGGGCGGCAGTCTGTATGAAAAGAGGAGACATTTTCGGACACGCAGAAAAAGTTGACTGATTTTTTGGCGGTGAAAAGCAGGAGAATGACTGGAGAATGGAAAATTCTAGACCAAATAGCCGATTTGGAAAGTGAGATAAATGGGAGAATTTTTCTGGTTTGGCTATTTTGACCTAGAATTTTCTCTTCAGTCATTCTCCTGAGTTTCACCTTTCTCTGAATAACCCTGTCAGGGTTATTCAGAGAGCGGTGAAGAGCAGGAGAATGACTGGAGAATGGAAAATTCTAGGTCAAAATAGCCAAACCAGAAAAATTCTCCCATTTAGGCTAGGGTCAGACTAGCGAATTTTTAACGTGCGTTTAGGCGCACTTAATCACGGCCGCACTAGCTGCAAATGACGGGCAATGACGGCCAATATACGAAGTACGGTCGCACGAAAGTCCGGCTGCGCAACGCAAGTGGAAAATGAACGCATTTTTTCGAGAACGCAGAACCGCTAGTACGGACGTACAGAGTGCGCTGCGTCCACTAGCGGCGTGTGTGCGTGATTTGGAGACGTCAGACACTACTCATGTCCGGCCAACATAACGTCCAAACACCCAAAGTTTCCTGGTTTGGATCCGTAAAAAATCACGCACAAAAATGCGCATCGTATGACCGTTTTCGTGCATTCCGTGAAAAAATACGGCAATGCGTTCGGACGCACTTTTTGACGGTCGCTGCGAAAAATGCGTTAGTCTGACCCTAGCCTTATCTCACTTTCCAAATCGGCTATTTGGTCCAGATTGTTCTCTTTTCCTGCCATTCTCCTGGTTTTCACCTTTCTCTGAACAACCCTGAGAGAGAGGTGAAAGCCAGGAGAACTGGCAGGAGAAGAGAACAATCTAGACCAAATAGCCAATTTGGAAAGTGAGTTAAATGGGAGAATTTTTCTGGTTTGGCTACTTTGACCTAGAATTTTCACTTCTCCAGTTATTCTCCTGCTTTTCACCGCTCTCTGAATAACCCTGTGAATGTTTAATCCCGAGGTGAAAAATAACATTGCTTTAGATGTTATTTTGAATTTTTTTCAATCACCAGTTAAATGCAGCATATTAGGAAGTTTTAGGAGGGAAATTAATTCTCAAATCTCAATCAAAAGCAGACACCACCCCACCCCCTCAGTATAGTGTGCAATGTATCAAATTGATTACCAGACTAAAAACACCTGGTGTTATGCCCGTTTGTGAACAGAGGTCATTTAGAGTTGAGAATCTTTCCACGTATACATTAGTTTTTAATTCAATATCTAATAAACCGTTGCTTATAATATTCTGCAGTAAAGAGTCTCTTTATTTCTAGATTTTTTAGTATTTTTTTAAGCATTTTCTATACTTTTTTCAAAATCTCTTTTTTTTTTTTTTCGAACTCGAACCGAACACACCCAAAAAGTTCGAAGTTCGTGAACTTTCGAACTGCCAACGTTCGTGCCGAACTCCGAACCATCCGAACCCGAACAGCTCATCCCTAGTGTAGAGTTCTCATATAGATTTAAGCTCTCTTGGGAACAGGATCCCCCTGAATCAGGCCGTATCATCCAAGTGTGGTATTCTAATGTATCAACCCCTTGTAAAGCACTATGGAATCTCTAGCACTATAAAAATAACATAAAATGAATAGGGAAACGATTTACAGAACATAAGATAAACCCCACCTGTGACAGCAGGGATAGGATTGGAGAATGGCAAGTATATAGCAATGGAACCTGGGAGTACACCTCAACGAATACTTGCAGGGCTTAGTCCTCAAATTGATACTTGTATTTACAGAACATATTAACTATACAATATCATAAGTATTTGAAGCTGATCCCAGAATTAAGTCAAAGGTGAAAGAGGGTTGCTATAGGACCATATCTGAACCAAAATATAAAGATCACTTTTCTAAGGGAGGTCTATCGATGTACATGAAGATAGTCAGAGAGTAGAGAAATCGATAGTGGCAGTTCCCTAAACTGCAAATTCACAGGAGCTTCGCCAAACTTGATCCGCCATATTTCCCCAAAGTAAAACCACCAGTCTTTCATTGAAAAAAAGATGCTTAGTGAATAACCCATTCTATCGGTCAAAACATCTCGTTCGTCTGACCCCAGCCTTAACTATGACATGTCCTATTTTGATATCTGATCCCAATGATGAATTGTCTGAAGGTTGCGTTTTATGTATTGTGACGGTTAGGTCTATAGATATTTTAGTTAAAGTTATGACCGGGTTCATTCAATGGAAATGTTGTTATTCTATTGTTTGTTGCATTTGTTGATGTGTATACTGAAGAGGATTTCTGTAGTAACAAAGTTAGTTTTTGACAGCACCGTCCCCAGGCAGCTACTGCTGCTAACCATTGCCTAGCAGTCAATTCCCAGCAGAGAGCTGGTGTTTTAACGACAGACACCAGGGAATTACATCATTTCATCATTTCCAGAACAGAATATTGGAACAATACCAACAAAGAAATGTATGCAACAAACGCAACAAAAACATGTGCGTTTTACAGTATATACAGATTTAAAGGGGTTTATTTGCTAAAAAGTGTATTGTTGTGAATATCTGAATTATGACAGATTGAAATATCCATGACATAAAAAAGCCACAATGATGCATATACATTTTTCTCCAAATCAGCCACTTAAAATGAAATTCTGATTAATATTCACAATACGTTTGGTATTTAAACATTCCATAGTGTTTTTTATGATGGTCAAATGATTAATGTCGCAATGATTTTGCCAAATCTGTCTATCATGTTCAGCTGTGTATCTAGTTACTTTTCTAACTTCCTGAGAACAAAGGAACTCTGGGTAGAGTCCAACACATTTTAACTTTCATTCTCAATACATAAATTTATATTAAAAAAGTTCCTTCTATTTGTCATGGAAGAATAAATCAATAGCCTGAACAGCAAAACGGGACTTTATTTCAATGATTCTGCTAGTTTGAGGTGTCCACTCAAGCCCAGGCCCTGGTCCTCTGGATGCTTTGATGTCCATGGTGCAGGACTCCAGCTTCCATTGATTTTGGTGAAGAATATTTTCCCCTAGAGTCAAACATTTTGAAAACTAATCAGTTATCGTATATGATTTCCCACAGTGTGTTATTAACTCTTTCTTTTGTATGTTTGCAGCTCTGTGGCTTCCGCCAAGCTTGTGAAGATACGATAAGTCACAGATACCAAACTCCGTGGTGAGTCCTCTATGGTACTTATTTTTGCTTTCCAGAAATATAAAATAGAATATATCGTGTGAATTATATTGTAGGCTATAGATTAGAACATGCACTTCTTAAAACCATATACAGGTTGAGTATCCCTAAACCAGAAATCAAAAATCCAAAAGACTCTGAAAGCGGAGATTTCTGAGCCTTTCAGAGATGGACTTTAACTCATCAACACGTTACAGGTTGGGGATGTTCAACCTGTTTACATTTTTCTATAGAAAATATTATCATGAATGTAATAGCTGATTGTTGCATTGTGTTTTCACCTACTGTTAAGGCTGGGGTCAGACAAGCGTTTTGCAGAGCAGGAGGAACGTCTGTGAGAGTGGACGTTCCTTCCACTCTGATGCCCGTCGGACCAACTCACTGAGCGCAGTTCGTGCGCTCCGTGCAGTTAGTGTGCTCAGTGCTGCAAGACTCGATCCTTCTACGGAGGATCGCGCTTTTCAGCCCTGTTGAACCCGCGTCATAGCGCTTCGACGGGGAGGCTTGCAGCACGGTCGCAGTCGCACGTGCAGGTTGTGCGCGCGCAACAGCGTGTAGCCAGCCCCTCACAGCTTCACAACACTGCGACAGACGCTGGGAGGCACGTCAGTACAGGCGCACATGGTGCGCTCGTCTGACACCAGCCTGAAAGGAGCCTCCAAATGCTATTTGACGAAAACAAATATGACTGAAAGAATTCTTTGAATATTATTTAAGAGAATGAGAGCTCTCTATTAATGGGTCGTGGGGGCATCATGGGGTTCCCCGCAGCATGCCGGAGGATGACCCCCACACATCATGGGTTCCCCCGCAGCTTTGGAGGGAGATCTGAGTTTCTGGTGGGGAAGCCTGCAGTGGTCGGACTACCTGAAAGTCAGTCCACGCCTTGGGACCATCTAAAACACAAGCTGCCGCACCACTGCAAGAAGAGCGGGGTCCTTTCGACGACTATTTCCATTGTTTACACCCCACAAAGTCATGTTAGTTGTCCAGCTCGGTTCTGAATGCCGACATCGTTCCATCTCCATACCTCATAGCAGCGAGTGTTCAGGAAGACAGTGGCTTTGTGCTACCAATCCATCGTTCTACGCATGCTCGTGTGTACATTGGGTTCAAAATTTACACAAGGTATGAAATTTGCGTAGCCTAAATATGAAAGATATGTATGATAACCAGTTTACGTAAGAAGCTCCAGGGACTTCTGCATATTGGAAGCCAAAGAGTTGAAGAGTAGGAAGAGTCTACCGCCAAGGGAGAAGGGGAGTATTTAACTTGATATACCACACAGATGAAAAAGCGTGGGGTAAATTCTTTGTAAAAAGTGTACTTTAAGTGTTCACAAAGAATATGTATCAAGCCACTAGAGCAGGGCTGTTTAAACTCCAGCCCCACAGAGGTTTCTGAACTACAACTCCCATAATTCCCTGCCAACGTATTGTTGGAATACTGCGAATTGTAGGCAAACATCTGGGAGACGTGGCTTTAACAGCCCTGTACTAGAGGGTCCCAATAAAAAATATACATGGGGCAGAAAAGTCTCTGCTTCATTCTAGATTGGTTGTTGGTTTGTCAAAGTTAATAATAGGGGTACTTTAAGAAAATTCATCTATGTGGCTTTGCATCCCAGAGATCAGTCAGCGCTTTGGTGTCAATGTAAGGTCTCTAGGGCCATCTGCTGATTAACCGGAGGAAGCGTCCTGGAAAAACATAAGAACCCGCAGACACATCTCTGCTAGATGTCTATGGATGATAACCTCGACATATTTATTTTGCATGTTATATATTCATAACATTCCAAGTAAAAACAGCACTAAGAGTCCGTATGGCATTATGTGATAATGAAGCCAAAGCATTTATCGGAGAGCTGTCTGTACTGATCTTAAGCAAAAGGAAATGGACTTCATAAAATGAACACATTCTTTTGTAGACCAGCACAGCTCATATTTTAGGGGGAGCACACAGGTTACGTTTATTACTTGCAAACAAAAGAATTACAAATGGTTAATTTTCATCTTCTTTATCATGATCTAAGTAAGACCGAACACCAAAAAAAAATGTAGATGGGGACCCAATAGGTGGAAAGCTGGAGCTATGGCCAGGGCGGACGCACCATATGGAGAACACCTAATGATTGCTCATAGATCAGAATAAGTTTGGGTATCCAGTCCTCAAACCAACATGATTACTGCATCTTATGGACACGTCATGGTGTATTAAGCGGTGTGTTTCCAGATCTAGGTTTTCCGTTTACATCCAGACTTTTTTTCATAGTAGTTAATGTGGAAAGGTATCTTCTCTCTAGTTCTGTCTTTTCTAGGTTAAGAATAATCTCCGGGGAAAGGGACCATTATTATCATTTTTAATTATTTATTATTATAAATTATTTTATATTTATTATTTCACCCACATCTACCTTTCCGTGAGAATATAAAAAGGATTTCATTTACAGATAAGGGAATTGTGACATACGTGCTGCGATTTCTTCAGAAAAGGCGATAACATTAACATAATACTACATTATACGTAGACAACAATGCTGTTTATGTTATATAGCAAAAACAAATGTATGAGAATGTGAGATCTTCTGTTTTTTTTAATGCAATTACAAAGTGATGGGCTGAGCCTGACTTAAATCAATCTGCTTGAGCAAAGGTTAAAGAGAAGCTCTCGCCACCATGACCATGTACTTGAATTTATCTAGTCCTGGTGGCAAGAGTGTCTGTCCCCCTTCAAAATTCCCAGGCGCTAGAACTTGAGGTCTCGCCTCTGGTCCTATGGCTGTGATAAGCATCCTTTGGATGCCAGTAGTGGGAAGGGACACAGTAAAAATGATATCTGCAGCTTCTGCAGGAGTTAGAGGCCTGAGCAAGTGCTCAACCAGTTGACTATTTCAGGGGTGGCATTATTTTGAATAGGGATGCACCGATACCACTTTAACATCATGTGATCACTTTCCAATAAGAAAATTATATAAATAGATCTCTGGGGGCATAATATATAAATATATGTATGTATGGTCTGTGGGGGTGTGTATATATTATATATATGCCCCCACAGACCTATATATACTGTATATATGCCCCCATAGACGTCTGATAACTCTGCCACACAAAGAAAAATGCAATCGGCATATACTTGGCCAGTATAGCATTTCCTAGAACCTGCAGGTTTCCGTGCCTCCACTGACGCCATTGGGATCATCACCGCTCACGGCAGTGTAGCCAGAGACATATCTGAGTCGAGCCCCAATCTGGCCAGCCTCCACATCTAACGGGTCCCATCCAGGTGGATTTGTTGCTCCGAGCGGCTGCAGGCAAAGGTTTCAGCCCGGCCGCTTGCTTCACTTGGGAACAGCCATCCGCGATCTCGCGAGATCCCGGAAGTTCACGAGATCTCGTGAACTTCCAGGAGTTCACGGCTGGCTGTTCCCAAGTGAAGCAAGCGGCCGGGCTGAAACCTTTGCCTGCAGCCGCTCGGAGCAACAAATCCACCTAGATGGGGCCTGTATGAGTGCCGTTAGAGAACTCTGCCAGCTGTGCCTGCCTCTTGGATACCAACCGGAAAGCCGGTGTTGTCTTCCGGTATCGGTTGAAGTATAGGGGGCATCTGCACGAGTAACAAAAGTACTCATGCAGAACCCGGTATCGGCACCGATACCAGTATCAGTGCATCCCTAATTTTAAATGCTGTTATTTTTTTCAGTCTGCGGTTTTATGCGTCCTATGTTTCATTGGAGATATGGAAGATGGAGGTTTGGCAGTTTAGAAGAAATGTTCGCTTCCTTTCCAGTTTAGGTTTTTGAAATTGAGCATTACTACATACTGGTTTAAAAATAAGTAAACAAAAGAAAAATAATAATTATACGCAAACTGAACGAGCGCAGGCCTTTCCCTGGTCATCAGGACTTCTGAAGATTTTACATACAGTGGTGTTCAAAATTATTCAACCCCCAATGCTGTAAAGGGTTTTAGGGAATTTAGTGTACATTTGTAATTGTATTCAGAATGAAATCCTACAAAGACTTTTTAAAGAACCATATGCAACTAAAATGACATCAATTGGTTTTGTAATACAGTAGTAAATGTTTCTTTTGTGAATTCTTCATTGACACAATTATTCAACCCCTTAAAGACTACCACTCTGAAAACACTTGAATGAACCTCTGTTCTTCAATCAGGTATTGAAAACACCTGTGGATGTCACGGAGCAGCAATAAAGCATAATAAGCACCAATTAGGCAGCTTTAAAATGACTGTGATACTCAGCACCTTCTAGACATTTACTGGTGCGGTTACAAACATGGTGAAGTCAAGAGAATGGTCCAGGAAGACAAGAGAAGAGGTGATTACTCTTCACAGGAAGGGCAATGGCTATAAGAAGATTGCAAAGATGTTAAACATACCAAGAGAGACCATAGGAAGCATCATTCGCAAATTCAAGGCAAAGGGCACTGTTGAAACGCTACCTGGTCGTGGCAGAAAGAAGATGCTGACTTCGACTGCTGTGCGCTACCTGAAGCGTAGGGTGGAGAAAAGTCCCCGTGTGACTGCTGAGGAACTGAGAAAAGATTTGTCAGATGCGGGTACTGAAGTTTCAGCTCAGACAATACGGCGCACACTGCGTAATGAAGGCCTCCATGCCAAAACTCCCAGGCGCACCCCCTTGCTGTCTCCAAAGAATAAGAAGAGTCGACTGCAGTATGCCAAAAGTCACGTGGACAAACCACAGAAGTTTTGGGATAGTGTTCTGTGGACTGATGAAACAAAATTAGAACTGTTTGGGCCCATGGATCAACGCTATGTTTGGAGGAGGAAGAACAAGGCCTATGAAGTAAAGAACACCTTGCCTACTGTGAAGCATGGCGGGGGGTCAATCATGCTTTGGGGCTGTTTTGCTTCTGCAGGTACAGGGAAGCTTCAGCGTGTGCAAGGTACCATGAATTCTCTTCAGTACCAGGAGATATTGGATGACAATGTGATGCAGTCCGTCACAAACCTGAGGCTTGGGAGACGTTGGACCTTTCAACAGGACAATGATCCCAAGCATACCTCCAAGTCCACTAGAGCATGGTTGCAGATTAAAGGCTGGAGCATGTTGGAGTGGCCATCGCAGTCACCTGACTTAAATCCGATTGAGAACCTCTGGTGGGACTTAAAGAAAGCAGTTGCAGTGCGCAAGCCTAAGAATGTGACTGAACTGGAGGCTTTTGCCCATGACGAATGGGCGAAGATACCCGTAGATCGCTGCAAGACACTTTTGTCAAGCTAGGCTTCACGTTTAAAAGCTGTTCTAACTGTAAAAGGATGTTGTACTAAGTACTAAGATTGAATGTCACTTGGGGGTTGAATAAAACTGATAATGATGTGAGCACAGAAAATACATTTGTGATTAGTTCATTATAAATGTTATATTTGTCTGACCTACACGTGCCTCTTTGATTTAATTGTAAGCAAGATGACTGAATGATCAAAATCAATGTCAAACTGGCCAAAACACTCAATTTCAGTGGGGGTTGAATAATTTTGAACACAACTGTATGTCTCTTGCTTACTATTTGAGCTTAGGAGGCATAATGAAAAAATTTAGTTTTAATGTGGATAAGTGCAAGATAATGCACCTGGGACGTAAAAACCCAAGGGCTGAATATAGAATATTTAATACAGTCCTAACCTCAACATCTGAGGGTTGGGATTTAGGGGTTATTATTGCAGAGGATCTAAGGGTAAGTAGTCAATGTAATAGAACAGCAGGAAATGCTGGCAGAATGCTTGGTTGTGTAGGGAGAGGTATTAGCAGTAGGAAAAGGGAAGTGCTCATGCCACTGTACAGAGCACTGGTGAGACCTCACTTGGAGTACTGTGTGCAGTACTGGAGACCGTATCTCCAGAAGGATATAGACATCTTAGAGAGAGTTCAGAGAAGGGCTACTAAAATGGTGTACGGCTTGAAGGAGAAAAGTTACCAGGAAAGGCTTAATGATCTGAACATGTACAGCTTGGAAAAAAGACGAGACAGAGGAGATATGATAGAAACATTTAAATACGTAAAGGGAATCCACAAGGTAGAGGAAGGGAGTATATTTAAAAGGAAACAAAGTAGCAAAACAAGAGGACATAGTCTTAGATTAGAGGGGCAAAGGTTTAAAAGTAACATCAGGAAGCATTATTTTACTGAGAGGGTGGTGGATACATGGAAGAGCCTTCCAATAGAAGTGGTAGAGGCCAAAACAGTAATTGAATTTAAGCAGGCATGGGATAGGCATAAGGCTATCCTAAACAAAAGATAAAACCAGGTAAAGTATCCATGTAATTGGGCAGACTAGATGGGCCGAAAGGTTCTTATCTGCCGACATTTTCTATGAAACCAGCATTGTCCATCAGTAGAGTGAATCTTTGTCCCTTGGTGTTGCTGAACTACAACTCCCATCAGCTCCTTGATTACATTCTTAAGTTTCTGGGAATTGTAGACCTCCAGCTCCTGGGCACTAGAGTTTGACATCTGTGCTCTACAGATGCACAGGCCATTGTGGCACTTGTTTGGTTTTACAGATGGCCACAGGGTCCAATTTATGTAAAAGGAAAAAAAAAAAAAAAAAAAATAGGACAACAAAAAGGTATTTGTTCATACAAACATTCTTGCCAACAGAAAACTTCATAAACATGCAATAAGCTCATTGTTGGCACCTTTCCAAACCAAATGAAATCGCTGCAGTCATTTTGAATTGTGACAGGCGTATTCAAAGTGCTGCTCAACCCCCGAGAATTCGGGATGAAATTAAAGCTCTAATTTCTGGATCTATTGGGCATGAATTATAAAAGGTATACGGTTTTATTTGGCAATAATTTCATATAAAGAAAAATAAGTTCGGTATCATTTACAGAGATCTGTTCACATGCAGTTTTCATTTGATCCAACACAGGAACCCACCACCATATATTCTTGACAAGCAAGGATTTGGTTCACGAGGGACCCTGGCATGGACTCCTGAAAAATACGATAATTATTGTTATGGTAAAAGCAACCGGTCTGCAGTGTGCAAGCAAAGTGACCCATTGGATCCAGTACCAGAACCTACTATCAGGTTTGTAAAGGGTTTATCTGTTTAAATATATTGCGCTGCACCAGATGTCAGAACCCTTGGCTCTTCAGTTGTCTTGGATCTTCATCTCCCATGATGCTCAGCTGCTCACTAATTGACTGTGCATAATGGGGAATATAGTTCCAAAATGTCTGGAGGGCCAATGTCTACACAGAAACTGGATCATGTGTTGAACTTAGGTTGCCAGTTAATCTCTTTAATGATCTACAACAGCCTCTCACAGGTTACATTTTTTGTATATACACCAATATAGATATTTATAGTAATGTAGATTGGCACCTGATCCAGATGCCATAGTCCAAACGTACGGAGGGACACCTTTTATTTCTAATTTCTTATTCGGCCCAACGTTACATTTAAAAGACAAGCTTTGAGAACAGAACGCTCTTCTTCAGGTCTGAATGCTTTTCCTCCGTATTGTTGTTTCCAGACGTGAAGAAGAGAGTTATAATCTCGAAAGCTCGCCTTTTAGACCAATAATAAAAATTTTAAAAAAGTGCACCACTACATACTGCTATACTTTAATTATGGAAAGGTGTACATTAAATCCAAGTTCATGGGCATATTAAATGTGCTGAAACAAATCGAGGCTTATCAGTATGAGGGAATGGCGGCTGTCACCTAGGAAAGGAACACTCATCTCTTAAGCCACTGGCAATCAGGAATCTTTTAATATCGTAGTGATTTGAGTGCTGGAACAGCATCACAAGATGTCGTCACCCTAGTGTCGGTAGAGGGTAACGTAGCCCACACAGGGCTGTTTTAGAGGTGAATCAAGAGAATCTTAATGACTGAAGCAATAAAGCAACAATGTGCACAACTTACTGGAAGCAAATGGCAAAGTTAATTATGGAAATGGCATGTGCTATTGCTGTGTTGTCTCCCCCCCCCCCGTCCTCCTGATTAGGGCGCAGTTTTATGGTCTAATGGATCAATAACAGGATAGCAGATACAGTTTGCCACTTGGATAATTAAAGTGATTAAGAAGAATTGTAATTGGTTGAGGTCATTCAGCTGATCCAGTGTTAATGAAAATAACACATTTTGGGTTAATTGTACAATTCGTGATTTAGGTTAACGATTACATCTGCAAATTCTATTCCTTGAACGTCACTCTTTTGGCCTGAAAGAGCGCTTGGTTTATACCGCTAAAAGAGCAGAGCCGGTCCTGTTTTTTGAACACATTCAGGGCTATTCAGAGAGAGGTGAAAACCTTGAGAATGACTGGAGAATTGAAAATTCTAGGTCAAAAATAGGGAAAACCAGAAGAATTCTCCCATTTAGGCTAGGGTCAGATGAGCGCATTTTGTACGGACTGTGCGTCCGTGCAGTACGGACGGACGTACTTACTGACTGACGACAAAAAAAAATCTGTATTTTTTGACGGATGTAACAGGGAAAATAAATTAAAATGAAAAAACATTTTGTCCGTCAAGAATGCTGGACGTATAAATGCAGTCTGTCTGACCTGGTTTCATCACTCACACACAAAGCTATGCAGACGTTGCGCACTCCGCACGTCCGTTCTAGTAGGGTTACGTTCTTTCCTAACCTGCGTCCGTTTGCTGCATCTGTCATGCATCCGCACTTCGTGTGTGGGGCTCCATTGGTCAGAATGCTATGCTGCCACGGACGTACAAATGTGCGGGAACACGGACGTGATAACTGCGCTCGTCTGACCCCAGCCTTATCGCACTTTCCAAATCGGCTATTTGGTCTAGATTGTTCTCTTCTCCTGCCAACTCTCAAGGTTTTCACCTTTCTCTGAACAGTCCTGATTGTATTTACTTTGGTTAGCTGAATATTTGCACTTAGATTTGTCCCAGGGGAAAAATAAATCTACGCCATGATCATTGCTTCAATTCATCAAATTGTTTGGTAACACTAAATGGGCGCCTGTGTGTCATTTCAGACCTCAAAATATGGACGTCGGAATGAAGTTGAAGAAGTCTCACCAGAATCTACCGTAACACTCTTACAGCAGGTGGATTGTAAAAATAATCCTAGCGGAGAGAACATGTATACTATTTACACACTGCGAATACATGGAACAAAATGTGCTCTTCACAAAGTGCCGGAGTTGCAGGAGCGATAAATGCCTGCATTTCACAAAACTAAAAATCAGAGCGGGTTGATTGTTACACAGTGAATCATTGGATCTTCGTTTTGAGACATACAAGCGTTTATCGGTGCTGCATTACTGGCACTTTTTGCAAGCCTGGCACTTTGAAAGAGCACAGCGACACAGTATTCTAGCATTAAAACATGCCATTTATTCATTTTGCCTTTAATAACCCAGATTAAGTCGAGTTGTGAATAATACATGCACGAGGCTTCCACCAACTCTTATAAAGCCTGTGTACATTAGTTTGGAAAACACACGTTACCAGGTCACTTTCACGAATTAATTTCATTTCTACAAGAACATTTACCATGGGGCAACAAGTGTGAACCCCTACACCAGTGTTACCCAAACCTGTCCTTAGGACCCTCCTCCTCGCCAGATGTCTGAAGCACAGCACAGGTGATTTGATTTGCTGCTCAGTGATTGCAGGATTCAGTCTGCATTTCCACAAGGTGATCTGCAAAACCTGGCCTGGTTGAGGGTCTGAGGACAGGTTTGGGAAACACTGCTCTACACCGTGAGAAGTGTATTTAGAAGCGATAGATCTATATAGATCTCCCTACAAGGTATGGCTCATAATGCCGTTAGAAAAATAGGTTACCAATACTAGTGCTGTACCAATGCGAGTAGTAAGGACCCAAGGTAGGGGTAAGGAGAACCAGAAGATCTGGCATTACTCCGAGCATGAAATGTGCACATAAATTAAATTTACAGGGACTGAAATCCACAGGCGTTTCCCAGAGTGGGTTTAGGCTACAAAGTATTTCAATTCCGGATATGCGCACTCACATGGCACGGGGCTCGAAAAGCCTTTATTATTTTATAAATATTGCATCAGCTTCCAAATTGAGAAACAGATGAAACTCGTTATTAATGTGTCTGTCACACTCTAGAAACGGCAAAGCTGTAGATCTGGGCATCTGTAATATGCATTGCTCTGTCTGCAAACAGCCCCGGTACATGTTCCATCCACAGAAAGCTGGAGAGAGGGGGGGGGGGGGGAAATAAATAATAAATCACTAAATACTCAATTCTATAATCGGAGCTCTATAAAATCATGGCCCCATTTACATCAGGTCCTGCAAAGTAATCCATAAAAAAAAACAAAAAAAAAAAACAAACAACACACACCTCTAACCGTTACACTTGGCATTGTGCCATGCTCTTCCAAAAGTCGCAAATGATTTTCTTCAGTGGAAATTAAGAGGCTAAACATCTGGGGTTTTCCTTGAGAATAGGAATGTGGAGCAGTGGATTCTAAGGCTGGGGTCAGACGAGCGCACTGTAACATACGTACTTTGTATCAGTTAATTTTGACTGATGTTGAGAAAAAGAAAAAAACTATATGCAGTTGTTTCTCTACATCCATCTAGCTTTTTCACGTCAATGTCATTTTGGCATCCGTTGCAACATGCATTGCGTGCGCGTGAAAAAGTGTGCGCGTGCTTCTTGTGCTGTTCTCTATTGACTCCTTTGAATAGCTACAACGGACAGCAAACAGTGCGCTCATCTGACGCGGGCCTTAGCTGCAAAGAATCATTCCAGTGGCTTCTTAAGTAAATCTTAAGCTAAGTCTGGTAAAAGGAAGCTTTTTAGCAACTTGGACTAATTTTCTACCAACAAGGAGAATCTTGATTGCTCTTTAACTTGTTCACCTCAAGGGCAGCTCTCGTCCTGTGGAATGACTTAACCCCAACCTACATCCCCTAAAATTTTTCAGTCCTTCAAAAAAATGAGGAATTTCCTGACTACAGTTTTTATAAAGCACTAAAAAGTTCTGTATCGCTGTACAATGGGAGGCAGAATAACAAATCTACATCCACATTAAAACACACAAACACAACAGTAGGAGGTCCCTGCGCAAGAGTTTACAATCTAGTGTATCACATAGCTGAATAATCCCTCTGCATTATGGGATTTATAGCGTAGCCCTCTTTATTACCATGCAGTCACTACTTCGGATACAAAAACGCCAGAAACTAGTGATGTTGACTAGGGGCAACACCTCTAGATTGTAATTTTGACGGAGAGCCCTGCTTACAAACTTGGGAACCAGTTTAATTCTCCATCCTTTATGGTAAAGTAAAGTGCTGCAGATAATGAGGATTTGTTCAGTGAAGGGGGTGGATGTGAGAAGCATTTGACTGATGGTAGCTATGCATTCGCACACTGTTCTCTAAACATTTAACTGAACAGGCATCCAGCCACTTCCTGTAGCTAGAGGTCTTTGTCAGAAGAAACACTGAATGAAATTTAGAATTAAGATCAAAGTGTTATTTTTTTTTAACCTATAAATGATAAAGTAATTTAAGGGACAGGAAGGAGTATTTTTTTTGTAATAAAAAAAAAAAAAAGTTTTTTATTTGGTCAGTAAGACCAAGGCATAGAACAGCAGGCGTCAGGCATACAATAAAAAGCAGTACAAGAACATCCAAGATGAGGTGCTCATAAGAGGGGACTGATGTCAGAGTGACTTTGGTGAAAGTCTGCAGCACCAGCAGCAGTCAAAGTACGTAAAAACAGAAGTGTATAAAAAGACAGGAAGGTCCTGGCAGCAAAAAAGGCAAGAGGATCCACAGAGCGCGCAAGGGTGGAGAGAAAAACAAAAAAAAAACCACTACACACAATACAGAAATGGGAGAAAGAGGAGAAAATAAGATGGGAAGGGAGCAAGGGGCAGCATCAGAGAAGGGCAACAACAGCGATCAGGCAGGGGGAGGGGCAGAGAAGGACAACACTCACTGCCAGAGGGAGGAAGCGGGAAACCAAGACAGATGAAACTAAGGTCTCATGCAAAAAACGCCAGAGCAGCAGGTGGGGGTGGGGCCGCCAGCCTAGGGGACCATACTCAAAGTGGGAAATCCGATCACGAAGAACTGCTGCCAATCATTCCATGGCAACAATAAACCAGATCTACACGTCCGCCTGGGCCCTGTCGGGGAGGTGGCCTTTGCAATTGCGCGCCAGGCACGAGCGAGTAGCGGTACATAGGAGTATTTTAAACAAAAAGGATACATCTAGAAGAAAAAAATCCCATTAAATCCCAAGAACTGCAGGAATACATCTTTTTCCATTTAAGCCAATGAAATAAAAAGCCAGTTTACACTTTATTGTAAAAAAAAGGTTTATTGCAGAAAATTCCACATAAATTATACTGAATTTGTTTTACAACACAATTAAAATATCCCCAAATTACAACCAATGGGCTGTTCAAGCCGTAAACAGTGCAGATTGTGTATGTTCAGAGAGGAAGAATAATACACGCAAACATGAGCAGCACTTTTCATGTCTAACGTGCATCGGTTACAGACCATTTATTTTCATTATAAAAAAGGGTGTACACTGGTTTACTCCGGGGGCCGAATGCATACTGTGTGCACTCAGCGGACTAACCCTCTGCCAACTCCACAAAAGTTTAGAAGACAAAATATTCAGCAAGTGTTAAAAAATAAATTACAGGTTATCGTTCTCTTCTCTTTTACATTATTTTTATCACAATGGCAGCTTATCCAGCGCAGCACTCGGCCGTCCGGCTCTTACAGCACATTTAGGCTCAATGCCCAAGAGAGGCATGCAATGCAATGCAATATGTCCACAATACAATCAAGAATTAGAATTTCCCATGATCTAATTAACACCAAGTCTAAAATACTGATAAAATGGAAATAAAAATACCTAGGTCAGTGTTTCCACAAGCAAGACATAATAATTACAGCTTACACCACTGGGATAATAAGACAATGGATAGTTCAGTCTCAATATACTATAAATTTTATACACCCCCCCCCCCACTATCCTATGTCCACCCAACCAAAAATCATTTGCCCATGTGTTCAATTACAGATCATCAGCATTTTTATATATGGGAGCGCTCATGCTTTACATTATACCAAGTAAACATGTAAGACCGCACTCAATCCACTCATTTGAGGTAGTAATTTGAAGAGAATACAGTGAATAAGGTCTGTTTGGGTCCTAGTAGTGTTTGTAGCGGAGAGTTTGTTTGTATATGGTGGTGTATGGTGTTATTCTTTTCATTTTTAAGTTACATTTTGGAGCATTGTTGAGGTTTTCAGGAGTTGTAGAGGTACCAAAGTGCTGCAGGAAAAAGAATTAAAGCCTGCATTGTACACTTTAACACAAAGCTGTGTGATGATTTTCAGGGACACAGCAGGACGCACAGTGCAAGAGGTTGGATTTTCAGAAGCATAAAGATCAGATTCACATTGCTCGGATTCAGAACATGGTGTCATTTTTTAAAAGAACATTTCTATCAGTATTCTAACAAAAACACAAAAACAATGTATGCCACCTCAATTGAAGAGGTTACAGAAAACATCCAATATTTACTTGCGTACCTTTGCTGCCAATATTCATGTACTTTAATCCATGCAAGAGTTACTAATTGCAATCTGGTTTAAAAGACATCTAAGGCTGCTGTAAGATTATGGGTCAAAAAGCAGAAAGTCACGAATACAAGTAGAGCACCCCTAACACAGAATATTTGGGACCTTGGGACCCTGAGCAGCCCAGCTTTTGGAATCCAGGAGAATGCGCTGTCAGAGGTGAAGTGGAACGCGGCAGGAGAGCCACAATCCATCTCACTCTGCTAAAAAGACAAAATACATAAAATGATATCGCCAACGTGAAAAAAAGATGAAGGGACACGGTTATAGAACATTTCAAAATACTTGCATTTGAAACAGATTGGTTTGGTCAAAGGCTAGCTAGTCTGGTGTGGCTATGCACTTCTGTAAACCCCCATTAAGACTAGAGTTTATTAACCTCTTCACAACCATGACAGGGATCTATCAAGGTTTAGACGTACCTGCAGGTAATGATGGGGTTACCTAGATCTGGATATCTTCTGGAGCAATGCACGGGAATTTTGCACGTTACTCCAGAATATGCCTCCAAACGATCAGCACTTCAAGCGCATCGATTGACATGTCCGAACGCTTTTGAGCAGCTTTTATTTCAGTTTTCTGTTAGTAGAAATAGAGCTCCAAGTGCAATTAAACAGTAGCACTTTTTGACCAGCAGAGGGAGCCTGAAAACGATTACTGTAGATACGCGAGTATACTGCTAGATTTCTGACAAAAATTTACCTTCAAATTGTAGGGGGTTGCTTTATATTCGAGACCTCTGCATCGCGTGAAAAACCCCCAAAAAAACACAAAACAACTTCACTTGCTCAGGGATCCTAAGTCTCCCAGCAGTTCCGGTAGTCACCCTGAATTGAATGTGGGCCCCTGATGCCCACAAACACTTCAGGAACTCCCAGATTCGGGAGAGGTGGGATCCATCACGGTCAGAGGACATGCTCAGATTAAACCAATCATTCAAGACCGGCTTAAAACTGAGCATGCACCCTCGCTCCACGATGCGGTGGTTGATCCTGCCTGTTGAAGCCGAAGGTGAGAAAGAGACACCTCCCGGCGTACTAGCCATCGGTGAATGATTCACTGCTCTGCTGGTGGCTACATACTTCGTAACAGCTACAATCATTCTAGAGCAGAGCACCCTGGCCTGAGGGGTAGCCTGTGTTAAGAGAAGCTAAGAATTTTAATGATTTACCGGTACAGTATACTTCTATAGTTTTGCTCCTCGCATTATAGTCGAGCCTTGCATATTCTCATTTCCACAATAAATATCTATCCATCGCGTTATATTCGGGTCGTGCTATACTCGAGCATCTACTGGAAAAATGTTCTGTATGGACGTCATTTTTACAATGTGGCCAATAGACTTTTTTTTTTTTTTGTTTTTGGAAAACCAAATTGAAGTCTTGCCAGTAATTTTGTGGAAAACTAATAGTGAAAGGGCCGAGTCATCTGGAAAGACAAAGAACAGGTTTCTAGTTATAAATTCTACTGTTCACCCGGACATAAAAGTTTAAAAATAGTACATCAGGGAATCTGGCCAGTGAGATTATGCAGCCAGTTAGTGTGAAGGATGCAGTCAATGCAGAGGATGGTGTATGGGCTCCTACAAAACTAATGCAATTCCATTTGTTTAAACCGTAATTGCCCATTGAGAAAACCAGAACAGCAAAGCACCGAGGAAATCCAGTATCGTCATGGTCTCATGGATCCGCCAAGTAAGAGGAAGTATACAGAAGTATAGTAAAACACATTAAACTTAGTGACTCAGACTTTAAAAAGGTAAAAATTTAAAGTAAAAGAATTGGCGGCTTTAATAACTGCAGGCATGTGTTTGTCCATTTTTATGAGCCCCTTTCTTGTGGTTACTTTGAGAAAGAACTTCTTGGTCCACAAACCTGTGCATGCCATGGAATTACTGTCCCTTAGTCTTTTGGAAAACGTGGCGATTTGACAGCCGAACTACAAGTTTGTCTTAAAAAGGTGGCTACCATTTTCTCCAAGTCATTGGTTTTGTCTGATAAATGACAAATCCTTGTCAAGCCCTCTCGAGTGTTAGTAACAAGGATGAAAGCTTGAAAATAAAGCTCTTCTCCATATCCAGGTGTGTACGGAATCACCCGGTAGAATGCCAGGCAGCAGAAACATTGATACATTTGCTAAAAACATACCTCTCCATAGTGTACAAACTTTTAATATTTAACAGAGGACGTGCAAATCCTAGGTTTGTCATAAACAATGCTACAGAACGATCACAGCATGCGCCGCTCAGGCCTTCAAGACCAACCCCGCCAATGCAAAGATAAGGTTGCTGGTGCAAGCAGCTTCTGGTCAGCAAATTGCAACTTGTACAAGCCACACCGCTTTAGTGTTATTTTACTTTTCTCCCTTCATATTGTAAATATATCCCAGTGAAGCAACACTAAAGCTAGTGGAACCCCATAATGCCTTATACTCCATGTAAACATTAAAACACGAGTCTATAAGAGAGGAGACCGGGGCATAAATAAAAGTCAGCTCCTGCTCTTCAGTCCAGCAAGTTTCGCAATTATTCCTGAAGGAGTCTCTCCTCCGAGAAGGATTTGGGGGAGAAAGAACAAAAAAACAAACCAAGTAGCTTATAAAAGTATCTGTGCGACGTAAGGAGAATGGGTACTTGCCACGGCAGCCAAAAGAGGTAAATCGTTTGATTCAATCCTGAAAAAGGAAAGAAAATGTGAAGAGGCATCAGGTCTACATGAACTTATTTTAGCTATTCACAAAAATCAAAACAGAAAACCTGGAGATTGAGGTCATCTTGAATCCTGCACATTATTTTGCCACAGTAATGAACCATTCGTTCCCAAACACTCCATATTCATAAAACGGTTTAAAGCCTGAATTGTAGTTGCTTTTTCATGTTCATGAAACAATGTGTAACGTGAATAAGAAACGCAGACAAGACGGAAAGTAGTCAGTTGCGCAAATCTAAATTCAAATACACCATACACTCACCGGCCACTTTATTAGGTACGCCTGTTCAATGGATTAACACAAACTGCTAATCAGCCAATCACATGGCAGCAACTCTATGCATTTAGGCATCTAGACGTGGTGAGGGCGACTTGAAGATCAGAGCATCAGAATGGAGAAGGGGATTTAAGGGACTTTGAACGTGCCATATTTGTTGGTGGCAGTTTGGCTGGTTTGGGCGTTTAAAAACTGCTGATCTACTGGGATTTTCACATAGTCATCTCTAGGCTTTACAGAGAATGGTCACAGAGGAAATCTCCAGTGAGCGGCAGGTGTGTGGACGAAAATGCCTTGTTGATGTTGGAGAATGGGCTGACTGGTTGGAGAGGATAGAAAGGCAACAGTAACTCAAATAACCTAGTTACAACCAAGGTATGAAGAATACTATCTCTGAACACACAACACGGCGAACCTTGAAGCAGATGTGGACTGCTGCAGTAGCCCACCGAGTGTTATATCCTGGAAAATTTATGAGGTCAGGCAGATTGCAGGGCACAGCAATTTTTTCACAGGATTTAAAGGATAAATCAGAAACAAGAGAAATGAACTCAATGGAGGAGGCTTGGCGGGACAGGAAATAAAACTAGGGAAAACCCCAGAACAGCATAGGAATAAGGGGAAAACGCAGGAAAAGGGCTGACTGAGGTAACATATGAGAACTGAGGGTAGTTGGAGTAGAGATTGGGAAAACTAAATACAAGAAGCATTCTACATAAATAGAACTAAAAAAGACAAGTAATCAAACACCGGGCCGACACAAAATAAACAGAACTACTAAAGTAAACTTTGTGAAAGTCCGGGGCAGGGCTTCCACGCAGGGAGCAGACAATAATGGTGGTGAGGATCCAAAGTATGGGTCTTGGCAGGCGGCTTGCAAGTACGTAAATCAGGGTCTGTGGCAAATGGATCTTGGTAGGCAGCTGGCAAAGAGAATAGTCAAGTCCATAGCAAGGGGTCTGATACACTGGTAATCCAGAATCAAAGTGCAACACAAGAATCCATGACAGAAGGCAACGGTGGTTCAGGTAGGATTCTCTGTGGGTTTCAAGCTAGGGTACAAGGCAGGTACTCGAGATAAAAGGTTGGATCACAGGAGGATATCTTGAGGCTGAGGAACAGGGAGCTTCCGGTAGTCAGAACTGGTTGGATGCACAGCCAAATAGAAACATAGAAAATGTCGGCAGATATGAACCTGTCAGCCCATCTAGTCTGCCCAATTACATGGATACTTTAGCCTTATGCCTATCCCATGCCTGCTTAAATTCAATTACTGTTTTGGCCTCTACCACTTCTACTGGAAGGCTGTTCCATGTATCCACCACCCTCTCAGTAAAATAATGCTTCCTGATGTTACTTTTAAACCTTTGCCCCTCTAATCTAAGACTATGTCCTCTTGTTTTGCTACTTTGTTTCCTTTTAAATATACTCCCTTCCTCTACCTTGTTGATTCCCTTTACGTATTTAAAAGGTTTCTATCATATCTCCTCTGTCTCGTCTTTTTTCCAAGCTGTACATGTTAAGATCATTAAGCCTTTCCTGGTAACTTTTCTCCTTCAAGCCGTACACCATTTTAGTAGCCCTTCTCTGAACTCTCTAAAATGTCTATATCCTTCTGGAGATACGGTCTCCAGTACTGCACACAGTACTCCAAGTGAGGTCTCACCAGTGCTCTGTACAGTGGCATGAGCACTTCCCTTTTCCTACTGCTAATACCTCTCCCTACACAACCAAGCATTCTGCCAGCATTTCCTGCTGCTCTATTACATTGACTACTTACCCTTAGATCCTCTGAAATAATAACCCCTAAATCCCTTTCCTCAGATGTTGAGGTTAGGACTGTATCAAATATTCTATATTCAGCCCTTGGGTTTTTACGTCCCAGGTGCATTATCTTGCACTTATCCACATTAAAACTCAATTGCTACAGCTCCGACCATTTTTTTAGTTTACCTAAATCATTTGTCATTTGGCTGATCCCTCCAGGAACGTCAACCCTGTTGCAAATCTTTGTGTCATCAGAAAAAAGACATACTTTTCCATTAATACCTTCTGCAATATCACTAATAAAAATATTAAAGAGAATGGGTCCAAGTACTGACCCCTGAGGTACCCCACTGGTAACAGGAATAAACTCCATTTACCACAACCCTATGTTGCCGGCCACTCAGCAACTGCCTAATCCAGTCAACAATATTGGAATCCAAACTCAAAAATTGCAATTTATTGATAAACCTATGCGGAACAGTATCCAAAGCATTACGGAAATCTAAATAAGCAATGTCTACTGCACCACCTGTGTCTTATTTTTGTTACCAATATTTTTGTTAATAAAAAAAAAAATCAATAAGATTAGTTTGGCATGATCTCCCTGAGGTAAACCCATGTTGTTTCTGATCCTGTAATCTATGTGTTTTTAGATGTTCAACAATCCTTTCCTTTAACATGGTTTCCATTAATTTCCCCACTACTGACGTAAGACTAACTGGCCTAGAGTTCCGATTCCTCCCTACTACCCTTCTTGTAAATGGGCACAACATTTTCTAATTTCCAGTCTTCTGGGACGACTCCCATTAACAGATTTATTTAACCAATCTGTGTTAACGGTTTAGGCTATTACACCACTGAGCTCTTTTAATAACTTAGGATGGATCCCATCAGGCCCCATTGACTTATTGGTCTTTACTTTAGACAGCTGCTGTAGAACCACCTCCTCTGTAAACACATATGTAAATGTCTCTTTAGGGTTTCCTCCTAACGGAGGTCCCTTTCCTTCCTTTTCTTCTGCAAAGACTGAACAAAAATATTCATTGAGGCAGTCAGTGAGACTTTTATCCTCTTCTACATACCTTCCTTCGTTTTTAATCTAACCAAATGTCAACGTTGAAGCAGGTAGGAGAGGATGTACCTTACATTTAAAAGGAGAGCTCATTAGGTGGGATGAGGTGCACCTGAGGTCTTTGAATGAGCAAGGCATCCAGGCAAGGCTTCCCAGGAGCCTGAATACTGCATAAGGTCTATACAAAACTTTGGCAAAAACTTTTAGAAGCAGGGTAGGAATGGGGCTGCCGGAGTCGGGTGTGGAAACGGGCTTGTCCGTGCAGGCTCAAACTTGTACAATAGAAGATTGGACAAACATTGCCTTGTCTGAGGAGTCTCGATTTGAGCTGTGACATTCAGGATGTAGGATCAGAATTTGGCGTAGACGGCATGAATCCATCCTGCCTTCTATAAACAGTTCAGACTGGTAGTGGTGTAATGGTGTGAGGGGATATTTTCTTGGCACACTTTGTTTAAATGTCACGGCCTACCTGAGTATTGTTGCTGACCAGGACCATCCCCTTATGACCACGGTGTACTGATATTCTGTTGGCTACTTCCAGCGGGATAATGCACCATGTCAAAAAGCTCAAATCATCTCAAATTGGTTTCTTGAACGTGACAATGAGTTCACTGTACTTCCAATGGGATCCATAGTCACCAGATCTCAATCCAATAGGGCACCTTTGTGATGTGGTGGAAAGGCAGATTTGCATCATGGATGTGCAGCTGACAAATCTGCAGGAACTGCGTGATACTATCATGTCAATATGGACCAAAATCTCTGAGGAATGTTTCCAACACCTTGTTGAATCTATGCCATGAAGAATTAAAGGCAGTTCTGAAGCCAAAAAGGGGGTTCAACCCGGTACTAGCAAAGTGTACCTAATAAAGTGGCCTTGAGTGTATTCCCTCAATTTTATTATTTTAAGATTACAGTGTCTTTGCTCATCACTAGTGGGTTGTGTGAACGCTCATTTCAGATGATTTGTGCATAAGAAACAGGACATTCAGGTGTTCATTTTGTCTGCCTGACCAAAGTATAGTTTGTCCAGAAACGGCGAAAATCCATTTAGAACAATACTTACCCCAAGACAACTCCTAGTTCCTTTATGTGGACCCGTTTATGTCCTCTCAAGTATTCAGACAGCATCTTGCTTTTAAAATATAACTCTTGTAGCTTGTCTTCCAGATGCATCACACACTGAATGAGAAAGAATCACATTAGATAACGGATTTCACAGCAGATATTACCACGTTCACATCTTTATTCTGAAGGTAATCGCACAGTGTAATGAAAATCCTATGCTATCATCTCATTCAATATAAATTGGAACAAAAAGTATCAATGGATGGGACGAATCAGGGCCCAGGTGGGAATATTTCATGGTTTTTGCACTTTAACATAAGTCTAAGGAATTCTCTTTTCGGGAGGCCGTCACCCACAGGCACAGATAGTACATTAGACTTCTACATTTTTTCTCATGCCACCACCCTGTCCCCCCAAAAAGATTAGTATTCAAGTTCTAGACATTACTGAAACAAAAACTTTGTTTACCTGGGTAGGAAGAGGACTACAGACTTCTATGCATTCATTTATCTCGATTTTACCATGGTCTCCATGGGAAGGCAGGTTAATTTACTAGCACAGGCTCCTAGGTCAAAAGCAACGCATGGGGCAAGATCCAAAAGATGAGCCCCCTGTGGATGAAGCACCATATTGGTGCCAAGCAAGGAAAAATACATGTGCATGGCGCATCCTCTGTGCTGTGGAGTGCAAACTAATGACGCTCCACGCATGCACATTGTACAGTACGGGGGGGGACCTCTTGTACAAAATATATTCAAGGAATGTCGATTGTTGCCCTGCCCAAGGCTGGGGTCTGACGAGCACACTTTTCACATCCGTCTGACCGCACCGTTTGTCGTCATTTGTAGCCTTTCAAAAAGGAGTCAATGAAGAACACCACAAAGCACGTGCACACTTTTTCACACACGAGCAACGCATGCCAAAATCGCATTGACGTGAAAACACTACAATAGACGACCCTGCATACAGCTTTCTTTTTCTATTCAACATTCATCATAACTGATATGTTAACCACAATGTTACCTGTTCTAAAGTGCATCCGTTTCAACTGACCGCAGCCCAAGGGAGATTTATTTTAAGAATAATAAACTTACAAAAACAGGAGGCGTCCTGAGCTTGTAAAGCTGTAGAATCGACTGCAGCAGACCGGAAACCTGACTAGATACCAACACATCAGTGCCAAGCTTTGTGCTATCCACTGTCACCTTCTGGCTATTGGCCACTTGAACCGTCCATCGTTCAGTATCAGCTACAATGCAAACTGCTTCCGCTAAAGGCTCATCCAGTACCGGATGCTGGAATAAAAAAAAACAGCTTTATAGACCTTACCAAGATCACAGGAGCCAACAACATAAGTGCACAATTCAGACAGGAAGCCACAAGAGGAAAATATATAATATACATATTTACTTTAAATACAGAAAAGAACTATGAAGAATAGAAGCTTTTTTGCATGACTGTTCACAGGGAAATCCAGCACAGTATGGGACCTACAAGTACTTTCCAACACATGGAAACATTCTAAAAAGGTGGCCAGCAAAAGAAAGGAAATCCCCACTGTCAAGCTTTATGATTTTTGCACAATTTTCCCCACTTGAAAGGAACTTCAAACATCAATGCTGGAAATAACTGGATTCCACTCTTCATTCGCTTGCATTTTAGTTTAATTTCAGTAAATTGTGGGGTAAATTAAGTATCTGTAGATTGAGTAGTAACTGAATAGCGGATTAGGTAAATAGGTGAATAGCTGAATTAAAGCGATGAATAGCTGAATTAAAAGGTGAAAAACCTTAGAAATAAATACAGAAATTGTATAAATGCATTGCACATAAAGTTTGTTAATCATTAACTTCTGTGTCAGCTTCATATTTTCACTAGCACACACACTTCTAGAATATCATTCCTGCCAAAATATATTTTAACTTAAAACAGACATGAAATTAACGAATATAAAGAACTGCATGTGGAATCTCCTCACACTGAGAATGAAAGATCTACAAGTTAGCAGACTGCATTTATCACTTAGGCTAGGGTCAGACGAACGCATTTTTTCGTGTCGTCCGTGAAAAAGTGCGCTCGAACGAATGGACGTATTTTTTCACGGAATACGCGATAGCGGCCATATGATGCGCACTCGTCTGTGATTTTGTACGGATCATCAATAAAACCCTTTTTGCGTCTGGACGTTATGTTGGCCGGACATTAGCAGCATCTGACGTCTCCTAGTCACGCACACATGCCGCTAGCGGACGCAGCGCACTCTGTAAGTCAGTACTAGCAGTATCACATTCGAAAAAAATGCATTTGTTTGCCGCTTGCGTTGCGCGGCTGCACTGTTGTGCGGCCGTACTTTGTATATTGCCTGTCATTTACTGATACTACGGCCGTGATAAAGTGCGACTGCACGCGCGTTCGTCTGACCCCAGCCTAAACTGGCCCAATTCCTTTCCTGTACATGGATGTGAAAAATACTTTTGCTCACCGGCTGCCACTCCAGGATCTGAAGGTTTGTAAATGCCTGTGCACTTTCTTATGCAGGTTGTTTGCTGCAAGCATGGAACTCTAAGATGGGGCCCCCCCCCCTTCCTCCACAGATCTCTCTGAAGCTGCAACTGCTAAATCTAATGGGTGCTACTCTCTGCCACCCTTGATACAGTTGACCAAATGCTTCTTCAAACTTCGTGATATAGGCCTTCAAGGTTCTGTTTTTATGGTTCCCTTCATACCTGTCCCAACGATCATTTAGGGTCTCATTTTTCTGGAAGTACCTCCTCCCGGCAGCCTGTCTGTTTGGGTGCCCCAAGATTCAGTACTGGGCCCCTCTTTTCAATCTACACTGCCTCTCTACATAAATGATAATGTAATTACTAGAAAATATTCCCTCACAGACATATCTATAGGATCAGCAAGAAGCAGATACAGACTTTATATGGAAAGTAGTGGTTTCGAAAGGGATATGGGGGGGGGGGGAAAGAGACCAAAAAAAGCCAAACCAGAGATACCAAAACACAACTTGTGCACAAAGTATAGGTTTGTTATGGTGCCGAATATCCCTTCTCATGCTTTGATGGTATGGTTAGAAGTTCAGCGCTTTTTAACAATAGTTAACATACTTGAAGAGTAGGCTTTGTTGTCTAAAGAACACTGAAGTTATACTCGCCCATCCATAGACCAACATACATTTGTTGAGTGGGCCAGGTCAGCGGTCAGGTTCTGCCTAAGCTTGTCAGAGCTGCTTACTCCATGTAACACCAGGTCAGGCATGTATGCTGGACAATAACCGCCAAAGAGAGACCGCCCAAAATTATTCACACTTTGACCATTAATTACATCACACCTGGAAGAAAAGAAGAAGAAAAAAAAAACAACAAAATGAACATTAGTTGATACAGAACAAAAATTGCTGCACAACCTGATCAGAAATCCCATCACTAAACACATGCAATATGTCCGTCATTAGACGTGGTCTGGGAAATGCCACGTTATGTAGCGGTGTGCAATAAAATGATACAAAGGTTTAGATCGACAAGCATATTGGGTCTTCCACCATAATGGCGCCTAACAGCATTTAGGCAGAAGACATAGGTCAGAGATGGAATGTTGCATTATAGTGAGCATCATAGAATATGTCGGCCCAGTTCAATGAATATTTTTCCTGGATTTAGCTTTTATTTAGGATAGCCTTAGGTCTATCCCATGCCAGCTTAAATTTCAATCACTGTTTTAGCCTCTACCACTTCTACTGGAAGGCTGTTCCATGTATCCACCACCCTCTCAGATTAGAGGGGCAAAGATTTAAAAGGAACACCAGAAAGTATTCTTTTACGAAAACCATGTCCTCTTTTGCCACTTAGTTTCCTTTTAAATATACTCCCTTTCTCTACCTTGTCATTTCCTTTTTACATAATATAGGTTTCTATCATAGCAGTCTCGTCAACCATTTTATTGCAACTTCCTAGTTGAGAAGTTAATCAAATTATTGCATATTGATACAAATTGGCCCCATAAAAAAGGTGTCTGAGGAATAATACAGTGAAAAAGGGAAGGTTAAAAGAAGATCGGAAGATGGAATGCAATGAGAAAATGCAATCAATGGACATTTCCTCATATTTTTACTAGTGTACCCTGGTTGGCATGGTTTCTCAATGATAATAAAAATAACAGTAGGAAAGCTGAGCAGGTTAGAAATCTATATCAGCATGGCACATTGCTACTGGGGTATTACAGGCAGAGGGGTGCTGCCACTGGGTGGAGGAGCTGTACCACCAGTGTTTTATCCTTACCTTGGAGCTTGAGTCCAGTGCCACCTAACCTCCCCGGTCTGAAGTAGCCATCCCTCCCCCTAGCCCGGGTCCCTTCCCACCCAAACTCCCTCTCACACTGTTCTTTTCCTTTGCCCAAACTCACCCTCTTCAATATCTTGTCTCTGCCTTAACGCTACTCACCATGACAACTTTAGCTTATTAAGGTTGTCAGGCTGCCTGAAGTGTCCCCATCCTTCTCACCCCAGTTTCATGCAGGCATCATAATGTCTGAATGCTCATAGCAGTGTCCATTTGGAGAGAAAGCAGACATAGGCTTGAGCGGCACAGGAAATGCATCACTCTGACCAGGCACTCGTGTACTTCTTGACCAGAAAGTACGTAAGTTATGCAATTTGTGTATATGAACGAAAGTTATGTACATAACGCAAATTGCAAAAGGAAAATAGAAAAAAAGGGTCGATTTTTTTTTTACATATTTATTTTACTTAAAATTCATTTGATAAAGTGTTCCTTTAAGAGAAAAAAAGGTTACAATTAATGGATTATGAAAACAATCGTTCGTTGCTGCCCTGCACAAATTTACACCTACAGGGCAGCTCCAAACAAGTAAACTATGAAGAAATCTTTATTTTCTCCAAATTGAAACCTTACCTGGGCAGCGGGAGCTTCTCTTCTGGAAAATTCATACAATGGAGGCAACACTGTGCAGGGTTGCTGCATTCCTCATCACTGTTCCCAAGTGCACTGTCACAACTCCTGTTCCTGGGAAGATCCCCTCCTGGCCTGACATCAGTCCTCTTTCCATAATCCCCACAGGGGACATCTCCGTAATGGAGCACACGAGTCTCGGAATGATCAGCATCCAGCAGGGCATTTTCGCCTTGTGCTTTTATTGCTGATCTGACAGAGTTTGAAGGGAAACATTTTTCTGACAGAAGCAGACGGGTGGGAAGGTTTTCTACAGTGTTAGTCTCAATGTTATTACCTTCTGCAAAATATTCATCAAATATGCTGGACCCGCTCTCCGAGGAGGATAATTCTGAAAAGATGCGATGCTTTCTTTCAGGAGAAAAGGGAACTGCTGGGATAGCACCTGGATGAGTGTTGGCAGATGATGACTTGCGTACAGAAGCACTGTGGGCTTTAGTTGACATACTTCTGGATGTTCCTAGGTTATCATCCAACTTCTCCCCATAACACTCCACCTCAGAGTCTGGAGTAGGCGAGCAACCCATTTTGAAGACCACCTTCTCCCGAAGTGACTCGTGATCTGGTGTCTCTGAAAGCAGCACAGATTTTGCCCAGTCTGACAACTGTACTTCTTTAAAGGACTGCCTTTCATCCTCAAGACTAAGTAGTCCATTTTTGGCACGTTTAAGGGCCAATACGGGAGAGACTAGAGTATCAACCTTGTACGGTGAAGCTCTAGACACAGCAACCAGAGTTTCCAGTTTTGCCTCCTTCGTCAAAGACTGATGCTCTTTCCAGGGGCTGCAGCTTCGCAAGGGACTTTCCGGTCCTTTGGGATACGATAAGTCAAGAGAATGTTGGTTTCCTTGACTTATGTTTTTGTGCGGCAACACACTCGAGTTAATGAATACAGAAGGGGAGACCAGCAACGGCTCGTTATTTACGGTTACGACTACATATTCAGAGTCTTCTACTTCTCCTTTCTCCAGAGAGGTTGTGATCTTGCTGCCATTTCCCATCCGTTCTCCTTGCTTTGGGTTTGTGCTTCTCAGATTGTTTTCTTGGAGCTCGGAGCAACGAATGAAGTATGTCAACACGTAGAGTATACGCTGAACCAATTCTTTTCTTTTTCCAACAACTACTGTTCGGGTCATACGAACTGGTGAGCCAATTGCCCCGTACAAGTCTCCTGGGGACACAATAAAAATATTAGGGGGTTGTGCATGAATGTACAAGTAGATATTCCCCATCACCCTCCAAAACTGGAAAAGCAATTTAGAAGTTTGTGCTTCTCAAACATCTCCCTGAGTAGCAGCATGCACGTTTGCTTTAGTATTGGATTAGTAAGGCCTGAGTCGGTCAGATGATCACAGGAGCTCTTCTGTAACTGGAAATTATATTTATGGGGCTTTGACGTGAGAGGTTAGTGCTTATTACGACAGAAAAGGACTACAGCAGGCTGAGAAAGGAAAAGCAGACTATACTGGGGTGGGATTAGTCTGGTTGGCTCATAGCAAATGCTATATTGTCCATACAATACCTTGCATGCTGCACCAAAATAGGGAGCGAAACCTCAAGCTCTCCCAATGGGAGCAAATCTAAAACATTAGAAGCACTCTTCCAAAGTTTGGGAAGTAGAGACCTGAATAAAGGAAATGCTTGGCCAAAAACAGGTGTTCCTTCGCCCTGTTGCACAAAGGTCTGTGGCTGTATGGACTAAAGATGCTCATTTAGTAAAAAGTGACCGCATTCAACGGCACGACTGAGCAACGTGCGCTTGGATAAGTCCGACATTCCTAGAAATGGAGCAGTGTGTGTTAGTGGGCCAGGCAGCCAAAATCTAGACCTACTGAACCAAGCTAAGACTGTAGAAAGTATGTTGCAGTGCACAAACCACATGTACAGTGAATCAGCCCCCATTAAGCCGCCCCGCAAACACACCTTCAGAAATTTACTACACTGTATAACTCATTCTGCCGCTTTGCATTACAATGTAACTTCATGACCCACCATTGTGACATGTTAAAAGCGCTAAACTGGCCATCGCTGGAGTCTAAACGCACACTTCACCTTTCCAGCCTGGTGTTTAACCCTTTCGCTGCTGAGGCATTTCCCGCCTCTGTGCTGAGGTCATTTTTACCGATTTTGCTCATCATGTTTAAACGTGTTTTGAAGGCTTATTTTAGTATATGACCCAGACATATTATATATCGTTCTTTCCGTCAGACTCGGCAGATTAATAATATGTCATTATTATATGTATACGTCATGACCTGTCTGTATATTATAACAAAAAATGCAATAAAATATGAATTTTCAATAATTTACAACGTGTAAAGTGTTTTTTTTTTCACATTTTAAGATGCGAGCAATTGCGGTTATATTTTGTATGGGGTGCGCTTGTTAAAAAAATTAGAGATGGGGTCTCGTTACTTTTTTTTGGGGAAAATTACACGATTTTTAACAAACGCACCGCATACAAAAATCGCTAGTGCAGCATCATTGTTCACATTATAATTGAAATGGGAACAATATTGCTGTATTAACGAACCAAAAAGAAAAAATAAAAAATTTATAATTTTTTTTATTTTAATTTTTAAAAAGAACTTTTTTCATAGTCAAGTTTGGTATTGTTGGAAAAGCCATGCTCTGGCCGATCCAACAATATCAAACATTAACCCCTAACTGCCACGGATCGGGAGATAGGGGGTTCATTGGAACCCCCTATCTCCACCATTGGTGGCAGTTAGGGGTTAACTCCAGGACTGGCGTCATCGTGCTATGCACGATGATGCCAGGCCTCAGGGGGCATTCCCGGAAGCTTGGCCGACATCCAAGATGTCGGCCAGCACCGGGAAAGGATCACGAACTGGTGCTTTTCGGCGCCGATTCGTGATCCAGCCCCCATGGGGTTAATTCCAGGTACCGTTAGGAAGGGCAGGCTGTGCCCTTCCTAAAGGTGCCTGGATTAACCCCCGCAACGCCAGCGATCAGGAGGGAGAGAGGTCTGAAGGACCCCCCCTCCGCACATGCGGGGGGGGGGGGGGGTTTGGCGCCTGAATTAGGTGTCATCGCGCCGCCGCGGTGACACCTAATTGGGCCGGCAGCGTTTCCGGGCTGACATCGAGGATGTCAGCCCGCACCGGGGGGGCAGCGATCGACCGGAACCCGGCCGAGCGCTGGCCCCAAAGGGAGGACGCGCTCAGCGCGTCCACCGCAAGGAACGTTACCTGAGCGCGTCCACCGCACTGAAAGGGTTAAGAGCTTTTCTGGGAAGCTGCCACCCTACCTGAATAGACCGCTTCCTCCAGCAGTTCCCTCATCCTATAACCTCCGGTCCAGGACCAGCACCTTACTTGCAATACCACAATACAAAAAGACAGTGGCTCGATCCTCATTTTCCAACAGAACACCACAATTATGGAATAAACTCCCAGACACCATCAAATCTTCCCCAGTCTTAAGTCACTCAAGAGCTCCTTACTAACATACCTCAATACAGAATGCACCTGTAAACATGTAACCTAGTGACTAGATTTCCTACATATTTATTTTCTGTTAATCTGTATATTTGTGTTTTTTTAATATCTTGCATTTATTACTTTGAAATTTTACAGTTGTTACAGAAATACAATGTTCTTGAACCCAGGACATACTTGAAAACGAGAGAAATCTCAATGTATCCATCCTGGTAAAATCCTTTATAAATAAATAAAATAGAATGGATAGGAAGGTCAAATTGCAAGTGCTACAGAATAGGCAAGAGCATTGCGCATTTTAGTCACTAAACTGGGAACTTGGCCTTGTGGCGGTAGCTGGGAAATATCTTTAATGCTTTCATCCCAACCACAAACAAGGCGTCATTTGCTGCCAGGCCATCAGGTACCACCGAATCTGCTCTGACACCGAAGACAAAGGTGAGCACCTGAGCAAACTGCATCATTTAAGCGTAAGGGCTATAAGGAAAGCACAATTATTTTTTTTAACTTTTAGTTTTCCCAAATACCTGCCTTATCAATTCTTTACAATACTTAGTTTAAAATATCATAAAGATGCCCATTACTATAAAACGAATAAGAGGTTTCACTTTGTGGAACGTTTCCTCCTGTGCTGCTCACATTATGACTGAGCTTATATTTCTCCTTTAATTCTGGTCAAGATAAGCAGATTATGTTAGAACCATCACCTATGACACACATTGATACAGTTACAAGCTTTTATAAAGCACTAACAAGTTCCGCAGCCCTGGTACAGCCAGTAATTCAGTGTACCCCAGACAATGGCGTATCTATACAAATGGCTACGGCCAATTCCGTTACGCACTTTGTGCTGTAAGAGAATCAAACACATATACAGTAGGCAAGTTTAGGTTTTACCACCATTCACTTCGTTGGAACTCACCAAGCTGTGCCCACAGTGGATTGTAAGGGTGAGACTTTGCCAGGAGGTTTACGGACTGAGACGTGTGCTTTTCCAAGAATGACTTTATAGGAGGATGGTCATTTGGCATTACTGTTGGCACCCAAGCCAAGTGGTATGTTAATACTGCAGTAATTAAAGCTGCAAAGAACCTGAAAATTAAGCACACAAACAAGCAAATGTATTTGTTACTGCAACTTTTAAAGCGGTGGAATCTTTTAAACCCTGCAAACAAAAAGAAGTTGTGAGAGGCACTTTAAAAGAATGCAACAACCTCTCATTCTATCGGAAATCTGTTCCAGATTTAATTGAAATTACTATGCGTGATCAAATTACTTAAGCTAGAAGGGAAAAAAGTCTACGCAACTTCACAGGACTCCACTATACTGCAATGTCACACTGCTTTGTGTAGATCTCACCCAATGAATAGAAGATTTAGAAAGAAAAAAAAAAAAAACTGCTTCTAGTCATGCAGAAAATATTTTTAATTTTACCCTTTCTTTAAAATGGACCCAATAAAAGTAGGAGCCAAAATAACCAACGTAAATCCCTGTGAGTCTAAAGTGTATTAATCCAGTGTTATCTACATGAAATCCACTATACATTTGGACTATGAGCTGTTGAATGACAAATCCGGGTTTACATCGCACAGGCAGTATACCCAACGCAGAATATGAGTAAGAAGCCCATGAGGCTAGCCCTATGTATGTGCATAAATTAATGGCAATGTGTAAAGGTTACCGGCGCACAGACTTACTGATTCTTGTTAAGATGCTCTGTGAGGAAGGTGAAGTCCTTGAGGAACTGTTCACAGAGCTGGCTTTTCTCACAAGTATTAGACATCATGGTCAGCCACACAGGCTCTGCGATGCGAGGGATCGAGTACAGGTTCCAGATGCTTTCTCTGAACATATAAATGGAAGATAGTACAGCTCAAAACCTTTTTAGATTTGTGTTTTGCTTGAAGCAGACTTAGACATTTGCAGGAGTAGAATTATTCGAATGACAGATTCACCATTTGGGGGGGGGGGGTACTGCAAGCTTTATAAGTCTTTGGATCAAGGCACAAGCCTGCTGAACATGTAGCTACTTGCTTTCCTTCATTCATCAGCACATCCATTGGCATGAAGCCCTAGGCGGCCGCCAAAACGACAAGAGACCATATTATTCACAGGTCCCTGCCGTAGTGGCACAGAACACTCTCATGCACTTAAATCTGTCATATATACACAAGCCACTGGTTGCTAGTGAGAGATACGGAAAAGATTACTTTTAGTCCGCCTCTGCAGGTATGGCTGCCAGCTGCCCATCATGAGACATGGCACCCAGGCTCTTCAATGAGACGCAGACCCCTCCCCGTCACACACCTTTTGATGGGCATTGGGAGCCAACAAGGATTTTTGAGCAGTCTGTGCGTTTGTATCTGTATTTATGTCAATGTTTCTGGGCATCTCTCAATGTTGCTCAGTGTTTCGGTTAGATGCGGTGACACAGACTTTGTGCAGCCAGGATATAGACATCTTAGAGAGAGTTCAGAGAAGGGCTACTAAAATGGTGTACGGCTTGAAGGAGAAAAGTTACCAGGAAAGGCTGAATGATCTTAACATGTACAGCTTGGAAAAAAGACGAGACAGAGGAGATATGATAGAAACATTTAAATACGTAAAGGGAATCCACAAGGTAGAGGAAGGGAATATATTTAAAAGGAAACAAAGTAGCAAAACAAGAGGACATAGTCTTAGATTAGAGGGGCAAAGGTTTAAAAGTAACATCAGGAAGCATTATTTTACTGAGAGGGTGGTGGATACATGGAACAGTCTTCCAGTAGAAGTGGTAGAGGCCAAAACAGTGATTGAATTTAAGCAAGCATGGGATAGGCATAAGGCTATCCTAAACAAAAGATAAATCCAGGTAAAGTATCCATGTAATTGGGCAGACTAGATGGGCCGAAAGGTTCTTATCTGCCGACATTTTCTAGGTTTCTATGATATTCTCAGTATGTTTCAGTGTGTATTGCCCGTCTAAGACTGCCTGTGTGTGTTTAAGGGTTTGTGAAAACCTAAACTATTATAGGGGAAGCGGGGGGCACCAAGTTTTTTGTGTATGGCCTAGGGCCCAGAATCTGAGCACCAGTGCTGCCTGCACATCAGAACCTATTCCACACTTGGCTGTGTGGACCAGCTTTGTTAAAACGGACATTACAGATGGACATGCAAGTGGAGACTTAAAAGACCAATAAAAACAACTAGGATTGCCAAGATTTGCAAAAATTTCTGTGAAGCAAAGCAAGGACAGAAAACAGTCTTCAAAAGAAAAAAAAAAAAAATCCACCTCTAACAGACACACAGCTCTAAATGCAAACTTGCCATGACTGTACAACCACACAAAAGCACTCACCTAAATTGTCCGAGTGCATCCATGACCAGGCTGAGGTAAACCTGAACGCGCCGACTTGATTCTGTAATTTTTCTACAAGAAATCATGGCCTGAAGAAGCAAAAATAAATTGCATAAAAATCTTGTCCATTGAGAAACTGGGTTTTTCTTAAATGTTAGTCTACACACAGTGGAATTGCAGGCACTTTCCATAACAAGATGATCATTTTCAGCCACAGTATTCTGTTTTGATATACAATGCAACAGTAGATTTAAAAGGGACACTACAACTTAAATGAGCTGCAACTACAGTTACAAGCATTTATAAAGCGCCAACAAGTTTCGTAGCGTTGTACAAATGGGAGAGACAACAAATATGCATACACACGAAACAGGAGATAGGAGAGGGGTGACACGCTAGGTGAGGGTATGTAGAGGGCATGAAGTATTGGGTTGCATGTGGACTGTGTGGTAAGATGGAGCAGGAAATGAGCCATGGGGGATTATGGAGTGAGCAGATATTCCTTTAGAGAAGCCTGTGTTTTCAGAGACTTCTTGAAGGACTGGAGAGACGGGGAGAGTCTGTTGCGGGGGAAGGAGTTCCATAGAAAGGGGTAGCTTGGGAGAAGTCCTTAAACCGGAGATGTGGTGCGGGTACAAGGAACTGATCACTCTGCCAATGATCTGATGTTAAGTGGTCATGATGGGATGTACTTGCTAATAAGGGAGATGTAGTCAGGGGCGCAGTTATGAAGAACTTTGTACATGAGAACTAATATTTTAAAGTTGATTCTAAAGGAAACAGGGAGCCAGTGTAAAGATTGACAAAGGAGAGTGGTGCAGGATGTGAGGTGTATGAGTCTGGCACAGGCGTTCATAACAGACTGCAGAGGGATAATCAAGGCCAAAGAAAAGGAGGTTACAGTAACTAGATTACTTGTACATTACAAATAAAAGCACATACTGCCGTTTTTTACTTTGTTTGAAATAGGGATGCAGAGATACTGATAAAAGTATCAGTGCCAATATCAGCATTTTTACGAGTACTTTGCACTCGTGCAAAGGCCCAGATAGCTCTACTGATACCGGAAGCCAGCGCCAGGCTGGCTTGCCTGTATCCGAAGGGCTGGGGCTGCTGGCAGACTGCATTCCCCTCGCGAGAGCCGTTAGACATTGGGGCTGCTGGCAGAACGCATTGAGTGTATACATATGTCTCAGGTCATGTGTCTGTACAGTAGGTAAATGGGGTGCCTGGCCATACATTGCAACATTAACGTAAACTGGACAGGCTTTCAGCAAAATCCTAAATCATTTATTGGAAAGGGGGTCACATGACTTTAAATATAAAACGGTACTCTAATCTGTGCGCACCTGAAATTAAATAAATGGCATCTGTGCATCCCTAGTTTGAAATAACTGCATGTAAATAAAAAGTCAAGTTTTTATCTTGTTTCCATTTTGAGTATTTTTTAAAACCCAAAACGATCACATAATGGATGCACACAGTGACAGTAAGATAAATAAGGACGTTTCATTTTTTTTGTGGTAGTGGCACTTTAACACCGCCACCATAAAATAGTCAAGAATTATCCGCACCTACTGTTCTGTACATTTTTTAAAATTTTTAATTAAAAAAAAAAAAAAAAAAAAAAAGTATTCAGAATAGTTAACCCATACAAAAGAAAGTGTGAGTACCTTTTCAATAGAGATCTTTAGTTTATTCATGTGAGACTCGAACAGAGGAAAATGAGAGAAAAAGAAATCCTGGAAACTCCTTTGGGCTTCTTCACGATCAGACAACGAGAAGAGGATGCTGATGGCAATCTTTTTTCTTCCAATCATTGTAGGGTTTGAGGTGTAATGCTCATCTGCCATACTAAAGGTTTCATCTGCTTTCCTGGGAATGATTGCAGCAGATCAAATAAAGGAAATCATGAAATCAGAAATTAGCTCTGTTAAGGCTAGGGTCAGACGAACGCATTTTTCGCGTCGTCTGTGAAAAAGTGCGAACGGATGGACGTATTGTTTCACGGAATACACGATAGCGGTCATACGATGCACATTTTCGTCCGTGATTTTGTACGGATCATCAATAAAACCCTTTTTGCGTCTGGACGTTATGTTGGCCGGACATTAGCAGCGTCTGACGTCTCCTAATCAGGCACACATGCCGCTAGCGGACGCAGCGCACTCTGTACGTCAGTACTAGCGGTATCACGTTCTCGAAAAAATGTGTTTGCCGCTTGCGTTGCGCAGCCGCACTTTCGTGCGGCCGTACTTCGTATATTGCCCGTCATTTGCGGCTACTACGGCCGTGATAAAGTGCGGCTGCACGCGCGTTCGCACTGCGTTAGTCTGACCCTAGCCTAAAAAGGAACATTACTGCCATCATAAAGCTATAACTAAAGTGTAAATTCCAAAAAAAAAAAACACATGCTACGGTTTTCCCCTTTTGAAGTAATTGCACGGAAAGGAAACTTTAGGTTTTTATGCCCTAATTTTTCCCACAATGGAACATTTACCAAAATCTTAGGTCGAGTCTCGTTTCACAGCTGTGGTATAGGGGAATACTGTAGTGAAAAGGCAATGGAGCGGGGGAGGGAATGTTTAGACAAGGCTGCAGGGAATCTATGGAACAAACCAACCTAGGGTAATATTGTTACACCATGGGATTCAGTGTAGACAAGTGGCCATGCACATATTCCAAATGAACAGAATGCCTATCATCCCAAGCAGGGATCCACTCTTCATTACCGGTTTTCAAACATATACATCGCCGATCAATTCATTACATTTGAAAGCCGGTAATGAAGATTGGATCCCTGCTTGAGAGGATTTGAAATCTATGCGAGTGGTCACCTGTCTACACTGAATCCCATGGTATAACAATATTACCATTAGGTTTGGGTTTTTTTGCTTTCAATTTTTGTCTTTTAGACTGCAGGGAATCTATGGTTTTGTTTATGCTACCCAAGAGATGGCAGCTGAAGGAGATTTTTGTGAAAGGATTTTACCAGGAAGGATACATTGAGATTTCTCTTGTTTTCAAGTATGTCCTGGGTGGCGAGTATGTACCGTTAGGTGTCTTGCCAAGGACACTTACTGGAGAGGTTGCTCGCTGGGATCGAACCCATGACGCCACAGGCTCTCTCCATGCAGAGCGGTGACATTACCTCTACTCCACCCAGCCGGTACTTGTAGTGGACTGCCAACAATTTTATGTACCGCGGGTGATGCCATTTGCATACATACCACAAATGCAATCCTTAGGGGTTTGACTTTTGGAGATCTCACCTATAGGCTCTGTAGCAGATTAGAGATGGGAGATGTGACAGATTAGACCTGTATATCTACCGCGATATGTATTATATAGGCATATTTAGATCTATGGCCATCTATAGATACCAGGCCATTTGGCGCAGCTGGCCTAAGAAATCAATGGCTTCCAGGCTGCTGGAAGGAAGCAATTAAACCGGTCCGTGACAATTTTCTCTGAAGTCAAAAGGTGTGAAATAAAGAAATCACCCTTTTGGTTCTAAACAAATGCACTGTGATTCTACATCATCAATAAATATAACTTAAAGTTTCTGCTTTAGTATTGCTTGTTGTTTTAAGCTCGAGTAGCTACGAAATTGAGAGTTGCGGTCGCTGGAGACGGTTGGGTAAGCAAGCGGGGATTGTTGTCTATGCAGTCACTGTCTGGGTCTAGGATTAAACACACAGTGGGGTTGCTTAGCCCGGCATCTCTCGCGACGCGCATAGTGTCCACGAGGACTGGTGGCAGCGTAACTAATAGAATAGGAAAGGGAGCCCAGGAATTGTGGGAGAAGTAGTCACTACCCGATTCAAGAGAAGACTAGTACTGCGTTACACTCCTGGGACCATTGTATCACGCTCTACGTACCTGTTGCGAGAGAAAGTGTGGCTGGGGACAGTTAGATAAGCGCGAGCGTGGATTGTGGTCCACGCAGTCATTATCTGGGTCTAGGATGGACAGATAGTGAGCGGCTTAACCAGACGTCTTTTGCGGCAGCGCGCGTAGGGGTCGTGACAGGCTCCATTCTATGGCCATTGCCACAGAGTGAAGAGAAAGTGATGGAAAGATAATAGGGGGGGGGGGGCAGTTTACAAAAAAAAAACAAAAAAAAAAAAAACACAAAAAGGGATGCATAGTGAGATCTTGGAATATATATTCTAACTAAACATAGAAGAGAAAAAGCACATGCAAGATATCAGCATCATGAAATGTTTTGCTCATTTTATTTTTTGATGGTACTGTCACTTTAACAGTTGGGCGACAGACCAAGTTATTTTTATAGAAGTCGATTGGGCATCTGATATAAACAGAAAAGGCCTGGAAATGCAACGGTCAATTACAATCCTGTGAACGACAAAGCCGATTCGCAGAACCAAAAACGCAGGAATTCCAGTGGCCAAGAACAAGAACTGACAAACTTTGGGATCAAATGTATGCGGGGGTCTGTTCTGTAGAAGCCCAGAAATCGCATGTCACATCCACGTTATACAAACAGCTGTAAGAAGCTTTTTATTCTTTACCTCAAGGTAATCCTCACAATTCGCATATATCTGCACCAGAATACTGGTCAATTGTGTACATTTCAAAGTGTAACAACGTAACAACTGGCTTTTAAATGATTAAATAGTAAATGCTGCATCTGTTTTACAGCGGAGCCTTCTGACTAGGGATGGGCGTTCGGTTCAAACATTGCCCGTTCGGCGAACTTCGAACATTTCCGCGTGTTCGCCCACAATGCACTTTTCCACTGGCCTGAAGCTTGTAATTGGCTACAGCCTTGCACCTGACCACAGGTCAGGTGCAAGACTATGGGCAAATTTTGCCCAATCAGGGGCTCGCAGAGCTAAATCCCGCAGCACACTATATAAGGCTTCCCCGCAGCCCCAGCGTGTGTTTGTTGCAGGAGTGAATCAAAGAGGAAAGGAGATTGTCGCATATCATTGTGTATCACGGAGTTACACCAGAGTTCTGGGAATTTTAATCTGTGTTGGCACTGACAGCTATCAGGGACAGGCTGTATCACTGAGTTATAGCAGATTTCTGCAAATTTTAATCTGTGTCTTGGCACTGCCAGTTATCAGTGTGTATCACTGAGTTATACCAGAGTTCTTCCACAATACCTCAGAGGGGTTACGGTGTGAAGGCACTAGCTGGCACCAAAGGTCCAATTTTAATGCACCCGTTGTTACTTTCATCCAAAGCCTGCATAAGTTTCACAAGAATTTAGCCAAAAAAAAATATAAAAAAAATAAAAAAAATCACTAAACTTGTTCTGCGTGTCCTAAAACGTCTCTTTTCATACAGGCTGCCGCCCCAAGCAGTTCTTTATTAATAGATTAAAAGGAAAAACATTTACCGTCATTTGAAATGACATTTGTTTTTAAAAGGTTTCTATACATCCTACAAATCCGCCACTTCACGGGCAGGTTATGGGGACCTCCTAGGCACAATATTTGAAGGAATTTTTCATTTTATTCTTAACCTTTATTTCATGGAAAACTCACTGTTCCTTTAAAAACTTTTTTTAAAAACTTTGTTCCTGGTTTCCTGTCCCCCAGGGCACTACCCGGACCCCCATACACCTTTTATGGCAAATATCTTGCATATATGCCCACTTGGAGGGCACTCTCAAAAATCGAGCGTTTGAGTCCCATTGACTTGCAATGCGTTCAAATCGTGTTCGCGTCCGAACTCGAACTTTTGAAATTGTTCGAGTTTGAATGCGAACCGAACACAGGGGTGTTCGGCTCATCCCTACTTCTGACTTAATTTTCTCTTAAGGATCTCAATCCTTCTAATTTCTACAATATTGTGCAAACAAAGTCCTTTATCCCGCTTAGAAGAACACAGCTATGACTCTTCAGTTTCATTTTTCTGCTGCATTGAGCAGGCGATACCAAGTATAGTAAGTATAGTATACTATAAGTTACGTAAAAACCGCACGTATACATAAAGCGCTCTCCCACTCAAAGACGAAGCCCCCAATGTCTTACAGGTGATGGAACCCCCCCACCCAACAGACGTGTTACTTTAAATTTAATGTTAACCTTTCAGTCCACTAGACTTTTACAAAATTTGACAAAAGCCTGCGTTTCAAAGAAGACATTGAGAAACCTGTACTCTGCTTTATCTCTGTGTGAATGTATGTAGAATGAACAAACACAGCAATCAGATACGGCAGGAGACACTTACCACGTGGGGATGACTCCATTCTCCAGGCTGGTGGTTTGATTCCTCAGCCAGCGGCGCTGGTAGCTGCTTGCATAATTACTGGAGAATGAAGAGCTTGGTGAAGGTAGGGGGGTAATCAGCAGGCTGCTCAGGGAAGCTAAAAAAAAAAAAAAAAAAAAAAAAACACGAGAGAAATTAAAAAAATTAGTTTACCTTTTTAATTTTTCTCTAAGAGTCAAAATAAATTATTCTTGCTCAGATCCCAAAGTACATCTTATCGACCCCTACTGTGCACGTCACCTGCCACAAGTGGTTATTCACAAAGTGCCTGTGTTGCAGTGCAGACGAACACTGGCATTTCACAAACTAAAATACAAAGTGTCAGGAGAATTGGTACAGTTAAGCTTTGTGAATAGCCCTTCTAGTGTAACTGAATTTTTATTCCACGGCAATATCCCATGAGGGTCCCAACCCTACAACAGGGTTTGTGCAAGGTTGTATATGACACAAGGCAGACTAGGTGTTTGCGGGGGGCAGAGGGAATAATAGCCCCCCCCCCAACTCCTGCCACCATTGGGAAAGAATGAAATCACCCAAATGGCTGGCTCTCCTGCAGACCGTGGTCTTTCACAGCCCTCTCCCTTCAGCGCTGCGCTGCGCTGTACGAAAGCGTTGGGAGGTAGAGGACTGCAAATCCCTGTTCAGCGGGAGAGAAAGTAAGCCAGTCACTTGTGATGTACCTGGTGACTCATCACGATGCTCGCGTTCTGACTATACGCGTCTTTCTCTTCTGCGCGGCCTCCATAGAGCAGAGGAAGAAAAATGACATGAGGTCCTCCCAGCGTTCTATGGAAGCTGCACAGGAGGGTTGGAAGTCTAGACACAACACGAGCATCCTAATCACTGAAACGCCAGGCAGCGCATGGGTGGGTCTGGGAAATAAGCAGGAGCTCATGGAGAAGTGTGGAAATTAAATATAGGGGGGGGGGGATCATGGACATGAAATATGGGGGGGGGGGTAGACCCGAAACTTTTTCATAGACCTATAAAGCCCTGCATGAGCCAATAGAGCAAGATTACTGGGATATGAGCAGCTGCCATTAAGCCCCTGGGGTTTGTAAAGATCCGTGATCGCTACAAGTAATCATGGAACATTACATTGGTGGGGGGCGGGGCGGCGAATTTTGAGTTGTCTGGTGCAGCACAAAACCAAAATACACCACTGGGTTTGTGTGGAGTAGAGGCTTAACAGAAAGCCCACAGTTTTGAAACAATGCCAGATCCCTCTTTTAGAACTCAAATCTTAGAGTGTTGCGAGTCCATTTACACCTTTTTGCCAAGGTCAGTGACCCAGTAGAGGTCCGCGGCCCCATCTGGCACCTTGGTAAGTCTCCATTTTCCCAGTGAAATGAAAGCAAATAATAGCAGGTCTAAATGAACACTGGTATTGTTTGCCCAATGACAGAACCAGAAAATATGTCAAATCTATTACATTTGGTGGGCACAACCGTCACCTTATCAGGGATGAAGGATTTGACCCTTACTGCCGCTCCACAAAGTAACAGCGGATCAGTATACAGTTTACATGAACATTTTCAGTAGTGAAAAAGAAAAAAAAAAAACAGGTACCTGATCGAGCAATCCCACTGTCTTTATCTTCGTTGTGGCCTCTGCTTGGCATATCCACAGGTGTGCTGTGTGCTAGAGCAGAACAAATAGCGAGATTTAGATAAACGATTTACAAATCCAGTTATCAGACTAAACTCACCAAAACAAAGAATTGTCAGAGAAAAGGAAGCCTCCACAATGATGAAACAGCCCAATTTAATACAAAGTGAATTTTAGACAATAAAACACCGCACAGTAATCGTCAGGTTAGTAATCCTCCGTGATCAGGTTAGAATGCTCGTGCAAAAAGCACTGTGCTGGGGATCGATAGGAATATAGAAAAACAAAAATTTCCCTTTTGCCAGAATGTGTAAATCTATATAAATTTGATTGAGAAATTGTGCCAAATTCTGGTTGGATCGCTGACTTCTGTAACACATCCCCATTACGCTGCAAGCAGGCTCTCGGTTTGGGAGATGTGCACAAGTTAAATGGATTTATTTTGCTAAACTGGTGTTAACTTCCTCTCCTCCAGCGTGCACTGAAACCTTTCCAAAGCACAGGAAAGATTAGAAAAGAGATTTTATTTCCATGTGTATTATAAAAAAAAAAGTCACAGCATGAGAAAGTGACTTTGCCTCATTGTCAGGGACCCTCCAAGCAACAGATCCCCTCATGGTGACACAGGATCCTCATACCCATCACCCAATATTTCAGTCTCCATGAACTGCACATTGTAAAAATCTCTGCAGTGTTCTAAATCACCCTTCCAAAAAAGGGTCTTGGGCAGAGGGACTCTCCACTTCCATTTGTGTCCAGTGAGACAGCACAGCGCTTTATGGGCAAGCAAAGTTCATGGGGCTTTACAATTTTAATGCACAACTCAGAGGCTCAGATTTGCTTTTAAGCTTCTTTAATGCCCCAACAGCAAAGAAAAACTGTAGCTTTTAGAAAAAGACAAAAAATTCCCAAACAACCCTTCCAACATGGGGTCAGCCCTCCCAAACATCCTGATCCCTCCCGAATCCCCTCTACAAGTATCCACTCCGGGGAGCAGCACTTACTCTTTCGTTGTTGCCCCTGCAGTGGCAACATCATATCAGGTCACGCATACGCGCATTAGTTTCCTTCTGATTTTTGTCCCTGGTTGTCCATCCCAGGGCTAGCCGCAGAAGATCTGCCTGTTTCAGGAGCAGTCCTGTTGGCCGAGCAGGTTCCACAGCTCCCTGCACCTCCCGTAGCTCCGCATCCAATGTGCAACAGCCATCTGTACCTACCAGAATCGCTCGCAATCATGGCGCTGCAGATATACGAGGGGATATAGAGGCTACACCTTCCAGCGACGTGGTACAGGTAAGCCTACCCTTTCTCATTCATGCGAGTAAAAGTGGAGTACCACTTGACAACTCCCCCCCCCCCACACAAGTGTGGGCCACCATTACAGCAGACCCGTGGGTTTTACGGACTAAACTGGGTTTCCGATGGTTCGCTGGCAAGGGATACTAGATCGCTACACAAACCAAAAAAAATGGACCGGGGTAGCCTGGTTTCTTGAGCAACGTTTTCCTTATGGCCAAGAAAGGGGGCGGCAACTGCCCAGTCTTCAACCTTCGTGCTCAACAAATGGGTGGTCTACCACAACTTCAAAATGGATGGTATCCATACCCTCGATTCCTTTGTCCACCTCGACTGTATGGTAAAGTTGGATATGAAAGACGCGTAACTAAGTCCCAATTGCCCCGGACCATATCGACTTCCTGAAGTTCACTTGGGGTCCATTTGCCTTCCTTTTTAGGCCCATCGTCCAACCCCATGGTGATTTACAAAACTAAAACCTCTGATGATTTCCATCCTCCGCTACAGGGGAGTCAAACTGGTGATCTACCTGGACAAGATCCTTCTCATGTCTTCCACCAAGCAATCACTGCTGGACCACCTGTCATGGACAATCCAACTCCAAGATCTGAGGTTTCTTGTCAAATCAAATGACGATTCTGTTCCGTCAAGTAGAGTTTCTTGACTTTGTGGTGAACTCCTCTCATATGACCCTCCGCCTTCCCTTTGTCCAAGGTATCGTCCATCGAGGAGGAGATCAAGGCGCTCCTGAAGATTGGTTGCAGCCTCCGCCGCTCCTTGGTCCGTATGTACTGACTCTTAGTGGCTGCCAGACAGGCTGTTCATCCGGGGACTCTCCACTACAGAGCCCAGCAGCTCTTGAAGGCCCGTTCACTCCGGTAGGGGCTAGATTATCTGATTTCAATCACCCTCACCGATGAGGCAAAAAACGATTTCCCTTGGTGGCTCCGCAAATTATCCTGATGGACCGGACATCCACTTTCCCACCCCCCTCTGTGGTGATGGAATCAGACACCAGCAAGACCTGCTGGGGGCACACCACAGGATTCTAGAACCAGACGTCGTTGATCACCGCAGGAGCCCACTCGTCATGTAAACGGCTTGGAGCGTCTGGTGGGCCTCTTCGCAGTCCACTGCTTTGCCTGGATGACTTCCTCCTGCAGCCGCCTATTGAAGATGGACAACGTGTCCTCGATCTGGTACATGAACGGCCTGGGTGGTCCTCGCCGGATTCTGGACTCATTGGGAACACTCATCCACTGGTCCGAGAACAGTCTCCGGCAACCCGTTCCTGCCTGTAGTCACGGGATCCCTTTTCAGCCCCTGTTGCTGTAGTTTTGGACAATCACTCATATTTTTGAATTCTGGAAAAGCCTACATGACGGTGAAGAGGATACGCTCCGCTATCTCAGTGGGTCATTCTGGGTTTGATCGGTTTGCCGCCTCTTTACGTGGTATACGTTGGTCTAGGCCTCCGTTGCCCAGGTACGCCTACCTGGGAGGTCACCCGGACATATTTTTTTTTCTTATAAAAGCTACAGTTTTTCTTTGCTTTTATCCTTCTATAAAAAGGCCCCAACAGCAGCAAATACTCACCTCAGAGTCCATCATACAATAGGAAAATTTACTAGTTGTATATTATATATAGTCAGAAAGCACACATTGCCACAGAACATTTTTGGAGAATCACAATTTGCTAAGCAGAGCTCATTGCAGAACCCCTTCACTACAAACTGAATTTTCCAAAAACAGTCAGGAGCCGGTGTTTTTTGGAAAAATCATTTTAAATTTTACACCAATAAATATATTTGGTAATATTCCCAATGTACTACTCACTGTAAGAACCCATGTGGCAGACAGACATTGCCATTTACTGGTCATATGGAGCCAGTACAGTTCTGAGCTCTGTGCAGGATCAACTGGCGAGATGTCAAACATTCCCAGCTGATTTTTAAAAGTGGTAGCACATCAGGCATCATGCCCATGGTGCTACAACTTTGGGGGTATGTTTAGGAGCCAAAATGCAAACAAAACTAATTTGCAACAAGCAAGTTAAGCAGCTTAGCCCCAGATTGTGTATACATGATCACTGTACTGGAGGGGGTTAAGGTATTCCAACACAAACCTTTGTTAGTTTTGTATTTTTTTAGTTGCCCAACCAATATTACCCAATGAGGAGTTTCAAACTCCTTCCTGGTAAAATAATTTATAAACTTAGGGGCTCTGCAAAGTAGGATATATAGGATTTAGAAAACGCAATAATCAGAGCCACAAGTAAAATTCTAGGAACATATTTCTAGTTTTCCAAGGCCTGGAATAGCTGTACAACACTTACACACACCAGAAACAACCCTTGATTTTCCCGAAAAGGAGCTATGGTGTTACTAGGTGGCCCAAAGAAAGATTGTGTAGGACCTTTGTGTGGCAAAAGGTGTTCTGCATTCCACACAAACCTGCAAAGAAAGAGGCACTCCGGATGAGCCGGAGAGGGCGAGCTTCAAAAACGCCAGGCAGCAGTTTGCTGCCACATGATTGTAAAACACCTAAAAACAGGATGCGGAAGCAAAAAAATAGAGTGTTGAAAAATAAAAAAACAGCAACACAAAGACAAACAGAAATAAGCGCAACAAAATGAACTAGGACATTTTCAATAATTGTGCAAAAACAACAAATACACCACAACAGAATGAATTCACCAACTTCCACCCCCCCCCCCCCCCCGAGAAGTGGCCTTAACGAAACAAAATCCTAAAATTAAAGGGAAAAAAAAATGATCTCTGAAAGAAAATTCACACAGGTCTGAGATTAACAAAATAACTGGGCACTCAGGTCAAAATCTTGGGATCCTTTATTTTGGACACATCTCTGAAGATTTGGGCTCAATACAGAAGCTGTCAAGCTTTTTCCCAATCGTCATTTAACAGTTTCACACACCAATAATAATTACATCTATAACCTTTACTGAAAAATATAAATAATTTTGTTTGGAAATACAATAAAGGAAAATTGGCATAATAAAAAGAAAAAAAAAAGTTCTCCCAGGGGAGAAACAATGCTCATTGATATCTCACTGTCCCCGTGTGTTACGGTCAAGAAGCTACATGGAGCAGCCCCTGCCATCACTAACAAAAAGCTTAACAAGCTTAAATACATCTGCTGCATTACAACAGCCATGGGAGAGCAGAATACAGGGTAAGCTCTTGGGTCACTCATTGCTGTACAGGGAGAAGATTCAGAGTGTTATAGTTGCTGAAAATCCTTGTACAGTACAGATACAAGGCGTTCCTGTAATTTCCATATACAGGCACATAAAAAAGGTATCTTTATATTCCATTGGCATTGTTTGGAAGCCACATTACTAATAACCTCTACCACATTTAGGGCAGTATTACAAAGCTGGTGCTAACTTAACCAGAGCTGTTGTAAACTTAACAACCCCATTAGACTATAATGGCTCTGGGAAGTTTACAATAGCTCTGGTTAAGTTAGCACCAACATTGTAATACTGCCCTCAGTGTTTTACACAGACTATTTCTGTCTGTATGCCAATAATGCAGACCCCATGTGAAAATGTGCAAAGTAAATATCAAAGGTTTAGAACCTTTTCATCCCAATAATTTTGTGAAGGATAAACAAATGTAGATTACCAATTTACCAAGATTTATAAAAGATTTTTGCTGAGGTGGTTCGTTATTTTGCCAAAAAAGCAAGAGAAAAATAAAAACAATGCATGTAGATAAGGTCGTGTCTTCTGGACCTTTTAGACAGTAGGCAAATATGCCCAATTATTTACAGGCCATTATAACCCTTCACCAATTTTGTTTTATGACATGTGTTTTGTGGAAGGTGTCCAACAAGATCCACATCTGGCATCTATAGCTGGAAGATTGTTGGCACATTTCCATAGCTAGTTATAAGAACATCTATAGACCAAGAAACACTGCAGCTGGTAGCTATGAAAAGCAAACGATACATCAATCTAGGCTTCCCCAATGTAATGGATGTAAATGCTCACCTTCCTACAAGTCATGTACAACAGGAGGACTATATCTTTTCTTTAGAAAGTGCTGTATTAGAAAGACCGAGGTACCTGCAAGGGTCAACGTACCTAGGTGGGCAGCACCTTGATCCAATCCTTGGCCATTCTGAATCACATCGAATTTCATGGTGCTGGCATCAGAATGAATGGTCTCACTGCTGTCCTGCAAACTATACAAAAATATTTTTTTCTTTAAAAAGCAGACCACCATCAATATAAAAAGAATTGATAAATACCACTAAGTCCTAACAGAAATATGGGGGGGGGGGGAAAGACGACACCTGACAATTCTCTACCACACTCCTCTGCCATCCCCATCTGACGCATCTAATGCTGCTCAATGCATTTTCAATGTTATCCATAGAACAATTGAACATGGTCTTGTATTATAAACCATTGTTAGAATAATTTGTACTCACTGCTTTAGGATCTCTTCAAAACTAATGAATAAATCACCTAAAGAAGGGGGGGGGGCGTTAAATGTACTATAAACCCCACATATATGCATGACCGTGCATTAGATGCAATTTACATGCAAAAACCAGTGGTGGTTTCTGCCATCACATTTAGGGCTATATTACAAAGCTGGTGCGAACTTAACCAGAGCTGTTGTAAACTTAACAACCCCATTGATTTTAATGGCTCTTGTTAAAGTTAGCACCAACTATGTAATACTGCCCTTAATTCCAAAATGGCACCAAGACATGGAAAGACAAAACCCAAAAACATACAAATTAATACACTGCCCTCTCCTTTTGTGAACACGGAATCAGGTACTTACGTGTTTGTGCTGAAGCTTCCAACTTTGGCAGAAAACACTTTACTGATCATCAATTGAGGAGGACCCCTGGAGAGGATAAGAATTATAGAAAGTAAAAGGAATAGGATTACATATATGCATATTGGCTTAATAAATAGCAGAAGCATATTGTGTATCAAAACGTGTTTTTATTATCACAGATACAATATTTTATTTGCAAAGGATTTTACCAGGAAGGATACATTGAGATTTCTCTCGTTTTCAAGTATGTCCTGGTTTCAAGAACATTGAATTGTTACAGAAATACAAAGTAATAAAATGCAAACTATTAGAAACAAAACACAAATATACAGATTGACATATCATGGGAAGGGCTAGAACCTTGGGTTAAATAGGGTGAATTGTAAAGTGGAAGCAGCTGAAAAGTAAGCTACAAATTTCAGACCAGCACTAGGTGGGTGGGACAGCAGAGGCCAGAAGCAGGCGCTGTGGCTGAGGGAGATGTGAGCTTGTGGCAGGGCTGTTGAATAAAGAAGTTGCAGAATCAGAGCGTGTGGTCTGTATAAGGCAGGTATTTTTACGACATGGTGAGGGGGAGGGGCAGCCACATGAGAGCATGGGTTTAACAAAGCAGAGCATACATTTATCAAGAAAAAACAAAACAGCCAAAATATTAATAGATAGATGCGAGCATAAAATATGAACAGTAGGATTAAAGCCGACATTGTGGTGAAGAACTGCAGAAGACATGTTGATCGCCAGTACCTGAAGTTCTGGGTCCAGAAGCAGGCGCTGTGGCTGAGGGAGATTTGAGCTTGTGGCAGGGCTGTTGACGTGGTTAAGGCTGGGGTTAGACGAACGCAGTGTTCACGTGTGTTTAGCCGCACTTTAGTACGTCTGTGGTAGCAGCAAATAACGTCCAACCAAGGCCCACACACGAAGTACGGCAGCACGGAAGTGCGGTTGCACAACACAAGCGGCAAAAGGATGCAGGTAAGCAAGAATGTCGAACCGCTAGTACTGACGAAGAGTGTGCTGCGTTGGCATAGCAGAGTGTGTGTGCGTGATTAGGAGATGTCAGACGCTGCACATGTCCGGCCTACTTCATGTCCTTTTTTTTATAGCTCTGTCAAAAATCAGCCGTAAATGTGCACCATGTGACAGCTACAGTGTCTTCTGTCTGGACACACGGACACACAGTCCGTGCAAAATGCATTAGTCTGACCCTAGCCTTAACCCTTTCACTGCTGAGGACGTGTGGGGAACATCCTCATTGACTCCTAAGGAAAGATAGGGGGTTCCTTTGAACCCCGATATCTCCCGACTGTTGGCAGCTAGCAGGGTCATGTTTGGTATAATTAGAAAGGCCAGAGCATGTTTAAAGAAAATAAAATAAACTAATAAAAAAAGGAAAAGCGTGGTTTTTAAAGATGTGAAATGGCTCAGCAGTGAAGGGGTTAAAGGGCAGGTTGCACCTAGAACGTTATACACAAAGGATGGTGCAGCGCCACACAACATGCATACAGCACCCAGATAGCCAATAACAGTGGTTATAATAGTGGTTTCCCCTATACCGATGCACACAACATATGAAATAGATAACCTGAATCAGCGCAAATATTGCTCTCTGGGGTCCTGGGATCTCGCATGTACATAGGAGAAATAATAGTGCAACACAGTAGGTGTAGGGCTGTGCAATATTGACAAAATAATCATATTGCGATTTCTTGAATGAATATTGCGATTGCGATTTTATTTGCGATTTAGCCAATTGTTTTTGCTTTTTCAAACATGCTACATACATTCTAAATGTATTCAGTATTCAGCACATGGATACTGCCCCAGCTCATGGATATACTGCCCCAGCACATGGATATGCTGCCCCAGCACATGGAAATGCTGCCCCAGCTCATGGATATACTGCCCCAGCACATGGATATACTGCCCCAGCACATGGATATACTGCCCCAGCACATGGATATACTGCCCCAGCACATGGATATACTGCCCCAGCACATGGATATACTGCCCCAGCACATGGATATACTGCCCCAGCACATGGATATACTGCCCCAGCACATGGATATACTGCCCCAGCACATGGATATACTGCCCCAGCACATGGATATACTGCCCCAGCTCATGGATATACTGCCCCAGCTCATGGATATACTGCCCCAGCTCATGGATATACTGCCCCAGCTCACCTCTGTGCGCCACGTGTTCGGCTCCCTGTTAACTTCTGGCGGCATGGAGCTTGGGCGCTCGCCTGGGGGAACCATGTGACGAGCCGCGAGAACGTGGCTCGTCACGTGGTTCCCCCTGCGAGCGCCCAAAGCACCATGCCGCCGGAAGTTAACAGGGAGCCGAAAATTGCAGCCTTATGCGATTTAGAAATTGCATGGTCGGAAATCGCGATTCGATTGCGATTGCAATTAATTGCACAGCCCTAAGTAGGTGTAAAAAATACTTGAATGTGTATAGTAAATATCCCACTCACAAATCGAGAGCGATAACACTGGCTCTGAGTGGGTCCAGACGTATGGGTAAATTGCCTTCAAATTTCTCAGGTGACCCCCACCTTATTGCAGATGTTCTATCCAAGATCATACAGTAAAAAACAGAAAAACTCCTTGTGCAGGTCTGTAGAAATCACGGTATAATAGGCTAGTGGTATCGTATCCCATGGGCATGTATCCACGAGCTATGTGAGCTCCTCAGAATGGGAGTACGATACCACTAGCATATTATACCGTGATTTCTACAGACCTGCACAAGGAGTTTCTGTTTTTTACTGTATGATCTTTGATAGAACATCTGCAATAAGGTGGGGGGGGGGTCACCTGAGAAATTTGAAGGCAATTTACCCATACGTCTGGACCCACTCAGAGCCAGTGTTATGGCTCTCTATTTGTGAGTGGGATATTTACTATACACATTCAAGTATTTTTTACACCTACTGTGTTGCACTATTATTTCTCCTACAAGGTGGAAAGCCTGCCCAGAGGGCAGTCTATTGTGGATATACTGCCCCAGCACGTGGATACTGCCCCCCAGCTCATGGATATACTGCCCCCCAGCTCATGGATATACTGCCCCCCAGCTCATGGATATACTGCCCCCCAGCTCATGGATATACTGCCCCCCAGCTCATGGATATACTGCCCCCGATCAGACCCCAGACCAGACATGGGGCGGCTGTTCGAATGCTCTATCGGCATTCGAACAGCCGCCCCATGAGCTCCGCGCCATACTTACCTTTCCGAGCGGCGCCGGGGAAGTGAAAGTTTCCCCGCTTCCGGTCGTTGAAGGACCCAAGCCTCCCACGTGACCGGGGCTTGGGTCCTTCAAAGAGCGGAAGCGAGGGAACTTTCAGTTCCCCGGCGCCGCTCGGAAAGGTAAGTATGGCTCGGGGGTTGGATGCGCGCAGCAGCCGGGTAGAGGCTGCGAGCACAGCCTCTACCCGGCTGCTGTGTGCATCTTGTAACCGTCGCGGCGAGCCGGCAGCCGGCTCGTGCCGCGGCGGTTGCATGCCCGCGCAACCAACCGCCGCTGGTTGCATGCGCAGAGTAAGGCTTGGCGACGGACACGCCAAGCCTTACTCAATTATAGTATAGATGTACATGCGAGATCCCAGGACCCCAGAGAGCAATATTTGCGCTGATTCAGGTTATCTATTGCACCTAGAACGTGTCTCCATTTAGGAGAGAGATCTCACTGAAAGTAAAACTGCAGAGTGGCTTTCAGAAACAATCTCTGGTTAGCTGTGACTGACACCGACACACACTCTAAAAGTAACCTACACTGCCAGTTTCGCACCATGCAGCTCCAATCCTCTCGTGTCAAAGGTTTGAGAAATGCTTGCGGTTCGGTGTTTTGAACAAAGGAGCATGCTTGCAGAGTCGTGAGGTCATACAGACATATGGGTAAATGTAACAGCAACTGGGGTTGACTGGTCTCCGGCTTGTGGACAAGACCTGAACCTGTTACAGCGCCCGTCCTTCCCTTTTCAGCCAAGCTGATCCCCGCAGCTTTCCTTCTCACAACACTCAGCCAGAACTTGAGTGAGTGCTGTATATTTCTATATCTCTCTCCCAAAAACAGACACGGCTCAATGCAGGGGAATGAATAGATGTTTTAATGGAAAATGGGTCCAGTTATATGGGTAACAGAGGGGTAACATGACACAAGGTGAGGGCTGAATTCCTTCAGAAGACACTGCAACCAAATTAGTACACAATAGACGGGATTAGCAAGTGGAGAGCTTCAGATCAATCTAAGGACAGAGATACAATGTAGACATATTGTTCCCTCTAACACAAACTAACTCCTAAAATAGAAATACATTTAACGTGTTAAACCTTAGGTGCCCCTTAAGCCCAATGTCCTTGAGAATTGGTCCACAATCTCATGGCAGGAGGCCAGGAGCCACGCTTTAACAGGCACAGAGGTCATGTAAAGTGTGGGCAATGGTGTCAAGGAAGGTGAGGAAACAAAAGGTGGAGGGAGCGTCGTTACAACAATCTAAAAGGGATATTAACTGGGGGTTAAATTTCACTACTGCGATCGGTAACCCCGAGCCACACTCGGGCTGTATACTCTGCAGTCACCTCCGTGTGATTGCAGCGTCGGCGTGTGACTGGCTTCCTGGTTCCGCTCCCTGTGAGCCACGGGACCAGGCGGCAAATTTGAAACCAGAAAAAAATATAAAAGTAAAAATTAGATTGTATAAAATCCTGACAGGTGCAATGCATTGTCAGGATTACTTTGTGTCATACACCCCCAGGTATCCCTAGTGAGTGGTCCTGTCAGAGGTTTTTACGGTCATGGCGTCCAAAAAGCACGCTTGTACCTCGATTCATCCTCAGGCCCTGAAAGTGATGAGTGAGGAATCTGATGCTGCGCTTAGCGACGTTGCAACTTGGTGCTGTATTGATGGTGCAGATAATGCAGCGCCCCCAAGGTTCCCATTTACTGGAGCACCTGGTATAAAAGTGGACGTGGAACTCGACAACCCCTTGGCTTACCTGCGCTTGTTCCTGACCGATGCGGTCATAGAAAAAACAATTGTAACCGAGACAAACCGGTACCAGGAGCAACAGTCGGTTACTCTGCCGCAGAAGTGGTCACGTAGCAGAAAATGGAAACCAGTGACCAAGGATGAGATATGGAGATTCCTGGCCCTGATAATTCTCCAGGGAGTTATCGCTAAACCGATGCAGAGGTGGTATTGGACAACCAATAAAATTGCAACGCCTTTCTTTGGCACGGTGATGCCAGAGTACCGGTTCATGCTCATTAGGAAGTACCTGCACTTCGTGAACGAGGAATTTGACGAAACCACGCATCCTTCCCCTAAACTGCGCAAAATTTGGGACGTGTATGAAATGATCGTCAAATTTCCAGCAGACCTATGTGCCAGAGAGGGACATCAGTATAGACGAAAGTCTAATGGCATACAAGGGACGGCTGAGCTGGGTGCAGTACATCGCATCTAAGAGGGCACGATTTGGCGTCAAATCCTATATGCTGTGTGAATCTTCATCCGGCTACATCTGGAACTCCGTTATATACACGGGCAAAGGGATGAAATTCGCAGCCAAATACAACAAGTATGGATTGGCAACATCTTCCGTGCCGTCACTCATTGAGTCATTGCTGGATCAGGGCTATTGTATGACAACGGACAATTTCTACAAGTCCCCTGAACTCTGAGGGTTTCCTGCAGCACAAGACAGACGCATATGGGACCGTCTGACCTAACCGGCGCGACATGCCAATCTTCAGAAGTAAAAAGCTGAAGACTGGAGACATGGTTGCCTGGCAGAAAGGCAAAATGCTGGCACTGTGTTGGCGTGACAAGAAGGATGTTTGCCTGATGAGCACTGTCCATGACAACTCCACTGTCATGGTACATACAGGAGGTGGCAAAGACACTATGAAGCCGCAGGTAGTGGTGGATTACAATTCCACCATGGGAGGTGTTGACCGAGCTGATCAAGCGATGACATTTTACCCAGCGATGCGTAAACAGCAGAATTAGTATTACAAGAAGATCTTCAGGCATCTTCTTGAACAGTGCCTGTGGAATGACTACATTCTGCTGAAAAAGGCAAGTGATCAGCCCCTCCTTCATGCGGACTACATTTGGAAGGTTGCTGAATGTCTATTTCTGCGCCATCATACACTGGCTTGCAGTAGACCTGGACGCCGTGATGTTGGCGTTGTCAACCCTGAACGCCTGACTGGTCGTCACTTCGACCACATCCCACAAACAGAGGAAGTCAGTGCCTACTAGGATGTGTGTGGTGGGTTGCTCCAAGGGGGATGACAAGGGCAAGAAAATCCGAAAGGAAACCAGGTTCCATTGTCCCGATTGTGACGTTGGACTTTGTGCAGTCCAAGGTTTCAAGATATATCATACCAAGGACGTGTACTGAGGCAATATGCAGTCACTAATATTGCAAACCTGTTTTCTGAAAGATTTCAGTGGTTTTGGTTTGATTATTTTATTGAATATTATTTATTTCCATTATTTTGGATAATTATTTGTGGGATAATAAATTATTATTTCGGGTTTCAAACTTTATCTGACTCCGTGTGTTTACATGACCCTTGTTTGTACGGATTTCAATGAGTTATTCCTACGGATTACAGGCCTACTATATAAAACACCACATTTCCTTCCCAAACAAAATTGGAAACGCTTTAACACAAAATTTTGAAAAATCACGAATCACTTTATTTTTAATAAAGTATATAATTCAAGCAGACTGCAATTGTATTGTATTAACAAAAGCAATACGACAGACTTTCTATAGTCTCCCCTCTTCTTCAGGTTGAAGTTAGCTAGTCATTAATTTGCTGGTCCATAAAATTAAAAAAAAAAAAAAAAACGCATCCTGCAATACCCCATTTCATCATCTGAACATGGTGCTCTAGATATCTACAGTTGTGAAAAAGTGTTGGCCCCCTTCCCAATTAAAGTGAGACAAACGTGCAAAAAAGGTTTCAGATTAAGCAAATTTAAATAGAAGGCAAAGATAAACACAACATGCAGTTTTTAAAATGAAGGTTTTTATTATGGGAAAACAAAATCCAAACCCACATGGCCCTGTGTGGAAAAGGGTTTGCCCACCCCCTGTTAAAACATACCTGTGGTTTATCACACCTTAGTTCAATTTCTCTAGCCACACCCAGGCCGGATTACTGTCACACATGTTCACATGCAAGAAAATCACTTAAAATAAGACCTGACTGACAAGGTGAAGTAGACGAAAGGTTCCTCAAAAGCTACACATTATGCAAAAGAAATTCAGGAGCAAATAAGCTCTGGAAGCAGGTCTGGCTACAACCAAGCTTTTCAATGTAATGCAGGAGCATTGCTGGAGGGGGGGGGGTGCTTTATTCTAGCAGGAGGGTGTGGTGTGTTGGTTGTGCTTAGCGGTTTGTGTTCATGAACATGGGGCAGCACTTTTCATGTGACTGCCAGAGCACCGATGGTAAACAAAGTACAGCATGACAATTATCCACAAATTGAGAAAACCTGGAACAGTGGTGACCTTCCTAGGAGTGGGCAGCCGACCAAAATTACCCCAAGTGAGCAGCGGATTGAATTTTGTTTTCCCTTAATAAAAACCCTTCATTTAAAAACTGCATGTTGTGTCAGCTTTGACTAATATTTAAATTGGTTTGATCTGAAACATTAAGGTGTGACAAACATGCAAAAAAAAATAAAAAATATATATCAGGAAGGGGGCCAATACTTTTCACACAACTGTATATCGAATATCACCGCTCAAAATTAGAAGCCAAACCAATGACGGTAGTATCTAACCCCCAATACACTACGAGGGGAAAAAAAAAAAATTGATATATCATCAATCCCTGGCCTACAAAGAGAAATGCAATGTTGCACTCAACCTTGCCCTTCTAGGAGGGACACTGGTGCCACGTCAGGGGGAAATGACAATTTTGTTCACAGAATGCATCTCTGAAACAATCTTGGGTTTTCAACAATTATGTGTTAGTTATTTATACATAAAAAGGCAGTGGGTGCTGAACACACAGAAAAAAAAAAAGTGGGGGATGGAGGCAAGGGTTGAAACAGAACAAAATCAGTGCAAAGTGCAATATACAAGAGAAAAGATCAATATTTGGGGTATACATTGCAAAATAAAAGGAGGAAAGACAGTGTTTGAGAAATAATGTCCATCAAATTAAATTTAGTTTTTTAAAGTTGTAGCCTCCAGCTAGAGCAGTGTTTCCCAAACCTGTCCTCAGGACCCTCTGCCTCACCAGGTTTGCCAGATATCTGAAGCACAGCACAGGTGATATGATTTGCTGCTTAGTGATTGCAGGATTCAGTCTGCATTTTTCCAAGGTGATCTGCAAACTCTGGCCTGGTTGAGGGTCCCGAGGACAGGTTTGGGAAACCCTGAGCTAGATAGAGATGTACTTCTACAAAACACTAGGCATTGTAAATGATCTCCAGGAGGTAGCATTCAACGTGGAGGTTTTATATATGAACAGACGTCCTTGCCTTCTACGTTAAATGGTGAGCCTGGTGGTAGCCATAAGACATGATCCTTGCAGTTTAAGAAATATATACTGCAAATTTTATTAACCACTGGAGAATAAACTCTAAAAACAAAATCCAGGTGTTAAAATTTACCTTATAAAGTGGATCTTCAAGGTGGAACCTTTGTAGCTCATTGCTACAGAGCCGAACATCATCTCTCCCAGCATGTTAACGTCAGAGGCGGGCTTTGTGTACTGCAAGACAACGCAGCGAACAGAATAGAACCATCATACTCATGGGACAAATAACTGTTCTGACACTACAACTGCCCAGAAGATCCTAGTTGCATAAAATCGGGGCACAGGAAGGCAACTGAGCAGGTTAAAGCCCTACTGAAGAGCTGCCATTGGAAATGGACCTCCCTGAAATATACACAGGAAAATGGATAAGCAGCAAGACGGCTGGGCAGAGAGCACGGGGTGTCTGCAATCAAATCCAACATTGTCCATCATCTCAGATTATCCGCAGTCACAAGGCCTGCTCATAAACCCAACAAAAACCGTTTTGTTTCAGGAGCGGTAGTATTTTTCTTATGCACAATGTTATATGATATAAAGCTCTCCAGTTGCTGAGTGTGGACTTTACCTGCAGAAACCATGCAAATACAGTGTTAAATGTCATTTAATCCCTTTGTCAATATGTGGGAGGGTTGGACAAAACTCTGAAATACCACCCCATGCTGGGATTCCTTTAGTCATATCTAACTGTAAGGACATGATTAGATACACATTCAAATGTGGTGGCATAACAACAAAGTCCTCATTTTGGTGGGTCAAATGGGCATTGGGAATAAATCTGGACCTTCACCGTCTGCAGCAAGTGTTTAACCCCACCCGAATTCTGTTGTCTGTTACCTGGTATCTGGGTAGTGGTTCCTTGGCTGGCTGGGGACCTCCTGCTGGTGCTGTACGAGAGGAGATGAAGCATGATCCAAGATTGCTGCTCTGCGTTTGTTTTCTGAACGTCCTGCTCGGAGCATCCTCCCCTGCTTTCTGTAGGTATAAAGTTCCATTTAGAAGTGCAGTACCCGTAGGAGTGATAGAGGATTTAATCCATCCAGTAACAGATGTGACAATTTATTTAACAACCTTTAGAGATGGCCTCAGAACTGTCATTTAGGAAACCCTGGTTTGTAACCAATATTGTTTACAAAACATAACCCACAGGACTGATCACTAACCCAGACTAGTGTAAACGGCACATTATAACAAGCCTACAGTGCAGAGGATAAAAACACACACTTTCATTGATGCCATTATGATGCTACCATGTTTATTGGGGGTTGGCAGTACTACAGCACATTCTAGTGCACATCGGCTTCGTGTTAAGCTTTTGGTGGTCCTTGATAATCATACAAGCTATAGAAAAATTGTACCCACCAAAATTCATTAAAGCTGGGATTGCGGTTTTATCCTAGTCCAGTACACTTTTTGAATTAAATACTTTGTTGGTACAGGTGTAAACAAGCCCCGGGGGCAGGTAACCGCAGAAAGTTAAATTTAGGAGCCAGGAGGTGAACCTTAATGCCAGATCTAGATAATTTTATTGGGGAGTATGGGGTGTAGGAGTATGTGACAGAACTGCCGCCATAGTTTAAATTTCGTTCTGCATTTAGATACAAATTCTAACGAAGGCAATTGTTTAACATGTTCCGTGCTGTATCAAATTGTGTTTTCCAGTTTTTGCCAGCACCTCTGTTGTATCTAAATTCATTCCATTTTGCATCTTAGATTATTTGTATCCTTGTAATGTGTATACCAGCTTGCCTGAAAAATTGTATAATTCAGGCAGCGCCCCAGGAGATCGCATAAACCGCTGGCAAGCTGCCAAAACCGTCACCTGTTCAACTGCCTGCCCTGGAGCTGCCCTTACCCCCACCATGGCGCTTTTTGGACGGTAGGTCCACACTGATGGTAGCCTTGTCTGGAGTGAGTTTTAAAGGAAACAGTCATTGGGAACCCCTCCATCCGACGGTTCCAAAATTTAGAGCTCTGCAGCCGCTCTAATCCCAGTACACTCCGCCAGCTGCTGGGCAACTTGTAACGTCTGCCGCTCGGCCCCCATTCACGGATCAGGGTGCTCTTTTGGCAGGAGTAACAGGGGAACCAGAGCTACCCAGCCGTACCCATGAAGTGCCGCTGCTCCAGCAGAATTAACCCCTGCGGACCCAAAAAACCCAGCAACGTATTAGGCTACGGCAGTCCGGACTGGCGCCGAGATGGCTAGGGGGGCCGGGTATAGAACAATGGCAAGCTGGGTTATAAAGATCTTGTAACTGTATATAAGCACTCTATGTTCCCATCCAAAATACACACAAATCTTCCTTCAACCTACACTCTGCCTCGGCAAGTGACGGGGGAAAGGGGGGGGGGGGGAGGAGGGATAAAGGGCCATTTTCGCTGAGCTTTGGTATCCTCGGATCCAGACAGAGGCGAGCAGCGGATTGATGCTCTTCAAGTAGCTTTACTAGCCACAGCCAGAGCAGCTGCTTTCACTCGATCCAGAGCCGACACCCCAGCGCTCCAAAAAAAAGGCAATGAAGGAGCAGATCTACTAGTCCAAGTAGTGGCAATACATCAGTTCTATTGGCTCTGAAGGTCCAATATTTGTCATGTCCCATTTTAGTTTTAATCTTTTAATACAGAATATGGTGGCATTATATAAAACAAGAATACTATTCAGAGAAAGGTGAAACTCTGGAGAACGTTGAGAAGTGAAAATTCTAGGTCAAAATAGCCAAACCAGAAAAATTCTATTTCTCACTTTCCAAACCAGCTATTTTGACCTAGAATTCTCACTTCTCCAAATGTTCTCTGGAGTTTCATCTTTCTCTGAATAACCCTGTTGGCCTGAGGTTTCTGAGCTACAACTCCCATGATTCCCTGGCGATCGATTACAACGAAATAATTCTGGGAATTCTAGGCCTTAACATCTGAGGTGATCATGAGTGACAGCCTTGCCCTAGGGTCTTTACATTTTTGTCCAAAAATAGCATATGGGTCACCTGCACATGTTTCCCAAATCCAGAAATAGCGGTATCATGATGCAATGTGAAGTCAGAATTGTGTCAAGGATCATGGGGTTATCAACCCTGCAGCAATTGCAAAGAAAAAAGGACTGGACACAAACTGCATCCAGGCAGCTTTAATTAAACGGTGCAATGTTTCGGCTGACTGGCAGCCTTTAGCAAACTACCGTAAAATCTTTAGTGTTCAGCTCCCGGGATTTATTGACCGACTATGAAACCATACAGGTCTGAGAGCCTGAGCCATAAACACAGCAAGGTGCATCCGCGATTATCAGTAAACTGGTGAGTATTTGCATAGGATTTGGTTCTGGCACCATAATAATCCTTTATAGGACAGATTTTCCTGCTTGTTATGACGTGGGATAGGGAAGGTCTTTCTGGTTCTTTCACAGCTCACACCCTGGTTTGCAGGTTATCTGGGTTATTTAATCTCCAGTGTGACTGTCACCGGGTTGTTAAATGCATGCAGCAATCATGTGACGGAAACAAAACAAAGCCATTAAAAGCATGTGGTTTCTCCGGAGCTCAGCCAAGCTCTGACAGAGCAGATTAAATTAAAGCCATTTTTGATAGATCTCCATCCTGGACAATAGAAAAAAATTATACAAGTCTGAGACGACTAGTACATAGGGGGTCATTCAATAAGCGATGGCGTTACCAATGTTGCACAAATAGTCTCTGTAAAACTGACAAACAGTAAAATCCAAACAGTATCGTACAAGTATCACTTGTGAATATACTTACGCCAGTATTTATCAGGTTTTACAAAAGAGTATTTTTGCAAATTTGGCAAACACCGGCACTTAATAAACATGCTAACGGTATGAAAGGGATTTGAAAAAAGGTTTAGTTTCTAGTCAGAAAACAGGCAGTCGGGGGGGGGGGGGGGTGTCTAAATATATATCCCCCCCCCCCCCGTTCACACTGTGCGATTTATCCAGCAAAATCCGCACGACGTTGCGCTGTGTAGCTTCTCCATTGAGCTGTTCACATCTTGCCGCGCGTCGCAGAAGCAGGTCGCAGGTACATGACCCTTTTTTGCGATTTGCTATCTGCGATTTGTATTGGTGTTTTGCGAAAAAAAAAAAAAAAAAAGCACAAACCAGTGATGTCGCGCGACATTATCACACCATGTCGCGAATATGAAAAATCGCGCGGAAAGTCGTGCAATTTTCAAATCGCACAGTGTGAACAGGGCCTGAGGAGACCATAAAATTTGTATTATACAGTCCATGCTAGTTCCCCATAGACCAGCGTTTCTCAACTTTAGTCCTCAGGACCCGACTGACTAGTAGATCCGATTTTAAGGGTTACTTGGGGGAAATGCAGACTGAATCCTGCAATCACTGAGCAGCAAATCAGATCACCTGTGCTGTGCTTCAGATATCTGCAAACCTGGCCTGTTAGGGGGACTTGAGGATCAGAGCCGATAAACCCTGCATTGTCTGCTGTAGACCATAGTCTACAGAAGCAAACGATAGTGATGCAAGCCGAGACATCCCTGTATATCGCATTGTGGCAAGGATCTGGAGAGTTACAGTTCAGACAGAATTGCGATGTGAATAGAAAAACAAGATGTGGGTGACATGATACTCCTCAGTCATAGGCTGATTCTCAAGGAATTAAATTTAAAAAAAAATAAAAAATAAAAAAAAATGTCATTTCCAGTAAATTCTCAGGATTTGCAGCTTCTGCGGAGAGCTCTTAGGCCCCGTTCACACCTAGACGTTTTAAAGCACGTTCGTACGCCCTTTAAAAGCGCATGAACGGGGAAATCCCATGGTTTTCAATGAGACCCGTTCGCACCTGGGCGTTTTAAAGTGCGCAGGAGCTTTAAAATGTCCTGCACCCAAAGAAGTCCGGGAGCTTCTTTTCGGGCATACAGCAGCACGTTCACGGCCATAGACATGCCACGAACGTGCTGCAATGCGCGTTCGTGCGTTTTTTCGTATGCGGGAACGCGCGTAAACGAAACGCGTGCATTGGACGACGCTGCGCTACGCCCAAGTGTGAACCCAGCCTTACTGTTCCTCCAATAGACACCCCAACTACAAGCAGAGCATTTGATCACTTCTCCCTCACTCTATGATCACTGTAATACAGCATTTACTTTGTGCGCCTTCAGTAGCATTGACTCGTTTGCTGGCGTCTTATATCACAATGCCTTAGAGCCAGTAGTCAATGCTTGGCCCGGATTCCAAGTTCATTAATACATGTAAACTGCCCAGGGGCACTGACATTCATAACGTGCTATGGCATTGATGATGGGTTAACACCGGCCTATCAACAGCAGGCTGATGTGCCCTTGGCATCCGGGCTGAAAGGCATTAATATTAAAGCAGTGCAGGCCACTTGCTGGCAGAGGATCAGACACACGGCTTGAGTGCTGCCCAACAAGCGATTTATGGAATCATGCGATAAGAAGGAAGAGCATTAAACACTTCAATACTACTCACAAATTAATAGATTGTGTGAGGAGGGTGTGTGAGATCTGGCATCATGAACCGAGAGCATACAGCAAAACCAGAAAGATATTCTTCACATAAATGGGGTGTGCTTATGTTCAGCCATGGTGAGGGGTCTTAGAGAAGACCAAAAATAAATACTGATCATTTAAACAATGTGAGTTAGTAGTTTTCCATCTTCTAGATATGGTTTTTAGAACATGTAATGTGTTTTAAGAATATGCCGATGTGAAAGAGGTGAGGTGCTACAAAAGTAATAAAGGATCTGACCTGTGCCGTTTCATTTTTTATCTCACGGACGGCTTTGGAATCAAACAATACTTGTCTTCCCCTTCTTTCGCAGTCCTGGTAAACAATCAGTCGAATGCGATTCAGGTCAAACTCTGAAGTAGGCCAGCTGTGCGAGAGAGAGGAGACCGGTTAGAAAGTGGCTACAGGTGGGAAAAAAAAGGAGACTTTGCAGATATTACGATTTTATAGTTATTGAAAGGGACACCATGGTTAAAAATGTGAGGGGAGTAGGGCGTGGCCGGCCCCTGAGGTGAACAGACGTGTTCTGGTAGTGCTCCACTCTCTCCATGGATCGCGGTCTTCATGGCATTTTTTTCTTGCCTCACCACGCTCCCAACGGTTCCTCCGTGGGGGATGGGTTCATATAGTAGAGTTTTCTAGAGCCCGGTTTGTCTCCCCTCCAGAGGTTTCTACTGCGACTGGCATTATTGGACACCAGACGCCACCTTGGAGCCCCGTTTTGAGAGTGAAACACTTTTATATAGAAAAATATTGGCCTTCTTTAAAAATAAAGTCCTGCCATAGAAACCAAATTGGCTGTATGACAAATCGGAGTTATAGTAAAAATGAGCACAACCGCGTTTTGCCATGAGGCTTCCTCAGGGAGTGTCCTTTAGGAAATAGATAAAAAGGAGCACAAAAGAGAAAAAGCCTTTTATTACTGGACAGATTATTTCCTAAAAAGGACACTCCGAGGAAGCCTCACGGCGAAATGCGTTTACGTTATTTTTATCTAACTCATATTTGTCACTCAGCCAGTTTGTTTTTTTAAAAAAAAAGGAAGTCCATAAAAACAAAGTCCTATCAATATTTTTATATGTACAAAGGGTTTCACACACCATCTATTGTGGAATACCCCAGTTGGGAGAAGATCCTGGGGGTATGTGATGACTATTCTACAATACCCCATCCAGGGGGATAAGAATTGCTACTAAGATATAAAGTACCCTTAGAACATTCCCTTTACGCATTAATTAGTAGGGATGTGCATGGCTGAAAAATTTGTTTTGGTTACGAAATTATTTAAAATCGTAACGTAACTAATTTCGTTTCATTCTGGATTGATTTGTATCGAATTTGATAAATGGATATCAACTAATAAATTTGAATAATTGATATCAACTTTCTTTTATGATGGCACACAGGGTTATTCAGAGAGCGTGAAAAGCAGGAGAATGACTGGAGAATGACTGGAGAATGAAAAAGTCTAGGTCAAAATAGCCGATTTGGAAAGTGAGATGAAAGGGAGAATTTTTCTGGTTTGGCTATTTTGACCTAGAATTTTTCATTCTCCAGTCATTCTTCTGCTTTTCACACTCTGAATAACCCTGAATGTGTAAAACAATAAAATGTGTTATTTACCATTTTGTTCAGTTTCGTATCATATTGTTTCGTTATTCGGAAGTACTTCCGAATTATCAAATTTCGTTCCGAATTTTTCCGAAACGAATTCCCATGTCTATTAAATTAGGAGTGTCTCTATTAATGTTTATAGAAAAAAAATATGCTATTTTTTGTATAGGAAAGTGGGGTGTATGTTGACACTCTAAAATGTACCTGCAAGTCACTAAACTGGTTATACTAGCAATAGATTATCAAAGGGATATCATCTTATTTTTAGGTTTACTTTGTTTTTGAGGTTTGTAAACACTATTCCAGTTCATGGCAGCACCACAAATAACAACAGGTCCTTTAAAAAGGACTAGATTACTAGCACTGCCTTCACGCTACCACCAGTCACTTTCATTATGAGCATAAAAAAAAAAAAAAGTAAAAATGTTCCAATGCAAGACAAGCCAAGTGAAGAATAGAATTCCTATAAAATTGACAATGTTTAGATTGGCGCACAAACATGTCACCTGTACATTGGCGGTAGCCAAGGCTTTGGTTAGGTACAGTTCCAGGGGAGCACTTCAGTTACCCATAATGTACTGGCTGGGTGGAGTAGAGGTAACATTACTGCTCTATAACCGTGGAGACAGCGGTTCGAATCCCAGCCAGAGCATCTCTCCAGTAAGGGTCCTTGGGAAAGACCGCTAAATGGTACATACTTGCCACCAAGGACAAACTTGAAAATGAGAGAAAGCAAGGTATCCTTCCTGGTAAAATACAAAAAAAAAAAAAAAAAAGGGGGGCTAATAGCGACTATTAGTAATGTGTACATGGGGAACATGTAGTCCACAAAGCAAAAAGAAAAATGCATGTTCAAAAATGATTGTAATCCCTTAGGAGTCTGACCGACCTTGCTGCACGGGTGACACGATGCATGCATCGTGTCGCCTGGGATGTCATTTAGAGTGAAGATCAGAGTTTAGTTGCTTTATGATGTTGTATAGGAACAAAATATAAAGCCTGTATAATTCTACATACAATATAAAAATCAGAAGTTGTGGCAACCTGTAAGAACTGCTGAAATCCATAGCCAAGTATGGCACCAATTGTTGGGAGCCAAAATCCCAAAATTATAACAAGTGTGCATCAGAGCAAAGTCTTCAGATGTACTCGATTGGCCCCTAGAAATTAAAAAAGGAATACCTCGGACTTGGCAGCATCACTTCAATCCACTCCAGTACATAAACATCTAACACAGGAGCTGCATTGCCCGCCTGTGGATACAAAGGCTTCTCAACTCATTTTGGCTTCAATTCCAGGGCACAAGACTATCCGATGACTACGGTTGTGTGTGCCGCCGCCCCCCCCCCCAAAAAAAAAAAAAAAAAAAAAAAAGCTGTAAAGTGACACTGCCCTCCTGTCCTATATTGTCTATGGTGCTGCTCCATCCTACCCAGCATACATGTGGCTCCATCCTACCCAGCATCAGCCCACCCCCCCCCCCTCCGTCAGCACATGCAGAAAATGGGGAAGAATTACATACATCACTTAAATATTAAGTGGTTTCCTCCAAGGTATGTATGAAAGAAGGGAGGGGGAGAAACGACACGAGATACAGCTTGGAACTCATAAAAAGGACTGGATAACCAACATCTCACCTCTAGCCCAATGCCAGGTCAAACACTTTGTTCATTTTATGACAAAGTGTCAAGTGTTATTTGACAGAATCAAAAGATCCCAGCAGTATCTACATTTGTGATGTCAAGTACTGGGCGATTTTTTTTTTTTTTCTGTTTTGATATCAGTGGTCATTAAACAGCAAGCCTTTTCAAAGATTTCAAGAGCATCCTGATGCAGGTGGCAGTAGATAAGAACATCATCCCTTTAAATAGGAAATTGTTCCTGGATATTATAATCACCAGCATAAAAAGCCACACATGCCAACTAGAGATTTTATTCCGAATGAAATGCAAACAGCACACTGCTCACGTAGGATTTTTTCTGTTTGCGTCTCGACAATAAAGGCTCAATTACAGGGATAATAGCTGTATTAGTGTTGCGAGTCATAATATTTGTGAGCCACCGGTTATTAATGGCATGCTGCCACGGTTATTGGCTTCTTGAGTCTGGGGAACCTTTGACCATGGGGTGACCCAGCACAAGCAGGGACAAAGGACGAACACTGGGAACCATTCGTTTCCAGTTTTCTGATGTTTACAGACAGCGGAAGTGGTGCATCATGTAGCCCAATGCTCCGCAGTATAAGTGCAAGTTTGGAATTTTTGGCAGGTTTAAAAATCTGTGAATTTGCAAAAATAAACTTTTCAGTATCAGCAAAAAGCCTAAAAAAAAATAAAATATATATAACAAACAGTAATTATTTTTTTTCTACATTGCCAGCTGGGTGGAGTAGAGGCAACATCATTGCTCTATAACTGTGGAGACATGGGTTTGATCCCAGCAAGAGCACCTCTCCAGTAAGTGGCCTTGGCAAGACACCTAACGGTACATACTCGCCACCCAGGACATACTTGAAAACGAGAGAAACCTCAATGTATCCTTCCTGGTAAAATACTTTAACAAAAAAAAATAAGAAAAAAATTATAATATTGGACTCACCTGTTTAAACCTGTTGAACTTAAGCACCGAAAATCAGTGCATTTCCCTGACATCAGCATTCTCTGGCTTGACACAATTTCACTGCCACTGAAGATCACTGAATTCCAGCAATCTGCACTGTATTTCATGGACAATGTCAGTATTTGGCGAATTGACAGCTGAACTGCTACAAATTTGCGCCATACGGTGCAATTCTGTGTCAGGTTTAGTGCTTCTTGTATAACCCTTTAGGTTTTGCAGTGTATTTAGTGCCTTTGTGTACAGAATGGCTATGCACAACATCTTGTGTCAAACTGATAAATTACTATTTATACATGGAATTTATTTTCGCTTTCTGCTCCGATACCCACTTGTAATAAAATTTTGAACACGTGCCACTTTAACAAGTGAATAATGAACCCGTCTCATCCCTCCCGCTCCCTTATTCACACTGTTCCTGCCTAGTGGTTACTGGACAACCTTCTGCAAGTCCTGTTCTCCATGGTCCAAAAACCACATCAGTACAACGTGCCTGAATACTTCAAGAGGAACGAGATTCCACGCTCAATATTCTAACTTTAAAAAAAAGGCCACATTAGTTTAAATTAAAAAATGAATCAAAGAGTGTGGGGGGGGCACAATAAAGGATAACCACTAAGATCAGATATTTTATAATAGAAAAAAAAAAACTGATTTCCCAAGCATTCACCAGACAGAGATAAAGTTACATTCTGGTAAACACTGGTAAAATAACAATCTCCTACCTGTGATGATCCTGAGGAAGCTCATTTGTATTATTGTTAGTCAGAGGAGGTACAAGGTGATATCGTAGGAGTCCGTCGCAGCCTTTGCACGCTCCTGTTTGAAAAACTCGATGGTAGTTCAATTGGCACCCAATATAGCTCCCAGTCCTCTGTGAGCCCCCACACATTATCTCAACAAGCGACAAGATCAGTTTGTAGCATTTTTTTCCCCCCAAATAAAAAGCTTAATTCCTTCAAGGGTTCAGCCACCAGAAGAAAAAATGTGTAAGTGGCTGATATTGCATTTTCACAACGTGACATCTACATTGCATGCCTGGACTCCAGCACCCGGCTGTACCTTAAGCTGTTAACCAGTCACAAGACCTCGCCATATGTTCCTGCTGGAAACCAAAGCGAAAAAAAAAAAATAGGCTGTGCTGAGACACACAGCCAGCCTCTAATGACAGGTTGCTTAGACATTGGCCGTTCCTTTTAATTGCCGTCACATGAGAAAGACTCATGTGACAGAACACAGCGTCACGGCTCAATACATGGCCTTTTCCCTAAATAATCCTATACAAAATGAGGTGTAAATATTTTTCCAAGCATGGCAAAATATACAGCAGAAAACCTCTTATGGCTGTAAAAAATAAAAATAAAAAAGTGTCACTGTAATGGGAAAAAGGACTTTTGCCCATTTGACAACACCTCACCCTTTATATAGAGCAGTGTTTTTTCACTAACCTATGAAATGTAAAATTGGCGATAACCTCTCTCCCTTTTATTGGCGGCACGTTGCCAGGGGAGGGAGGAGGAGTGCGTACAGAGAGCAGTGTGCTGAGCTGCCCCTCACTTTACTTAGGCTGGGTTCACACCTCAGTGTTTTTCATATGAGCGTAATACGCAAGTTTTTGGCGCGTGTATTGCGCAAATGTGAAAAACGCGCATTGCAGCGCATTCACGCTGCAGTCTATGGCCGTGAATGCGCTGCAATACACCTCAAAGAAGCGCCTGTACTTCTTTGGGCATATGGCGTTTTACAGCGCGTTCCTACGTGCTGTAAAACGTCCAGGTGTGAACAGGCCCCATAGGAAATCATGGGATTTCCGTGTTTGGGTGTTTTAAAGCGCGCAGGAACACGCTGTAAAACGCCCAGGTGTGAACGGGGCCTAAATTAGTGACAGGCAGAGCGTGCAGCACTCCTAGCATGCAGAGGGCAGTCCTGCGGGCCGACTCTCCGCTCACAGCGACAATGTTGCTACGGGGGGGGGGGGGGTGTAAAAATAAAAACAGATACTTTTTTTCTTAATATTATTTTGGTCAGTGAGTCCCCTCAAATCTGGCAGAAAATGCTGCCTGAAGTTTCCTCCACCCACCCTGTGTCACCAGCATGCAGACCGTGTGCGGACATCACCTGCAATAGAAAGCGGTCTCAAGGAGCCTACAGCTCCTTTTCATTATTCTGTGCAGGCGCTACAGAACGTATATACATTAATTGTCCAATTTTTTTTCACAGCGGCACGCAATTTGCGGTTGCTACAGTACACAAGTTGCGTACCGGCATCGAGCGAGCCACCGGCCAGATGGTACAGAAAAGTACAACAATCAGGATACAACAACACGATAGGACTTCTTTCAGGAGTACAAAACCTCTGCAGTGTGGGTGAGTTAAAACACACCCACACCCTAGGAGAGCTGCCAGCGCAGCTGCTGAACATAGCATTGAAGGAGAAGACTTCAATGAAAAAGGCAGTCAGGTTTCTCAGGGACAATATGGGTATTTATATACTTCATTGTCTCAATGTGTTTTGAGAGACATGATTATTTAAAAAGGAACACGAATACCCCCAGCCACTTTTTTTGCCCTTAAATAGTTGGGCAGATGCAGTTGCCAACATCTGGCCAATTTTGTCCATTTAATTTAGGAGATAATGCGCACCTTTTCTCCTTTGACCCACGCTGCTCGTCCCTCAGTTCAGGGCTTCCATAATGCAGTTTTTTTATTTTTAAATATACCTAAGTTTGCATATCCTACGCATCACTCGGGACTTTTATTACACTTTTTGTGCACCAGTTCCGTAGAGCCTGTGCAGAACAATGGATTGGAGCTATTGGTGCAAGCGCAGCCTTCCTTCAGGACAGTCTCTATTGCGAGTGGTCTGAATGAGGGCGATGGCAGCACACAGCGGGTGGTGACCGACAGGCGGAAAATTCCTCCTCCCAGACATGTCACCAGTCAGCCGGGATTTTTAAACTCCTCTACTTCGTACAGTGTTTCTTGGCAATGGGGGGGGGGGGGGCACTACACACAGTCTGACCCCTTTAAAACACTGAAGTGGTCAGGGTGTGTAGAGCGTCCCTTTAATGTCAGATTCCTTATAGGACATCTCAGAGCACCTCCATGCTGATGGGCAGTGTATGAAAAGGGCTGTCTTGCATCAAAACTGTACACGTAAGAAGAAATCAACTCTACTCAGGGTGCGATCACAAAACACAATTTTTTACTGTCAAGGATTTCCCCTACTTTAATTTTTACACCTTAGGCCGGGGGCACACTAGGCGTTTTCTTTAACACAAAGTACGTGTGTTAAAACGTACCAGCATCCACTCGACGACCGCCTGCCCCCCCCTCTGCGCTGCAAAGCGCGATCCTCCTATGGACAACGCTGCGGATGGACGCCGGTAAGTGCGTCATAACACACTAGTGCGTACAAGAAAATGCCTAGTGTGCACCCGGCCTTACAGGGCAACTTTTCATGCAGAGGGGCAGCAAATGGAATAATGTGTCCAGAGAAACCAGGCAACAACTGTAGTACAGTAAAATGGAAAGACAGATTTTTGTCAGAGCTCTTGACCTGCATCCATTAGTGGCCACAGAGCACAGCACTCAGCCTGACAACTGGATGTCACAGGCTCACGTGAGGTTTGAGTCCAGAGGTCAGACTCTGACCAGACACCCGCCATCAGTCTTATCTACTTGCACGTGAAACTATGGAGCCGCATTCACTAGTCTGTCCGTCAATACGCAAGGCATGTTTGCATATTTTATGCCAAGGGGAAACTAGGAAAAGACAAATATATTAACTTTGAATGGTGTCTGTGTGCCAGGGAGATTACTGCACATGGGAGCAGGCCATTCCCACATGTACACTGCATGTGACCTGAATCCAACATGGATCACAGCCAAAAGGCATCTGAAGCCAGGGTCCTAACGAATACCTGCATAAAAACCTAACTGTATGCTGGAATTATTACTAAATCATCAAAATTGGAAAAAAAATAACTGAAATCAGTCTCTTCCTATCACCATCAATAAAGCTTCTTACACCTCTCACCTGGAATTTTGGACCACTCTTCCTTTGCAAACTGCTCCAGGTCTCTTATTGGAAGGGTGCCTTTTCCCAACAGCAATTTTAAGATCTCTCCACAGGTGTGCAATGAGATTTAGATCTGGACTCATTGCTGGCCACTTCAGAACTTTCCAGTGCTTTGTTGCCATCCATTTCTGGGTGCTTTTTCACGTATGTTTGTGGTCATTGTCCTGCTGGAAGACCCAAGATCTGACGCAAACCCAGCTTTCTGACACTGGGCTCTACAGTGCGACCCAAAATCCTTTGTAATGCTCAGATTTCATGATGCCTTGCACACATTCAAGGCACCCAGTGTCAGAGGCAGCAAAACAACCCCATAACATCATTGAACCTCCACCATATTTTACTGTAGGTACTGTGTTTTCTTTGTAGGCCTCATTCCATTTTCGGTAAACAGTAGAATGATGTGCTTTGCCAAAAAGCTCTCAGTCTCCTCTGTCCACAAGACGTTTTCCCAGAAGGATTTTGGCTTACTCTAGTACATTTTGGCAAACTGTCGTCTTGCTTTTTTAGGTCTCTGTGTCAGCAGTGGGGTCCTCCTGGGTCTCCTGCCATAGCGTTTCATTTCATTTACATGTTGACGGATAGTTCGCGCTGACACTGATGCTCCCTGAGCCTGCAGGACCGCTTGAATTTCTTTGGAACTTGTTTGGGGCTGCTTATCCACCATCCAAACTATCCTGCGTTGCAACCTTTCAATTTTTCTCTTCCGTCCACCCACAGAGAGATTAGCTACAGTGCCATGGGTTGCAAACTTCTTGATAATGTTGCGCACTGTGGACAAAGGAAAATCTAGATCTCTGGAGATCTACTTGTAACCTTGAGATTGTTGATATTTTTCCACAATTTTGGTTCAAGTCCTCAGACCGTTCTCTTCTCTTTCTGTTGTCCATGCTTAGTGTGGCACACACAGACACACAATGCAAAGACTAAGTGAACTTCTTTTTATCTGCTTTCAGGTGTGATTTTTATATTGCCCACACCTGTTACTTGCCCCAGGTGAGTTTACAGGAGCATCACATGCTTGAAACAATCTTATTTATCCACAATTTTGAAAGGGTGCCAAGAATTTTGTCCAGACCATTTTTGGAGTTTTGTGTGACATTATGTCCAATTTGCTTTTTTTCCTCCCTTTGTTTTGTTCCAATACACACAAAGGGAATAAACATGTGTATAGCAAAACATGTCTTACTGCAATACTTTTCTGTGAGAAATACTTGATTTTCTGGAAAAATGTCTGGGGTGCCAACAATTTTGGACATGACTATGTAACATACACCAAACATTATTGGACTTCTCCAAAACAAGCTGCAGATACAGAAAGGAGAGACGTAGGAATTAACAAGGTTAGCAGCATCTGTCAAAAGGACATTAACCCTGCAATCATTCCACAGTTTAGGGAGGGGATGGAGAACTGCTGAGCAGAATATCCGATTTCTCATTGATAGCACTATCACACTATATTGAGCAACACGAGACCCTGACCAATCAGCAAGGAATCATTTACGCATGTCAAGTCCTTCGCATTTCCTACCCATAAAAAAAAAAAAAAAAAAATTTAACCAGAGCTGACATCCTTGTACAGCGCTGCAGAATAAGATGGAGCTTTATAAATAATGTAAAATTAGCAATAGTTGAAAGATAACATCTCCAGGACTCGCTATTCCACCCTTGCTGCAAACTGGGCTTGTGGCATGAGTGTTGCGATTCCCTGTGAGAGCTTGCTGTAAAATAACTTCTACTATACTTCATATAAAGAGACGTTAGCTTGCACTTCCATGCGGAGGTGTAACTTTGACTCCACAATCAGATACTCCCGTCATGCTGCCGATATTGGAGTATCCTCACCCTTCGTTCAGGACCAGGCGCCAGCAATGTGCCTACACCCTGGAATGCGTATGCTAATGCCCGTGTCAGATGAACGCAGTGATCATGTCCGTGTTGCCGCACATTTTAACATCTGTCGTGGCATAAAATTATGATCAATAGAGACCCACACATGAAGTACGTGCGCACCGGACGCAATTTAGGCTAGGGTCAGACTGAGGCAGTGCGAACGCGCGTGCAGGCGCACTTAATCACGGCCGCACTAGCAGCAAATGCCGGGCAATGACGGCCAATATACGAAGTACGGTCGCACAAAAGTCCGGCTGCGCAACGCAAGTGGAAAATGAACGCATTTTTTCGAGAACGTAAAACCGCTAGTACGGTTGTACAGAGTGCGCTGCGTCCGCTAGCGGCGTGTGTGTGTGATTTGGAGATGTCAGACGCTACTAATGTCCAGCCTACATAACGTCCAGATGCACAAAGTGTTTTATTGATGATCCGTACAAAATCACGAACGCAAATGCGCATAGTATGACCGCTATAGCGTACTCCGTGAAAAAATGCGTCCACTCGTTCGAACGTACTTTTTCACAGACAACGTGAAAATGCGTTCGTCTGACCCTAGCCTAAGGCAAGAACGTCAAACAGCTAGGACGGACGCACAGAGTGCCACGTCCGTGTAGCTTTGTGTGAGTGATGGCACATGGACAAAAAAGGTTTTCATATCATGTATCAATTGTTTTCATTTTTATTTCCCATGTAAATCAGTCAAAAAAAAAAAAAAAAAAAAAAAAAAAAAGACCGTGGTGTCGACAGTATCAGTCAGAAAGTATGTCAGTTGTGCACGGACGCACAGTGTGCTCAGAATGCATTCGTTTGACATTCGCCTAAAACAGAAGCAGCAAGGAAAATCTGCAGGTGTAGATTTTCTTAAGGTCTCCATTTTAGGCAGGGTGCACACGAGCGTACTCTGCTGCGCACAATACGTGCGTTAAAAATATGACGCAGTTTGGTAGACGCCAGACGATCCGTTATGTTTGACGGACGTCGTAAAACCTGAATTTGAGTTGAAAAAAATAAATAAAATAAGCTAGGCTGGAAGAAACAAAACATTCAGCACACCTCCAGCACGTGGCCAACGTCATCTATGTAAATCTGGTATTTTAGTAGAACTGGGTGTGTTCCTGATCAAGGGAGACCTTTATCAAGGATGACCTTTTCATTTATCTATGGGTTTATATAGTGTGGACATTAATTGGCATGACATTGGCAATCCAGGCTGCTAGAAAAGGCAAAGCGCCCCCTTCCCCCCCCCCCCATAAAGCCAGCACTTGCAACTAGACAACTATAGGTTCTGGGTGCTGGGCTAGGAATTCCACAACCCATCGCTAGGTCCGTTATCAATGGTTGTGGAATTCCTAGCCCAACACCCAGATGAGAGACTAGCACTTATTTACGGCGTTATATTATTTGTCAATGGAAATGTAAAACAGGGCCTTTTTTCTGTGACCTTAAACTAGGGTGACCATTCGCCCCCGATTTCCGGGGACAGTCCCCGGAACTTAAATTATGGTAATTTATTCACTGCACGTCTGCAGTTCCTGGGCTCTCCACTAGGCTGTATAAGCATCACATCCCCAAACCACCAGGTTCTCCCACTCGCAGGCTGGGAGGGGCAGTGCTGAGATGCAGGTGCAGCTGTTCCTATGGGCCACAGGATGGGATGCTGGGCAAAAGAAAAAACGGTGAGGATTTCCAAATAAACACATTTTTTATTAAGCATGATGCCAGTGTCTTTATTTATGAGGAGAGGGCCCGTTTATATGGGGAGGAGGGACACAAAATAATTAATAGCAATCTGGTGGGGGCCTGTGTTAAAAACTCAGCGCTTGAATGAGGTGCAGGCCAGGTACACACACACACACACACAATATGGGCGTTCTAGGCAGGGTCTTGCCTGGGCAGTGGGGATGGGGACCCTGCCCTGGAGCTTACAATCTAAGAGTAGAGGGGGGACCCTGCCCTGGCCCACACACACACACTTCGGGCTGCCTCAAAACACTCCCCCTGTCTCTCTCTGTATACAGTGTAGCCACACTATCAGTTCGCTGTATGCAGGGGTTTCGCTACGTCCATAGCAGCTTTTTCACGTCTGTCATTTTGGCATCCGTTGCCCGTTTGTGAAAAAGTCTGCACATGCTTTGTGTGTTCTGTATTGACTCCTTTGAAAAGCTACAACGGACAGCAAACAGTGTGGTCAGACGGACACAAACAGTGCGCTTGTGTGACTGCAGCCTAAAGGGTCTATTCAAAGAACAGAAATTGTGCTCCCCACCCCTCCGGCAATTCTAATTCACCGAAAATACCGTGAATTTGCCAATGCAGTTATTGGATCTTGGCAAAAAAAGCCAAATTGGCGAATTCCACCTAACGGGAAGAAAATAAATAAAATATGATAATCAAAAAACCAGGGTATTTCGCTGCTCCGTGAATCGCAGATATGAAAGTCTATGGGACAATTTCAGTGCTACCGAACACCAGTGAATTGCACTGTATTTCACAGTTAGTGATTAACCTCTTAATTATGGCAAAAGTGCAAAGGATACACACACGGGGGATGAGGTGGGACAACCACAAAAACATTAACTTCTGATCCAATTTGGAACACACAACAAAAATAAAATATTTCCTAAAGCAGACCCTGACAAAAGCGAAACGTCAGATTGCCAATGGCTCTCACAATTTTACCTGTGTCCCTGTAGTCTTGAGAATATATATATATATATATATATATACAAATCTGTTCCTGGCTCCTAAACTTTCTTACTGGCTCCTAAGTTTCATATTAAAATGTCAAGCCCCTCTTTAGGGAAGGATTGTGAAGGAAAAGCTGCTGTGAACAGTTTCAATACCACATAAACCATAGATGTACAAGTGCACCCAAAAGTATTTCTAGTACGGTGATGGTTTCCCCTCTGACACTTTAGACACCGGTAATTCATTTTGGGCCGATGCCAGGTGGTCCACTACAGATTTTATTTTTCATTCCCCTTGATTTTAGTATGAACAGAGACAACTTTAGAACATAAACCCTTTCTAAAAATGATGAACCGTGAAACTAAGCACCAAATACTCCAAACCTCCAAGTACAAATCTCATCATCACATTGGATCAGCACAGTTTTGTTGGATGAAAGCACACTTTCCCAGCGTAAACTGTGGCATGTACTAAACAAAGAAGCACATCGCGCAAACGCATTTTCTCTAGAAAGGGGGGGGGAGAAGAGGGGGGAAACAGCCTTCTTGTAAGAGTCTATTCCTGTGGGACATACACACTGTATGTGGGGGTTGCTAGAAACCCTAATCAGCAAGTGGGAGTGAAGTTGCTGTTGACCAGAAGCATCTGGGTCTATGTAGAAAAGGCTGCGTAACAGCAGAGTAGGTGCAACACAGCCATGACATACAGGGTTATCCAAAGAGATTCGAATTGCTTGAGAAAGGTAACCGAACGCTGAAAATCAGCCTTCGGTTACCTTTCCTGGCCATTCGGCTATCCAGAGAGCAGGCAATTCGCCAAATCCTGGCGAATTGCCTGAACATACGGTGCCTGTTCGGTCCCTGTTCGAGGGCAGTGAATCCCCATGAAAAAGCACTGCTTCGGCTATTCAGAGAACACAAACCAGCAGTGAAAGGTTCCCGAAATGCCCTGTCATTCGGTGGTTTCATTCGGCAAATTTATTCAGGAGAATCCCATAGGCTTCAATGTTAAAAATATTCCCGTTTTAATTCAATATCTAATAAACCGTTCATTATAAAATTCTGCAGCAAAAAGTCTCTTTAAGCATTTTTCTGAATTTTTTAAAAAAAATTTAAAAGTCCGATTTTTTTTTTTTTTTTTTTTACAGTTTGCTTATTTTTTTTGTAACAGCCCTCTTTATTATCATTCCCTGGACCTCCTGTGAAAATTTCAGACATTTTCGCTCAGTAGTTTCTTTGCAAACAGCGTTTCATTTTCCCAGATTCATACAAATGGTTTTTTCTAATTTATTCACTGCCTCCTCTACGTCACAGCTGCTTCGGCTCTGTGTGATTCGGCTCCTTTTCGGCTCCTGTTCGGCTTTTTCGAAGGTTAATCCAGATGTTTTTGCTTGTTTTCAGCGTGCATTCGGTTAGTTTTCGTCAGGTTTGCGGCAGCTTTTCCCTGCAATTCGGGGACCTTGTGGTGTTTGCTGAATACACCGCAGGGTCACCGAAATGCAATCGGCAAAAGGAACCGAATTGAAGAGAACGAAAAGTCACCGAACGTGCGGTGACTTTTCGAATCTCTTTGGATAACCCTGTTAGACTCTCGTGTCTAGAAATGAGAGATCCTTACATGCTGCAGCAGCAGAGACAACATCCAGGTTCCTGCTAACATGTTCCCAAAGCTAAAAGGGGTTAGTCAGAACTGACAGGTTGGTGCCCTCGGCAAGTTTGAATTCAGTCTTTACCGCAAACTCCCCGAAGTGTGCCAAAGGGATCTGCCGAGCGCAGCCAACAACCTGCCAAACAGTAGGGGGGAGGGGGCGGGGTTAAGGAAAAAAAAAAAAAAAGATAGAACCCTAAAAATATAAAATTATATAACAAATACCATTCCAGGAAAAAAAAGGCAGAACATGATTTATTTATAAAAGTATTTTACCAGGAAGGATAGATTGAGAGCTCTTGTTTTCAAGTATGTCCTGGGTGGGGGTGTTGGACAAACAGCCAGCACTCAATAGTACAATTGGTATTTCTCCAACGACTTGGGTTGATGAACATCTCGAAAAACCTTCTGGGACCATTTTAAAAATCGGGAATACCCATGGAAGAGTTACCTAATGCAAGTTAGGTTTTCTATGCAAGTCCCATTTTATTTCAAGAACTGTATTTGCACGTTTTATTATATTTTTGTAGGTCTTGTGATATTGGCACTAAAAAGTTTTTATTTTTGTCTTTTTCCATTAAAACTTTGATCTAGATAATTCACGCTTCTCCTATAGCTTTGTTTAGCGTTACTGTAGAATTTAACATTTGGTAGATATATCAGCTGTACATGGTTAGTCTCCTGGATTGGGGTGGTATACAGTTAAGTGGGTTTCGAAAGTGCCCTATTACTTTCGTGGTGGCAGCGTATAGTCGGAAGGGTGTGTATAGTTTTGGGGGTTAGGTTGGCATAACTTTGGGTCCTGAGAGGGGGTAGAGTTAGTAAGTCCAGAGGCTTGGAGCAGTTAACCCCTTGAACACTCACCCTCCGCACATGACTGGGTAGGTAGCGTTTGGTCATCAAACTGATAAATAGGGAAAATAACCATGAGGATGCAGAGCATTCAGTATGCTGAATAAAGCGAACCATAAAGTAGGCAGAAGAGAAGTCAATAGTTTCAGTTGCTAAAATGTTTCTTTTACAAGGTTAAAGTCTCAACTGTTAGAATGACCCTAAAAATCTCCAGTGCAGCGAAGCCATAAATTTTACAAAACAAAATCCCAAGCTTGACTTTAGAGGATACACAGTGCAACGCCTCATGTCACCCTTGAGAAGTTCTACTTGTGAAATGCCAATGTTTGTCATTGCCTAAACACCAACACTTACTGAATAAGCCTCTAAGTCAGGGATCGGCAACCTTACCCCTCCAGATGTTTTAGACCTACAGCTCCAATGAGGCTCAGCCAACCTAATGAGCACCCTGGAAGATGTAGTTCAGCGGGAGGGCTATCGTTGCTGACTTAAGTTTTCACATGAAAACCGGAACATTGTCATGCTGACGATGCTGTGTATTGTGCACATAGGCACCCAAAAGTATGTGTACATCTTTTACAGAGAAAAAAAAAATTACATTTGGCTCCTTACAAAACCAAACAGAGCCTACCAAGCGAAAATTATAATTAAAAACCACTGACACAGATGGCCCAGAGGAGTTGTTAGAACAGCAAACACAAACCGTTATACAAATATTAGGATGCCTGTGCCAATACAGACGTGTGGACAGAAAGCAGGAATAGACATTGCATTAAGTGTACCCGGACACAGTCTGCTGCCATAACAAGGGGTCTCAATTGGTCTGGATTAGCAGCATCCGGCCGGCGTTGCATAACATCTCCACAGTTGCAGGTCATGCTTTTGTTATGACTGAAGTTACCCGACAGCAATCAACAAAATCTCCCCCCAGACCTGTCCACAGCGAAGGGAGAGGATGTCAGTGATCAATGCTCCTCTCCATCGGTGTTCAGAGGTCACAAAGATCTGGTAGAACATTAACAAAAACATCTACCAGCCCTGATACCATGACAAGTATCTCTGGATATGAAGTACCTGCCATGAAGGTATGGCCGACCACATTGCACATGTGGTTCCTACCTAGATTTTCTCCACCTTAAACTTCCATATTATGCCAGCTAAATCAGTATAGCTCCGTGTCATTGGAGTCACCTTTCTGTAAAACAAGCATTAGTTTCAGGTTAAGGCTAGGGTCAGACGAATGCCTTTTTTCACGTCTACTGTCAAAAAGGGCGTTGATGCGTCCCACACAAATTTTGTAACGGAACACACGAAAGCGGCCAGATGATGCGCAATTCCAGACGTATTTATTGACGGAGCTGTGAAAAAAAAAAAAAAAGACAGAAATCTGATTAAATCAAATTAATTGCTGAATGAAAAAATAAGGGGGAATGGGTATAAAAAGAAATTTTGTGGATGGTGGCGTTTTTCCAAGATGGATGCAGTCCAAGTCTTTGTGTTTGCTGCAATGGGGTACCTGTACCTGAAGAAGAGAAAGCGGCGAACCTGGGTTCAAATTAACGGTGCCAGATACACGCATGGACACTTTGACGCTGTACAGGCCACTGCGAGAGAGAGACCCCGTGAAGTTCAACGACATGCGGATGTCCATCCCCTCCTTTGATGAACTGTTGTCGAGGGTACGCGAGCCGCTGACCATGAGGGCTGCCATGCCACCGGAGGAGATTCTGGTCATCACTTTGCGGTAAGTACTGTCACACACCCGCATACATGACATCGCTGCCTGTCACCAGACATGTGCTTGGAATGCAGAGCCCCTTTTATCGGTCTGTAGTTATATGCCCACTGGCACATGCATACCCAGACACACACGGGCACACGTACAGAATAATACATGACACCGACCACAATGTAGACTAAAATTTTTTTATAATTGTAGCAAACATATCAAATAAAATAACAATATATTCAAAACATGTATTATAGTTTGTAAACTGAAGGTCAGCATATATTACTCGTCAAACCACAGAACAAATTTGTACAAACAAAAATAAAACAAAATGAAGCTATACATCACATATGATAGCAACGAGCATCTGGGTCATGAGGGCTGGTCATGTGGCTACAGCGGGACTGACTCTGTGGGTGGCCTAGCTACAGGGGGCATGGGGTGGGAGGGAAGATCCACTGGCATTGGCGGATTGTGGCACAGCACCGTAATAAATGGCTGCCTGTTGGGGACGGGAAAGGATGTCATCTATGGTCGCCAGGGATCTGCGGCGGTACTCCACCTTCTGAGCCGGGGTCATCTGGAGGAGGGACAGACAAAAAAAAAAAAAAAATACATGTCCTCGGAGTCGGCGAGCATGCAGCGTGGATGTGGTTGGGGAGTTTGCGCCTCCATGAAGGTGACCATGGCCTGCTCAAACTCTGCAGCCGATGCCCCTCTTATGTGCAGGTCTGGTGCTGGCTGTTGGTGCTGTACCTGGCACCTGTCCTGTCTCCACATCCTCCTCCAGCTGCGACTGCACCACCCCGGTTGACCTCCTCCTGGCAGAACCTCCTGGCAGCATGTTTTGGTCCTGTGAGCCAGAGGTCGATGGCTGCTCAATGCTGCTGACAGTACTTTGCAGCTCGGAGGAAGGACAGTTGGTCAGCGTATATATAGCCGCGGACTTTCTTCGACCCAGCTCCAGAGCGCGCAGCCATGGCTTGCTTCTTCTCTACCCACGTATAGTTGTCCCGTACCTTGCGCCATTTATGGCCTCTTGTGCTGCAAAACATGAGGAGAGTGACATTAGCTTGGGTTCATAGGATGTCATCATCATAAAAAACATTTAAAATTTTGTCTTCTAGGCATCTTGCTAGTGGATGCAGTTTGAAGAATCTGCATTACAACTTCCACATTGGCAGATCAACAGCTGGCGAGATTGTCCGCAAGGTGTGCCAAACAATATGGGACACGATGAAGGACCAATGTTTGCCAACACCCACACACAAGGCATGTGTAGAAATTGCAGCAGGATTCTGGGAGAGCGCCAACTTTCCAAACTGCCTGGGAGCCGTGGATGGCAAACATGTCAGCATAGTGAAGCTACAGCAGAGTGGCTCGCTGTATCAAAATTATAAACATTATTTTTCAATAGGCCTACTGGCGGTGGCAGATGTCACCTATAGTTTTGTGTATGTCGGATCATACGGCAAGGACTGACTCCACACTGTTCAGGAAATCCACACTGTGGAATGAAATTGAGAGTGGGTCCCTGAACATCCCCAGACCCGCACCTTTGCCTGGCAGTGACGTGGCAGTCCATGCCTTTGTGGGGGATGAGGCATTCGGCCTCTCCACACATCTCCTGCGGCCATACTCAGGGACACACCTGAATGAAGAAGCGGTGTTTAAGTACAGGCTGTCGCGGGCGAGACGGTATGTCGAGTGTACCTTTGGCATACTGAGCTACAAGTGGAGGATTTTTCATAGGCCGCTTGATGTAAATGTTGATTTATGTGTGGATATTGTTAAATGCTGCTGCATCCTACATAATTATGTTCGTGCCAGGGACGGTTTTAAATTTTGATGATTCCCTCACAGTTATGGGTCTGGAAGATTATGCAAACGATGACATAATAGCTGTCAATAGACACAGCAATAGGTTTAGTGATACTCTATTTCACTAGCAATGCAGGTCAGGTGCCCTGGCAGCTGGACAGCATTTAAGATTTGACGACAATAAATATGTTGTTTCGTATTATTATTGTACCTTATATGTATGCGATTATTTTATTCATAATCATATACTCTGAATATTCTGCTCTCAGACCACGTATCATACTCTGGGTAAACGACTCGGGACACCATGACCCATGTGCTGCTCTTCTTCGCCTTGTCTTTGTACCGCTCGCAGGCTGTGTCCCATATCTCGGTATGCTCCCCCACAGCGCTGATCAGCCTCGCCACATCTATTTCAGCGCCTGACATTTTCTGCAGCAGTTTCAGGTACACGCCAACAAAACCAGGAAACTTGGACGTTTTGTAGGCCGGACATTTGCAGCATCTGACGTCTCCTAATCACGCCGCTATGCGGCCGCAGCGCACTCTGTACGTCAGTACTAGCGGTATCACGTTTTCAAATAAATGCGTTAGTTTGCCGCTTGCGTTGCCTGGCCGAACTTTTGTGCGGCCGTACTTCGTATATTGCCCGTCATTGGCTGCTACTACGGCCGTGATAAAGTGCGGCTGCACGCGCATTCGCACTGCGTTCGTCTGACCCCAGCCTTATTTGGTTATACAACTCCCATACCACGTATATGTGAATGAATACTTTTAGGATATTTGTGTAGAATTATGTATACATACTAGGGATTAGGGCTGAAACAACTAATCTAAAATGAGAATAGTTGACAACTAATCGACTGTCTATTAGATCGATGTGTACATCACACTGTTTTGGATTGATACAGAGTTAAACATTAGAACATATTATTCTGCTTCGGAGCTAAAATGGAGAAGACGTGCTGCTGCTTTTACTCCGTATGATTTTGTTCTAGGGTTATGGTCAGACATAACCAGTTTGTTTTCATTTACAGGGTTATTCGGAGAAAGCTAAAAACCAGGAGAACTGGCAAGAGAAGACAACAATCTACTCCAAATAGCCGATTTGGAAAGTGAGATAAATGGGAGGATTTTTCTGGTTTGGCCATTTTGACCTACAATTTTCACTTCTCCAGTCATTCTCCTGAGTTTCACCTTTCTCTGAATAGACCTGTATGTTTACAATTGCAGAAGCAGTGTAACACAAATCCTGGGATACTGCCATTGGGTATAGGTATTGTACCGCTGGCGTTTTATTTGAACCTGGAGTCCTGTGTCACCAACCCAACCTGCCATCCCCTCTTTGGTCTGGTACCTTCCCACAAACTCCCTCACGTCCAGTATTTTGCCCAAACCCACTCCCCTCTCACACTCAGGTCAAGTCCCTTGAACAAACTCCCTCCCACCACTGGACCCTCCCACTGTTCATGAAATAATTTAGGGTTGCACCGATACTAGTATCGGTGCCGATACCGGGTACTGCAGGAGTACTTGGTACTCATGCAGTACCCGATATTTTCCAATACCGGAAGCCGGCATTGAGCCGGCATCCGAGGGGCTGGGGCGGCTGTCCGAATGCTCTATCGGCATTCGGACAGGCCCTGCACCTGCTCACTGTGTTCATACTTGCCTTCCTGAGCGACGCCGGGAAAGTTCCTGCGTGTGCGCTCGTTGGAAGGCCCCCAGCCGTGATCACATGGGACCCACGTGATCGCGGCTGGGGGCCTTCCAACAAGCGCAAAGACTTTCCTAGCGTCGCCCAGGAAGGTAAGTATCATCGTAGAGAGCTCCAGGTGCCAGGTGAGCTGGGGCGGAATCCATGAGCTGGGGGCATTTTTATGAGGTCTGTTCTTATTGGAAAGCAGTCACATGACAAAAAAAAAAAAAAGTATCGGTACGCGTACTCAGTCTTAGGCTAGGGTCAGACGAGCGCAGTGCGAACGCGCGTGCAGGCGCACTTAATCACGGCCGCACTAGCAGCAAGTGCCAGGCAATGACGGCCAATATACGAAGTACGGTCGCACAAAAGTCCGGCTGCGCAACGCAAGTGGAAAACGAATGCATTTTTTCGAGAACGTTAAACTGCTAGTACTGACGTACAGAGTGCGCTGCGCCCGCTAGCGGCGTGTGTGCGTGAATTGGAGACGTCAGACGCTGCTAATGTCCGGCCAACATAACGTCCAGACGCAAAAAGTGTTTTATTGATGATCCGTACAAAATCACGGATGCAAATGCGCATCGTATGACCACTATCGCGTACTCCGTGAAAAAATGCGTCCATTCGTTCGAACGCACTTTTTCACAGACAACGCGAAAATGCGTTAGTCTGACCCTAGCCTTAAGTGGTATTGGTGCATCACTAAAATTATTTATAAAAAAAAAAAAAAAAAAGGAACTCTACACACCCAGACTACTTTAGCTTATTAAAGTGGTCAGGCTGTGTGGAGTGCCACACCTGCTCACCGACATAATCGTGTCTATCAGAGCTCTCATAGCAGCGTTCATTTGGGGAGAAAGTGGACATGAGTTTAAGCTGCACACACAGCATCAATCCATCCTTGTGATCAGGTGTTAGTGTACCTTATGTGTGAAAAGTATGCAATTTGTGTATTCTGTACACTACTCAAATGGTTTACACAAAAAAAAAAAAAACCAGGGGGAAGCAGTTTTTTTTTTACGTCACAGACTGTTCCTTTTTTTAAGTAAACCCTTTTTAATCCGATGAATCAGGGCAAGAAAAATACATATATGCCAAATTAGCGATTATGAGAATAATCGCCACCGTTCGGGCCAATTACATACATCACAATTTCTACACAAAGCCATGAGTTGTGCAATGATATCAGTGGGCGGGGATAGGTTTCGCGGGCAGCCGATATGACAAGAGCCAAGCAGCAGAACCTCAACAATGGGCTGGAGAGTCCCTCCGCAACTCAGTGGAGAAGCATCTGCTCTGCCAGTAGGTGCCGGTACAGGGGGCGCCTGGTTAATCATATATGGGCAATGCAGCAGCCGATAATGGGGGGGGGGGGGGGACTATGCACTGATGAATTCGGCTTCAATTCCTAGAGGATTCACATTACGCTGTATGATCGCACAATAACCTCCACACAAAGCTTACCGAAGAAGAGTAGGTCCTCAGCTGTGCATGTTCATTGACATATCATAGGCCAGGGTTCAACAACCTTGGACCACCAGATGTTTTTGAACTGTATTTCCCTTAAATCTATGCCAATCTAATGAGAGAGTGTGCGCATGATAGGAAATGTGTCAAAACATCTGAAGGGCCAAGGTTTCTGACCCCTGGCATAGGGGTAACTTGACAAAGTTTAGTTACTGAAAATGTATTAGCCTTTTATGAATAACTGATCAACATATTTCAACACATAAAAAGGGGTTAGTAACAAAACCAAGCACCGATAAAGAAAAAAAAATAATATCATTGGTATTGCAGCACTGAAACTGGTATCTCACGAAACTACTGTAAAATCCAACGATGAACAGGAGAGGCTGCACTGTGAAGACTCAATTTTAACGTTGGTGAAAGGTTGGCATTTGTCGGCACAGCAAATGTGATTTGTGCAACACCAGCACCTTGTGAGAAACCCTTCAGCCCTGTAATGTGACTAGTTTACTTTACTTGCAAACAAACATCTAAAATAGAAATTATCTAGTCAGCAGGAAATAGTGCAAAGAAAGAAAATAAAGGTCTACCGCAAAGTAGTACATCTGATAAACCGTGGGAAAGGATGAAGCGAACTACACCGACCACACACCAGCAAAGATAGAGATATCCAAGATCGTGACTTTCCCGGGTCACTCCCGGAGGAGGCCATGGAAGGATAAGGTCACAAGGCCCAGGAGCCCGAGGGCCAAGTATGGCAACCAGAGCCATGGTAGGTGCCATAGTGGCACACATCGGGGCAGCACGAAAAATGCCAAAGGGGGGAGGTAGGGTACACCATTGCTGGCGGTGTAAGTGTCTGTAAAGAACCAAAAGTCTCAAATGTCATCGGTAACAGGGTGGTGTGGGGAATTCACAGGGTAGAGGTGCAAGGGAGATATAGGGGAGGGCAGGGAAAACAACAATAAGGGGGAGCAGTGTGGACTAAGGTGGTCAAGCGAATCACCGTCAGCAGAAAAATAAATATCTATAGTGGGGGGGGGGATGCTCAAAAGACAAAGGGGTGTCCGCAAGGGGGGGTAGAAGTCTCAAATGAATGTCATCTGGGTTCAGATCAGGGTGGGTGGCATAAACAGCCCCAGATACGGTTACCCACCGAGGCCGGAGAGCATGCTAAAGCGGACAGGGGGTTCAGCCAGCATCTAAAAATATACAGGTGGGTAAAATCATCGGAGGACAGAAGGCCGCTCCAGAGGGAGCGAGCGAGCGAAACACAGCAGAAGGCCCCACCGGGTCAGGGCAGTCTCCGCACCGATCACTGACCTCCAGCTCAGGTAAGACATCGGGTGTACAAAAAAGTGGATCCTCAGCATGCCCAGCCAGTGAAGGGGGAAAGTGGCCTCTCAGGCCATCGAATCCAGTGCTACCCACGGCTGTGGGGGTCCCTCCGGAACGTTCCCCCGTCACCTCCAAAAAAAAGGTATCACATCATCCGACAGGCACCCCTGCCACGCGTCCGACGTCCCCTCCGGCAACCAAACAGCAGCAGCACGGCTATAGGTCCCCCGGCTCCGCTCGAGACGCACTCACCCCCTCTGCGATTGCATAGTGAGGTGCGATCGGGTCAGGCATCATCACCCTCCATGCTGGGACACTGGTACTCTCAGTCTCGGCCTACTCGACATGTGGGCGCTTCACTGGGACAGCAGCATCATACGTATCAACACGGCAGGAACACAGCAAAATTTCTGCCCTCCACATCTCACGGAACTTAGTCAAGGGTCGCTCATACGGGGTCAGTGATGGCGACCCCCGATCTCCACTTATCCTCAGGTCTGGCTCCAGGTCGTAGGCCCCAAGATGGCCGCAGGACAAATTTCCCAGCCAGAGAAACGTTGGCGATTCCGCAGTCAGGTAGGCCAAATGTCCCAGGACGCTGTCTCAGAGTGGGGCAGTATCCAAAGCTTCTCAGAGCCGACGGGAGAGAGGGAATACTTAAAACAATTGGGGGAAATACACCGAAAAGTTGCAATCAATGAATCCCGCTTCCTCTCTCCTCGGCAGTTAGACACGCCCCTAATAAAATTCTGAACATTTACAGCAACCGGAGAAAAATAAAGTGATTCACAATTAAATAGCTTTCAAGAACACAAAGAAGAAAAAAACATCATATAAAACAAAAAACACTAACAAGGGTTATTCAGAGGAGGTGAACAGCAGGATAATGACTGGAGAAGTGAAAATTCTAGGTTAAAATAGCCAAACCAGAAAAATTCTCCCATTTATCTCTTTCCACATCGGCTATTTTGACCTAGATTGTTCATTCTCCTGGTTTTTACTGCCCTCTGAATAACCCTGTAAATGTCACTACTAGAAAGCTAAACAATATTTTGGGTTAAGGCATTAAAGCACTCCGTGTGACGGGTTAAAAGAATAAAAAAAAAACTCACTCATACACAGCGCACATTACTGTATCAGAGCTCCACAGTGCAGCATCAATTATAACTTATTTATTTTTGCATAAACCCTGGTCATGCTTGGCATAATTGAAAAGGCCATGCACTGGTCTTTCCATTGACACCTCAGGTGACCTTCTGGCTTCTATGATTTTGGAGATACAGGCTGTCCAAAAGGACCCATAGTTAATTCCTTGCCTAGCTTGGGGAGGGGGAGTTTCTGACTTCATCGCGCAATGAAGTCGGTGGGTAGGGATAGGTCCTGCAGGCAGAGGAGCATCTGCCCTGTTATACGCCGGTACTGAGTACTGGCAAAAATGCCCCTGTAAGGCCTGTGTCAGACAAGCGCATTTTTTTGCATCTGTCTGACCGCACTGTTTGCTGTCCGTTGTAGCTGTTCAAAAGGAGTCAATAGAGAACAACACACGAAGCACGTGTGCACTTTTTCACGCACGCGCAACGCATGTTGCAACAGACGTCAGCTAGACGGACGCAGAGAAACAACTGCATACTGTTTTTATTTCCTTCCTTTTCCTCAACATCAAAATTAACGGATACAATGTAACCACAATCTTAGCAGTTAAAAAGTGCGTCCGTTACTGTGCGCAGTCAGTGCGCTCGTCTGACCCCAGCCTTATCAGTATCTGCTACAAGGCAGCTGTACCAATAACAGGGAAAATGCAGGAGATTAGAACCGAATCGGTTGACCCCTAGAACCAATACACCTGATTTGCAACACTTGAGCAGGACACTCAAAACCCAAATAGTGTTGCGCAATTCCTACCAAGAGTGCAAGCTGCCAGGTCCTAGCCACCAGTAACTGGGGACCAGATCCCCATAGGATGTGATCCTCTGTAAGCCTAGTTTTGTTGGTCATGACAGGGCATCTAGCACCCTGTTGGTATGAATTGTGCAGCGCAATTTGCTACGCAAGCGTTGCAAATCCAGTATACTGGTTCATTGCAAAGCTCAGGGAACAGGTCCCTGTAGGATGTGACCCTATTAGTGGTGGCCATGACCTGACAGCTTGCATGGCTTTTTAAAAAAATAAAAAAAAAAAAAAGGAGACTTTTTCAGCAAGACTCTTATGACGTCATTGCCATAAAAAATACCTGGAAACCTACAAGTAGTAGGACCCTACATAGTGTTGTGAAATTGCGGTGAGGTCACTTTACCCACTGCACTTTGACAAACGAGATCCACCATTTTTTCTATGAACTACAGGTGGTTAGTGCATAATCTGCACTTTCCACTTTAGATCTGACCAGTAATAACAACACCTCCACAATATATTGAAACACACTTTGATAACCCCAAAAATAGCCTGCCAAATGCTGACACTATGTAACATGTACAGATTACAAAGCAAAACAACTGCATTAAACCTGACCGAGGTCTCGTACAGAACAGGCGCGGGCGAACACATCCAGATCGCTCAGATTTTGGGTCACATTGTAATACGTATAAGGAAATCTGCTTAACAGGTTATACATAATGTTTAACAATTTTAACCATCCTCCTGTTGGTGGGATGTGAAACATCACCTGAAAAGACTTTAAATCAAATTATTCAGCAAAAAACAAAGACAACGGTGACAGAGAACAATTGTAATGTGTAACTGTAGCAGGACATTATCTTATGGGCAGGGCCATCTGCACCGAATGGATCTTTATTATGTCTCAGGTTTGTGCTTACCCCATTGTAAAGCGCTGCGGAATCTGTTGGCGCTGTACAAGTAACTGTACCAGCTTTTCTAGATTGAGGGCCCTATTCCTGTAGGAACGCACATCTCCAGACTCCTTTGTCAAATGTTGTTCAATGTATTATAACCCTGTCTATACTGTGCCTATTGTACAGCGCTGCGGAATATGCTGGTGTTTTATAAATAAATGTCTTTTAACGCGTTACACTTCAGTTGTTCCCGCTTTGCTGTGGGAAACGTGAAGGACAGCAAAATGATTCTGGATAAAATTACAACACATTGGCACCGGATACATCGCCAGCGACGTGCATCAAATGGCAAATCCCACATTATACCGATGGAGCTTTATGCTTCTAAATCAGGTTCCAAAACCACTCGAATGTGAACCCAGAAGGATCTCCATCCATCCACCCTGCAAGGGAAGCGAGCCCTTACTATAGCAGCACATAGCTCCATTCATGAGCAAGATTATGTAATCCCTGCCTGGGAGCTCCATCATGCAGCCAGACCCAGCAGTGCAGATTAGCACCAGGATTCTCCATGTGATCATGTGACTCCCATCATTACCTTAACCCCCCCCCCACCTAGAACTACTGCCGTCTAAGCCCCCGGACTCCCTCCATCACAGCATCCTGCCTATGAAGCATACATGAAAGGTGCTGATGTGCTCACCTGAATGCAGGCTCCTCTTTGGTGGCTCTGGCAGAAGAAGCAGTGCCACCTCGTCTACTGAAAAGCTTCTGCAGGAGGGTCTGTGCCATGGTGCTGCTGGGGAGACATACCTCGTGCCCTGCCTAACACGGCCTTGGACGTGCACGGCCGCGCCTGATGATCACAGTGGTCCTAAGTGGCCCGTTACCGGCCGTAGCGTTACACGCCATGCTGGTAGCCTAGACAGCCGCTTTATCTGGGCTCATGTGACCAGGGACTCGGTGGGCGGAACCAGCCGTGTCAGTGCTTCCACTCCACCAATGGAAAGGCGTGGCTTACGCAGTTGCATTCAGCATATTGGCTACGTGCGGTGTATGTATGGGCGTGGCCTGCGGCTCTCCTCCAGTCAGAGAAGGTCGCCGCAGCGCCTGGATAACGTTCCATTTAGAATGTGGGACTTCCTTGTAATGCTGGATCCCTCAGGCATGGGAAGCCCGGCCAGCGCAGTCACAGGACCCCCCACCGCGTTCCCATCATGGACAGCAGCAGAGAGCCCTGCAAATGACAGCATGCACACACACACACAGCCCGGGGCGAGAGGACACAGCACGTGTCCTGTTAAGCATGCGTCACCACCTAGCGCTATGCTAAACAGGATTAATCCCTCCATATCCCTCCGCCCACAGGTCTGTGTGAGCGAGTAAAACGTGACAACACGCTGCGATTTAACGCTGGGCGATCCCAGACTAGCGTCATCCTGTGTGCGCGGTTACCGTGCCATGGAAACAGCACGCTGTAACGTGGCAACATGGCGACCCGCCCATACCCTGTATGAGAAGAGGAGGGGTGCAGCATGTGCATGACTGGCTGCCTGACCTGACATCACTCGGCCCCCCCCCCCAATCCTGTGTGAAGAGGAGCCTTCTGGGCGACATAATAATAGAGCAGCAGAAAAAAGCAGATCCAATGAAATGTTCAGGGTGTATCCAGGCCTCACTGCACCCAGGGCAATGGATTGTCTGCTCCAGTATACGTTTGTGTGTGTGCACAAACTCAGCCCCAGCTTCAACCACCTTTTAATGCCTCACCTGCCCTGACCCTAGAATGCCTCGATCTCTCACTTACCACTGTCATAATGTATGGCTGGGTTGTGGATCCAGACACGAGTTTCAGGAGGGACGCTCGATCCAGTTTTAGCTAAGAGCTTGCATTTTTTTTGCAGGGACAGGCAGTGAAGGTGGCACTCCTCACACTCTATCCAGGGCATTGCTGCACAGGGTCTGTGTAACCGAAGATCCCTCCACCTTTGCATCCTCACCCTCCTTGGCACTCTTTTCGGGGGACCACAGACCAATGTGGCAAAGTCAAATCTAAACGACAATGGGCATACAAACGGATTGTATTTTAGGAGTTTAGTTTGTGTAAGTAATCTAATGTAGACCCATTGTTCTTGCTGTCTGTGTAATTGTTTGCCCCTTGATTGAATTGATGTGGTTTATTTACTTACTTTGTCTTGTGTTTGACTGATCAGGTTTCTGTATCTCCTGAACGAATTCACATCCCCCTCATGTACACCATAGGGGTTATTCAGTGCTTTGTGTCTCGGCTTATTTCGCCTCATTTTGGTGATTCCATTTCACAGAAAATATGGTGAATTCACTATTTAGTGAATGGTCACTATAATGCAGAAACTGGAGTTGTCCAAGCCTTCCAAAAGAGTTGGCGAACATCCTTGAAAAGCACTGAAGTGGCCTTGGTGAATTCCACTGAACTGAGAAAATAAAAATACTATCAGGGTTATTCAAAGAGATTCGAAAAGTCACCGCACGTTCAGTGACTTTTCGTTCTCTTCAATTCGGTTCCTTTTGCCGATCCCATTTCGGTGACCCTGCGGTGTATTCAGCAAACACCACAGGGTCCCCAAATTGCAGGGAAAGGCTGCTGCAAACACGACGAAAACTAACCGCAAAACCCACTGAATGCACGCCGAAAACCCTCAAAAACATCTGGATTAACCCGCCGAAAACCAAGCCCTAGCAGGAGCCGAACACAGCCGAAGCAGCTGAGACCACAGACGAGGGAGGTGAATAAATTAGCAAAATAGTTTGTGTGAATCTGTGAAAAGTGAAACGCTGTTTGCAAAGAAACTACTGAGTGAAAATGTCTGAAATTTACATATGAGGTCCAGGGAATGATAATAAAAAGGGCTGTTACAGAAAAAATAAGTAAACTTAAAAAAAAAGACTTTTAAAAAATAAAAAAACAATTAAAAATGATTAAAATATCCTAAAAAAATCTATAAATAAAGAGACTCTTTACTGCAGAATTTTATAATGAATGGTTTATTAGATATTGAATTAAAACGGGAATATTTTTAACATTGAAGTCTATGGGATTCTCCTGAATTAACTTGCCGAATTAAACCACCGAATGGCAGGGCATTAGGGGAACCTTTCACTGCTGGTTTGTGTTCTTTGAATTGCCGAAGCAGTCCTTTTTCATGGGGTTTTCACTGCCCCCGAACAGGCACCGTATGTTCAGGCAATTCGCCAGGATTTGGCGAATTGCCTGCTCTCTGGATAGCCGAATGGCCAGGAAAGGTAACCGAACGCTGATTTTCAGCGTTCGGTTACCTTTCTCAAGCAATTCGGAGCTCTTTGAATAACCCTGTATGACTCCCCGCGGCATCAAGGCCCACCTGCCACAGGGACGGCATAGCGTGATGTCAGGAAAGTGTTAAACACACTGGAAAGTATCACTCAAATTACATGGAGTAGTCACGGTACCTACGGTGTCCCTTTTAAGGCAATGTTTCCCAACCCTGTCCTGAGAGAGCACTAACAGGCCAGGTTTGCCAGATCTCAGAAGCATAGAACAGGTGATCTGATTTGCTGCTCAGTGCTTACAGGATTCAGTCTGCATTTCCCACAGGCAACACTAACAGGTCTATTCACTAAAGGGTGAATCTCAGGAGATCTGGCAGAAGTGAAAATTCTAGGTAAAAATAACCAAACCAGAAAAATTCTCCCATTTATCTCACTTTCCAAATCAGCTATTTGGTCTACATTGCTCACTTCTGCCAGTTCTCCTTGGAGTGGGGTAACTACCAGGGTTGCAGGGGTCGCACTTGGGACCAGCCCCTGGCATTCCAGCACTGAAAGGGGGGGCCAGGCAGTGGAGACTAACCCTTTAAGGACCAAGGGTCTTTAAAGTCAATGCATTTACGACTGAACAGTTCTGTCATTAGTCCTTAAGGGGTTAATTAGACAGCAGAAGCCTTGTTATTTTTCCTCTGGCTATTAATCAGGAGTCTGACACTTTCTGGTGTCTCATTACAGTGTCTGGTCTCTCACTCACTTGTGACCACTCAAGTGTGATCTGTCAGTTTCTTTCTCCTCCAGTTCATACTTGAAAGAGAGAAATTTTGATGTATCCTTCCTGGTAGAATACTTTATAAATAATGTAACAATAAACACAAACAAAGGCAAGGCTTAAACAGAACCCAAATAGAATGTGTTCTCATTCAACTCTCTTACGCTTACAAATTATACAAACATTCTTCTGAATCACATGCTGGCAAAGCTCTACCACGGCCCGCAGTGGTGTATCTACAGAGGCTGGGTGGTCAAGGAGCATTCTCTTATTAACCTATTCAGTTAAATGGAGAAAGAGTTTTGCATTCTTTCTAAAAACATTTTGTATAAACTCCATAAAAGAAAAAACTTCATTAAAAAAGGGTTATAAAACAAGGGGGAGAGGGCTATTAAACTGGATCTTAATGCTCTACCTTATAACATAACACAAGAGAAATCTATATGAGGATCCATAACCCGTTCTTAAAAACTAATTCCAAATTGTATGGCCATTTTAAGGCTAGGGTCAGACGAACGTGATTTCTACGGACTGTGCGTCCGTGCAGTACGGAAGACGCAGTAGTGGCCACACAGTCCGTTTTTTTACTGACGTATTAATTGACGGATGTAGCAGGGAAAATAAATTAAAATGCAAAACCATTTTGGCCGTGAAAAATGCTGGACGTATAAATGCAGTCCGTCTGACCACGTTCCATCACTCACACAGAAAGTGTTGCAGACGCAGCGCACTTTGTGCGGCCGTTCTAGGGGTTGTACGTTCTTGCCTAACTTACGTCTGTTTGCCGCCGCCGTTGTGCGTCCACAGTTCAGTGCGGACGTACTTCGTTTGTGGGACTCCATTGGCCTTTATGTCATGCTATCACTGACGTACTTTTGTGCGCCATTACGGACGTGAACGCGGCGCTCGTCTAGGGGGAGCCTTAGAGTGCAAAAAATATCTGTATGAGAGATATTTGGATTGGCAAGGTTGCCAGTGGGTGCTTTTATTTCAATGCAGGAGTCTGGTTAACCACCAGGTATTGTGACCTATACTATGGGGCCCTTATAGACAGTTTGATTTACCCTGACATTGCAGAGATAGTGAGTACTAGTAATACTGGGCAGAGGTTTCTATAAGGGATATATCCGCTTCAAAACATTGAATTTACCCTGGATGGCTGATATGGGATGGTAATGCCTTTTAACCCATTCCCTTAGGCTGGGTTCACACCTCAGCGTTTTACAGCGCATTCCTGCACGCTGTAAAATGCCGAGACACATATATCCCTTGATTTCCTATGGGACCCGTTCACATCTGGGTGTTTTACACCGCGCAGGAACGTGCTGTAAAACGTCCTACGCCCAAAGAAGTACGGGAGATTCTTTGGGGCGTATCTGCAGCGCGTTCACTCTGCAGTCTATGGCCGTGAACGCTCTGCAATGCACGCTCGCGTATTTTTTACATTTGCGCGATACGCACGTAAAAATGGCACAGGTGTGAACCCAGCCTTAGGCGAATGCATTGCAACTGTTATGGGATGTACAGACCCATGATGTTGGTTTGAACTCATCAAATTCATTCACCCCACAGGTGTGGCATTGTTTCTCTGCCATGAGGATATGAACCAGGTACTCTGACTAGTCATTATACATTATTTACGTGGTTTTATTTGTCTACTTGTCAATTTGTATGTATTAATAATGGTGTACAACTGTGTGTTTTCACTGGGGACATAGATCCTTTACTCCTGTGAGCACCATTGTGGATGCATAGGTGCTCTATTTTTGTTTTGGTTTGTAACACAGGTGGGTGAGGCCCATTTGGATCTATGCCATTGGCATCAGCTAGTGGTTCTAAGAACTTTGTTTGTTGAAGCTTTGCATAACCCCTGATTAGGTAACCCATTAATCTAGTGATCAATAAAATATCCCCTGCATCAGAAGGTATTCATATAAAAGCAAGCCTGTTGATTAAGTACAATGGCTCATCTCTCAATTAGGTAGAATAAGTAAAGGGGTTATTCAGAGAGAGACGATCTGGCCCCGAAATTTCAACGAACAGTAAATTTCCCCATATGGTGCAATTTCGTGGCCATTCAGAGAGCAGGCAGTTCGCAAAATTTTGGCAAATAGCCAGCGAAATACAGTGCCTGTTTGACTGCAGTGAAATCCCTCATAGAGAAGTAACGGTTAATCTATTCAGAGAACACAGAGCAACAGTGAAAAATTGCCGAAGTGCCCTGCTGTTCAGGGGTTTCATTTGGCAGGTTTATTCAGGCGAATCCCATAGGCTTTAATGCTAAAAATATTCCCGTTCTTAACCAATATCTATTAAACCGTTTATTCTTTTTATCTGCAGCAAAAAGTCTCTTTATTAATTAAAATTTTCAAAAGTTTTGTTTTTTGTTTTTTTTTCTACCCCGTTCCTTGGCTTGTCAGCTTTTTCCAGCGGCTGGTCAGCGCTGTGTACGGCAGATTGTGAGCTTTTTCGGGTGCGTTAGGGTTTTTTAGCCAGTTTTGCGGCTGATTGTCGGCATTTTTTTCAGATACATGCAGTGTTTTTTTTGCCGGACGGTGTGCCCTCGGCTAGTAGAAAGAGTTGAATTGTTTATGTATTGTGTTGTGTTGAAAGTATCTGGTACGGTATGGGTTGTGATTGATTGCTGAGACTGCTGTGAGTGAACGAGCGCCTACTCGCATTGCGAGAAAGCAAACTTGAGAGTGGACTCCCAAGGTACGTTTCCGGCTCAGGCGACTGCAGTCCAGTTACTGACGGAGGAAGCGAGTCAGACACATATGAAATGTTGACTGAAGTGCCAGACAGTAAATTCTAAGTGTTTTTGCTAAAGAGTAATATCTGTATTGTAAAAAGGTTGTTGCTTTTAAAAGTAACAATGGGTAACGGATCATCCAAGCCAAGAAAGGTAAAGAAGGGTGAGACGCCCCTAGGGTATATGGTGTGGAATTTTGAAGCACTATATACAACACATGATTATGGTGTAAAATTAACTAAAGAAAAGTTAACGGGAATGTGTACAATGGCATGGCCATTGCTGGTTCCAGAGTGGCCAGAGCAGGGGTCAATGGACCTGGCGCTAATACAGAAAGTGCATTCCCAGGTCACCGGGAAATGCGGACAGCCTGACCAGTACCCATATATAGATATATGGAAGTATTGTGTAAGGGATAAAAGTGATTTTATAATGATGGCGGGACGTAACAAGAAGCAGGTACCCCCCAATAAAGAAAATAATAAAAAGAAAAGACCGGTGTTGGTAGAACAGCCGGAAGAGATTGATCCCCTGTCCCCGCCCTATTCATCACATTATGGGGCAGCTAGAGAAGCTTTGCGTGCCGCGGCTGCACGGGCGGAGGGGGGGAGGCGGGTGGCTGCTACTGCTCCGCCGGCTCCCTCCACTCCGGCGGGCGGAATTGCGGAAGAGGAAGAGGGGGCAGTGGGTGGAGGAGATAGAGAGGTCCCACCAGGAAAGATCGAAATGCCCGATGGGAGTATGTATAAACTGGTAGACCGAGAGGACAGTGATGATGGTGATGAGAGTGAAGGTGTAAAGCAAGGTGCTACCACTCGCGCAGCGAATAATGTATATAAAACCCGAGATTTATATCAACACAACCCCGGTAAGAGTAAAATGCAGATGCCCCTACGGGAGGTGCCAGGTCCCTTATTGGAAAACAGAGTACCTGGGCCAGGGCAATACACATATGTCCCATTTACAACGACAGATCTGTTCAATTGGAAAACACACACACCACTGTTTTCCACTAATCCCGCGGCAGTGGCCAGTATAATAGAGTCAATTATGCTTACACATAACCCCACATGGGCAGATTGTCAGCAATTAATGCTGACAATGTTCACTACTGAGGAAAGAGCCCGAATAAATAGTAGCGCGCGAAAAATTTTACTTGCCCAAGCTGTAGAAGATGTCAGAGTCCAGCCAGAAGCGTGGGCAGAGGAGCACTACCCCAAAACGGATCCCAAGTGGCCATACAATACCGCTGCAGGCATTGCTCACCTGCAGACGTACCGCACAGCGGTAATAATGGGTGTTAAAGCGGGAGGGAAAAAGCCCACAAATATGGGAAAAATAGCGGATATTTTGCAAGATTCTAAAAAATCCCCAAGTGCATTTTTAGAAAGGTTATTAGATGCATACAGGATGTATAGTCCTATTGACCCTGAAGCAGCGGAAAATCACAGGTTAATTAATTCTTCCTTTTGTGGGTCATTCGCAGAGAGATATACGGAATAAAATACAGAGACAAGATGGGTTTTTGGGTAAAGGTATTAGCGAATTGGTAGAAATTGCTAATAAATTGTACCATAACTGGGATTTAGAAGAAAGACGGGAGGAGATGAGGAAGCAAAGAGGACATACAGGGGTGGTCGGATATATGGGACATGGAGGGAGAGGTGCCCCAGACAGAGGGAGAGCGAGGGGACGTGGAGGTAGAGGAGCCCCTAGGGCACCCCTGGGGCCCAATCAGTGCGCCTGGTGCCGGGGCGAAGGTCACTGGAAAAATGATTGCCCGGCATTTCTGGCTAAATTTGGTGTGCCGGGGGAAGCTGGGGAATCGGGAGGGCAGGCCCCTAATGGTCAAGTAACAAACGGCAGATATGAGAGAAATGATGGTGCCGGTGCAGGATTTGTTGGGTTGGCGGGGACGTCATTTGAAGGGCAAGGTACATATTGATACGGACCTGGGCCCATCCCGCTCGGTAATCATGAGCCCACGGTCACTATGAGAGTGGGGAATAAAGATGACATTTTTATGGTTGACACCGGTGCCGAATATTCTGTTGTAACACAGCAAATTGCTCCCCCGATGGGAACTGAGGTTGATATCGTGGGAGCAATGGGGGTATCCGCAAAGTACCCCTTTCTTGCTTCACGAAAATGTAGTGTGGGTGGGCATAATGTTGAACATGAATTTTTGTATATGCCCGAATGTCCCATCCAGCTCCTGGGGCGGGATATCCTTTGCAAATTGCAGGCCCAAATTACATTTCTTCCCGGGGGTCACGCTAGATTAGACCTGCCTAAGAGTGGCAGCTCTGCACGGCAGCACAGCCCAGCCAGCCAGTGCATCCAACCCGCGAAAATTGCAGTAATTATGCCCAGAGAAGAAGAATGGCGTACAGCACCAACGCCACTGGTCGACCCGGACCCGTACACACTACTCCTGGGGATCCCTGGTGTGTGGGCCGAGGAAAACCCGCCCGGGCTAGCTGTAAATATCCCTCCGGTATACGTCAATTTAAAACCGGGGGCAGTGCCTGTGGCTCTAAGACAATATCACATCCCACAAAAAGCCAAGCAAAATATCCAAACGCATTTGCAGAGACTTAAAGATCACGGCATATTGAAATTCTGCGTGTCACCGTGGAACACACCTCTGTTGCCAGTACTGAAAGAGGGCACACAAGAGTACCGCCCGGTCCAAGATTTACGAGCGGTTAACGAGGCCACAGTAACTTTACACCCTGTAGTCCCTAATCCATATAATCTGCTGGCATTAATTCCTGGAGATACAAAATATTACACGGTGCTTGATTTAAAAGACGCTTTCTTTTGCATCCGCCTGGCTCCAGCAAGCCAGCCCCTTTTTGCATTTCAATGGGAGGACTCCACCACGGGAGCGCGTCATCAAATGACCTAGACACGCCTCCCCCAAGGTTTCAAGAACTCACCCACAATTTTTGGGTACGTGCTCAGCCAGGACCTCCTGTCCTTCAACGCTCAGCCAGACAAATTTGTTTTGTTGCAGTATGTCGATGATTTATTACTGGCCTCTCCCACAGAAAAAGTCTCTCTGCCACTAAAGCCCTGTTACATCTGCTATGCCTTGCAGGTTACAGAGTGTCCAAAAGAAAAGCACAGATATGTAAACAGACTGTGAAATATCTCGGTTTTCATTTAACAGGTACCAAGCGTGCACTGGGGGCTGAGAGAAAGGAAGCAGTATGCCGAATACCCCAACCAAAGACAAGGAGACAAGTTCGTGAATTCCTGGGAGCTGCGGGCTTCTGCCACCTGTGGATCCCCAACTTCGCAGACATTGCTAAACCCCTCCATCAAGCCACCAAGGGGGGAGAGCATGACCCCTTCCTCTGGGAAGAAGATCAAACAGCAGCCTTTCTGAAATTAAAGACTCTGTTAATGGAAGCCCCGGCATTGGGATTGCCAGATCGCAGCAAGCCCTTCCAGCATGAACACAATCAAACAGCTACAGGAGTGCTGATTCAAAGTTTCGGCTCTTGGCTAAGGCCTGTGGCCTACCTCTCCAAACAACTTGATCCTGCGGCCTACCCCCATGCCTGAAGGCTGTGGCAGCCACAGCAATGTTGATAACAGAAGCAGACAAGCTGACCCTTGGACAAGTTCTTCATGTCAAGGTACCCCATGTTGTCAAAGCCCTGCTCGACGTGAAAGGAAGCTATTGGTTCAGCAACAGCCGGATGACGAAGTACCAAGCTATGATGTGTGAGAATCCACGAGTTCATTTGGACCTCATCGCTACCTTGAACCCTGCTACTTTACTGCCTGACTGTGAAGAGGATCCAAATCATGAATGCCTCCAAGTCACGGAAGAAGTGTTCAGTAGCAGGCCAGATTTGAAAGACGTACCCCTAGACAAATACGATCTACAGTTATTCACTGATGGTAGCAGCTATATGAATGATGGGAAGAAAGTCTCCGGCTATGCAGTGGTTTCAGCAGAAGAGATTATCGAAGCAAATCCACTACCAGGCCATACATCTGCACAATTGGCAGAAATAACAGCCTTAACCAGAGCTCTAGAAATCTCTGAAAGCAAAAGGGTGAATATCTACACTGATTCCAAGTACGCTTTCATGACAGTCCATGCACATGGTGCACTCTACAAAGAAAGAGGCCTACTTACTTCTTCAGGACAACAAATCAAGTATGCGGCTGAAATCGCAGCCCTTCTAGAGGCTGTATGGAAACCAAGTGCTGTCAGTATTATGCATTGTCGTGGCCACCAGAAAGGTCATGATGAAATCCCAAAAGGCAACAGGCGTGCTGACCAGGCCGCAAAGGCTGCTGCAAAACCATTGTTGACAATTGATCAAGCCAAAGTCCTGCTCTTCAAGCAAGAGCTTCAACCTCTCATGCCAAATTATGAATTTTATATGAATTGGAGAAAATTTGAACCCAAAGGCGAGTTCATTGAAATTATACTGCACAAATGGCAAGATGAGTATGAACTGTTAGAACTAAATCATGACTATATCCAATCGCTTTTTCCAACCCAGTTTCAAGGTCGAAATTTTTACTCTACTCCTCTGAATCCTCAAGAGACACGCCTAATGATTAACACCTCAGAAGTTCAGCAAAGACTACGCAGAGCATACAAAATGATGCTGAAATTCTTCGGCGTAAAATTAATGGGGGAGTATGGAGAAGAAGATACAGAAGTAATTGAAGTTGAACGAGCAGAAAATTTCGCCTCACGTTTTGAAAATCTAACAACCAACACTCACAATAATCTAAGAATCACACGAATTTTGCTAAGTCTGGGAGAATTGGGAGCAGAAGAATACCAAGCCCCGTTGGTGAGGTTCTTCCTCAAGGAGATCCTTATCAGAAATAAGCTGCCAAAAATGAAGAAAAGTGCAATGAACTTTTTCATACCAGCAGTGCGAGATTCACAAGACAGACAAGATCTGCTGTTCTTCGCATGGCGATACTATTTCCCGAAAGAAGAATTTGTCTGGGGAAACCGTGGAGAATTGGCATGATACAAAGTAAAACCAGTGGGGGCTGCACTCTTACCGGCGCCACTGAGTGAATGGACACCTGTATATTCAGAGAAAGAGAAGAAATGGCTGTCAGAAGAACAAGGCGGATACGGAGAAGACGGATGGTTTCAGTTAGAGAATGGACAAATAGTTCTACCAGCAAGACTGGCGCCTGAGATTGTAAGAACGCTCCACGCAAGTACTCATGGAGGAAGAGAAATGATGGAACAGCAATTGGAGCCACATTTCTACGTACCAGGACTGTCAGTAATCTGCAAAGCAATAGCCCAGCAGTGCGTGACATGCGCCAAGAATAATCCAAAAACAGGCCCGTCTCAACCTCCAGGGAAACAGCCAATCGGGCTGTCTCCAATGGCGTCATTACAGATAGATTTCACAGTGTTGCCACCCTGCAAAGGATACAAATATCTACTGGTAATGGTGTGCACCCTAACAGGATGGGTGGAAGCTTTCCCAACAAGAACAGAAAAGACAGCGGAGGTGGTGAAAAGTCTGATGAAAGAAATAATACCGCACTACGGACTGCCTCTTGAAATAGGGTCGGACAATGGCCCTGCATTTATACAGAACTGTTTACAGCAACTTGCCCATCTATTGGGTATCACCTGGAAGCTACATACTGCCTACAGGCCCCAAAGTTCAGGAAAAGTCAAGAGAATGAACCGCACCCTAAAGACTCTGATGTCCAAATTGTGCCAAGAAACATCACTAGGCTGGTTGGATGTGCTCCCGATAGTCTTATTACACATTAGGTGCAGGCCCACCCCCCAATTGAAGCTAAGTCCGTACGAACTTATGTTCGGGCGGCCTACCCCTCTGATCAATGGACTAAGGGGTGACCTTCGGGAATTAGGGGAAATTAAATTGAATGATCAGGTTGTACTGTTGGGTAAAGCAATGCAGAAATTGAATACCTGGGTGGGAGATAATATACCTCACTTTTTGTACCCTCCACTACATAAATATTGTCCAGGTGATTCAGTATGGGTAAAAGAGTGGAAAAATGATCCATTAGGCCCAAAATGGAGAGGTCCTTATTTTGTCCTGTTATCAACCCCTACAGCAGTAACGGTTGCCGAGGTGGTCCCGTGGATACATCACTCCAGATTGAAGGTAGCTGCAGCCAATTCTGAACCAGTATGGAAGGTCGTCCCCAACGAGACCAATCCACTGAGGCTAAAGCTATCAACGACCACAGTCATGAGCCCCTGAGAGATTCGATTGAAAGCATACAAGATACTCAACCCTTGGGTGCTCTGATGGATACAGCGAGATCTAATTATCCACAGATGGAAAATGCTGAGAGGGTTATTTTTAGGGGCCTGGCCCCGACCTGTGATCAACCGGAAATGTCTTTTGTTTTTGAAATTCCAGCGGGGAGGGATTGGGTTTATGTGACTGCGAAGAGAATTGCCCAAGGGTTTTTGACAGTGGGAGCAATTCTGGTATTGATTTTGTTTCTTGCACATCTGATTTATGGACTATCACGTGAAGCATGTCCCAAGTGTCCAAGTATCACCAAAACTCGGAATGGCACACACCCGGTGATGGAGAACCGTACCATGTGGAGACAAAAGCGAGAGGCGTTATCTGGAACTAAGCTAAAAGGACACCTACTTGTGCAGTTTAAATATGATTATGCTAAAAAGTCTGGTCAGACCACATGTTGGGTGTGCAGTAGACTGCACCCAGAGACAATTCATATACCATTTGCATCTGTCCCAATGAATTTGAGTATGTTTGCATCAGAAAATGTTACAGTACAGACAGTTGATATGTCAAGAGAGAAACCAGAACCATTCAGTCCTGGGCATCCTATAATAGGACCAGTGTACCAACCAGAGTGGTGTTTTCAACTAGGCCCAGATAGAGAGATAAGTAACGAGGGTGGGGCGTGCAACTCAAGTCAGTTCAATTGGACATCGTACATTTACATATTCAGAACAGGACTGAAGGCACATTACATATACATACGATGCAGGCAGTTCACTAGAGAACAGGAGGAAGAGATTGCGAACGCAACCAGTGGAAGGCAGGCTATAGGGGACATGATGAGACGGTTGAGACAGTTTGCAATAGCGATAACAAAGGGAACACTATATTTATCACCATTTATAGTGAAAGGAGGATACCAGGTGTGTTGTAAAGGAGTGTGCTACACATGGGTACCACATACAGTGACGGGAATGTGTTATTTGGCTAAATTGATCCCGATCCAGAAGGTAAGGGGGGGAGGACACTAATTCAGATACAATACTTCACCCTAGGTACCCACTGGTGTTTGAGAGACAGAAGAAAGAGTTGTTTAAGAAAGCGGATCGAGTGTGGGCTTGGCTTCCGGCCTGGACTGGATGGGGAAGAGAGTTGATGGCAAGAATGATGGATGAGATTTTGAATAAAACTAGTTGGGATATTCAGTTGCTGAATCTGGAGGTACGAGAGATACGAAAGGTGCAAATGATACACAACATGGCACTGGAACAGATTAGTGCAGCTCTGAATGGATTGTGTGAGATGACGATGCACTATGAATGTTGCACATTCATCAAGAATGCTACACAGGATGTCCCTGATTATTATCAGGTAATTCAAGATCACCAAGAAAAGGTAGCACAGTTGCAGGACACAGCAAGGAGGATCGCTGCTGAAGGCTGGAATCCACTTTGTGGGTTCGGAGCAATCGGAGATTGGTTTGGATCCATTCTGAGATTTACAGTTGTGTTCAAAATTATTCAACCCCCAATGCTGTAAAGGGTTTTAGGGAATTTAGTGTACATTTGTAATTGTATTCAGAATGAAATCCTACAAGGACTTTTTAAAGAACCATATGCAACTAAAATGACATCAATTGGTTTTGTAATACAGTAGTAAATGTTTCTTTTGTGAATTCTTCATTGACACAATTATTCAACCCCTTAAAGACTACCACTCTGAAGAACAGAGGATCATTCAAGTGTTTTCAATCAGGTATTGAAAACACCTGTGGATGTCACGGAGCAGCAATAAAGCATAATAAGCACCAATTAGGCAGCTTTAAAATGACTGTGATACTCAGCTCCTTCTAGACATTTAGTGGTGTGGTTACAAACATGGTGAAGTCAAGAGAATGGTCCAGGAAGACAAGAGAAGAGGTGATTACTCTTCACAGGAAGGGCAATGGCTATAAGAAGATTGCAAAGATGTTAAACATACCAAGAGAGACCATAGGAAGCATCATTCGCAAATTCAAGGCAAAAGGCAATGTTGAAACGCTACCTGGTCGTGGCAGAAAGAAGATGCTGACTTCGACTACTGTGCGCTACCTGAAGCGTAGAGTGGAGAAAAGTCCGCGTGTGACTGCTGAGGAACTGAGAAAAGATTTGTCAGATGTGGGTACTGAAGTTTCAGCTCAGACAATACGGCGCACACTGCGTAATGAAGGCCTCCATGCCAGAACTCCCAGGCGCACCCCCTTGCTGTCTCCAAAGAATAAGAAGAGTCGACTGCAGTATGCCAAAAGTCATGTGGACAAACCACAGAAGTTTTGGGATAGTGTTCTGTGGACTGATGAAACAAAATTAGAACGTTTGGGCCCATGGATCAACGCTATGTTTGGAGGAGGAAGAACAAGGCCTATGAAGAAAAGAACACCTTGCCTACTGTGAAGCATGGCGAGGGGTCAATCATGCTTTGGGGCTGTTTTGCTTCTGCAGGTACAGGGAAGCTTCAGCGTGTGCAAGGTACCATGAATTCTCTTCAGTACCAGGAGATATTGGATGACAATGTGATGCAGTCCGCCACAAACCTGAGGCTTGGGAGACGTTGGACCTTTCAACAGGACAATGATCCCAAGCATACCTCCAAGTCCACTAGAGCATGGTTGCAGATTAAAGGCTGGAACATTTTGGAGTGGCCATCGCAGTCACCTGACTTAAATCCGATTGAGAACCTCTGGTGGGACTTAAAGAAAGCAGTTGCAGTGCACAAGCCTAAGAATGTGACTGAACTGGAGGCTTTTGCCCATGACGAATGGGCGAAGATACCCGTAGATCGCTGCAAGACACTTGTGTCAAGCTATGCTTCACGTTTAAAAGCTGTTATAACTGTAAAAGGATGTTGTACTAAGATTGAATGTCACTTGGGGGTTGAATAAAACTGATAATGATGTGAGCACAGAAAAGACATTTGTGGTTATTTCATTATAAATGTTATATTTGTCTGATCTACACGTGCCTCTTTGATTTAATTGTAAGCAAGATGACTGAATGATCAAAATCAATGTCAAACTGGCCAAAACACTCAATTTCAGTGGGGGTTGAATAATTTTGAACACAACTGTATTTCACAGATTGGATCTATGATTCTGATGGTAGTGGTGATCTTGGTTGTAGGGGCACTGCTGTATCGTATAGGGCTTTGCCTATGGCCACTATGCAAGAAGGCACGGACACCCACACAGACACAAAATATACCACTGATTATCCCACAAGGTATGTTCCCGACAAAAACAGGCCCCCCCAAATATGAGGAATTTGAGAATAGAAGCAGTGAGGTGTAATGGCTACAAGTCTCAGGAGAAGAGCCTGAGGCTTGAGCCAAGGGGGGAATGTAGTGGAAATAGGCTGGAAGATGGCCGCCATTGTACGCCAGGCGGCCATCTTGTTCAGAATATTGGTTCACTTGAAAATAATTAGGTAGTTTTTAGCTGAAACTAGAATCAGGCATACATAGAAATTTAGGAATGTGCTGAGATTAGCAGAAAAACAGTTAAAGTGTTGAGAAAGATCTCTGCTGTTCCAGGCACAGAGAAAGATGCATCAAGGTCGTTGGGGCCCGCAGAAATACAAAGGAGTATAGAGATCAGACCAGGTGCCATTTGTAACAAATAATTGAAGGCGCTAGGGAACCAGGCACAGCCCGGAACAGTAGGAGTAACTAATCATGATTTATTGTTACTAACACAAAGTTTGCCAATTTACGGCCAATTAATGAAATGTCTTTTGTATTAGACTAAGGGAGGTACTAACCCACGTGGGGTGGGATAGAGTCACCGGGAGGTGGACTAATTGGGATGTACCTAATTATGTATTTGAGGTATAAAACCTCAGGACACTGTATAATTGATGCTCAGTCTTTGCGATTCAATCCTGTCTGAGCATTCTGTGACGTCACAATAAAAGTTTGCCTTTCCTGAAGAGACTCATGTTCAGACAATCCTTGCTCGTGTCCGGTCCGGCCTCGTCCCGAGTGAACCAAGTGGATTCCGGTTACAGGTTTTGTGTCGGTTTTTCCATTCGATGGGGCGATTTTACAGCGTTTTTTTTAGATGCAGTCAGCAAATTTTCCCTGCACTTCGGGGACCCAGCGGTGAATGGTGAATTCTCTGCAAGGTCAGGGAATTAGAACGAGAGAGCAAAGAAATGTCAGTGACATTTCGGTGCTCTCTGAATAACCCTGTATGTTTTGTAAGCGTTGATTTATGGAGATGTTGCTACACAGTCTCTGAGGCACAGCAAAAGCAGGGATTGGCAGAAGCATAGGAATAAAGAAAGATGTTTAGTAAACAGATTTTTTGTTTCAAATGGAGATTCTGTCCAGATTTATGGACCATACACCTGTCTTGTACACTCTGACAGTACAGAGACAGTACAAGTCGCTGGACGGCAGCCAGGTTAGAAAGCTCAATATGCTTTTACTCAGGAGTCTTTGGATGAAATATGCTGACACAAAGACTTTAAAATAGTATGTACTGCATAAATAACCGGAAGTCAAATTTAGATCTATAATACAAAATATTAGTGGTTCCCAACCTTTTTCTTTTTCACTTGGACCGCCCCCCCCCATCCGGGCCCTCGGGCACTGCCCGTTGGGTCAGTCCACCCCTGCTTGCGTACTCCTTGGCATGTCATTTCACTAAAGTGTACCCCTCATATAAGCAGAATGTTTATAGTTAGTGAAGTTGCTGTTATTTCAAATCTATACGTTGTAAATATAAATAAATAGCTCAGTGAAGGGTTACTGCCCTTATTGCCCCTATTTTTTTTATTATTATTATTCTTTTACTACAGCACTTGCTATTCCCAGTCAGTCACCCACACTGTTACTGAAAAAGCCCTACCCTTGATTGCATTTGAGATCTGACGGGATCATGCGCTTTTAGGATGGTATGGCCGTAGACCATTTATTGCCCCTCTATTGATAAATATCCCCATTTTGATGCCCCTCATTTAACCTCCCTGGTGGTATTCCTGAGTGTGACTCGGGGTTAAATTTTGCTACCGCGAACGGTAACCCTGAGCCACACTCGGGCTGTATACTTACCGCATCCTTCGCTCCCTCGCTGTCCCCCGCAGTGTGATCGCGGCGACTTGCTTCCTGGTAAGGCTCCCTGCGAGACACGAGATGCAGGGGGGCAGGACCAGGCAGCAAAATGTAAAAAAAAAATATTTCACTGTAAAGACCCTAACATGCAGTTCTCAGATCAGAAACAGACCATACACATGAAGATCTCTTATATGTAAATATAATTATTGATAGACTGTATGCATTATAAATGTTGCTGTATAAATAAGAGTGTACATAATTGAAATAATATATCATACCAAGGATGTTTACACTGAGACAATATGCAGAGACTAATATTGCACCCTTGTTTTCTGAAAGATTTTAGTGTTTTTGGTTTGATTTTATTATTGAATATAATTTATTTGCATTATTTTGGATAATTATTTTTAGGATAATAAATTATTATTTCGTGCTTCAAACTTTATCTGACTCCGTGTGTTTACTAGACTCTTGCTTGCACGGATTTCAGTGAGTTATTCCTACGGAATACAGGCTTACTTTATAAAACAACAAATTTCCTTTCCAAAAAAATTGAAACACTTTTAGACACAAAATTTTGATAAAATTAGACCGCCAGGGAGGTTAATGTTCCACATTTCATGTTTTTTTTTTGTTTAATGCTCCCCCATTTCATGTACCTCTTTTAATACACCCATTTCATGCTCCTCTTTTAATACACCTATTTCACGCTCCTCTTTTAATACATCCGTTTCACACCCCTCTTTTAATACATCCGTTTCACTCCCATCTTTTAATACACCCATTTCACGCCCCTCTTTTAATACACCCATTTCACGCCCCTCTTTTAATACACCCATTTCACACCCCTCTTTTAATACACCCATTTCACGCCCCTCTTTTAATACACCCATTTCACGCCCCTCTTTTAATACACCCATTTCACGCCCCTCTTTTAATACACCATCTCATGCTCCTCTTTTAATAGCACCCATTTCACGCCCCTCTTTTAATACACCCATTTCACGCCCCTCTTTTAATACACCCATTTCACGCCCTTCTTTTAATACACCCATTCACGCCCTTCTTTTTAATTACACCATCCATGCCTCCTCTTTTAATACACCATCTCATGCTCCTCTTTTAATGCACCCATTTCACGCCCCTCTTTTAATACACCATCTCATGCTCCTCTTTTAATACACCATCTCATGCTCCTCTTTTAATACACCATCTCATGCTCCTCTTTTAATGCACCATCTTAAAGGAGAATCAGGCTGGAAGATGGTTGCTACTATGAGCCAGGCAGCCATCTTGTTCAGAATATTGGTTCACCAGTAAATAGAATAGATTTCATTTAGATGAGAAGAGCAGAGCTCACGTAGAATTTAAGGAATGTGTGGTAGATTAGAAAAGCTAACAAGAAATCCAGGCAGAATCCGGCCGGCTCTTGGCACAGAGAGACAGGAAGATTTATGAATAAGGCAAGGTCAGTGAGATGTGCCGAGGAACAAAGAAAACATAGAAAACAGACCAGGCCCCAGGCTATCTGAATAAACAAAGCCTATAGGGAGGGAGGCGCTGGCCGGAGAAAGACAGCACAACAAATCACAGACTGTCAACTAACATGAAGTGTATCAATTTATAGTTAAATGTGGAATGTTCTTTGTGTTCATGCTAATGATGGGAGGTATTAACCCACGTGGGGTGGAATAAAGTGTCATCGGGAGGTGGGCTAATTGGGATGTACCTAATTACGTATTTTTGGGTATAAGACCCCTTGCACGGGGTGAAAGGGGGGCTCACTCTTAGAGATTCAATCCTGTGTGAGCACTTGTGTGACGACACAATAAACGTTTGCCTTTCCTGAAGAGACTCGTGTTTGGACAATCCTTGCTTGTGTCTGGTCCGGCGCCGTTTTAGAAGTGAACCAGTCTGACTCCGGTTACATTTCTTGGGGGCTCGATAGCCGGGATAACGGGCCCTTGCCAGGACACAGGCAACGGCTGCTGAACACAGTGCGGCGATATTGACTGCAGGTGCACGAGAATCCCGCTGGTTGGGCGTCCGTTGAAGGTGAGCTGACATCTGCAGGCGCCAAGCAGGATTTCCTGTTCAGTGGACCTCGTCTCGTCCCAAACGGACCCCTGACCCGGGAACAACTGGCATTGAGTCTGAGGAAACAGCGAGCAGCGCCGGCGATAGGTAACGTGTCTTCTATGTTTTGTATGTCTGAAGGAGATACCGGTATCTAGGGGAAACGTCCGACTGAGATAGACGGATAAGAGGATGCGATGGCCACCATCCTATTGGCATATCTAGCCCGCCGCTGATAGCACTGACATTGCTAAGGAGCCGGAGTGGCTAGCGGGTGTCTGGATTCGGGGGAATTGAATGCCAATCAAAGTGTAGTTCTGTAAGAGAGGGAGAAGGTAGCCACGTGGAGTTGCATAATTCAGTCAGTGTTTGTAAATAGAGCTTCACCACGTGGGTAAACGGGAAAGGAGGAGGGTTTTTCTGTGACTGGGCTGAGAGCCTGAGTCAGTGCTAGTGTGTACGTCGTGTAGTGAGAAGGGCTCATAGTGGAGCCAGCGGTAGCTGCAGAGATAGTGGTGCTGAGTGGGTAGATTATCCATAAAGCAGATTGGAATTGCAGACGGAAGTATAGACAAGGAACGGGGTGCACATAGTCACACGCAGTCAAGAGTTAGAGTTCAAATTACGGGGTATAAGGAGCCACAGAGGAGGGAATACACCCTCGGCTAATGGAAGAGAGTTGAAGTGTTATATGTTCTGTATTATGTTGAAAGTATCTGATACGGTATGTGCTGTGAATGAACTGACTCGAGTGCTGTGAGTGAACGTGCGCCTACTCGCTCCGCGAGGAAGCAAATACGAGTTTTGACCCCGAACGTACGTTTCCGGCTCAGGCGACTGCAGACGGCTACTGAAGGGGGAAGCGCCTCAGACACGAACGATTGTTGGCTGAAGTATCAGACTGTAGATTATAACTGTTGTTGAAATAATATATCTGTATAGCAAAAGGTACTGTTTTCAGGAGTGACAATGGGTAACGGGTCATCAAAGCCCAAGAAGGTAAAGGAGGGGGAGACGCCCCTAGAATATATGGTGCGAAATTTCGATGCATTATATAAAACTCATGACTATGGTGTAGAATTGACAAAAGAGAAGTTAAAAGTAATGTGTACAGTTGTGTGGCCGATATTAGTCCCAGGATGGCCAGAGCAGGGGTCAATGGACCCGGAGTTGGTACAGAAGGTACACTCCCAAGTCACAGAGCAGTACGGACATCCTGAACAGTACCCGTATATAGATATATGGAGATATTGTATTAAAAACAAGAGTCATTTTATAATGATAGCGGGGAGAAATAAGAAGCAGGACCCCCAAAATAATGAAGAGAGAGGGAGACCGGTGTTAGATCAACCGGAAGAGAGTGATGGTCTGCCCCCGTCCTATCCATCATGTTATGGGGCAGCTAGGGAAGCTCTGAATGCCGCGATTGCGCGGGCGGAGAGGGGGGAGCAGGCAGCTGCTGTGTCTCGGTCAGCTCCCTCTGCTCCGTCCCGTGTGGCTGCGGAGGAAGAGCAGGGCGCAGTGGGTGGAGGGGACAGAGACTCCACCAGAGAAGATTGAGATGCCCGATGGGAGCGTATATAAATTAGTGCCCCACGGGAGTGGTGATGATAAAGAAGAGGATGAGAACCAGGGAGTTACCACACGCGCAGCGAATAATATACATAAACCACGGGATCTGTACCAACACAATCCTCACAAGAGCGCTATGCAGTTGCCTTTGCGGGAGGTGCCAGGCCCCCCATTAGCGGATGGGAACCCAGGGCCAATGCAATACACATACGTCCCATTCACGACAACAGATCTTTTTAATTGGAAAACACACACACCACTGTATTCCACAAATCCCGCAGCAGTGGCCAGTATGATAGAGTCAGTTATGCTCACACATAACCCCACATGGGCAGATTGTCAGCAATTAATGTTGACAATGTTCACCACAGAGGAGAGAGCCCGAATAAATAGTAGCGCGCAAAAGATTTTACTCGCCCAAGCCGTAGCAGATGCTAAGCCTCATCCAGAAGCATGGGCAGAGGAACACTACCCCAAAACAGATCCTAAATGGCCGTACAATACAGTTGAAGGAGTTGCCCATCTGCAGACATACAGAACCGCTGTAATTATGGGTGTTAAAGCGGGAGGGAAAAAGCCCACAAACATGGGAAAAATAGCAGATGTGGTGCAAGAGGTTAAGGAATCCCCAAGTGCGTTTCTAGAGAGATTGCTGGATGCGTACAGGATGTATAGTCCTATTGATCCTGAAGCGACGGAGAATCAGAGGTTAATTAACTCTTCGTTTGTGGGTCAGTCACAGAGGGATATACGGAACAAAATACAGAGAATAGATGGGTTTTTGGGAAAAGGTATTAGCGAGTTAGTTGAGATCGCTAATAAGGTGTATCATAACCGGGATTTAGAGGAAATAAAGAAACAGAAGGGACATACCGGGGTGGTTGGATACATGGGGAATGGTGGAGGACGAGGTGGCCCAGACAGAGGGAGGGCAAGGGGTAGGGGGGCTCGAGGAAGAGGTAGGGGAGCCCCTAGGGAACCCCTAGGACCCAATCAGTGCGCGTGGTGCCGGGGTGAAGGTCACTGGAAAAACGACTGTCCTGCATTTTTGGCTAAATTTGGGGGACAGGGTGAAGTTGGGGAGGCGGGAGGTCAAGCCCCTAATGGCCAGGTAACAGACGGAAGGTATGAAAGAAGTGAAGGGAATGGAGCGGGGTTTGTGGGACTGGCGGGGACATCATTTGAAGGGCAGGATGCATATTGACGGGGACCTGGGCCCATCCCGCTCGGTAGCCACGAGCCCACGGTCACAATGAGAGTGGGAAATAAAGATGAAGTTTTTATGGTTGATACTGGTGCCGAATATTCTGTTGTAACTAAACAAATTGCACCTCCAATGGGAAATGAGGTTGATATTATGGGAGCAATGGGAGTGTCTGCTAAATATCCTTTTCTTGCTTCTAGAAAATGTAGTGTGGGTGGGCATAATGTTGAACATGAATTTTTGTATATGCCCGAATGTCCCATCCAACTCCTGGGGCGGGATATCCTGTGCAAATTGCAAGCCCAAATTACGTTCCTTCCCGGGGGTCACGCTCAATTAGACCTGCCCGAGAGTGGCGGCTCTGCTCGGCAGCATAATCCAGCCAGTCCGCACAATCCACAATCTGTGAAAATTGCAGTAGTTATGCCAAGGGAGGAAGAATGGCGCACGGCACCTACTCTGCCTGCCGCGCCGGATCCGCATGCACTACTCCTTGAAATTCCTGGGGTATGGGCGGAGGAAAACCCGCCAGGACTTGCCATAAACATACCCCCGGTATATGTGGAATTAAAGCCCGGCGCAACGCCTGTGGCCCTAAGACAATATCATATCCCACAAAAAGCCAAGCAGAATATACAAATACATTTACAGAGACTTAAAGATAACGGCATATTAAAATTCTGCGTGTCACCATGGAACACACCCCTATTGCCAGTACTGAAAGAAGGGACACAAGAGTACCGCCCTGTCCAAGATTTACGAGCTGTCAACGAGGCCACAGTAACACTACACCCTGTGGTTCCTAATCCATACAATTTGCTGGCGTTAATTCCCGGAGATACACAATATTACACAGTGCTTGATTTAAAAGACGCTTTCTTTTGCATCCGTCTGGCTCCAGCAAGCCAGCCCCTTTTTGCATTTCAGTGGGAAGAGTCTACCACGGGGGCGCGCCATCAAATGACGTGGACGCGCCTCCCCCAAGGTTTCAAAAATTCGCCCACGATTTTCGGGTGCGCGCTTAGCCAAGATCTCCTCGCCTTTAACGCTCAGCCAGACAAAGTAGTGTTACTACAATATGTTGATGATTTATTACTGGCTTCTCCCACAGAAAAAGACTGTTTATCCGCCACAAAAGCTTTGCTACACCTACTAAGCCAAGCAGGTTACAGAGTTTCTAAAAAGAAAGCACAAATATGCAAATGCAGTGTAAAATACCTGGGCTTCCAGTTAACAGGTACCAAACGTGCACTGGGGGCAGAAAGAAAAGAAGCGGTGTGCCGCATACCCCAACCAAAGACCAGGAGACAAGTCCGTGAGTTCCTGGGAGCTGCAGGCTTCTGCCGCCTGTGGATCCCCAACTTCGCAGATATTGCCAAGCCGCTTCATCAAGCCACCAAGGGGGGAGAACTAGACCCCTTTCATTGGGAAGAAGAGCAAACAGCAGCGTTCCTGAAATTAAAGACTCTGCTGATGGAAGCTCCTGCACTGGGTCTGCCAGATCATAGCAAGCCTTTCCAGCTGTTCGTACATGAACATAATCAAACAGCAACAGGAGTATTGGTCCAGACCTTTGGCTCATGGCTGAGGCCTGTGGCCTACCTCTCCAAGCAACTCGACCCTGTGGCCTGCGGCCTACCCCCATGCCTGAAAGCAGTGGCTGCCACCGCAATGCTGATAGCAGAAGCAGACAAGCTGACCCTTGGACAAGTTCTTCATGTCAAGGTGCCCCACGCTGTCAAGGCTCTGCTGGATGTGAAAGGAGGTTACTGGTTCAGCAACAGCCGGATGACGAAGTACCAAGCCATGATGTGTGAAAATCCACGGGTTCATTTGGACCTCATCGCTACCTTAAACCCTGCTACTTTACTGCCTGACTGTGAAGAGGATCCAGATCATGAATGCCTCCAAGTTATGGAAGAAGTGTTCAGTAGCAGGCCAGATTTGAAAGACGTACCCCTAGACAAATACGATCTACAGCTATTCACTGATGGTAGCAGCTACATGGATGATGGGAAGAAAGTCTCCGGCTATGCAGTAGTCTCAACAGAAGAAGTTATCGAAGCAAAGCCACTGCCAGGCCATACATCTGCACAACTGGCTGAAATAACAGCTTTAACCAGAGCCCTTGAAATTTCTGAAGGCAAAAGAGTAAATATCTATACAGATTCCAAGTACGCCTTCATGACAGTCCATGCACATGGTGCACTCTACAAAGAAAGAGGCCTACTCACGTCTTCAGGACAACAAATTAAATATGCTGCTGAAATCGCGGCCCTCCTGGAAGCAGTGTGGAAACCAAGTGCTGTCAGCATCATGCACTGTCGTGGCCACCAAAAAGGCCGTGATGAAATTCCAAAAGGTAACAGACGCGCGGACCAGGCCGCAAAAGCAGCTGCAAAACCGCCACCGCCAACAGAAGATCAAGCTAAAGTATTGATCTGCAAGCAAGAACCGCAATCCTCTATGCCAAATTACGAGTTCTACATGAATTTGAGAAAGTTTGAACCCCACGGCGAGTTCATTGAAATAATATTGCACAAATGGCAAGATGATTATGAACTATTAGAACTCAATCATGATTACATCCAATGGCTTTTCCCAACTCGGACACAAGGCCGAAATTTCTACTCTACTCCCCTAAATCCGCAAGAGACACGCCTAATGGTTAACACCTCAGAAGTTCAGCAAAGACTGCGCAGAGCCTACAAGATGATGCTGAAATTCTTCGGCGTAAAAATAGTGGGGGAGGAGGAAGACAAAGAAACAACTGAAGTTGAACGAGCAGAAAATTTCGCGTCACGTTTTGAAAATTTGACAATCAATCCTCACAATAATCTACGAATCACACGAATACTGCACAGTCTGGGAGAATTGGGAGCAGAAGAATATCAAGTCCCACTGGTGAGGTTCTTCCTCAAGGAGATCCTTATCAAGAACAGACTGCCAAGAATGAAGAAAAGTGCAATGAACTTTTTCATACCAGCAGTAAGAGATTCACAAGACAGACAAGATTTGTTATTTTTCGCATGGCGATACTATTTCCCAAAAGAAGAATTCATCTGGGGAAATCATGGAGAATTGGCACGATACAAACCAAAACCAGTGGTAGCTGCACTTTTACCGGCGCCACTGAGCGAATGGACACCTGTGTACTCAGAGAAAGAAAAGAAGTGGCTGACAGAAGAACCCGGAGGATATGGAGAAGATGGATGGTTCCAGATGGAGAATGGACGAATAGTCCTACCAGCAACACTGGCTCCTGAAATCGTAAGAGCACTTCACGCAAGTACCCATGGAGGGAGAGAAATGATGGAGCAACAGTTGGAGCCACATTTCTACGTACCAGGATTGTCAGCAATCTGCAAAGCAACAGCTCAGCAGTGTGTAACATGTGCCAAAAACAACCCGAGAACAGGCCCATCTCAACCCCCAGGGAAACAGCCAATCGGGCTATCCCCAATGGCATCATTACAAATAGACTTTACAGTGCTGCCACCCTGCAAAGGATACAAATATTTACTAGTGATGGTGTGCACTTTAACAGGATGGGTGGAAGCCTTTCCAACAAGAACTGAAAAGACGACAGAAGTGGTAAAGAGCCTGATGAAAGAAATAATACCACGTTACGGACTTCCACTCGAGATAGGGTCGGACAATGGCCCTGCATTTATCCAGAACTGTTTACAACAACTTGCCCGGCTACTGGGCATCACCTGGAAGCTACATACTGCCTACAGGCCCCAAAGTTCGGGAAAAGTTGAAAGAATGAACCGTACCCTAAAGACTTTGATGTCCAAACTGTGCCAAGAGACGTCACTAGGCTGGTTGGACTTGCTGCCGATAGTCCTTTTGCACATTAGGTGCAGACCAACCCCCCAATTGAAGCTAAGTCCGTACGAACTTATGTTTGGACGGCCAACCCCTCTGATTAATGGACTAAGGGGGACCTTCGGGCATTGGGAGAAACTAAACTAAATGATCAGGTAGTAATGCTGGGTAAATCAATGCAGAAATTAAATACTTGGGTGGGGGATAATATACCGCATTTTCTGTATCCTTCACTGCATAAGTATTGTCCGGGTGACTCAGTATGGGTAAAAGAGTGGAAAAATGATCCACTGGGTCCAAAATGGAGAGGTCCTTATCTTGTCCTGTTATCAACCCCTACAGCAGTAAAGGTTGCCGAGGTGGTCCCGTGGATACATCACTCCAGAGTAAAAGCAGCTGCAGCCAGTCCTGAGCCAGCATGGAAGGTCGTTACCAACGAGACCAACCCGCTGAGGCTGAAGCTGACAAAGACCACAGTCATGAGCACCTAAATGATCCTAACCCCGATGATTCAGAGGATCAACAAGTGGGTGTTTTGATGGGCACAGGCCCTGACCACCCGCCAACGGGGGATAACCACAGGGTGCTTTTTAGGGGCCCGGCCCCCACCCTTGATCATCCAGAAATGTTCTTTACTTTTGAAATTCCGGTGGGGAGGGATTGGGTTTATGTGACTGTGAAAAGAATTGCCCAAGGAATTCTGACACTCGGGGCATTTGTGGTGCTGATTTTATACCTTGCTAATCTGATTTATGGACTCTCACGTGGAGCATGCCCCAATTGTACAAGCAACGTGGGGAAAGTGGATATTTCCCATATCTGGAATGGTACGCACCCGGCGATGGAGAACCGTACCATGTGGAGACAAAAACGAGAAATATCATCCGAGATATTGCCAAGAGGACATTTGCTTGTGCAATTTAAATATGACTATGCTAAGAAATCTGGGCAGGAAGCATGTTGGGTGTGCAGCAGAATGCACCCAGAGACAATTCATATCCCATTTGCTTCTGTTCCAATGAATCTGAGTATGTTTGCATCAGGGAATATCACAATACATTCTTTTCGGCCACCTAGAGAACAACCAGAAATGTATGAGGCCGGATACCCCATAATAGGGTACATATATCCCCCAGAATGGTGTTTCCAAATAGGGCCAGATAGAGACACACATAAGAAGGAAGGGTGTTACTCAAGCAAATTCAATTGGACATCATACATATACACAATTGACACAGAGGGACACTCAAATTATCTATACATACAGTGCAGAAAACTCACGAATGAGCAAGAAAAAGTGATTGAAAGTGAGTCTGGAGGGATGCAGAGTGTGCTGGAAACGACGAGACGAATGAGGCGAATGATGTTGGAACTAGCAAAGGGAACATTACACCTATCACCATTCATGTTAGAAGAGGGATACCAGGTGTGTTGTGGGAGAGTGTGTTACACATGGGTTCCACCAACAATAACAGGAATGTGTTATTTGGCTAAGCTGGTCCCAATTCAGAGACTAAGGGGAGAAGACACAAACACAGACACAGAACTGCACCCTAGGTACCCACTGGTGTTTGAAAGACCGAAGAGAGAGTTGTTTGCAAAGATGGATCGAATATGGACATGGTTGCCAGCATGGACTGGATGGGGAGGAGAGATGATGAGGAGATTGAATAGCTATGTCAATCTAATGAATGAGATTCTGAATAGAACCAGTATGGATATCCAGCTGCTGAATCTGGAAATGTGAGAGTTACGAAAGGTGCAGATGATACATGATATGGCGCTTGAGCAGATCAGTGCGGCTTTGAATGGATTGTGTGAGATGACAATGCACTATGAATGTTGCACCTTCATCAGAAACACTACACACGAAGTCCCAGACTATTACCAGGTAATTCAAGATCACCAAGAGAAGGTAGCACAGTTGCAGGGCACAGCCAGGAGGATTGCTGCCGAGGGCTGGAATCCGCTCCGTGGGTTTGGAGCAATGGGAGAATGGTTTGGATCGATCCTGAGATTTATCTCACAGATTGGATCCATGATACTCATGATAGTGGTGGTCTTGATCATAGGGATACTGATATACCGCATAGGGCTATGCATATGGCCACTGTGCAAGGCAGCACTGACACCCACACAAACACAGAAGATACCACTGATAATTCCACAGGGAATGTTCCCAACGAACGGAAAGCCCCCCCAGTATGCAGAGTTTCAGAATAGTGGAGTGTAATGGCTACAAGTGCCAGGAAAAAGATACTGACACTTGAGCCAAGGGGGGAATGAAGGAGAATCAGGCTGGAAGATGGTTGCTACTATGAGCCAGGCAGCCATCTTGTTCAGAATATTGGTTCACCAGTAAATAGAATAGATTTCATTTAGATGAGAAGAGCAGAGCTCACGTAGAATTTAAGGAATGTGTGGTAGATTAGAAAAGCTAACAAGAAATCCAGGCAGAATCCGGCCGGCTCTTGGCACAGAGAGACAGGAAGATTTATGAATAAGGCAAGGTCAGTGAGATGTGCCGAGGAACAAAGAAAACATAGAAAACAGACCAGGCCCCAGGCTATCTGAATAAACAAAGCCTATAGAGGGAGGCGCTGGCCGGAGAAAGACAGCACAACAAATCACAGACTGTCAAACTAACATGAAGTGTATCAATTTATAGTTAAATGTGGAATGTTCTTTGTGTTCATGCTAATGATGGGAGGTATTAACCCACGTGGGGTGGAATAAAGTGTCATCGGGAGGTGGGCTAATTGGGATGTACCTAATTACGTATTTTTTGGGTATAAGACCCCTTGCACGGGGTGAAAGGGGGGCTCACTCTTAGAGATTCAATCCTGTGTGAGCACTTGTGTGACGACACAATAAACGTTTGCCTTTCCTGAAGAGACTCGTGTTTGGACAATCCTTGCTTGTGTCTGGTCCGGCACCGTTTTAGAAGTGAACCAGTCTGACTCCGGTTACAATCTCATGCTCCTCTTTTAATGCACCCATTGTAGTGTTTCCAGTGTACAAATATAACAGGAACAATCACCAGTTTATAGCAGGTTCACGGCGCAGCTCTTTATTCAGCTTGAGTGCAATCAACCACCAACTGTAAGCAACTGAAACAGGTACTAGACTGGCTGCTGACCATAGAGTTCTCAGTAAGCAAAGCCAGAGTGTCCTCTTAAACTAACAGTACACCACACCCATGTCATGCCCCTCTTTTAATACACCCATGTCATGCCCCTCTTTTAATACACTCATTTCGTGCCCCTCTTTTAATACACCCATGTCATGCCCCTCTTTTAATACACCCATGTCATGCCCCTCTTTTAATACACCCATGACATGCCCCTCTTTTAATACACTCATGTCATGCCCCTCTTTTAATACACTCATTTCATGCCCCTCTTTTAATACACTCATTTCATGCCCCTCTTTTAATACACCCATTTCATGCCCCTCTTTTGTTTTATACTCCCTAATTTTATGCCACATTTTTGCTTAATTTGCTTTTTTTGTTTTACACCCCATTATATGCTAACTAGAATGGGCCCAGTCATTAACTTAACTTTTGCATTGGAACAGGGTCCAGGATTATCCTGAGAATGCTGGGAAATATTACCCTCAATAGCAGGCAATAGACTACTAAAACAATAATAAAGAATATGATGAACGCCTTACAAATGCTAGAACAATTCATAGATTGTTATTTATAGCCTATTGCGCAAAACACTCTGTTTGAACATTGGATTCCCTTTAATCGTATCACCATGTCACATGATTTTGATGACATATTAGAATATGATGACAGCTGTCTTAATTTTGATCTCAATAAAAGAAATGTAACAGTGAGTCGTGACGAGTGTCACATGAATCGCCTGACTCACAAGAAATACTGCAAGAAACAAGAAACACTGAACATCCATACCGGAATGATCCAGATCGCCAGATTTCTCAGCTCCTGGGCGAAGAGATTCAGCAAGTATTATACAACAGATGTAAAAATAATGTTGGTATGTGGCACTGGCATATTGGCAGCCTATGGGAGCCATGATCATAGTTTATGCCAACATGTATTTGTACTATACAGGAGCTTAATGGTATTTTAACAACTTCTACAGTCTTAACCCTATACTACCAAGACCCAGCTGACTCACTGTGCACTTCACAGAGCTAGGGCCTGATTAACATAGGGGCTGATGGAGCAGCAGCTCCAGGCCCATGCCCCAGAATAGGCCCAGAGAAAGGGTAACTATCAGGGTTATTCAAAGAGAATCGAAAAGTCACCGAACGTTCGGTGACTTTTTGTTCTCTTCAATTCGGTGCGATTTGGCAATCCCATTTCGGAGACCCTGCGGTGTATTCAGCAAGCACCACAGGGCCTAAATTTCCCAAAACAAAAGGGAAATATTTCATTTTTTTCGGGTTAAAATTGTATATTTTCTCAGAAAAATGCAGTAACAGGTTCACATTTCACTTTTTTTTTTTTTTTTTAACAAGAATTCCCTATAGAATATATAACCACAAAGTTTTGGATGATAATATGGGATAAACTAATTTTACACGCTGTAAATGATTGAAATCTGAATGAAAATTAATCACACAGTATCTGCCTGGTTAGAGATACCCGTATCTGCACTATTAAATAACCGAAGATATGCTATCATTTCACTAAATTCCAAAAAAAGCCACCAAAATATTCAGCTCCAGGCCCATAGAGATCATAATCCGGCCCTCCATAGAGCGCAGGCACCATATGAAGCCCACACGTGTCACTACAAGGGTTATTCAAAGAGCACTGTATTTGCCACTGAAGGGCACCAAACAGTGAATTTCACTGCATGGTGCAATTTTGTGGCAGTTCGGCTATTCAGAAAGCCGTCAATTCATCTAACACTGATGAATTGTGTCAGGTCCGCTGGCCCACCAGAGTGGGACGCGTCCGTGTCCCTGTCTGGCCATGGGTGTGGGGATAGGGTTCCCACCTGTCCGGTTTTGACTCGGACTGTCTGGTTTTGGAGTCATGTGTCCGGGTTTGACACCCACCACATGACTCTGAGGTGCCTTCACAAGTCCCCACCTCATACTTACATTTCCTGCGTTCCCCCGGCGCCGCGGTCCACACCTCCGTCTATTGTTTTCATTTGCAGACGCACCGCCCACTATGGGAGGGGTTGGGTGGTCCGTCGGTCAGGTGTCGTCCTCCCCGCCTGCTCCCATGACCCGCTGTCAAACACATGCAGGCGCACAACGGGCTCACGTGACAACCGTCACGTGGTTGATCGTGCCCTAGCGTGCGGCTCCCAGCTCCCTACTAGTCCTGAGCAGCCAACGAGACTTGTTGACGGTGCTGCGTGGTCGTCTCGCTCAGCGCTCTTCATGGATCGATCTTCCGCACAGCTCTCCATCCACTCAGCTCTCCGACCGGACCGTCACCAATCTAAAAGCAAAGCATCTCTGACTGTGTCAGTGTGAGTGAGGCGCAGTGCCATACCAGTCTGCGACGCATTATACCAGTCTGCCATGCATTATACCAGTCTGACATGCATTATACCGGTCTGCCACGCATTATACCAGTCTGACATGCATTATACCAATGTGCCATGCATTATACCAGTCTGCCACGCATTATACCAGTGTGCCACGCATTATACCAGTCTGCCACGCATTATACCAGTCTGCCACGCATTATACCAGTGTGCCAAGCATTATACCAGTCTGCCACGCATTATACCAGTCTGACATGCATTATACCAGTGTGCCACGCATTATACCAGTCTGCCACGCATTATACCAGTCTGACATGCCTTATACCAGTGTGCCAAGCATTATAACAGTCTGACATACATTATACCAGTGTGACATGCATTATACCAGTTTGACACGCATTATACCAGTGTGCCAAGAATTATACCAGTCTGCCACGCATTATACCAGTCTGACACGCATTATACCAGTGTGCCACGCATTATACCAGTCTGCCATGCATTATACCAGTGTGCCACGCATTATACCAGTCTGACATGCCTTATACCAGTCTGCCATGCATTATACCAGTGTGCCATACAAGTGTGCCATACCAGTGTGCCAGCCATACCAGCCTGCCATGCATAATACCATTGTGGAATACCAGTGTGCCAGCCATACCAGTGTGTCATGCATAATACCAGTGTGCCAGCCATAATACCAATGTGCCAGCCATATTACCAGCGTGCCATGCATAATACCAGTGTGCCAGCCATATTACCAGTCTGCCATGCATAATACCATTGTGCCATACCAGTCTGCAATGGATCATAACAATGTGCCATACCAGTGTGCCAGCCATACCAGTGTGCCAGCCATATTACCAGTCTGCCATGCATAATACCAGTGTGCCAGCCATATTACCAGTGTGCCATGCATAATACCAGTGTTCCAGCTATATTACCAGTGTGCCAGCCATATTGCCAGTGTGCCAGCCATTATACCAGTCTGCCATGCATAATACCAGTGTGCCAGCCATAATACCAGTGTGCCAGCCATATTGCCAGTGTGCCAGCCATATTACCAGTCTGCCATGCATAATACCAGTGTGCCAGCCATAATACCAGTCTGCCATGCATAATACCAGTGTGCCAGCCATAATACCAGTCTGCCATACTACCAGCCTGACATTCTGTGCATACCACGTGACATATTATATACACATAATGTAAATATACGCATAATGCGTATGCTACAAAAAAAATGTCCGCCCAAGCCCAACACTAGAATGTTCGGGTTTGGCTTGAAGAAAAGGTGGCAACCCTATGTGGGGATGCGGCTGCGCCGACAGATTGCCAGCCCTCTGGCGCATGGGCAGCTTGGCTCACCTCGGCGTGGCTTCGGGGTCCCAGGGTTGGTCAGATTCCAGCTCCCCTGCTGTCGGCCACCCCTGTCCACCAGGAGCTCCAGGCTGTTGGGCCTTGCAAGGCTGCAGACTAGACGAGCATCCCTTGGGCTCCGCCAATATGGCAGCCGAGCCTGCAGCGCACGTCAATGACATCATCGGCAGCCCAACCAGCAGGGAGGGCTACCAGGTTAAAAGCCAGTCAGACCAGTCACTCCTTGCTCCAATATTGAAGCAGTTCCCAGCTCTCCTAAATATATTCATATATACAGTTGTGTTCAAAATTATTCAACCCCCACTGAAATTGAGTGTTTTGGCCAGTTTGACATTGATTTTGATCATTCAGTCATCTTGCTTACAATTAAATCAAAAAGGCACGTGTAGGTCAGACAAATATAACATAACATTTATAATGAAATAACCACAAATGTCTCTTCTGTGCTCACATCATTATCAGTTTTATTCAACCCCCAAGTGACATTCAATCTTAGTACTTAGTACAAAATCCTTTTACAGTTATAACAGCTTTTAAACGTGAAGCATAGCTTGACACAAGCGTCTTGCAGCGATATACGGTTATCTTCGCCCATTCGTCATGGGCAAAAGCCTCCAGTTCAGTCACATTCTTAGGCTTGTGCACTGCAACTGCTTTCTTTAAGTCCCACCAGAGGTTCTCAATCGGATTTAAGTCAGGTGACTGCGATGGCCACTCCAAAATGTTCCAGCCTTTAATCTGCAACCATGCTCTAGTGGACTTGGAGGTATGCTTGGGATCATTGTCCTGTTGAAAGGTCCAACGTCTCCCAAGCCTCAGGTTTGTGACGGACTGCATCACATTGTCATCCAATATCTCCTGGTACTGAAGAGAATTCATGGTACCTTGCACACGCTGAAGCTTCCCTGTACCTGCAGAAGCAAAACAGCCCCAAAGCATGACTGACCCCCCGCCATGCTTCACAGTAGGCAAGGCGTTCTTTTCTTCATAGGTCTTGTTCTTCCTCCTCCAAACATAGCGTTGATCCATGGGCCCAAACAGTTCTAATTTTGTTTCATCACTCCACAGAACACTATCCCAAAACTTCTGTGGTTTGTCCACATGACTTTTGGCATACTGCAGTCGACTCTTCTTATTCTTTAGAGACAGCAAGGGGGTGCGCCTGGGAGTTCTGGCATGGAGGCCTTCATTACGCAGTGTGCGCCGTATTGTCTGAGCTGAAACTTCAGTACCCACATCTGACAAATCTTTTCTCAGTTCCTCAGCAGTCACACGGTCTCAAATACGTAATGCAAAAAACAGGATGTGGAACCGACCTTGGAGATTAGTAGTCCTGTTCAAGACAACCACTGTGATAAGGGCTGGAGATGTACTGACACAGCGACTTATATACAGTAGCGGTGGTGTCAGGGTTTGTGGAGGTTCTTCTATTCCAGTTCTCTTCCAGCGACAGTATGCAATATATATATATATGTAGAAGAATGGTGTCTTACTTTGATGGTAGGTGCGCAGACTTGGTAATAGATCTTTAGAGGCTGGTAAGGCAGGTATACTGGGGTCGTCAAGAGCAAGCAGAGGTTCAAAGAGGCAGGCGGCGTTCAAGAGTCGTTGGAGACAGGCGGATAGTCAAAGAGGCAGGCGGAGTTCAAGGATCGTCAAATACAAGCAAAAGGGTCAAAGAGGCAGGCGGCGTTCACGGATGGTCATAAGTTCACAGCAAGGGTATCAGCAACGGGAAGTCGGTAGGTAAGGTAGCTCTAGACGTTCTTGGATCAATAAACGAGCGATTATTCACCCTCTGCTGACTTCTTTTATGGGAGGTTGATTGGAGGCAGGTGCCGGCGTCTTCCCCTGTAATCCGTTACACTTCCGGGTCTGCGTCATAGGTGTGCGACGCCATTCCCTGGAACGCAAGCTAAAGGCGGCTGTGTTGTGCGCGCATGCGCGGCTTGCCTTGGACGTAACCAGGTAACCCGGCGGATTAAGGAGGACACGTTGATCAGAATCTGTGTACGACGATGCGGTACTTGTTGGAACCGGGGTCCGGGCACGCGAGGGCGCGGGCACATGACAGGCCCCCCCACCAAAACGACCTCTCCGAGGGCGATCAGGATGGTTTCTGTGAAAACGACGTATCAAAGCAGGAGCACTAACCTCAGAAGCTAGAACCCAAGAGTCTTCGTCCGAGCCGTAACCCTTCCACCGTATTAGATACTCCAGCTTGTTTCTTCGTATACGTGAATCTAACAGGTCTTGCACTTCGTACCTCTCATCATCGGAAGAGACAGGACCCGGACGAGGAGGTATCCTACCAGGGAAAGGGTCTTCGGACGCCAGTCGTAATAAAGAAACATGAAATACTGGATGTATCTTATAAGAATCTGGAAGAGAAAGCTGGACAGCTGTGGGTGAAATAATCTTGATTATAGGAAACGGACCTATGAATTTTGGACCTAGTTTCCGGAAGGACAATGTAATCTAATGTGTGTTGTATCTAACCACACATTGTCTCCTAAGGCATAAGTAGGAGAAGGGGATCGTTTTTGGTCTGCGTATACTTTATATCTGAGTTGGGCATGATGAAGATTATCACGGATGATCTTATAATTGTGGAGAATATCCTTGATTCTTTGGTCGGTCGTAGGCGTATCACTATTGATAGGAGCGCCAGGTAGCATAACAGGATGTCTTCCATAATTAATAAAGAAAGGTGAATATTTGGTGGCAGATTGTTTCTGATTATTATACACGAATTCAGCGATCGGAATATACTGAAGCCAATTATCCTGTAGATGAGTGATATAACATCTGAGATACTGTTCAAGGATGCCATTAACACGTTCTGTTTGCCCGTTGGTTTGGGGATGAAACGCTGTAGATAGGTTACTTTGGATATGGAGCCCCTTACAGAATGCTTTCCAAAAGTGGGAAGTAAATTGGGTACCTCTGTCGGTAGTGATACTCTCTGGAAGACCATGTAATGAAAAAATATGTTTTATGAATAACGTAGCTGTTTCAGAAGCGGTAGGAAGGTGTTTGATTGGTATGAAATGGGCCATTTTCGAGAATCTGTCAATAATTATCATGAGTGTGTTATGATTAGAAGACATGGGGAGGTCAGTGATGAAATCCATAGCAATGTCTTTCCAAGGACTGGACGGTACAGGCAAGGGTTGTAACAACCCTTGAGGAGAGGTGCGTAGGGTTTTTGCTTGTATGCAGATAGGACAATGCACTATGTATTCTCGTATGTTAGTGTTCATACCTGGCCACCAGAAGATTCTCCGTATCAGGTCGATGGTTTTATGGATTCCTCCATGGCCCCCAATGGTCGTATCATGAAAGAACTCTATGACCGGTACTCGAGCTTCTTGTGGTACTACGTATTTATCTTTTCGTAGTAGGAAACCTCCTTTCTTTGTAAAGCAATATCTGACATGTCATTGGGTATTGTGGAGCTATGTGATTTAATTAGATTCCATAGGGTGTGGTCAGTCGTGGAAAAGCAAGATTTGGCTAATATATCTTCTTCCATGATTCTTGGTGGAGCGCATTCTTTCCGGGATAGGGCATCGGCCTTACCATTTTTGTTTCCTGGTCTATAGGTAATATGTAGATCAAAACGGTCGAAGAAAAGCGCCCATCTTGCTTGTCGAGGTTTTAGTCTTTTGGCTCTTCTTATATATTCTAAGTTTTTATGGTCTGTGAAGACAGTCACTGGATAGCGAGAGCCTTCTAGTAAATGACGCCATTCATCCAGGGCTAATTTGATGGCAAGTAATTCTCTTTCTCCAACGTCATAGTTTCTTTCAGCAGGATTTAATGTTTTAGAGTAATAGGCGACTGGATGTAGGATTTGTTTGTCACCTATCCTCTGGGATAGTATCGCACCGGTGGCATGTTCAGAGGCATCAACTTCGACGTAATACGGAGTAGTGGGATCCGGTAATGTCAGTATGGGAGCTGTAGAAAAACATCTTTTTAATTCTTCGAATGCTTGTTGTGCAGCCGGTGTCCAGACAAAGCGAACTTGCGAGCGAGTTAGTTCATTTATAGGTTTAGTTATGGCAGAAAAGTTTTTAATAAACTTGCGATAAAAATTGCAAAATCCCATAAAGCACTGTACTCCTTTTTTATTAGCCGGAACAGGCCATTCTTCAATAGCTTTAGTCTTGGAATTATCCATTTGGATCTCTCCGGGGGTAAGCACGAATCCTAAAAAATCAACCTTTTGACTGTCGAATATGCATTTTTCTAGTTTTGCGTATAGGTGATGTTCTCGCAATCTATGTAATACCTTTTTTACGTGATCATGATGCTGTGAAGGGGAAGCCGAATATATTAGGATGTCATCTAGGTAGATGACAACATATTGATCAAGAATGTCTCTGAGAGATATCATTCAGGAATCGTTGAAAAGTTGCCGGGGCGTTACACAATCCGTAAGGCATGACTAGGTATTCGTAATGCCCGTACCGGGAACGAAACACTGTCTTCCACTCATCGCCTTGTTTTATTCTTACTAGATTGTAGGCTCCCCGTAAATCCAGTTTAGTGAAGTAAGTAGCTTCACTTAGTCTATCCATAAGTTCCGTAATTAATGGAAGAGGGTATTTGTTCTTGATAGTGACGCTATTAAGAGCTCTATAATCGATACAGGGCCGGAGGCCTCCATCCTTTTTTCCCACAAAGAATATAGGAGCTCCTGCCGGGGAGGTCGAAGGTCGGATAAAACCTTTTTTCAAGTTGTCATTGATATATTCCTTTAATACTGATAACTCGGGTTGGGAGAGAGGGTATATTCTCCCAAATGGTACAGGTGAGCCAGGATACAGATCAATAGGACAATCATATTGTCTGTGAGGTGGTAGGTTGTCAGCCCCTTTTTTGAGGAATACATCATTAAATCCAGTATATGTATTTGGTAGAACAGTGGCTCCAATTTTCTTATGATATGTGTTAGTTATCTCAGTGATTTCCTTTTCTGTAAGGTCGGACGACTGTATCGTTATGGTACCTTGTTTCCAGTTGATAGTAGGGTTAACTTGTCGTAACCATGGAAGTCCGAGGATCACGGAGAAGGCAGGAGATTCTATGATATCAAAGGAAAGCTTCTGTTCGTATACTGGACCTATGGAAATAGAAAGGGGGATGGTTTCATATAGAATGGGACCCGACTGAGGAGGGTTCCCATCTAATAATTGGATGGTCACAGGGCGATTTTTGGTAACGAGCGGTATGTTGGAGATGGAAGCGAGGGTTTTGTCTAGAAAACATCCGCTGGCCCCTGAATCGATCATGGCCTTAAGGTCTATCCGTTCTTCTTTCCACTGGAGAGATATGGGGACAAGTAAATGAGAAGACATATAATTACTAGAGCCTTTTAAGTGAGTGTTACTGAAGAAGGAATGCATCTTACCCCTGGGGAGGTCAGGCCTTTCGCGACATTCTCTTAATTGATGCCCGGATCGCCCGCAATACATACACAGTCCTAGCGATCTTCTACGAGTTCGTTCAATATCAGATAAAGGACCCCTGGCAGTATTAATTTGCATTGTTTCTTCTTCAGACGCAGGCAGAGTGGACGAAGCTCGTGGAGGAGGAGTAAGGGGCCGTGTAGGCCTTCTTGGTACCAGAGAACGGTTGCTAGAGGCTCTTTCTGCTCGTCTTTCTCTGAGTCTTCTATCCATTTGGATACAGAACGACATTAAGGCGTTGAGGGAGGAAGGAGGTTCTATTCTAGCTAATTCATCTTTTAGATAATCCGACATTCCAGTTTTAAATTGGGCTAGGAGAGCTGGTTCATTCCACTCGGAATTTAATGCCAGATATCTGAATTCGGTTATGTAGTCTTCTACATCATTTTTTCCTTGCCGTAAGTCTGAAAGGGTTCGGGCCGCATTAGAGGTTTTATGCGGGTCATCGTATAAGTCTTCCATTGTTTGGAGGAAGGTATTCCAATTCAGTAGAACGGGGTCTTCGGTGTAGATTAGATGATGTGCCCAGCATTGAGGTTTTCCCGTCAGTAATGCTATGACGGTATGGATTCGTGCATAGTCAGTGTTATAAACTGTAGGTTGTAAGGAGAAAACGATTTGGCAAGAGGTTATAAACTGCCGAAATTGGCTTCTATCACCATCAAATTTCTCTGGTAGAGGTATATGAGGGATATGTATTTCGGCATTAGACGCTGGCGGTCTGTGCGGTGGTGGGCTGGTTGATTGAGGTAATGGTGTAGCAGTAGCAAGTCTGAATTCCAGACGGTCATAAGCGGTTTGTAAAGTAGTCTGATTTCTTTGTATGTCCTGCACAGCTTGTGTAAGCGTAGCCATTTGTGCTGTGATACCAGCCAGGACTTCAGCTATCCCCGTCGGTTCCATTTAGGCTCGTTTATTCTCTCAAATACGTAATGCAAAAAACAGGATGTGGAACCGACCTTGGAGATTAGTAGTCCTGTTCAAGACAACCACTGTGATAAGGGCTGGAGATGTACTGACACAGCGACTTATATACAGTAGCGGTGGTGTCAGGGTTTGTGGAGGTTCTTCTATTCCAGTTCTCTTCCAGCGACAGTATGCAATATATATATATATGTAGAAGAATGGTGTCTTACTTTGATGGTAGGTGCGCAGACTTGGTAATAGATCTTTAGAGGCTGGTAAGGCAGGTATACTGGGGTCGTCAAGAGCAAGCAGAGGTTCAAAGAGGCAGGCGGCGTTCAAGAGTCGTTGGAGACAGGCGGATAGTCAAAGAGGCAGGCGGAGTTCAAGGATCGTCAAATACAAGCAAAAGGGTCAAAGAGGCAGGCGGCGTTCACGGATGGTCATAAGTTCACAGCAAGGGTATCAGCAACGGGAAGTCGGTAGGTAAGGTAGCTCTAGACGTTCTGGGATCAATAAACGAGCGATTACTCACCCTCTGCTGACTTCTTTTATGGGAGGTTGATTGGAGGCAGGTGCCGGCGTCTTCCCCTGTAATCCGTTACACTTCCGGGTCTGCGTCATAGGTGTGCGACGCCATTCCCTGGAACGCAAGCTAAAGGCGGCTGTGTTGTGCGCGCATGCGCGGCTTGCCTTGGACGTAACCAGGTAACCCGGCGGATTAAGGAGGACACGTTGATCAGAATCTGTGTACGACGATGCGGTACTTGTTGGAACCGGGGTCCGGGCACGCGAGGGCGCGGGCACATGACACACGGGGACTTTTCTCCACTCTGCGCTTCAGGTAGCGCACAGCAGTCGAAGTCAGCATCTTCTTTCTGCCACGACCAGATAGCGTTTCAACAGTGCCCTTTGCCTTGAATTTGCGAATGATGCTTCCTATGGTCTCTCTTGGTATGTTTAACATCTTTGCAATCTTCTTATAGCCATTGCCCTTCCTGTGAAGAGTAATCACCTCTTCTCTTGTCTTCCTGGACCATTCTCTTGACTTCACCATGTTTGTAACCACACCAGTAAATGTCTAGAAGGAGCTGAGTATCACAGTCATTTTAAAGCTGCCTAATTGGTGCTTATTATGCTTTATTGCTGCTCCGTGACATCCACAGGTGTTTTCAATACCTGATTGAAAACACTTGAATGAACCTCTGTTCTTCAGAGTGGTAGTCTTTAAGGGGTTGAATAATTGTGTCAATGAAGAATTCACAAAAGAAACATTTACTACTGTATTACAAAACCAATTGATGTCATTTTAGTTGCATATGGTTCTTTAAAAAGTCCTTGTAGGATTTCATTCTGAATACAATTACAAATATACACTAAATTCCCTAAAACCCTTTACAGCAGGGGTCTCAAAGTACCGGCCCGCAGGCCATTTGTGGCCCGCGGACCAGTTACAAGTGGCCCGCCAGAAGAAAGCCTGTACCACACAGCTGCATCAATCTCACGAGGTGCTGGCGCTCAGTGTGAGTCAGAGATCATGCTCTGACATAAATCAATAAGCGCGGCTGGCCGAGTCTGTCACGTGAGCGGCTCATCGGCTGTAAATGTGTTGACTGGGTCTAACATTCCAATGGAGAAGGTTTTTCTCTGACCCTACAGGTAATAAATCCTTTCTTCACTGGTTCACCAGGGATAAAATTGTTTTAACTCTCAGTATAGTGTTAGGGGGCAAACTTTTTAATTTATTACTTTATAAATAATAAAATATTAAATAATTTTAAAAAATGTGCAATAAATATACAACTAACAACCCATCAGACAGTGCTGTGAGCTGTTTAATTCTATTTATAGCGCCTCTCCCATACTGGTCTTAATTATAAGGCCAGTATGGAAGATGTGCCATAAATAGAATTAAAACAGCTCACAGCACTGAGGACCAGTATCACAAAAGGGCTTATTCAGAGAGCACTGAAATGTCCCAACATTTTGGAGCGCTCTCGTTCTGTGTGCTTTGGCAAATTGAATAAAATTTTCCCAAAGTGTGCTGAGCTGCCGCAGACCGCCGATCACCTGCCGCACAACGCCAAAAACCTCAGACGAGCTGCTGAACGCCTCCGAGCTAACTGCTGAACTGGTTAAAAAAACAAACTCTGTTATTCTTCAAAAGGTGTTTAAAACCATAAAAATGCACGAAAAATGCGTGGACATAATAAAATGGGTACTATCAAAAAAAAAGGTTTGCTACAGAGTAAAATAAAAACGCCTTTAAAAAATATAAAAAATGGGAATCAAAAATTTCGGCAGGCAGCAAAATACAAAAATATGTTCAGAGAGATGAACAGTTTAATAAAAGTAAAAATGAAAATATTACTCTGTGATGCCCTCATACACACACCACACGTTACTGTTGAGCTCTGTGATGCCCTCATACACACAGCACATTACTGTGGAGCTCTGTGACACCCATACAACACTGCACATTACTGTGGAGCTCTGACACCCATACAACACTGCACATTACTGTGGAGCTCTGTAACACCCTCAAACACTGCACATTACTGTGGAGCTTGGCCCTACAGATTTGAAGATGGTGGCTGACTCTGCTTAGGTCACAGGCTGCGCCGTGTGACGTCTGCCACCCTATGCCCTGGTGCAGACGTCAAGCAGCGTGCCCTGTGACCTAGTCACGAGGGCCGATGGCTGGCCGGCTCCCTTTGATTATGTCTTAGGGCGTGCTGCATGGCCGGCCGCCATCTTCAGTCAGCCTAGGATGCCTCGCTGGTTGGCTGGTTATGTTGACCAGCCAGGGAGGCTAGCGACATACTGGGCAAACTTCCGGTATGCCTGATGCCTAGTCCGGGCCTGCACATCTGACACAGTCATTACTTACTACATGCACAGATATGTTACACAACCATGGTATAGGTTTCATAAACATATATTTTTCTCTTTTTATTCATAGCCTTAGCCTGTATCACACAAAGCGGTCAGGAGAGGAGGTAGAAAAAAAAACAAGTTACATTTGGAAGTAGATTGCATTCTCTGACGTAATAAGCCATAATGTCCATTAAATCTAAAAGAAAAGTTGATGCTGAGCAGAGAAAATTTCAAGAGCGATGGACAAGTGATTATTTTTTTGTGGAGTATAATAAGATGGCTAATTGCCTTATCTGCAATGAAAAGGTTGCGGTTCTGAAAGATTACAACCTTAAGCGGCATTATAATACTAAACATGCTGATCAGTATGCAAAGTATAACAGAGAAGAAAGGGAGAGGCAAATTGTCCAGCTTCAGAAAGGCCTGTCCATGCAGCAAAATCTGTTTAAGCGTGCAAAAAAGGAATGTGATGCAGCAGTTGAGGCAAGCTATGTGGTCTGTGAGCAAGTTGCAAAAGCAGGAAAGCCATTTACTGAAGGGCAGTTTCTTAAAGACTGCATGGTAAAAGTTGCCGATATCCTTTGTCCTGAGAAGGCAAGTCTGTTCAGAAACATCAGCCTATCAGCAAACACAGTGGCGGAGAGGATCAGTGAGTTGTCCGATAACATCTATGATCAATTGTGCAGTAAAGCTACAAAGTTCTCCTTCTATTCATTGGCTCTTGACGAGAGCACTGACATAAATGACACGGCTCAGCTTGCAGTATTTCTCAGGGGGATTAATGACCAGTTTGAAGTGACTGAAGAGTTGCTCAGTTTAATTGCAATGCATGGACAGACTACTGGCAGCAACATATTTCAACATCTCTGTGATGTTATCGATGGAGCTTCCTTGCCTTGGAATAACCACAGATGGTGCCCCATCAATGACTGGGAAAAGAAATGGCCTAGTGGCGTTGGTACAAAGAAAACTGGAAGAAGAGAATGCAGATCCTGCTATAGCTTTGCACTGCATTATTCATCAACAGGCACTTTGCAGCAAATGCTTGAAAGTCGAAAATATTATGCCAGTTGTCATGAAATGTATTAATCACATCAGAACAAGCGGCTTACAGCACCGCCAATTTCGTACTTTTTTGCAGGAAATTGGAGCAGCTTATGGTGATGTCCTGTATTTTACAGAGGTGCGCTGGTTGAGCAGAGGCAATCAGGGTTATCCAAAGAGATTCGAAAAGTCACCGCACGTTCAGTGACTTTTCGTTCTCTTCAATTTGGTTCCTTTTGCCGATTGCATTTCGGTGACCCTGCGGTGTATTCAGCAAACAGCACAGGGTCCCCGAAGTGCAGGGAAAAGCTGCCGCAAACCTGACGAAAACTAACCGAATGCACGCTGAAAACAAGCAAAAACATCTGGATTAACCTTTCGAAAAACCCGAACAGGAGCCGAACAGGTGCCTACCACCCGACTCACTGACGCAACCAGTCCATCACTCCCACCTTGCAGTTCATCACTCTTACCTAGCAGTCTATTACTCTCACCTAGCAGTCTATTACTCTCACCTAGAAGTCCATCACTCCCACCTTGCAGTCCATCACACTCACCTTGCAGTCCTCTCCTCCTGTTTCCTCCCCCAACCCTTCTAGATTGTAAATTCCCATGGAAAGGGCCCTTGTTTCCTGCTGTACTGGTTTGTCAATTGTGGTTCAATGTATTGTAACCCTGTCTATACTGTGCCTATTGTACAGCGCTGCAGAATATGCTGGCACTTTATAAATAAAGATTAATTAATAATAAATACCACACACAATTAATCAAGTGGCAGAACAGGCACCAGGGATGACCCCTGCAGACATCATCCTATGATGACTTAGTTTCACGAAAATAGCAAATCATCTCCAATAACTTATTTGCTACAACAAATTAATATTGACAACTATAATAATATATGGCATACAGGAAGAATTAGGGATGTCCCTAACGGATTTTTTTGTGTGCCCCGGATGAGTAATTTTATATTGGGTATTTGCTGATACCGAGTCATGATCTGATACTTACCCAGGAAAGAAGCTTGTACATATAGAGCTCCATTAAGGAGCCAACAGGGTACAACTTGTATGTTGGATCGGCTTGACTGGTCTCTGACAAATGTCTTGACCGTATCCAGATACCTTTATTTGAGATCAACGTGGGCCATCTCTAGTTAAAACTGTGTAAAATATTGCATTATGCTCTTTTACTGGTATGCAGCCTGCCAGATAGATTTCCAAGATTAAAACCTTCCTGTTAGTTAAGACATATTGCCCGACGTAAAGCTTTACTGATAGAACGTGCAAGCACCTAAGGCTGACACTTCAAATTTAAGGTAACTTAAAGAGTGCCACCTAGTGGTAAGCAAGCTAAGCTTCTATAAAATCCACATGATAGAGATGGAAAGGTGTGCAATGCACAGACATACAGTATGGGAAATTTCTTTATTCATTCCCATACTGTAAAACCAGAACCATACAAAAGGACCGTATAATGTAGTATGTTGAGGATATTTAAGACCAATCGAATGAAAAATACTCCCCCATGACATGACCACATTTCAGCCATATTTCAGATGAATTATTTTTCGTTTTTTGCATCTGTAAAATAGATTGGAGCACTAAAGTAATCTCGCAATGCTTAAACTGCCTGTGCTGAATTGTTAAATTGGAAAACCAAACTGCTTTTCACCAGATTACATATTTTGAGGATCTTTTGCTGCATGTAAGAACAGCTGAGAAATGGCAAGGAGATTGTAAATGCTAGGCTATAGCAGAATAATTATGCAAATGAATGACCATTGCTTTGGTTTTACCGTATTAAAGCTAACAGTACCTCCGTATATACACAAAAATATTGCAGAGCAGTAATGTGTATTTTTTTTGTTCTTAGAATGAATTTGTAATTAATAAAAGATCCACATTAAAGAAAAGAGCTGCACATGCAATGTCCGCAGTGTTTACTGATAAACCCGTCTGTTCTGGGTAATGAGTTATGATACACGCGCTCCTTGGGTAATCAGATGGGACATTTATGATACAACCCAATGATAAGAACTTTATCAACATCCATTTAAGGACTAGAAACCCCAAAAAATGAATAGTGACACTGGTGTGCGCAGCCTGTTACATCGGGGTTTGCCCCCATAGAGCATTTATGAACTGAAAACTTATGTTTAGAAAAGTTTTTCTTTAATGTATAACATGCTCCAAGCCACGTCATCCCAGAACAGTCCCGCTCGCACTAGCTGGGAACGCAAATTAAATTTAGCCTTTGAAGACCACCAATGGCGCGCTATTTGCCAACTGGCACACTCCAGCTCCACAGCAGTAAGGGTTTCAAGAGGCCAATTATAAAGTGCTCACGAGGTGGCATAAAACCCCCCAAGTACTGAGCCATTATGCTGACGGGGAGGCCAGCAGATGCTGGAGATGTGACGCACCTGATGCCTCGGCTCTCCACATATGGTGGGACTGCCCTGTCCTTTCTGAATTTTGGCGCTCCGTCAATGACGGTCTTTGCGACGTCACTGAACCGCCACCCCCATTTTCCCCAGAATATTGCCTACTTAACCACACTGAGGTCCCACCCGAGGTATTTCGGAAATCGATCGCCGTCAGACTTCTACACGCTGCGTGCCTGGTTATACCGATGTTCTGGCGTAAACCCACTGCCCCACCTCTTACTGTATGGTTGCGTGAAGTGGAAAATATTCGATCAGCTGAAGAAAGGGTCGCTCTGTCTCTGGGTAAAGTCGCTGAACATTACCACTCCTGGCATTATTGGCTAACCACTTGCCTGCCCCGAAACTCTACCCACCACCATGAAGTTTATACCACCCGACCATAGGCATTTGTTTGCTGTTCAAGCCCATCGACATTGTATTTATAGCGAACGCCACGTTTTATGCAATGTTTTACGCTCTTTATTTTATTTACTGCAATATTATGCACTGTTGCTATTGACTATGTATGACTTATCAATTTCTCAATAAAGCACAATATGTTAAAAAAAAAAAGTTTTTACAAAATGCACATTTGTCATTAGAAATAACAAGCCTGTAAGCAGATAGTCAGCTTTTATGCTATTCATCCCGAACCAGCTAAGGCCGGGGTCAGAAGAGCACACCATGTGCGCCCGTACTGACGTGCCTCTCGGTGTCCGTCGCAGCGTTGTGATACTTCGATGGGGCAGGCCACACGCTGTAGCGCGCACACAAATTTTGCACGCAACTGCGGCCGGGCTGAAAGCCTCCCCGTCAAAGCGATATGACGCACGTTCAATGGGGCTCTAAAGCACATTCCTCCATAGGAGGATCGAGCCTTGCAGCGCTGAGCACACTAACTGCACTCAGTGCAGTGGCCAGACGGGCCTCAGACGGACGTCAGAGTGGAAGGAACGTCCACTCTCACGGACGTTCCTTCCGCTCTGAAAAACACTTGTCTGACCCTGGCCTAAAGGGAATCTACAATGTCAATGCAGGAGGTGAAAGAGGACCTCTTCACCCATTAGGGTGTGCCTGGGCACACCTGGTTACACCCTCTGTGCACGCCTATGAATGTTGATCTACAATTTCTTATGCACATATGTTATAAAATTGTTGTATAAGTTATAAACATGCTGTACTTACATTTGTTTCCAACTGGTGGGTTTCTGCGCTGGAGGAAAGTCAACCTTCTTGAAGAAATGCTGCATTGAAATAAAATTTTTCATTGTATCCATTATAGGTAGGTTAGTCTCTTCTTCTTTGCGGTCATTACTTCCCTCTCGGCATCAAAGGAGCTTCCACCAGGCAGGACCATTAGGATAGTTACTAATCATTCTACACTGGCCTCAGACTCATTTCCTTCTTTAGATCTAGTGTCAGATGTAGTGATGGGTGCAGTGACTCAGGACTGTGTGAAGCAGGAGAAAGCCAGCAAAACCACAGAGCACATGGATCCAGCTGTCACATGTCATCAGAGGACATTGCGGAACGGTTTAAAGAAGGATAATGCCCCTAATCAGGACAGCATAGAGAATTAATGCTCACATGATGGATTTAAAGCTGGTGTCATACAGAAACATGCACTCGTGAAAGAAGCACGCAGTTAGTTTATTCAACATATCATAAAACAACCTTATGCAGGACTGAAAGAATATTAATGCTGGAGACCTAAGCAGGCTGATAATATAGCCAGAAAATGTATACACATTGGAAACTTACAAATTATAATAAAACGTAAGAAAAAATATATATGTTTGTAAGGGGTTTTATTAAAACAAGTTGGGACGTATTCACTAATCACTGTTACAACCACAATAAACATCAATGACCCAGAGAGGGAAATTCAAACAATGATAGGAGTAGTTTCGTCAAAGATGTGACATGCTGCTGGCTTTCTGCTGCAGCATGTCACATGAGTAAATCCAATTCTCAATGCATTGAGAGCCATTGGCGTTAAGTAGGTTGCGGTGCCCACCAAATCCTGGAACTTGAGATCAGTGCTCAGGTTCTTGGTGGGTTTAACTCCTGCACTCAGAGTGCTGAATAAGCCATCTAACAAACACCCCTTTCCAGGGGGGAAGAGGGGTGAAGGACCTCAGTTCACTGTAACCACTCCACTTTAATTTTTGAGTACAAACAGCCCTAGGCTGGCCGTCGACTGGGTCCGTAGTTGACGCTGTAGCACTGCCACCAGCATCTGCGAACCTAGCGATCGCTAAGGGGCAGGTTGCCAGACTCGGTGCCTGCCCCACAATCTGCTGGGGAAACCAGGACGCTAAGGCCCGTGTCAGACGAGCGCAGTGTTCACGTCCGTGTTGCCGCTCATTTGTAGCTGGGGAAGCTGGCCGCATGCATGAAAAGCATTTAGCCAGCGTCCCCCTCCGGCGGGCCGCGTTACTTACCCAGCGGTGGGTCTGGTCGCAGGGCCTGGTCGCCGTGATGACGCTGGTCACCGTGACGCTACTTCCAGCCGAGATTTTATAGACATTATTATTTATAAAGCACCATCAAATCAAAGCTAATAAGAGAGAAGTAGGCAAGGGCACGGTTCCTTTAGAGCAGTGTTTCCCAAACCTGTCCTCAGGACCCTCCGCCTCGCCAGGTTTGCCAGATATCTGAAGCACAGCACAGGTGATAAGATTTGCTATTCAAAGATTGCAGGATTTAGTCTGGTTTTCCCCAAGGAGATCTGCAAAATCTGGCCTGGTTGAGGGTCCCGTGGACAGGTTTGGGAAACTAGAGGAGCCAGGGAGTCAGTGCAGACTGAAGAAGGGGAGAATTGTGAGTGATACAGGATGTGAGGTGTGACAGGTGCGTAATGTGAGGTACATGGGTTTGGCAGAGGGATATTCTGAGATTGTTTAAGGCCACAAGAAAAAAGGTTACAGTAGTAAGGAGAGAGCTAGTAAGAGCTTGGATTATTTTATATGAATTTCAGAATAATTCATTAGCACCAGCAAGCAATTTAGCAGAAACCTACTGTTGTCCACACAGTCAAAACCCACCTCACATTTTGCCAAATTTTTCCCCTTTGTCTGAATTTCAGCTAAAATATACAATGCATTTCTATCATCCCTTAAAAGCTATGTTTGATAAATAGAAAGGACAAGATTTATGCTTGCATATGAGGACTGGCCACCATTTGTACTGCTGTACAAACAAAAAAAAAAACAAATCGAAATATTTCTAGAACTATGGCAAGCTAGAAATCTTTCTTCACTCGATATAGTTATGCATGGTTCAGTTAGTGATACTGCTTGATCTAAGGACGTGACCTAAACATTATGAACATGTTATAGTAATACAGGGACCGTTGAAGGGATGTAGATAAGGTGTCTCCAGGACAAGTTCCCATAGTAAAGTTTCTCTTCTAAATATAGTGGGGACTGAGGACATTCCTATAACTGAAAGTGATCAAGTGTGCCAAGAAAATGTACACCGAGTGATGAGGACATCATAGAGTCACAAATGTCTAAAAATAAATCCTAACAAAAAAAATAATAAAACCTCCCCTGACCTCATGAGGACGCGTGCTCCTAGGTGCCGATAGCCTTTAGCGGCTCTCTACTACCATCTCTCTTACAGTGGTTACAATGTCTTAGCATCCCAAGTTGTGATGTTAGGTAACAGCTAATAAAGGCCTGAAGCACCTAAGGCGTAGGGCCCTTAAGTTGCCTCTGATGCCAGGACGCAGGGAGGATTTTTCTTGAACTGTTACAGCGCGTGTGGAGGTTTGAGCGGGAGTGGTGTGGGAGGAGTTACCAGGAGGGTACTTAAGGCACGTGTAGGAAGGCTCTGCGCACCTTTTTTCTCCTGAGGTAGAGCTGGAAAAATCTTGAGCTGCGTCAGAGAGCGATGTTTTCGGCTTTTCTACACTTATTTGTCTTTACTGTAAGTATGGCGGAAGGTGGAGAGCTGGAGTCGCTGTTGGAGGAAGTGCAGGAGGCGGCTCGGCATTGTGGTGTGGAGTGGGCGAGAAGAAGTTTGACGGAGGTGCTGGCGGTGGAGTCGGAAGTGGGAGCTCGGCCTGTCAGGGTTTCTAGGCCTCCGGAGTGGTTCAGTCCGGGAGGAGAAGCCAGCGGTGGATCAGCATCTGAGAGGTTGAGGTTGGAGGCAGTGAGAGGCCGAGGACGGTTGGTTTGGCGGATGTTGGCTGGAGGTGACGCAGTTGGGACTGAGACTGGCGGGAGCGTTTCCAGAAGGGTGGAAGGTAGGAGCTCGAGGCCGGTATCGGAGGATAAGGATTCTTCGGTTTCTGGTCGGAGGGGTAGTGTGGTGAGCGCTACCAAGAGAGAGGAGGTCGAGGAGTTCCTCGGGTAGAAGAAGAGTTCGGTTGTCGAACAGGGGTCCCAGAGGTGGAGCGAGGTCTGTCTTGGGGACGGATATTTTGGCGGTAAGGCATTTGGTGGATGGGGGTGTGGATGGTGGTGTGGCACAGGGTGGTGTAGTGCGGGATAAGGTTACTCAGGAGCCCGAAGGAGATTTGGTGTTCAGATGGTGAAGGTGAAGTGGCTCCGGATTTTGGTGTGGTGGAGCGGGATAATGGTTATGGTACTTCGGGTTCTGAGGCTCATCGCACAAATGTTTTTTCGTCCACAGTTCCTATGTTTTGGGAGCGGAGTCTGCAGCCGGCTGGTGGTTTCCAGGCTGGTGGAGTCAGTGGAGTTGTATTGACGGGTATGGAGAGTGTGGCGCAGGAGGTTCCAGGAAGTTTGGCTGGGCCTAGTGTGGCGACAGGTAATGGAAGTGGAGGTGATATGAGTTCTTTCATGTCTTTTTTACAGGTGTCTTTGAAGCTTGGTCAAAAGGGGGTGTGAGCCAGGGAGTTGATTTGGCTCAAGCGTGGAGGGGTGCAGGTGGGCCAGTTAGGAGAGCTGGTGGAGCTCTTGGTGGTAAAGTAATGGCTTCAAAAGGGCCGAGTGGTGTGTCGGGTTCACTCGGTGAGTCCTCAGGGGTGGCGGATGTGGCCAGGAGGAATGCATACGTGTCATTTTCTGGTCCTTTGGGGTTACATTTGAAGCAAGAGGTTAAGGAATGTATCTGGCAGGGTATGTGGAGCTCTTTTCCCTGCTTCCTTTGGATGAGGTGGCAGGGGTTAAGGACGATTCGTCTAAGGAAGGTTTCAAGGAGGAGGAGGAAAGGAAAAAGAGGTATCAGAGAATTCCTAAGTCGTTTGGGAATTGGCTCCGGGCTTTTTGTATTTTGGCTAGTGTCGTTGGGGAGAAGAACCCACAGCACTGTGCGGCTCTTTTTTGTTATGTGGATGGGATTTGGGACGCTTATTGGACTTATGGTGGTTGGGCGTGGTGGAAATACGATGAGCAGTTTAAGCAACGTTTGGCGGCTCACCTAGCGATGGGGTGAGATCAGATGGACATTACGTTGTGGTTGCGTTTGATGGGGGCTCAGAAGGCTTTGCCCTTTCCAGGGGTCGCCGGTGGGGGAGGGGTCAGTTCTCCACCGGCAGGTGTTAAACTGCCAGCAAGATCCCTTTTTAACGAGGGTCAGTGCAAGTTTGGTAATGGGTGCAGGTTCAAGCACGAATGTTCCAATTGTGGAGGATTGCATTCATTGTCCAGATGTTTTAAGAGGGCGAGATAGGGCGGTTTGCCTTTTGGAGGGTCTGGAGATGGGGGCTTCCCCAGTGAAACTCAATGCGATGTTACCGTGGCTAAGGCTTTACGGAAGACGTAGGGATGCAGAGTTTCTGCGGGCCGGTTTTGGTTATGGCTTTCGGATTCCTTTTGTGATAAGGCCAGGGGGTGGCAAGTTGAGGAATTTAAAGTCGGCTAGAGATTATCCGGAGGTAGTTCGGGAGAAGGTGTTCAAGGAGATCGGGGCTGGTAGGATGGCGGGTCCATTCTGGTCTCCGCCGGTGCGGGATTTGAGGATATCCGCTTTGGGGGTGGTGCCGAAGCGGAAGGCTGGGGAGTTTCGCTTGATTCATCATTTATCCTATCCGCGGGGAGGATCAGAGAATGATGATATTGGTGAGGAGTTGGCCTCAGTGTCGTATGTGTCGTTTGATTCCGCGGTTAGTTTGGTTCGGGATGCAGGAAAGGGGGCTTTGATGGCCAAGGTGGATATTGAGTCGGTTTTTCGGCTCTTTCCTATTCATCCTTCATGTCATCATCTTCTGGGGTTTTGGTTTGAAGGTGAATTTTATGTGGATCTATGTTTGCCTACGGGTTGTTTCATTTCCTGTTCCTTTTTTGAGTGTTTCAGTAAATTTTTGGAATGGGTGGGTCATGAGGTGGCAGGGTCAGCTAATTTGACACATTATTTGGATGATTTTCTTTGCGTGGGTAGGGAAGGGACAGGAGAGTGTCTTCACATTCTTCGGTCTTTTCAGTGGGTGGCACACCGTTTTGGTGTTCCTTTGGCTTCTGATAAAACGGAAGGTCCAGCATCAGTCATCACTTTCCTGGGGATTGAGATTGATTCGGTTAAGGGTGAGTGTCGTCTTCCTTTGGGGAAAGTGGTGGAAGCTTTGAGGCAAGTGGAAGGGACCCTGTCGGTTAGGAAATTGCAGTTGAAAGAGCTGCAATCGCTGATTGGTCGTCTGAATTTTGCGTGCAGGGTTATTCCGGTGGGAAGAGTCTTTTTGCGAGGATTGGCTTTGGCGACACGGGGTATTCGGGAAGGTCATCATTTTGTTAGAATATCTGGTGCCATGAAGGAAGATTTAGAAGTGTGGAAATCCTTTTTGGTTTTGTGTAATGGTGTGGCCATATTCCCTTCGAAAGACGTTTTGGCGAGGGAACTGGAATTTTTCACGGATGCCTCGGGAGGTGTTGGTTTTGGGGTGTACTTTGGGGGGCGTTGGTGTGCTTCTCGTTGGCCTGATCGTTGGTTAGCATCTGCATTGGTGCGGAATTTAGCATTTTTGGAGTTGTTTCCGTTAGTGGCGGGCTTGGAGCTGTGGGGAGGTGTCTCGTTTTCAGTGGGACAGGTTTCGTTCTCTGGCTCCGTTGGCGGAGGAGGTGGGCACCCCTTGTCCGGAGGGCCTTTGACAGCTAGGCTCGGAATTTTTGGAGGATGGGTGAGAGGTTCTTTGTCTGAGTCCACTTGGAAGGCCTACTCGCGAGTTTGGAGGGATTGGGATGCATTGGCTGAACGTTTCAGGTACGTTTCGGTTGGTGGATTAGATGAGGAGAGTTTGCTTAGGGCATACCTCATTCGGTTATTCGAATCAGGGGCATCTCCTGGGGTGGTACGGCAGTCGTTGGCCGCCTTGGCTTTCCTTTCCCAGGTATCGGGGAAAAATATGTCACCAAGGATTTTGTTATCAGGTGTGCAGTTCGGGGTTATGTGAGGGGGAGGTGCAGGGTGGACGTCCAGTTTTGAAGCAGTCATTGGAAGGTCTATGGGATTTTGTCGGGAATTTTTGTTCCTCACCTTATGAGGTTCTGCTTATGAGGGCGTTTTTTTTTGGGGGGGGTATTTCGAGTGGGTGAGCTGGTGTGCAATTCTAGGAGAGGAGGTGGTGGTTTGGGAGCTGATGCGGTTTGGTTGGGAGCTGAGGAAATTATTATTTGGGTTTCTAACTCCAAGACTGATGAGTTGGGTATGGGGCGTAGAGTTGGTTTATCCAGAGTGGATAACTGTGTGGTGTGTCCAGTGAAAAACGTTAAGGAATTTTTGGAGGTACGGGCGGAGTCTGGAGTGGCCTTTTATGTCACGCAGACGGATCGGCTTTATCGAGGTATCAGTTTATTTTAAGAAGGGTTTGTTGAGTTTAGGGAGAAATCCGGAGGAATTTGGTTGTCACTCTTTTCGTATTGGGGCAGCAATGGAAGCTTCGAGGTTGGGTTTGTCGGCAGTGGAAATTCAAGAATTGGGAAGATGGAACTCGAGGGCTTTTCAGTCCTACGTGCGGCCAGGTTCGGTGGTATGAATTTTGGAAACACTTGTTAATGCTGGGAGGTTATGTGGAGAAAGGTTTGCTGTATGATCTGTTCTGTTTTTTTTTTTTTTAAAGTAAAAAAATAAGAAATATCAAACTTGTACATGGAATATGAATTATACTTTATTATATGGAATATATATATTTATTCTATTCTATTCTATACTTTGTATATTTGTTTGTTGTATGTGGAGGAGTGTGGGGGTTGGAGGATAAAGGAGGCGATGGGTATGGTCATTGTTTATGTTATGTTTTCTTTGCAGGTATGGACATCGTTTATTTGGTGGAGTGTGTGGTGGTTTGGCGGGGAGTTTTTTCTTTTGGAGTAATTTTGTGTGGTGGAGATGTTGGTAATTTGTTTTGTTTTTTGCAGATCCTTCGAGAGTTGCATGGATCGTTGGAGATTCGTTGTTTTTTTGGGCGAGGAGAAGGGCGTTGATGTGAACATCTGGAGTACAGATGGGTTTGCATAGGTCGGCAACACGGGTACGGTGTTCAGAATCCGTGGGCTCCTGTGGGAGGAGTTTAAGCCAACGGTTTTGGGTGCCCTTAGGCACGGTGAAGTTCCCCATGTGCTGGTGGTACACATGGGAGGGAACGATTTGGGTGTGGTCCCTCTTGGTGTGCTGCTGGAGCAGATGCAAGGTGATCTGCGGCAGTTGAGGGAGTGGTCACCATGGACAGTAGTAGTGTGGTCCGAGGTATTGCCAATGTTGGTGTGGAGGCAGGCGGAGAATGAGGAGGCGGTGCGGCTTTGCCGGATCAAGGTGAATCGCTGTATGGGAAGGTTTGTGAGGCGGATGGATGGTGTGGTGGTGCGGCATCTACCCTTTGAAGAGGAGGATGCGGCGTGTTATTTTATGGAGGATGGCATTCACCTGAATGATGTGGGCAAGGATCTGTTCATCCTGGGAATCAAGGAGGGAATTGAACAAGCCCTGTTTTTCTTGGTGGGGGAGCTCTCCCATAAGGGGGTTATGTGAGGAGCTCTTGGCGGGGCCTTGTAGGCTGTGCTGGGTAGGGGTTCCTTTTATTTAGGCTAATTTTGGTCAGATGGTTGGGAGTTGGGAGGTTTTTGTGGTTGGTTGGTTTGGAGGTGTGTGGTGGTTGTGTGGAGTCCTCTTTCAGCACTGGGTTATTGTATTATTTTGTTATGGGAATTTTTATGTCATGGTGGTGGGTATATTGTGTGGAGTTTTTAGCTGTGGCCGGTATATATAATAAATATATATATTATTCCACAGTTATGTGTCGTGTATTTTTGAGTATTTATTTTCTCCCTGCGTACGACTCGGTCATCGACTCGGTTGGCGACTTATTGATAAAGGCAGCGAAACTGCTGATAGGACTAATTGTATATAATCTTATAGGACTTTCTAATATCGTTTAGGTCCTCCTCATGCTGCCAAACCAGCTCTGAAGCGTCAAGACCTCTGAACAGGCCCTGTATGACCTGGTACCAAGCTATTAGCAGCAGATCCTTTAACCCCTTCCCGCCGCAGGACATTCCATGCCATCCTGGCGGCGGGTGGGCTTTGAAGACGCAGGGCGTACATATATGACCAGCTGCCTTCAGTCGGGCCGGCTTGGCCCCTCCCCGCAGCCTGCACGCGCCGACTCGCAGCCCGTGTCATTGGCTGCATGGGGACGGTCTGAATTCAAACCATTTCCCTACAGCTAATGACACGTACTGCTCGTCAGCTGAGGGGTGGGCCCACATCAGTGCCGCGTGACGGCACTGGTCGGTGAGGCGTACCTGTACGCCTTGCCGGTGAAAGCCACCCCTTAAGGGTGCCACCCGCGCATCCTTAAGGGGTTAAAGGGATATTATATAAAAAACAGGGTTCCCTCCTTTTTTCCATCCTTAAATAGGACAGCCTCAGCCCAACTATTTTTTTAATCTTTTTTGGGGTGATTTTACCCACCTTTTCTCCTTTGCCACACCTGAACTCGGAAGTCCCTAACACTTTTCCATGCAATATGCACTCCTATGCAACTTGCGTAGCGTAGGTTCTGCAAATTGCACAGCTCTACGTGAGTTGCGCATTTTATGTACGCAAGATCTGTAGCACCTGCGCAGAACGATCGACTTATTAGCATATCATGTTAAGTAGCGGCTTTTTGATACAATGTACTTCTGTCATATGGTTGAGCATGATGCTGTGAATGCATAAAATTTACATGCTTCTTGGCGTGTGGAAGTGTGGGTTTCTCATGTGTGTACAGTTGTGTTCAAAATTATTCAACCCCCACTGAAATTGAGTGTTTTGGCCAGTTTGACATTGATTTTGATCATTCAGTCATCTTGCTTACAATTAAATCAAAGAGGCACGTGTAGGTCAGACAAATATAACATAACATTTATAATTAAATAACCACAAATGTCTTTTCTGTGCTCACATCATTATCAGTTTTATTCAACCCCCAAGTGACATTCAATCTTAGTACAACATCCTTTTACAGTTATAACAGCTTTTAGGCTAGGGTCAGACGAAAGCAGTTTTAGGCTAGGGTCAGACTAACGCATTTTTCGCGTTGTGTGTGAAAAAGTGTGTTCGAACGAATGGACGCATTTTTTCACGGAATACGCGATAGCGGGCATACGATGCGCCTTCTCGTCCGTGATTTTGTACGGATCATCAATAAAACACTTTTTGTGTCTGGACATTATGTTGGCCGGACATTAGCAGCGTCTGACGTCTCCCAATCACGCACACACGCCTCTAGCGGACGCAGCGCACTCTGTACGTCCGTACTAGCGGTTTGACGTTCAAGAAAAAATGCGTTCGTTTGCCACTTGCGTTGCGCGGACGAACTTTCGTGCGGCCGTTCGTCGTGTGTTCCCCGGCATTGGACGTCATTTGCTGCTAGCACGGCCGTGATTTCGTGCGTCTAAACGCACGTTAAAACTGCTTTCGTCTGACCCTAGCCTTAACGTGCGTTTAGACGCACGAAATCACGGCCGTGCTAGCAGCAAATGACGTCCAATGCCGGGGAACATACGACGAACGGCCGCACGAATGTTAGTCCGTGCAACGCAAGTGGCAAACGAACGCATTTTTTCGAGAACGTCAAACCGCTAGTACGGACGTACAGAGTGTGCTGCGTCCGCTAGAGGCGTGTGTGCGTGATTGGGAGACGTCAGACGCTGCTAATGTCCGTCCAACATAACGTCCAGACACAAAAAGTGTTTTATTGATGATCCGTACAAAATCACGGACGAAAAGGCGCATCGTATGACCGCTATCACGTATTCCGTGAAAAAATGCGTCCATTCGTTCGAACGCACTTTTTCACAGACAACGCGAAAAATGCGTTAGTCTGACCCTAGCCTTAAACGTGAAGCATAGCTTGACACAAGTGTCTTGCAGCGATCTACGGGTATCTTCAGTGGCGTAGCGTGGGTTGTTAGCGCCCGGGGCCAGCCAAAAATTGTGCGCCCCCCCCAACCTGTGGACACGTTATCGATATTGCCCCAGCTCACACATGGATATTGCCCCAGCTCACACATGGATATTGCCCCAGCTCATGAATTTGCCCCAGCTCACACATGGATTTGCCCCAGCTCATGGATTTGCCCCAGCTCACACATGGATATTGCCCCAGCTCATGGATTTGCCCCCAGCTCATGGATTTGCCCCCAGCTTACACATGGATTTGCCCCCAGCTTACACATGGATTTGCCCCCAGCTTACACATGGATTTGCCCCCAGCTCATGGACATGCCCCAGCTCATGGATTTGCCCCAGCTCACACATGGATATTGCCCCAGCTCATGGATTTGCCCCAGCTCATGGATTTGCCCCCAGCTCATGGATTTTCCCCAGCTTACACATGGATTTGCCCCCAGCTTACACATGGATTTGCCCCCAGCTTACACATGGATTTGCCCCCAGCTCATGGACATGCCCCAGCTCATGGATTTGCCCCCAGCTCACTCATGGATTTGCCCCCAGCTCATGGATTTGCCCCCAGCTCACTCATGGATTTGCCCCCAGCTCACTCATGGATTTGCCCCCAGCTCACTCATGGATTTGCCCAAGCTCATGGATTTGCCCCCAGCTCATGGATTTGCCCCCAGCTCATGGATTTGCCCCAGCTCACTCATGGATTTGCCCCCAGCTCATGGATTTGCCCCAGCTCACTCATGGATTTGCCCCCAGCTCATGGATTTGCCCCAGCTCACTCATGGATTTGCCCCCAGCTCACTCATGGATTTGCCCCCAGCTCACTCATGGATTTGCCCCCAGCTCATGGATTTGCCCCCAGCTCACTCATGGATTTGCCCCCAGCTCATGGATTTGCCCCAGCTCACTCATGGATTTGCCCCCAGCTCACTCATGGATTTGCCCCCAGCTCACTCATGGATTTGCCCCCAGCTCATGGATTTGCCCCAGCTCACTCATGGATTTGCCCCAGCTCACTCATGGATTTGCCCCCAGCTCATGGATTTGCCCCCAGGTCACTCATGGATTTGCCCCCAAGGTCATGGATTTGCCCCCAGGTCATGGATTTGCCCCAGCTCTCACCTGGATTGTGCCCCAGCTCCGGCAGGGGGTTGAGGGGACCCAGATGCCGGGCAGCGCGGAGCGCCTGCCCGGTCTTGAACAGTTCGTCCTGTGAAGTGGATGCGGCTGTGTGCGTGCGCAGCCGGTCACATGGTCCGGCCAGTCAGGTGGTACAGAGACTCAGTACCACCTGATTAGCCGGACCACATGACCGGCTGCGCACGCACACAGCCGCATCCACTTCACAGGACGAACTGTTCAAGACCGGGCAGGCGCTCCCGCGCTGCCCGGCATCTGGGTCCCTCAACCCCCGGGCCAGTTTTAGGGGCGCGAATGCGCCCCTAACAAAACTGCGCCCGGGGCCACGGCCCCCCCAGCCCCCCCCACGCTACGCCACTGGGTATCTTCGCCCATTCGTCATGGGCAAAAGCCTCCAGTTCAGTCACATTCTTAGGCTTGCGCACTGCAACTGCTTTCTTTAAGTCCTTACCAGTCTGCCATGCATAATACCATTGTGCCATACCAGTCTGCAATGGATCATAACAATGTGCCATACCAGTGTGCCAGCCATACCAGTGTGCCAGCCATATTACCAGTCTGCCATGCATAATACCAGTGTGCCAGCCATATTACCAGTGTGCCATGCATAATACCAGTGTGCCAGCCATATTGCCAGTCTGCCATGCATAATACCAGTGTTCCAGCTATATTACCAGTGTGCCAGCCATATTGCCAGTGTGCCAGCCATAATACCAGTCTGCCATGCATAATACCAGTGTGCCAGCCATAATACCAGTGTGCCAGCCATATTGCCAGTGTGCCAGCCATATTACCAGTCTGCCATGCATAATACCAGTGTGCCAGCCATAATACCAGTCTGCCATGCATAATACCAGTGTGCCAGCCATAATACCAGTCTGCCATACTACCAGCCTGACATTCTGTGCATACCACGTGACATATTATATACACATAATGTAAATATACACATAATGCGTATGCTACAAAAAAAATGTCCGCCCAAGCCCAACACTAGAATGTTCGGGTTTGGCTTGAAGAAAAGGTGGCAACCCTATGTGGGGATGTGGCTGCGCCGACAGATTGCCAGCCCTCCGGCGCATGGGCAGCTTGGCTCACCTCGGCGTGGCTTCGGGGTCCCAGGGTTGGTCAGATTCCAGCTCCCCTGCTGTCGGCCACCCCTGTCCACCAGGAGCTCCAGGCTGTTGGGCCTTGCAAGGCCGCAGACTAGACGAGCATCCCTTGGCTCCGCCAATATGGCAGCCGAGCCTGCAGCGCACGTCAATGACCTCATCGGCAGCCCAACCAGCAGGGAGGGCTACCAGGTTAAAAGCCAGTCAGACCAGTCACTCCTTGCTCCAATATTGAAGCAGTTCCCAGCTCTCCTAAATATATTCATATATACAGCTGTGTTCAAAATTATTCAACCCCCACTGAAATTGAGTGTTTTGGCCAGTTTGACATTGATTTTGATCATTCAGTCATCTTGCTTACAATTAAATCAAAAAGGCACGTGTAGGTCAGACAAATATAACATAACATTTATAATGAAATAACCACAAATGTCTCTTCTGTGCTCACATCATTATCAGTTTTATTCAACCCCCAAGTGACATTCAATCTTAGTACTTATAACTGTAAAAGGATTTTGTACTAACAGTTTTTAAACGTGAAGCATAGCTTGACACAAGTGTCTTGCAGCGATCTACGGTTATCTTCGCCCATTCGTCATGGGCAAAAGCCTCCAGTTCAGTCACATTCTTAGGCTTGTGCACTGCAACTGCTTTCTTTAAGTCCCACCAGAGGTTCTCAATCGGATTTAAGTCAGGTGACTGCGATGGCCACTCCAAAATGTTCCAGCCTTTAATCTGCAACCATGCTCTAGTGGACTTGGAGGTATGCTTGGGATCATTGTCCTGTTGAAAGGTCCAACGTCTCCCAAGCCTCAGGTTTGTGACGGACTGCATCACATTGTCATCCAATATCTCCTGGTACTGAAGAGAATTCATGGTACGTTGCACACGCTGAAGCTTCCCTGTACCTGCAGAAGCAAAACAGCCCAAAGCATGATTGACCCCCCCGCCATGCTTCACAGTAGGCAAGGTGTTCTTTTCTTCATAGGCCTTGTTCTTCCTCCTCCAAACATAGCGTTGATCCATGGGCCCAAACAGTTCTAATATTGTTTCATCAGTCCACAGAACACTATCCCAAAACTTCTGTGGTTTGTCCACATGACTTTTGGCATACTGCAGTCGACTCTTCTTATTCTTTGGAGACAGCAAGGGGGTGCGCCTGGGAGTTCTGGCATGGAGGCCTTCATTACGCAGTGTGCGCCGTATTGTCTGAGCTGAAACTTCAGTACCCACATCTGACAAATCTTTTCTCAGTTCCTCAGCAGTCACACGGGGACTTTTCTCCACTCTACACTTCAGGTAGCGCACAGCAGTCGAAGTCAGCATCTTCTTTCTGCCACGACCAGGTAGCGTTTCAACAGTGCCCTTTGCCTTGAATTTGCGAATGATGCTTCCTATGGTCTCTCTTGGTATGTTTAACATCTTTGCAATCTTCTTATAGCCATTGCCCTTCCTGTGAAGAGTAATCACCTCTTCTCTTGTCTTCCTGGACCATTCTCTTGACTTCACCATGTTTGTAACCACACCAGTAAATGTCTAGAAGGAGCTGAGTATCACAGTCATTTTAAAGCTGCCTAATTGGAGCTTATTATGCTTTATTGCTGCTCCGTGACATCCACAGGTGTTTTCAATACCTGATTGAAAACACTTGAATGAACCTCTGTTCTTCAGAGTGGTAGTCTTTAAGGGGTTGAATAATTGTGTCAATGAAGAATTCACAAAAGAAACATTTACTACTGTATTACAAAACCAATTGATGTCATTTTAGTTGCATATAGTTCTTTAAAAAGTCCTTGTAGGATTTCATTCTGAATACAATTACAAATGTACACTAAATTCCCTAAAACCCTTTACAGCATTGGGGGTTGAATAATTTTGAACACAACTGTATATATACATATAGGGCAAGTGTGTGAGTCCCATACTAAGGAGACTTAATGGGCCATTGCTGTATAAGTACTACACCTTGAGTATATGATAGCATGATCTGCTAATAAGTCGCTTTCTAGATAATTTGGGGCACAGTATTATATGATTCAGGATATTGCTACAGCCATGGTATGCTAATAAGCTCCATGTGGAATATGTTGCTAAAGGATTAAAATTGCTGTGTGCCAAAGAATAATTATTGCTGTAACAGTGACCGTGCTTTGCAGGCCATAATTGATATAATTGCAGTTGATTTATTTTATCAATGATAGGTGACCGGTGGTTCTATGCTCTTGTTACTATAATGATGGCCTAGTGCGGGAATTTTTTAGTTTATTTTTTTTATATTCTATGCCTCTTGATACAAAGAAGTGTGGCATTTATATGAAGTATAGTGCTATCAGACGAGATTAGAAGGAGAATCAGCCCTAACAATACTATACTCTGTTTATACTATAGCAACATATACCAAGGAGTCGCCCTCTGGGTTGTTTTTTTTTGTTTTGTTTAAGGTTTGCATATGAGTGCTTTTATTATATTCTAATAAAAGGTTATATTTTATTAAAGGTTATATTATATTTATTAAGAGAGAATTAATTCTTAATTATTGGAGAATATTTTGGCATTTGTCCCTTTTTGGTGTTTAATTACTATTCTTCTGTTTTGTAGCAAGTCTATGTATCACTAATGGGAGGAGTAATCTTCTTCCACACGTGGTTTAATGTTTAACTTCAAAAACCTGGCTGCTGGTGATGCTGGTGTGCACATGGGCGTGATAACGTCAGAAACAGGACCTCCCCCTGGCCGGTCAGGGAATTCCCTACGGAGGAGATATGGGGTCTTTGGCCCACCATATCTCTGGAAACAGCAGCTACAGGGTCATGTGATGGGCCAGGATATAACCCAATGATATAAAATATGACCAGGTTGTGTGTAAAAATAAAAATAAAATTTTCTTTTTTATTCTAATGCAGCACTATTGTTCACTTTATAAACTGAACAGTTATGCAGCTCAAACTCACCTTTTCATTCCCCATGTCAACATTAAGGCTGGGGTCAGACCAGCACACTTTTAACGTGCGTTCTGGCGCACATAATTACGGCGGCACTAGCAGCAGATGACGGGCAATGACGGCCAATATACGATGTACGGCCGCACAAAAGTCCGGCCGTGCAACGCAAGTGGAATTTGAACGCATTTTTCTGAACCGCTAGTACTGACGTACTGAGTGCGCAGCTGCGGCATAGCGGCGTGTTTGCGTGATTAGGAGATGTCAGACGCTGCTAATGTCCAGCCAACATAACGTCCAGACGCAAAAAGAGTTTTATTGACGATCCGTACAAAATCACACCCGAAAATGCGCGTCGTCTGACCGTTTTTGCGCATTCCGTGAAAAAATACGTCAATGCGTTCGGACGCACTTTTTCACGTTCGCGGGGAAAAATGCTTTCGTCTGACCCTAGCCTTAGAGTGGAGGCGATGGCATAATTTATTATTACACATTGTGCCACCAAAAACCTAAACCGCCGCACCACAGCTTGGGGGGCAAGGTCTACTTTGGCATCCTGAGCCTCTAATCTTTACACCACACAAGGTCAAGTGAGGTGTCATTGAAAATGTCAGAATCTGGCCTTCCCAATGATACCAAATATGACCACGTAAAGTGTAAAATAGAAAAATGAAAAACAAAAAACAAATTAATTTTTTTTATGTGTTCTAAGCAGTGGTATTATGTGCTTTTACTTGTAAAGCAAACAATGCTGCTGTACTAACTCACCTTCTCATTTCCAATGACAGAACTAAATGGGAAGGTGATAACGCATTGCGTTATTACACATTAGTTAACCAAAAACACAATCCGCTGCACTGCTACAAGGAGAGTCTGGCCTTTCCAATGATATCAATCATGAGCATGTATAATCTAAAACATTGGTCCCCAACCCTGGTCCTCAGAGACCACTAACAGGCCAGATTTTACAGATCGCCTTAGGGAAATGCAGACTGAATCCTGCAATCAATAAGCAGCAAATCATATCTCCTGTGCTGTGCTTCAGATATCTGGCAAACCTGGCCTGTTAGTGGGCCCTGAGGACCAGGGTTGGGGACCACTGATCTAAAAGAAAGGAAAAGAAAAATGACATTGTCCATTTGTCCCGTATAAAATGAGCCATACCACTGCCATTACTCACCTTCTCATATTCCATGTCTGGAGCAAGTTCATAGGGTTATTCAAAGAGAGGTGAAAACCAGGAGAACTGGCAGGTGAAGAGAACAATCTAGACCAAATAGCAGATTTGGAAAGTGAGATAAATGGGAGAATTTTTCTGGTTTGGCTATTTTGACCTAGAATTTTCACTTCTCCAGTCATTCTCCTGAGTTTCACCTTTCTCTGAATAGAAAGTCACATTATTTGTAAAATACAATTCTCCAAAACACAAGTGAAAATTTTTCTTTTTTTTCAGTTTTGGTTAGAATTGCATAATTTCTCAGAAAAATTCCGTAACAGGTTTCTATTTAAATTTTTTGTAACAAGAGTGCCCTAGAGAAAATAGACCAACCACAAAGGTTTGGATGATTAAATATGAAAAAAAAAAATAGTTTTACACTCTGTAAATGATTGAAATCTGAATGGCAATTTATATTATTTGTTAAAGCATTCTGATGGGACATGACTTATACAGATAATAATATATTTTGAGTCTGCTGGAAAAAAAGGATATTTAATGTGTCTGGGTCCTGTAATTAAACATGACTTCAAATCACGTTTAAACATGATGAACACAAAACAGTAAAAATGAGCTCAGCACACAGGGGTGAAATGGCTCAGCATTGGAGGGGTTAAAAATATAAAGTGGTCAGGATGTCTAGTGTGTCCTGTTAATTTCTGCAAGTTGTGAAGTGAAGCAACCATGGATTGGATTTGTTGTTCAGCACATTCCACAGATGCTTATTCAGATTGCAATCTGAGGAACTTGCAGTCCAAGGCAATACTTTCAAATCTTGTCATGTCCCTCAAATCATTCCAGAAGTTTTTACAGTGTGGCAGGTTGCATTATCCTACTAAAAGATGCCCACTGTCATCAGAAAACAGTGCACAATTGCCATGAATGAGAGTATGGGGTCTGCAACAATCCGTATATAGGTGGTACATGTAAAGTGTGTCCTGACACCTTTCTATTATGGCCAGCAATAGGTTTTTCAGCAATTTGAGGTACACTAACTCTTCTGTGTGATCAGTCCAGAAAGGCTAACCTTCGCTCCCCAGTCCCCATGTGCATCAATGAGCCTTGGGCACCCATAACCCTGATACCAGTTTACAGGTTGTCATTCCTTACCCCACTTTCGGTAAGTACTAACCACTGAATACCCGAAACGTCCCACACAACTTGTTTTGGAGCTGCTCAGACCCAGTCGTCTAGCCATAACTATTTGGTCCTTGTCAAAGTCACTCAGATCTTTTCACTTGCCCATTTTTCCAACACATGAAATTCAAGAACTGACTTTTCACTTGCTGCCTAATATATCCCCCCTCTTGACCACTGGTGGATCTAGAGAGGGGGCATAGGGGGCATTTGCCCCCCCCCTGAGCTGCAATCCCATTGTAGTTGATACAGGGGACCTTTGAATGTGTGAACCCCTGTATCTCCGGTTCCATACAACCTACATGTCTACATGGTCAAGTGAGGTGTCATTGGAAAGGCCAGAGTCTCCTTACATACGACCATGTAAAAAGAAAAAATAGACAAAATATAATTTTAAAAAATAGTTTTTTATGGACATAAAGGGCCCACTAGTTTCCGATGCCGACTAAGGCTAGGGTCAGACGAACGCATTTTTCGCGTCGACCGTGGAAAAGTGCGGTCGAACGAACGGACATATTTTTTCACGGAATACGCGGTAGCGGTCATACGATGCGCCTTTTCGTCCGTGATTTTGTACGGATCATCAATAAAACACTTTTTGTGTCTGGACGTTATGTTGGCCGGACATTAGCAGCGTCTGATGTCTCCCAATCACACACACACGCCGCTATGCGGCCGCAGCGCACTCTGTACGTCAGTAGTAGCGGTTTGACGTTCTCGAAAAAATGCGTTCGTTTGCCACTTGCGTTGCGCGGACGAACTTTCGTGCGGCCGTACTTCGTGTGTTCCCCGGCATTGGACGTCATTTGCTGCTAGCACGGCCGTGATTTTGTGCGGCTAAACGCACGTTAAAGCTGCGTTCGTCTGACCCTAGCCTAAGATGGCAGTGAATAGCTGCGCCTGCCCCAGTGACCTCCCTAAATGTTGTGTGTGCTTGGATCTCTGATGTATATGGCTATATATGTGTATCAGTTTGTGGCTGGACCTGTGGCGTGTCATTGCTGGTGGTGCTTTATTCTCAGTGACAGGCAGAACAGGTGCCAGAATGCAGACTGCAGTAAAATTGCTGCGTGGGGTCTGTCAAATGTCACCTGAGCATCAGGACAGACCCTGTGCAGTCCTGATCTGGAGAGAGTGAGTGTGATGACCACAGCCTGTGATCTGGCGCCCGCTCTGCCTTTCACTGCAAACCAGGGCTGGACTGGGACAAAAAAAAATTAAAACGGCCCTGAATGTTATCCAGACAGGCCCACTCCAATTATGCAAACACGCAGGGCCGGATTAAGATCTCTATGGGCCTGGAGCTAAATATTTTTTTGGCATTTAATGAAATAAAAACATATTTTATGTTAATTTAAATTGCGTGCAATTTCAGTGCTTTGTGTATCAACACATTTCGATGCTCTTCAGTGATTCCATTTCACCGAAAATACAGTGAATTCACTATTTAGTGATTGTTTACCATGTTTCGCTGAAAACAGAGTCGCAGAAATAGTTATCGGCTGTCGGCGAAAACCACAAAATTGCGCCAATAAGCGCTGAATTATTTATTTATTTGCAAAGTATTTTACCAGGAATTGAGCCGAATTGGCATCGGAAAATTCCTCTGAACTGAAAAAATGGTTTCCTATTCTCCTAATAGGAGCTTAAATCAATAACAATGTGTCTAAATAATAAAAAATAATAAAAAGATCAGGTGAACCCCAGACTCGGCTGGCGGCCAGGCCCAGGCGATCTCTAGACTCTGTCAGCAGCCAGGCCCAGGCAATCCCCAGGCTCGGCCGGCAGCCTGGCCCAGGCAATCTTCAGGTTCAGCCGATGGCAAGGCCCAGGCGATCTCCAGGCTCAGCCGGCGACCAGTCCCAAGATCGGCCGGCACCGAGCCATCGGCCCACCGGGTAGTCCCGATGGCCAATACATGCCTGCTGCAAACCGAACACCAGCTTTCATCCAAAACTGGCACAGTGCATCTCCCGAAACTTGTTTCTGGATCCAACCCTGGCCCCAAGAGGTACATTGTATAATCAATGTTATTAACTTCATCTGTCAATGGTTTCGACCCCTTGCCGCTGCGGGACGTTCTATGCTGTCCTCGAGGTGGGAGGGCTTTGAAGACGGAAGGCGGGGCATACAGGTACACCCCACTGTCTTCAAAGGGCCACCTTGGCCCCTCCCCAGCCGGGGCACACCGCACGTGGTTGGCAGCAGAGAGACGACCTGAACTCAGGCTGTCCCCCTGCAGCCAATGATGTGCACTGCACGTTGGTTGCGGGGTGGGGCGGGCCAAAAATCAGCACCTCGCACGGCACGTTGGCACCTGTAATGAGATGTACTTGTACACCTCGCCTGCGTAAAGGGGTTAATTTTGTGGCTGATCTGTTTATTTAGGGCACAAATGAACAGTGATAGGATATCCCTTTAACATGTATTTTCCATAATGACACAATAAACCAAGAATCTTCTTTCATGTATTCTTACAATGTTTTTCATTGATACACTTTATTTTCATACTTCCACGCCCATGTTCCATAAATGCACATGTGCTCCACATAAAATTGAGAGTTTATATGCCTATAAAAACAGCAACTACAAACAACATTTACACACCACATCCATAAAATATACATAAATGTAAAGCTGCATTCTCGGCTTAACTATACGATAGAAAAAACAAAACAAAGTACATAAACCAAACTATATACACAGAAACGAACAAACAGAAAATACATACAGTTATCATATGCGTATTTCAAATGTTTTTAGTAACAAAATCCTGTATAAATACATACAAGGAGTTATACTCTCCCATTCGCCGAATCGACCCGCCGAACGCATCCGAAAAAAACGCTGCAAAAACGCCAGTTCAAAAAATCTCTGAACGAATCGAAACTCCCCCAAAAAAGCACCAAATGCTTCCGACAATCGCCGTATTGATCCGAAAAAAGCCGCCGGCCTGCCGAACAGCTGCCGAAAAAAGACGACAAGCCGCCGAACAGGGGTAAAAAAAGAAAACAAAAAACAAACCCTGCAACTTTTAAAACACGTTTTAAAAAAGAAGAGTGCATGAAAAGGCCTTGCCTGGAAATAATTTATAAGGTCCTATAAATAACAATAAAAAGGTCTGTTACAGAAAAAAGAAATATCGGAATTAAAAATTTCCTGAAAAATTCCCCAAAAATGCCTAGAAAAATCTTATAAAATAAATAAATTTTTGCTGCAAATGAAAAGAATAAACAGTTGAATAAGTATTTAAGAAAACCAGGGATTTTTTTGTTACATTGAAACCTACAGCATTCGCCTGAACCTGAAAACTAGGTCAGTGAAGCATCGTAAATCAGGTTCATGCTGGAACTGTAAATCCACAGCAAATGGTTTTGGCCTTCCACCCTACATTTGAAATGTATTCAGCTCCACAGCCAGGGCCGGATTTACATCTCAGGAGGCTGTAGGCACAGAAATCTGGAGCGCCCTCCTCCCTTCACAAAAAAAATATCCCAAACCTGGCGAAAATATTACTTTAATTTTTGTTTTGGGGGAAAATTACACAATTAAAAAAGATTACACAAAAAAAAAATTCAAACCGTTTCTCGCTGCGCTGCGCATCATGGCGCAGAATCAATTGCCTTAATATGAAGCAAAAATAGAGCAGACTCTTAGGCTAGGGTCAGACTAACGCATTTTTTGCGTTGTCCGTGAAAAAGTGTGTCCGAACGCATTGACGTATTTTTTTCATGGAATGCGCAAAAACGGTCAGACAACGCGCATTTTCGTGCGTGATTTTTTTTACGGATCCAAACCAGGAAACCTTGGGTGTCTGGACGTGATGTTGGCCGGACATGAGCAGCGTCTGACGTCTCCTAATCACGCACACATGCCGCTAGCGGACGCAGCGCACTCTGTACGTCAGTACTAGCGGTTCTGCGTTCTCGAAAAAATTCATTAATTTTCCACTTGCGTTGCGCGGCCGAACTTTCGTGCGGCCGTACTTCGTATATTGGCCGTCATTGCGCGTCATTTGCTGCTAGTGCGGCCGTGATTAAGTGCGCCTAAACGCACGTTAAAAAGTGCGCTAGTCTAACCCCAGCCATTGGGTTAACCCTAGCACTAAAACAAGCACAAATAGTAACCTAACCCTTACCCTAATTCTGAACCCTTGATATGGAAAATGATGCTCCATTTCGGCACAGAGAAGGCAAAATTCCGAGCATCAAAATTTTCCAAGACGTGACTTTTTATCACTTCATTTTTTGATGCTGCTTTTTTTCCAGCAACTAAGATACAGCATAGCTCCAGATCAGGTTAACACACTCTCGACGCTGCTGCGGGTGCTGCTGCTGACCCTTTATGCACGATCATAGTAGTGAAGTGGTTGAAAGGAATACTCATGGTATAAAAATGTTTGGGGTATGAGAAACCAAAGGGAATAATCATTGAACCCAACTGGCTCCACCCCAGTTTCTTCAACCAATTTCTAGTACAGAGCAGGTTAAAAATCAGTTTCTCTCCTGTACTGTTGTGTCCCTCGGTGCTCCTCCAGACTGACAGCCAAGCAATAGATAACAATGAGGTAATGACCGCCATGTGCGCTAATAGTGCATAAGCAGCCAATCAGACACCTCTCGATGCAATGGCATTAGGCCTTGCATGGTATCGATCAGCATTGGTTGAACTTAGCTGATCGATACCCTGCAAAGCAGTCCAGGTTGACCTGATTGACAGCCTACAGGGCAGAGGGAAGCCATCCACTTTACAGGCCTGTCACAGCACCCAGGGACAGACGGTTGGGAAATCTAGCTCACCATGCTCAGGTAATTATAGACAGGGTTACAATACATTGAGACTTAACAACATCTTGATAAACCAGTACAGGAGAAAACGAGGGCCATATTCCCGTGGGAACTCACAATCTAGAAGGGTTGGGGGTGGAAACAGGAGGAGAGGACTGCAAGGTGAGAGTGATGGACTGCTAGGTGAGAGTGATTGATGGTTGCGTCAGTGAGTCGGGTGGTTGGCTTCCCTAAATAGGAAAGTTTTAAGGGAGCGTTTGAAGGAAGAGAAATTAGGGGAAAGTCTGACAGTATGAGTGAGAGCGTTCCAGAGAATGGGGGCTACGTGTGAGAAATCCTGCAGTCTATTATAGGAAGAGGTGATGCGGGGAGAAGCTAGGCGCAGGTCACTGTTTGACCTTAGGCTAGGGTCAGACTGAGGCAGTGCGAACGCGCGTGCAGGCGCACTTAATCACGGCCGCACTAGCAGCAGATGACGGGCAATGACGGCCAATTTGCGAAGTACGGTCGCACGAAAGTCCGGCCGCACAACGCAAGTGGAAAATGAACGCATTTTTTCGAGAACGTAAAACCGCTAGTACAGACGTACAGAGTGCGCTGCGTCCGCTAGCGGTGTGTGTGTGTGATTTGGAGATGTCAGACGCTACTAATGTCCAGCCTATATAACGTCCAGATGCACAAAGTGTTTTATTGATGATCCGTACAAAATCACGGACGAAAAATGCGCATAGTATGACCGCTATCGCGTACTCCGTGAAAAAATGCGTCCATTCGTTCGAACGCACTTTTTCACAGACAACGCGAAAATGCACTCGTCTGACCCTAGCCTTAGGGAGCGGGCTGGAGTGTATTTGGTGATTAGTGAGGACAGGTAGTGGGGAGCTGAGTTAGTGAGGGCTTTGTAGGTCAGCGTAAGGATTTTGAAGCAATGTGGTTATGGTGCATTTTATTTTTTAAATATAATATATGGGATCAGGTACAAAATATTAACTGCTACTAGGAGGTTCCTTTGTACTCATTAGTATCATTATTATTTCCCTGAAAATAAATAAATATATACACACGGGTTGGATTTGTTGACACATATTCAGGAATAAAACCATTTTCTTTTTTCTTTTTTTTTCTTTCTTTCTTTTATGTTCCTTCTTTTTTCAGCAGCCAGTGAGGAGACATGAAGTCCTAATGTTCCTGATACTCCTTCCACAATAATCACAGTAAATCCAGGTATGAAAAACCCCACAAATATAGTGGACATTTAACAAGGTGGAACCTCAGCTCTTCACAAATCCGGTTTATACCTGTTGGTTAAGACTAGAGAAGTGAAATAATCTTCGGTTTGAATTGGTTTTAAGCAGATCTGTTCTTGGTGGAGAGAGGAAACACAATTGTAAACGTGAATTTTGTACACTTTACGGGCTAAATTACAATCTTCACGCAAAAATCCTCGCACAAAGCGAAAATCTTTGCGCCAAGCGTTAAAGTTTTTTGAGCGTAAATCACCGTTGGAATTACAATCCTTGCGCGTTTTTTCATCCGCCGATCAATAGTGCGCGTGAACAGGACGCGCCCAAATGCACGTGCAGTACCGTCTCGCGCAAAAATCTTTGCGCGCACAGTCTTTTTTCGAGATTCAGCCAATCAGAATTAAGAACCACACCTGTCTTGGGTTAAAAAATTGCGTCTGCCACTGTCAATCTAAGCATATATGCTGCAGCAATAATACATGCACACACAACTTCATTCATTGTATTGGTTTGGTATGAGTTGAATCGGCCACTGTGCTTTGGTACATTCCTTTTTATGGGCTTGGATATTTGGGGTTAGCCACGTTGTTCAGATTTGTCATTAGCACCAGCTTTAAGGAGGTGCTAAAATTATGCGTGATAATGCCATGCGGTAATTACCGCAAAATAGATTGTAATACCATACTCGTACCAGCGCACATTTGCATTTGCGCTCACAATGTTAAGTATAGGACGCACGAAGTACAGTAAGCTTGCGCAGGGTTCGCGCAGGTTCACCCGTGATAGACAATTGCGCGCGGTTGTTGCGCTGACTATGTATACGGGATTCGGCGCAAATGGTTTTACCCCACGCGTTAATGATTATTTTCGCCGGCGCAAACGTTTGCGCGAAGATTGTAATTTAGCCCTAAATTATTAAAATTACACTTTGAATTAATTCTCAATACATTTGCTTTAGAAATGATGATATATTGTTACATAGAGGACAGGGAATTTGTTGTCATTTTGCAGCATATTTCACTTATTCACTAGTGCAGGATTCAGCAACCTTGCCCCCCCCCAAGATGTTTTGAAGCAATATATTACATGATGCCTACTCAGTTCCAAGAGTGTCTGAGCATGATGGGAAGTGTAGTTTCAAAGCATCTGGGGGTCGAGGTTGCTGACCCGAGTCAAATGTCGTGGCGGCTAAACAGAGCACTTCAACTCAGATAATTCAGAATGGATTCATAATATTGGCTTAGAGAATGAGGTTTTGCTTTGATTTTCATTTTTTTCACTAATATTAACACTGGATATTATTTATTCCCAGGGTTCCTTGCAGTTCAATGCCTTTGATGTTCAGTTCTTTGTAATCTGTGCCTGTGACAACGTTAAGATTTACGTTGGTTGCTGCAAGGGTCCCCGATGTTGCTGGACAGGATGTGTGGCACACGACTCATCCCACAGCTCATCTCCTCCATTTCCTTTGCCAGCCAGGGACCTCCCCAACGATACGCAAAGGGAGAAAGCAGACGGCAGACACAGTATTTTAACTGAATGTTTGAAAACCATCAAAGTGTTAGTTGTGTTTTTCTCTTTGTTAAAACTGCCTAATTTTCCTAAGTTATGAAGGGAAGTTTGAATTTTAATAAGGGACTCAGAGGCGAGTATTGCATCTCTTTTCTTGCCTTTATTAACAGCACTGCGCTACATGTGGTTGTGGTGCCCATTCTGTGGATTTTGGGTGACAAAGATCCTCCAGGTGAAAAATAGGGATTCCTTGAGGATCATATATCAACCCCGAAGATGGGGTTGAGAACGGCATTTTCTAGGGAATCATCTTCAGGGGCGTGCACTTCAATGGAATCCTCGTCCCCATCCTCCAGATCCTGAACAGCAAAATCACCCTCTTGGCTGTCCTCAGTGTCAGGATCCTGAATGGGGGTGGGGACTTAAGCCTTTTATTTTTTATTAGTGACACATCACGATCAGGTGCAGGCCGTTTATTGACAATAGGGCTTTTATCATACCTGAACTCATCTGGCAGTGGTGCGGGGCTGCCAGCCCCTCTTTGAATATGTTTTTGTTTCCCTGTCGCTTTTTTACCCACGGCACAAGGCAAGGGTATCTCTGGGGGCCTCACCGTGGTGAGAGTACTACCCGAGACTAAAGTGGTGTCTGATGGAGGGACCTGTTTGGTCTCAGCCAGAACCTCTGTCATGGTTCTCTTAAAATAGGCGGATATTGCGGCCACTGCCGTGAAGACTGCCGCATTAATGGAGGCCTGTAAAGCGGGGTCAATTGAGGGGTTCATGACATTCGGCATTCGTTTTGGAGAACTTTTTCTGGCCTGTTCATAGGTACTGCCCTGGTGAAGAGAACTATCATCTGTGTCTGACCCCTTGTGGTCAGGAGAGTGACTGCGGTGGGGAACCTTACAGCTCGTCATATTGAAGAAATCTGCAGCCGTTTGAACCTCCACTGCTCATGAGGTAAACCCTGTGAAAGATCAGGGCTGCCGCGCGAGCGTACTAGCCAGGAGACCAACTGCTGGGTGAAGCCCTGCCCACTCCCATCACATGCAATATCGCGGCCTAGTACACTCTCAAAAACCAAAAATAAAAGCAGATAGTGAGCCTGTGGGGATACCCAGAACCCGAGAGCCACAAAGTAAAAAGAACAAAATTAAATAAAGACTGAAAAAAGAGGTCCTAATGACACGGCCGGCCACAAACCGCGTGGGCACCCCGAACACCCTTCTCAGTGCTCATCGCAGTTAAAGCCGTGATCGAGTGGACAATCAAGAACTGAAATCCAAATACCTAGAAATAACAGTTTTAAACTAAATGAATTTAAAAAAAACAACTTTAATGTCAAACTAATGTAATATCCCACAACTACAACAGGGGTGTATATATAAACACGACTTATCTGGTGTAGGAGCAGCAAGAAAAGAGGACGTTGGAAGCTGATCCTTAATGTTATCTTTATATATATTCTATACTTGCTGCTATTTAATAAAGGCAAGAAAAGAGATGCAATATGAGCCGTGAGACCCCTTGTCTTGGCCTGGTAGTGGGTCAGTGGGCTGGTACAGGAGCTTAATGGACATAGTGAGGGTGTCGAGGTGGAGGAAGGATCAGAGATGTCACGAGAAACAAGAGGATGGTTAAGCATTTTCTTTGCAAAACGTGGCTGGTGTTATATACTGACACAATTCAGATATGCCTTGTTATTCATCAATAGGTCACTTACAGTTTTTGGGGTTTATTACAAGTCAGTTTCATGGCTGCTTTCTGTTACCTCAGACACTCCTCTCACACACAGAGATGGGGCGGGGCTTTCTCCAACCGACAGCATCCTCTCATCTCTCATGAGCACAGGAGGGGGTGGGGTTTCAGCACAGGCAGCATCATATGTTCTCACTTACATAGCAGCTCCACCACAGCTGGTATACCCAGTTTTCCATAGGTTAGAATCCCTGTCTGTCTCCTCTGTCCCGGATGGTCTCTCTCCCAGTTGTGGGATTTTTACAAAATCCACATTTATCAAAATTTGGACTTTATACATCAGGTTATGAACATTTTCAAATTTCATATGTGCCTGTGAAAAACAAAATAATGTATTGAAGAGCAGGAAGCCCTTAATGCCCCAATTTCAGCGGAAAAGGTCAACACCACTATAGACCTTTTGTAGAAAAACAAGACCCCGGGTCCGAATGGATTTCCAGGATTTTCCTATTCCTCTTCTAGGAATATATTGTCCCCTCTCCTAGCGTCTTTTTTAAAGAAATTTTAGTCGGGAACACTATACCTCATGATATGCAAATTGTGACTATAGTGATAATGCCCAAACCTGGCCCATTGCTGTAATTATTACTCTACCTCATTTAATAATAACAATTTAAAATTATTTACGAAGATTTCAGGTTTACGTCTATGAGTTCTCTGACCCCACCTAATCCATACTGACCAGGTAGGATTTATTACTTATAGAGGAGCTCTTCATAGTATTAGACGTCTCCTGCATATTATCTACAAGGCTGATGGAACTGGGCTCTGTACTGATCTTTTCTCATTACATGCTTTTGACAGAATTGGCTGGAGTTATATAGGCTGGTCCTTGTTGTGTTGGACTTATGGGGACCTTTCATGTCTGCTATAATTGCCCGTTTTCGGTTCCCCCCATGGCAGTTATTTGGATATGTGGTTATCAGTCAGACCGTATTCCTATACAGAACAGCAGCAGACAGGGATACCCTGTGTCCCCCCTTTTCACTCTCTGTATTGAACCATTAGAGACACAAATCAAGGCAGAATAGTCCAGAGAGTGGAGATAGAGGACCACGAGTCTCAGATTTTTCCATTCTGGGGGTCAGGAAGATTTTATTTCCCCAGTTAGTTGCATATATGTAGAGGGCTTCAGACCGGGGTTTTTTTTTTTTTAATCCTTCTTTTGGACCAACAGCAGTAGGTGTTTGTGTGAAAGGCTGAACTAGGTGGACGCACATCTCTTTTTAAGCCTGTGTAACTATTAAACTATGTAATATCTCTCTCACACTTAAGGAACGTTGACATCTCAATCCCAGCCTTATTAAATATTATAAAAGACAATTCAGATATCTCAGGATATAAATTATATTTAACTTAATGTGACGCTCTGCACATTTCCCTACAGCATAGAGATTGAGACACCCGGATTTCCACGACACTGTTTGCCTGTTCTCCAGATGCCACAAAAGTTTTAGGCATTCACGTAACCTGCTCATTGGCAGGAATGTACAAAGCGAATTACACCCCACTCATTCACTCCCTTCATAAGAGACTCAGTAACTGGTCTAAAAACATCATATTTCCGAATAGCTGCTGTAAAGATAACACTCCTTCCCAAACTCTTGTAATTATTTTGCTCTATACCCTTAAAGGGCCACAACCACCAAAAAATGAAATGTTCTTATTGTGTTTATTTTATCTTGCTGATACCCTACACGTGCTTTGTTTTTTCTCTAGTATGTTTAGTTAATTTTTTTAACTCTGTGTCACTGAGTGCATCCATTGTGTGATCTTTTGTGTTGTAAACCCCCCCCCCCCCAGTGTCTTTACATCTCTTCCTCCTCACTGTGTGGCTTTGGCCATAGAATGGAGTCTATGTGGTTATCACTGACTCACATCAATGTATTGTGTGGGATGTCTTTTAAGCTCCAGGTTTTATCTCATTCAGCTGCCATCTCTTATTTCGAGTAGTCTGAAGAGTAATAGCCCCTGTAGCCTTATCTAATCAATCCCCCTTCGTCTCATTAAAGTGTTTAGCTAAACCACAGAAGTAAAGAAAAGCCTTTGGTAAATGTTGCATCATGGGAAAAATCCACAAAATGGTAGGGAGATAAAAAAAAAACCGCAACTTTATTTTTCCTTTTTACATACAATTGCTTCAAACAAAGAAAAAAAACAGCACTGTGTGTTTTATAAGGTGGTTTTATTTGTAGTGGAAAAGTAATCTAGTTTCAGCTCATGTAAGTGGTAGTGTCCCTAGAATAATTTAGACTCTGTACATTCACAATATACTATTATCTGCTTTATTTGAGGGTCCCCAGATATCATGCCTGAATAAGAAGGTATTTTATCTCTATAGAAATGAGGGATGGTTTGGGTCCCCCTAACTTATATCATTATTATTCAGCAGCCCAACTGTTGCAAACTTCAATTTGACATAACTCTTTAGACCAGACCTGATTTGGGGGGGGGGCATAGAACAGCGTCTTCTGGAGGTACCGCTAGCTTGGTAATATCTTATGTCTTAGACCTGCTCTGAGACCTGCAGTATTGTCATGCCTCATGTCGCCGGAAGAAGGGCCAGGCTGGCACCATTCCCTCCTGAACTGCACCTTGGCAGCACAGGAAAAGTGCTGCCTCTCCCTAGCACTAGAACCACAGGTCCTCAAACAGTTAATGCACAACTAACACACCACACCTTTCCTCATCTGAAATAAAGTTCCCTCCCTCTTTCCCTTCTGTGCTTCAGTATTGTTTATCCCTTCCTAGCAGAGAGAGGTGTTTAGCTCTGCTGTTTCCCTGTATCCAGAAAACCCCTTTTGTGTCTACCAAGATTCCCACCGTGTTTCTTCCATTGTTCCAGTTTTCAGTTATTCCTCAAGATCTGGTCAGTCTCCTCCAACTCACCCTCCCCCACCCACTATCCTGTCTGTAGTAACCGCATTTGGGCCATATCTTCACCACCTGGTTCCACCCCAGAACCTGACAAGTATGCTCAACGAACTCTATCTTTCGATACAAATTGGAACTGTTCGATAGAAATACCCACCGCTATCACTTACTGCACACTCCTGTGTTGGTCCCACTGACACCAAGGCAGCCCCCTCTTCTTTCCGAATGGTTCAGTAAAGCATTCTATAGCACTGCAGATGGAGGGATATCCTTATATTTCACCTTCCATCCCTATTTGCCAATGTGATCAATATATCTTGGTTGACATCCTTTCACGTTCATACCGAAGTCCAGGCAATAGGCCGTTTCAACCTCCGACTGATGGTTACACCTTGGAGAGACTATGCTTAGCATCTCAAAAACGACTGACCAGATATCTTATATTTATCGAGATATTAATTGTTATTATGCTCAAGATAAGATTCCCCATATGGTCATACCGGAGAAAGACTTGAATATAGTCCTTGCAACCAAGATATGGAGAATATTAACTGAAAATTGCTGTAAGATGTCACTATGTATCCCCCATCAGGAGACCTCCCTCAAATTTTATTTACTAGATGGTACCTGACCCATACTCAGTTGGTGAGGATCTTCCCACAAGTGTCCCCCCTCTTGTCTTATTGGTTATTCCTCTTATAGTTTGGTCCTGTCCCCATGTCACCCCACTATGGGTACTAATATTTCCACTCTGTACAGATTGTATAGGATCTTAGGTTGGGATATTCCACTTGATCCAATTATTGCCCATTTTGGGCTGCATAGTGAAGGAACTAACCAAACTGGCCAATACTCCACTCCAAAATATTATGCTGGCTAATAATTGCTGCAATGCTCAAATTTGGACTATTTTATACCTTTACCAGAGTGATGGCAAAAATAGAATATATCCATTCAATGGGAGATATGATGGCAAAGGCGGCTTCATATTGATGCTAAATAGGCAGTTGCCAAAAGCCTCACTCAAACGGGGGCCTCACGTGGTGGAATTTGTGTAATGTCATTATGCACATGGCATTATTGCTGATATTTCAAACAAATGAATGTCTATATTCACATAAATGCAAGGAGGATATGGGGAGCATTAATAAAATGTATTGGCTTAGATTAGGTATTACAAGAGGAGCCTCCCATGTTTCCTTGCCTAAGGCCTCAATATCTCAGGATGCCTCTGTATGTCAGCTAGTACTTTACAGATCAATCCCAGTGTAGAAATTATTCATGGAACTAACATGGGCTACCATACTAAGCCCAAGCTTATTGTCCTTCTCCTGCAACTCCTGGTATATTCTCTCTGGCTACCAGCTCCACGCTCCCCCTGCACCTTTTTGTTTCTCTTACCTTTGTACTTTAGATTGTAAGCTCATGGGAAGTCTGGCTGAGCACCTGTATAAAGTGCTGAATTAGCAGGACAGGTATCCGACGGGCAGGGCCGTCTTTTCCTCATTTGTAATGTCTCGTGTCTGTGCTTCCCCATTGTAAAGTGCTGTGGAATCTGTCAGCGCTATATTAATACTGCTGTAACTGTACCAATACACCATCTAAAATGGCAAAATGGACTTATTTTCTTTGCTTGTTTAAGAAGAATACAATGTGTGTGAATCTTGGCCTGGAACCGATCCCGCATGTTCTAAGCGCTATGTATTATTTCATTTATTTGCACTAATTGAAAATAAATAAGAAAATAATATATCAATGTATACAGTATATAACATTCAAATAAATCATCTTTATACCTGCAAAACCTCTGGACAGATTCATTAATCTTTCGGACACTTTTGAGACAAAGTCCTCTTCTCAGAGGATAAGTTACTGTATTGATGTGCCTGGGAGTATTTTGTGCTTAGGATATCATTAAAATAAATAATAATACATTTTTGTGTGCATAACCCAATGGTTTTATACTTTTTTCTTTCTTGGGCTAGTGTGCACTATATTTTTTTAAAGTTTTAATTATTAGGGATTTCAGAGTTAGGTTTGCATTGGTTAATAATTATTTTGGGATCTTAGAGTTACATTTGAAGTTATTGATTGATGTTGGTGATTTGGTGGAGGGGTGCAGAGATTTCTAAATTAGAGATCTGGTTGTCAGGAACAGTTGTTTTAGTGTATAACGCTGATTCCTTCAGTGTTAGAAATAGCAAAATAGTAGATTTGTCCTCCTTAGAATTCTGTAAAACATGACGGGTCATATTACATAGTTGGTGCTAACTTAACCAGAGCTGTTGTAAACTTCCCAGAGCCATTATAGCCTATGGAGGTTTTAAGTTTACAACAGCTCTGGTTAAGTTAGCACCAACTGTGTAATACTGCCCGACATGGGTAATGGAAACCTTGCACTAACAAAACTATACGAAAAACATCTAGGACACTGGGATAGGTAGTGAAATTAAACTAAAACCTAACTTTTAATGTCAATACTAAAAAAATAAATAAAAGACCACATGGATAGTGGTGACATGAAATTAATAAACACTCTAGAAACAAAGTAACCCAAAGCATGCTGCGTAGCACCTGGTAGTGTAACACTGTCTCAAAAAAGTGGATAGTATCTAAGAGGAGCTAAGAAAAACAGGCCTTTGTGAGTGTGTTGCAATAGGACAGAAAGAGGAATAACAAAACAAATAAACCCAAACCTTTGCCCAAATCTGATATCTGCAAGGTATATAACCATCTACGAAATGGTAAGAGAGCTGTCGCAGCTGCTACCCAGCCATCTAGCCCATACTGGTAGTGTATTGCACTGTAGGTAATCCTGGGAGCGCTCCCAAATCTGTCGGTGCGGAATAGAACCAAGGCTAGAGAGGTTGAGTGGGTAAAGTATCAAAAAGTCGTTTCTTAAAAGGATGCACTCATAGCTCTATGCTTTTCGCCAGATGGCGTCATCAGGAGATTTAGTAGAGTGACATAAAGTTCAGAGAAACAATTCTCTAATGACTGCTTTTAAACCATGGTAGTAGTTATGCAAAAGAGAGTAGTAGTAGTGACCCGTTTAGGCTGGGGTCAGGCGAACGTGCGTTGAGCAGCCGCACTTTATTATGGCCATAGAAGCAGCAAATGAAGTCCAGTGACGGCCAATATACGAAGTACGGCCGCGCAACGCAAGCGGCATACGAAAGCATTTTTTCAAGAACGTGGAACCGCTAGTACTGAAGCACAGAGTGCGCTGCGTCGGCATAGCGGCGTGTGTGCGTGATTAGGAGACGTCAGACGCTGCACATGTCCTGCCAACATCACGTCCATTTGTTTTTTTTATAGCTCCGTCACAAAATACGGCCGAAATTGCTATCGCGTCTTCCGTGACAAAATGCGTTCGGACACATCAACGCACTTTTTGACGGTAGACGTGAAAAAATGCGTTCGTCTGACCCTAGCCTTACCAGGCAGATGTGGTAGAACATTTTAAAAACTGAAACCGTTTCTCTGTGCTCAAATCAGAAGGGGCAGAATCTGTTGCCTTAGTTGAGTTAGTGCCGTGGCATTGTTTGTTTTATTTGGAACAGCATATATTGCCTCTGATGTAGAACAGGGGGAAAAAAATCTTGCATTTACTTTTTTTCAACTTTTTCTTTTTACACATTACACGGTCATGTTTGGTAACATTGTAAAGACCAGACTCTGACCTTTCCAATGACATCTCACTTAACCTTGTGCAGTGTTCAATTCAGAGATGTAGGGCTCCAATGTCCCCCTGTCTCTCCTCACTGCAGTGCCACAGTCTAGGTTGCCGATGAAACAATGCATTGCATCATCAGCTCCACACTTGCTGGCAATGTGGGAATGAGAATGTGAGCTACCACAGCATCACTGTTCACTTTATAATTGTGAACTGAATAATAGTGCTGTGTTTAGAAAAAGATAATATTTTATTTTTAAATCTAACCTGGTTATATTTGATATCACTGGAAAGGACATACTCTCGCCTTTCCAATGATACCTCTTATATCCCTCTAGCCTTTAGGGCTTCAGAGATACAGTGGTCTAAACCTTTTTTTTTAACCACAGCAAGGCACCCCCTTGTGGCAGGCACCTGTAGGCACAGGTCTACTTTGCCTAGTTATAAATCTGGCCCTGGGTAGCACATCTGCAAAGATCCTCCTCAAAGTGGTGCAGACAGTTTGATTGGCATGTTCAGGTGTGTATGGTGTCCAAATAGGTTAACATATTGTAAAAAGAATGGTCCCTCCCTTGGAGGTGTGGTTTGGCAATACAGGGTGGCCAGAAAGATTATCGTATGGATTGCATGGGAAGGATCAGAGGTTTGGGCTTAGTAAGAGTAATTAGAGAGAGAAGTGGAGACAACTGGAAAGGAGAACTGAAATTAGGGACCAACCGTGGGTTGGGACAGCAGAGGGAAGAGAGATGGAGGTGAGTTTGTGAGAGTATGCTGTTGAAAGAGAATGAGGTTGGTGAAAATGCACAGATAGCTACTATTTACGATGTGTGGGAGAAAGTCAACAGCAGCCGGGATTTTTTAATTACTCGGCTGCAAGGCACCAGATCGGTCACTAGTGATGTCAACGCATGCAGAGAGCATGCAAATGTCACGCTCTGTGATATCAATCTCTGTACCGAGGGGTCTCAGGCAGCCGATGGATCGGATCTGTGCAGGAGTTCAGCTGTGATCCATCGTTCTGTGCAGGTACTATGAAAATTGTGTACATAAAATGCAGGAGTCCCATGGCACCGCTTAATCTCCCCATCTGTGTGTCAGGACAAAATCAAATGAAGTGACTTTGGTCAGCATGCCTCTCTAATAACTAGGTATGTGTTTAGACCCAAATCTATCTGTGACGGTGAGCCCCTATAGGGTGATGGGGGGCCTTTAAGCTGCAGAGGTTGAAGCCTTTAGGGCAGGTATATAGTATAACAGGCATTGAATTATGCAAGCCGCAGGACAGAACTAAATACGAACAGATACAGACTGATGATCCAGACACTCCCAGCCAGGAAGTACAGATAGAGCCCTGAGAACCACTCAACAGCAAATTGGCTTCGTGGCCAAATGCCTGCTGAATGAAACAGCTAAATACACAAACACAATAATACCTGAAACAGACAAGGTTAATACTAGAGAGGTCCAAAAATCCAAGCCAGAAGGTCATACACAGAACATCAAAATAACTTCAGGGGTTAGACAGAGATCCAAACACAAGAGCCAGATGTCATACACGGCATATCAGACCAGTAATGCAGGAACTAGGTAGAAATAGGTCTATCCTGATCCAAGGATCAAGGGAAATCCTGGCCCTACATATAGGGCTGAACAAGTCAGGTGACCGCAGACCAATAAGCCCCACAGATGGCCTGCAGCAGTGGTGTATTTTGGCCTAGGCCGACTAGGCCTAGGGCGGCACTTTCCAGGGGGCGGCGGCCCGCACTGGTGGCCCCACCCCTAAAAAAAAAAAAAAGTTTTTTTTTTTTTTACTTTTGCAAAATATTTTACCAGGAAGGCTACATTGAGATTTCACTAATTTCCAAGTATGTCCTGGGTAGGCAAGGCCTGGGCTTTCACTTTCCAGGGGGCAGCAAAAAATCTCACCACTAAATGGGTTACTTACAGTGCACCGAAATGACGCCAACATTTTGGTGTTCTGTAGTTCCCTGCACTTCGGGGAATAAAATTTCCCCACCCCTGCAGTGAATTCACCATTCACCGCAGGGTCCCCAAAGTGCATGGAGTCGGCCACTGAATGCTGCCACCGCAAACCCGTGGCCTGCTGTTTTCAAAAGAACTACTGAACGAAAATGTCTAGAATTTACATATAAGATCCTATGATTGATAATAAAAAGTTCTGTTACAGAAAAAAGAAAAACTGCTGTTAAAAAAAAGGGGGGGAAATTTTGCCAAAAAATATCTGAAAAATGACTAAAAGGTACTAAAAAAAAAAAAAAAACAATAAATAAAGACTTTTTACTGCAGATTAACCCCTTAGTGACCGGGCGGTTTTACACAAATCCGTCCTTTAGTGACCGCTGCTGTTTTTACGTTTCTGCGCTGTTAGTGTTTAGGATAAATTTTCCTCTAAGGCTAGGGTCAGACGAACGCATTTTTATGTTGTCTGTGAAAAAGTGCGTTCGAACGAATGGACGTATTTTTTCACAGAATACGTGATAGTGGTCATACTATGCGCATTTTCGTCCGTGATTTTGTACGGATCATCAATAAAACTCTTTTTGTGTCTGGACGTTATGTTGGCCGGACATTAGCAGCGTCTGACGTCTCCTAATCACACACACACGCCGCTAGCGGCCGCAGCGCACTCTGTACGTCAGTACCTGCGGTTTCACGTTCTCGAAAAAATGCGTTCATTTTCCACTTGCGTTGCGCAGCCGGACTTTTGTGCGACCGTACTTCGTATATTGGCCGTCATTGCCCGGCATCTGCTGCTAGCACGGCCGTGATTAAGTGCGCCAGAACGCGCGTTCGCACTGCCTCAGTCTGACCCTAGCCTTACTCGTTTATGCAACCTACACATATTTTACACAGTTTTTCTCGTCATTAAATGGACTTTATAAAGATACCATTTTTTTCATCATTTCATATAATTTACTATAAAAAACATTGTGAAATATGACAAAAAAATGAAAAAACACCACTTTTTCGAACTTTGACCCCCAAAATTTCTTATGTATCAACAACCGCCAAAAAAATTTAATTCCTTAGTAGTTTCTAAATTTAGTTCTGAGTTTAGCAATACCCAATGTTTACATATTCCTCGCTTTTTTCCTTATTTTATGCAACAATAAGTGCAAGTAGCACTTTGCCATTTCCAAAGAGTTTATTTTCAAAACTAGTGCTAGTGACATTGTAACACTGATATCTGTCACTAATTGCTGAATAACCCTCCACATATACATATAAAGTACACAAATCAAGGTATTAAACTTGGGGTATTTTGACTCTTTCCATGCAAACCATTTTACCACAAATCTATGCCAAAGTTTGAGAAAAAAAAAAGTTTTGGTGATTTTTTTTTAACGCAATTTAAGAATACATGTACTGTGAACTTTAAGGTTTACTGCCAAAAAGCACCCCAAAATATGTTCAGCAACATCTTCTGAGTAAATTGATACCACCCATGTATAGGTATGTCGGGTCATTTGGGGGCTAATAGGCCTTATTTGGGGGGTGCGCATTTCAGTTTTCCAACTTGGAATTTTCACATTTCGTCATCATGCACCCATGTCCTATTTGGGACATTTTTGAAGCCGGCCAAAGTAATTTACCCCCATCAAACCATATATTTTTAGAAAGGGCACACCCTGGGGTGCTTCAAAGAGTTTCCATGCACTAGCTCTATGTCAAACTTTCAGGTAGTCACTTTTTGTGTTATTTTTTCACACACATTGTACTTTAGGCGTGAATTGTCAAATCCAGTTATGGGTTACTGCCAAAAAACACCCCAAAATATGTTCAGCAACATCTTCTGAGTAAATTGATATCACCCATATATAGATTTGTTCTGTTGTTTTTGGGGTGCTACGCCAATCTTTTGACATGTGCTTGTCAATTTTCTAATTTGACATACAGTATCTTCTTTGCTTATCTTCTTTTTAGGGGCCTTTTTACATACCCCAATTTTATTAACGTGCATATATTTGGTAAGCTAACACCCCAAAGTATTGTAAATGGAGTGTTTTTATGCCATGGATGCAACCGTTTGCTCCAAACAAATTGGATACTGTTTGGTGGTCATTTTTCATTTTCACACCCACATCAGTTTTGGACTGTGATTTAGGAGACACTGTTGTTGGTTACTGCATGAACACTCTCCAGGTTGTTTTCTGCAAGGTCTCCTGAGTACACCCATGCCCCCCATGCATAGGTTTGCCAGGATTTTGGGAAGGTTCAAATACAATTTTTATGACTTTGTCATTGGAGTTGAAATTGAGATTATTTCTTCAGCTAGGCCTAGCTTTGGTTTTGGGTCTACCGCATACCCCAGTTTGAATTATTGCCAGAAAATTGTTTAGATTTGTTATGTTGACACCCCAAGGTATTGCATATGGAGTGCTTTGATGCCATGGATGCAACGGTTTTAGCCCAAAACATTTGAGAAGGTGTGTGGCGGTAATTTTTACGCCCACATTAGATTTGGACTGTGATTTAGGAGACACTGTTGTTTGTTACTGCATGAAAACTCTCCAGGTTGTTTTCTGCAAGGTCTCCTGAGTACACCCATGCCCCCCATGCATAGGTGTGCAAAGATTTTGGAAAAATACAGCACCAATTGTAGAACATAAAAATGTACGAATAAAATGTAAAAGTCTGGTGCAGTAAAAGAAAAAAAAAACTAAACTGAACTAACTAACTGGAGTGTGAGAAAAAATAGAAAGGAAAAAAAAAAATCACAGATCACGCACAGTGTGATATAGCTTGAAATAGTCCCCAAGACACAGACCGGGTTGTCCAGGGCATTCTGAGCAGTAAAAGATTGTGTCTCTCCTCTGCCCCCTCTTGAAACACACCCTGCATCTTTTTTGGGGTTTCTGTTTGCCCTCAGTAGGGGGGATTTTATAAATAAAATGTGTAGCCCCAACTCTGTCCCCCATCACCGCCCGGGGAGCATGTGCATCCTGGTACAAAAACCCCGAAATGACCTGGAGCTGAAACTGTAAAAAGGACAGCGTCACTCCGGGGTTTGCCTTTTTGCAGAGCAAAAAGGCATTGTGGGTTGCAATTTGCATCAGGTAAATTGCAACCTTTTTGTACCAGGTCCTTGACTTCCGCATAATCTGGTAGGGCTGGAGCATCTGATCTGCCAGATCAACCCCACCCATATGCCGGTTATAGTCTTTGATGCACACTGGCTTCCTGATGCGCTCAGCTCTGCCACGTACAGAGACCTCCACAGACCTCTCAGTGTGGATGGTGGATAGAAGGTATACATCCTTCTTGTCTCTGTACTTGACCGCCAACAGCTCCTCTTGGCGCAGAGCTGAGGTCTCCCCCCTTTTTAGCCGGGTGCGGACAAGCTATGCTGGGAAACCTACGCTGTTCTTGCGAACAGTACCGCATGCTGCTGTATCAAAACAGTACAGCAGCTTGAACAAAGGGACACTCGTATAAAAATTATCAAGATACAAGTGGTACCCTTTGTTCATCAGGGGAAAAAGTAGGTCCCAGACAATCTTGCCACTGGTTCCCATGTGTTCTGGGCAACCTGGAGGGTCAAGGCTACTATCCTTTCCCTCGTACACCCGGAAGGCCTGAGTATACCCACTCTCGCTGTCACAGAGCTTATACACCTTCACTCCATACCTGGAGCGTTTGGAAGGAATATACTGCTTGAATCCCAGCCTTCCCTTGTATTTCATTAGGGATTCATCCACGCAGATATTCCTTCCAGGTGTATAAGCCTCTGCAAACCTGGCGGCGAAGTGGGTAATCAGGGGCGGATTTTATACAGCCTGTCAAACTGGGGATGCTCTCTAGGAGGGCACAGGCTGTTGTCACTGAAGTGCATGAAACGCAAAATGTTTTCATACCTTCTACGTGACATTGATTGGGGGTAAATGGGGGTAGAGCAGATGGGGCTACTGCTCCAGTAGGAGCGAATTGAGGGCTTCTTTATGATGCCCATCAGCATAGTAAGTGCCCAGAATTTCAGAAATTCTGGCACATCTAGCGGGGTCCATTGCTGCCTTGCCAAGTAGGAGTCTGGCTTCGCAGCACAATGCTGATGGGCATACAGATTTCATTGGGCCACGATGTGGCCCAACAAATCATCCCCCATAACACCCTGCAAAAACTGTGTGGCGGTAAATCCTGCAACATCAATATTGATGCCAGGATTTGCCGTGAAAGGAGGGATATCTGGCCTCTGGCGATGAGGCACTACCCACTCCTCAGCTGGAGCTGTGCGTCTCCTGCTGGCAGGTGGTGACCCAGGATCTGCATCAGAAACATCACTAGATACATCAGCCAGCGTAGATAATGTATCTAGCGACGTCTCTGAGCAGTTGGCGGGGTCGAAATGAGGGTCTGAGTCTGACGCAGATGCCTCAGATTCTGACGCCAGGATGGCATATGCCTCCTCGGCGCTGTACACCCTCTCAGACATTATATATAATAGATTATAAAATGTTATAATTATTATATATATAAACGGATTATTGGTTCTTAGAAGAACCGTTGGGCTTCACAAGAAAATACAAATAAACACCTAAATCTCTCTAAATCACTCTAAACCTGCCTCAATTCTTCTAAATCTCCCTAAATTCTCTCTAAATCTGCCTCAATTTTTCTAATCTCACTCAATCTACTTAAAATCTCTAACCTGTCAAATCTGATCTCTCTCTCTCGCTCATCAAAACACAAGTGAGGAGAGGGAGGGAGAATCACAGAGGTCAGAGCCAATATTTACAAAATATTGACCTGACCTGACAAATTAGAAATTTTATTTTGACTTTTTCTAACTTCTGATTGGATGTTGCTAGCCTGCATCTCTGATGAGGCAGGCTAGGAACATCCCACTCAGCCCCAAGATGACCCTGCCCTTAGAAGGGCAGCGCCATCTTGGCTGTCAGTTTATTTTATTTTATTCATTTTTATTTTATTTATTTTACTTTTTTCTTCTTTTTTTTTACACTTTTTTAGTCTGCTGGGTGCCTTGATCCCTCGAGGCACCCAGCAGAGCACCTGATCACTCATGTGATCTTTTTTGTACTGAGTGCCACGACCTCGTGGCACTCAGTACTTCCTGCCGCTACCGGAAGTGATCGCTCGGGGGAGCGATCACTGAGCGGACCGGCGGCAGGTAAGCATATTGCAGGGATGCCTCGATGTCGAGGCATCCCTGCAATATACACAGAGCAGCTGGAAGCGATACCGATCGCTTCCAGCGCTCTCTAGAAGTGCCGGGCACCTCTCCGGTAAAACCGGATGTTGATCGCTCCCGGGGAGCGATCACAAGGTGCCCCGGCACTTGTAACCGCCATTGCATGGATGCCTGGACTCCCAGGCATCCTGCAATGGCGTTTGAGCTGCTGGAAGCGATCCGATCGCTTCCAGCGCTCTCTACAAGTGCCGGGCACCTCTCCGGTAAAACCGGATGTTGATCGCTCCCGGGGAGCGATCCCAAGGTGCCCCGGCACTTGTAACCGCCATAGCATGGATGCCTGGACTCCCAGGCATCCTGCAATGGCGTTTGAGCTGCTGGAAGCGATCCGATCGCTTCCAGCGCTCAAAACACCGCAGGACGTACCATGTACGTCAGCGGGTCTAAAAGAGACCCGCTGCCATGACGTACATGGTACGTCCAAGGTCCCTAAGGGGTTAAAATAATAAATGGTTTATTACATATTGCATAAAAACGGGAATATTTTTAACATTGAAACCTATGGGGTTCGCCTGAATAAACCTGCAGATTGAAACCATCGAACATTAAGGCATTTCACTGACATTTCTCTGCTGTTTGGTGTTCTCTGAATAGATTAACCATTACTTCTCTATGGGGATTTGCACTGCCTTCAAGCTGCACCGTACTTGCTGGCAGTTCCCCAAACTTGGGTGTGAGCATATCACAGAGCAGTGGTGTACTTCGGGGAGTGGCGGAGGTCGGGGGCCCCAGGTACCAATGATTATTGGGGTGTCATTAGGGGGTACTAGGAGGTGCCACTGTCACTGTGTGTCAGCTTTGAGCTGTGTTCTCAAACAACGAGCAGCGGAGCAGGGCATTTGCATACAGAATAAAATCGAATAGAATAAAAGTCCCCCTCTCCTCCCTCCATAGCTCCTCCCCTGCCCCGCAGCAGCTCTAGAAGAGGGGGATGTGATTTGTGTGCAGAGAGAGAAGATGACAGTAAACGGCAGGTAAAGGGGGGGGGGGTTTATCAGCAGAATATGAAGCCCTGTCTGCTTACTGCTGTTTAAAGTGGACCTTTCCTTAACCAGCACTGCAGTGATATAAATTTGTCATTGAGCTGCCTGGCTCCTGGTGAGGCTGCGTGCCTGCAGGTCACGTGGTCCGGCCAGTCAGGTGGTACGGAGTCTCACCATGTGATATGCTCAACACAGTGCCCATTTCTGTGGGTTTTATTGCTGTGCAGCTCTGTGATATGCTCATATGCAGTGCACGTTTCTGTGGATTTTATTGTTCAACCAATTAGAGTGGCTGTGATCCAGTATACTTGACATGCGTGGCTGCTCTTTGTAAAAATGCTTGAATTTAAACATTTCATAATTTTATTTATCTCAATAGATACATTTGAAATGGTATACAAAGTATACAAGTAGGCACTTGGTATCCACTTTTAATATAAAGAGAGGAAAAGGCGGAGCTCTAAGAGGAAAAGGTGGAGCTTAAATAGGAAGGGTGGGGATTAACCAGGAAGAGGTGTGACCTTGACAGGAAGGGGTGCGTCAAATTTAAATTAGGGGGTGCACGAGTTTAGTCAGGCCTAGGGCAGCACAAAACCTAAATACACCACTGGCCTGCAGCCTGAAAACGAAAACAAACAGGAATCCCTGCTACCACCAGCAGGGGGCAGGGCCGAGATGTGACACTATCCTTTGGCCCCCACGTCAAAAAACTCTCATCTAAACTTTACCCAATACAAGGTGCCCTGTACAGAAACAAATCCTGCCTGAGCCCCACAGTAAGAAAGCAAATTGTACAACAAATGCTTATGCCGGCTATTGAATACGGAGATGTAGTGTATGCAGTTGCCCCGCAAATGCACCTTCATAAACTTACTACATTGTAGCACAAAGCGGCAGAATGAGTTATACAATGTAACTACATGACCCACCATTGTGACATGTTAAAAGAGCTAAACTGGCCTTCGCTGGAATCTAGACAAACCCTTCACCTTTCCAACCTGGTGTTTAAGAGATTTTCTGGGAAGCTACCACCCTACCTGAATAGGCTGCTTCCCCTAGCAGTTCCCTCAGCCTATAACCTCCGATCCAGGACCAGCACCTTACTTGCAATACCACAATACAAAAAGAAAGTGGCTCGATCCTCATTTTCCTACAGAGCACCACAATTATGGAATAACCTCCCAGACGCCATCAAATCTTCCCCCAGTCACTCGAGCTCCCTATTAACATACCTGGATACAGAATGCAACTGTAAACATGTAACACATAATGACTATTTCCTACATATTTATTTTCTGTGTTAATCTGTACATTTGTGTTTTGTTTTTAATATCTTGCGTTTTATTACTTTATTTCTGTAACGACTGTGACATTTCAATGTTCTTGAACCCAGGACATACTTGAAAACGAGAGAAATCTCAATGTATCCTTCCTGGTAAAATACTTTGCAAATAAAATAAATAACTTTGCGGTTCCTACACTACACAAGTTGTGTAGGAGCTCAACTTGCACAGAAAAGCTTCAGTGACTGTCGAGTTCAGGACTTCCTGAGCTGAAGAGGAGGAGCTGCAGGCAGTGTGGGACAAAAGGGAGTAAAATAACCAAAAAATTAGAAATAAAAAAAGAATTGGCCAGAGGCTGTCATCAGGATCCAAAAAAATGGGTACTCTTTCTTTCAACAGAGCATACGCGTAATATGTAAGCCGTTGTGGTAAAGACTGGAGCCATTCAATTTAACAGCCACACTCAGGTTGGAATAAGTCCTAGATCTTTAACAAAATCATATATTGTAACAACCTGAACTGGCACATGTTTACTTTGACATAAAGAGATGAGACTGAGCTTTCTAGATTCTCTTTAACAGAATGAAATATTATGGCAAATCAAACAGCAAGATGTGTAATGACAATCCATCCAGTCTGGACTTACAAAAAGAGCATGTGATGTCATAACAAAATTACCTGTTTAGGCTTATTATAAAAGGCAGGTCATGTTAACATACACACTAATCTAGCCTTTCTTTAACACAGAGAACATAGCAGAAAGCACAGTCTAGTTCTGTGAAAAGAGACAGATGTCAAGGTGTTCTGAACCAAACTGGTTTCATTTAGCAGAATGATAACAAGCTGATATTATTATTATTTATTAAGCGCCAACGCATTCCGCAGTGCTATGCAATGGGTAAAGAGAAGGCAATTATGCAATACACAAAAGGAGACAGGCCAGTGTTCCTGCCAACAAATACAGGTGGACATGACCCTATTCCCATGGGAATTTACAATCTAGATGTGTGAACCAATTCTGGTTTACTTTAAGAGAATGACACATTGTAACAATCAACTCATCTATGTTCACATCTAGTACAGTGTTTCCCAACCCTGGTCCTCAGAACCCCCTATTCGCAGTTACTGTCATGATATTCCAAAGCGTGGAAATAGGATCACAGAGCGCTGACCGGAGATGAACTCAAAGAACATCAAGCATCTTATTACACTGTGTCATGTTACATGTATTATTTTCACTGCAGAACTACAATGCACATGTTTAAAGAGGCATTCTAGTCAAACAAATATGACATATTATTATTTGAGAAAAAAATTGTAATTTTAGCACATCGTGGCAGAAAATTTTACCACAGCTAAACTGCTAATGACATACAGTAATCCGGCTGGGTGGAGTAGAGGCAACATCACTGCTTTGCATGGAGAGAGCCTGTGGAGTCATGGGTTCAATCCACATACTCGCCACCCAGGACATACTTGAAAACAAGAGAAATTTCAATGTATCCTTCCTGGTAAAATCCTTTCTCGAAAAAAAAAAAATATTTCAAGCTGGGCTGGATTAAACAGTGATTGGTAGGATGGGCAATTACACAAGAGGGTACAATTAGTTTGGAATATATATATATAAAATATAATTTTTATTATCAATAAAAATATAGCAGTAATAGACCATAACAATACGCTACATATTTGTAAATATGAAGAAGGGGAGGAAGAGGGTCGCCCAAACCCGGAAAAGAAATAAAACAAGAAAAATAGAAAGAAAAATCATGGAAGAGGGAGGAAATATGTCAGCAGGAGCCCCAAATCAGGGTTCCGTCCCGACAATAAGGCAAAAACGTTCTGGAAAATATTTTTAACCCTTAGATCAGACCTGCATAACTTGGCAGTAGGTAGGAGCCGAAATTAGAATAGGCTAAATTTCTTCAGGCTTCAGGTTTTTAACATCTCAGTTTCCAACTAAAACTGGTAGGGATGCATGATACCGATAATAGTATCGGTCCTGATACCGGCATTTGCACGAGTACTTAGTTCTCATGCAAATGCCCCCTTATACCAGAAGCCAGTACTGGGCTGGCATGCAGGGGGCTGGGGCAGATGCCAGAATGCACTAACAGCATTCTGCCAGGCCCCCTGGCTGGCCGCCGCCCCAGCAGGCAGCCTCTGGCTTGTGAGGTACTGAGTGTCTATGTTTTTATATGCTTTTTATTTGTGTTTATAGCTAAATAAACCGCTATTATATTTTTAACCCTCTTTTGGCTGATGTCTGTTCTCTAACTCTTGCACGACTTTTGGGCAAAGCAACTGGCAGACAAAGGGGTTTGGTCACCCACCCTAAGGGCGCTGAAAGCCACACACTTGAGCCTATGAGCCTGTGAGGCTCCAGAATTGATGAGAACTATTTCATTCTTGCTGACAGTTTTATGCAGTTTTACACTATGGGAGCGTCGTCTCCCCATGTCTTCTGTTTCATTTAAGTGGTCAACACCAGCGAAGAAGGGTCGCGCCACTCTATACTTGACCAGAGGCGTGAAAACCTAGAGCCGGGATTCACTAAGGCTCTTTGCAATGTGAGTTTTTTCTTTACACAGCAAAGGATTGGATTGACTTGCTTCTACATATTGCACTATTATTTTTGTGTTTATTTATCTTTTTCTTTGAGAGACATGGAGAGAAGAAAAAGGAAGCACCAGCACTTTCACAAGGACCTTTTATCGACTTTATAAGTACTTTTATTGACTTTGTTTCATGCTCTGCTTGCCCACTGAATTGTATGCACCTGCATGTGCAGTTTTATTATCACCATATACACTTTTTTATGGTTTTAAATTCATTGTTAGATTGTCACTTGATCATATAGGGAGTGATTCCTTGTCAGATGAGCCCAACATGTGTTGCACTTGGCAGCTGCATTTTTTTAAAGATCTCTATTGAGATGAGTTAGACCGTAATATACATACAGCAATGTCAAGACATACAAGACTAAAATTACACCCACTCTGTATAGTCTTGACTTGATGGCAAAATTGCATATGTTTAAGGGAAGCACAAGAGTACATGACTAGACAATGGATCATAAAATCTTAGCAAGATGACAGGTCTTTGTGGTTATCCCATATCTCAGTTTACACAGGATTGTGACCAGTCTTGGGCATCATTAGATTGGAGAACACAGGTGCACTTTAAATTATTTTGTCACTGTGTAATCCCTCAATTATGTAAAATTATAAATAAAATCAATATAATTCTGATCATTGATGAAGAGGAGGGTGTGATCTGCAGTCTCCTCGCTCTGTCGAAGGACATGGAGAACAAATAGCACTATGCAGTCCTTTAGCCATAAAAAGTGATCTCAATGGACTACTAGCAGCACCACCACCAAAATTAATTTGCAGCTTGAATAAATTAAAAATCCAGCCACTATCAAAGCAGCCAGCTCCTAACTAAACCTTACTCTGCAAATACATAGTTGTTGTGTCCCAGGACTAATTAAAGGTACCGAGGTGACACAACCTAGCCTCATCTAAGATAAATCACTCAATGTTCTGGTGAAAAAGATGTGCCCAAAGGTTAAAATGCCAAACACCTAAGTAGAATTAGATGTCGAACCTTACTATAAAGGCGATTTAAATCATGGGTCAGCAACCTTGGCCCTCCAGATCTTTTGGAACTATATTTCCCTTGAGGCTCCGCCATACAAACAAGTAGATGAGCATCATGTGAGAAGTAGTTCAAAAACATCTAGGATGATTCAAAGTTGCTGACTTAAGGACTATACTATATATTCCTGGTCAGTCACCCCCTCCCCCAGTTCAGCACACGCTTTGCTCTGTGGGCAGGCAGCTTTGTCATAGAAACACTATACAGCACGATGAACTGGGCCGTTTGCCCACACAAAACATGGCGGTCCCGCACACTGCCTGCAAGGGTTTTAAAGGATGAACAAGGCCAGGCCGTGGCTAAAAGCCTCTGTTTTAGTGCGTCCTTGTATACACAAGTAGTGCAGCAGCCAGCATCCTGTCATTCATTTGTCGGACAATGCTTAAATAAAGGGAATATGAGGAATACTACTAGGGCGGCGGGTAGAAAAAGCACCGGAAGTCCCGCCCCCGCCGCAGCGGAAGTGCGCTCAGGTGGCGAGAAGCCGGTGAGACTTTTCTAGATAGATACTAGAAGTGCGGTGAGAGGCAACATGTCAAACCCCTGTCCAGTGAACAAACCGTCCGACCCCGCCAACCCCCGGGTGTTCTTCGACTTGGAAGTGGGAGGGGAGCACGGTGAGTGACAGGTCAGGGTGCGGCGTGGTCCTGGGAGTGAAAGAGCACATTGCTCGCAGAGGGTGAATAGCGCCTAGAGGCCACGCATTGTGAGAGGATGCATGGAGGAGCCCAGGCACTTCATGCACCCCTCCATTCCATGCTCAAATGAATGTACACCCGTGTAGATATCTGCATATGGGTAGAACCATTCATTAAGGGGGGAGGATGCAAATGTTAACCAACAATTACTTCAATGATTCTCCATGTATTTTTTTTTTTGATGAATTTAATCTGGTGGTGCTTGGCAGTGACCAATTGGAGCGTGCATCCATGGAACAGTCATTACAAACATATTGTTGGACAAAGCTGTAGAAAACTCCCATTCAAAGATATGCAATGAATGAATGGAGCGTATACATGGGTACTTGTGCATGGGGGAAGAGAACGAGGTTTGTCTCCGTTTAATTGTACGGTCTATTTGGTTCGGTCTGTTGTGTAAACTGAGGGTTATTCAAAGTAACTGGTGTATATACTGGCGAAACGCGCTGGTATTACAGCACCGCCAATACAGGCATTTTGCAGAATCCAAAGGGCAACAGGAGAACCTGCGCTGGGAATCTTTCCCTGCCACGCTTTTGTGCAATGCTGGTATTTGGTGCTGCCGTACAAGGGGTTTGTTGCCGCGTCTGCATGCAGACATACCAGGTTTCGAGCAAGGATGTCCAGATCCAGTCCTGTCTTTTCACGGGGATTGACTTGATTAAAGCCAATGGCCTTTAAGCCAGGGTCAGCATCCTTGGCCCTCCATTTGTTTGGAACTAGATCTCCCATGATGCAGAGCCACTCCCTATTCTGGATGAGAATAATGGGAGATATAGTTCCAAAATACCTGGAGGGCCAAGGTTTCTGGCCCCTGCGTCAAAGTCTCCCAACTGGCATCGCGGAGCCTCTGCGTTGTTCATGGCGTCTTCCCTGGCAGCTTGTGGGTCATGGAGTAGACTGGGAAGATGCTGCGAGTCACTGCAGAGGCTCTGAAATTCGCCTATGGTTGGGTGGTGCAGATCCAGCCTAGGAGCTGCAGTATCGGATCGAGACTCTGTATTGGCCAATCCTGAATACAGCACGACCTGGATTGGGAATTTAGGACCTCTCTAAATCGCACCACTATTTAAAACAAGGTCAGCAACCTTGGCCCTACAGATGTTTTAGAACTAAATTTTCAATTTTCTTCAGCCATTCTACAGAGCATCATGGGAGATGTAGTTTGAACATCTGGAGGGCCAAGGATACTGATCCCTGACTTAGGCCGGGTACACACGAGAGCACTCAGTGGAAGGAACGTCTGCGAGAGATGACATTCCTTCCACTCGACGCCTGCCTCCCCAAGCGCTGCAAAGTGCGATCCTCCTATGGAGAATCGCGCTTTGCAGCCCCATCGACGGTGAGGATCTCTAGGTGGATGCGCACACTAAGGGCACGCGCACAAGCATGTGACCAGCCCCGTCGCAGCCTGACAACGCTGCGACGGACACCGGTAAGTGCATTTTAACGCACGTATTGTGCGCAGAAGAATACGCTAGTGTGCACCCGGCCTTTGTGGCACTTCAGGGTTTTAAAAGTAAGGGGGTGGACAGATTAAGCATTAACCCTCTCCCATTTTGACCCGTAAAATCATTGAAAGACTTGCCTTGTATTCAGCACATCGCTGACTTTCTGATCCTTGCAATGAGCCATCCTACTGCGCAGCATTCATGATGCAACCTAAGAGGGAGGTGGGCCGGATGCTCATGGGAGCATCCAACCAATTCAAAGGTTGGGAGGGAGGTGGCAACCAAATTAGTTTCTGCCACCTGTGCCCGACACTCAGGTCAGCCCCTGCTCGTGTGCTCCTTTTGGGTGGAGCAAAGCTGAATTAGCCCTCTAAGAGGGAGTGAGGAGGCTCAAGACACTTGCTCCTCAATTTACAATGAGTGGTCATAGTGGAGTTCCTTTCTCAACTCGCCGGCTGGGAGTTTAATTCCAGTGGTCAAACTGGTTGGAAGCCCACTTCAAACCTCATGACCCAGGATGCCCTATTTTGGGTTGGCACTATACTTCGGCTAAAATCTGGCAAATTAAATTTTGGAGAGATGAGGAAAAATGTAACATTCCAGATTTTTTGAAAGAGTGAAATGCAAAGGTTCTTCCAAACTGAATAGGGACTGGGTTTCTAGGTATCCTCATGCAAAATATGCATGTGCCAATTGTATACAGCGAGGACATGAGGTGTGTCTCTCTCTCTCTGAACGTTTTGAAAGTAATTAAAAAAAAAAAAAAACACACCTTGACTTGCTGCTTTTATCCTTAACTTGGTGTTCTCCCATCCCTCTGAGTCTCCCTCCACTTGTTCGGTGTTACCCATCACCTCCTTACAGCCTGCCACCTACAATTCACTGTAATCCCATTGCTAGTCTTGTTAAAATTATCTTTTCTACAAATCATTGATACTTGCAACAAAAAATATACTCATGTTGACTACATTTTGTTTCTGCAGTTGGCCGTGTTGTCTTGGAACTGTTTGCTGATGTTGTACCAAAAACTGCTGAGAATTTCCGGGCTTTGTGCACAGGGGAGAAGGGCATCGGGCCAACAACAGGGAAACCTCTACATTTCAAGGGATGTCCTTTTCATAGAGGTAAGTTACTATTTACAATAGAATATATATATATATATATATATGTTATAGAAACATAGAATAATGTCGGCAGATAAGAACCTTTCGGCCCATCTAGTCTGCCCAATTACATGGATACTTTACCTGGATTTATCTTTTGTTTAGGATAGCCTTATGCCTATCCCATGCCTGCTTAAATTCAATTACTGTTTTGGCCTCTACCACTTCAACTGGAAGGCTGTTCCATGTATCCACCACCCTCTCAGTAAAATAATGCTTCCTGATGTTACTTTTAAACCTTTGCCCCTCTAATCTAAGACTATGTCCTCTTGTTTTGCTATTTTGTTTCCTTTTAAATATACTCCCTACCTCTACCTTGTGGATTCCCTTTACGTATTTAAAGGTTTCTATCATATCTCCTCTGTCTCGTCTTTTTTCCAAGCTGTACATGTTAAGATCATTAAGCCTTTCCTGGTAACTTTTCTCCTTCAAGCCGTACACCATTTTAGTAGCCCTTTTCTGAACTCTCTCTAAGATGTCTATATCCTTCTGGAGATATGGTCTCCAGTAGGGATGCACCGATACCGATACTAGTATCGGTATCGGGGCCGATATTGCCGTTTGCACGAGTACTTGTTACTCGTGCAAACGGCCCGATACATCTCGCCGATACCGGAAGCCAGCGCTGGGCCGGCTTGCCGGTATCCGCGGGGCTGGGGAAGCTGGCCGTGTGCATGAAAAGCACGCGGCCAGCGTTCCCCTCCGGCGCGCCAAATACTCACCCTTCCTGAAGGTCCGGTCGCTGGGCAGTGATGCGTTCCCGCGGCCACTGGGCGCTCCTGTGACGCTGCCTCTCGGCTGGAGGCAGCGTCACAGATGCGCCCGGCGGCCACGTGACCGCATCACTGCCCAGAGACCGGAACTTCAGGAAGGGTGAGTATTTGGCGCGCCGGAGGGGAACGCTGGCCGCGTGCTTTTCATGCACGCGGCCAGCTTCCCCAGCGTTCGAGCTGGGGCCAAATCCATGAGACCTGGGGGCCAAATCCATGAGACCTGGGGGCCAAATCCATGAGACCTGGGGGCCAAATCCATGAGACCTGGGGGCCAAATCCATGAGACCTGGGGGCCAAATCCATGAGACCTGGGGGCCAAATCCATGAGACCTGGGGGCCAAATCCATGAGACCTGGGGGCCAATCTCATATAAATTTTTATATGAGGTCTGTTCCTATTGGAAAGCGTCACATGACATTAAAGTATCGGTACTCGGTCTTAAAAAAGTGGTATCGGTGCATCCCTAGTCTCCAGTACTGCACACAGTACTCCAAGTGAGGTCTCACCAGTGCTCTGTACAGTGGCATGAGCACTTCCCTTTCCCTACTGCTAATACCTCTCCCTACACAACCAAGCATTCTGCTAGCATTTCCTGCTGCTCTATTCATTGACTACTTACCCTTAGATCCTCTGCAATAATAACCCCTAAATCCCTTTCCTCAGATGTTGAGGTTAGGACTGTATCAAATATTCTATATTCAGCCCTTGGGTTTTTACGTCCCAGGTGCATTATCTTGCACTTATCCACATTAAAACTCAATTGCCACAACTCCGACCATTTTTTTAGTTTACCTAAATCATTTGTCATTTGGCTGATCCCTCCAGGAACGTCAACCCTGTTGCAAATCTTTGTGTCATCAGCAAAAAGACATACTTTTCCATTAATACCTTCTGCAATAGCACTAATAAAAATATTAAATAGAATGGGTCCAAGTACTGACCCCTGAGGTACCCCACTGGTAACAAGACCTTGCGCCGAATAAACTCCATTTACCACAACCCTCTGTTGTCTGTCACTCAGCCACTGCCTAATCCATTCAACAATATTGAAATCCAAGCTCAAAGATTGCAATTTATTGATAAGCCTTCTATGCGGAACAGTATCAAAAGCCTTACTGAAATCTAAATAAGCAATGTCTACTGCACCACCTGTGTCTATTATTTTTGTTACCCAGTCAAAAAAATCAATAAGATTAGTTTGGCATGATCTCCCTGAGGTAAACCCATGTTGTTTCTGATCCTGTAATCTATGTGTTTTTAGATGTTCAACAATCCTTTCCTTTAACATGGTTTCCATTAATTTCCCCACTACTGACGTAAGACTAACTGGCCTATAGTTCCCCGATTCCTCCCTACTACCCTTCTTGTAAATGGGCACAACATTTGCTAATTTCCAGTCTTCTGGGACGACTCCCGTTAGCAAGGATTGGTTAAATAAATCTGTTAACGGTTTTGCTATTACATCACTGAGCTCTTTTAATAATTTAGGGTGGATCCCATCAGCCCCATTGACTTATTTGTCTTTACTTTAGACAGCTGCTGTAGAACCTCCTCCTCTGTAAACTCATATGTAAATGTCTCTTTAGTGTTCTCTCCTAACTGCAGAAGGAAAGGGACCTCAAAGACTGAACAAAAATATTCATTGAGGCAGTCAGCGAGACTTTTATCCTCTTCTAAATACCTTCCTTCCTTTGTTTTTAATCTAATCCTTGTTTTACTTTTCTTTTCTCGTTTATGTATCTAAAAAATGTTTTGTCCCCCTTTTTTACTGACTGAGCTATTTTCTCTTCTGCGTGTGCTTTGGAAGCTCTTATAAATTGCTTTGCCTCTTTCTGCCTAATTTTATAGGTTTGCCTGAGTTTTTTTATAATTATTGAATGCTGTCTTTTTGTTCTTCACTATTTTGGCCACTTCTGCAGAGTACCACAGTGGTTTCTTCCCTTTTTTTGTTTTTGCTAACAAGCCGAATGCAATTTCCTGTGGCCTTCAATAATGCCTCCTTTAAATAATCCCATTTCTCCTGGACTCCCTTTAAACTCCTCCAGGCACTTCCATGAATTTGTTTTATGTGTGTATAAAATGTATTTTCTGTGACTGTAACCATTCAATGTTCTTGAATCCAGGACATACTTGAAAATGAGAGAAATCTCAATGTATCCTTCCTGTTAATGTTCTTCACCAAAAACCCTGTACTTTAACTGTAGGTTTATGCCTGATGCTCATCTGACCAATGGATGTGAGCGAACAGCAGCACTCCAATTATTCACATATCACTGAACAGTAATTTTAATTAACTTTTCAAAACTTTCATCCTTGAGTAGTGGAAGGAAGAATTTCAATTTTTTTTTTTTTTTTTTCAGGAAAATCACTTTTTAGTGACATTTGAAGACCTTGGAGTGCTGTTATTCTCTCAATATAATTACTGCATCTTTTTTTTTTTTTCCTTTTTTGTGAAATTGAAATCTCCCTGCACGCGGACCTCATTCTGTCTCTGCTCACAGTAGCGGGCTTTCTGGGAGACAGCAACTGGTGGATTGGTTCTGCAAGTGTGCACACGGCACCAATCCATTGTTTTCAAACGGGCACTATGCAAATTGTATTAGATGGCTGCAGGAACTTCCTGTATTTTAGAAGCCCTGAGAAAAAGGGGAGAAGAACCTAATCTATTAAACAAAGTGGGCAGATGCCTTAAGCAACATTTGCCTAATTAAGGGAAAATAAGGGACCTAAAGTATTGCCTTCTGCAGATCAGTTCTTGTATATTTTAAGTTGTTTTTTTTTTTTTTTTTTTTTTAATTCTGGTTGACCAGGAATGTATAACTTTACTTTCCTGGCCATTTGGGTGGAAAGCATGTCAGCAAGGGCTAACGGACAGCTTTGTGGGTTGGGAGAGTTTCTCTGTGGGAGTGCTGAATCAGCCCCTTGGGACCCCTGCAAATGACGGGACACCGAGGTCACTGTGATAGTTCAATTAATTTCTTTGATCACAACGTTTAGAGAATATCGTAACTGAGATTTTTCTGGGGAAGACCTAAATATCGGTCTCCCTTGTGGGACACTATGAAACCTGTAAATGGGGCTTTGTTTCGGGTTGTGAGCTACTTTGCAGGGATGACCAACAAGACTGTAGGATAACCTGTCATCCATTCTTTCCTAGTCATCAAGAAGTTCATGATCCAAGGAGGTGATTTCTCAAACCAAAATGGAACTGGTGGAGAGAGTATATATGGAGAGAAGTTTGAAGATGAAAACTTTCATTATAAGGTAATTGGAATGTGCTGTTATTTGGATATTTTCTTGACTCCTATAGGATCTCCTGGTTGGAGACTGAAGACCAGCGACGGCTAACCTTGTAAATGTTTGGGGCTGCCTTTTACGGGAGCTTTGCACAAGTAAAGCGCATCACTGACAATGCAGTTTGGAAAAATGTGCAACGTGCATTATTGAACAGTATTTTGCATAAATGATGGCAGCCTTCAGCATGTCAAATAATCTGGTCATCAAACTGGCTTATCTATATTTTCCTTTTTTTTCTTATTGTTTTGTTATGAAGACTAACAAGTCCTGATGGTTTTCCTCACATTTCGCACTGTCGCGAGACTCCTTTTTTAATGAAACCTCTGATATAATAGAAGCAGAACTTGCTGGATTTAATCAAAACTTTGAAATAAAAATACACTTAAAACAATGCTATTTGCTTTTGCAGATCCCCCAGATACATCAGCGTCCTGGAGGGGCCAACCTTTTTATAAATTCCGTTTTCTGCCACGCTTTGTCATTTTTGCATAAAGGGTGACTAAAGATCTATCAAGTTCGGTTTTTGTACTTTTAGCACTATGTACAATTTTTCACAGCTGGAAATGTTAAATGACTTTAATAAAACTCTCCAGTGTCAACTTCATAGTTTCAGTGTGCCTTCCATGTGTGCAATACCGTGTCATGATTTTTCCAGATTTTATTTCATTTTTTTTTTTATGTACAGGGTTATAAAGGAAATGGCCATAAATGAGGGCAGACATGGTAACGGTGCTATTGTTACAAGAATGGCCAGTCTATATCTTTTTATGGAATATCTAAATCTCTTGTTTTATCTTCACGCTCCATAGAATTAAGGTATCCGTATAAACAAGTGTTTCCCAAACTTGGTCTCAGGACCCTCTGCCTCGCCACTTTTTCCAGATATCTGAAGCACTGCACAGGTGATATGATTTGCTGCTCAGTGATTGCAGGATTCAGTCTGCTTTTCCCCAAGTTGATCTGCAAAACCTAGCCTGGTGAGGGTCCCGAGGAGAGGTTTGGAAAACACTGTTATAAACCATTGATCTTTAAATCATCCAAAACTATACAGCTTTCTAGAATTTGGTGTAATGTTACACATTTGAAGCTAGATGGCAATGCTTGTTGATTTTTTTAACACGTTTTTATATTCCCACAGCATGACAAAGAGTTTTTGCTTAGTATGGCCAATGCAGGGCCAAATACTAATGGTTCTCAGTTCTTCATCACGACTGTTCCCACTCCCCATCTGGACGGGAAGCATGTTGTATTTGGCCAAGTGCTGAAAGGGTTCGGCATTGTTAAAATGTTGGAAAACATTGAACTAAAAGGAGAAAAGCCTGCCAAGGTGAGTTTAAATATATATGGCATTACTGACCAGTTGTATTAAAGAGCCACCATGACCTATTGAACTTAATTTAACGTGTGCTAGGTGTCTTTTGTCTCCCCCTCTGGCTGGGACAGCCTTCTAGGGTTGGTCTAGAGCAGGGGTGGGGAACCTTTTTTTCTGCCAATGGCCATTTGTCGATTTATAAGATCATTCGAGGGCCATACAAAATTAGCAACTTAAAATTTCACCCGGTGCGTTAACTCACGGTGTCACCCATGGATATATTGCCCCGCCCCAGCTCACCCATGGATATATTGCCCCGCCCCAGCTCACCCATGGATATATTGCCCCGCCCCAGCTCACCCATGGATATATTGCCCCGCCCCAGCTCACCCATGGATATATTGCACCGCCCCAGCTCACCCATGGATATATTGCCCCGCCCCAGCTCACCCATGGATATATTGCCCCGCCCCAGCTCACACATGGATATATTGCCGCCCCTCCCAACTCCCCTCCTGCCGCCGCCGCGTCTTCGGCTCCCTCTGAGCTTCCGGCGGCGTGGAGCTTGGGCACTCGCCTGGGGGAGCCACGTGACCAGCCACGATGTCGCGAGAACTCGACTGGTCACATGGTTCCCCCAGGCGAGCGCCGAAGCTTCGGATGCCCGCAGAGAGCTGCGGGCCGGAGCAAGTCATTCCGCGGGCCGGACGTTCCCCACCCCTGTTCTAGAGGGCTGCTCTGAGATCAGGGGTCTCTGTTGGGTATGCTGTCCATCAGCTTCAGATTTTATGGCAGTTCTTTAGAGTTGTGTGGTTCAATATAGATATTAGTTCTCATGATACTCTTAAGTACCTTTCTTTGGTTTTATTAAGCGTCATTAAATTGTGAATGATGATGTACTTTAAACGTGACCTGTGTGTGTGATCTCTCCCCCCCCCCCCCCCCCCGATCTATTTAACTGTTTATATAAGCAAAGAAACCACAATGGACAATAAAACGTTTGTCCGAAGTACATTTTAAGTTGTTCTTTAGAACCCACTGCTCATCGATTTTTTTTTGAATCCAAGGTGGAGATGAGAGCAGTAGAAATGGAACAATTCTTGTAGCTTTGTGTGAAGCTTGGTCTTTAGTAGTAGGCATAATTTAGCGGTATGTGATGGTGACGTAATGACTGCACGGATGGTTTGATTATGGTCTGGTACAGTGTGCGCAGGTTTTGTCAATCTCTTTCCTCTTGCAGCCGTGTGTGATAGCAGAGTGCGGAGAACTGAAGGATGGCGATGAGTGGGTGGTTCCACCGTTGGATGGATCTGGAGACACTCATCCTGACTTCCCAGAGGACTCTGATGTAGAATTAAATGATGTAAGTTAAATTGAGCCAGGCTGTAGCGTCTGGTTTTCTGGTTCAGCATGTTTTTCCTGGCGTTATACAGTTATTGGCTATAACGTGACGATTGTACATTCAGTGTAACTTCCTGTGTGGCTTCGGTGGAAATGCAACAACTTGTGTATTAAACCAACTACTGTGTTTTGTACATGCATTATCTTGGTGTTTTCTTTTTAATTTATTATGTATTTATCCACGCATGAACCATGCCATTAAAACTGACACCCGATCACCTCTTGTTAAATCTATTGCTCTCTGGGATCAGGTTGAGAAAATCATCTCTATTGCTGAAGATGTAAAGAGCATTGGAAATAACCTTTTTAAATCTCAGAACTGGGAAATGGCGACAAAGAAATACCACAAGGCTCTAAGGTACCAGCAAAGGGCAATGCGCCATACCATCATAAAATGTGGATTAGATAAAATAACCAAATATATATAAAATTCTCTAGTTTCCTTCAGTAACAGATTGTAAGCTTCAAATGCCCTCAGGTTGTGTGGTCACTAGTTTCGTGTGTGCATATTGTCGCATGTTTTGCTGCTGTGAAATACTTCATGGCTGACTTTGGTCCACTGCGGCCTCACTGTCGAGCTCCTAATTAAAAGGAAAGCATAGAAAATTTGCACCAAAAGGCTTCTTGTCCAGAAGAACAAGAAACCATCTAGAATTCACTGGATATTTTTCAGTTTTTCTCACTGATAATTGAAACCTTTTGGTTTCATGGGGAACCTCATCCTCATGGATTAAAAAGAATAATTTTCTCCCATAAACGTTTGAGCCTCAATCCCTGCAGTTAATTCAGTTTTAGTAATTTGGATTTTCATGTTCTTCTGTCCCCTGTTTTATAATTAACAGGTATGTAGAAAGCTGCAAAGATGTCACAGGTGATGACAATATAGCAAAGTTAAATCCCATTGCGGTGAGCTGTAACCTGAACATAGCCGCCTGTAAACTCAAGATTCTGGACTTCAGAGCGGCAATTGAAAGTTGCATTGAGGTAATATTACGTGGAAAACTGCATTGTAGACTCTTCTGTGTGGATTTTGAGTTATTCAGATGTGACAGCTAAATAAGGAAGAACAGTGCTCAGTCAAATGAAGAAGTGATGTCTATCTTTGACAGCACATAGTATGTTTGCAGTAACCCTCAGTACCTAGAATGTAAATTGTTATTTTTTTTTTTTTCCCTTTCCTTTTTCCTTTTCTGTGAATGTTCTTTTGAATTTCCTGTTCAATAACATGTTTCTTTGTGTTTTGCTTCAGGCTCTTGAGATTGATCCATCTAATACCAAAGCTCTTTACAGACGTGCCCAGGGCTGGCAAGGCTTGAAAGATTATGAACAAGCACTGGTAAGATGTCTTATCTAATCTTCACTATAGACTCTGCACAAAGCGTCACGTAACCCGCTGCATTTTTGTGTTTTAGGAGGACCTTAAAAAGGCTCATGAATTAACACCAGAAGATAAAGGTATACTTATATTTCTTCCTAAACGCCTTTGTATCGAAGTTTGAAGCCTTGCTGTTCTGTTAAGTGAAAACATCTGTCGTGTAGATTTCATGGGTTTGAGTTGAAAATATCCCTACCAGAGGTGTGGACTTGAGTTGCATGACTTGGACTCAATTCACAAGTTTGACTTATAACTTGATTTAGACTGCAATGACTCGACCCTTGACTTGGAATTGAGCCCTATGACTTGGAAAGTCATTTTATACCTTCTAAAACCAGCCATGGAGGCCGCATACTATGACCCCATTGTGCACAGATGTGAGAAAGACTAAATAGAATGTAATTCTATTTTGCAAGTGCTTTGGCATAATGGGGTCCAGAGAAGAAAATCCTCACTGATTCAAACATTCATTCCCTCACTCAAAGTATGACGGCATATCATTTCTCATTCCCTCACTCGAGGTATGACGGCATATCATTTCTCATTCCCTCACTCGAGGTATGACGGCATATCATTTCTCATTCCCTCACTCGAGGTATGACGGCATAGCATTTCTCATTCCCTCACTCGAGGTATGACGGCATAGCATTTCTCATTCCCTCACTCGAGGTATGACGGCATAGCATTTCTCATTCCCTCACTCGAGGTATGACGGCATAGCATTTCTCATTCCCTCACTCGAGGTATGACGGCATAGCATTTCTCATTCCCTCACTCGAGGTATGACGGCATAGCATTTCTCATTCCCTCACTCGAGGTATGATGGCATAGCATTTCTCATTCCCTCACTCGAGGTATGACGGCATAGCATTTCTCATTCCCTCACTCGAGGTATGACGGCATAGCATTTCTCATTCCCTCACTCGAGGTATGACGGCATAGCATTTCTCATTCCCTCACTCGAGGTATGACGGCATAGCATTTCTCATTCCCTCAGTCGAGGTATGACGGCATAGCATTTCTCATTCCCTCAGTCGAGGTATGACGGCATAGCATTTCTCATTCCCTCACTCGAAAAATGCTATGCCGTCATACCTCGAGTGAGGGAATGAGAAATGCTATGCCGTCATACCTCGAGTGAGGGAATGAGAAATGCTATGCCGTCATACCTCATTCCCTCACTCGAGGTATGACGGCATAGCATTTTTCATTTACTTGAGTTCTTGGCAGTTATTTAATTATTGAAGATTAACGCTGAGGACTTAAATACAAAGACTTGTTACTTTCAAAACAATGACTTGGTTCCAACTCTGGTCCCTTCTGTTCTCAGCTTTGAGTTTAGCTGGTGGCAGAGGAGATAGAGCGCACCTGTCTTACACACCTGCTGTGTGCCAGCTTTTTTGACCTGTAAATATTGGCGTTCTGATTGCAGTGCCATCATGAGATGGTTGCAAACTGAAGTCACACTGTAGTTAACTGACAGGTGTGCTTTAAAGCCTTTGTTGCCACATACAGTCCTCTAAATCTTTTACTTAACCCAATGTTTATGGTAATTGGCCTGCATATGGTAGGGAGATGGTGTTTTCAAACAAATGTGAGGCGATTGTGCTAAAGCAGTCTGAACGGCTGGATTATATGAGGGGGGGGGGGGAAATATGCATAGAAAGTGACATGGACAGTGTATTGTGAGATAAAAATGGAGTGATGGTGCAAAGCCACATTGCCTATAGCAGGGCTCAAAATTTCAAGTCCCAAGCTACTATCCATACCATAAGAGTTACTCGCCACCAGTTGCCCCACCTACCCTGCCCTAAACTCCGCCCCTAAACTCACCTTCTTAAATTATCTTATGAAATTACACTGTTAAAGGTTTTATTCAGAATAAAGTTACAAAAATAAATAACATTAATACCCAGGCATCAGATACATGTATACCCAGACAAGTAGTTTCATCCATTAAGTACAGACTCCTCTCCAACAGTTTTTAGGACCAAATTAATTTGGTGTTTATGCATCCGATATATCAAGTGGAACCTAATACTCCCATTATTCATATGCCAGGTTATCAATAGAAGTTAGAGGACCCCAAAGTCAGGTTTCCCCCTTGGATGCTTATATAGATGAAGCCATTAATTTTCGTCTGCGATACTGCCATCCTCATTTTTTTCTTTTTGCTCCTTCTGTATCACCCATCTCTTTCTTTATAAATAGGATTTATTTTGCATAACCTCAAATGCCTTCACCACCATTTCACCAATTATGGCCTCTAGCGGGAGTTGTAGTAGCGGCGCTGGGTCTGGCGTCACTTCCAGCACGCTGGCAGCTTTTTACTTTCCCTTAGTTTATACCAGGGGTGGGGAACCTTTTTTTTTTTTTTCTGCCAAGGACCCCCTTTAATTTCTCTCCCCACTTGAATTAATTTCTCCCTCCCTTTAATTTCTCTCTCCAATTAATCTCTCTCCTTTTCATTTCTCTCTCACCATTCATCTTTCTTTCCATTTCATTTCCCCCAATTCATCTTTCTTTCCATTTCATTTCCCCCAATTCATCTTTCTTTTCATTTCTCCCCCCCCAATTCATCTTTCATTTCTCCCCCCAATTCATCTTTCATTTCTCCCCCCCCAATTCATCTTTCATTCCCCCCCCCAATTCATCTTTCATTTCTCCCCCCAATTCATCTTTCATTTCTCCCCCCAATTCATCTTTCATTTCTCCCCCCAATTCATCTTTCATTTCTCCCCCCAATTCATCTTTCATTTCTCCCCCCAATTCATCTTTCATTTCTCCCCCCAATTCATCTTTCATTTCTCCCCCCCCCAATTCATCTTTCATTTCTCCCCCCCCAATTCATCTTTCATTTCTCCCCCCAATTCATCTTTCATTTCTCCCCCCCCCAATTCATCTTTCATTTCTCCCCCCCCCAATTCATCTTTCATTTCTCCCCCCCCCAATTCATCTTTCATTTCTCCCCCCCCCCCCAATTCATCTCTTTCCATTTCACCCCCTGCCGTTTACCTGACCTGGAGAGTAGAATGAGGGGGCGGAGATTATCCTTCACGCTGTGCCCGGAAGATAAGGGGCCCAGCTTGAAGGAGAAAGATCCAGCGCGGCAACCCCCCCCCCCCCCTCCAGGAAATGATTCGGGAAAGTCCCATTTGTTGAAAAGAAAAAAAAAAAGCAGACAGGCTGACCCTGAGCACTTCACCTGGCCTGAAGAAAAAAAACACAACACGGCCGCCGGCTGAAAACGCAGCGCAGGCAGCACGATAGACTTTATCATGCTGCCTGTGTCTGCAGTTTTACTCGCCAGCGCTCAATTTCCCCTCGTAAAACGCGAGTGGAAATTTTGAGGGCTGGCCTATAGTAGGGATGCCCCGATACCGATACTAGTATCGGTATCGGGGCCGATATTGCCGTTTGCACGAGTACTTGTTACTCGTGCAAACGGCCCGATACATCCCGCCGATACCGGAAGCCGGCGCTGGGCCGGCTTGCCGGTATCCGCGGGGCTGGGGAAGCTGGCCGTGTGCATGAAAAGCACGCGGCCAGCGTTCCCCCTCCAGCGCGCCAAATACTCACCCTTCCTGAAGGTCTGGTCGCTGGGCAGTGATGCGTTCCCGCGGCCACTGGGCGCTCCTGTGACGCTGCCTCTCGGCTGGAGGCAGCGTCACAGATGCGCCCGGCGGCCACGTGACCGCATCACTGCCCAGAGACCAGAACTTCAGGAAGGGTGAGTATTTGGCGCGCCGGAGGGGAACGCTGGCCGCGTGCTTTACATGCACACGGCCAGCTTCCCCAGCGTTCGTGCTGGGGGTAAATCCATGAGACCTGGGGGCAAATCCATGAGTCCTGGGGGCAAACCCATGTGAGCTGCGGTCAATCGCATATAAATTTTTATATGAGGTCTGTTCCTATTGGAAAGTGTCACATGACATTAAATAAAAGTATCGGTGCATCCCTAATGGATAGCCATGTGGTTCTCTACAGTACCACTGTCTTGTGATCCATGAACTTTGCATAGTTGTAGATCAACAAGATCTTGCTGATTCTCCACTGTCCATGAACTGGAAGCAACAATTAAAACGAACCATAACTTTCATGTACCGCACAGTGAGACATGACTGGGTGAGCTATTATATCCACTTACCTCCACTCCAGTGAGGAACAGTTGGTTACAAGTTTTTAGAAAGCGCTAACAAGTTCCGTAGCGCTGTACAATGGGAGGCAGTATAACAATCTAAATACAGGTTAAACACACAGAACAGTAGGAAAGAGGAGCCTGCTCGAGCTTACAATCGGAGAGGGGTGACACACGAGGTATGGGTAAATAGAGGGGTGCATGTGGGCTGGGTGGGAAGATGGAATAAGAAATTAACAGGAGGATTCGGGAGCAAGCTGATAGTCACCTTCAAATCCCTTCTAACTGGTACAGATTGATATGCCTGTCTGCTGTTGCCACATTCTGTATCACTGTAGATACAATGAGGGTCATGAAGCTATCCACTTGCAGGTCCTCCTATATCCCATTGTAAACATTTCCCAGGGCCCGCTGTCATTTCCTGATGTGATCACTTGAACTGATCCTGTCAATTGCTAGCACGGCTGACTTGTATTAGCCACCAGCAACTCTACGTTTATAGAAAAAGGGCTATACAGGATTTGTTGTGCAGCGGTTAACCAATGATACTTCTTACAGCAATCAGCAGTGAAATCCTGCGAGTCAAGCATAGAATTAAGGAACAGAAGGAAAAGGAGAAGGCTGTATATGCAAAAATGTTTGCATAGGTTTTTTTAATAGATTTTTTTTTTTATACTGGAGTGGGCATGGAACATACCGGAGAAGCAGACACCAAACCAAAAAAGTTGTTTCTGAAACTAGAGCTATTTTGTATTATGGTTTCCAAAACATTTTCCTTTCCCAGGTTTTCTCCACTGCATGGACTATGCAAATGTCAGGTGTGCAGTGTTAGTGCTTTTTATTTTAGTATTCATGTTTGCTTGTCATAGTCTACAGAAATCATTTTCTTTTACTCAAGTTTCATGTCAGCTGTTACTTCTGAAGCAACGCCATAATGGGTTATCAGCATTTTCCCCACTTCACTTGAGAAATGTTTGTTCTTCCCAATAAAGACTGTTAATGAGGCAAACGTTTTATTGTGTTGATATGGTGTGTGTTTGCTTTTCTTGGGATATTGCAAAGTGAAACATAAGTTTAGAAAGAAAAGGAGGGTTGTTTAAGGCAGAGGAAACAAGACTAAGGGCAGAATGGTTTCAACAAATCCAGGTAGGTAGAGCAGCCCACCAAAGATGAGGGAATCCACGTGTCGCACCAGGGAGCATCCACCACCCAACAATCGCAAGATGGAAAAAGGAACCAAACAGTACTTCCTTGTAGACAGCCTTATTGGATAACTGCTACTTATCCGCACCGTTCTCAAACCTTGAGAAACGCTGCTGTAAGTACCAATGTTGCTGTAAGCTGTTATGCAACAAACTGGGCTACAAGGAGGTACTGTGCTCGGTCTCATTTTCTTTTAAGGGTGGAATTGAAATCTATGCAGACAGGCCGTACAATTAGATCCTGACAGAATCCAACTATTAGAGGTAAGTATTGCTAGGGAAAAGTGTCATATCCGATAACCTGTTCATGAACAGGATCCCAAAACAAGAGGGGCACTATTCCATATCCAGAGTGCGCTGCATCGGCATAGCGGTGTGATTAGGAGACGTCCGATGCTGCACATGTCCAGCCTACATAATGTCCAGACACCCAAAGTTTCCTGGTTTGAATCTATATAAAATCACGCCCACAATTGCGTACCGTATGACCACGATCGCGTCTTCCGTCAAAGTGTGTCCGAACGCACTTTTTGACGGAAGACACGAAGAAGGCATTAGTCTAACCCTAGCCTAATGCCTGCCTGCCTCCTCCCCCCCCCATTACCTTCCTAACGCTAAACCTGTGGAAAATATGTTGGCACGTCAGTGATTGCGCGAGCTTACAATACTTTGTGCTCCCTGTGTTAAGTATAGGATTTGCAAAGTACTGTAAGCTCACTAAAGCTAGCGCAGTCACGGATACCCCCCCCCTTTTTTTTTTTCATGTTTTGCATTGGGAAGGTAAACACCTACTCATCCGAACGCTACTGTTGTCAGGCACTATTCGATAGTGAATGCTGTGTTTTGGGGTAACAAGGAGTTGAAATTTGGTGCCTACAGACTAAAAATAAGATGACTTGATGGAGGTGTGTGTGTGTTTATTGTTGCAGAAGCCATTTGCACATCACAGCATTTCAAAGAACTCCCGTGAGCTCCCTTGTTACATTCCCCATATGCAGCAAGGAACTCTGGGTAAGACATGCAAATGACATCTCACTTTTTTGCATGCTTGGTCTGTTTTCACACAGAACCCTTCAATCAATGCCACGCCATACTAGATGCTTTTTTTAAAAAAATTATTTAGCAGAGATCAGGTTTATGCTAATGTTTTATTGTTAAAACACCTGAGGTCTCCCGGTCACCTTATACTGCTGTAAAGAAGCTTCATAGGGCAGCCCTCACTCTAACCAGATCAAATTTTACTGTTGCATTGCACCAGAGCAACACTCCCTACTGCCCAGGGATAAGATTCATGGGATTATATCTGAATATCCCTGTAGGGTACAGATAAAATAGTAAAGGTTTTTCATTTTGGAGGTACTTTGCTGCCGATGACATCCTTTACTGCATTTGAATGCCTGCCTGTATACTAATGAAAAGCCCATTTGAAATAGTAATCCTCACTTTGCAAATGATGCACTAGTATCGTCTGTATTTATTCTCTGCCATGAGAAATACACATTTGGAGTTTCCTCTTATCCAGTTTGACAGGCATATTACACATTAAGGGGAAACCCGAAATGGCTATTGTATTACTCATGGTGGAGAATACAGGTGACACAAGTGCACCTTTGCAGTTCTGAGCAGTGTTTCCAGTTTTGTAAGCTGCTTGCAGGTTTTTGGTACCCTACATAAGGTAAACGGTTTCTACTTTATGCTGAATCAGATCTGGAGCCCAGAGAGGTGGGTCTTCCCTCAGTAGTATAAAACCCCAAATTTACAAGAAATTTGATCTTTTAATCCTCTCTTAATCTTTGCAAAACTATCTTTTAGGTCACGTGTGGCCTAAAATGAATTTAGACTTCGGTCCCATCCCTTTTTGATATCGTGCAGGTATTCCAAAACATTTCTAGTCCCAAGCATTTTATTTAAGAGAAATCTAACCTGAACCTTCTTTAGACAGTGTGGCTTTCATTCCTATTTATTCCTTACCGAATGGGCCTCATTTCAACTGAGAATGTAAGCTGCTAAATTGAAATCCCGCACAAGCTGTTCGCTGCTCCCAATCCTAGTTGAGCCATGTAGTCACTGGTACGATCTCCTGGCAGTGAAATGGCTGATGTTGCAGGGTCTGTGGAAGGACACTGAGAACCATTTCTTCCTAGTGTCCTAATGGCAAGAGGCAAACTGCAATCCTCTGCATCAAGGGACTGAAATTTATAGATTTTAAGTTTGCTTTTTTTTTAGCAGTTGTCATCACCAATTGAAAGTGACCTGTCAGTCCCTGCACTTTATCATCTGTTGATGCGCCACATTACTGTACTGTAAGACGCTTGTAGCAGAGCTGTAATAGAGGTTCTCTTTAATGAGTGGGGCTGTTATAGAAACCTTTTTCAGAGGAGATGGTATGTTTATAGCCAGGGTTTCAAACACTGATCCAAGGTTGGCCAACACACACAAGAGGCTTAAGAGACGAATCCAGCACTCCTAAAGAGGTTAAATCCAGCAGATGTATTGGGATTTAAGTGGTGGCAGTGTTTCAGCCATATCACTTGCCTTTGTCAAGCCTTTTTCCTGGACTGTCTGCCTTAGGAAGGCGTTGGAGCTGGAGTAAAACCAATTCTTATGGGCACTATGTGCAAGGTTATAGGAACAGGGAGGCTCCATCTACTAATTTGTATACTACACAAATTTTCAATTCTGATTTTATAGAGCAGAGGTATAATTTAATTGGCAGAAATCTGCATGATTTTATGAAACACATGTCAGACTAACATAATTGCATTCTATGAAGTATAGATCAGGGGGTCACAGTGGATGTGATTTACTTGGACACAGTTCCATATGAGGTTACGGTTTAAATTGAGAAAAGTTTGTCTAGAACAGTGTTTCCCAAACCTGTCCTTTAAAGTTATACACTTTGGAGTGAAGAACACACAAGCATCGTATACCCTAAATGGCACCGTGTTAGGGAAATCAAAGGAGGAGGATTTGGGAATGATAAAAGGTGTTCTGGGTAAATTCACAGTTCGACATGCTTTGAATATGGGCAATTCACCAGATAATGGCAAAATGCAGTGAAATTCCCCATAGAGAACGGTTAATCTATTCAGAGAAAAGTTGGTGAAATGCCCAGCTTTGCAGTTGTATTGTTCAACAGGTTTAAAATGGGCGAATCCCATGGGTTTCAGTGTAAATAAAATTCTACGTTTTTATTATGTATCCCCTGAAATTTCAGTGCTCTCTGAATAACCCCTATGGACTCCAAACTCAGGAACACTGTCCAATGACAAACAGCAGCCCCCAAAGCCAGCAACGTATTGACATACATTACATATGCCATGCAATTTTAGGCACCGGTCTTGGAGAATATTATGGCCCTAGAAAAAGTGCAGAGACGGGCAACTAGATCAGGGTAATGGAAGGTTTAAGTTATGAGGAAAGACGAACAAGCTTAAGCCTGTTTAGTTTAGAGAAACGGTGCCTTAGAGGGGATCTGATAATGTTAAATACACTGAGTGGCCAGATTATTATATGACCAACCCATCAGTACTTCATTGGGCCACCTTTTGCCTTCAATACTGCAGCGATTCTTCTTGGCATTGACTCCACGGGATGTTGAAAGGTGATGCGAGGAATCTGACACCATGCCTGATGAATAGCACTGTCCATTTCTGTGAGATTTGTGGAACCAGCTGCCGGATGGCTCTTTCAGCTACATCCCACAAATGCTCAATTGGATTGAGATCTGGTGATTGTGGGGGCCACCTAAAGCAAGGTAAATTCTCCCTCATCTTGAAACCACTCCTGCACAATACGAGCACCGTGGCAAGGCGCATTGTCTTGTTGGAAGAAGCCATCGCCATTGGGATACGCCATCAACATGGTAGGATGAACTTGATCAGCAACGATGCTTTGGTATGTTGTGCTATTCAGACGTTGTTCCACACGAATCCAACAAACCGTAACACTGCCCCCACCTGCTTGAAGGGTTGTACTCATGCATGTGGGGTGCATGCTTTCATGTGGTTTCCACCAAATTCTCACTCTGCCATCTTTATGATGCAACTGGAAACGTGATTCATCAGACCACATGACTTTTTTCCAATGCTCGACTGTCCAATCCTTGTGCGAATTGGAGACGTTCTATCTTGTTAACTGCAGACAGCAAAGGTGTTCTAACAGGCCTTCGGCTTCCATATCCCATACGATGCAGTGTACGGTGAACAGTGCGTTCAGAGATCATTTGAGAGGATCCATGATTAAGATCTGCAGTTATTTGTACCAGTGTTGCCACTCCCCAATTCTGCTCTAACTTTCACTAGTCGCTGACGGCCACAATTCACACGTTCAGACCCAGATTTTCGGCTGACAGTCCAGGCTTTAAACAGCGGTTCTTGAACATTTAACAAATTCTGCCGTTTTGCCGATACTCGCTCTGAGCGCCAACAATCATCCAATGTTCGAAGGCTGTTAAATATCGTTGTTTACCCATATCTTCAGAAAAAAAAAATCACTTCTGTCGTGGTAAACAACCTGCTTCCCTATTTATAATGGCCTGGCCCTCTAGCAACTTCAGTGCCAAATTATAGCTAATTTGCCTAAAAAAGTCAGGTGGTCATAAGAATCTGGCCACTCAATGGTTTATAATGGCCCTGTATATACACTGTCTAGAAACCATTAATAGGTTTATACACAGGACACGAGGTCACCCATTTAGACTGGACAGAAGGAAATTCAGCCTAAAGCATAGGAATGGGTTATTTTACGATGAGAATAAAAGCTGTGGAATTCTCTGCCTGTTGAAGTGGTTGGGTCAGAGACTGTACAGACTTTTAAACAACGACTGGATGAATTCCTGCAAAAACATATTACGGGTTATAACATTAAATATGTGGGTAAAAGAGGCTTGATCAAAAGGCGATATCTGTCATTCTGGGGTCAAGAAGGATTTCTTTTGCCCCCAGGATATTGCATTTTGGCAAGCGCTTTAGACTGGATTTTTTGCCTTTTGGATCAGCCACAGTAGGTAATGTGTGAAAGGCTGGACTCCAGTCTTTTTTTTTCCAGCCTATGCAGCCAAGCTAGCGCATGTCATAGACCGCACTTTGCTAGAACTAGAATGAGGCAAGAGACTTATGTAATGGTTTATGATGGAGAAAATGCAAGTATTCAACTTTGTCTGCTTAACTGGGTCAGACATACTTCTGAGATCTTGTAACTAGCCGCCCTTATAAAAAGTTGTGTACTTAATAAGTGACCCTGGCATAGGTGTTTGGGTGCCACCACCTCCATACAAACCTGAAAAGGATAGCTTTTAATCCTCTTTGAAAGCAATCTCCGCTATCTATCTTTTTTCAATTGTTAAATTGGGGTTACCCCGTCACCAACAGTGGCAAGAGCCTTTTTTCTATGTTCAATAGCTTGCTTCCCACAATTACCTCGGTACACCATGCGAGTGTTTTTGTCCATGCAAACCTGAGCTGCAACCAGAGCCACGGATCTATACCTTACCAAATGATAGCTTGGAATGTCTGCTTAATTCTGTATATGTGTGCATCCCCACATCACTCACGTGACACCCACAGGCCAGTCGTGCAGACAGTGTCTTTCAGGGACATGTGAAAGGATGTACTCGTACATAAACTGTATATTCCATGTGACAGCTATGGTTGCTTATACAAATGATATTTCCACCTGCACAGTATATGAACATGAAGGACCACACTTTTTTTTTTAACATTTCACTCTTAAACTGTGGTTTTCCTTTTTGATTAAAACCTTTGTAAAATGTTTACTAAAGAGATTGTCTGAAGATAGTGTTTATAAAATGGATTTACAGGCTTTAAAATTGTGTAGGAACCAGAATCCAATTTTATTCTGTGTCCATGACAACCAATAGGACCAGACGTGCAATTCCTAGCAAAAAAAAAGCTCCCATGAGAAGGCATGACAGTAAAATATTTGTATTTTTCCTGTTAAACAGTATGAAATAAAAAAAAGTAACTTGTAGAACATATAATGCTCTTTGTGTTAAGGCTTTGTCGTACACCGGGTCTGGCGTGTAACATGCCTTCCCGGAGCCATCTGCTGAAATATGGACAAACAGATTAAAAAAAAAAAGTTCACTTCTAGGAAGCGAGAAAACATTTTTTTTTCCAAAACACAGAATTATAAACACATACCATTATAAGTTAATCCAATTCTGTCAACATTTAGGTAAACTCTTAAAAAAAAACCATGGCCATTGTGGGTTCATTCTGAACTTGATTAGAAATTACGTTTCCTTTCGAAACTGATCGCAAAAGGCAATATTGTTTAATCAGGGTCCAAAGACTGTTTCTGTGATTACATTCCGTTATAAGCAGGACCTCCACCTCCTTCTGGGACCACCCAGTTGATATTCTGGCTTGGATCTTTGATGTCACAGGTCTTGCAGTGGACACAGTTCTGAGCGTTGATCTGTAACCGTGAGCCCTCACCCGATTCCAGGGGGACGTACTCATACACTCCTGGAAAGAGGGGGAAAAAAAAATCATCCTATTGATTTGGTTTCTATGTTATATAGTTGGAATTTATTTTTATTTTCACCGTGTGTTAACGATATTACAGGTTGGGCACCCATTATCTAGAATTCTAAAAATCGGTAAGATTACGAAAACTGAAGATTTTGGAGCGGTGGTGATTTTAGCAGCTGTACGGTCTCTGCCGCCCAGGGACTCTGAGCCTCTAAACATGCCCAGTGTGTGACATGCTGCCTGGAGTCTCACTGACTCAGAGCAGAACGTCCACGAAGAAACAATGCACAGCGTGTGTACGCACTGGGATCGGCAGCAGGAAACCAATCACTGCATTCCTGCTGTAATCTCCTTGCTCTGAAACATCGAATTCTCCTAGATTCTGAAATCCATAATGCTTGGCGTCTTTGAGAATTGCAGATAACGTGCTCAACCTGTATATGGGAATATTTTGTTTTCCAGGATGAGGCTTTCAAATAAGTCTTTTATCCACATTCATCCTAGCAAGCAAAATAGTTGAAGTCCATATATTCCAGTTAGAAAAGTTATAGCTCAATAAACAGCACCATCCTTCTGTCCTTGTACGTAGACTATAAGTAAATGGTCTCAATTGCTAACATGTTTAAAAGAATACTCGGAGATGAAAACAGGAGGCGTGGGGGGGGAGGGGCGCAAAGGGGTTAAATGAAGTACCCTGAATTTTGAAACCCTTTCAACAGATAGGACCAGAAGACCTTCCCTGCACCCCTTTCCTGTTTTAACCCCAGCGTATGGTAATAAACTCCGTGTGAATCCATTGTCTGGGTCCCTCAGCGCTGACCAGATGTAACATGGTGCAGGTTTTCCATCAAGCTGCAGAGGTCGCGTGACTGGCAGGAGGCTGCATGTTTGAGCGAGGTGGGGAACTTATCATTCATTGGTCACAATACCTGGGAGTGTCCCTGTAGTTTAAATCGGACAAAATACTTTAAAACCATCTATAATGTCCCTTTAAAACTTGGCACTGTCAGGACGAGATGTCATCAAATATTCCCATGTTGTTCCAATAAGTTACCTTGTACGTTCTATCTTCCTGCTTGCAATCCCCAACATTCCTCTTTTTTTGTATGCATTTTGGTTTACCCCCTATTACTAGTGTCTTATGGAATTTGAATACTAACAACCATTCTAGGTTACAACTTTCTCCTTTATTCCTCTTTATATGCCTGCCGAAGTCTGTTGTCTACCAATAGGTTTCTACTGTTAATTTTGTTTTTTTTCCGTGGGGACTGAAATAATTAATCATTTGGTGTTTAGCAGTATTGTGAGTTCTCCAAGTGCTTGACTGATTTGATTTTCTTTGTCAAGACCTGTGACATAATCTTTGTATGTACGTCTTATATGTTTTTTTTAAAATCACCAATAAAAGGTTACATTTTAATTGTTTCCAAAATTGACACAGCCGTTTTCTTGGGGCTCTATTGGACTGAAATAATCATTTGGTGTTTAGCAGTATTGCGAGTTCTACTAGTGCTTGACTGATTTCAAATGGCAAACTGAGCTCCCATCTCAAAGAGAAAGATGTGATTGCTAGCTTCATTACACCAGCTACTAAAAAAAATCCCTTTAGCACTCAGGGGGTGCTGATCTTTATGCACTGGAGTACAGTATGCATCCTGTGTTCAGGTACCTCAACAAACGTATCACATGAATCAGTTTTAGCAATCCAGTTGGCTGTATTGTGAATTATAAAACATTAATTATCTATGCTACTAACCTGCAGGGCAGAACCTCTGCTCTGGCCCGTCATATATTGCCAGGTTCCGGTTTACTGGGACACTGTCATCCTTTAATGTTAGATGGGGTGGCTGGTCATGTTCATGGTTTGTGCCACTAAGGGCCACAGAAGATAGAAGGTCAAAGCTGAGCTTGCCATCAGGTTTTGGATATTCTATAGGTGTGCAGTCCTTGGCGGGTTTTAACTGAGCACTGTCCAAACCTTGTTAAAAATAAATTTAAAAAAATAGGAAAAATTACATATTGTTGACAAAGAAATTAAATTTAAAAAAGAAGAAAGTTGTACAAATAACAGCAGTGAACAGGTAAACAATTCAAATCAACCTTTATGTTTTAGTGTCCATGGCTCCTTTCCTCTGAGAATCCAGTAAAAGATTCCAGTGTAGATTATTCCACCATACAATCCTAAAGGTCCATGGCAGGAAGGTCTGATATTCCTTACAGCATAAAGCTCCTTCCATACCCATGACTTCTTCAGGGCTTCTTCATACTCTGGGACGTGCAAACCTATGTGGGGCAGAATAAGAAGAAGATTGGATTTTTTTGCGTTTGTGTATACATTTATCTGCAAGCAAAACAATGAGGCCCACCGCCACGTCACGGCACGGCACCTCTGGGTCAAGTGCATCCTACCCAATGAAACCAAGGGCTGCTCATGCGGCTTATCAGCTAAGAGGCTAACTGTTGGGGGTTTAGGTTTTTACCCTCACCAGGAACAATTCAACGTTGGGATTAAAAAGAAAAACATGGAAAGGGGCAGCAGCAGTAATGACCTGGCTGGGGATACAACAAAATATACATATATGCAAAAGAAACTGGTTTGCGCCTATTCCCTATCAGGGCGGCTACGCAGACCAGAAGTATCAAGCCTGCTCCATGTATAAAACATAAGAAGGTTGTCATTTGCGCTCACCACTTTAGTTCCATGCAAAACACAAAGGTTTTGGAAAACCTCTGATAGTGTTTTTGTTTCGCATGGAGCTGCAGTGGTGCAAACGACAACCTTTTTTTCTTGTTATGTTTTATACATGAAGCAGGCTGGATACTTCTGGTCCACGCAGCCGCTCTGATAGGAAATAGGCGCAAAACCGTTTCTTCTGCATAAAAGAAGGAGTTTGCCTCGCCAGCTTATTAACAGTGAATGTGTGGCATAAAATAAGCCTATAAATGATAACAGGTACATTGATCTTACTGACTGCATTTACCGTAGGCATGCCATAGCCACGCTGCAGCTCAGATCTGGGTAAAATAGCTACACAGTTTGTTAGGTGCACCACTACATAGAGGCTGCTTTTCTCAATCAGTAAAAACAGAAGAAACAGGGAGCATGGCTTGACAAGAAGGATCTGTCATGTGTGCCTTATGCTATTCATACTCAGGGGATATCAATTTCATCTATATGTTGTAAATCTTTTGAGAATTCAGTCATTCGGGAGAGATAACAAACCGTCTATAAAAAGGTTCCGTGCATACACATTTTACAAAAAAAATAATTAGAAGGAGGAAAAAAAAAAATGCAGTTACGCTGCAGTATTACAATGTAGAGAGATAACAAAACCAAAGGCTGAAACATTCTTTTGGACCTTGTGTGCTTGACTGGAGATTTTCACTCGTCAGTTTATTGAAGATGGTCTCGGCAGCCACCATGCCGCTCTTCATGGCCGTGTGAGTCCCTTTAATTTTAGGCACATTCATGAAACCTGGACTGCAGCCGACAAGAATTCCACCTGGGAAGGTGAGCTGTGGTAAGGACTAAAAGTGGGAAGCAAAAAAGGTACAAATGGTATTAAAAGACATGAAACAAAATGTTCACATAAGAATAATACCAAAACATGTCACCGCTATCCTTGGACGTATTGCTTTCCTCTGATAACACGTATGTTTATTACTTCAAGGTAAAACTTGAATACAGACTTCTCTATTCCTATAGGGGCTATTGAGAAAGTGCCAGTGTTTGCCAGTATTGCAGCGCCAACAAAGGCCAACATTTCACAAAAGCAAAAGGAGAAGCTTTGTCGCTCTTTCTATAGAAGATTCATGAAATGCTGGAAATATTTGCAAAACCAACAAACACTGGCACTTTGTGAACAACCCCTTATGTATGCTCCAAACTTTATGGCTTTGAGGAAACTTTTCATATTGGTCTTAAATGTTTCATGGGCAATTATGTCCACAATACACAGGTAGCTCTCACTGTATTCACATATACTTTTATTATTTAACATCTATCCGGGTAATTTTGAAGCCAAACTGCAATCCAAAGCTTAGTAAGCCTACCTGGAATCCTCCTTCATTTAATGCTCTAGCTCCATAACCGATCCGAGTCGCACCTTCAAGGGTCGGTACCACACTTGGATGATGCTTCCACCTCTGGAATTCCCCGAATGGGTTCACGTATGGGTTCTGATAATCTAGGCCAACCTGCAAAGAGAAAATAGCTCTTGAATTTCAGAATCAACATAACTTTAGCCTGTGGGTAAGAGGGACAATTTGTTCTAAACAGCCATAACGGTTACCAAATACACATGTCGAAGCAGGAATGTAGTTGCAAAAATAATTTTTTGATATAAATAAATCACCAACTCATACATTTACAGATTTTACAAATTTTCTAACCCATAAGATTTTTTTGCAATTTTTTAAACCAAAGCTCTGTTAAACAAACAATGGGAATTAAGACGCTGACAGGATTAAGCAATTTATGGCCATATTTTGTGAACTAAATTCCCATAAAACGAAAGTACACTTTAGGGCAGCAACTAACGATTATTTTCATAATCTATTAATTGGCCAATTAATTGATTCATTGGATAATACAGTGGCAAGAAAAAGTATGTGAACCCTTTGGGATTACGTGGAGTTTTGCATGAATTGGTCATAAAATGTGCTCTGATCTTCATCTAAGTCACAACAATTTGAAAAACACAGTCTGCTTAAAATAATACAACACAAACATTATATGTTTTCATGTTTTTATTGAACAGAACATGTAAACATTCACAGTGCAGGGTGGAAAAAGTATGTGAACCTTTGGACTTAATAACTGATTGACCCTCATTTGGCAGCAATAACCTCAACCAAACGTTTCCTGTAGTTGCAGATCAGACGTGCACAACGATCTGGAGTAATTTTGGACCTCTCCTCTTCACAAAACTGTTTCAGTGTAGCAATATTCTTGTGAGGTCTGGTGTGAATCGCTCTCTTAAGGTCATGCCACAGCATTTCAATCAAGTTGAGGTCAGGACTCTGACTGGGCCACTCCAGAAGGCGTATTTTGTTTTGTTGAAGCCATTCTTTTGTTGAATTACTTGTATGCTTTGGGTCATTGTCCTGTTGCATCACCCATCCTCTGCGGACGCATCACCCATCCTTCAGTTGGCGGACAGATGGTCTTACGTTTTCCTGCAAAATGTCTTGATAAACTCTGGAATTCATTTTTCCATCAATGACAACAATCCGTCCAGGCCCTGAGGCAGCAAAGCAGCCCCAAACCATGATGCTCCCTCCGCCATGTTTTACAGTGGGGACGAGGTTTTGATGTTGGTGTGCTGTGCCTTTTTTTCTCCACAGTGTTGTGTGTTTTTTCCAAACAACTCAATTTTGGTTTCATCTGTCCACAGAATATTTTGCCAGTAGTGCTGTGGAACATCCAGGTGCTCTTTTGCAAACTTCAAACGTGCTGCAATATTCTTATTGGACAGCAATGGCTTTCTCCGTGGTGTCCTCCCATGTACTCCATTCTTGTTTAATGTTTTCCTTATTGTAGATGTGTCAACAAAAATGTTAGCATGTGCCAGGGATTTCTGTAAGTCTTTAGTTGACACTCTAGGATTCTTCTTTACCTCATTAAGTATTCTGCGCTGTGCTCTTGCAGTCATCTTTACAGGATGACCATGCCTAGGGAGAGTAGCAACAGTGCTGAACTTTCTCCATTTGTAGACAGTCTGTCTTAACGTGGACACATGAACATCAATGCTTTTGGAGATACTTTTGTAACCCTTTCCAGCTTCATGCAAGTCAACAATTCTTGATCGTAGGTCTTCTGAGAGCTCTTTTCTGCGAGGCATGGTTCACATCAGGCAGGGCTTCTTGAAACCAGTAAACCCAAAACTGGTGTGTGTTTTTAAAGGGCAGGACAGCTTTCAGCAACACATCCAATAATATCACACTGATTGGACTCAAGGTTGGCTCACTCCTGGCTCCAATTAGTTCTTGGAGAGGTCATTAGGCTAGGGGGTCACATACTTTTTCCACCCTGCACTGTGAATGTTTACATGTTATGTTCAATAAACATATGAAAACATATAATGTTTGTGTTGTATTATTTTAAGCAGACTGTGTTGTACAAATTGTTGTGACTTAGATGAAGTTCAGAGCACATTTTATGACCAATTCATGCAAAACTCCACATAATCCCAAAGAGTTCATACTTTTTCTTGCCAAAATATAATATAAATAATATATATATATATATATATATATATATATATATAAAAAAAAAAATTTTTTGGTTTTGCAATTTGCGTAGTGAATGTAACTTTTGTACATACGTACACATTCTGAACGCCTCCGCCAGGCTCATCCACCTCACCCGCCGCTCTGTCTCTGCCACTCCCCATCCGCTGCAGAATTAAATTCAAAATCCTTACCCTGACCTACAAAGCTCTCACTAACTCAGCTCCCCACTACCTGTCCTCACTAATCCCCAAATACACCCCAGCCCGCTCCCTACGATCAAACAGTGACCTGCGCCTAGCTTCTCCCCGCATCACCTCTTCCCATGATAGACTGCAGGATTTCTCACACGCAGCCCCCATCCTCTGGAACGCTCTCCCTCGTACGGTCAGACTTTTCCCTAGTTTCTCTTCCTTCAAACGCTCCCTTAAAACATTCCTATTTAGGGAAGCCTTCCACCCAACTCAATGACGGAACCATCAATCACTCTCACCTTGCAGTCCTCTCCTCTTGTTTCCAACCCCAACCCTTCTAGATTGTGAGTTCCTACGGGAATAGGGCCCTCATCTCCTCCTGTACTGTTTGTCAAATGTTTTTCAATGTATTGTAACAGTGTCTATACTGTGCCTATTGTACAGCGCTGAGGAATATGCTGGCGCTTTATAAATGAATAATAATAATAATTAATAATAACAACAACAACAACTGATGTAGCTTGCGTAACTTGCGTACTTTTCACACACAAGGTACATGACCGCCGGGTCATAGTGATGGATTGATGCTGTGTGCTCAACTCAAGCTCATGTCTGTTTTCTCCCTGAACAAACACTGCTATGAGCTCCAGGATAGACATGAGGATGTCAGCACGGAAAGTGGGGTGACAAAGTGGTGGACACTCCACGCAGCCTAACAATATTAATAAGCTAAAGTGGTCAGGGTGTGTAGTGTGTCCAATTAAAATGATTTCATGAACAAACTGAGTGAGGGAAGGGACTGGAGATGAGAGGGAGTGAGTTTGGGCAAGAGACGGAGTTTGGGAGGGAGTTTGCGGAGAAAGGACTAGGACCAACAGGAATGATGGCAGCTCTGGACTGGAGGGAGGGTGGGGTGGTGGTACAGGATTCCAACTCCAAGTAAGGATAAAACAGTGGCGGTACAGCTCCTCCACCTGTATGATTGTTTTTTTAGTTTACAACAGTAGCAGAACTAACTGGTGTCATCCAAAATAACCCTAGAACAAAATCATACAGAGTAAAGCAGCAGCACATCTCCAATCAGCTTCCGAGTAGTATTGGAGGTTAATAATGTTTAACTCCGTCTGATACTAAACAGTGTGCTGTAAACAGACCGATTAAATCGACTAGCCAATTAATCGATAATGAGAATAGTTAACAATTATTGATTAGTTGTTTCAGCCACAGTTCACTTACGACTTTAAATCCCACTAGTGGGCTACAATACCTACCACAAAGCCAAGTGCAACCAGAGGCTCTCCTTCATTAAGGTGATAGAGGAAGGATCCACCGTATGTGTGTCTATCCAAAGGCCAGCCCACCGTATGTTCAACCAAACCAGGCTTCCACTTCTTCTCATCAATAATCCACAGCTAGAAACACATGGAAAAATCACTTTCAAATATGAAAACACATACTTGATGGCATGACACATTCTGCAGGTGGCAGTGTGATGAAAATGGAATGTCAGTTTATTTCTTACATTACCAATATCAGGTATTGGGAGTCACAGTGCGGTGAAATCACTGTTCTATGGCTGTAACTGGCCGCTAGGCACCAGGCAAAAGCCCCAAGAATGCTGTGAAACCAATCACCGCATTCTTGGTGTTGATTGGCAGGATGAGCATTCGTAAACGCTCACCTGGTCAATTCTGCCCTTTTCTGTACTGCATGTGTGCAGCAAAATCTGTGACACCCCCCCAACTACCTCCTCGTAACGCCAAATACAATAAATGTCCCAAATGCCTCATAAATGACCATCCACTTAAATTATATTTAGCATCTGATCTTTGTTCAGAGATTAGATACAATGTTTACACTAATGGTTAATTTCTGTAGATTTTGTTTCTTTTTTCCCCCACCATTAATAAAATTCTTTAATTTACTTTACCCTAAGGGATTCATTTTCTATTTCAAACACTGAAGTTTCGTGTTCTAAGTGTGAGTTATTATATGGAATTCTAAGGGTAGAATTTAGTGGGAGAAAAAACAAAACAACACAAAAATAAAACAAATTGCTTGTGTCATTCGAGCGTAACCAAAGGGGGGGGGGGGACAACACAAAAACATGCCATTAAGGCATTAATATTGATATTTAGGCTAAAACAGCAAAATATCATTTGATTCAATAATGGCAATGAGATTTCTCCATGGATCAGTGCCTTAATAATATGTATACAGTAAATATGACAAAAGAAACGCTTTAAATACCTCTTTAAGCCCAATCGCATAGGTCTGTGGTTCACAGTTCTCCCGCAGATTTAACGTCTTATACAACTGCTTGGCAAGGTGCCCATGGCAGCCCTCTCCAAAGATTGTTACTTTGGCATGGAGTTCCAGACCCCGCTCGAACGTAGGCTGAAAAGTCAATCACGTTACAGATATGAACACGATGTAACAGGGTAAGCCCGTAGAAATGTCTGGCAAAGAAGAAATAAATGCTTTCTATTTTACAGTGTAATTCATGGACCACAAACACACAATGGTGGCTGCTGCACAACTACCTGGATTAGATTACTAGCACGTGTGGACAGGCTGGCAGCGCATATAATCGCCTATTATGTTTAAATAGAAAAGGCAACAGTGTGTCTGCAGATGAGGGAATAAACCCAAAGTTAAAAATAGATAAATACCGTTACGTGAGTATTCAGCACATTCACACAGTCTACTATACTTTATAAAGCAGCAATAGACTGCTCAGTGCTAGCATTACAATCCCGCAGCCTTAAAGTTTATTTTAATTTGGAATTTTACCATTTAATCTACACAAAGCACTTAAAGGAAATTGTAGGGTTGTTACGAATAAGAAATCAAAAAAATATTGCAATACAGATTTTAACCCCTGCTGCCCTAAGAAAGACCTCTGATTTAAAGAGGGGAGAGGGGGCTGTATGAGCGTATCACAGAGTTCCCCAGCAATAAAGGAGGACGGAAGAAGAAAAGTGGGGAAAGGGTCAAAACGTGGCAGAGTAGGATTTAGAAGAGGGGGAAAAAAGTTACAAGTACTTAGAACAAAAATTCAAGCAAGTTAAACAAACAGAACATTAGGAGGGAGGACCCTGCGCGACAGATTACAAATCAGCATATAGGTGACACTAGGTATGGGTAAATAGCTGGGCATTGGGGGCTGTGCGTTTTCAGAGACATCTTGAAGGACTGGAGAGACGGGGAGAGTCTAATGTTGCGGGAGAGGGAGTTCTATAAAAAGGGGGCAGCTCGGGAGAAGTCCTGAAGGCAAGAGTTTGAGCGGGTACAATGAGATGATAGCATCAGATCAGTGGCAGAGCGAAGTGGTCAGGACTGAATGTACCTGCAATTAAGGTAGGAGATGTAGGTAGGGACGCGGTTATGGAGAACTCTGTATGTGAGGACCACTAATTTGAATTAGATTCTAAAGGAAAGAGGAAGCCAGTGTAGAGATTGACAAAGGGGTGAGGTGTGAGAGGTGCGTGAGGTGAGGTGGATGAGCCTGGCACAGGCATTCATAACAGACTGCAGAAGGAGAGTCTGGTATTTCTTAAGGCCAGTGAGGATGAGGTTACAGTAGTCAAGGCAGGAGATAATAAGAGCTTGGATGAGCATTTTAGTAGAGTCCTGAATAAGAAAGGGGTGGACGCCTGCAATGTTTTTTTTAGGTGGAAGTAGCAAGATTTGATTAGCGACTGAATGTGAGGAGTGAAAGAGAGATCAGAGTTGAAGAGGACCCTGGAGGCAGCAAGTCTGAGTGGTAGAAGTAATGGTGGCATCATTCACCTGAAGTGAAATGGGTGCAGGATTGTTGGCTTTAGAGGGAGGGAAGGCGAGAAGTTCAATTTTAGAGAGGTTTAGCTTTAGGAAACAGGAAGTCATCCAATTGGAGACAGCCGATAGATTTGGGTGTCATCAGCATATAGTGGATATTGGAATCCATAGGAAGAGATGAGGTGGCCAAGATTGAGAACAGTAGGGGACCCAGAACAGAGCCTTGGGGTACCCCAAGTGAGAGGGGAACCAGGAAAAAAGGAGGGATAATGGTGAAAAGATGGAGAAAAGAAAGAAAGAAAGGAAGAAAGAATGGAGAAAGGGAGGCACACAGAGAGCAGCAGCCCCAACACTTGCCACTCCTACACAGCATAGGCTAATGGTAAGTAGCAGTTCCACTCTTCTGCTCCCATCATGGCCACCCAGTCAGCCCCAGTGGGTGGGGGAAGGAAAGGAAGAGGGGAAGAAGCTGGCCCACGAGTGAACAGACAAGCAGTGTTTCCCTCGCTTTGCAGTTGTGGAATCATTATAATTGCCACGGCTGTGAGCAGCTCAGGGGCCTCACTAAACAGCATAGATTTCTGTTAGCTTTACTTTAGAGCTGGCTGTCTCGTCTCCTCTCCTTGCAGGCAGCATGTGCCACCTTGATGGGAGTGGCGGCCCTGCCACAGGTACTGAGCACCGTCAGAAAGAACGGCACTGGATATAATCCGGGAAAGAGATGATGCACCAAATTTTCTATTACTAGAATGTTTGACTTTAGCATTAGGCTCTGAGAAAGTCAACGTTGTTTTTATTCCCATGAAGAAGGTCTCTCCTGATCATTAGAAGTTAATGAAATACAAATAAAAAGGAAACACATGAAACTTAAGAAAAGGATGTGAAACGATCCAATCACAAGCTTTTTTTTACCTTTGGAGAGCCGTTCTTTTGGATTCCTACATCATTAGTTGCAATGCCCTTGACGCTGCCGTCTTCATGGAAAAGTACCTGAAATAACATCATAAGTACGGTAAGTAGTGGTAGAAAGGGAGTAGGCCACACCAAATCATGCGGATCTGCACATATTCACCTCAGCTGCAGCGTATCCAGGGTAAATCTCAACTCCAAGTGCCTCAGCTTGTTCTCCCAACCAGCTGACGAGATGTCCAAGACGTACAATATAATTTCCATGGTTATTCATGGGGAGACCTAAACAAACCAAAGCAATGCTAAGAAATTCCAGCCAAAAATACATATTTGCTAGGCAATAACCAAATGTATAAAGTCAGTGCTCATGATCTTTATATAAATGTGTAAGAGGGGTGTGTACGGGTATAACAGCAGGATTGCAGGGGTACCCAGCAAGCGGACACCCAACAGAGAACAAAGAGGAACCGTAAACGAAGAAGCCGATCCTTAATATGGCCAGGTCTACTCCAAAGGGAAGGGGAGAAATAGAAATCACGAGGCAGAGGCAAAGTCAACGAACAGACCAGGTCATATACTAATAACAAGAGAAAGTTAAGGCAAAAGGATAAGGAACCAGGGAGGAAAAGCAAAAGGTAGCAAGGCTGGGAACAGAGGAGGAAGCAAACGAGGGAAGCGAGACACACTGTGAGTCCAGACAGAAACAACAACAGGGCACCGCAAGATCTTAGCTTCCGGGAGAAGCCGAATGCGTATGCGCTGGAGACCATCTCTAGAAATAGCCAAGGAGGCTTCGGCTGCCCCCAAAGTGTGATTGGAGTTCTCCGATCGTCACTTCAGATGGGCCCAAGCGAAACATTGCTTGAGCATGCGTGGAGCACACTTTGCAGGGAAAACGTCCCCTGTGGCCGGGCATGACACATCCAAGGTACACACTTAGGTTTACCAAATTGTACTACAAAAAATATCCTCCTCATTTCCAGAATCCATTACCTGACTCTTGTAAACAAAAACCAGAAAATAGAAAAATCAAATAAACTTAGAGATGAGAATCTGTGAAGTCGTTAATACCTGGAAGAATAGGTACAGGGATCCTGTATTTTTCCGTTAATATACCAAATTTATCACCAGTTACAGGTGTATTGAGCGGAGCCTAAGAAAGAAAATAAAAGAAATAAATGTAACTTATTGACATGTTGGATCTAAAGACAAAAGTACAGGTACGTTTATAAAGACGGCTGCCCCACGTTTCAAAGTATAAAACTTAGTAGAGCAAAGAACGAATAAATGGTCAGAAATTACACCAAATGTCATATGGTCCTGGATATTCCCACAAAACTGCTCCAGCAAGGCAAATTGAATGTCTAACCACACTAAGACTATTGAGAATATATGGCGAGAGCTATTCAATCCCCTCTGCGCTAAAAGGAGAAAATGTAGGAATTTAAAACACCTGGGAATATAAACATACCAGCTGAAAATGTAGTTTTTGTTCATTTATAATTCAGCAATTAACTTTCTATACATGCAAATGACATCTGTCACTTTTTTGCATCCTGGGTCTGTTTTTACACAGAACCCTTCAATCATTGCCATGCCATACTAGATGGCTTTTTTTTATAGCAGAGATCAGGTTTATGCAACTGCTCAAAGCCACTTCTGGACAGCGCTGTTTCGGGTTTATTGGACCCTCTTCAGCAGGAGCTAGGCATGACCAGTTGCAGTTTGAGGCTTGGAAATATATATTTAATATGTCTAACCAAGTTACAGACCAGTGACAAGTGTGCCTGAACAATCTTAGAGCGACTGTGCATTTATACCTGGTCTTGTTACAAATTTATTAAGAAACTAAATCTCATATTGGCACAAATATTGTGGCCACAATTTAAAAAGGTGCACACCTGTCAGTATATGGTGTCACAGCTGTAAGTGAATATTAGAACAACCAAGTCATAAAAGGTCAAATAAACTGCCTGCAAAAACTCAGGAACAGATCCACAGATGGCAAACAAAATAATAAATCTTAGTATGATGTGATATTTCAGATTTTCCGTTAGAAAATATGCAGTTTTGTCACAAATCTGTTTTTTGCTTTGCTATTACGGGATATTGAATGTAGACGGAGTTGAAAAACAATTTTATCATAGGTTGTATCCAAAAAAATAGAAGGGGTCAAAATACTTTTTGAAAGCACGGTGTAATTATATACACAAATAAATCGCCTTTGAATAAACGGTGAGGCAAGTGATTTCTAATGAAAAAAAAATGTATATAAAAGTATCTAGTGCTTTATTTTTTGGGGTTTATCGACATAGATTTTAAAAGTCAATGGACTGGTCAGATGTTTTTAATCTCATTTATATATCGTCAACAGTTTATTCAGAACTTTACAACAACAGGCGGGGAATGAGACAAAATTACAAACGAAACATAAGAACCAGAAACAACAAGTGTAGGGGGCTTAAGGAGCTTAGGTTTTGAAACATTTTTTGTTATGTTTCTGCAGATAGAAATGGCTGCCACGAATAAACATTATTATTCCTACTAAATTACCAGAGCAAAGAAACAATTAATCAATAGCCGAGCCAAGAGTACTCTGCGAGGAATAATTTAATTTATACATGCAATTACCCAAAGGAAAAAAAAAACTGAAAGTTTCTTGTGATTGAGGACAAAGAACAGAAAGCAAATAGTAAATATCAGTGACAGCGATGGACCCTGCTCCTTGTACGTGCAGGTCTGGTATTGTCTGATCGTCACATGAAAGCATTGTCTTCATCAGTGTTAATGTTTTGCGAGTCGGGTCTGCCAAAGCAGGAGCATGAACAAAAACAAACAAGGTTTATTTGTGAAGCAATTAATGTTCACCTTTGCTCACAAGCAAATATCAGACACTGGCGTTTACAGTACTTGTCACCGTGAACTACATCATTGAGCGTGCAGGGAACCCCCTTTTCAGCAGCACAGATTAAATAACCACAGCTAAAACCTAACTGTGGACAAAGTATCTTCCACGTAAGGCTGGGCCTATCAAAGAAAAGAAAAAAAATCCAGATTCTGATTTTCATAAAAGAATCGAGGAAGACTGTAAACTTAATTTAATGGTGAAAGTATTATTTTTTTTTAAAAAAAAAAAGATCGAAGAGGGGAAAAATATTGCTCAGCCATACTTCCATGTACTAGGGGGTCAGCACACCATAAGAGTTACAGCAAACCTAGAGAAGAATTCAGAAACTTGTAATTCAAACCTAAAAGGGCTACATTTGATCAGCCAAGGTCTTTGTGAGATGCCGTGTAAAATGTGTTTGCAAACAGAATAAAATTCTCAAATGCCCATCCAAACAGCTGAATGGTGTGCCCATGCTAGACATTTCCCCTGACAGACACTAGCTGCCACTGGCTTTGTATCTGTATGATTGGATAGTGATATACTGCTTCATATATAAAAAACAATGAATGAAGCCATCAAGAACCTCAAAAGGAGTTGCTGAGCAGAGGTTAAAAAATAATATGCATAGGTTCCACTGAAAAGAGTGGGGAAGGGGTGGATCCTGATTGGCTGCAACACTTCCTGGTCTGGGTAGAGCTAACAGCAAATGCTGCAATGTCTAAGTATATTTACACTGCAGGGTCAGCAACATCAGTGCCACAGATGGTTTCAGACTACATCTACCATGATGCTCCACTACTCAAGGCTTTCAAAGCCTCATGGGAAATGTAGTTCCAAGATATCTGGAGGGCTAAGGTTGCCGACCACTGATCTACAGATACGTCAAAATGACTTTTCGATCACACTTCACTTTCGGATTGGGCTATCCCTTTGATAAACCAGATCCTTGATGCCCCCGGTCATACATCCGCTTTTTTATGTTCCATAATGTGAAATTGTGCAGGAAACATCACGGTGATAACCAGAAGAGGTAAGATCACAGGGAATAAACCATCAAAGGTGCTCTGCTCTTATTTGGGGACTCATCATAGCAATGTTCTATCTCTTCCTTACCACAAACCTGTCAGGAAAAGCATTCTGCTGCTTCCAAAACATCTGGAGGGTCAAGGCCGCTGACCCCAGGTTTAGTTCATAAAATGTGTCATACCCTGAATTGTCTTGATGTATCACTGCCGAATTACACAGTTTGAAATTGTGAATTAATTATTGAGACCTGCCTTCACAAAAAGACACAATTTAATGACTTTTTAAGAAGTTCCTCTGTACCCAGGACATACTTGAAAACGAGAGAAATCTCAATGTATCCTTCCTGGTAAAATACTTTATAAATTAAAAAACACCAAAAACATAGAAACAGAAAGCATACATACCCCTCGTTCCTTCCAGTCTGGAAAAAGTTCTTGCAGTGCCCTGGGCTCCAGACATGCTCCAGAAAGCGTGTGTGCCCCAAGTTGTGACGCTTTCTCCACCAGGCAGACCCGCAGCTCTTTATCGTGTTCAGCCGCCAGCTGCTTCAGCCTAATAGCCGCAGAGAGACCGGCAGGGCCCCCTCCTACGATCACTACGTCCGCTTCTTCTGAAAATCTTTCCATGCTTATCTCTGACAGGAAAACCCAGAAAAGCAAAAGTAATCTGTTTGGAAGTAACCGAAATATTACAAGTATCCCAAACCTAAAAATCAAGCGATACTGAACAAATACAATAAATGTATGCGTCCTTTGATAAGCAATACACATTAATAATAATATATATATACGATTGTGTAGAATGAGCATCACAAGGTCCCATCGCTACCTGGCCCATGAATTTGTCAAGCCCAGAAATAGTCCTATTGATACCTTCCCATCTCTTGTCTTGCTCACGAGGGTAGATAGTGTAGTGTGTGGTTATTCTTGGCGCAGAGGAAGATGCCCATCTCTTGACGCAAGTAGCTGGCAAAGCCTTTTTAAGTGGTGTCAGGTAATGTAGACATTGATGTGCTTTGAGAAGAAAAAAAAAATATGTTATTTAAGAAAAGGTAGAAAATAATTAGCATGAAGGCGACATTTTTCAAACAAATAATAATCTAGGCAAGAAAAGAGGCAATAATGCAGGTCATTGATATTAATGATACTTCTATTATCTGGGGTGATCCTGTGGACATGAATGAGATCAACTCTCTTATTACCATAATGGAGTTCTGAAACATCTTCCGAGGGAAAGCGAGTGGTAGTGCATTGAGAGGCACAGGTCAATAAACTCTACACAACCCGTGCAGCGCAGGTTGGAACTCCAGAAAGCTGCCCAGCATTACCCCATTGACAGCCTTCCAGTCACATATAAGCCCCATCTGTGACAGCTTTGGAAGGCACTCACAGGCTGAAGTAGAGATAGAGGTTTGTGAGGGTCCTGAGAATGAACAACAGCGCTTAGAGGCCGGCTTTATGGTGGGGCCTGCGCAGAGGCGTGTTCAGTTCCTCAGCAAGTGCTAAGTTAGCAACTTGGCAGTGAATGCTTTGCTGCAATTCAGCGCTCAGCACTGCTAACTTAGCACTTGCAGCCAAGTAGAGAGGTGCTGCAGAGTAGCTGAGTGTGACGTAGGAAAGATGGCCGCCTCCACGGAGCAAATAATCCAGTAAGGAAATGTTCAGTTTGAATGTTTGGTGAACCAAAACACCAAATATTTATTGGAACATGGTAAACATTAACACTAAAGTGGTAATAAAAATGGAAACAGTGGATATTGCAGAAACAGCAGCTTTCATTAAGCAATCCTCTGCCCTTTTGCTTCAATATTCACAGCCAAAGCATTCAGTGAGACAGCTGCAGCAAACTGAACTGCTGCAATGGAGCAATTCCACAGCTGCTGAGGAACTGAACAGGTCTCACAAGGTTTTAGTTAGATTGTGCCATTACAGGGACAACTGCTCCATATGCAAATCAGACTGCTACACCCAGAAAGGGTGGCCAGTACTGAATGCCAAGGACAAAAAACCCTGCACGAGAGGTGCAGCAACCCCCAACAATCGTTTTTTGCGCACTATAAGTTAACAGGGTATCCAGACGTGAACCCCTTGCTCGGGTGACAGTTATACCCTCCTGACGAGGCCTAACAAGGCCGAAATGATCGTCGGGGGTTGCTGCATCTCTCGGGCAGGGATGACGTCCTTGGCAATCAGTAATGACCACCCTTTCTGGGTGAGAGCAGGCTGATTTGCATATGGAGCATTCGTCCCTGTAATGGCACAAATGGAGCTAAAGCCTTGTGAGACCTGAGAGGCCCCACCGTAGAGCAGGCCTCTAGTGCTGTTTGTTCTCAGGTCCCTCACAACCCCCTTTTTATCTCACTGAAGTAGAGATAGGTTCACATTGAACAGAGTGCCTGTCAAGTAAAGGGACACGCTAGTGGTTTTTGAGCGTTACCTAAATCAATCCAGGACGTTTAAACAACCATTCACCTAATGTACCATGTTATTCCCTACCTTTAGTGGGTTATTTAAAAAGAAAGACTCCCTGTGCACATTTTGATTCTGCAGTGCACTGCTAGGTAACTGACTTGCAAGGAGTTGACACAGGCACTTTGATGGTAAGTAGGTCGAAAGGTCAGAAGGGAAAGAGTCAGTGGATTCTTAAATAGGAGTAACTCAAAATAAATAGATATAACAGACTAATTATAAATTTTCCGTAATCAAATAAATTGTCCATTTAACTTTTTAGCTACATTTGTTATTAATCCCCACACTTCTACAGTGAGACCTCACCAAGCCAGGAAGCGGCTGAACCCTCTCTGCCAGTCAATAGCTCACATTGCCATTTGCCCATTCATATGCATACAAGTGCTATTGGCATCTTATACAGTGAGGGAAAAAATTATTTGATCCATGGAGGGAGCTGAAGGTTTGAGTTGACAAACGTGAGCCACGAAACATTAATGACTTGGAGAGGATCTGCAAAGAGGAGTGGGACAAAATCCCTCCTGAGATGTGTGAAAACCTGGTGGCCAACTACAAGAAACGTCTGACCTCTGTGATTGTCAAAAAGGGTTTTGCCACCAAGTACCAAGTCATGTTTTGCGAAGGGATCAAATACTTATTTCACTCATTAAAATGCAAATCAATTTATAAATTTTTTAAAATGTGTTTTTGTGGATGTTTTTGTTGTTATTCTGTCGCTCACTGTTAAAATAAACCGACCATTAAAATTATAGACTGATCATGTCTTTGTCAGTGCGAAACGTACAAAATCAGAAGAGGATCAAATGCATTTCAAGAAGCCAATGAAATTTCTCAGCCGGTACTGTGGCTTTATTGCGTGGTTTCTTTATGGAATGCTATGCTACAATAAACCGGGAGATGCTCAGTACCAAGGTGTCAGCTCGCAACTGAAAACTGTGCCATCACATCAAGCTGCAACCAGACCATACATTGTAAGTTTGACAGGAGGGATCAGCAGCAGGAAGATTTATTTATAAAAGGATTTTACCAGGAAGGATAGAGATTTCTTTCGTTTTAAAGTAGGTCCTGGGTAATTTTTAATTACGCGCGTACATTCATCAGATTTCCTTTTAATGGATTAAGCTAATCACAGCAATTTTAGAATGTTGTAGAACAACTGCCGAATTCTGCAAATCACAATCTCGCTTCGTAATATAAACATGGAATATTCTCTATAAGTGACTCCTCCACATTACACATCATGTTTCCATGCAGCTTGTGGAAAGGAATATATTTTACAGTGAAATAACTATTTAGTGTTATGCATCAGTGGAAGAAAAACTCAATTTATTCTTAAAAATAAATGAATGTGTTTTATGAAGCTGAAGTTAGCTCCTTATTCGGCCAGCTTCTTATTCGCACACTGAAGATAATTTCAGTCACTGAATAAGAAGCTAACTGCTTATTCGCCCAGGATCTTATTCCTCAAAGAATAATGTCAATATTCCCCCCCCCACTCCATTAAATAAAATGAGAAAAAAATAAGTAACTAGCGATTTTCTCTATGAAAATCCTCTTGGCTCACCCCAAACTGACTAGTTTTCTATCAATTAGACTTTCCTCTATCAGAAAAAACATAATCTAGTCCAAGCCAAACATTATTGATTAAGCAAAGTGGCATCAAACCTAGACCCCCCCCCCGCTCCATTGCATTTAATAAGAAGCTAACTTCAGTGTGCGAATAAGAAGCTGGCTGAATAAGAAGCTATCTTCAGTGTGCGAATAAGAAGCTGGCTGAATAAGAAGCTATCTTCAGTGTGCGAATAAGAAGCTGCCTGAATAAGAAGCTAACTTCAGTGTGCGAATAAGAAGCTGCCTGAATAAGAAGCTATCTTCAGTGTGCGAATAAGAAGCTGCCTGAATAAGAAGCTATCTTCAGTGTGCGAATAAGAAGCTGGCTGAATAAGGAGCTATCTTCAGTGTGCGAATAAGAAGCTGGCTGAATAAGGAGCTATCTTCAGTGTGCGAATAAGAAGCTGGCTGAATAAGAAGCTATCTTCAGTGTGCGAATGAGAAGCTGGCTGAATAAGGAGCTATCTTCAGTGTGCGAATAAGAAGCTGGCTGAATAAGAAGCTATCTTCAGTGTGCGAATGAGAAGCTGGCTGAATAAGGAGCTATCTTCAGTGTGCGAATAAGAAGCTGGCTGAATAAGAAGCTATCTTCAGTGTGCGAATAAGAAGCTGGCTGAATAAGAAGCTATCTTCAGTGTGCGAATGAGAAGCTGGCTGAATAAGGAGCTATCTTCAGTGTGCGAATAAGAAGCTGGCTGAATAAGAAGCTATCTTCAGTGTGCGAATAAGAAGCTGGCTGAATAAGAAGCTATCTTCAGTGTGCGAATAAGAAGCTGGCTGAATAAGAAGCTATCTTCAGTGTGCGAATGAGAAGCTGGCTGAATAAGAAGCTATCTTCAGTGTGCGAATAAGAAGCTGGCTGAATAAGAAGCTAACTTCAGTGTGCGAATAAGAAGCTGGCTGAATAAGAAGCTATCTTCAGTGTGCGAATAAGAAGCTGGCTGAATAAGAAGCTAACTTCAGTGTGCGAATAAGAAGCTGGCTGAATAAGGAGCTATCTTCAGTGTGCGAATAAGAAGCTGGCTGAATAAGAAGCTATCTTCAGTGTGCGAATGAGAAGCTGGCTGAATAAGGAGCTATCTTCAGTGTGCGAATAAGAAGCTGGCTGAATAAGAAGCTATCTTCAGTGTGCGAATAAGAAGCTGGATGAATAAGGCGCTAACTTCAGTGTGCGAATAAGAAGCTGGCTGAATAAGGAGCTAACTTCAGTGTGCGAATAAGAAGCTGGCTGAATCAGAAGCTATCTTCAGTGTGCGAATGAGAAGCTGGCTGAATAAGGAGCTAACTTCAGCTTCATATGTGTTTTACAGTAGTAATTCAGAATAGTAGATTTGAAAGCTGAAATATGAGCATAATGTGATTTAATAAGCAAACAGGATTTCTCCAATGCAGTGTGTGCTGATCGGCTGTGGAGGAGCCTGCACACACATATACACAAGCCTCAGTCCCATGACCTTTCCCCTACATTTCAGCAGAGGCAGAGGCTAGCTTGCTGCCAGGCAAGGGCACATACCCTGCATGAGCTGTGCACACACTGCTCTCTATAGTTGCTGACAGCTGCCCATACATACACACAGGGAGCCTGCCTGTCACTGTCCCTCCACTTCTAACCCTAAACCATGGCAGGGGCACAGGAAGCAAGCCCAGCCGGTGTCCTACCCAGGGGCAGCAGCCTGTTTACACAAGCAGTGTGATAGGTACTTACCATGCAGGGTGTACTTGCAGAGAGGCAGCATGGTGACCCGTCTCCCAGATCAGAGGTCAATGCCTCCCTGTCAAAACTCAGCCTCCCACCCCACTCTCTGATCAGGCTGCTCTGCGCACAGAAACACACCGCCTTCTCCGCGCATGCGCCAGAGTCCGGTCACAGTGTCGCAAAGCCCCAAGGGAAATGTAGTACCGCTGCGCACTGCTACCTGTTCCACGCTATGTGATTGAACTACAACCATAGAGAAATGTTTTTACCGCAGACTGAGAGAAGACATTGTTTTTGTTGGCGAAATAGAATGCCTTTCCTGTAATGTGTAATAAAATAAACACATTGATCTCATTACAACAGAGCCGAGGATTGTTAAATATAGGGAGAAAGGCGTGTCCAGAGAAACTTTATGGATATTTGACAGCAGGCAGCGTCATCTGCTGGGGAGACCATGTAATGTGACATACCTGTGAGTGTTTTACTGTCATGAGTACTCATAGACCAGGGGTCAGCAACATTGGCTCCCTGAAGTTTTGGGAACTACATTCCCATGTGGCTCAGTCAGCCCAATGGGTGACTAAGCATCATGGGAGATGTTCCCAAAACATCAGGGAGCCAAGGTTGCTGACCCCTGTCAAAGACCAAGGATGACAAGCTCTAGCCGCCCCAGATGTTCCTGAACTGGCGTTCCCAGGGTCGTGTTTAATATTGACTGAGTCCTGGGCAAAATTTTCTTGCGCCCCACCATGCAATGTTGCACTCCACCCCTACCCCACCCCCAAAATATATTAAAAACTTTAAGCGTTTAAGGCTGGGCGTCCACTGGCACTGTATTTGTGCGATGGTTCATCCGATATTGTCGTTATTGTCATCCGTCGCCGTCCGTCCGACCCAACAACCTGCAGGTGAATGGACCATCGTCCATTGTGTCCGACGTCTGACGTCCGTCTTCCTGCGACGGGTAACGACGGCATCGGATGTGCGATCAGAACCAAATCACTTGTTTGCATCGCATGTATTTCAGCAGATCAGAGAAGATGGATGTGGAGAAACTGATCAGGGGAGTTAGAAAAGCATTTAAAATAAACTATTTCTATCAGGGATCTCAAACTCTGGCCCCCAGATGTTTCAGAACTACACCTCCCATTAATCTCTGACCATTTATTGCAGTCAAAGAATTCTGGGATTTGTAGGCAATATACATCTTTGGGGCCAGAGTTTGAGATCCCTGATTTATATGTATGTGAGATGTGTGGGACTAGCCCTGTTTGTGTAGGGGTGAGGGGTAGGGCAGGGAAGGCTCCTTGGTTGATTGTAAGCTCTTGGGTCCTCTCTGCTACTGTTCTGTGTGTACTTGTATGTATATTTGTATTCTGTTTCACCCATTGTCCCACAAAGGACTGCAGTGTTTAAAGAAGCAGAATGAACTGTGTTTTATATGTAAAACCAGTTCATCCTGGTTTTGGCAGCCTCTGCACTCCACCTCGTCAGAAATCTGATCTATCCCATTGTCCGACGGAACGCTTGCAGTGGGCGACCCTCGTCGGATGACGTCGGACGTACGGCGTCGCACATAGAGGCTCCACGTTTTGTGCACTTCATTGACCCTGCGGTGAATAGTGAATTCAACACAGGGTTGGCGAACTGCAATCACTAAAGCGTACCAAAATGTGCCGAACTAGAACGATTTCAGTGAAATTTTGGTGCTTTCTGAGTAGCCCCCCCCCTTTTTTTTCCCCCTTTTAGATTTTACATGGTCATGTTTGGTGTAATTGGAAAGGCCATACTCTGACCTGTCTAATGACACCTAGTGTGAATTTGGAATGGAGATACAGGGGTCCAAAGGATCCCCGATCCACAGGGATAATGTGTACCTGCACGTTTCTCCGTAGCGTCCTCTTTTTAGCTTGAGATTCCGGGGCACGCACTACTTCAGCACCTTGCCCCAGAACCATGAGCTACCACTCCGGTCTGCAGGTGTACTATATCTGTCTTCTGTTTCCGACCGCACTGCCAACTTTCTCCTCCACTACTTCTTATCAGAAGCGCTGGTCCATTGGAGTGACCTACCTCGCCATACCAAACGCTCTCTTAGGCTGGGGTCAGACGAGCGCAGCGTTCACGTCCGTGATGGCGCACAAAAGTACGTCCGTGATAGCATGACATAAAGGCCAATAGAGTCCCACAAACGAAGTACGTCTGCACTGACCTGCGGACGCACAATGGCCGCGGCAAACGGACGCAAGTTAGGCAAGAACGTACAACCCCTAGAAGGCCGCACAAAGTGCGCTAAAAATCAGCATTCGGTTACCTTTCTTGGCCATTCGGTTATACAGAGAGCAGGCAATTCGCCAAATCCTGGCGAATTGCCTGCACATACGATGCCTGTTCGGTGCCTGTTCGAGGGCAGTGAAATCCCCATAAAAAGCACTGCTTCGGCTATTCAGAGAACACAAACCAGCAGTGAAAGGTTCCCCTAATGCCCTGGTGGTTTCATGCAGCAGATTTATTCAGGCGAATCCCATAGGCTTCAATGTTAAAAATATACTCGTTTTAATTCAATATCTAATAAACCGTTCATTCTAAAATTCTGCAGTAAAGAGACTCTTTATATATGGATTTTTTAGGATATTTTAAGCATTTTTCTGGATTTGTGTTTTTTTTTAAAAGTTCGATTTTTTTTTTAACTTTACTTATTTTTTCTGTAACAGCCCTTTTTATTATCATTCCCTGGACCTCATATGTAAATTTCAGACATTTTCGCTCAGTAGTTTCTTTGCAAACAGCGTTTCACTTTTCAAACATTCAAGCAAACTATTTTCCTAATTTATTCACTTCACTCCTCTGCGGTGTCGTTTTTTTCCGGCGGCTTCGCTGCGTGTGATCGGCTCCTGCTCGGGTTTTTCCGTGGTTTTCGGTGGGTTAATCCAGATGTTTTTGCGGGTTTCTGCGTGCATTCGCTGGGTTTGCGGCAGCCTTTCCCTGCAATTCGGGGACCCTGTGGTGCTTGCTGAATACACCGCAGGGTCACCGAAATGGGATCGGCAAAACGAACCGAATTGAAGAGAAGAAAAGTCACCGAACGTGCAGTGACTTTTCGAATCTCTTTGAATTACCCTGATAGAAAATGTCGGCAGATAAGAACCTTTCGGCCCATCTAGTCTGCCCAATTACATGGCTACTTTACCTGGATTTATTTTTTGTTTAGGATAGCCTTATGCCTATCCCATGCCTGCTTAAATTCAATTACTGTTTTGGCCTCTACCACTTCTACTGGAAGACTGTTCCATGTATCCACCACCCTCTCAGTAAAATAATGCTTCCTGATGTTACTTTTAAACCTTTGCCCCTCTAATCTAAGACTATGTCCTCTTGCTTTGCTATTTTGTTTCCTTTTAAATATACTCCCTTCCTCTACCTTGTGGATTCCCTTTACGTATTTAAATGTTTCTATCATATCTCCTCTGTCTCGTCTTTTTTCCAAGCTGTACATGTAAGATCATTAAGCCTTTCCTGGTAACTTTTCTCCTTCAAGCCGTACACCATTTTAGTAGCCCTTCTCTGAACTCTCTCTAAGATGTCTATATCCTTCTGGAGATACGGTCTCCAGTACTGCACACAGTACTCCAAGTGAGGTCTCACCAGTGCTCTGTACAGTGGCATGAGCACTTCCCTTTCTCCTACTGCTAATACCTCTCCCTACACAACCAAGCATTCGCTAGCATTTCCTGCTGCTCTATTACATTGACTACTTACCCTTAGATCCTCTGAAATAATAACCCCTAAATCCCTTTCCTCAGATGTTGAGGTTAGGACTGTATCAAATATTCTATATTCAGCCCTTGGGTTTTTACGTCCCAGGTGCATTATCTTGCACTTATCCACATTAAAACTCAATTGCCACAACTCCGACCATTTTTTTAGTTTACCCAAATCATTTGGCATTTGGCTGATCCCTCCAGGAACGTCAACCCTGTTGCAAATCTTTGTGTCATCAGCAAAAAGACATACAGGGTTATTCAGAGAGCGTGAAAAGCAGGAGAATGACTGGAGAATGAAAAATTCTAGGTCAAAATAGCCAAACCAGAAAAATTCTCCCTTTCATCTCACTTTCCAAATCGGCTATTTTGACCTAGAATTTTTCATTCTCCAGTCATTCTCCTGCTTTTCACGCTCTCTGAATAACCCTGATACTTTACCATTAATACCTTCTGAAATATCACTAATAAAAATACTTTAAAAGCTGTAAATTATTGAAAATTCTAATTTTATTGCATTTTTTGTCATAATATACAGGCAGGACATGACGTATACATCTAATAATGATATATTATGAATCTGCCGAGTCTGCCGGAAAGAACAATATATAATTTATCTGAGTGGTATAATAAAACGTGGCTTCAAAACGCATTTAAAGTAACCGATTCCCTCTTTTTTGTTTGGTTGTTTTTCTGTTTCTAAAATGTCTTCGCTAAACGGTGACTGTCAATGTGCTGAGCGCAGGCAGAATGAGCTAAACTCAATTAAAATGGTTTCATAGATATGGAATAGAGCCGAGAGGTCTCCCTGTGACTTCTCCACTTGCAAAGCATGAGATGCTATGTGAATTTCTGTAGGGTCACCCAAAACACTGGATGGGTCATATTTGCAGGTTCCCCTTAAAGTTCCGTATTGCTAATGAAATCCTAATATTGAGGGGTATCTTGGTGATTTTTAATGTCTGTGAGCCCCACATTTGCTTAAATCTAGGGCTGGAACAACTAATCTATTAATCGACAACTAATCGATGATTAAAATAGTTGTCAACTATTTTAATCATCGATTAATCATGTTGATTAATCGTTCTGTGTGCAGCACACACTGTTTAGAGTCAGACTGAGTTAAAAGTAAATAACCTCAGCTTCGAAGCTGATTGGAGAAGACGCACCGCTGCTTTACTGGGTATGATTTAGTTCTAGGGTTATGTCCGACACAACCAGTTTGTTTTTATTCCGTTTACAACAGTAGCAGAACTAGAACACAAACAATAGGATACTGCCACTGGGTGTAGGAGCTGTATGCCTGTGTTTAATCCTTACTTAAAGCTGGAGTCCTGTGCCACCACCCCACCCTACCTGGTCGGGGAACTGCCATTCCCTCCCTTTGGTCTGGTTCTGTAGCCGGAGTCAGACAGGTTCACTTCATTAACGGCGCCGGACCAGACACAAGCAAGGATTGTCCAAACACGAGTCTCTTCAGGAAAGGCAAGAGTTTATTGTGTCGTCACACAAGTGCTCACACAGGATTGAATCGCTTAGAGTGAGCCCCGATTACACAGAGACATGAGGTTTTATGCCCCAAATACATAATTAGGTACATCCCCATTAGCCCACCTCCCTATGACACTCTATTCTACCCCACGTGGGTTAATACCTCCCATCATTAATTCGAACACAAAGAACATTCCACATATAACTATAAATTGATACACTTCTCGTTAGTTTGACAGTCTGTGATTTGTTTGTGCTGTCTTTCTCCGGGCAGTGCCTCCCTCCCTATCGGCTATGTTTATTCAGGTGGCCTGGGGCCTGGTCTTCTATGTTTTCTTTATTCCTTGGCACATCGCACTGACCTTGCTTCATTCATAAATCTTTCTGTCTCTCTATGCCAAGAGCTGGCCGGATCCTGCCTGGATTTCTTGTTAGCTTTCTAATCTACCACGCATTCCTTAAATTCTACGTGAGCTCAGCTCTTCTCTTCTAAATGAAATCTATTCTATTTACTTGTGAACCAATATTCTGAACAAGATGGCTGCCTGGCTTATGGTGGCAACCATCTTCCAGCCTGGTTCTCCTTCATTCCCCCCTTGGCTCAAGTGTCAGTATCTTTTTCCTGGCACTTGTAGCCATTACACTTCACTATTCCGAAACTCTGCATACTGGGGGGGGGCTTCCCATTCACTGGGAACATTCCCTGGAATTATCAATGGTATCTTCTGTGTTTGTGTGGGTGTCAGTGCTGACTTGCATAGTGGCCATATGCATAGCCCTATGCGGTATATCAGTATCCCTATGATCAAAATCACCACTATCATGAGTATCCTGGATCCAACCTTGAGATGAATCTCAAGATGGAACCAAACCATTCTCCATTGCTCCAACCCCCGGAGCGGATTCCAGCCTTCGGCCGCAATCCTCCTGGCTGTGCCCTGCAACTGTGCTACCTTCTCCTGATGATCTTGAATTACCTGGTAATAGTCTGGGACTTCTTGTGTAGTGTTTCTGATGAAGGTGCAACATTCATAGTGCATTGTCATTTCACACAATCCATTCAAGGCCGCACTGATCTGCTCAAGCGCCATTTCATATATCATTTGCACCTTTCATAACTCACGCATTTCCAGATTCAACAGCTGGATATCCATACTGGTCCTATTCAGAATCTCATCCATCAGATTGACATAGCTATTCAATCTCCTCATCATCTCTCCTCCCTATCCAGTCCATACTGGCAACCATGTCCATATTCGATCCATCTTCGCAAACAATTCTCTCTTCGGTCTTTCAAACACCAGTGGGTACCTAGGGTGTAGTTCTGTGTCTGTGTTTGTGTCTTCTCCCTTAGTTTCTGGATTGGGACCAGCTTAGCCAAATAACACATTCCGTTATTGTTGTGGTACCCATGTGTAACACACCCTTTCACAGCACACCTGGTACCCTCCTGTCACTATAAATGGTGACGAATGTAGTGTTCCCTTTGATATCTCTATCGCAAGGTGTCTCAGCCGTCTCATCATATCCACTGCACCCTGCCTCCCATTGGTCACATTCCCAATCACCGCCTCTTGGTCTCTAGTGAGTTGCCTGCATCGTATGTATAAATAAGTCGCCTTTTGTCCTGCTTTAAATATATAAATATATGATGTCCAGTTGAACTGACTTGAGTTACATAACCCACCCTCGTTATTTGTTTCTTTATCTGGTCCTAGTTGAAAACACCATTCTGGTGGATACACTGGTCCTATTATAGGGTACCGGGACTGACTGATTCTGCCTTTTCCCTGATACAAACATACTCAAATTCATTGGAACAGAGGCAAATGGTATATAAATTGTCTCTGGGTGCAGTCTACTACACACCCAGCATACAGTTTGCCCAGACTTTTAGCATAGTCATATTTGAATTGCACAAGTAAGTGTCCTCTTGGGTTGGTTCCAGATAGCGCCTCTCGTTTTTGTCTCCACATGGTACGGTTCTCCATCACCGGGTGCGTACTATTCCAGATATGGGAAATATCCACTTTCCCCACATTGCCCGTACAATTAGAGCATACTCCACGCGAGAGTCCATAAATCAAATTAGCAAATAATAAAATCAGCACCACAAATGCCCGAGTGTCAGAATTCCTTGGGCAATTCTTTTTACAGTCACATAAACCCAATCCCTCCCCACCGGAATTTCAAAAGTAAAAAACATTTCTGGATGATCAAGGGTGGGGGCCGGCCCCTAAAAAGCACCCTGTGGTTATCCCCCGTTGGCAGGTGGTCAGGGCCTGTGCCCATCAAAACACCCATCTCCCTGGCGGGTGGTCAGGGTCTGTGCCCATCAAAACACCCACTTGTTGATCCTCTGAATCATCAGGGTTAGGATCATTTAGGTGCTCGTGACTGTGGTCTTTGTCAGCTTCAGCCTCAGCGGATTGGTCTCGTTGGCGACGACCTTCCATGTTAGCTCAGGACTGGCAGCTGCTTTTACTCTGGAGTGATGTATCCACGGGACCACCTCGGCAACCTTTACTGCTATAGGGGTTGATAACAGGACAAAATAAAAACTCTCCATTTTGGACCTAGTGGATCATTTTTCCACTCTTTTACCCATACTGAGTCACCCGGACAATACTTATACAGTGAAGGATACAGAGAATACGGTATATTATCCCCCACCCAAATATTTAACTTCTGCATTGATTTACCCAGCATTACTACCTGATCATTTAGTTTAATTTCTCCCAATGCCCGAAGGTCCCCCCTTAGTCCATTAATCAGAGGGGTTGGCTGTCCAAACATAAGTTCGTATGGACATAGCTTCAATTGGGGGGTTGGTCTGCACCTAATGTGCAAAAGGACTATCGGCAGTAAGTCCAACAGCCTAGTGACGTCTCTTGGCACAGTTTGGACATCAAAGTCTTTAGGGTACGGTTCATTCTTTCAACTTTTCTCGAACTTTGGGGCCTGTTCTCGGGTTGTTCTTGGCACGTTACACACTGCTGAGCTGTTGCTTTGCAGATTGCTGACAATCCTGGTACGTAGAAATGTGGCTCCAACTGTTGCTCCATCATTTCTCTCCCTCCATGGGTACTTGCGTGAAGTGCTCTTATGATTTCAGGAGCCAGTGTTGCTGGTAGGACCACTCGTCCATTTTCCATCTGGAACCATCCATCTTCTCCATATCCTCCGGGTTCTTCTGTCAGCCACTTCTTTTCTTTCTCTGAGTACACAGGTGTCCATTCGCTCAGTGGCGCCGGTAGAAGTGCAGCTACCACTGGTTTTGGTTTGTATCGTGCCAATTCTCCATAATTTCCCCGGATGAATTCTTCTTTTGGGAAATAGTATCGCCATGCGAAAAACAATAAATCTTGTCTGTCTTTGAATCTCTTACTGCTGGTATGAAAAAGTCCATTGCACTTTTCTTCATTCTTGGCAGTCTGTCTTGATAAGGATCTCCTTGAGGAAGAACCTCACCAGTGGGACTTGGTATTCTTCTGCTCCCATTCTCCCAGACTGTGCAGTATCGTGTGATTCGTAGATTATTGTGAGGATTATTTATCAAATTTTCAAATCGTGACGCGAAATTTTCTGCTCGTTCAACTTCAGTTGTTTCTTTGTCTTCCTCCTCCCCCACTATTTTTTACGCCGAAGAATTTCAGCATCATCTTGTAAGCTCTGCGTAGTCTTTGCTGAACTTCTGAGGTGTTGATCATTAGACGTGTTTCTTGCGGGTTTAGGGGAGTAGAGTAGAAATTCCGGCCTTGTGTCCTTGTTGGAAAAAGCCATTGGATATAATCATGATTGAGTTCTAACAGTTCATAATCATCTTGCCATTTGTTCAATATTATTTCAATGAACTCCCCGTGGGGTTCAAAATTTTTTTTTTTTAAATTCATATAGAACTCGTAATTTGGCATGGAAGATTGAGGCTCTTGCTTGCAGATCAATACTTTAGCTTGAGCTTCTGTTTGCGGTTGGTTTCGCAGCTGCTTTGCGGCCTGGTCCGCGCGTCTGTTACCTTTTGGAATTTCATCACGGCCTTTTTGATGGCCACGACAGTGCATGATGCTGACAGCACTTGGTTTCCACACTGCTTCCAGGAGGGCCGTGATTTCTGCAGCATATTTAATTTATTGTCCTGAAGACGTGAGTAGGCCTCTTTCTTTGTAGAGTGCGCCATGTGCATAGACTGTCATAAAGGCGTATTGGAATCTATATAGAATATTTACTCTTTTGCCTTCAGAAATTTCAAGGGCTCTGGTTAAAGCTGTTATTTCAGCTAGTTGTGCCGATGTATGGCCTGGCAGTGGCTTTGCTTTGATAACTTCTTCTGTTGAGACTACTGCATAGCCGGAGACTTCCTTCCCATCATCCATATAGCTGTAGATCGTATTTGTCTAGGGGTACGTCTTTCAAATCTGGCCTGCTACTGAACACTTCTTCCATGACTTGGAGGCATTCATAATTTGGATCCTCTTCACAGTCAGGCAGTAAAGTAGCAGGGTTCAAGGTAGCGATGAGGTCCAAATGAACCCGTGGATTTTCACACATCATGGCTTGGTACTTCGTCATCCGGCTGTTGCTAAACCAGTAACCTCCTTTGACATCCAGCAGAGCCTTGACAGCATGGGGGCACTTGACATAAAGAACTTGTCCAAGGGTCAGCTTGTCTGCTTCTGCTATCAGCATTGCGGTGGCAGCCACTGCTTCCAGGCATGGGGGTAGGCCGCAGACCACAGGGTCGAGTTGCTTGGAGAGGTAGGCCACAGGCCTCAGCCACGAGCCAAAGGTCTGGACCAATACTCCTGTTGCTGTTGGTTATATTCATGTATGAACAGCTGGAAAGGCTTGCTATGATCTGGCAGACCCAGCGCAGGAGCTTCCATCAGCAGAGTCTTTAATTTCAGAAACGCTGCGGTTTGCTCTTCTTCCAATGAAAGGGGTCTAATTCTCCTTCCTTGGTTGCTTGATGAAGCGGCTTGGCAATTTCTGCGAAGTTGGGGATCCACAGGCGGCAGAAGCCTGCAGCTCCCAGGAATTCACGGACTTGTCTCCTGGTCTTTAGTTGGGGTATGCGGCACATTGCTTCTTTCCTTTCTGCCCCCAGTGCACGTTTGGTACCTGTTAACTGGAATCCCAGGTATTTTACACTCTGTTTACATATTTGTGCTTTTTTTTTTTTTTTTAGACACTCCATAACCTGCTTGGCTTAGCAGATGGAGCAAAACTTTTGTGACAGATAAACAGTCTTTTTTCTGTGGGGAAACTAGTGTAATTAATCAACATACTGTAGCGTGGAAGGACAAAAGGTCCTGGCTGAGCGCGCATCCATTGTAGATACCTCCCACTGAAATAAAAAAATAAAAAAAAATAAAAAAAATAAAAAAGTTGTCTTGCTGGAACAATGGTGTGTTCCACGGTGACACGCAGAATTTCAATATACCGTAGTCTTTAAATCTCTCTGCAAATATATTTGTATATTCTGCTTGGCTTTCTTTGGGATATAATATTGTCTTAGAGCCACCGGTATTGCGCCGGACTTTAATTCAACTAATCTGGGCGGGTTGTCCTCCGCCCCCCACCTCAGGAATTCCAAGGAGTAGTGCGTGCGGATCCAGCGTGGCAGACAGAGTAGGTGCCGTGCGCCATTCTTCTTCCCTCGGCATAACTACTGCGATTTTCACAGATTGGGGGTTGTGCGGGCTGGCTGGATTATACTACCGAACAAAACTGCCACTCTCCGGCAGGTTTAATTGAACGTGACCCCCGGGAAAAAAAAAAAAAAAACATAATTTGGGCTTGCAATTTGCAAAAAATATCCCGCCCCAGGAGCTGGATGGGACATTCGGGCATATACATATACACATTATATAAATAATATTCTCAGAAATATTTTCCCATAGCCCAAAACAGACTCTTAATACTACATCAAAAAAAACAATAAAAATAAATCATTCCATCAAAAATCAAACAAAAACATACCTTGTAAAAACAGTAAAGAAAAATTACTTTAATTATTTCTCGAATTAATTTTTCTAACCGTTTCATATATTTCAATTTAGTTTGTTAATAAATTTTTATATTTAGTAGGCAATATTGTACCATTACATACCTATTATTATTTATATGCAATAATATAAAAAAACCAGGACTCCTTTTTAATAATATCAACACAAAATATAAACATATATCTTGCACTCAACCGACTTCAGACAAATATTCTATTGTAACACACACTAAAATTAGCTAAACATAGTACGCTGCACAAGTACACAAAGGGTTATTTTTTCCACCTTTCAGAGAGCAAAGAAAAACAAACTGCTCCCTCCTGCAAACAGTCTGTCAGAAAAAGGAGGGGGCCTATTACACCAGGGACGACGCTCAATCTCAACTTTTAATTGAACAGTTTAATAATCAATTAAAAACACAATCGGACAAAATCAGTCTGAACCACACATAAACTATACAGCACCGCAACTATCTCACTCCGTGAAATATTAATTAATTTATATATGCTCCCATCGGGCATCTCAATCTTTTCTGGTGGAGCCTCTCTATCTCCCTTATTTTGGGGGTCCTGTTTCTTATTCTCTCCCGCTATCATTATAAAATAACTCTGGTTTTTAATACAATATCTCTATATATCTATATACGGGTATTGTTCAGGATGTCCATACTGCTCTGTAACTTGGGAATGTACCTTCTGTACTAACTCCGGGTCCATTGACCCCTGCTCTGGCCATCCTGGGACTAATAACGGCCACACAACTGTACACATTACTTTTAATTTCTCTTTTGTCAATTCTACACCATAATCATACGTTTTTATATAATGCTTCGAAATTCCGCACCATATATTCTAGGGGCATCTTACCCTCCTTTACCTTCTGGGCTTAGATGACCTGTTACCATTGTCACTCTTGAAAACAATACTTTTTGCGATACAATTATCTTATTTCAATAACAGTTAAAATCTACAGTCTGATACTTCAGTCAACAATTTATCCGCATCCACATACGCTTCCCCCTTCAGTAGCCGACTGCAGTCGCCTGAGCCGAAACCGTACGTTCCAGGGTCCACTCTCGAATTTGCTTCCTCGCGGAGCGAGTAGGCGCACGTTCACTCACAGCACTCAAGTCAATTCATTCACAACACATTCCGTATCAGATACTTTCAGCATAATATAGAACATATATCACTTCAACTCTTTCCATTAGCCGAGGACGTATTCCCTCCTTAGTGGCTCATTATACCACGTAATTTAAACTCTAACTCTTGACTGCTTGTGGCTATGTGCACCCGTTCCTTGTCTACACTTCCGTCTGCAATTCCAATCTGCTTTATGGATAATCTACCCACTCAGCACCACTATCTCTGCAGCTATCGTTGGCTTCACTATAAGCCCTTGTCACTATACGACGTACACACTAGGCACTGACTCAGGCTCTCAGCCCAGTCACAGAAAAATCCTCCTCCTTTCCCGTTTACCCACGTGGTGAAGCTCTATTTACAAACACTGAACTATGCAACTCCACGCAGCTACTTTCTCCCTCTCATACAGAACTACCCTTTGATTGGCATTCAATTCCCCGAATCCAGACGCCCGCTAGCCACTCTGGCTCCTTAGCAATGTCAGCGCTACCAGCGGCGGGAAAGATATGCCAATAGGATGGTGGCCATCGCATCCTCTTATCCGTCTATCGCAGTCGGACGTTTCCCTTAGATACCGGTATTTCCTTTAGACATACAAAACATAGAAGACACGTTACCTATCGCCGGCGCTGCTTGCTGTTTCCTCAGACTCGTTGGTGTCCCGTTTTCCCGGGTCAGGGGGGTCTGTTTGGGACGAGATGAGGTCCACTGTACAGGAAATCCTGCTTGGCGCCTGCAGATGTCAGCTCACCTTCAACGGGCGCCCCCAACCATCGGGATTCTGGCACTGCTGCAGTCAAGCGCCGCACTGTGTTCAGCAGCCGTTGCCTGTGTCTTGGCAAAAGGCCCGTTATCCCGGCTATCGAGACCCCAGAAAATGTAGCCGGAGTCAGACAGGTTCACTTCATTAACGGCGCCGGACCAGACACAAGCAAGGATTGTCCAAACACGAGTCTCTTCAGGAAAGGCAAGAGTTTATTGTGTCGTCACACAAGTGCTCACACAGGATTGAATCGCTTAGAGTGAGCCCCGATTACACAGAGACATGAGGTTTTATGCCCCAAATACATAATTAGGTACATCCCCATTAGCCCACCTCCCTATGACACTCTATTCTACCCCACGTGGGTTAATACCTCCCATCATTAATTCGAACACAAAGAACATTCCACATATAACTATAAATTGATACACTTCTCGTTAGTTTGACAGTCTGTGATTTGTTTGTGCTGTCTTTCTCCGGGCAGTGCCTCCCTCCCTATCGGCTATGTTTATTCAGGTGGCCTGGGGCCTGGTCTTCTATGTTTTTCTTTATTCCTTGGCACATCGCACTGACCTTGCTTCATTCATAAATCTTTCTGTCTCTCTATGCCAAGAGCTGGCCGGATCCTGCCTGGATTTCTTGTTAGCTTTTCTAATCTACCACGCATTCCTTAAATTCTACGTGAGCTCAGCTCTTCTCTTCTAAATGAAATCTATTCTATTTACTTGGTGAACCAATATTCTGAACAAGATGGCTGCCTGGCTTATGGTGGCAACCATCTTCCAGCCTGGTTCTCCTTCAGTTCCTTTCCCCAAACTCACTCCCACACTCAGATCCGGCCTTTTGTCCAGACCCACTCCATTTCATACTCGGGTAAAGTCACTTGAGCAAAGTCTCTCCCTTCCACCTCCAGTCCCTCCTCCCACTCAGAAGATGCAATGTGAGTGTGGCGCCACTAAGTGTCTCTACTAGCCAACAGAGATTGAACACAATCGTTAAGTGTGTAAAGATAATTGAAAAAATAAATAAATTAATCAGTTGGAGGATGAAGGTATGATGACTGCCACTAATGTCTACAGAGAGAGCATACTGCTGCGTCCAATCAAAAAGCAGTTATATGACTACACTCTTCAACACATAATATAGTGTACAATAACATATAATCTATAAAAGTGCACAATTTAAAGTGACAATTATGATTAAAATTAGTACTGTGAATTTCAATAACAATAATGAAACCGCAATACAATCATATGCACCTGGACGGTGTGAAAAGGTACAAGTGTGGTGTTGCAAAATTGAAAAGATAAGAGTGACAACGTGACTGCAAACAATAATGTGTTCTAACAGTCAGACATAAAGTTCTCAGATAAGGGCAATTTGCCTGTAATGAATTAATTACTTAAAGTGCTAAAGTACACTTAATAAATTACTATATAGTGCTGATGGTATCTTAAATTAGTCCTAATGACTACTAAATGCGTACCAATAATTAAGGCTCAAAACCAATCGGGTGAAACAAATAAACTTAATTAAAACCAATTAAACTTCCAGAGTGCATGATCCAAAATGTGTTATAGTACAAAACAATAGTGAAAATTAATAGACAAAAAAATATATAAATACAAACAGTCAATTAACAAATATGTGATGGAAAAAATAATAAAAATAAGTTAGTAGACATCAGTTCTTTACAGGATATACAACATTGATTCTCTGAAGGAAAAAAATGCAGCAGCCTTACACACAGAAATAGCGTCTAATCCCCAAAGTCGCTAAAAAATAGAGTGTTCAAAAAATGTAAAAAACTGGTGTCTGGCGCTTGCAAAAATTCGATCTTTAAATCCAATCAGAAAAATCCTAGGTCCGCTTAGCGTCTCATCCACAGGTTTGATTGAAGACACATGCAAATAAGAGGAAAGGGAGAATATTTTGTGCAGAATCTTAGCACATGATTTAGGTAAGTATACCAAAAAAGGAATACTCACATTTAAAGGTGCCAGTTGTAACAAATAGGCACCTAAACGTAAGCAAATCAGTGAATTTATATATCAGGGCACTGATTCCCCTATATAGGTAGGACAACCAACGATCCAGGCGCCGTAGAGATGTACAGTGGAAGTACCAGACGGATTGAAATCAACAGAATACGCTTGAATAGAGTCGATCAATCACAAGTTTATTAGGAAACTTAGAAGAACTAAACGCGTTTCGCTATAAGAGCTTCATCAGTGAGTGTGACACTCACTGATGAAGCTCTTATAGCGAAACGCGTTTGAGGTGTTCTACTAAGTTTCCTAATAAACTTGTGATTGATCGACTCTATTCAAGCGTATTCTGTTGATTTCAATCCGTCTGGTACTTCCACTGTACATCTCTACGGCGCCTGGATCGTTGGTTGTCCTACCTATATAGGGGAATCAGTGCCCTGATATATAAATTCACTGATTTGCCTACGTTTAGGTGCCTATTTGTTACAACTGGCACCTTTAAATGTGAGTATTCCTTTTTTGGTATACTTACCTAAATCATGTGCTAAGATTCTGCACAAAATATTCTCCCTTTCCTCTTATTTGCATGTGTCTTCAATCAAACCTGTGGATGAGACGCTAAGCGGACCTAGGATTTTTCTGATTGGATTTAAAGATCGAATTTTTGCAAGCGCCAGACACCAGTTTTTTACATTTTTTGAACCCTCCTCCCACTCAGTTTGTTCACAAAATTAATTAAAAAGGGACTCTACGCACCCTGATCACTTTAGCTTATTAACCCCGATTTCATGCTGACATCATCATCTATGACCAAGTGCTTGTAGCCGCGTTCATTTGAGAAAGCAAACATGGGCTTAATACAGGAGGGGTGGGGTCGTGCCCATTCCCTGATGGGGCGGCTGCAACCACCAAATGTACCCAGCCCAGCAACATGTACAAAACATAACAAGGAGAAAAATGTCATCTGCGCTTATTCTTATTATACGGTGTGAAACAAAACACAATTAGAGGTTTTGGTTTCAATTAATGGCCATTAAAAGACATGGGCTTAAGCTGCGCATGCAGCATCAACCCATCCCTCTGACCAGGCACTCGCAGCATCAACCCATCCCTCTGACCAGGCACTCGCAGCATCAACCCATCCCTCTGACCAGGCACTCGCAGCATCAACCCATCCCTCTGACCAGGCACTCGCAGCATCAACCAATCCCTCTGACCAGGCACTCGCAGCATCAACCCATCCCTCTGACCAGGCACTCGCAGCATCAACCCATCCCTCTGACCAGGTACTCGCAGCATCAACCCATCCCTCTGACCAGGCACTCGCAGCATCAACCCATCCTCTGACCAGGCACTCGCAGCATCAACCCATCCCTCTGACCAAGCACTCGCAGCATCAACCCATCCCTCTGACCAGGCACTCGCAGCATCAACCCATCCCTCTGACCAGGCACTCGCAGCATCAACCCATCCCTCTGACCAAGCAATCGCATACCTTGTGTGAAAAGTATGCAAGATACACAATTTGCGTATGTACGTATGAAAGTTATGTACACTATGCAAATTTCTTATGAAAAAAAGGGGGAGGGGTTGTGGTTCCTTTTTTTTTACATAAAATTCCTTTCATTTTTTTTATCCGATGAATCGAAATAATAAATCGGCCAATTAATCGATTATGAGAATAATCGTTAGTTGCAGCCCTACTTAAATCTACAGAAACATTCATCACTCAGTGTTGGCTTTCTCAGCCCTTATCAGAGATTGATTAGCAGCACTGAATTATACACATATTCTATTACCAAGTTTATATATTTGGGCAGATAAATGCCCATTTGAACGTCACTCGGGTGAGTAAAGCCAAAGGTCGAATTACTTTAAGATTGTTAAGGATGCCTATGTGTATAAATGTATTGTGCATCTGGAAAACTAAGCTCCAGACCCGCTTATATTATGAACAAATCACTTCTGGCGTGTTTTCCCTTCCATTTAACGCAAACATTACCCCAGCTACAGCCTTGTTTCAACCAACGGCGACAACTGTTAATTGTGTAGTGTTAAATAAAGTTTGATTTCCAGAAAAAAAAACACGACCACTAAGCATTCACTGGTTGACACTGCACTGCGCTGTGATTGGGTGCCGCCAGAGCGCGCTCCTTGTGAATCCGGTGGTGCAGCCAGGGTCCTTGACTTGTGTCATGATGGCAGCGGCAGGCGGGTCGCAGCACGGTGATCACCAGGAGCTGCGGGAGGATGTGGAGCTGCAGATTGATGATGTGAGGCTGGGGTGACTTTATGTTTCGGGTGTCGCCCTTGGGGGATAGCGAATACGATGGGTGTTTCACTCCTGAGGGCTTTCACCTTTTGCTGCCCAATGAAGTGGGAGCCGCTTCACATGGCAGCACGCTGATTGGCTCCGAAGCCGCAATTCCTTCCAGCCTGTCCCTAATCACACGTCTGTCACGCGCGCTCTGTTTGAGCAGCTTCATGACTGCAGGTTTCATTCATACAGCAGACTGTGCGGCCAGGAGCCTGTCTGTCAATATGCGCACCGTGCTCTGAGTGTGCTCCCTCATTACATACCCTCATACCAATCCCTTCTGTATTTGTCTTCCTAGGGAGGGGCTGGGTGATTTCTAGAACTCCCTCACACCATAACAGAACATTCTTAATGTTCTCTTGTCCCAATGTTTGGCCCTATTTCGAGGCTGCCACAAAAAAAGTGGTAATGAAAAATGCTGCGCCTGCAGATCCTCCTTACTGTCCCCCTTTAAATTCTGCGTGCCCTTTTCTGGTCTAGTATGTAACACGCGCCTTGGCTTCATGGCAGCCATCTTTTTCACCTAATTTTATTCATAAAACTCCCTACACCGTCTAAGACCATTCTCTGTTCTCAGCAAGTTTCAAACCTTCCAGAGTTTTTGTAACAATTAGATTGTAAATTCCCACGGGAATAGGGCCCTCATGTATCTGCTGCAGGAATACTGACCTGCCTCCTGTACGTATTGTAGAATTGTCCTGTCTTTACTAGGGCTGAAACAACTGATTGATTAATCGAACATTAAAATAGTTGTCAACTATTTCCATTATCGATTAATCGTCCTGTGTGCAGCACGCACTGTTTAGAGTCAGACTGAGTTAGATGTAAATAACCTCAGCTTCGGAGCTGATTCTAGAAGAATCCAGAAGATTATAGCTGCTTTACTAGGTGTGATTTAGTTCTAGGGTTATGTCCGATACAACCAGTTTGTTTTTATTCCGTTTACAACAGGAGAACTATAACAAACAATAGGATACTGCCACTGGGTGAAGGAGCTGTACGCCTGTGTTTTATCCTTACTTGAAGCTGGAGTCCTGTGCCACCACCACCCCCTCTTTGGTCACGTACTGCCATTCCCTCCCTTTTGGTCTGGTCCCTTTCCCTAAACTCCCTTCCACACTCCGATCCGGTCTTTTATCCATACCCACCCCCTCTCACACTCAGGTCAAGTCACTTGAGCAAAGTCACTCCCTTCCACCTCCAGTCCCTCCTCCCACTTTTTGTGTTTGTTCAGAAAATTATTTAAAAGGGACACTCTACGCACCCTGACCACTTTTTAGCTTCTTAACCCCGATTTCTTGGTGACATCATCATATAACCAAGTGCATGTAGCCATGTTCATTTGAGGAAGCAAACATAGGCTGAAGCTGCGCATGCAGCATCAACCCATCCCTCTGACCAAGCACTCGCAGCATCAACCCATCCCTCTGACCAAGCACTCGCAGCATCAACCCATCCCTCTGACCAAGCACTCGCAGCATCAACCCATCCCTCTGACCAGGCACTCGCAGCATCAACCCATCCCTCTGACCAGGCACTCGCAGCATCAACCCATCCCTCTGACCAGGCACTCGCAGCATCAACCCATCCCTCTGACCAGGCACTCGCAGCATCAACCCATCCCTCTGACCAGGCACTCGCAGCATCAACCCATCCCTCTGACCAGGCACTCGCAGCATCAACCCATCCCTCTGACCAGGCACTCGCAGCATCAACCATCCCTCTGACCAGGCACTCGCAGCATCAACCCATCCCTCTGACCAGGCACTCGCAGCATCAACCCATCCCTCTGACCAGGCACTCGCAGCATCAACCCATCCCTCTGACCAGGCACTCGCAGCATCAACCCATCCTCTGACCAGGCACTCGCAGCATAAACCCATCCCTCTGACCAGGCACTCGCAGCATCAACCCATCCCTCTGACCAGGCACTCGCAGCATCAACCATCCCTCTGACCAGGCACTCGCAGCATCAACCCATCCCTCTGACCAGGCACTCGCAGCATCAACCCATCCCTCTGACCAGGTACTCGCAGCATCAACCCATCCCTCTGACCAGGCACTCGCAGCATCAACCCATCCCTCTGACCAAGCACTTGCATACCTTGTGTGGAAAGAATTTGTGTAGTTACGAATATGTACACTACTCAAATTGCTTATTTTTTTACATAAAATTCCTTTTAAGTAAACCATTTTTTATTTTTTTGTTATCCGATTAATCGGCCAACTAACTGATTTATGAGAATAATCGTTAGTTGCAGCCCTAGTCTTTACCCATTGCATCTTGTACAGCGCTGTGGAATGTGTTGGCATGTAATAATAATTAATAACTCACAAGCTTAACCAGCAGGAATCTGGACACTAGGCCGTGATTTCCACCTCAAGGTTATGGCACAGGTTGTAAGGTACAGAAAAGAGCCCTAGAATGAAAGAAGCCTTATCAGTTGTGAGAGAAATCCTCCTTTCTAAACAATTGTACAGCATAACTCCCCAAAAGCAATTATTTTCTATGCCACAAAATTTATTGACATGAGTCCTTTGTTTGTGATTTTGGAGGGAGGGGGAAATCTCAATTGTTAAATTTATCTGTGACGAGGCTTCACTTGAGATTCTGGGCTCGATCCTTCTCAAGTCTGGTACCAATAAATCTAGGGTCAGACGAGCGTGATTTCTACGGACTGTACGTCCTTGCAGTACGGACATCGTCAGTACGGATGACGCAGTAGTGGTCACACAGTCCGTTTTTTCACTGAAGTTATTTTTCACGGATGTAGGAGGGAAAAATAAATTACAATGAAAAAACATTCTGTCCGTCAAAAATGCTGGACGTATAAATGCAGTCCGTCTGACCATGCTCCATCACTCACACACAAAGCTATGCAGACGTTGCGGACGTGGCGCACTTTGTGCGGCCGTTCTAGCAGTATTACGTTCTTGCCTGCCTTGCGTCCGTTTGCCGCGGCCGTTGTGCGTCCGCAGTTCAGTGCGGACGTACTTCATGTGTCGGGCTCCAATGGACTTTCTTTCATGCTATCACGGACGTACTTTTAGGCGCAATCACGGACGTGAACACTACGCTCGTCTGACACCAGCCTTAATGCTCTTCCTGCCTAGACTGGAGTCTGTATCTCTGACCAAACCGCTCTGAGCATCCCAGGCAAACCTATCGGATTCTACATCATTTTGAGGTGGGTTCTAAGTTGGCAGCGAGGCTTGGAAGAAAGTTGGTACTTTCAGCAGTGTTTCTCGCTTAATGCAAAACTGCGTGTCCCGGCCACAAGTTCACTTTCACAATATCTTGCAGGAATTGCAGAGGGAGTCTGGGAACTATCTCACTCTGCTCCCGGTGAGAGGAAGTGGTGGATCCCACTACTCTCTCCACTGCGAGGTGATTTTTGGGGGTGGGGGTGGTAGGCAGTTGTTTGAAGTGATTTTATAAAAGCCTTCTCCAGAATGGAAGAATGAGCTAGCTTGGAATAGCTTGTGCTTCAATTCAGTCACAAGTTAATGCCACCAGTACAAGGTGAAGCAGACGTTAAGTTACAGTAAGGACATATAGGGAAGTTGTATACTCGAGGTGCCAATTCCCAGCGATAAGATAACTTTTACAAGATTTTATGTATAATGTCTTGCAATGTTATCTTACCGCCAACCTCAGAATAAAATAGAACCCAGTGTGTGATCTGTCTTCTACTGTACCAGCTGCATGATGGTTCTCTTTAGAGCGCACCCGTCAAATGCCTACACGGCACCACCATAATTGATGTTATTTAGCGGCTCCCTATTATTGCATCTCGAGCAGCTGATAGCAGCTGTCTTTCGTGAAATTTTCCCCTTGGCACCTCCCTGGTACCGGAATATGGTAATCATTGAATGAATCTTTTTTTTGTGTCTTACAGATGAGCTTTGGGTTTTCCTGTCACTTACCTCTGTAAGCTGATATCAGTCCTTTCCCCTGCATAGAACAGCAGTAACATCCACTCCATACTGTGAAATGAGGAATGTCAGGAGCATGATGCGAAGTCTGCAGTATCTTGGAGGCCGCTGAATAAATAAGATTAAGTCATGTTTTCAGTTGTCAAATTGCTCTTTTTACCAGACTGACTTTAATAAGGAGACGTCCTAAAAAACACAAGAAAACTCCTTTTTAAGTTAATCACTGGACATTTGTGTATTTCAGCTAGACCTCTGATGCACAAAAAAGTCTTTCAATATTCTAAGTTTGTGTTCCAGTTTCCAAATAAAGGCTCTTTCCAGGTATCATAACCAGTGCAGCTCACTGCAGTGGTTTAGGTTAGGGATGCGCCGTTACCAGCATTTGCACGATTACTTTGTACTCATGCAAATGCCCCCATACCTCTACTGATACCCAGAAGCCAGCGCTAGGCTGGCTTGCTGATACCCGAAGAGCTGGGGCAGCTGTCAGAATGCATTGATGGTATTTCCCTCCGGCTGGCCTTGTTCCACAGAGTGGCCGCCGGCTGTGATGCCAGCAGCCCCTATGTCTGTCTGAGGTCTGGAGTGTGTGTATACATCTGTCTGAGGTGTGGTGTGTGTGCAGGCTGTGCATTGGGTAAATGGGGTGTCTTGCCATACATTTAAATATTAACATAAATTGGACAGGATTTCAGCAAAGTCCTAAATTATTGGGAAGCGGTCACATGACTTTAAATAAAAGTATCGGTACTCTGTGTTAAACTAATGATGCACCAATACCATATTTGTAGGTGCTTTGAGTCTGGCTAGTGACTGGGCTACAGGAGTTGGCAAAATGGGGTGCATAATTGATCCGTGACACAGTAGGGAGGTGTATTATAAGACAGACCCGTAACCACAATTTTGTGTTGTGGTGTGAAGTAAGTTGACATTTGCAGCTCCAGTCTGTTATACTACCCCCCGGACCTCCACAGGACTAGCACAGATGCAACATGATGCCTCCCTCTGTGCTAGTCCTGTGGAGCACACTATTTCCACAATTGTGATGTTTGGTGATTTTCAGATGCACTGAATTGTTCTTTCCCACCACCTCTTGTACAGATCCTGGGGGTAATGAGAGCGTTAACAGGAATTCTGTGTCAGGGAATCGGATAACATGTACATTCCAGCAAGAGGTGTGCATTCCTCCCTGTCATGCTGTTTGAAAGCGAATTGCGTCAAAATGATGGCCACAATACATCTGGACACAGTGGCCGCTATATGCTCCGACTGCCCCAGTAAAATGCGCCTGTCGTGTAGCATTCACATGCTTTTTGAATTGCGCTGGTTTTGCTATATTATTAGTTATTAAGCACCAACACATACTGCAGCGTTGTACAATTGGTAAAGAAACTACAACTCTACAATACCCCATAAAGGCAAATCAATATTGCAACAACTAGATACAAGATGAATTGAGGGCCCTATTCCCATGGGAACGTACAATCTCTAGATACGTGAAGGGTGAGAAACAGGAGCTACAGTATATGTACTTCTACAGTATATTGTTATTCCCTTGATTTTTGGCTAATCCAGCCACATCCGAGGAAGCAGAACGTGTACACAGTAAAAGCAGATTTCCCAAGTGACATTGAACTCAGAAATCAATATCAATGCTCCAGGGGAATGTGTCCCCTTTCTCTTTTTACGCCTGTGATCATTCTGTACCTTTTGCTGATGACCTGCCCGGCGTTATGGGGTTAATAATGGCTCTGTTTAAGTTACCTAGGAATATGGCCCTATATTTTACTGATTCTTTAGTTCTATTTAACGCTATAAGCTTAACAATGAGCCACAAAGTAGCCCTTAAAAATCCAGTCTGGTAAAGTAAGCATTTTAGCAATGGAAACGATTTATTTTTTCCTATAATGTGCTATCCCAGTTTGGTAAACTCTGCGTCCGCAAATCTCATATGTGATTCTTCTCTTTTTGTTTAAAGTGGGGAGTGGAAATTTCTGCCGCTTTTCAGTGTGAAAAAGGTCTGAGATCACTTTATAGAGGCAGAGTGTGACAGGAAACAAACTTAAAGTGCAAGGTATTTGACTAAAAAGGTTATGTCATTATTTGTCAGGTCTTTTCAAAGAATCAGAAAAAAATTGTGATCGTGCTGATTGATAGTTGCTAGAATTTATTTACGCCAAGACTGAACATTTTAAAACTATCCCATTAATAGACTTGGCCACAGTTTAGATTACAGAAGGGTTTTTTTTTTTTTTTTTTTAAATCTAAAACGCCGGAAAAAGAAACCATACTATGTATCACTGAAAATCCATAACATAGTTACGCTAGAACATTTATAAGTAATGTGCACCTTTTTAAATCAAACTCCCTGTTTTGTGCGTGGCCATTGCAGAGCCTCTGACTTTGTATTTTTTTTCTTTTCTATAATACCTGTAAGTAATTGGCTTATTACACTAAAATGTCTAACACAAAATAATGGGATGGGCTATTTTGGATGGCTGATTCAGCCCTCCAAATGCAAGGGTTTAGCTCCTCCCTGACGCTCAGATTGAGAAATTCAGATATCAGTGATATCAGATATCAGTCCCTCCAATGAGTCACTTTTTCTTGCCACTGTATACAGTATGTGAACCCTTTGGGATTATGTGGAGTTTTGCATGAATTGGTCATAAAATCTGCTCTGATCTTCATCTAAATCACAACAATTTGAAAAACACAGTCTGCTTAAAATAATACAACACAAACATATGTTTTCATGTGTTTATTGAACATAACATGTAAACATTCACAGTGCAGGGTGGAAAAAGTATGTGAACCTTTTGACTTAATAACTGGTTGACCCTCCTTTGGCAGCAATAACCTCAACCAAACGTTTCCTGTAGTTGCAGATCAGACCTGCACAACGATCTGGAGTAATTTTGGACCACTCCTCTTCACAAAACTGTTTCAGTGTAGCAATATTCTTGGGATGTCTGGTGTGAATCGCTCTCTTAAGGTCAAGCCACAGCATTTCAATTGGGTTGAGGTCAGGACTCTGACTGGGCCACTCCAGAAGGCGTATTTTGTTTTGTTGAAGCCATTCTTTTGTTGAATTACTTTTATGCTTTGGGTCATTGTCCTGTTGCATCACCCATCCTCTGCGGAGCTTCAGTTGGCGGACAGATGGTCTTACGTTTTCCTGCAAAATGTCTTGATAAACTCTGGAATTCATTTTTCCATCAATGACAACCATCCGTCCAGGCCCTGAGGCAGCAAAGCAGCCCCAAACCATGATGCTCCCTCCGCCATGTTTTACAATGGGGATGAGTTTTTGATGTTGGTGTGCTGTGCCTTTTTTTTTCTCCACACATAGTGTTGTGTGTTTTTTCCAAACAACTCAATTTTGGTTTGATCCGTCCACAGAATATTTTGCCAGTAGTGCTGTGGAACATCCAGGTGCTCTTTTGCAAACTTCAAACGTGCTGCAATATTCTTTTTGGACAGTAATGGCTTCCTCCGTGGTGTCCTCCCATGTACTCCATTCTTGTTTAATGTTTTTTCATTATTGTAGATGTGTCAACAAAAATGTTAGCATGTGCCAGAGATTTCTGTAAGTCTTTAGCTGACACTCTAGGATTCTTCTTTACCTCATTAAGTATTCTGCGCTGTGCTCTTGCAGTCATCTTTACAGGATGACCATGCCTAGGGAGAGTAGCAACAGTGCTGAACTCTCTCCATTTGTAGACAGTCTGTCTTACCGTGGACACATGAACATCAAGGCTTTTGGAGATACTTTTGTAACCCTTTCCAGCTTCATGCAAGTCAACAATTCTTGATCGTAGGTCTTTTGAGAGCTTTTTTCTGCAAGGCATGGTTCACATCAGGCAGTGCTTCTTGAAACCAGTAAACCCAAAACTGGTGTGTGTTTTTAAAGGGCAGGACAGCTTTCAGCAACACATCCAGTAATATCACACTGATTGGACTCAAGGTTGGCTCACTCCTGGCTCCAATTAGCTCTTGGAGAAGTCATTAGGCTAGGGGTTCACATACCTTTTCCACCCTGCACTGTGAATGTTTACATGTTCTGTTCAATAAACACATGAAAACATATAATGTTTGTGTTGTATTATTTTAAGCAGACTGTGTTTTCAAATTGTTGTGACATAGATGAAGATCAGAGCACATTTTATGACCAATTCATGCAAAACTCCACGTAATCCCAAAGGGTTCACATACTTTTTCTTGCCACTGTACTCACGCTGAGAGCTATTGGATTGGTTGACATTAGTTTGAGCGTCCACCCCCAACCTACCCCAGCGACATTGTGTCATTCTGTGGCTTGCAGCATGTCTTGTCTGTAGGATTCTAAAGGCAGTCCAGTCCTGGATTCATGGTGAGTTTTTAAAAGTATCTAAAAGGGGTTAAAATGGGAGAAGGATCAGGAGAGGTTCGTGTTTTTAAGATTGTGTTTCCCAAACCTGTCCATGGACTCCTAGCAGGCCAGGTTTGCCAGATATTTGAAGCACAGCACAGATCTACTGCTCAGTGATTGCAGGATTCAGTCTGCATTTCCACGAGGTAATCCTTAAGGCTGGGGTCAGACTAATGCATTTTTAACGTTTGTTTAGGCGCACTTAATCATGGCTGTAGTACCAGCAATGACGGCCAACATACGAAGTACGGCTGCACGAAAGTTCGGCCGCGTAACACAAGTGGCAAACTAACGCATTTGTTCGAGAACGTCGAGCTGCTAGTACTGACGTACAGAGCGCGCTGCGCCTGCATAGCGGCATGTGTGCGTGATTAGGAGACGTCAGACACTGCTCATGTCCGGCCAACATCACTTCCAGACACCCAAAGTTTCCTGGTTTGGATCTGTAAGAAAATGCGCATCGTATGACCGTTTTCGCGCATTCCGCGAAAAAATACGTCAATGCGTTCGGATGCACTTTTTTACGGACGACGCGAAAAATGCGTTTGTTTGACCCTAGCCTAAAACCTGGCCTGTTCGGGGGTCCTGAGGTCAGGGTTGGGAAACACTGCTTTAAGATTTTGGTGTTAAATGGAGGTTTGTAGTTTGTACACCATCTGATCATTACTGTTTCTCGCTAGGTCGCCTTCCAGCTTACTAAGCTCTTGGAAACCACATCGGCTGTGTCCTCCCAAGTGGAAGAGCTGGCTGCCATATGTTCAGAAAACGCACGCTTTCTCAAGGCCTGGCGGGATTTCCTGAAAACGGGTCACGAGTCCTTAAATGTCAAGAGTTGATCATGCCTACAAATGGAATTATGCTTACATAGAAAAGGATGGACCATTTAATCTGTGCAGAAGCAGCTACTGCTTTAATTCCAGTATTTGACAGCAACCTCTCCTCTGCTAGGCTGGCAGATCATCTTTCTCCATCAATATTATAAACTACTGCATTGTTTAATACAACAGAATGTATGTCTGTTTAACCCCTTCACTGCTGAGGCATTTCACGCCTGTGTACTGAGCTCATTTTTACCGGTTTCGCTCATGTTTAAACGCAATTTGAAGCCATATATAATTTGTCTGGGTTCTACAATAAAATATCTTTATTATATGTATACGTCATATCCTGCCAGAATGCTATAACAAATGTGAATTTCCATCATCTACAATGTGTAAAATAATTTTTTCATTTTATTATCTATGCCTTTTTGTGGTTATATATTCTATGGGGATATGCTTGTTAAAAGAAAATTAGAAATGGTAACCCGTTACTGTATTTTTCAGAGAAAATACGCGATTTTAGCTAACAGTGGGGAAAAAAAACCCCATAATTTTTCATTATTGCAGTGTCATTGTTCACATTATAATTTAAAAGTGAACAATAATGCTACGTTAATTAACTCCATATCTCCATCACAGGTGGCAGTAAAGGGTTTAACCCCCAAACTGATGTCATCACATCCATGTGACTTCAGGATGGGGTCCCGAAGGCGGGGCTGACATCCAAGATGTCAGCCCGCACCAGGAGACCACAGCGATTGTTGTCCGCACGCTGAGCGCGATTGAGACGACGTGTTGAGCATGTCTACAATATATATTTTTTTAAATTGACATTTAAACACTTTTATAACTCTAGACCAACTAGAATAAAATAAATCGAAGTTTTAAAAATTTGTAAAAAATGTTTTTATTCCTGCCTTAAACTCTGTCATTTTATCTTCTCCGGCGATGCCCCTCAGCTAGGGGTGTTTCTTCAGCTCCCACTTACTGAATATTCCCCGCCTACTACTCCACCCACCAGCGATTCACATGAACTACATATCTTGCCCACAGCCCCCATGCACCCCACTACTTCACATACTCAGCTATTACCCTCACCTACAGGGTTATTCAGAGAGCGGTGAAAAGCAGGAGAATGACTGGAGAATGGAAAATTCTAGGTCAATATAGCCAAACCAGAAAAATTCTCCCATTTATCTTACTTTCCAAATTGGCTATTTTGACCTAGAATTTTCCAACTCTGCTAGCGTGTCACCCATCTCCTTTTAGATTGTAAGCTCTTGGGCAGGTTCCTCTCTCCTACTCTTCTGTGCGTTTAACTTTTATGGACATTTGTTATTCTGCCTCTCCCATTGTACAGCGCTACGGAACTTGCTAGCGCTTTATAAATACCTGTGATTGTATGAACTAACACAAGCTGTGCAGCTCAGGACGTCAGACTGGGGAAACCCGAGGAACTGAATATTAGCATCTCTGCAACTGTGAAAGCAAAACACCCGCTGACCTCGGTCATGCACTCACACAAGGCCTCACTTGCGGAGCAATTCAGACGCACATGCTCAGTGTGTTTATTTATACCTAGGTATGCACACTAATTGGTTAGCTCATAGTGCCTCCTGAGGTGGGCGTGGAAACCGCCAAGAAAGAAAAGCAGGTAAATATGGAAAAAATATATCATCATATTTACTTTGTCTGCTGAATGACACTACTGGTTCATTCAAAAGGCATAGCATGTTATTAAAAGCACACTAGCAAAGCATGCATGTCCCTTTTAATATATATATGTTTATATGTGAGCATGTTTCTCTTTCCCTGAAAGGGAATTGACCTTGCTTGTAACCCCTGAACTATTTTGTCTTGGATATTGCTGTGCCAAGTTCTAAAAGTTCAAAAGCAATAATGTTGCAATATTCCCTCGGCTGCATCCAAGTTATTGTTTTTAATTATATTACTTTGTACCCTTTTTTTTTTTTTTGTGTGTGATATTGACCTCTATTTTACGTGTCTTGGATGGCTAAAGCAGAAAGACAATACCGTAGATACTCGAGTATAGCACGACCCGAATATAACGCGATGGTTAGAGATTTATTATGGAAATGAGAGAATACTCAAGACTCGAATATAACGCGAGGAGCAAAAGTATGCTGTACCGGACAACAATTAAAATCCTTACAGGTTCTCTCAACACAGTCAGGCCAGGGTGCTCTGCTCTAGAATGATTGTAGTTGTTACTTATGAAGCTGCCGGCCATCAGTCTTCTTTACTAGCAATTAGATGGCCAGCAGAGACGAGCAAGGTGAATGATTGGCTTGAACCGAGCTTGCCCTCTGGCCGTGATGGATCCCACCACTTTCTGCATCTGGGAGTTCCTGAAATGTTTGCAAGCATCAGGGAGCCCGCATTCACTTCAGCGAGACTACCGGAACTTCCAGGAGACTTGGGATCCAGAGCAAGGAATTTTTTTTTTTTTTTACACATGGGCTGTCTCGCATATAACGCGACCCCTCCAATTTTAAGGTAAAAATTTGTCACCAAAATCTAGCGGTATACTCAAGTATCTACAGTATCTCTTAGTCCACTTTACTTCCTGTTACTTTTGTTCTTTTTGTATTCGCTTGCATTGAACCTCATCAATGGACATTGTTCTTGCTCTGAAGACAATTAGTAATTTATTTTTTGTGTGGTACTGCCTTTAAACCACTTATTCAGTTTTGTTAACCAGCGATTTCCTTTTTCTAAGCTTTATAAAATATATATATATATCGACTGTGAAGCTGTCAAACGTTGATGTAGCTCAAAAAAACACCAAACAACAAAAAACAGATGCAGTTTTCTTTTATATATAATTATTCCAAAAAATGATGGCGGCACGCCGGGACTGCAAAATAGACTTCTTTAATATTCCATACCTATGTCCTGAAGAAAGCCCTGGAATGGGGCTGACACGTTGACCTATATATTAGGTCAGAACGCCATGCACTCTTGCTGAATAACATTTTCAAGTTGCCCGGTGCCTGCCGTCCGGCTGAGTCATTTATAGAAAATTCCAAAAATGATGGCGGGACTGCTAAATAGACTTCTTTTATTATTCCATATAAGTCAATTTTTCAGTCCCGTTCCAGGGCTTTCTTCAGGACATACATCTGAAATAATAATCTATTTAGCAGTCCCGGAGTCCTTTTTTGGAAAATATATATAATATATCACATACAGCATTGTTACGTATGTAGAAGAATAAAACCTGTTCATACCTAAAATGTTGTTTTAAAACAATCCTGTTATTTTTCCATGTCACCCTTATATACACACAGACATATTTTAAATAGCAAATCCTCTAAAACAGGGATGGCAAGCCTTTTGAGCCCGAGTGCCCAAACTGGATCGCTGAACCAACTTATGTGTCTCAAAGTGTCAACCCCGCAATTAGACCTGAATACTGAATTATTTTAGAAAAAACACTTCATACGACTGTCTGAACTAATTATGTGCTTAAGTCTTAAAAGAAAAATACAGTATAAGAAGATGAATATATTGGCCCCAGATCACACATGGATATAATTGGCCCCAGCTCACATTTATATATTGCCCCAAGCTCACACATGGATATATTTGCCCCAAGCTCACGCATGGATATATTTGCCCCAAGCTCACGCATGGATATATTTTTTCTCAAGCACACGCATGGATATATATTGGCCGCTGCTCACTTGGTCCTCCCGCAAGGCGCCTCACAGCATGCTTCTTCCTCCCCAGTGCGCGCTGGCAAATGATGTTCCCCGGCCACTCGTTGAAGTCCACAGCCGCAATCTCGCGGCTGGTGGATTTCAACGAGCGGCGGGGATCATCATTTGCCGGCGCGCGCTGGGAGGAAGCGGCAGTGAGGCAAGCCTATGGCTCGCGTGCCGACACAGTTGGCCCCGCGTGTCAGGTGTGGCACGCGTGCCATAGGTTCGCCATCACTGCTCTAATAGGTTATAAAATGTGAACCTACCAAATTTTTTCGGTGTATAAGACTATACTTTTGTCTAAAATCATTAAGCCAGAAATTGGGGGTCGTCTTATACACAGGAGTAACTGCACCAGTTGTGGATCTGTCCTGAGTGTTACCATGCTCGGCTCACTCTACCACGCTTGCTTCAATGGCCACAGACCGAAATGTGATGCCACAGGAGTAACTGGCATTACACTGGTGAATCGTGGGATTGCGCAGCAAAACTGCAGATACCTTCCCTTTGCAAACAGGCTTCCTCCAATCCGGAGCCTTATTTAACAGACGTCATAGACAGCTGATATTGAACAAACCAATTGCAACTCTGAAAGCATCCTATTGGAGGCAGCAGCGTGTCGGCATTGTGCATCGGGAGTCGTCCCAGAAGACTGGAAATTAGCAAATGTTGCGCCCATTTACAAGAAGGGTAGTAGGGAGGAATCTGGGAACTATAGGCCAGTTAGTCTTATGTCAGTAGTGGGGAAATTAATGGAAACCATGTTAAAGGAAAGGATTGTTGAACATCTAAAAACACAGATTACAGGATCAGAAACAACATGGGTTTACCTCAGGGAGATCATGCCAAACTAATCTTATTGATTTTTTTGATTGGGTAACAAAAATAATAGACACAGGTGGTGCAGTAGACATTGCTTATTTAGATTTCAGTAAGGCTTTTGATACTGTTCCGCATAGAAGGCTTATCAATAAATTGCAATCTTTGAGCTTGGATTCCAATATTGTTGAATGGATTAGGCAGTGGCTGAGTGACAGGCAACAGAGGGTTGTGGTAAATGGAGTTTATTCGGCGCAAGGTCTTGTTACCAGTGGGGTTCCTCAGGGGTCAGTACTTGGACCCATTCTCTTTTAATATTTTTATTAGTGATATTACAGAAGGTATTAATGGTAAAGTATGTCTTTTTGCTGATTACACAAAGATTTGCAACAGGGTTGACGTTCCTGGAGGGATCAGCCAAATGACAAATGATTTAGGTAAACTAAAAAAATGGTCGGAGCTGTGGCAATTGAGTTTTAATGTGGATAAGTGCAAGATAATGCACCTGGGACGTAAAAACCCAAGGGCTGAATATAGAATATTTGATACAGTCCTAACCTCAACATCTGAGGAAAGGGATTTAGGGGTTATTATTGCAGAGGATCTAAGGGTAAGTAGTCAATGTAATAGAGCAGCAGGAAATGCTAGCAGAATGCTTGGTTGTGTAGGGAGAGGTATTAGCAGTAGGAAAAGGGAAGTGCTCATGCCACTGTACAGAGCACTGGTGAGACCTCACTTGGAGTACTGTGTGCAGTACTGGAGACCGTATCTCCTGAAGGATATAGACATCTTAATGTTCAGAGAAGGGCTACTAAAATGGTGTACGGCTTGAAGGAGAAAAGTTACCAGGAAAGGCTTAATGATCTTAACATGTACAGCTTGGAAAGAAGACGAGACAGAGGAGATATGATAGAAACATTTAAATACGTAAAGGGAATCCACAAGGTAGAGGTAGGGAGTATATTTAAACGGAAACAAAGTAGCAAAACAAGAGGACATAGTCTTAGATTAGAGGGGCAAAGGTTTAAAAGTAACATCAGGAAGCATTATTTTACTGAGAGGGTGGTGGATACATGGAACAGTCTTCCAGTTGAAGTGGTAGAGGCCAAAACAGTAATTGAATTTAAGCAAGCATGGGATAGGCATAAGGCTATCCTAAACAAGATAAATCCAGGTTAAGTATCCATGTAATTGGGCAGACTAGATGGGCCGAAAGGTTCTTATCTGCTGACATTTTCTATGTTTCTATATGACTGTTAATGAGCCGAACAACACTGGTATTTTGAGCACTCTCATGAAAATGGCAGAAAATAAACAAATGGCTTGTACTGCAAAACGCAATAGAGGCTGAAGAAAATGATATGCCCAAAGCTGTGTGTGATGCATTTTATAGTACTGTATGTACTACCGGTATCTTAAAACTCTTACCCAATTACTAAATCTGCCTTTACTCTCTGACTACTTTGGAAAAAATGTTAAATGTGTTCTGTTTTATGCTTGAAATATTGAGTTCTTAATGTTGGGTTAGAAAAGTAGGGGGTTGTCTTATACACGGGAAAATATGGTACTATAAAAGTTATGTTTTTTTTTTACATAGGCACTTAAGGGTCTATTCGATAAGCGCTGAAATTTCAGTGCACTTCAGTAATTCCATATCGCTGACAGTACTTTGAATTCACTATTCACCAGATGGTCACCATAGTGCGCCGAAGAGTCAATGCAGTCGGACCCAGGGAGGAGGGGGTCACACGGACGCACTCACTGCGCTCTGTGACTGTGGCCTAAAGCGGCACCGTTGTCCACTTTTTCAATGATAAAGTGAATACTGATGTTACACTAACTCCCCTCCACACGGCGACAACAAGTGTAGAGGTGATGGCACAATGCATTGTTTAATCTAAAATGCAAGCCGCCGCACCACCGTGCAGATAGTTAGGGCCCTCTGGATTCCCGTATCTCCTTTTTTTTTTACACCCCAAAAAGTCAAGCGTGGTGTTATCGGAAAGGTCAGAGTCTGGCTTTTCTGATGATACCAAACTTGAACATGTACTTTTATACACTCCCCACCACTTTATTAGGTACACTTTGCTAGTACCGAGTTGGACCCCCTTTTTGGCTTCAGAACTGCCTTAATTCTTCGTGGCATAGACTCAACAAGGTGTTGGAAACATTCCTCAGAGATTTTGGTCCATATTGACTTGATAGCACCACGCAGTTGCTGCAGATTTGTCGGCTGCGCATCCATGATGTGAATCTCCCGTTTCACCACATCCCAAAGGTGCTCTATTGCAGAGCTTGACAAATCCATGGGCTTGGTAGCCACTGGCTCCTAGAATTTTACTCCTGGCTCCCAAATTTCAAGTTTATTTTACACCAATCTAAAAGCAGTCTTTGCCTGGCATGTAAACATCTAGTTGGCTTCAAGGTTTTCATCCAGTCTCCTACAATTAATGCAAATATATCCAGCCCTGGTGTATACATTTATATGTGAGGTCTGTTGTGTGTCTGTGTGTGCAGTGGGTAAATAGGGTGTCTGACCATACATTTCAATGCTATCATAAATTGGACAGGCTTATAGCAAAAACTTTACTGGAAAGCATCACATGACATTATATAAAAGTATCGAGTATATGGAAAAAAGAATATTGGTACTCGATATCAATACCATTTTTTTAAGACGGAGTATGTTTATTTATAAAGGATTTTACCAGGAAAGATACATTGAGATTTCTCTCGTTTTCAAGTATGTCCTGGGTGTGACAACATTAAATTGTTACTGTTGTTACAGAAATACAAAGTATATAGTTATTGAAAGTAAAGCTTTGTAATTCTGAAGCAAAAACTCTCTCCTAACCTTTGTAGCTAGTGCCTAGATTCAGAGCAAATGTATCAAGCCCTGCTCTATTGGATTGAGATCTGGTGACTGTGGAGGCCATTGGAGTACAGTGAATTGTCATGTTCAAGAAACCAATTTGAGCTGAATTGTAGCCTCAGTTTCCTGTTCTTAGCCAACAGGAGTGGCACCCGGTGTGGTCATCTGTTGCTGTAGCCCATCTGCTTCAAGGTTCGCCATATTGTGCATTGAGAGATGGTATTCTACATACCTTGGTTATAACAAGTGGTTATTTTAGTTACTGTTGCCTTTATTTCATCTCCAACCAGTCTGCCCATTCCCTCTAACATTAACAAGACCTTTTCATCCACACAAACGCCGCTCACTGGATATTTGCTCTTTTATGGACCATACTCTCTAAACCCTAGAGATGGTTGTCTTGGAAAATCCCAGTAGATCAGTGTTTGAAATACTCAGACCAGCCCATCCAGCACCAACAACCATGCCACATTCAAAGTCACTTAAATCCTCTTTGTTCCCCATTCTGATGCTCGGTTGAACTTCAGCAAGACGTCTTCACGGCGCCTAGATGCCTAAATGCATTGAGTTGCTGCCACGTGATTGGCAATTTGTGTTAACAAGCAGTTGAACAGGTGTACCTAATATAGTGGCCGGTGACTGTATGTATGTTCAGTGTCTTGTATATATAGGCCATATTAATCATAAACTACATTTTACCAAAATACAAATGAAAACGTATTTTTCTAGATTTGGTTAAAATTGCCGATTTTGGAAAACGGAAGTAACAGGTTCGCAAATTATTATTATTATTTTTTTTGAAGAGTAATCCATGGAATATATAAATACACGGTTTTGATAATAAAATATGGCAAAATATTTTTTGCACGCTGTAAAGGATTAAAAAATTAAATGTACACGTTTATATACATATTTTTTATATAGCATTCTGTCACTCGACATACAAATAGTAATTATATCTTTTGAATCCACTAAAAAAAAAAGAGAAAAGGATGTATCGTTGCCTGGGTCCTTTAATGAAGCATCATCTTTAAACATGATGACCAAAAAATGGTGAAAATGAGCTCAGCAGTGAAGGGGTTAATGGAGTGCGTATAGGCAGTACTGGTGGGAGGATGGAGAAGAAGAATAAAGGGGGAAATGAGAAACATAAAAATAGTAATTTAATTTCAAAGCATGAAAAGGAGAGAAATTAGTGTGTTTTAGGAGCATAGGTGCACTTGGAAGCCAATTATAGTGATGGAGCCATCGTGTGACGGAGACAAAGAGGCACAGCCAGAGCAGAGTCTCCTATGACTTTATGCTTCACCCCTCCTCACACGGTCCACATGAGCTGTCTGCAAGGATGTGATTATTGGCATCAATCCTAGGTAATACCACGATTAATTACTAGTAGACGCAAACGGGTCATTTTGTTTCCCACCAGTAGGTGTCGCTCTCTCGCAGTTCACTTCTTGTTCTCCTTTTAGGTGTTTTTATTACTGCGATTCTAGATCTTTATTTCCCAATCACTATTACTACACTGGTCAGCAACGATAAGCAAATTTATTGATATTTGTTTCTTGAGCCTGTTCCTGAAGTTACATTTCATTGCGTGGTGATTCACGCTCACTGGCCTAAATTGACGGTTTGTAGATACTGTAATCATTTTTATTTATTGCTTTTGGCCTTCTGGATTGTCTTTGGCTCTTCTTAGAAAAAACAAAAAAAAGTCCTAAAGCAAATACCCTAGATTGGAAACACATAAACACATTTATTTTTTTTGTAACCCTTACCCTTTCAATAACGAGTTCCTTCAAATAAAAAATCACAACTGAAACCGGGGATCCTTTGTCAGCTTGTAAACACAGGACATTAGGCATTTCATACACAGATATTGCTGTAAAGAATTAAAAATTATGGTAACATGAAATGTTATTTAATTAAATCCTTCAGTGTTTTTATTTTTTATATGTTAGGAAGATACAGATTATAGGGGTTATTCAGAGAGAGACGATCTGGCCCCCGAAATGTCACCGTACGGTGCCATTTCTGGGCTATTCGGCTATTCAGAGAGCAGGCAGTTTGCCAAATTTTGGCGAACTGCCAGCAAGTACGGTGCCTGTTCGAAGGCAGTGAAATTTTACATAGAGAAGCAATGGTTAATCTATTCAGAGAACACCGAACAGCAGTGAAAAGTTGCGAAAGTGCCCTGCTGTTCAGTGGTTTCATTTGGCGGGTTTATTCAGGCAGATCCCATAGGCTTTAATGTTAAAAATATTCCTGTTTTTATGCAATATCTAATAAACTGTTAATTATTTTAATTTGCAGTAAAAAGTCTCTTTTTTTAAAAAAAAAATTAGTATCTTTTTTTTTAAATAAAAAAATCCGTTTTTTTTCTGTAACAGACCTTTTTATTATCATTCATAGGACCTTTATATGTAGATTCCAGGCATTTTCGTTTAGTATTTTTTTTATTATTTTTTTTAAAACAGCATTTCAATTTTGACACTTTCAATCAAATTGTTTTTTTGTTTTCTTTTATACCCCATTTGTTGGCTTTTTCCGGCGGCTGGTCTGCGTTGTTATCGGTGGCTTGTCGGCTTTTTCCGACGTGTTTGTGTTTTTTGCAGCGGGTTCCGGTGGGTTTTCAGTGAGTTTTCCCTTCAGTCTGGTGACCCTGCGGTTAGTGCTGAATTCACCACAGGGTGGGAAACTTTGATTCCCCCAAAGTGCAGGGAAGTGCGGGGAACGAGAGCGCACTGAAATGTCACCAACATTTCAGTGCTCTCTGAATAACCCCCTATATGATGTCAGATTTTTTCGAATGTAAGATGCCGTCTTTATTTCCAGCACTCCCAGAGCTGTTTTGATTGACAGGTTAATTTTCTGTGCAATAGCCCATCAAACAATGGTGTCAGACCTTTTCAGATATGAAATTTCTATATTTCACAGCAATTGTTTCACACAGACAACTCGTCGGCGTGGTTAATATATAACAAGAATCTGCGTTCTAAAAAACATTTTCCATTGATCAAAGAAGGTCTAATGGACTCTGGTTGTAAAAAATAAACAAGCAGATGTTAGATCAAATGGTTTAGAAGTAAGGGAACACAATGACAACTGATCTTACCCTAAGATAGGTAACTCAGTATTGTGTTTATTTTGTCAGATGGAAACTCTGAAAGCCACGTAAACATGGAACAATGGGTTGCCCAATAAAGAAAAAACCCCAGAGAAGGTTAAATGGCTTGGGTAAACCAGCTTGTAATGCTATGCTATTCGGCGATATGATCTAACACTATATGGTATTTGAATATTTAATTTATGTGGTCAGTTAGAATAGATAACTTTGGCGTCTTATAAAAAAACCGAGGCCCTACCACATTCAGTTGATTATTACAAATGTCTGGTGTACTAACCCGCATGAAGCCGATTAAGTCAGGTAATTGGGAATGTTAAAGGCGATATCACGAATGAATGAATTAATGTATGTCTGCCGGATCCTCTCATATACACTTCCCTATGGACGTAAGTAAAGGGGGATGAAATGCACACACGCTGTGGCGAAGTATGCCGGCGATGCCACAATAGAAATAAATTTTGATTTGTTAATAAAATCTATGGAGTCCCGGGATATAGGAATAAAACGACCCCAAACCAGTAAAAGATTGGCCAAACACATAAATAAATTCCTGCAGAAGGTTGATGGTAGATCTGAGAGCGCCATCTGCTGGCCAGGTAATATAACACCTGGACAGACCCCTGGAGTTGATGAATATATATATCCTCCAATCAAATGAGGCCACATAGTGATGGGCTAGATCTAAAACTGGGCGGAAGACCACTATATAGAGGGGACAATCCAGAGCAGAAGGGGAGACACTGAGAAAAGCTTGGGGAGAGACCTGAGGGACGCTTGGAGGGGAGAAAGGCAATTATCATCAGCTCCCCCTTTAAGACGCGACCACACCCTAATCTTCCACCACTCTATCTTCACTAACCAGATGGTAAAGTATGCCTGAATAACTTGATATCTATAAAATTGCATAGTCCTTACTTTAGATGTCCATCACAAATTAAAGGAATATAAATTAATTATTTCGCTGTTGAAGCCTAATAATCAGTAGACTAGTAATTCAGCCTTTCCAGTCCCCTGCAGAGGATTGCTAAGGAAGAAAACTGTTACTGGCTAAATACTTGAGCCATAATTTAGTGAAATTATTTATATTCCAAGAATACTGGTTGTGGACATCTAAAGATCAATTATATCCCTATAGTGAGATACGCTGGGACCGTGAAATAGCTTTTATATGTCAAGTGCCATCAGCCCCATTCGTAAACTAGCATAACTCCTTCCATATCCATCTTGCAGCCCTTTCGATTGAATGCATGTACTGTAAGTCAATAAGAAGCGTTGGGTTAACGTATATTGAATGAAGTGCTGTGATTGATCTGTGGAAGAGATAGTCTACCTATCGAGTGTGTTATGTATCTCCCTGAAGGAAGTTGCATTTAGTGAATAGGCCCCCACAATAATAAATTGTGTTGCAGGTGATGCCCAGTAACTGAGTGTTTATTTTAGCCAGGTGGAGGATTGGTTTATAATGGGAAAGGTCTAAGTGAATAGAATAGAGCCTGGTGTTTAAGAACTGAGGCGTGTATATCTGTGGTGCGGTCTATAAACCTAAAATATCTGTCCATTAGATTATTGCGTGTCGCAGTATCGCTACTAATCACGATCTATAATCACTTGTAAATTGTATCTTGCTAATCCGTTGATAACATATGATTGTATGAAACTCGACGTGTGAATAAATTTTGGTTTGAATTGTCTTACCGTTACGCAGTCTCATATCATCTTTATTGATTTTATTGTGTTTAAAAATATCTAGATAGCATCAAAAGAACTCGGGATAACGCGCCATATATTTGTTAAGACGTATATTCATTGATTGGTTATTAATCCCTATTTTAGGGGTTAAATACCAATTTATACCACTGGTATTGGAGGCACTGTCAATAATATATATACTGTATATCTATATACATCTACAATAAGAAAAATATACGTCATAATTAATATATCCCTGACCTATTAAAGAAGTCAATAATCTCTAACAATGGAAAGCATATTGACATAAACAGGGAAATTGTACGAAAGTTTTTATAAAGCGCTAACAAGTTCTGTAGCGCTGTACAATGGGTGAGACAGAATAAAAAATATACAGGTTAAACACAGTACAGTAGGTGAGAGGATCCTGCTCAAGAGCTTACACTCTAAGAGGATAGGGGTGACACATTAGGTGAGGGTTAACCTAAATTAGAAATGGGGACTTATTACATTTTTGGGGGGAATTACGTGATTTTTAGTAAACGCACCCCATAGAAAAAAATCATTAGTGCAGCATCATTGTTCACATTATAATTGAAATGTGAACAATATTTCTGCATTAATAAAAACAACACGCAAAAAAGGAAAAAAAAGTTTTTTTTTTACATATAATTTATCTAATTTTTTTTAATTTTTTTTACTTTTATACCTGGTCATGTTGGGTATCATTCGAAAGGCAATGCACAGGCCTTTCGAATGACACTCTCCATGACCCCCTAGCACAGTTCTGGAGATCGGGGTTCAAACGAACCCCCCCCCCCTATCTCCACCAGGGGATTTCCTTGGGAAATCCCCAGACAGCTAAGGGTTCCCTGGCTATCTGACGTCATCACGCTATGCGTGAGGATGTCAGGAAGCGAGGGGGGACCCGGAGGTGGAGCCGCCATCCAAGATGGCGGCCCCCACTGGAGCTAGGCTGCACTTTGGCGCCGTAATTTACGTCGGGAGGAGCTTGACTTCAGCATCTGAGGACGCTGAAGTCAGAACGCCGCGGGTCCCCAGACAGAGAGGTAAGTAACTCCGCCGGGGGTCCCACAAAGCTGATGACGTGTGGGACACGTCCTCAGCATACAGCGGGAGTAACTGAGGATGTGTCACACACGTCGTCAGCAGTGAAGGGGTTAATAGAGAGTGTGAAGATAGGGTAGTGCATGTGGGCTGTGTGGGAAGACGCACCAGAAAATGAAGAGGGGGATTAGGGAGTGAGATAATAGGCTTCTCTAAAGTAATACGTTTTCAGAGACTTCTTGAAGGACTGGAGAGATGGGTAGAGTCTGATGTTGTGGGGGAGGGAGTTCCATAGAAAGGGGGCAGCTTGGGAGAAATCCTGAAGGCGGGTACGGAGAGCTGATAGCATCAAATCATTGGCAGAGTGAAGTGGTCAGGATGGGATGTACCTTTTAATAAGGGAGCGCGGTTGTGGAGAGCTTTGTATGTGAGCACGAATGTCTTGAATTGGATTTTATAGGAGACAGGAAGCCAGTGCAGAGATTGACGGGGGGGGCGGGAGAGGTGTGAGAGGTAGGTGAGGTGGAGGAGCCTGGCACAAGCGCTCATAACAGACTGCAGAGGGAGAATCTGGGATCTCTTAACGCCAGAGAGGAGGTTGCCGTAGTTGAGGGGGGAGATAATAAGAGCTTGGATGAGCATTTTAGCAGAGTCCTGATTAAGATAGGGACGGATGTGTGCAATATGTTTTAGGTGGAAGTAGCAGGATTTGGTTAGTGACTGAATGTGAGGAGTAAAGGATAGATCAGTGTCCAGGATGACACCGAGACAACGAGCCTGAGAGGTAGAAGTAATGGTGGCCCCATTCACCTGAAGGGAAATGGGTGCAGGAATGTTAGTTTTAGAGGGAGGGAAGACGAGAAGTTCAGTTTTAGAGAGGTTAAGCTTTAGGAAACGTGAAGTCATCCAGTTGGAGAGAGCTGACAGGCAGGCAGTAACACGTTCGAGCACGGGAGGCGGGAGATTGGGAGCGGAAAGGTAGAGTTGGGTGTCATCGGCATAGAGATGATATTGAAGTCCATAGAAAGAGATGTGTTTGCCAACAGAGGCAGTATAGATCGAGAAGAGTAGGGGACCCAGAACAGAGCCTTGAGTACCCCAATTGAGAGAGGAGTTGGGGGGGGGAGAGGTGCCAGTGAAGGAGACACTAAAAGAGCAAAGAGAGGGGTAGGATGAGAACCAGGAGAGAGTGGAGTCACTGAGGCCAAAGATCGAGAAGTGACCTTTGGTTTTGGCAGCAGCTAGATCATTGATCACCTTGGTCAGAACAGTTTCAGTGGAGTGCTGGGAGCGATAGCCAGACTGTTGCCGATCAAGTAGAGCGTTAGTAGTGAGATAACCGGTGAGCTGGTTATAGACCAGGCTTTCTAGGATTTTGGAGGTAAAGGGGAGCAGAGAGATGGGACGGTAGTTAGAGAGGGAGGTGGGGTCAAGAGATGGTTTCTTTAGGATGGGGTGATAGAGCACGTTTGAAAGCAGAAGGGAAGACACCAGAGGATAGTGAGAGGTTGAAAATGTTACATGTTTAGCCTACGGTTGCCAGATCAGACATGTTTTCCTGGACACATAACTTATTCATGCTGATGGGCGATGCATGAAAAATGCAACCCCGCAGCATGTAGAATACATATGCTGCTTGTAAGAAATCAGAGAATTCCAGGTGACCTGCCTTGAATTCCTTGCTGCAGCATATGAATTATACATGTGCAGTGGAGCACTTTTTCCTGTGCTGCCCTCTGCATGAAACTGTAATATGTGTCCAGGAAAACTAGCAAGTCTATTCACTAAAAGGTGAAACTCAGGAGAACTGGCAGGAGAAGAGAACAATCTAGACCAAATAGCCAATTTGGAAAGTGAGATAAATGGGAGAATTTTTCTGCTTTGGCTATTTTGACCTAGGATTTTCACTTCTCCAGTCATTCTCCTGAGTTTCACCTTTATTGAATAGACCAGTTAGTCGATAAGTACAATTATCATATCGTATACTTATGAGTACTTGTGAGACATCTTTAACAGGCCAATCTCATAAGTATCCGATTTGATAATTGTACTCATCGACTAACTGGTCTATTCAATAAAGGTGAAACTCAGGAGAATTCGCAGAAGTTAAACTTCTAGGTCAAAATAGCCAAAGCAGAAAAAATTCTCCCATTTATCTCACTTTCCAAATCGGCTATTTGGTCTAGATTGTTCTCTTCTCCTGCCAATTCTCCTGAATTCAGCCTTTAGTGAATAGACCTGTAAATATTTTTCCAGCAAGTGAAGTTTACCTTTCTTTGTATAGACCTGATGGCCGATCTGGCAACCCTAAGGCTAATGTCAGACGAACGCAGTCTGAGCGCACTCTGCGTGCGTGCATGACGGACGTACTGATGGAAGATACTGTAGACACCACACAGTCTGTTGTTTTTTTTTTTTGACAAATGTAGTAAAAAAAAGGGAAATATGGGAAACAAAATTAACCTCCCTGGCGGTATTCCCGAGTGATTCGGGGTTAAATTTCACTACCGCGAACGTAACCCCGAGCCACACTCGGGCTGGATGCATACTCACCTCCTCCTGCGCTCCCTGGCTGTCCCCCGCAGTGTGATCGCGGCGAACTGCTTCCTGGTAAGGCTCCCTGTGAGTCACACGATGCAGGGGGGCGGGACCAGCAGCAAACTTAGAAAAAAATAATTTTACACTGTATAATCCAAAGTGCAATGTATGAACGGCCACTAGGTGTATTTACTATTATTTTTTTAATTAATTAATTAATTAATTTATAAAGGATTTTACCAGTAAGGACTCTTGATTGCACGGATTTCAGTGCGTGTTTCCTAATTATTACAGGCTAACTATGTACAAAAACACGTTTCCTTTTAAAAAAAATTTAGACGCTTTTAGACACGAAATTTTGAAAAAATTAGACCGCCAGGGAGGTTAATTAAAATTAAATGACAGGTACAGTCAGCCAGACCAAAAAAAATCTGAGCATGAACGTGATGGACGTCGCAAATGCGCCTCGTCTGACGTTGCGTCATCATGCACACAGGCCGCTACGCAGACGCGGCGCACTCTGGGCAACCGTCGTAGCGCTTTTATGTCGAGGCCTAAATGGCGTACGTTGCCACCTGCATGGTGCGTGCGCACTTCAGTGTGAACGTACTTCGTGTGTTGGTCTCTGTTGATCACAAATCAATGCTACGACGGACGGTAACTGTGTGGCGACACGGACGTGATGACTGCGTTCGTCTGACCCTAGCCTATTTCAGCTCCGTGTAGTGACTAGAAACAACCAATGACAAGGCCACAATAAGCAGGAGAACTACTTGCAGGGGGCTCTCCTGCGCCAACCTATCACTGCTCTCTGTCATAGTTACGTACTCAGAGCTCTATGCCGAAGGAAGGGAATTATAAATGTGATGGGACTGATTCTTTTCTAGAACATTATTAAAAATCTATAGACCTTTATTATCCGTTTGGCATTTTATCAAATAATGCAAAGTTGTGGGAATCATGACAGCTTCACTTTAATCTTGATATAAACTGGTTTGGGAGAGTAGACGTTGCCTTCACCACAATTACATCTAGAACTAAAAATAGTTAACTGTCCATGTAGGTATTTCTCAGCTTTTTCATACCAGTCATTAGTTCTCTTTGTTTTCTTGCTATAGATCTATTTGCTATCTGCGGCTCTATTTAGACGAGCAGCTCGAGCTATCTGCGGCTCTATTTGTACTACTTTTTTTCTGAGCTATTTATTCCAGCAGCTTTTCTGTTCCTCAGAATGATTATTCTAGCAGCCTGTATTCCCTCAAGCATTGTTTATACCAGCAGTTTGTTTTGTCTTTACTTCTATCTATTCAAGTAGCAAGCTCTATGTCTCTAGTTAGACTTTTGTAAACCAGTGGCTGTGCCTCAAAATATCTCTTTGCTCAGAGTCACTCTTTGTTATCTTTAAGGTCTTTAAAGTCAATGCATTTATGACGAAACAGTTACATAATTGGTCCTTAAGGGGTTAAATACATGATAATATCAGGATGATCTTTTACTCTTTCATTAGCCATCAGAACCCTGTTATCAACATATTATTACCTTTTCAGATGTAGCGCATCAGCACTTGTGCATTCTAAGGCTAGGGTCAGACGAGCGCAGTGCGAACGCGCGTGCAGGCGCACTTAATCACGGCCGTAGTAGCAGCAAGTGCCAGGCAATGACGGCCAATATACGAAGTACGGTCGCACAAAAGTCCGGCTGCGCAACACAAGTGGAAAACGAACGCATTTTTTCGAGAACGTTAAACTGCTAGTACTGACGTACTGAGTGCGCTGCGCCCGCTAGCAGCGTGTGTGCGTGAATTGGAGATGTCAGACACTGCTAATGTCCGGCCAACATAACGTCCAGATGCACAAAGTGTTTTATTGATGATCCGTACAAAATCACGGATGCAAATGCGCATCGTATGACCGCTATCGCGTACTCCGTGAAAAAATGCGTCCATTCGTTCGAACGCACTTTTTCACAGACAACGCGAAAATGCGTTCGTCTGACCCTAGCCTTATAGTTGTCCAATAACTGTAAGTAATATATACTGGATTAAGATAATTCTTTCTTAAACATCCGCCTCAATATACTGTAATAATATAAGTTAGCAGTAAAATAATTCTTATAAAAATTCTTAAATATTCTCACTCCTTATACTTCAATTTGAACACACAATTATTTGGACCTGCCTTCTTAATTTAGTGGTGCGCCCTTTGCTTATTCTTGGATCCTCATACATAAGCAAACAATTTATGATGAAGATATATCCAGTGTAAATCCTATTGGTTCCATCAATCACTGCTACAAACCAATATATTTCCCCTAGAAAAATAGCATGGGTCTGGAGAGAGGAATAATTATAACAGTTTTTCACATTCTCAGAATATGTAAAATAGGTATTCTATATTTGCCAGAATTCTGATACTCTGTTGGCTGGTGTCCTTTTAAAAGTATACGCTGAGATTTGACTCTGCCAGACTGAGCATGTTCCAAGTGGCCACAGATGGGGCATTTTTGAAATCTGCCCCAAGTTCATCGCACATTTAGATGCATTCAACAGCTTGTTGAGACCACCATCAGTTTTAAGGGAAAAGAAACTGCAGATTATAATCCGTAAAGAAGGATACAACACATTTTAACATGGTGGTCTTTTAAAAGAGTATGCTTACCAATCCCTTTTGATGAAAATATGTAAGTTAGACTATCCACGAGGAAACAATGCCAGAAGGCTTTACCTCTGCCAGCAGATTGACAGTATTATTATTTTTATAGTGTGCAACAGTTACTGGACACTATAGTTTATCTGAGTGGTTGAATATATATATACACTATATTGCCAAAAGTATTCGCTCACCTGCCTTGACTCGCATATGGATGGGCAGGTCAGCCATCAGAAATGATGGGGCCCCTTACTAAACCTCACGATGGGGCCCCCCCCGGCACTCCATCAACCTCTAACAGCTTTTCTCCCCCTTCAAAAAAAAAGACATAAAATAGCACCACAGCAATAAAACTCCCAGTAATGTGTAGTGTGTATGAGCGTATCACAGAATTCACAGCAATAAAACTCCATAATAATGTGCGGTGAGTATGAACGTATCACAGAATCCACAGCAATAAATCTCACAGTAATGGGATGTATATGATGGCCTTTGGGTCTGGGCCTGGTCCCTGGGTCTGGTTTGGGCCTTGGGGTCTGTGCTCTGGGCCTTGTGGTCTGGGCTGGGCCTTCGGGTCTGGCCCCTGGGGTCTGGCCTGGGGTCTAGGCCCTGAGTCTGGCCTGGGGTCTGGGGTCTGGGCCCTGGGGACTGGGCCTTGGGGACTGGGCCTTGGGGTCTGGGCCCTGGGTCTGGGGACTGTGCCTGGGGACTGGGCCTTGGGGTCTGGGCCCTAGGGTCTGGGTCTGGGCCCTAGGGTCTGGGCCTTGGTCTGGTCCCTGGGTCTGGGCCATAGGGTCTGGGTCTGGGCCTTGGAGTCTGGGGCCCTGGGTCTGGGCCCTAGGGTCTGGGCCTTGGGGACTGGGCCCTAGGGTCTGGGCCTTGGGGACTGGGCCTTGGCCCTAGGGTCTGCACCTTGGGTCTGGGCCTTGGGGACTGGGCCCTGGGGTCTGGGCCTTGGGGACTGGGCCCTGGGGTCTGGGCCTTGGGCCCTAGGGTCTGGGCCTTGGGGACTGGGCCTTGGGGTCTGGGCCTGGGTCTGGGGACTGTGCCTTGGGGACTGGTCCTTGGGGTCTGGGCCCTAGGGTCTGGGTCTGGGCCCTAGGGTCTGGGCCTTGGGTCTGGTCCCTGGGTCTGGGACATAGGGTCTGGGCCTTGGAGTCTGGGGCCCTGGGTCTGGGCCCTAGGGTCTGGGCCTGGGGACTGGGCCCTAGGGTCTGGGCCTTGGGGACTGGGCCTTGGGCCCTAGGGTCTGCACCTTGGGACTGGGGTCTGGGCCTTGGGGACTGGGCCCTGGGGTCTGGGCCTTGGGGACTGGGGCCTGGGCCTGGGCCCTGGGGACTGGGCCTTGGGGACTGGGCCTTGGGGACTGGGCCCTGGGGTCTGGGCCTTGGGGACTGGGCCTTGGGCCCTAGGGTCTGCACCTTGGGCCTTGGGGACTGGGCCCTGGGGTCTGGGCCTTGGGGATTGGGCCCTGGGGTCTGGGCCTTGGGGATTGGGCCCTGGGGTCTGGGCCTTGGGGACTGGGCCTTGGGGACTGGGCCCTGGGGTCTGGGCCTTGGGGTCTGGGCCCTGGGCCTTGGGGACTGGGCCTTGGGGTCTGGGGACTGGGCCTTGGGGTCTGGGCCCTGGGGATGGGCCTGGGCCCGGTGCTGTCCCTGGGGATGGGCCTGGGCCCGGTGTGGTCCCTGGGGATGGGCCTGGGCCCGGTCTGGTCCCTGGGGATGGGCCTGGGCCCAGTCTGGTCCCTGGGGATGGGCCTGGGCCCAGCCTGGTCCCTGGGGATGGGCCTGGGCCCGGTCTGGTCCCTGGGGATGGGCCTGGGCCCGGTCTGGTCCCTGGGCCTGGGCCCGGTCTGGTCCCTGGGGATGGGCCTGGGCCCGGTCTGGTCCCTGGGGATGGGCCTGGGCCCAGTCTGGTCCCTGGGGATGGGCCTGGGCCCGGTCTGGTCCCTGGGGATGGGCCTGGGCCCGGTCTGGTCCCTGGGGATGGGCCTGGGCCCGGTCTGGTCCCTGGGCCTGGGCCCGGTCTGGTCCCTGGGGATGGGCCTGGGCCCGGTCTGGTCCCTGGGGATGGGCCTGGGCCCGGTCTGGTCCCTGAGGATGGGCCTGGGCCTGGTCTGGTCCCTGGGGATGGGCCTGGCCTGGGCCCGGTCTGGTCCCTGGGGATGGCCTGGGCCCTGGGGATGGGCCTGGGCCTGGGCCCGGTCTGGTCCCTGGGGATGGGCCTGGGCCCGGTCTGGTCCCTGGGGATGGGCCTGGGCCCGGTCTGGTCCCTGAGGATGGGCCTGGGCCTGGTCTGGTCCCTGGGGATGGGCCTGGGCCTGGGCCCGGTCTGGTCCCTGGGGATGGGCCTGGGCCCTGGGGATGGGCCTGGGCCTGGGCCCGGTCTGGTCCCTGGGATGGGCCTGGCCCGGTCTGGTCCCTGGGGATGGGCCTGGGCCCGGTCTGGTCCCTGAGGATGGGCCTGGGCCTGGTCTGGTCCCTGGGGATGGGCCTGGGCCTGGGCCCGGTCTGGTCCCTGGGGATGGGCCTGGGCCCTAGGGATGGGCCTGGGCCCGGTCTGGTCCCTGGGGATGGGCCTGGGCCTGGGCCCGGTCTGGTCCCTGGGGATGGGCCTGGGCCCTGGGGATGGGCCCGGTCTGGTCCCTGGGGATGGGCCTGGGCCCGGTCTGGTCCCTGGGGATGGGCCTGGGCCCGGTCTGGTCCCTGGGCCTGGGCCCGGTCTGGTCCCTGGGGATGGGCCTGGGCCCGGTGTTGGGCCTTGGTGTTGGGCCTGGGCTGGTCCCCGGGCAACTGGTGATGGGCCTGGGCTCGTCCCTGGTGATGGGCCTGGGCTGGTCACCAGGCCCTGGGCTGGTCCCCGGGCCCTGGCCCGGTCTGGACCCCGGGGATGGGCCTGGGCCCAGTCTGGTCCACGGGCCCTGGTGATGGGCCTGGGCTGGGCCTTGGTGCGGTCCCCGGGATGGGCCTGGGTGCCTGGGGATGGGCCCGGTCTTGACCCCGTCCTACTCACCTGCTACAGTCTTCTGTCCTGGACTGGTTCTTCTCCTTTCTTCTCCGCTTCTTTCTTCTTGCTTCCTTCTTCTTGCTTCTCTGCTTCTTTCTTCTTGCTTCTCCGCTTCTTGCTTCTCCGCTTCTTGCTTCTTTCTTCTTGCTTCTCCGCTTCTTCTTGCTTCTTTCTTCTTGCTTCTTCACCACGCGGTGTCAGAGTTCTTTTGACGACGTTCGTCACGTGTGCGCCGTCACACACGTGACTGGGGGCGGTTTCAAAGCAGCGTGCCTTGGAAGTAGACGCACGCTGCTTGGCCCACCCGCGGCCCGGCCAAAGAAATTAAGGCAGCGGGCAGCGGCCACCATCATAGCAGACTGCAGTCACAGCAGTAAGGGGCCCGGCGGGGGCCCCGGCGGCCCCGGCGTAATGCCCTGATGGCGGCCCTGTGGATGGGTGAGCGAATACTTTTGGCAATATAGTGTATATATATATTTTTAGCCTGTCACTTTTGGCTTAAGAATGATTGTGCAGCTTTGTTAAAGCCAGTCTATAAATGTTTGGCAAAGCAAAATAAATAATGCAGTCGTTGAGTTACTTTTACTGTACATGACGTAAGTATCAGGCTTGCCATTTTGTTATATATTCTTTGATCTAAAAAAATGTCATATGCATTTTAAACCAGCATTTATGGTCAAGGAAATGCTGTAAACCAACTATTATCTGATCATGATAAGAACAGGTGTCTGTATTTTATAAACAATTGCTTTGGAATGTGGTATGATACTAAATTGTAGTAGACAGAAACAAGATGAGCAGAGGTCCTTGCTAATATGAGTTTACAATCTAGAGCAGTGGTTCCCAACCGCGGTCCTCAAGTACCCCCAACAGGTCAGGTTTGCCAAATATGTGAAGCACAGCACAGGTGGATATGATTTGCTGCTCAGTGATTACAGGATTCAGTCTCCATTTCTCCAAAGCAATCCTTAAAACCTGGCCTGTTGGTTGTACTTTTTGTACCGCGGTTGGGAACCACTGATCTAGAGCAATCAGGTTGAAGGAGACAAGAAGTGCAGCAGCATTTCGGGGGAGAAGAGATCACCGGTTACACCATCTGTATCCAGAAAAATGTACAAATAATATAGATAGATTGTATTAAACTACTGTGCAATAAAGTAAGGAAAGAGGAAATGAAACCGTGATTAACCGGGGACAGGGGGCCGTATTCCAACCGAGACATTAAACTATTGGCTCAAGCTGCTATTTTAACTGGAACTTGGATGAGGTGGCATAAGAACAGTTAACTATGGCGTAACGCAACCAAAGTGATCTTTTCCCTGGTAAGGCTGCGGGCACACAAGCAACTTTCAGAGCGGAAGGAACGTCCATGAGAGTGGACGTTCCTTCCACTCTGACGCCGTTGGTGCGTTTAGCGTTACAAAGCCGATCCTCCTCTGGAGGACCGCACTTTGTAGCCCTGGCTGCGTCCGTCTATCTTTTTTGACAGGGAGGGCTTTAAACCTTCAGTGGTAGCATGCGCAAATAGTGCGCACGCTACCCCGTGTGGCCCTCCCCATCGATCCGTCACAAACCTGCAACGGACGCCGGGAAGTGCGGTCACATGGACGCACTGAATGTGCTTGTGTGCCCACAGCCTAAATCGCTTTTCTCGGCTTGAGCCGTATTCTGCAAAACCAATTAATAAAAAATAAACAGCTAAAAGAATCCATTATTTGCATTTACCTCATGGCAAGGAGAATGACACAATTCGCTGCTTCAGGACTCTGAGCATTCTGGATTTAGGATTCTTTTGGATTTTGGAAACGAGCTGGATTCCAAAGTCAGAGAAAGGAGGGGGGATGTGGCAGGGGAGAAGTGAGTCACAAGCTATTGCAGCACCAGCCTGCACACACTGGGAGATGCTGCTCATGGTATTGCAAGGGACTTGATTTACAGAGCCAGCATGTCTCTCGCTGACTTTGTGCAACATGTCACACTATGGTGCTGCACAGAGTCTCCCAATGCTTCATCCTGATGGTGCTGCAGTCTTCAGATGAACGCCAGCGTGAAAGAGGACCCATCCAGATCGTCAGGAAGATAAGTATTCAGTCTGGAAACGACCCAAAAACGCTCGTCACCTCTCCCTGCATTAACTCATCACTGCAGCCCCCCTTCTGTTTCTAATCCCCTCAGCCATTTAGATTGTTAGTTCCCGCGGGAATAGGGTCCTCATGTCCTCCTGTATCTGCTGGCAGGAATACTGACCTTCTCCTGTATGTATTGTAGAATTATCCTGTCTTTACCCATTGCTCCCTGTACAGCGCTGCAGAATGTGTTGGCGCTTAATAAATAATTGTAGCGCTCACCCCCGAAGGAGCCGCTGAATAACTCCAGGATGGTCTCACCGCACTAACAATTCACTGTACACCAGCACCCCTTTTATGGAGTTTCTAAATTATACTTTACTGAAGAAATAAATGTAAATCGAGATACATATACTTTAAGCATGAAATCAACCAGGCTAGAATGAATAACGGTAATGCGTAGCACGGATTTATGCAGCGAATAAACGGTTAATAAACCCTTCAGTTCTTTGGCTTAAGTCCCGCTCAAAAAATGCTTGTTAGTTGTGTCCTAGTGTACCCGGGTACTAGTTCACTGGCCAGTGGATGGCCAAAATATCTTTGACTAGTCAACGTTGGGGCCCTGCAAAGTGGAAGCAATCAGTGAGTGCGCACTGTTATTAGAGTTGTAGGCCAGAGGCCTCTCCCAGACTGGCGAAACCGGTTGTCCCGGATCGATGCACACCGTCAAGTTTTCCTCTGCCGCCTGGAGCCCGATGCTGCTGGAACCACCGCTCCCGAACCAATCCTCCTCAGCTCGAAGACAACTTTGCCGCCAGCACTCCACTCCGCCCGCGGCCTCCTTACACGAGGTCCTTCTTCTCTGCACTTGTCACCGGAACAGCTCAGCGGGTTACACTGTAAGTCAATGCACACTCTCCCTGATTCTTCAGCACTGGATGCCGCCGATTCTCTGTTCTCCAATACGACCAAATCCCAGACAGTGTCTCTCTTGCATCTGACTCCATGTACTGCTCTCCTCGTTCTGCTCACGAGGCTCTCCTATACTTCCTGGGGCCAGTGCGCCTGCTTCCTTCCTCTGTCTCCAGGGTTTCTGGGGGATGTAGTCCAATAGTCCATCATAGTGTTGTACAGACATTACGCTCTGGCTCCCTCTAGAGGCAATATGGTTTCAGTTCTCAGAGCCAGTTTAACACAGCGCTACATAATAATAATAATAAATTTGGAACTCCAGATAAATGGCACCCAACCTGTACAAGGAAAACAGTGGTCATCATTTTGGATAAACCTACTGATTAGATTGACTCAATGGGATACTGTATTAAAAAGAGATATTTATTTTTGCTGACGGCCTCGGCCCAATAAATTTTTTAATATTTGTTTTATTTTGGGTGATTTTACTCACCTTTTCTCACTTGCCGCACACAGCTTCTTCTCTTCGACTTAGGCATTTCTAAATGCAGCTTGCATAGCATAGGAACTGCAAATCGTGCACTGCTACTGACTTGCGCACTTTACATACGTCAGTTCCGTAGCACCTGTACAGAACGATGGATCAGAGCTCTGCGCGTGCCGACTGCTCTAGTGATTTATCGGGTGCCTGGCAACCGGGGAATTCAAAATCCTGGCTGCTGGTGATAATGCATGGGGTGGAGAAAACTCTTACAGGGTTATTCAAAGAGAATCGAAAAGCCACTGCACGTTCGGTGACTTATTGTTCTCTTCAATTCGGTTCGATTTGGCAATCCCATTTCGGCGACCCTGTGGTGTATTCAGCAAGCACCACAGGGCCGCCGAAATGCAGAGAAACGTCGCCGCAAACCCCCCTGAAAACTCATTGCAAAACGAGGGTGAATGCACACCGAAACCCGCAAAAACATCTGGATTAACCCGCCGAAGACGCCGAAAAAACCCGAGCAGGAGCCGATCACATGCAGCGCAGCCGCCGGAAAAAGCCACACTGCAGACGAATGCAGTGAATAAATTAGAAAAACAGTTTGCTTGGATGTTTGAAAAGTGAAACGCTGTTTGCAAAGAAACTACTGAGCGAAAATGTCTGAAATTTACATGCGAGGTCCAATGAATGATAATAAAAAGGGCTGTTACAGAAAAACAAGTAAAGTTGAAAAAAAAATCAAAAAAATCAGATTTTAAAAAAAATCCCGAAAAATGCTTAAAATATCCTAAAAGATCTATAAATAAAGAGACTCTTTACTGCAGAATATTATAATGAACAGTTTATTAGATATTGAACTAAAACAGGAATATTTTTAACATTGAAGCCTATAGAATTCGCCTGAATAAACCTGCCGAATTAAACCACCGAATGGCAGGGCGTTTCAGGAACCTTTCACTGCTGGTTTGTGCTCTCTGAATAGCCGAAGCAGTGCATTTTTTATGGGGATTCGCTGCCCTCGAACAGGCACCGTATGTGCAGGATTTGGCGAATTGCCTGCTCTCTGGATAGCCGAATGGCCAAGGAAGGTAACCGAACACTGATTTTCAGCATTCGGTTCCCTTTCTGGAGCCATTTGGATCTCTTTGAGTAACCCTTACAGACTTAAACCAGCATTTTAACCAGAATGGAGCTGCAGGGAGGGGGAGAAAGGGGTCACTCCTTTTAATCCTGACCACTTTAAAAAATCTAAAGTGGACAGGATGAGTAGATTGTTGCTTCAACATCTCATCTTCAAGGAAACCTTCTAAAATCTCCTTGGAGAGCTGAGCCTGGTGTCCCCTTAGATAATAACATACATACATTTTTTTAGGATTAGCCTAGTCAGGGTGACCTTTGCGATGAGACCTTTGATACGGTAGAAAGCTAATATTAATTTTGTTATATTAATAGCCACAAGAAGGAGCTCTGGCTGCAAAAATCTACCCATAATAATGTACAGTAGAGGAAAGACAAACGTACGCGTGTCAGCTGTCTGACATTGTTGAAGGAATATTACTTTGGGCAAACGTCTTAGCAAAAAATAGAAAACTCTGATATAAAAATTATTTAATATTAGCTTGTATTATAATTTTTCCAAAAAAGGTTTATGTAAAATGTAATATATTTTCTCATGTATATAGTACTCTTAGGAATTTTGTGGGGTTTTTTAATACATATTATTGTCTGCATTTCAACTATGTTCCTTTAGGCTAGGGTCAGACGAGCGTGATTTCTATGGACTGTACGTCTGTGTACACGGACGGACGTCAGTACGGAAGACGCAGTAGTGGCCACACAGTCCATTTTTTCACTGACGTATATATTTTGACGGATGTAGGAGAGAAAATAAAATAAAAAGCAAAACCATTTTGTCCGTGAAAAATGCTGGACGTATAAATGCAGTCCGTCTGACCACGTTCCATCACTCACACACAAAGCTATGCGGACGTTGCGGACGCAGCGCACTTTGTGCGGCCGTTCTTGCCTGCCTTGCGTCCGTGGGCCGCGGCCGTTGTGCGTCCGCAGTTCAGTGCGGACGTACTTCGTGTAACGGGCTCCGATGGGCTTTCTGTCATGCTATCACGGACGTACTTTTAGGCGCAATCACGGACGTGAACACTACGCTCGTCTGACCCCAGCCTTAGTTAGTGTGAACCATTGCTTAATCTATAAAATGTAAACATATTGGAGTGAACAATTGGGGTGGCATAGATGGGCCACAAGTTATAAATCTTGTAGTAGCTTTAAAAGGACAGAACAAACTCAATGCTCAATTATAGAGGCCAAAATAATAAAATAAAAAAAATATCCAATCGCTCATATTGCCTTAATCTCCGCCAGCTTGCACTGATAGAAGTGGAATCTTCTTAGTATTTGTACAATCCTGGATATGTCCAGGTTTACAGTCCTTTTCTCAATTTAATAATGTAGAAAGGGGCTAATTTGAGCTTTTCTCCACCTTTTTATATTTTAAGTCCAAGCTGGACAGCAAGTAGTCCATGGCACTTTGCTGTCCACCATTTACAACGTGTGAAACTGTTCATTTGGTTTCATAGTTTGTGCTTATGTACAGCTCAGTCTCGTGGTTTGTGTTGAGAATGACATCTCAGAATCTGTATAAAGTCCAGGCTTCATTATCTCTGGAGAAATATCTTGCAGTGGCCACATTTCAACCCAGAAAAATGAAGGCGAATAGGCCTTGTGACTGTTTTTACTTCCTCCAGACCGTCTCTGCTTATAGTTGTACCAAATTTGGTTCATCATCTCTTTGAACGGTCGCGTCGTTATGGTGTATAGGATCGGGTTCAGAGCGCTGTTAATAGGCAGTATGAAGATCACCACCCAGGAACTGATCGACCCTGGAACAAGCAGAGAATTATCAATAATTATTAAAAAAAAAAGAACTTTATGCATATGGAAAAAACATAAGCCATGGACAATATCTCTCAAGGGATGTTCTTTTAGTGACCAATTGTACCCGAACTATAATTTAATAAAACCGCATCTTGATTCACTTATCATTTTTAGAAAGGCTTGCCAAATAATAAGATTTTCAACCGTTTTAGTTCAATGAAACAGCAATTGCCTTCCTCCTCTTTCCCTGTGTAACCTGATCTTAATCCTCCTCAGCACGGCACACAACACAAACTCCCTCCCCCTGTGTGAACCAGCACTCACTAAGTTGAATTAGCCCACCAAGAAGAGTGGTCAGAGTGCCTAGAGTGTCTAAGACCTGTCTTTGGTCTAGTGAAGTCACGTTTCTCCATTAACACCTTCGCTACTGATATAGATATATTGGGCTTCAAAGGCGCCATCTGGTGCCCCGATATCGTGATATGCTAATCTGCAGTCCAAAAGCTAATCAAATTAGTTTGCTGTAAACTAATTTGATTAGCTTTTGGGCTGCAGAAGGTGCCCCCAAAGTTTTAGGTTAGGGTCAAACGAGCGCAGTGTTCACGTCCGTGTTGATGCACATTTTAACGTCCGTGGTAGCATAAAATTATGATCAATAGACCCACACACGAAGTACGTCCGCACAGAAGTGCGGACACACAACGGACGTGGCAAACGGACACAAGTTAGGCTAGGGTCAGACGAATGCATGTTTCACGTCGTCCGTGAAAAAGTGCGTTCCAACGAATAGACGTATTTTTTCACGGAATACGTGATAGCGGTCATACGATGCGCATTTTCGTCCGTGATTTTGTACGGATCATCAATAAAACACTTTTTGTGTCTGGACGTGATGTTGGCCGGACATTAGCAGCGTCTGACGTCTCCTAATCACGCACACATGCCGCTAGCGGACGCAGCGCACTCTGTACGTCAGTACTAGCGGTTTCACGTTCTCGAAAAAATGCGTTTGTTTGCCGCTTGCGTTTCGCAGCCGCACTTTCATGCGGCCGTACTTCGTATATTGCCCATCATTGGCCGTTATTTACTGCTACTACGGCCGTGATAAAGTGCGGCTGCACGCGAGTTCGCACTGCGTTTGTCTGACCCTAGCCTTAGGCTAGGGTCAGACGGACGCAGTTTTAACGTGCGTTTAGCCGCACGAAATCACGGTCGTGCTAGCAGCAAATGACGTCCAATGCCGGGGAACATACGACGAACGGCCGCACGAAAGTTCGTCCGTGCAACACAAGTGGCCAACGAACGCATTTTTTCGAGAACGTCAAACCGCTACTACTGACGTACAGAGTGCGCTGCGGCCGCATAGCGGCGTGTGTGTGTGATTAGGAGACGTCAGACGCTGCTAATGTCCGGCTAACATAACGTCCAGACGCAAAAAGTGTTTTATTGATGATCCGTACAAAATCACGGACGAAAAGGCGCATCGTATGACCGCTATCGCGTATTCCGGGAAAAAATACGTACGTTCGTTCGAACGCACTTTTTCACGGGCAACGTGAAAAATGCGTTAGTCTGACCCTAGCCTTAGACAAGAACGTAAAACCGCTAGAATGGACGTGCGGAGTGCGCCACGTTCACATAGCTTTGTGTGTGATGGAACGTGGTCAGATGGACTCCATTTTTGACGTCCAGCTTTTTTGACGGACAGAATGTTTTTTCATTTTAATTTATTTTCCCTGCTACATCTGTCAAAAAACAACAGACTGTGTGGCCACTACCTTGTTGTCAGTCAGAAAGTACGTCCGTACTGCACGGACACACATTCGGGACAAAATGCACTCATCTGACCCTAGCCTAAGTCTTGTGGGCATAATGTCCAACAAGCTAAAACCATAAAATCAGCAGCTGAAAGCTCTGAAATATCGGGCTTTCAGAAGCTGTCAGCAGCTGATGCAGGAGAAATAGAAGAAAATAGACCTGCTGTTAAAACCTCTGTAACTCAATTTGGCAGTAGATGATGCCATCTACTGGCCAAATAGGTTATTTACAGTAATAGGTATTACTGTACAATTTATTAAAAAAAAACACTGGTTTCTGCCTTTTTTTTTTAAAATACTTGGTAGTGAAGGAGTTAAGAGTAATATTGTTTTTCACATGACCAAAATGTAGTTGTTGTAGTATACTTATATTTGCTTCGGTCTGGGTTGAGTTGTTTATATAGTTAAGGGTCACTGAAGGCAGTGAATTTGTTGGTATCTTTGGTTGCTGTAGTTAAGGTTTGGGTGATTCGTTTATGTAACCTGGAACCCTGACAATTAGAAAGCACAAAGGTTTAGAGCTGTGAATGCCTCCCTTCATATGCACACCTTCCACACTATCACAGCTGAGCCGATAAAGGTTATTGTCATGATAAAGATGAAGCACTTTTGTAATCCATTCTTAATTATCCCTTTGAGATCTCCTATACTCGATCTGCAAGGCACCTCCTGATGCCCCGATATCGAGCATAATTGATATGGCGTTCCACAGGAGAAATGCAAAAAGCTTTTGTGTATTGTAAATTAAATTTGTTTTAGCACTATGAGCATGATGTTCAAGGTGCTAACACTTTTTAAAACCAGCTGGGAATGCATCTAAAATGACATGTCCCCAGCAAATACTACAGTTCTGAGCTCCATGCAGTAACTTCATTTGGCCAGCAGATGGCAACCTCTGCCTGCCAAATAAGATATTATAGTAAGGAATACTCCCAGATATTTCTTACTGTATAATTAATTAAAAATAATTTTCCACAAAATAAACCCCCACTAGTCCCTGAGTGTTTTTTTATTCCCTTGGTTGTGAAGGGGTTAAAAAAATATCAGTATTTATCTGCTGATCACAGGAGATGTAGTTAACCCTTTACTGCCAGGAGCTGCTCGGTGGCAAGGCGGTCCTAAAAGCCAAGAGGCAGCATAGCATGCCCCACAGGGCTCTGAAGCCCTCCTTCGGCCTGCCTCCCGTCCTGGCGAGCCAAGCGCGTCATTGGCTGCCGTTGGATCGCCTGAGTTCAGGCAGTCCCGCAGCAGCCAATGATGCAATCGGAGCTCGCATAGGGGAGACAGGGAGTAAGCCTTTATGGGAAGCCAGAGTGGCGTGCGATGGCGGCCAGCAGCATTTAGAATGATGCACCGCGAGGATGGCATAGCATGTGGCGAGAAAGGGTCAACAAGAATACATTCATGGCACCTAATAACATGAATACAATAGTCCGGAGTGTAAATTCAGTGTGTAAATCATTCACTATTACATGTTGTTATGGCTGTCTGTGTGCGAGTAAATATTTGTGAAACTAGACTAAAATAAAGAACAACACTAGTCTTCTGTTTTTATACACAGACATATATCAATGTGCACATCCATCATCACCTCTGCCGAGGGTACACATTCGCCCTATATAATTCCTGGTTTATGCGTAATGTTCATACATGAGATTTTCTTATTTCTTGTGCTGTTTTGATCGATTGCACATTTTATTTCAGTTCAGATCAGCTCCAAATATTTATCTACTCAGACCTCCAGAACCCTAACAACACATGAAATCCCCTTTCATGAAAATGACATCTGCAAATTAACACCAAACACATGTTAAACTAGGCTGAACGATAAGCGGAATGGGATTGTAGAATAGTCCTTGTGAGGAACACATACACTGCAGCTATATAAATGTTTTTGTATTAAATGGGATCAGGCAAAAAACGAAATGTACAAATCGTTCCTCTGATATGTCATCACGTATAGGGGAGGAATATGTAGCAAAAAATAATTATTTTCTTCTTCAATAAATAAATGCCAATCAGTTCCAGGGTTAATGAAAATCCGATGTTTTCGAGTAAGGAGATTGTGGCATTAGATCCGCAATCCCCTTCCTACTGCAGCTCAAGCATGTCCGCATGCCGGGAGTGCTGTGCTGGGTTAGGCTAGGGTCAGACGAACGCAGTGTGAACGCGCGTGCAGACGCACTTTATCACGGCCGTAGTAGCAGCAAATGATGGCCAATGACAGGCAATGTACGAAATACGGCCGCACAACGCAAGTGGCACACAAACGCATTTTTTTCGAGAACGTGATACCGCTAGTACTGACGTACAGAGTGCGCTGCGTCCGCTAGCGGCATGTATGCGTGATTAGGAGACGTCAGACGCTGCTAATGTCCGGCCAACATAACGTCCAGACGCAAAAAGGGTTTTATTAATGATCCGTACAAAATCCCGGACGCAAATGCGCCTCGTATGACCGCTTTCGCGTATTCCGTGGAAAAATACATCCATTCGTTCGAACGCACTTTCCAGGGTTAATGAAAATCCGATGTTTTCGAGTAAGGAGATTGTGGCATTAGATCTGCAATCCCCTTCCTACTGCAGCTCAAGCATGTCCGCATGCCGGGAGTGCTGTGCTGGGTTAGGCTAGGGTCAGACGAACGCAGTGTGAACGCGCGTGCAGCCGCACTTTATCACGGCCGTAGTAGCAGCAAATTATGGACAATGACGGACAATGTACGAAATACGGCCGCACAACGCAAGCGGCACACAAACGCATTTTTTTCGAGAACGTGATACCGCTAGTACTGACGTACAGAGTGCGCTGCGTCCGCTAGCGGCATGTGTGCGTGACTAGGAGACGTCAGACGCTGCTAATGTCCGGCCAACATAACGTCCAGACGCAAAAAGGGTTTTATTGATGATCCGTACAAAATCACGGACGCTTATGCGCCTCGTATGACCGCTTTCACGTATTCCGTGAAAAAATACGTCCATTCGTTCGAACGCACTTTTTCACGGACAACGTGAAAAATGCGTTCGTCTGATCCTAGCCTTAGGCTGCAGACAAGATGTTCAGCGTTTCAGATTTAGCATTACACAACCGGCATGTCACACACTAGGGTTGCCCAGAGAGTTCTGCTGCAGTGCTCAGGACCCTGTTTCCTGAGCGCCATCATCCATATGGAATGCCCCTAATCTGGAAATACTAAAATCTGTTATTCAGAATCTTCCATATTTTAGAATTCTGGATAAAGGATGTTCAACTTGTACATGCGGACACGGTGCAACCTCAGCAGCTGTAATCAAACTTCTCTCATGCTATAAAGAACTGAACCACCTTCTATATAAACTTATTTCTTACTTTATACCTTGAGATAAGCGATCTCTACCAGCTGGGTTAATTCGAGGTTTAATGTTTCACTGCTTTCAAAACTATTGATTTTTTTTTGTCTTCCTGTGTTGGCGTTCATTACTTTCTCTCTAATGCATTTTTTCGCAAACAAAACAAACTATAGATCTAAAAATATACAAAATGAGTAACAGTGAGGTCAGGAAATGCTTCTGATTTCTTTTTGTTTAATTGCTTTTTTTCCTAGAAGGGCTCAGATGACAGCAGATCCTATACATTGAAAAGACTACTGTAAATGGATTAGTTCTTCCTGCTGGAAAATTGTTGGGGCTTATTTGTAAAGGAGCAAGTGGTTAGCTCCATAGCTCCCTGGCTTCAACATGTAAAGTACCTGTCGAGAGTGTAGTGTTGACTCACTCAGCCTTTCATCTATTCAAAATCAATATCACAGGTACCATTCAAATGGCAAATAATAACATCAATAAACCAGAATGTGCTTGAAAACAAGTGCAAGCTATGTGCTTTTTGGATATACAATTAGAATTTACTTCTCAATGTCACTCAGCCTGTTCTATCTGTAGGTATACAGAGCTCTACATTCTACCATCAAAAAGAAAGAGAATGAAGCCTTTGCATCAATTGTTAGAATGTTTCCATTTGGCTGAATTTGTCATACTGAAGGGCAGTGACGTGCGGTGTCGTCAATGGTTGGTGTGGCACTGCCTGCAAATATTTTTTTTAAAATTTTTTTTAAATTCAAATGATTTAAGAAATATACATTTTGGCCAAGCTTCTGGAGCTGCCAGGCTCCTAAACCACTCAGGGCAGCTTGGGGTAACCACCACTTGTTCAGGGCCCCCTAAGCTCCCTGAGCTCTACTGACAGGTGAGGCTCTGCTTCACCTGCCTCCTTTGACTGCATGTCCATCCTTATGGGTCGCTCTAGAATTTTGTTATATATGAGTTAGCCACAATAAGCATGTCTGGTAAAAGATGCAGGATAGCAGCTTAAACAATTTACTTATTGTGTGTCTTATGGAGCTAATCCTATGTGTAGTAAGTACGTTTTGATTCAGGTAAGGTGTATGGGAGAGATTATGTTGTGTCTTTGAGTTGTTGTGAGCTGGGAAAGAAGGATGGAGGAAGATTGATATCAGCTGACAGATGGATAGAGGAAGACGCAAGGTTTTGTTGCAAAAAGAATCAAGCTAGATATTTTGTTTACCAATAAATTGACTTCTGTATTTGAATCCAACGTATTCACACTAAACAAAACGGTTTTACTTTACCTTAATGGCCATTTATGTGTTAGTTATATAAAACACCTAACAATCTAATAGAAAGACTTGCTAAATATTTATGTTTTTTTAAAGATTTGAAGACAAGATGCAATTGGTAGTGAATAGAAAACATATTCCTTTTACATCCATTGTACATTTGCATACCTGGAATTTCCACCTGGAGCAAAGATAGAAGCTTCAGGATGAAAATGGGAATCCAGCACAGTGCGTCTGTGAAGACAATGAAGAAGAACCGCTTTGCCAGTGTCATTTCCTTTTTGATGTGGTTGTGTATTTCAGTAGCCATTATGGCAGTCCGATGTATACTATAAAACATACTGCTGTAGGAAAATACAATGGTGATGAAGGCTGCCAAGTTCACTCCTAGAAAGATAATATTGGAAAGAAACCAGATTATTATATTTTGTTTCATGTCGGATTTCATAAAGACTATATCCGCAATATCACTGGCCCAACATTTTAAAAATTAGCCATACTTCTTTAATATAAGCAAACATCATTATGCAACCTAGCATCAAGAAGAAATGATAAGTTCATTGTTACCCAATGCAATTTTCTCTGCCTTTCGAACAGTAATAAGTTGGCCAGCAACTGCGACCTGCCCATTTGCAGAGTTTTCCGGTGCACTGGTCATCATGGCTTTGTACACAATCACTAAATGCCTTGTTGCCTCTGACAAGGAAACCTCCACAGAGATTTACTTGCCAGCATCTGTTACCTCATCTCTAGAAGAAACAATGGCGAATGCTCCGGAATCAGCCATCTTGAATTTTTATACAAATAGTTGAGCTGACTCGGTGATTACAGCTGAATTGAGCATGTTGTTAGTAACTCTGCATTAACAAATGAATTTTTCTCATAGCTCCTACAGCCATGGTATTAAATGTCTCCATGTGGTGTGGTCTACAGGCTAATGTGTCCCTCCCTACCTTGTCTCACAACAATCAGGAAAACCATAGGAGTGTGATCCCACACAAATGGGCAGTCCCAGGAGCCCCAACTCAGTAGAGAAAATGCCTTGATATAGATATCCACAAGGTGTCTTAAAACTGACAGCTGAAAACTGGAAACCTCATCATTTTATACGAATCTATTTAAGATACCCCTGATCTATTGCATGGAGGTATGTGTCAACGCATGCCAGATCGGCATTTCGATATAGGAACTATTTTGCTAATTGAGGCTGATGAATAGTAGAAAGAATTGCTACATAACAATGCAGGCATTAAAAAAGTACTCAAAAAGCTAGTGGCAATAAACCGGAGCCCCATTCAGTTCCTCAGCAGCTGCTGAATTGCAGCAGCGCAGCAATTCAGTTTGCTGCAGCAGTGTCATTGAACGCTTTGGATGCGAATTTCGAAGTAAATTGGCCGACGATTTCTTAATGAAAGATTCAGATTGTTTTTCGTATGACTCGGACAACAGTTGAGGTATATATGATAAAGGAAAGCTGTCAGCACAATTCCGTTTTGTATGCACACACCATAAATTATAGTTTTTATTGAATAAACGTTATGTTTACTTCTGAAATAAAATATAATTGAACTGTAATATATGTCTATGTGCAGGGGGAAATAATAAATAAATAAATATTTTGTGCTTGGGTGAACAAAAACCTCAAAATTAACATTGCCGTACTGAATTGTTACTTGCTTCATGGCGGCGGCCATCTTTAATACGTCACACTCAGCTACCCGCAGCATCTCCTCAGGTCGCTGCAAGTGCTAAGTTAGCAGTGCTGAGCGGCAGAGCGGCGTTCAATGGCAAGTTGCTAACTTAGCACTTGCAGCGGCTGAGGTATTAAAGGAACACTCCAACAAAAAAAATCACCCCCCGTTTTTTTTCCTTAACCTATCCCTATTCCCTTAATAAAACTTTCTTTTATTTTTTTTTTCTTGTAACTGTAATACTTACCTTAAAATCCTCTTGTTTCCAGCGGCGTTTTTTTTTTTTATACTCACCTCCCTCCTCTTCCGCTCCCGTCCTTCTTCTTGCTGCGTCTTGGCTTCTGGTTTACGTGAGAGGCGCGCATGTGCGCCTCTCACATAAGCCAGCCAATCGGCAGGCTTCCTCCCGGCTCCCTCTGAGGATTAGTGTTGCGCGCAAGAGGATGCGAGCAACACTAACCCTCAGAGGGAGCCGCCAGCTTCTGCGGTGAGTAGGAGACGTCATCGCGCTGAAAGCGCGATGACGTCTCCTACTCGGCAAAAGTCGGCAGAAGCGGGAAATATGATTCCCCTCTGCTGACTGACAGCTGGAGGGCGGAGTAAAGTCCTCCGCCTCTCTCAGCTGTTTTCAGCCTTTTCTGCAGATCGGCTGAGCGGAGGGAGGGGGGACAAAGGGCGGCATACTCCGGGCATCATGACCACCTAAAATAGCTTAGGTGGTCATGTTGCCTAGAGTATCCCTTTAAACGCGCCTCAGAAAGAAGACATTCTATTGATGTTGTGGGTTTTTTTCCTTTCATTTTCTGTTCTGGTCTGTTCATGGTGTTCTTCATGAAAATATGTTTTTTTTGTCAGATCCTTGGCGGCTTCTACTTGGGCTTACTTACCCCTCCCCCTACTGCCATGCCAAATATGTTATGTCCAAAATAAAGAGTATAAAAAAAAGCTAGTGACAAATTACAGTATAACCAAAACTATACTATAAAACCATAACTGAATTCAAGTAGCCTTGCTTTATATATTATTCAAATGTACTTTGACGAAAACTCAGCAACTTTTTTTGACTATGCAACAAGAAATACATCCAGTGTTAATTATATGGAACATGTATTCCAATAAGGATAAGCGGTGGTAATGGTTCAGATCAGGGGTCATTAGTAACCTTGGCTCTCCAGTTGTTTCCAAACTACATCTCTCAGGATATTTAAGGGGTTATTCAGAGGGCACTGAAATTTCAGCAAAATAACGGTGCTCTCTCCCTCGGCGTACTTCGGCACACTTTATTCGCCGACCCTGTGGTGAATTTAGCATTCACCGCGGGGTCCTCGAGGTGAGCCAAATCGATGCACCGAACAACGCCGATAAACCTGCCGAACGCAGTGGCAAACTGTTGAAAAACACGGAACAAATCGAAAATCCGCCTAATTGATCCGATTACCCAACAATCGCATCTTCAAACTACTGAATCGATCCAATAAACCGCCGAACAGACCGCTGAATGCATCTGGAAAAAAAGCCGAATGGGTTAAACAAAAAAACGTAACTTTTAAAAGGTCTTTCAAAACAAACTAGTGCATGAAAATGCCTGGAAATACTATAGAAGGTCCTATGAATAACGATAAAAAGGTCTGTTACAGAATTTTTTTTAAAAAAACCTTTAAAAAAAAATCAGAATCAAAAAGTTTGCTAAAAAATAAGTAAATAAAGTGACTTTTTTCTGCAAATGAAAAGAATAAACAATTGAATAAATATTTTAAAAAAAGGGGAATTTTTTTTTTACATTGAAACATATGGGATTCACCTGCTTAACCCTCTCGCTGCTGAGCCATTTCACGCCTCTGTGCTGAGCTCATTTTTACCGGTTTCACTCATCATGTTTAAACGCATTTTCAAGCCATATTTTATTATATGACCCAGACATATTATATATCATCCTTTCTGGCAGACTCGGCAGATTCATAATATATCATTATTATATGTATACGTCATGACCTATCTGAATATTATAACAAAAAATGCAATAAAACTTTAATTTTCAATAATTTACAACGTGTAAAGTGTTTTTTTCACATTTTAACATGTGAGCATTTGCGGTTATATTTTTTATGAGTTGCGCTTCTTAAAAAAATTAGAAATGGGGACTCATTACATTTTTTTTGGGGAAAATAACTCTATTTTTAACAAACGCACCCCATACAAAAATCGTTAGTGCAGCATCATTGTTCACATTATAAATGAAATGGGAACAATATTGCTGCATTAACAAAACTAAAACAAAAAAAACATTTTTTTTATTATTTTTTTAAATCTTTTTTTATTTTCATTTATTTTTCTTAACTTTTACCAAGGTCATGTTAGGTATCGTTGAAAAGGCCATGCTCTGGCCGATCCCACAATACCAAACATTAACCCCTAGCTGCCACAGATCGGGAGATAGAGGGATCATTGCAACCCCCTATCTCCACCATTTGTGGCAGCTATGGGTTAACTCCAAAACTGACGTCATTGCGCTATGCACCCCAAGGGGATAAAGCCAGCCACCGTCTGGAAGGGCAGGCTGTGCCCTTCCAAACGGTGCCTGACTTTCACCGTTGCCCCCGTCCGATCAGGAGGAAGAGAGGTCCAAAGGACCCCCTTTCAGGCACCTTCCCCGCACTCGCGGGGGGGGGGCGCCTGAAATAGATGTCATCGCGCTAGCGCAATGACATCTATTGTCCCCGCCAGGGTCCCGGAGTTCTGGGCTGACGGGGGGCGCAGTAATCGGCCGGAATCCCGACTGATTACTGCCTCCTGTGCTAAGTTAGCAACGTGCCATTGAGCGCGTCCATAGCACAGGAGAACCACTTGGCTGGACGCGCTGAGCGCGTCCTTAGCAGCCAAGTGGTTAAACCTGTTGAATGAAACCACCGAAAATCAGGACATTTAAACAACATTTCGGTGCAGGTCAACATTCTGCGAATAGATTAACCATTACTTCTCAATGGGGAATTTCACAGCCGCCAAACGTCACCGTACTTCACTGGCAATTCGCAAATATTTGGCTAATTGCCAGCTTTTTGAATAGCCAAATTGCCACAAAATTGCACCGTATGGGGAAATTCACCGTAAAGTGAAATTCAGTGGCTTAGGCTGGGGTCAGACCAGCGCACTTTTAACGTGCGTTCTGGCGCACATCATTACGGCCGCACTAGCAGCAGATGACAGGCAATGACGGCCAATATACGATGTACGGCCGCACAAAAGTCCGGCCGTGCAACGCAAGTGGAATTTGAATGCATTTTTTTGAGAACGCTGAACCGCTAGTACTGACGTACTGAGTGCGCAGCTGCGGCATAGCGGCGTGAGTGCGTGATTAGGAGATGTCAGACACTGCTAATGTCCAGCCTACATAACGTCCAGACGCAAAAAGAGTTTTATTGACGATCCGTACAAAATCACGCCCGAAAATCCGCGTCGTCTGACCGTTTTTGCACATTCCGTGAAAAAAATACGTCAATGCGTTCGGACACACTTTTTCACGTTCGCGGGAAAAATGCTTTCGTCTGACCCTAGCCTAATTCGGTGCTCTCTGAATAACCCCTTTAGTCATTTCGTCAGTTGGTTAAACCTGTTGGGAACTGTTGGGAACTGTAGTTCCAAAATATCTGAAGGGCCAAGGTTTCTGACCCCTGGTTTAGATGGAACACAAGAATAATACTTATTTTCTCCTGCAGGACTTCAATGTGCAAATATCATATAAGCAATTATCACTTAGCATCTTACTGTTACATCTGGTTTATGGGACATTTTACCCAATTGTACTTTTAGTGACTATTATCTTCATAGATGTGCCCTTCAAACCAACTGTGTTGCCCTTGTACCTAGTCTTACATGCTTGTATTCGGTCTACTTACCTAGGAATATAATAACAGAGTATATCTGGGCTGCGGTGCTCTCCGGCTTCTCAGAATGTAGAGGGAAGCAGACCCCATTGGTCCCGTAATAATTGTTAAAAAAGGCCTGGTTACTCAAGGGTATGAAGGCAATAACAAACCCGACAATCCATATGAGCACCAACATTGTGACAGTTCGGATTTTTCCAGGCTTTAAACATCGGAAAGGGTAAACAATGCAGATGTATTTTTCCAAAGTCAAGTATGTAAGAAGTAAAACAGATACTTCAGTGGACAGAATGGCCAGTGAGCCCACCATCCTGCACTGCATGCTGTCCATCCAAGCCTGTGCATTTTCATTGTATTCACCTCTGTATTTAAGGTCATAATAGCCAATGACAAACAAGTAGACGCCCATCAAGCAATCAGCACCTGCAAAGAACACTCATTAGCTCATGGATTTTTTGTTGGAACTATAATCTCAATTAAACATTTTTACTGCATTTGGAATAATCTCTAGATCTTCACAAAAGTTAAATGAGAAATCTATACAGGAACGCTTATTCTATATAGGTATATTTTGATTGGCGCATGGAATGCCAGTTTGAGAACATGCTTAAAAGTGAGTTAATGTAGACAGAGCGTTCAGGGCCTGGAAGCGCAACTTTCCATGGAGCCCTATGGACTACATGAGGTGATACTCGTGGCGGCGCGGCAGCACTATTATGAGTATCACTGCGGTTAGTGATGTGTTCCGGGGCGAGGTGCTGAGCTAGCACCTGCTGTGGAATACCACGCTATCATGTAGATACGACAGGTTAGCGCCCCATGTTAGCTTTAACTATGGAATAGGGCACAATATGTTTTAAACACAACAAACTGCACTCCAAATCTTAAATACAAATATGCAATAAATGCTTATCTTTGTATTTCCCAACAATGCCTCCTCCTTATAATGTTGACACAAACAACAAAATCAGTGATAAATAGTGGGAAAATATCTACAAAGACAATATCAGAAACCATTCATAGCCCAATATTGCGTGGAATAGGAAGCAATGCTTCAACCCATGAGGACTTCAGTCACAAGATAAATGTTAGCCACAGGCAAATCAGTATGTTGCCATCGATCCTCCGTGTCTCGGTTCACCATCTCCAGAATCACTTGACTCCACAAGGAATTTATTTATTTATTTATAAAGTATTTTACCAGGAAGGATACATTGAGATTTCTCTCGTTTTCAAGTATGTCCTGGGTTCAGCAACATTAAATTGTTACAGTGTTACAGAAACACAAAGTAATAAAATGCAAAATATTAAAAAATAAATAAAAAAATTGCTCAAATATACAGATTAACAGAAAATAGATATAGTCACTATGTTACAGGTTTACAGGTGCATTCCGTGTTGAGGTATGTTAGTAAGGAGCTCTTAAGTGACTTTAGACTGGGGGAAGATTTGATGGCGTCTGGGAGGTTATTCCATAACTGCGGTGCTCTGTAGGAAAATGAGGATCGAGCCACTTTCTTTTTGTATTGTGGTATTGCAAGTAAGGTGCTGGTCCTGGATCGGAGGTTATAGGATGAGGCAAATGATTGCAATCTGAATGCAAATGTATTCACAGTAACTACATGGTTAGAGATACTCACTTCTGCACTATTAAATAACCTAAAATATGTTTTCCTTTCACTAAATTCCAAAAAAAAGCCCACCGAAATCTTCAGCTCCAGACCCATAGAGATCTTAATCTGGCTCTGTGTAATGTGTAAAAATAAAAAGCTCTCCGAGGAAGGCAAGATCAGAAATGTATTTATTAGAAGCCAGACAAGTAAAATAAATACAATTATCCATTTATATCCAATATATTTTATAACATTATATATAATTTATATAAAGTTAACATTCGATCTCACACTGCTCGGAGACCCGCTGATATTCCTTGTGGCGGCGAGTGAATCCGGGCCGTGGCAGATACTGATGTGCCTGTCATTAGCATCTATTTCATGAGTGAGGTCCTGATTGGCTGAAAGATTGCTGCCTGTACAACGTAGTATTACACTATGAATTGTTTCTGATATTGTGTTTGTACATATCCTCCCTCTATTTATCAATAATATGTTTTATACTGTTTTAAAACTCTGTATTACAATGTTATGCCATCATGCAAATGTTTTTTTTTTTTAAAACATATTTTTATTCGTCTCGGATCAGTATAAAAATACAGGAAAAAGAATAACAGTTTTTATGTCATTTACAATCAGCAACAATGCAAAATCACAGCATTCGAACTTTAACGAAAGTATTGCACCTCAAACTGGAACTGACAGATCATGGCGATATATCATTCACATAGAAAAGCAGAGGGTTGGTACAATGTCAAGTATAGGATACAATGGTGAAAAGAAACAAAAATATGAGACCGACCAATTCAGTAAAAAAGCAAAAAAATTGAATGCTGTATGGGATCGAGCCATGAAGGTAAGTAAATCAGTCACAAAGTGACGATCCCACAGCATTCAAAGTGCAGAGGTGGACGACTGGGTTAGGGTATCTCGGGAAGTGGAGGCAAGAAAATGAACTAACAAGTGGTCTGAGGAATCTGGGGGGATCGGCGGAGAGTCCCGCAACATTTGGAGGGAATACCACAGAGCATCACAGAACGTGTTCCGCAAGGAAGTTTTAAACTCAGGTGGTAAGGCGCGAATAAGAGGGGACCAGTGAGTAAAGAACTTTTGAGTTTTCTCAGTCTGGTGTAGTGAGGCATCAGACCAGTCAGCTAAGAATATGGAATAAATTCTGTCATACATTTTACGGAATGAGGGAGGGGTACTAGATATCCATTGAGATAATATGGCCTTTTTTCCCGTCGCTGCTAGGAGACCTAACCAAAACCAGTGGCACTTAGAGAGGGATTGAGGAGTCGGGGTAGCTGACAAGTTAAAAATAGCCCAGTTCGAAGTGAAAGGAATCTCGATTCCGAGAACTAGAGAACTAAGTCGACGTACGGTGTCCCAAAACAATTGAATAAAGGGACATGACCATAGACAACATGCAAATGTTTTATTGATCAATATTAGTATTCACGTCCTCTTATTGAAGATATTCTTTGTTAGTGATGTCTAACAGGGTTATTCAGAGAGTGGTGAAAAGCAGGAGAATGACTGGAGAATGAAAAATTCTAGGTCAAAATTGCCGATTTGGAAAGTGAGATGAATGGGAGAATTTTTCCGGTTTGGATATTTAGACCTAGAATTTTCCATTCTCCAGTCATTCTCCTGCTTTTCACCTCTCTTTGAATAACCCTGTAAGTGTTAGTGCAGTTAAACTTTTGCTACTGCTTGAAAGAAATTCTCCAAATCAATAATCTCTGCGTCTTGTATAGATAACAGTCCCTGTTCAAGGTTTCCTGTGAATAGTTACTTACAGCTACAATGACTTACAAAAGCCCTATTCAGAGAATTGTACCTGAAAGCAAAGCAGAATGCTTTAACTCCCTCAATTAAGGACACAGTGAGCTGAATTGTGAGTGCAGGTCCTTCAAATCTACACCTATTGCAGGTGTGGAAAAGCTTCTGCACCTACGTGACCGGAGAGTCACATTAGTCACGAGATGAGGATAGTAGTAGATCATATCAACTGCATAATTACTCAACCATCAGTAATTAAGGTTACAAAAAACCTTCACACTTCACCCAGTGTATGAAATGTACAATAGGGCAGCCTTTTCATGTCATGCACATTGCACAAAACGTTTTAAAAATATCACATTCAAAACAATTTACAATATACAGTGCAGTCATCTGAATCGATCTGATTATATTCAGATCAATTTGGCAATATTTCTTTTGGATAAGTATTGGTTGTACAAGCTGGTGACTCAGAAATGATGATGCTTTTGATATTACCGATCTTCGGCCAAATATCCGTTTGGCCTGTACTGAATCGCATGAGTCTAGTAATATATATACAGTTAAAAAGTGCCAAGCGGCCATATCCTAGAGCAGTGCTTCTGAACCTTGTCCTCAGGTACCCCTACCAGGCCAGGTTTGCCAGATATCTGAAGCACAGCACAGGTGATATGATTTGCTGCTCAGTGATTGCAGGATTCAGTCTGCATTTCCCCAAGGGGATCTGCAAAACCTGGCCTGTTAGGCTGGTGACAGATGAGCTTTTTTAAGAGCGGAAGGAACGTCCGTGAGAGTGGAAGTTCCTTCCACTCTGACGCCCATGTTGCCACTTCGCTGAGCGCAGTTAGTGCACTCACCGCTGCAAGGCTCAATCCTCCTATGGAGGCCGGCGCTTTGCAGCCCCGTCGAACGCGCGTCGACGGGGAGGCTTTCTGAATGGACGCAGGAAGCCTGCGGTAGCACACACAATTCGTGTGCACACTACAGTGCTGGACCGTCCCCATCGAAGGGTAACAACGTTGCGATGAACACCAGGAGGCACGTCAGTACTGGTGCACAAAGTGTACTCGTCTGACATGGCCCTTAGGGATACCTGAGGACAGGGTTGGGAAACCACTGTTCTGAAGGATACATCCATAAGAAGACTGGGCAAACATTTAATGGGCTAAGGTTATCTTTTACAAAAAAGAACGTTCGTAATCATACAAGAGTAGACCCAATTAACTGCATGATTACAGGAATATATAACTGGTGGGAGGGTAGGGAGCAAGTGGTTTCCAAGAAAACCAATTATTACTACTTACAACACAGTGAGATAATGGACATGGCATGGAGTTTGTTCTCAGATCTGATGTAAGGTCGTGTGCAGATGACAAAAATGTTTCCAAAGCAGGTTATCACAGAAACAACCCACACAAACACACGTTGAACAATGCTTGCTAGCAGGTTTTCTAGAGACGAAATTCCATCAGTGTTTGGCTTGCAGTTCCGAACATGTGGAGCAAATCCGCAGTATTGGAATTTCTTAAAATATCTGACAAAGACATAAAAATATGTGAGGATCAAACATTAGGAGAAAAAAAGAATAAGATTCAACACATTGCTCAAGAGCTGCAAGATTCTTCTCATGGTAAGTACAAAGGCCATAACTCATTGAAGAATGTGAAGTTTTGTTTCTGGATCTGAAACAGCAGATTGCAGCTGAATCATAAGATATTTCCTCATGGGAAAACAATAATCGAATAATAAAATGAATACATATGCATGCATTAATATCTGGATAACTGTAGACCCCCTGCAAACTGGAAAACCTTGTAGGACAGATGCTGAAAGAAAAACCCTATATGACTTTTATACCCTATAATACGTTTGTAAACACTAATAAAATTCAAAATTACATGAAAACATACAAGTCAACTAAAAACTGGCCGCATTGCCATCTCCAAAATGCTGGACTTCCAATGTGAGGCTGGACCTTCAAGGCAAATTCACACTTTACTGAATATGGTGAACGGTAAAATTCCGTAAGAGGGATCTTTCAAAAATATGATCATATAACAAGAAAATATGCAGTATTTGTATAACAATAGCTTACATGTGAGTAAGATTTCGTAGAGGCATAAACATTCTCCTTTGAATGTTAGGAATTTCTATTCCCTCCAGGCTCCTGTAGCAATTAAAACAAGGAGAACACAAGGTTTGCATTATTACTGGAAATTGTACATGGTGTACAACTATTCGATTGCGGGGGGGGGGCGGCACCACAGATACCAGTCCCACGGCCCTTATTTGCCCCGTCTCGGCTCATACTTACAACTATTTGATTGCAAAAAGCCACAAGGATTTTATAAAATATGTAAAGTAAGACGTCACTAATTGAAATTGGTTACTAATGCCACTTTATAACACACTGTTTTAGTCATAGAAATATGGCAATCTGGAGCTATGCTATATAACGGAAAAGTTTGTTTGCATTTGGGCTCCAAATGGTTCTTCCAAAGTTTTAGCAACCTGGGCATGATGTCTGAGGTGCTAACACTTTTTAAAACCAGCTGGAAAATGTCTTTAACGTGCTATTCCACAGCTAATAATACACAGAGTAGAAAAAAACAATAGGTGTAGCAAAATGGGAGGTAAAATACTTAACTTAAAAGGAGGTGCTGAATTACTTCCAGAGGTGGTTCAAACACTCCTATAGGCAAACATGTGAAAACAAGGAAGTTTTATCAGTCTTTAGCCCATATAAAACAGGTCTTATTGTTACCAATGCTGGTCTTATGTGATGACAGCTGGGCCAATGCGTTCTGTTCCTCTTTCATCAGTGAATCTGAGACGCCCCATGTTTGAATGCTGATGGTGAAATAAATCCGGAATGATGGAAAAAATCTATGCAATTAATGGAATACCATGACATTAATTGGTACAGATCTGGACACTACAGGCGTTGAGCGTATACGGAGAACGCCGACTGTTGAAAGGGGAGCCAATCAGGACATCCTAGTAACTATATAAGGAGTGATGTCTGCACTTTTTATTTCATGTTTACTTGTGCCCTTGAGGAAGTCATAGTAGACAAAAGGAGTCGGGCTATTTTATGCAATTTTATTTTAAAATATATCATTTAATGCCTTCATTCATATATATTTTTTTGCCATCATTCCGGATTTATTTCACCATCAGCATTCCAACATGGGGCCTTCTCAGATTCACTAATGAAAGAGGAACAGAACGCATTGGCCCAGCTGTCATCACATAAGACCAGCATTGGTAACTGTAAGACCTGGTTTAGATGGGCTAAAGACTGATAAAACTTCCTTGTTTTCACAAATAATATACAGAGCTCAGAATTGGAGTCCATTTGGCCATCGTTGCTGCTCTCTCACATGGAGGTCTACACTTGAGCCATACCCCCAGACCGGGTGAGAGACATGGTGGCGGGGTCGGAATCCTGCTCTCTCCCACCTGCACCTACCAGCATCTCCCTCCACCCCCATCCCTCTCCTTCTCCTCCTTCGAGACACACTGCATCAGCCTGTTCTCTCCTCTGGCTCAGGGTGGCAGTCATCTACCGCCCACCGGGACCAACCTCCCAGTTCTTTGACCACTTTGCTACCTGGCTTTCTCACTTCCTGTCTTCTAATCTTCCATGCCTAATTCTCGGGGACTTCAACATTCCCATTGATGATCCTTCCGCCCCTGCTGCCTCCAAACTTCTTTCACTCACGTCCTCCCTTGGACTCACACAATCCTCCTCCTCCCTACCCACCGCGATGGTCATGCTATTGACCTTGTCTTTTCCAACCTCTGCTCCATTTCTGAGTTCAACTGTCGCCCTTTCCCCATCTCTGACCACCACCTTCTCTCTTCAACTATCTGGACTTCCTAAACACCCTGCTCCCCCACCCCGCACACGCACTCGCAGAAATCTACATGCTGTGGACCCCCATCAATTCTCCAACCTACTTCACCACCTCCCTCATACCTCATCCTTCACCTGCCCTGATGCTGCCACTAATCACTACAACACTACCCTTATCTCTGCTCTAGACACTCTTGCTCCTCTTCGACTCTGTAAGGCCCCACGCCGCCAGCTTCAGCCCTGGCACACCTCCAGACACGCTACCTGCAAAGATGCTCCCGCACCGCAGAGCGTGCCTGGAGGAATCCCGCTCTGAAGCTGATTTTGTTCACTTCAAGTTTATTCTCCGGTCATACACCTCTGCCCTCCACTTGGCCAAACAATCCTTCTTCTCATCTCTTATATCTACGCTGTCCTCCAACCCTAAACGGCTCTGGTCCACCTTCAACACCCTCCTCTACCCACCTGCACCTCCCCCCACAGCTGCCTTCAGCGCTCAAGACCTGCAGACTACTTCCTCAGTAAAACTCTAAATATCAGAAGCAACATCCCAACACAAGATAGTTATCTGCCACCTCCACTCCCAGAGGTCCCCTCTGCCACCCTCTGTCGCTTCCTCCCAGCCACTGAGGAGGAAGTCAATTCCTTATTGTCCTCCTCACATCTCACCACGTGCCCGCTTGACCCCATTCCCTCACATCTAATTCCTCCCCTCTCCTCCTCCCTCACCCCTGCTCTCACACACATCTTCAACCTATCTCTCTCCACTGGCTCCTTTCCATCCGCCTTCAAACACGCGCTAGTTACCCCTTTACTAAAGAAACCATCCCTCGATCCCAACTCTCCATCCAACTACCGCCCTGTATCCCTGCTTCCCTTCACATCAAAGCTCTTAGAAAAACTAGTCTTCAACCGCCTCTCCCTCTTCCTGTCCTCCAATTCCCTACTTGACCCCCTGCAATCTGGCTTCCGTCCCCTACACTCAACTGAAACTGCCCTCACCAAAGTCACCAACGACCTCCTAACTGCTAAAAAACACGGCCACTATTCTATTCTCATCCTGCTCGACCTCTCGGCTGCTTTTGACACTGTTGACCACCCCCTCCTTCTACAGACCCTCAACTCTCTGGGTCTCGGTGACACAGCACTCGCTTGGGTCGAATCCTATTTATCCAACAGGTCCTTCTGTGTGTCCTTTGCTAGAAACTCCTCCTCCTCATTGCCTCCATCTGTTGGTGTACCTCAAGGCTCTGTCCTTGGTCCTCTGCTCTTTTCCATCTACACCTCCTCCCTGGGCAAAATCATCAACAGCTTTGGCTTCAATTACCACCTCTACGCTGATGACACTCAGATCTACCTCTCTACCCCTGATCTCTCTCCCCCTGTCCTTTCAAAAGTCAGTGACTGTTTATCTGGCATCTCCTCCTGGATGGCCTCCCACCACCTAAAGATCAACATGTCAAAGACTGAACTCCTACTTATTCCTCCCTCCAATGCCTCCCCACCTCCTGACTTCTCTATCACGGTGGAGGGTATCACCATTTCCCCATCAAACCAAGTTCGCTGTCTTGGAGTTACACTTGACTTTGCTCTTTCCTTCATCCCCACATCAAGTCTCTTTCCTCCTCCTGCGATACCAACTGCGTAATATTTCCAGAATTCGGCCATTTCTTACCGCTGTCACCACAAAACAACTCATACACGCCCTGGTAATCTCCCGACTCGACTATTGCAATAATCTCTTATCTGGCCTCCCTCTGTCCCGCCTCTCCCCCCTACAATCCATCCTGAACGCCTCCGCCAGGCTAATTCACCTCACCCGCTGCTCTGTCTCTGCCGCTCCCCTCTGCGAGTCCCTTCACTGGCTCCCCATCCACTGCAGAATTAAGTTCAAAATCCTTATCCTTACCTACAAAACCCTCACTAACTCAGCTCCCCACTACCTGTCCTCACTAATCACCAAATACACCCGGCCCGCTCCCTAAGGTCAAACAGTGACCTGCGCCTAGCTTCTCCCCGCATCACCTCTTCCCATGATAGACTGCAGGATTTCTCACGCGCAGCCCCCACTCTCTGGAACGCTCTCCCTCGTACTGTCAGACTTTCACCTAACTTCTCTTCCTTCAAACGCTCCCTTAAAACGTTCCTATTTAGGGAAGCCTACCACCCAACTCACTGACGCAACCATCAATCACTCTCACCTTACAGTCCTCTCCTCCTGTTTCCAACCCCAACCCTCCCAGATTGTGAGTTCCTACGGGAATAGGCCCTCATCTCCTCCTGTACTGTTTGTCAAATGTTGTTCAATGTATTGTAACCCTGTCTATACTGTGCTTATTGTACAGCGCTGCGGAATATGCTGGCGCTTTATAAATAAAGAATAATAATAAATAATAATCAGACAGTGATATCTGCCTGCCCGGTAGGTTATTACAGTAAGAAATACTATGCGAATATTCTCACATATTTTTTACTGTATAATTAATTAAAAGTGATTTTCGAAAAACAAAAAATGGTTCCTGAGTGTTTTTTTAAACCCCTTGGTAGTGAAGGGGTTAACAGGAGAGATGGAGGAAGCAGCATACATGTGCTAAACCTTTGAGTTAGAATCCGACCTTGACAAGGTTCCTGTGAACAAATCTCAAACTGTATCTAGTAGATGGAAGGGATGATGACAACACCTTCATGCCTGGACATGATTGGTCTCTCTACAGCTTGATTTTCCATGTGCTGAAGGACATGTCAAGGAAAGGATCTGTAGATGATTTAATCACCACCTGGTATCTGGGCACATCAGGCATTTGGAGCAGCTGTGGCTCTGGGAAGGAGTATTAATCCCCTTACGACAGACTTTTAAACAGTTTCTTCACCAAACCATCAGTTCTCTCAATATTCTAATGTAATTTTTATTCTGTGTAGCATAGTTAGTACACAGTGAAATGAGACAACTGTCCTCCAGGGCCATATTTGTACGTACAATAAGTTGTACATGACTGAAATGACAATAAAGTTGATTCTGATTCTGCTGCTTGTAGCAAAATGTATCAGGCATCCTACAGAGGCCCAAACTAGGATATGGGATCAGTGTAAAAGGTTTATCAACCTAAATCCATACGCATTCCTCTTTTTCACATGTCCAGGGGACTCTGACCCTCCCATGTCTTTATGGCCACACAGGACATTATGTCGAAGTGCATTGCACGAAACCAGAGAAACAAGGACTGCTGGGGGGGGGGCGCCATATCATTTCATACTTACAGGGATTTGAGCTTTAGTACAAAGTCAAACTGATCTGTCGGTATCTTCTGGATGGGGTTATGTGAAATATTTCTGTGGTTATAAAAGACAAAAACAAAAGGCAGTGACATTAATTCACAGAAAGTCTGTTTTCCTGGGCAAGTGAATCACCGCATATTATTTGTTGTAGGTAAGGACACCTCTGTCGAATCTATCATTTCTTTTGAGTGATCAGGGTTTTCACAAGTTCAATACTGACATGTTTTATTTCAGTAGAGCATGTAATCTTGGGACGTATGCCCAGAAGAAACCTGTGCTTTATCCTCCCAAACCTGTATCAGCACAGAGCCAGTCATTGCCAATATTCCATTGCTCGCATGCCATGACTTGTGCCCTGGGTGGATAAATGACACACTTCCTTTTTAGGTCACAATTACATGTTCTGTTGAAACAAGGTATGCCATTTTTGGACTAGATTGAAAATGTAAACAGCCTTTCCATTCCACTGCATTCTTCATGCACACTTGGGGCTCTGCTCCCTAGTGAATGCTAACTGTAGTGTTTGGATATGTAAGCATTAACATCAGGATAAGTGATTTTAACGCATGCAACCCAGATTACATCCCTAACGCTAAACCTCACAAAAATCACTTAGTACACCGGTGATTGCGCTAGCTTCCGCGAGCTTTGTACTTTGCGCATCCTATACTTAACACGGAGTGCACCAATTATTAATTACAGCACCAATTCGTTAACCAAAAAGTTAGCGACATCTTGAAGCTGGTGCTAAATGATTTTGTTTTTGCAGAATCATTTAGCACCAGCTAAAAACCCTCCCATTAAATCCGATACCTCTCATCCCACTGTGAGAATGGTGGCCTGAGCCACCGCTTCTTGCTGCCATGAGCAGAGTGAGACTGGGGTCAAATAATCTCCAGTCTCCCTCCGCGATCACTCCATGGCGTTGCGCTTTCTCGTGAGAGCTAGATCACGCAAGGATGACAGCCCGGCAATGCAACCCTCCATGGAGTCTTATGGACTTCAGGAGGTGATACTCGCGGTGGCACAGAAGTGCTACTGCAAGTATCAGTGCGGGTAGCGCATGGTTCCAGGGCGAGGTGCTGAAGTTGCGCCTGCCCTGGAATCTCACGCTAAAATGAGGACAATACAGGGAAAACCTGCAGCTTTCCCCCGTCAGCGTCCCCATTTTTGCGTGAGGAATGGAATAGGGCCCCTGATGTTCAATCTTGTTAAACATTAAAAAGTATGAAACTGAAAGAAATATGATGCTTCTCTGCTTTAAAACCTAAAAGAATATTAGTCAATGGATTGGCCTGCTCGCATGTCTGTGAAAAAGTCTAGCTGTCCAGCCTGAACAGATAAACTTCACACACTCGCCACCCAGGACATATTTGAAAACGAGAGAAATCTCAATGTATCCTTCCTGGTAAAATACTTTCTCAAAAAAAACTATGTTGCATAAGCATCATACCATTTAAAGCACCACTGGCCAAGCACTTCACTTGTCTTCATGTCTCCAATCCCCATAGATTGTAAATTCCCTTGGGGCAATGTACTCCAATTCTACTATATCTTTGTCAAATTATATTTTTTCCAAATGTATTTAAGTTCTCTTGTATTATCTGCTTGTCTACTTATCTTATACAGGGCTGTGGAATCTACTTCCGCTTTTTAAAATAAAGTACAATAATTGTGCTAAATTATTATTTTTACCCCATAAGATTTTCTGGCATTTTACAGGTTAACAAATTAAATCTTTGAACAAGATTAACCGATAATAGTCTTACAGCTGTGATAGCTCTTTTACATCTTTCAGTAATGTGGGTGGAAAGGCTTCAATTCTGTTATTAGCCAAGTCTCTGAAATAAAATTGAAAACGGCATGATAAAATTCTGAAGGAAACCGAAACATTTCCCTAGATTAAATAGCACAGCTCCAAACAAACAAGGACTCTTAGAATTATTTCTAATCATAAGCATTTTAATAAACTAATAAAAGAAAGCCTTTATAATTTGACCATTTTGTTTTTCAACAAACAAAATCAGTAATATTTTCTTTTTTTTAAAACAGGTCACATTTTGAATGTAATAGATAAGGTTTTATTTTTAATAATTATGTATCTAATCATGATTAATAGTAAATATACTATTGATATGTTCATTCATATTAATAAAATATATAATAAACGAATCGCTATAATATAATTCCTATATTAATACTTAAAGCTATTTATAAAGTGCCCCTAGCGATACTTACAGCTCATCAAGCGTAGTGAGTGATGAAAATGCGTTCTCGCTGATTGTGCTGATTCTATTTTTGCGCAGAACCCTGCAGAAAACACATACAAGGGTTAGGAAAGGATCTAGAAAGTACAATAAATTCAAGGTTTTTTTTTTCATTTCAAGACATCTCTATGGCACTTTTTTTCTGCTGATGCACACAGGATAGAAAACTGTTTTATATCACAATTTATGAGAATCATGAGTATTTCTTCAAATTATCTAGGAGCTATCCCAGTTGAGCTGATGCTGGGAATGAGGAAAACTTAGAAAATACATTTTTCTCCACTTCCCTATGAAAGCATTTTAAACATATTGGTCTATTTAAAAACTAGATCCATTGAATATCTTGAATAAGTTTTGGGGTGGGGGGGATTTGGGAATGTTGCTAAATATCGGAGCTTATTGAAATATTGGCGGGTCTGGATAGAAAGGATCAGACTATGATTTTTCAGAGCGGACATGATTCAAGCATATACTGGAGGATAGTCGCTAGATTTTTGAGGCAGAGATTGTATAAAATGAGAGGATAATGCTCAACGTGTTTAAGTGGAATTGAAGGAAATAGAATTTTCTGCTCAGCTCTATTCAGCTTGAAGAGATACATCCACTAGGGACACACATTTGAATCAAGCAATTAAAAATGCAGTAAAACCTTGGTTTGAGTTTTGCAAGAAGAGCAACAATTTTTTATAAATCTTAACTTGATAAAGGAGCAAAGTCTTGTAATAGGAGCTTTGTCTGCTGAGCGTCGCGTCACATCACAACTGAGGCCGCGGTCACACGAGTGCAATGAATGCGTCCATGTGACCTTTCCTCCCTGCGTCCGTCCCTGCATTCTGACAGCTCGTCGGGGAGGGCCATACGTGTAACGTGCGTAATAGTATTGCCTATTACACCAGACGTGCTGAAACCCTCCCAACAGATAGCAGTGATCCCGTTGGTGATAAACGTCCTGCACAAAAACCCTCCTCTCCTCCTCATCTCCCTCTCACCAGCCATGATTCTCCTCAAAAGGTAAAGTGCAGGTTAATTTGTTTTATTTTTACTTTATACTGTACAGTATTCTATAATACTGTAATCATTATCACATGAATAAATGGTTGTGGAACCAATCATCAGAGTTTCCATTATTTCTTATGGGGAAATTTGCTTTGATATAAGAGCGCTTTGGATTACAAGCAAGCGTCCGGAATGAATTATGCTCACAATCCAAGGTATTACTGTATGTAGTCCATTGAGGTAGCAATGTTTCCTTTTAATCTGTCGCAAGGACCTCATGATGCAGAAAAGATCAAACCAGGATGTAAAATAACACTTTACAAATGGAATTTGGGCTAGAGTGACCTGATGATGGCTCCGTGGTATACAACAATATGGGCAATTTGGTCTAAAAGTTTAACAATACAGACCATTCTGATTTTTTAACATATTATTGATCTATGTATTTTATATGTAGATGTTATATTTTGCACAGGCTGGAAAAACATTTATGTAGTGATCGATACCTAATTTTTTTAAACTTCCTAAGAGCAGAAGATGCATATAAACGCTAATAACTATAATGACTATGGACTATAATGACGTTTTTAGTATTTGGAGTTATTTATCAGTGTGCAAATATTTCTGATAGAAAAGAAAGCTCCATGAGCAAGTTATATTAAGAGATAATCTTTGTGGTGGCTTTAGGCCTAGATAAAGGATACTTGTGCTATTATCTGTGTCCAACACCTCAAGCATGATGCAGGACATATTTCAGTAAGCATGACTGTTGAAGGGTTTCGGATTGCTGTTGCACCTGGTGGTAGGGGAAGACTTGTGTCTGGGCATTTTTTATGCTGATTAGGAACCAGGAATTAAGGGGACCATATATAGTCCCTGTGCAACTCTTCTTGTGCTGTATTACTGTCAGGTGTCGGTTCCAGGGTGGCATTGGGTTGTGGTAATGGCCCAAGATGCAGTGATCTGCACACAAACACATGGTTATGGGTGGAGGAGGGTAAGTAACTTTGAGACTGACCAGCCCAGTAACTGAGGATGATAGGAGAGGAGGATTGCTGGACTCACACACAGAACCAGGTTAATGGATAGGGGATCATGGTAAGACAACAGGTTTGGTTCTCAGGGCAGGTTATAGAGCACAGGTCCACACTCTGTCAAGGTGTGAGCTACAATGCTAAAGCACTGGTAATCGGTGCGTAGCCCTTTATTCAGAAGTGTTGTGATCTGTGGTGTGTTTTAACTGATTGTGTGCAGGAACCCCAGTGATGGTTCTGGAGATGAACAGTACTTGAAGAGTGCTGCCAAGGCACGGTTCAGGATCCTGACAATTACCTTGATCATGATTGTGTCAATAACTGGGCAGAAACACGTAGGGTTGTGCAAGGGGCAGAGGCACATAGATTGCTGGTTTTGTAGCTGAGGCATGGGGGAACACTGACTGAAATGGCAATGAAGCGCAAGGGAGATGCAATGGGGCAGAGCCACTATGGCAAGATTTATTTGTACTGGATTGGTACACAAACAAATGTGGGCATTAGCTGGAATTGGACCATGACAAAAACCGTGGAAGAAACTGGGCAGAGAGAAAACAAAGCCAGGATAAATGCAGAAACAAGACACACACAGTAATGAAGCAAAGTCTCCTTAACAGGACCAGAGCACACACGCAGCCTATAAATAAGTCTGAAGTTGGCATGTAAGACATTAGAATACCCTGTAGGATGGAAATATAAAATATTTGTATGCATAGCTTTGTCACAATTTGTGTCAGTTCCATCCTACTCCCTCTTGTGTCACTAAAATTGCTGTTGATTGACACCTATGACAAAAAGGGACCTAATTTGATGACATAAAATTCCCCTTGGGAGCTAATCTAAGAAACGTGATAAAGTATGCTACATTGAATGTAAAATTATGCAGGTGCATATTAGGAAACACTAAGCATATGCAGTATGCAGATATATGCAGATCCCTTAAACATTGTGCAGGATTATTTTGCTGTCCTTTATGTGTTATGGAAATATGCAAATTAGAAGTTAAACTCTATGTAATATGCATTCAGATGTTCTACTGAAATGCTACTACACATGTAATTAGTTTACTACTTTTACCCCAGATAGATTAATTATTTAATGCTTTAGTTACAAAGAGATTTTAGTGTTAATAATAATAATGGCAAACATTACATACAGTGGCAAGAAAAAGTATGTGAACCCTTTGGGATTACTTAGAGTTTTGCATGAATTGGTCATAAAATGCGCTCTGATCTTCATCTAAATCACAACAATTTGAAAAACACAGTCTGCTTAAAATAATACAACACAAACATTATATGTTTTCATGTGTTTATTGAACAGAACATGTAAACATTCACAGTGCAGGGTGGAAAAAGTATGTGAACCTTTGGACTTAATAGAAACATAGAAACATAGAAAAATGTCAGCAGATAAGAACCTTTCGGCCCATCTAGTCTGCCCAATTACATGGATACTTGACCTGGATTTATCTTTTGTTTAGGATAGCCTTATGCCTATCCCATGCTTGCTTAAATTCAATTACTGTTTTGGCCTCTACCACTTCAACTGGAAGACTGTTCCATGTATCCACCACCCTCTCAGTAAAATAATGCTTTCTGATGTTACTTTTAAACCTTTGCCCCTCTAATCTAAGACTATGTCCTCTTGTTTTGCTACTTTGTTTCCTTTTAAATATACTCCCTTCCTCTACCTTGTGGATTCCCTTTACGTATTTAAATGTTTCTATCATATCTCCTCTGTCTCGTCTTTTTTCCAAGCTATACATGTTAAGATCATTAAGCCTTTCCTGGTAACTTTTCTCCTTCAAACCGTACACCATTTTAGTAGCCCTTCTCTGAACTCTCTCTAAGATGTCTATATCCTTCTGGAGATACGGTCTCCAGTACTGCACACAGTACTCCAAGTGAGGTCTCACCAGTGCTCTGTACAGTGGCATGAGCACTTCCCTTTTCCTACTGCTAATACCTCTCCCTACACAACCAAGCATTCTGCTAGCATTTCCTGCTGCTCTATTACATTGACTACTTACCCTTAGATCCTCTGAAATAATAACCCCTAAATCCGTTTCCTCAGATGTTGAGGTTAGGACTGTATCAAATATTCTATATTCAGCCCTTGGGTTTTTACGTCCCAGGTGCATTATCTTGCACTTATCCACATTAAAACTCAATTGCCACAGCTCCGACCATTTTTTTAGTTTACCTAAATCATTTGGCTGATCCCTCCAGGAACGTCAACCCTGTTGCAAATCTTTGTGTCATCAGCAAAAAGACATACTTTTCCATTAATACCTTCTGCAATATCACTAATAAAAATATTAAATAGAATGTGTCCAAGTACTGACCCCTGAGGAATCCCACTGGTAACAAGACCTTGCGCCGAATAAACTCCATTTACCACAACCCTCTGTTGCCTGTCACTCAGCCACTGCCTAATCCATTCAACAATATTGGAATCCAAGCTCAAAGATTGCAATTTATTGATAAGCCTTCTATGCGGAACAGTATCGAAAGCCTTACTGAAATCTAAATAAGCAATGTCTACTGCACCACCTGTGTCTATTATTTTTGTTACCCAATCAAAAAAATCAATAAGATTAGTTTGGCATGATCTCCCTGAGGTAAACCCAGGTTGTTTCTGATCCTGTAATCTATGTGTTTTTAGATGTTCAACAATCCTTTCCTTTAACATGGTTTCCATTAATTTCCCCACTACTGACGTAAGACTAACTGGCCTATAGTTCCCAGATTCCTCCCTACTACCTTCTTGTGAATGGGCACAACATTTGCTAATTTCCAGTCTTCTGGGACGACTCCCATTAGCAAGGATTGGTTAAATAAATCTGTTAACGGTTTTGCTATTACATCACTGAGCTCTTTTAATAATTTAGGGTGGATCCCATCAGGCCCCATTGACTTACAGGGTTATCCAAAGAGATTCGAAAAGTCACCGCACGTTCGGTGACTTTTCGTTCTCTTCAATTCGGTTCCTTTTGCCGATTGCATTTCGGTGACCCTGCGGTGTATTCAGCAAACACCACAGGGTCCCCGAATTGCAGGGAAAAGCTGCCGTAAACCCGACGAAAACTAACCGAATGCACTATGAAAACAAGCAAAAACATCTGGATTAACCTTTGAAAAAGAGGAACAGGAGCCGAACAGGAGCCGAACATGAGCCGAATCACACAGAGCCGAAGCAGCTGTGACGTAGAGGAGGCAGTGAATAAATTAGAAAAACCATTTGTATGAATCTGGGAAAAAGAAACGCTGTTTGCAAAGAAACTACTGAGCGAAAATGTCTGAAATTTTCACAGGAGGTCCAGGGAATGATAATAAAGAGGGCTGTTACAAAAAAAAATAAGTAAACTGAAAAAAAAATCAAAAAAAATCGGACTTTTAATAAAAAAAAAAAAAAATCAGAAAAATGCTTAAAGTATCTAAAAAATCTATAAATAAAGAGACTTTTTGCTGCAGAATTTTATAATGAACGGTTTATTAGATATTGAATTAAAACGGGAATATTTTTAACATTGAAGTCTATGGGATTCTCCTGAATAAATTTGCCGAATTAAACCACCGAATGGCAGGGCATTTCGGGAACCTTTCACTGCTGGTTTGTGTTCTCTGAATAGCCGAAGCAGTGCTTTTTCATGGGGATTTCACTGCCCTCGAACAGGCACCGAACAGGCACCGTATGTGCAGGCAATTCGCCAGTATTTGGCGAATTGCCTGCTCTCTGGATAGCCGAATGGCCAGGAAAGGTAACCGAACGCTGATTTTCAGCGTTCGGTTACCTTTCTCAAGCAATTCGGATCTCTTTGGATAACCCTGATAGTTGTCTTTACTTTAGACAGCTGCTGTAGAACCTCCTCCTCTGTAAACTGAAATGTAATTGTCTCGTTAGTGTTGCCTCCTAACTGAGGTCCCTTTCCTTCCTTTTCTTCTGCAAAGACTGAACAAAATTATTCATTGAGGCAGTCAGCGAGACTTTTATCCTCTTTTACATACCTTCCTTCCTTTGTTTTTAATCTAACTAATCCTTGTTTTACTTTTCTTTTCTCGTTTATGTATCTAAAAAATGTTTTGTCCCCCTTTTTTACTGACTGAGCTATTTTCTCTTCTGCGTGTGCTTTGGAAGCCCTTATAAATTGCTTTGCCTCTTTCTGCCTAATCTTATAGGTTTACCTATCTTCTTCACTCTGAGTTGTTTTATAATTATTGAATGCTGTCTTTTTGTTCTTCACTATTTTGGCCACTTCTGCAGAGTACCACAGTGGTTTTTTCCCTTTTTTGTTTTTGCTAACAAGTCGAATGCAATTGCCTGTGGCCTTCAATAATGCTTCCTTTAAATAATCCCATTTCTCCTGGACTCCCTTTAAACTCCTCCAGTCTGATAATGACTCCTTCACACAAAATCTAATTTTAGAAAAATCTGTTTTTTTAAAGTCTAAAACTTTTGTTTTTGTGTGGTGCGGCTCCATCCCTGTTTTTATATTAAACCATACTGACTGGTGATCACTAGATCCCAAATTTTCACCTACAACAACGTCCGATACCAAACCTCCATTTGTGAGTATTAAATCCAATATGGCCTCTTTACGGGTCGGCTCCTCAACTACTTGTGTTAGAGATAATCCCAGTAGGGAGTTTAGAATATTTGTACTCCTGGTGCACCCAGCTGTTTTGGTTTTCCAGTTCACATCAGGAAGATTAAATAACTGGTAATAATAATAATAACTGGTTGACCCTCCTTTGGCAGCAATAACCGCAACCAAACGTTTCCTGTAGTTGCAGATCAGACCTGTACAACGATCTGGAGTAATTTTGGACCACTCCTCTTCACAAAACTGTTTCAGTGTAGCAATATTCTTGGGATGTCTGGTGTGAATCGCTCTCTTAAGGTCATGCCACAGCATTTCAATCGGGTTGAGGTCAGGACTCTGACTGGGCCACTCCAGAAGGCGTATTTTGTTTTGTTGAAGCCATTCTTTTGTTGAATTACTTGTATGCTTTGGGTCATTGTCCTGTTGCATCACCCATCCTCTGCGGAGCTTCAGTTGGCGGACCGATGGTCTTACGTTTTCCTGCAAAATGTCTTGATAAACTCTGGAATTCATTTATCCATCAATGACAACAATCCGTCCAGGCCCTGAGGCAGCAAAGCAGCCCCAAACCATGATGCTCCCTCCGCCATGTTTTACAGTTGGGATGAGGTTTTGATGTTGGTGTGCTGTGCCTTTTTTTCTCCACACATAGTGTTGTGTGTTTTTTCCAAACAACTCAATTTTGGTTTCATCTGTCCACAGAATATTTTGCCAGTAGTGCTGTGGAATATCCAGGTGCTCTTTTGCAAACTTAAAATGTGCTGCAATATTCTTTTTGGCCAGCAATGGCTTCCTCCGTGGTGTCCTCCCATGTACTCCATTCTTGTTTAATGTTTTCCTTATTGTAGATGTGTCAACAAAAATGTTAGCATGTGCCAGAGATTTCTGTAAGTCTTTAGCTGACACTCTAGGATTCTTCTTTACCTCATTAAGCATTCTGCACTGTGCTCTTGCAGTCATCTTTACGGGACGACCACGCCTAGGGAGAGTAGCAACAGTGCTGAACTTTCTCCATTTGTAGACAGTCTGTCTTACCGTGGACACATGAACATCAAGGCTTTTGGAGATACTTTTGTAACCCTTTCCAGCTTCATGCAAGTCAACAATTCTTGATCGTAGGTCTTCTGAGAGCTCTTTTCTGCGAGGCATGGTTCACATCAGGCAGTGCTTCTTGAAACCAGTAAACCCAAAACTGGTGTGTGTTTTTAAAGGGCAGGACAGCTTTCAGCAACACATCCAATAATATCACACTGATTGGACTCAAGGTTGGCTCACTCCTGGCTCCAATTAGCTCTTGGAGAAATCATTAGGCTAGGGGTTCACATACTTTTTCCACCCTGCACTGTGAATGTTTACATGTTATGTTCCATTAACCACATGAAAACATATAATGTTTGTGTTGTATTATTTTAAGCAGACTGTGTTTTTCAAATTGTTGTGACTTAGATGAAGATCAGAGCACATTTTATGACCAATTCATGCAAAACTCCACGTAATCCCAAAGGGTTCACATACTTTTTCTTGCCACTGTACATGTAAAACCTATAGACTACATTTTAAATAAAAGGGCAGGTTAATATGGCAGGTTATTTGCTTCCCACTTACATTTTAGATAGACCTGGTGGAAAAAAGCAATGTACAGAGAAGGGAGGGAGAACCAAAGGTGGGAGAACTGACATTGGGATATCTAAAAAAAATGTATGGTTGATCTTCTAGTTAATCAAATGAATTGAGTGAACATTTAAAATGTCAAGAGTGTGGCATTATGTTGCAACATGTAGTGATAGCCTTCCTTCTTCAAAGTTGTTTTTTTTTTTTAGAAAGGATTTTACCAGGAAGGATACATTGAGATGTCTCTTGTTTTCAAGTATGTCCTGGGTGGCGAGTATGTACCGTTAGGTGTCTTGCAAAGGACACTTGCTGGAGAGGTGCTCGTTGGGATCGAACCCATGACTCCACAGGCTCTCTCCACGCAGAGCAGTGATGTTACTTCTACTCCACCCAGTCGGCACGTTTACTTTTACCCTGTATAAATCTCCCACTATCCATCCACCAAAATGCCGATAGACCAGGGGTGGGCAATTATGGCCCTCCAGATGTTTTGAAACTACATTTCCTGTGATGCTAGGTTTGTAGAGCCTCAAGGGAAATGTAGTTTCAAAACATCTGGAGGGTCGTAATTGCCCACCCCTGCGTTAGACCATCAAATTGAGTCTACCACACTTGATAGATGGTATCACATACTCCCTCCAGGATCTTTTCATATCGTCTGCATCTCACGAATGTTCTTCTTTGTGATCCGAGCATTCAAACTAACAGGGTTATTCAAAGAGATCCGAATTGCTTGAGAAAGGTAACCGAATGCTGAAAATCAGCGTTCGGTTACCTTTCCTGACCATTCGGCTATCCAGAGAGCAGGCAATTCGCCAAATCCTGGCGAATTGCCTGCACATACGGTGCCTGTTCGGTGCCTGTTCAAGGGCAGTGAAATCCCCATGAAAAAGCACTGCTTCGGCTATTCAGAGAACACAAACCAGCAGTGAAAGGTTCCCCTAATGCCCTGCCATTCGGTGGTTTAATTCGGCAAATTTATTCAGGAGAATCCCATAGGCTTCAATGTTAAAAATATTCCCGTTTTAATTCAATATCTAATAAACCGTTCATTATAAAATTCTGCAGCAAATAGTCTCTTTATTTATAGATTTTTTAGGATACTTTAAGCATTTTTCTGATTTTTTTTTATTTTTTAAAAGTCCGATTTTTTTCTGATTTTTTTTTCAGTTTACTTATTTTTTTGTAACAGCCCTCTTTATTATCATTCCCTGGACCTCCTGTGAAAATTTCAGATATTTTCGCTCAGTATTTTCTTTGCAAACAGCGTTTCTTTTTCCCAGATTCATACAAATGGTTTTTCTAATTTATTCACTGCCTCCTCTACGTCACAGCTGCTTCGGCTCTGTGTGATTCGGCTCATGTTCGGCTCCTGTTCGGCTTCTTCAAAGGTTAATCCAGATGTTTTTGCTTGTTTTCAGCGTGCATTCGGTTAGTTTTCGTCAGGTGTGCGGCAGCTTTTCCCTGCAATTCGGGGACCCTGTGGTGTTTGCTGAATACACCGCAGGGTCACCGAAATGCAATCGGCAAAAGGAACCGAATTGAAGAGAACGAAAAGTCACCGAACGTGGGGTGACTTTTCGAATCTCTTTGGATAACCCTGTAAGATTTGTCCGCCCCTAACACTTTTTTTCAATCTTCTTCTGTCCAGTGTCTGTTTTTTTGTCTATCAAACTTTTCTTTTTATTGCCCAGTCTGAGACATAGCTTTTTCTATTGCAACTCTGCCACTGGAACAGAGGTCAGATGGTTGCTGATACTAGGCGTCTGTACGACTATGGAGATATTCCTTTAAAAATAAGCATTTTCCAGCTACAATAGTTCCAACATTAACAATGTCTGTACTAAATATCTGATTGATTCGGTTACATTTAGTGGAGAAAAAAAAAACGCTTATATTTTGAGAGAGAAAAAAAAAGAAAATTTCCAAGTGACCCAGAACTTTTGAATTCTAGTGTATATATAATAATATATTTAATTATACATACACCCCATTTTATTATAAACACTTTAACCATTTCCCACCGAGCGACGTACCATGCCTTCTGCGCGATGGGTGGGACTTGAAGACACGGGCCATACTGTATGCCCCGCTGACTTCAATGGCCGCCTCGGCCCCTCCCTGCAGCTACATAGAGACGGTTTGAACTCAGGTGCCCCTCGGCAGCCAATGATGCGCATTGGCTTTAGGGCAGGCCGAATCAAAAGCCAGCAGCAGAGTCTGATGGCACACCTCGCCGGCGTTAACCCCCTCCCGCTGGGCGAGACCCGTCCATCATTAAGGGGTTAAGATGAAAGAATAAATATGTTTGTTCTTCTAATACTTATAGAGTGTCATGTTTTTAAAGCCAGAACATGTTTTGTTATTAATGAGATATATATAGAAGAAATAGGTCAGGTAAATATATAGAAAGTCAGTTGAGAGATGTGTGATATAATAGGGCCTTCTACATCCCTTGTTTCCATGATATGTCCGTTTATCTCGTTCCCTTTGGTTATTGTAAAGCGCTGCGGAAACTGTTGCCGCTATATAAATGATGACAATAATAATAATGTAATAATTCTCAAAAAAAATTCTAATTACTTACAGAACAGTTAGTGTTGTACAAGAGCTAAAAGTTGTATTCCTTAAACTGTGAATATTGTTTCCTTCGAAATCTCTGAAAAAAAAGCACATGAAAGATTTAAAATATATATAAGATACATAAAGATACGATAGATAGACGCTGCTGAAATATGGGAAAGTGGAGGACAATTTTTCATAATTTCTTCATAAGATATGTTACTGATCATTACCTGATGTGTTTAGATATTAAAAAAAGGCAAACAGTTAACATATAGCTCACGTTAATATAAGAGTTAGAAAGTTTAATGTGAAACAGCTTAATTGAACCATCATTAGTGCTCATTATTTCCATCATGTAAACATCAAACCCCTTTTGTAATACATACTTACAGCCAGTTTAATTTAGGCATGTGTTGACATAGAGGTTTATCAGGCAAACGACCAATGAAATTGTCCAGCATTACGCTATACAACAAAATAAACATAAATCACATTATTAGTAATACGCAAAGTTTTCAACCAAATAATTACAGAACTTTATGGACAAAGAAATAAACAAATCATTTAATTTGGTCTTTAAGCAGGGAAGGCTGTGCTGTGAGTTTTATTGCTGTGGACATTTTATTGTTGATATTGCTTTAGAGCTCTGTGATAATCTCATAAACAATGCGCATTACTGTGCGTTTTATTACTTTGGAGCTCTGTGATATTCTCATACACAATGCGCATTACAGTGAGTTTTATTACTGTGGAGCTCTGTGATAATCTCATACACACAGCACATTATTATGAGTTTTATTATTGTGGAGCTCTGTGATAATCTCATACACAATGCGCATTACTGTGAGTTTTATTGCTTTGGAACTCTGTGATATTCTTGTACACACTGCACATCCAAGGCTAAATTAACATCTTTATGGGCCTGGAGCTGAATGTTTTATAGGATCTGTTTTTGGAACTGTGTGAAATATAAACTCTAAATAGTAACTAGGCATACAATTACATATACAGCTGGGCAAATAGATATATATAACCGGGTAGATAAACTATGGATTAGTGCGCACTAGTATCCATTAAGCGGTGAGCGCATCTGCGGCTCAGATTCACTGCAGTGCACCGGGTAGATATGTATATGCAACTCGGCAAATAGGTATATATAATCAGGCAGATAGGCATATGTAGCTGGACAGACAGACGTGGCCCCACCTCTTGCCTTTATGGCTCCATAAAGATACTTACCCCTAGTTTTTCAGGTCTGGACCCTATCTTAATGGGAGCAGCCTGATATGCAGATGGTACGGGCTCCCTTTAATGGAGCAAGTGAGCTAAAACATCTTGTAAATCTTTAGCAGTAACCCACTGAAGGAAACGATACATAGTTCTGTGAAGCTTGTGTCCATACATTTTGTTTTGGACAAATTCTAGAGTTGGCAAAATATCGGCATTTGAACTGTACTGGAGTTTATTATTCTAGCTTGGATCTTTTGAGCAAAATTTTGTGCGCTGATTCTTCAAAATCCTGATGTGAACAGCAAGATTTTTTAATTATCATTGTTTAAATATGTAGAATTACACTAGTGTCTACTGTTCCTGTTAGCAGAGGCTGTCTATACTCTTCTCATTATTTATTGTGACACTGTCATACAATCCACACTAATATTTGTCTCTTACCTTGTAAATCTGTGTTTCCCAAACCTGTCCTTGGGACCTCTAACAGGCCAGATTTTAAGGATCAACTTGGAGAAATGCAGATTGAATCTTGCAATCACTGAGCAGCAAATCATATCACCTGTGCTGTGCTTCAGATATCCTGCAAACCTGGCGAGTCAGAGGGTCCTGAGGACAGGTTTGGGAAACACTGTTGTAAATGGTTCGGTTTTACTTTAATAACAATGCGAACAATAAAAGCAAAGCAAAACCTTTCAAGCTGCAGCCAAATGAAATTTACGGATGGTGAAGCTAAAATTCCATGTAATAGCTCACACTTAGAAATGCGATTGGCTGCCCGGACATTAGATGTGCAAGTATAATCTTAATAGTACAATAATTTCACTTACAGAAGAATAAGTGAATTCAGCCCTTGAAATGTTTGAGGAGAGATCCGGGTAATTTTGTTGTTTTCTATTACTCTGTAAACATTAAAGAAACGATAACAAAACGCACTTTAGAAATTACAAATCAATATTGAAGAAAAAAATCCTGCAATGTTTACTATCATTAACACTAAGAAAAAAATCAATAAACCTAAATTATACATAGAAAATATGTTTGTCTTCACAACCATGAGACAGCTTATTTTTTAAATCATAGTTAATATTTTGTACTGGAGAAATCAAGGTCAAGTTAGTTACGTCTGCACATGTTAAAAAAAAAATTAGTTTTGTTTGTCATGGTATGAAACAATCAAGAATCAATATGAAGCTGGATAAGGGAGGCTTATCAACTAATTCCTGAAGCAGTATAGGATGACCACAGTAACATCATGTTCCTTTTTTAGTAAAGAAGAGAAAAGGTTAAGGGAGAAAAGAATGTCTTCAAGGATTCTTTCTAGATGTTGACATGATCGATAGTAAATCCCCAAAAAGGTGCTTCCCATCACCCGAGCAAAAATCCAAAAATACAGAGAAATGGGGATAGAGCTCACCCATGTGGATCACCTTATGATAAAAAAGATCTTACATAAGGGAGTAAGTCTGTAAACTCCTCCTAAACAGTAGAATTAAGTTTTTTTTTTTATTGATAATAAAGACAAATTTTTCCCAATGGATATCTTCAACGAATAGATCCTCAAAAAGGGAGATCAGAAAAGAAATAGCTATTTCTTTTCTGACCCCTCTGCCACTGATGAAGCGCCCTGGAGGCGCGAAACGCGTTTAGCTGTTTTTTATGCCCATCTTTGGTTTTATAATTCATATTTATGCTCCAGTAAAAGTTACCAGTTTCTTTCAAAGGAAGCTGTTTCTATACTGCTCTTTTGTCCAGTACCTTGGAGTTAGATGCGGGACGTATGGTTGCTGTGTCTTCTGGGTTATCTCTGCTGAAGAACAAGAGGAGGTGACCAAGGTGGCCTTTAACACCTGGAATACGTTCATCTGAGAGCTGGTAGCTCTCTTAAAGTGTGAGTAAGAACAGCTCCCTTATTGCTTTGTTCTCTTCTATGTTGTGACAATGCTATACTATTAGTATTTTTTTCTTTTTGAGAATCTATTCGTGGAAGGTATCCATTGAAAAAAAATTGTCTTTATTATCAATGAAAAAAAGACTTTATTCTAATGTTCAGGAGGAGTTTACAGACTTACTCTCTTATGTCAGATCTTTTTTATGATAAGGTGATCCACATGGGTTTGTTGTGAGCGCTATCCCCGTTTCTCTATTTTTTGGATCTGTTGGAATATGGCAGGAACGATTTGTTCAACGTTCAAGTCTTAACTCTCTAAGCCAATGACTTTCAAACTTGAGGCATCACACCCAAATAATTATCTTTCACTGGGTCCATTTATCGGCCAGGGCCTGTAACTGTTGTTCCCACAAGTTAATAGGGGTTTGGATACTCTACTGCTTGCCTTTTCTATACCATGCACAAGGGAGGACAGTATGATGTGAACATATATTGTTCTATTGTTGTTATCACATAGCAATACTGAGCCACACTCTCTTGAGAGCTGCAATGTTTCATAGATAATGCTTTCTACTTACATTAAAGGTAATATTCAGTTGTTCAAATAGTGATACCCAGTTGTTTCAAAATGTTAATACTGTGCACTGTGTGTCAGTTCAAGCAATAATAGATGATATATCTGTCATCTGTAATGTTTCATATTGCCACAAATAGTCACAAGTCCATTTTGCCAATTGTTCTGTCAGGCCCATCTTTCTGATGTCAACGCACTCTTCTGAGATGAAGTATTTGTGCCATGAGAAGTCCGATGGCAAGGTCTAACTTCCACAGGACATCGGTTTGATTGGCCGTGTGTCTTCCAGTTTGCTGCAGAGAAGCTACAACGTGTGGAGGACATCCTCTGCATACAATCGGGAACCAGAAGGACGTCCTCCACACATCAACTGCAGCAAAGGGTTTAAGGACAAGATAAAATGGTAATCCGGTTCATGCTCAAATTTGTCTGCAGCAACCCTTCCACTGTTAGCATGTTAGTGTGACGCTCTGCCCCTCATGCTCATTTCCAGTTGGTGTGTATTCTTCCAAAATGTAAATAAAACTTACATTAAAAAACAACGTGCATACGTATTGTCACATCCAGCAATCAACCCCCACTGACACTATCAAAACACTCCTACTGCTTCAGTGCAGAAAATGTTCAACCTCATGTTATTGGTATAGGAGAAACGAAGGAAGGAAGGACACACAACTGGTATGGCCGACCACCGTTTTCATGCTACATCTTTTTACTCTTTAAATGTATTGCATTTCAAAGACATAAATATTGAATTCTCAGTATATACTAATACTATAATAATTTCAACAGTGAATTATAGCCCAGGTATAGGCTCAGGCTACAGGCAATCCAAATATATCAACCTAGAGTTTATTTATTGGAACCACTCTACTTTGGAGGACCAGAGACAACTTCCCCCTGGCCACAGATCTAGGTTTTCCCTGTATTTTTGTTGGTGGTGGACCTGGCTAAGAATTACAAAATACTTAAGGGTTCCTCTCCATCTACTGACTTTGAGATTCCTTGGTGTGATTGGGAGAAATTTCTAACTATAGAGTGCCAAACTATGAAATAGTGTGACTTGATATGTCTGCTACTGAGATACAAACAGTTTGGAGATCATGGGTCAGTCAATTTAAATGGCATTTTCAAGTTTGGAATAATGGAATTTCAAGTGGAATAATTACAAAGAAATAAATCTTAAAAAGATAAGAGATTATACTCATGATTAAGTTTCATTGTTCCCTTTTTCGCACAGAAAATAAAATCATAAAGTTGTGAATTTCTGGAATAGCAAACGGTACACATTAACAATGAATTCTATATAAATGAAATCTAACCTTCTAAATAAACTAAAAGAGAAAAATAAATAAATACAAGAAAGCATTATCATTCTAAGCCTTAGTTTGCCTTATTTATTCTGTCTGGCTCTTTGAAATTCGTTTTCTAATCCTTAAAAGTCTGAGAAAATCACCTGAAATAGATTGTGCGACATTCTGAGGATTAAGGGTATTACTTATTTGTGAAGTGGATATCATTCAGAAAATGTAATGGAAGAGAGAACTGTATCAGATACACAGAATGTCTTGTATCCTTTACAATTGTAGTGACACGAGAAAGACATGCTTCTGTTTCTAGTATAAAAATGCTGATCTCCTGGCAATAACATTTTCATGTAATAAAAGAAACTTGAAGGGAAATGGGCACTTGAAACACACACATTACAACACAAAGAATCACTGTTTGGGTACAGCTATCTCAGATTGTCACACTTAATTTATAGCAAGAACCAGACGAAATAATAGAGTTGCAAATGGAGAGTCTTAGTTATAACATTTCTTCTAAAGTCTACAGACAGCAGAGTATGGACTTTTTATATGATGAAATAGCTTTTGCATCATGGGATTGCACTGTCTAAGTCGTAATTCGAAACAGCAGCATGATGTACAAGCATTCCATTGAGAAAGGTGCTGTGCATGCCATTCATATACAGAGGTTCTCTGTTTTCATCCCAAGCATTCATATAGACATCTGGTGAAGCGCCAGATTCCCCCACCCCCCCAAAAAAGGGATTATAAGGCAAAAGGATTGCATTTATGTTTTCTGTGCTAGGGTTTGTGTCCCCATATTCCACCTTTCTCTGTTTAAAGAGTCGACAATTTCAAGTCAAGATTTTTGGACATTATTTGAAACCCACAATATCTGAGAGACCTTTTTTTATCCTTTATTTATATAGCGCCACAAATTCTGCAGCACTTTACAAGATCTGTTGATATATTAGAATACCACACATGGATGACGACCTGATTCAGGGGGACCCTGTTCCCAAGGGAACTTACAATCTATGAGAAGTAGAGGTATTGTGTGGGGTATGCGCATCCATATCGTTAGGTGTCTTGTTCAAGGACACTCACTGGTGGCGTCTTCTGAGTGGGATCAAGTCGGCATTTCATGATTGGAGAGCAGCGACCTAGTAGTTAGGTTGAACTCGCTTTTCGTAAAGTCAAGACTTGCTTCTCCACAGTTGTATTGGAGGGATGTGCTGCATGCTATTTTGTCTTGACTTCTCCACAGTTGAAGGGGAGAGACGTTACCACTGGACTCCACAGCTGATATTTTGTGGTAGGCAAGTATGTACCGTTAGGTGTCTTTCCCAAGGACACTTACTGGTGAGATACTCTGGCCGGGATTCGAACCTGGGTCTCCACGGATACAGAGCAGTGATTTTACTTCTACTCCATCCAGTCGGACTTTACACAGTCTACTGCTTTAAACGGACACTACCACTAACATATCCTGTAACTAGATTACTTGTGTATTACAAAAAACACCTTATAAAAAAACATGCTACTTTTTTCTTTGTGTGAATTAATTGCATTTCCATTAAAATTTCAATCATCTACAGCGTGTAAATACTTTTTTCACATTTTATTATGCAAGCCTTTGTGGTTATACATTCTATAGGGTATGCTTGTTAAAAATATTAAGAACGGGAAACCGGGACTGTATTTTTTGGAGAAAATACATGATTTTAGCTAAAAGTGAAAAACAAATATTTTTCATTAGTGCAGCATCATTGTGTCACATTATAATTTAAACGTGAACAATAGTGCTGCGTTAATAAATTAAAAATAAAAAATGTATTTCTATTTTTAATTTTTTTAATTTTTTAAAAAAAATGTTTTACAACGAACCTGGCCAGGTTTGAAAACTTTGGAATGGCCATGCTCTGGCCTTTCCAATGATACCAGACATGACCCTCTAGCAGGCACCGTTTGGGAAATACGGTGGTCCATCTCCATCATAGGTGACAGCTAGGGGTTAACTCCTGAACTGACATCATCGTGTCCAGCGCAATAATGTCAGTGGGCAGGGGAGATCCCAGTGACTTAAATGACATCCAAGATTTCAGCCACCACCAGGAGAGGATCACAATCACAATTCAGCAACTATGGGGTTAAAGACAGGCACCGATGGAGAGGGAAGACTGTGCCCTTTCCAGCGTTGCCTGCCTTACTTCTGTGGCTGTTAACAATGGGGAGAGAGAGGGGTCCGTAGAACCCACCCTCCCCTTCAGGTACTCTCCCTGCTTGTCACGGCCTGCGCCACCACCGGCGGAGAAAAGGCAAGCCCGGTGCTGCTGCGCCCTGAACATACCTGGGCAGTGTATGAAAAGTGCTGCCCTATACTGAATTGACTTTTCCTGCTACTCCACTACACTCAGGTGGATGTAATTATCTAGCCAGTGTGCACCTACTAAAGGAGACTGCACCCTTCCTAGGATGCCAGCATCAATGTTCAATCCTCAATTCAGCGAGGAGCCTGTTCAGCTAGGAGCCTCATCTCCTGTTTACCAGTATCTGCCCACCTGTGTTCCAGACCCCCTGCTTTGCCTACTGGATTACCGCTCTCTACCGGCCCTTGACCCACGGATCCCCCTTGACTATTCTTCTGAATTATCCTTCTATTTGATACCGTGCCTGGATACCCTCACAGCCTTTTGGGACTCTCATTCATCTGGTAAACCTATTTCCCCTTCATCATCTGAGACCCTTCATTATTCGAGTCCCTCTTTTGTACCTTCATCAGAGACTCTCATCGTGTGTAGCACAGACCCTCATCATTTGCCTTTTCTATACCCTGCTGCTTGATTCCCTGCACATTGGACTCTCACTCTCACCACCCTTGGACTTTCACCTTCATCCCAGTGATCCTGCCTTCAGTCCCGTTCCTGCCCTGTCCCTCTGTGTGTTTGTGTATTCCCCTTGTATCTGTCAGCTCTGTTCTGAGCGCGTCCTTCGCAGGGAAGTGGTTAAAGGGAGGTTACGCCCTTCCTCCCATGCTGGTGCATTGTATGCTGCTCAGTGTTCCTGTCTACCGGCTTGTATCCAGATCTCCCTGCTTTACCGTGAACCAGACCTTTTGGCTTTCCCTACCGGACTTTGATACTTTTACCTGTCCATGACCAAAGGATTTGTCCCTGGACTATGCTTTATGGACTACCCTCTTGAATATGCATTGTGTACCTTGCAACCTATTGTGTTTCCTCCATTGAACACCAACTGGGTCTGAGTAACTCTCCCACCCTGGTCTCCCGCCCGCAGTATCCCAAACATCCCAGCCAGCCTTTTCCTGTCCCATCTGTCTGGTGTCTTATGCAAGTGTTCCTCTTGTACCTGTGTCTAGCACCCCTCCTGCATTTGCCATGTGTTCTGTGTTGCCTCTGTCTGTTACCCAGCCGTATCCCAAGTCAGCCCTATTCCTGTCTCGCCCCTCACTAGTGATTCCTGTGTATGTCCTAATCCACTATATCCTCACCTGCTGTATGTCGCTGCATTCTGGGCTCATATCCTCATTACCCGCCGGTTTGGATTCCTGACAGATCCTAATATTTCACAGTACAACAATATTTCTGGTACTGGTAATAAAGGCAACTGGCATACATATATAGGTATTAAACGGCACTTACAGCCATTCTAGTCGGTGGAGGTCTTCAAACACGCCGGGCTTCAGAGTGGTTATCAGGTTGTGGCTTAGATATCTGGAAATGGGTGAATATATAGACAAAATGAATACAGTTGCTATACATATCTAATTTATGATTCTTCCATCTACACCAGTGCAAAGATCTGCTCTCCAGGCTCCAAACTGATTTTATCTCAATGTGTTTATAATAATTGTGAAGTTTTTCTCTCTGAGTGATCAATCCATCCTAATGGGCATGGGGAGAAATATTCCCATACACTCCCACTCGCAATAATGACCCAGTGCCCATGGGAGGCCATCACTCCAACTGAACGTCTGTGCTGCTGTGTAGTTACACTGTCTGTATCTATGTCATGGTCACTGTGTCTTTTTTCAGTCTCTGTTGTTATCCGTCAGTGTCTATAGCAGTGTCCCCTCCAGTCACTGTCTCTGAGTCTCCTTGTGCATCTATCATTTATTTATTTATTTCTAAGTATATTTTTGTGTATTTTTGTCTGTTAGTTGCTCCCTATGTCTAAGCGACTGACTGTATAATTTGGCCCTATGTTTCACAGTTGCAAGAGACTCACACAGTCTGCCAGTGTCTGTGTGTGTGTGAAAAAAGTTACGGGGGTTCCTAGTGGCGCAATAAATTGTGGATATACTCCTACTGTGATACACCTCAAAAAACCGTATCAGTAGCTAGTTGTACTTTGCATTTGCACTTTGTACCAGTATAGTAATCACAGAGGGTATAAAGTGCTAGTGCAACGGTTTACAACGTGCAATAGTAAAAGTGCAGATGCATCAACACAGTGCAAATGGTGCGATTGTGTCAGTTTTTGAATCGAGATACAGAGTTCAAGCTAAAACGTCCAATCAAGTCCGAAAAGGGGACTGTACGCCGATATTCAGTGTGTATTAAGAGTCCGGTGTCTTTGTCAATCGTTTCTCCAGTTCCTAAGTGGGTGGGTTGTGCAACAAATGTGCTTGAAAATACTGTCAGTATTACCCTTTTCCACACATATATTGGATCTATTTGGGCGTATCGGCTCCTCTTACGTTCTCAATGGACTCCACAGCAGCAGATATAAACGGGAGATAAAAAGGGGGAAAGGTGATGGTGCAATAACGCCTGTGTATATGAAGCTCAGTGAATTTTAAAAATTGCACACTTACAGATTCCAGAGCCTTTTGAATCCAGGCTCTGGAGTGGAGCGCCTCATGCCAAAATATAGGGTGGTCACTGCCCTTCTTTGCAGCGTCAACTTGTACAAAGTCCCAAACCTTGGGGAATCCTTTCCCAGTAATATATGAATTTCTGCCAGCCAGGCACCGCAACACAGCTCTTGATCACCAGCTAATTACTTTTCTCCTGAACTCAGGACACAAAAACTGACACAATTGCACTATTTGCACTGTGTTGATGCATCTGCACTTTTACTATTGCACGTTGTAAACCGTTGCACTAGCACTTTATACCCTCTGTGATTGCATTTGCACTTTGTACCAGTATAGTAACGTACAACTAGCTACTGATACGGTCTTTTGAGGTGTATCACAGTAGGAGTATATCCACAATTTATTGCGCCACTATGAACCCCCGTAACTTTTTTCTCGATTGTATTTGCACATTCCCTCGAGAGCCTGTGCCACCTCCTAGTTGGCAGCATTGACTTAAACCAATCCACCTAGACACGAGCGCCTCTACTGAACCCTTCTATTGTGTGTGTGTGTGTGTGTGTGTGTGTGTGTATCTCTGTCATTGTGTTTGTGTATTTCAGAGCCTTTGTCATGATTTGTCACTGTCTTTTCCAGGTTCTGCCAGCGTATTTGTCATTATCCCTTTTTGTCCCTTTTACGTAGTGACTGTCATTGTCTGTCAGGGTCTCTGCAAGTGTCTCTGTGTGTCTGTCATTGTATGAGTGAAATGGTGTCAGTGACTTTTTTGCTTGTCAGTATCTTTGCCATTTGCTTTGCCAGTGTCTGTGTTTCCGTCAGTTTCTTCATGTTTCTGTTTGTGCTTCTGCCAGTGTCTGTGTGTTTCTTTTAGGCTGGAGTCAGACGAACGCAGTGTGAACGTGCATTTAGCCGCAATTTATTACGACCGTGGTAGCAGCAAATGACGTCCAATGACGGCCAACATACAAAGTACGGCCGCACAAAAGTGCAGCCGCACAACGCAAGCGGCAAACGAACACATTTTTGCAAGAACGTTGAACCGCTAGTACTGACACACAGAGTGCGCTGCGTCGGCATAGCGGCGTGTGTGCGTGATTAGGAGACGTCAGATGCGCCACATGTCCAGCCAACATCATGTCCATTTGTTTTTTACAGCTCCGTCAAAAGTCACGGCTGTAATTGCGCACCGTGTTACCACTGTCGCGTCTGCCGTCAAAAAGTGCGTCCGGATGCACTTTTTGACGGAAGACGCGAAAAATGCGTTAGTCTGACCCTAGCCTTAGACGTTTTGTCAGTGTCTATGTGAGTCTTCAACTGTCTCTGTATAAGCCCCTTCTATGTGCATTTTGTCTGTTAATGTACAGATGATTAGGTAGGTAGATAGATACGATGGTGACACACAGATTCAGACTATCACACAACTTTCAACACCCCATCATATTTATTATCTAGAAAAAATGCATTGCACACATTTATTTTGTAACAAGAGTTTACATTTATACAATGGTAAATAGGATTGCATATGTTTATGTACTTTATCTTGCTTTTTTTCTTGTCAAAATCGTTTTCTCATTGTTATGTTTCCTACTGCACAACCTACATATTGAGCGCTAACTGTAGGTTCGGATGAGTTGTGGTTAACGGCAGAATAAGTCACGTTAACGCATGCCCCATATTACCTTCCTGACACTAAAACCGTGAAAATCCGTTAGCACATCAGTGATTGCGCGATCTTACTGTACGCTCCCCATACTTTGTGCCTCCTATACTTAACATGGGGAGCGCAATCAGCAATTAACATTAGGATAAGTAAGGTATTACGAAGTCCTAGCGCTAATTTTAGCTACTCGTTAAAGCTGGTGCTAACTGATTCCTCCTTTGCGAAATCATATAGCATCCCTTAAAATCCCCCCCCAATAAATCAGAAACTCACCTCTCATCCCGCGGCGAGTACGGTGGCCCTATCTGCCACTTCTCCTGGCCGCGAGCAGAGTGAGACTGGGGACAAATAGTTCCTAGTCTCCCTCTGCGGTCACTCTGCGGTGCTGCACAATCTCTTGTGAGCAAGATCGTGCAGTGCTTGTTTCCCAGCAGCGCAACTCTCCATGGAGTCCTATGGACTCCAGGAAGTGATACTTATGGCAATGCGGAAGCGCTACCATGAGTATCACTGAGGGTAACACGGCATTCTGGGACAAGGTGCGAAGGTAGCGCCTGCCCTGGAATCTAATGTTAAAATGGGGACGCTACGTGGAAACCTGCAGCCACAGACTTTCCCCGTTAGCGTCCCCATTTAAGAGTTAAGTTTGTAATTTAGCCCTGCGTTTCCCATGATGTTAGACGAATGTAATAGGGAAATACATTAGGTGCATAACTGCAATGCTTTGGCAAACCTGAATCACTAGCATACGTGTATCTCACAGATATATATTTTAGAAGCAGTTTTTAAAATAAACGAGGCCATAACTTGCTTTTGAAATAAATCTAGATGCGCAAAACATATGTGACATATCTTTGCTATAAATAGTTTTCTAAAGCTTAGCGTGCATGGCAACCCCTGTGTTCATTAATCCAGCACCTCTTGCGGTGAGGATGAGTGGGCCGATATATTCGCTTGTGCCATTATACAGCAGGGTAAACAGCTTCATAGTGAGGAATACTGGCAGCCGAACAAAGGGCACTTCTAAATCTCACGATGGCTGCAGGCTCTCAGAATTATTTTAAAGAAAAAGCAACCTTTTTTTCGGTAGATTCTATTGTTTTGCTGATTAGTTAGAAATGGCAAGAAGAAAAAAACCAAAAACGTTTATTTCCTACAGATGAGTCCTGTTATTTGCAGTCCCCATTCGCATGTAATAATTAGGTCCAATTATTATGCTCTACGGAATTCACATGCCATTTGGTAAGCTGGAAAATAAATGTTATCAATTATCTATTAATTATTTCATTTTATTTATTTTAACTCTTACTTGCCTTTTTTTGTTATTCTTTTTTATTAGCAAGCCAATGTGTGCACAGAGCTTGTGTAAACACAAATAACCAAAATCTGTGGCGTGGATAAACAAGTGCCTCCTATTTAATATAGCTTTTTTTATATAGAAAGTAGTATGCTGCTGTCAAGGTAAAATATTAAGCAATCCACCCTCTATTTGGATTGCTACATATACATTCCAAAAAACACATTTGTATCGGGAGTGCAATAATGTGATGTTATATATAAGTAAAAGGTATCACATAAAAGATTGGCTTATCAGATAATCGTATTAGTATTTTATAGACAGGGACACACGCGTTTCGCCGGCTTCATCAGTTCCAAATGTAAAAAAAATCAAAAAAAAAATCTATGTGGTCTATCAGTCCCTGGTGTTTTTATATACGCCCCCTTCTTAACTGGCGTCATCTCCTTCTGGTCCGAGGTGTTCCAAGGTGTTCGGTGGCTTTGCGTATCCCTGTCTATAAATTACTAATACAATTAGCTGATAAGCCAATCTTTTATATGATACCTTTTACTTTGATTTTATGTGTAATTTTTTTGTGGCAATGAAAACTTTTTACGGAATACCCTGGCAAATGTTTACTGAAAACCATTGGTGGAATTACAAAGCCCGGTGCAAAGAGAAACGCAGCGAATTTACCTTAGGCGGTCAACCGCAGAAATCCTGCAGATCTATATGCCATCAGGAGGAGACCATTGCAGCCAATATAAGTATTTCTTCCTCTTTGCTTCCATACTAGCATGTATATACTTGTATTTACCCATCTCATATACACATACTATACTGAGGAGGTTCATATGTTGCAAGTAATTTATAAATAATATCACGTTTTTGTGTTCTCGGTACAAAAGTGGCTTTAAGGGATATTCTTGCCTTACTTTTTTCAGCTTGCTGGACTTTTAAGCTGCAGGACAAATATATATTCATACAGTGGCTGTAGTCAATCTCTCTGCGTCATGCAGGAGGACTTTGTATGATGTTTCATACTCTGCACAGACACTGTACACATATTACTCTGTACGTCAATTCTGAGTTGGTAACAGGGAGTGGCTAAGGGAAAAAAATGAATGTGAGCCAATAACATTGATGAGTCCCTGTTACCGTGTCTCTTACCACTGAGGTGTTATATCAGCAACTCGTGATCTAATAATAGGGAGCAGCTAATTGATACAGGTAGTGGGTCAGTTCCCCATGGAGCCGAGAGTGACCTTGCTCTGATCTCCATACAGGAAGAGCGGAAAAACACTCGTAACTATTTCCACCATGGGATAAGAGGTAAGGGCTTTTTGATATGTTTAAATTTCCGTATTAAGTTATTTTTACAAATGCAAGATCACTTAACAGCAGCACTTAAGGGATGACATTAACATAGAAACACAGAAAATGTCAGCAGATAAGAACCTTTCGGCCCATCTAGTCTGCCCAATTACATGGATACTTTACCTGGATTTATCTTTTGTTTAGGATAGCCTTATGCCTATCCCATGCCTGCTTAAATTCAATTACTGTTTTGGCCTCTACCACTTCTACTGGAAGGCTCTCCTCTGTCTCGTCTTTTTTCCAAGCTATACATGTTAAGATCATTAAGCCTTTCCTGGTAACTTTTCTCCTTCAAGCCGTACACCATTTTAGTAGCCCTTCTCTGAACTCTCTAAGATGTCTATATCCTTCTGGAGATACGGTCTCCAGTACTGCACACAGTACTCCAAGTGAGGTCTCACCAGTGCTCTGTACAGTGGCATGAGCACTTCCCTTTTCCTACTGCTAATACCTCTCCCTACACAACCAAGCATTCTGCCAGCATTTCCTGCTGCTCTATTACATTGACTACTTACCTTTAGATCCTCTGAAATAATAACCCCTAAATCCCTTTCCTCAGATGTTGAGGTTAGGACTGTATCAAATATTCTATATTCAGCCCTTGGGTTTTTACATCCCAGGTGTATTATCTTGCACTTATCCACATTAAAACTCAATTGCTACAGCTCCGACCATTTTTTTAGTTTACCTAAATCTTTTCTGGATACCAGGTCGAGCACTGAAGAAAGAGGATAGAATAGCTCATTCTTCCTCAGCTAGCAACAATCTAACAGCTTCTATGCAAAGTACAGGAGTAGTATTACAAAGCTGGTGCTAACTTAACCAGAGTTGTTGTAAATTTAACAACTCCATAGGCGATAATGGCTCTGGGAAGTTTACAACAGCTCTGGTTAAGTTAGCACCAACTTTGTAATATGGCCCCAGGAGTTTTAGATATACAGTATCCGGTCTGTTCACTAAAAGGTGAAACTCAGGAGAATTGGCAGGAGAAGAGAACAATCTAGACCAAATAGCCGATTTGGAAAGTGAGATAAATGGGAGAATTTTTCTGGATTGGTTTTGACTTAAAATTTTCACTTCTTCTGCCAATTCTCCTGAGTTTCACCTTTAGCGAATAGACCTGTATATATAGTGGCTTGAGCTGTTACCTTAACGGGCGTGGATGGAATTGGGCCCAATACAGAATTGCGGTTTTCAATTTCCTGATCTAGTCTCCCAGGCACGGGCATTCTATTTCAGGATGTGCACACGTTACATTTATTACTTAAAAACTGTAAATAATCCCAAACTATGAATTTTCTTGGTTTTTATCAGGAACCAAGTAAGAATAGGAAACAAAAAGTGTAGATAGAGATATGAAACGTCAAGAGTAAGGATCACTCTAGATTTCAAATAAACATTAGGCTGATTTTAGGCATTTCATACATATATTTTTCTGTAAACTGAGTATTTAGACTTAAGACTCAATCCATTAAGGTACATCGGGAGGATTCAAGGTCACAGTGTTAGTTGTAAAAACTGGTAACTGTACTACAATGCCTGGTGCAATATGTTAGAATCAATGGTGATGGCAAAATACTCTAAACAGAATTTCCTAATTTATCTAAATTACAATGTATGTGTTTGTTATTTCTCAGGATATGCCATTACTAAAAACCAGTATGTTGATGACTTGCACTTACAGTTTCGTCAAGTTGTGGAGTCCTCTGAAGGCGTACATGGATACTGTTTTAATTTTGTTATGCTGCAGATATCTAGTAAGAAGGAAAGACAGGATTAATGGATTATCATATACCTAAAATGTATCTGTCTATCTATCACATATTTATGTATCTTAGATAACATTTAAATATTTCATTGTGTTATTTCACATACTTTTTATCAACATTTTTCTATATGTGGGATGTTGGGTAAGTTTTACCATGGGAAGTCTATACACACGTAAATACCTTTTATCACGAATGAGCAGCCATTAAATCCCATCCCACTCCTTTTTATAATTTTACACTAAGTTATTTCATGCTGTGAAACAAAAAGACACACTATCATGATATAGAAAGAATACTTAATTGATACTACTAAACATACTTACAAGTCCTCTATAAGTGAGCAAATTAACCCCATGGAATCCTCCCCCCGCAGTGCTGTGTGTATTGTCAGCCCAGCACACCACAGGCTTAATTTAATCAGTAAGAGTATGGGGCTGGTTAAATTCAGCTCCATATACTCCCGGGGGATAACGTCTTATTCAAGCTTTTTTCAAATGTTTTTTTTTAAAGTTATTGTATCTTTGTAAAGTTAGGCCTAAGGTTTGGGGGAAACAGGATTAAGTCGCCATATCCTCGCACTGCTTTTATTGGTGTAAATCATGCTGATGCTACACCACAGTTGCCATCAATTTCCATACATTCCACCTAACCAAGGTGTTGGAAAGGTCTGGGAGTACCACATAGTACTGTAAATTGACACATTCAGGTCTATTCATAAAAAAGGTAAAACTCAGGACAACGACTGGAGAAGAGAAAATTCTAGGTCAAAAAATTCTCCCATTTATCTCACTTACCAAATCGGCTATTTGGTCTAGATTGTTCTCTTCTCCTGCCAATTCTCCAGATTTTCAATGTTTTTTGAATAGACCTGTTAGTGATGAAGTCGCTGCTCCTAATGTTGTAAAACTTAGTAGCAAATGTTCAAGTCTAGACCTTCCCTACCTTCATTGTCACTTTCAGGTCTATTAGCTAAAGGTGAAACTCAAGAGAATTGGCAGGAGAAGAGAACAATCTAGACCAAATAGCTGATCTGGAAAGTGAGTTAAATGGGAGAATTTTTCTGGTTTGGCTATTTTGACCTAGAATTTTCACTTCTCCTGATAATTCTCCTGAGTTTCACCTTTAGTGAATATACCCGTTAGTGTCTCTTCCTGTCTAAGCATACTTCTCGCCATTGATAAATTGATGTGTGAACTGGACCAGGATTGTTCCTCGATTATGCAACTCTTTCTTTGTCCTTGCTGCTTTCTGCAATCTCTTGACCCCAGCTAGGTTTTTTTGTTCATTCTCTATAGCTATCAGGTGATTTTCTTTGTATCTTATGTCTGGCAACTGTAAGGTCTGGTACTGCGATTTCTATCCCTGGCTACTAATGCCCTAAAGGTCCTATTCCTGTTTCATTTAACACACAAAGGGATATTAACATAAACATAGGCACACACATATATTGGTAAAGGCACTAATACAAAATAAAATGGAATCCAGTACTCTGAAGGTGGTTGAGTCAAGCAGCGTATTTAGCATGTAAGCTGTGGCAATGTTTTGACCATGTCACTGTGCTTTATCAAGCCATCCTTTATTCTTGTTACAAGTCTAGGTTGTTGGTTCACCTGGGATCAACTGTTACACCCTTCACATGAGCGGTAACATTACACACACAGGCATGGGCACTGTCAAAAACACCAACCTTGACACCTTTGCACAAATACTGATATACAAATACACAGACACACAAAGGGACATTAACAACACATTCCACTGTGTGTAGAGCTTACCAAGAATTTTCTGCACGGTAGGTAGGTGTCAGGGCTCAGCGGGCGCCGCCGACCCGGCGTCCCGCCGGGCCGCCGACCCGGCGTCCTCCTTCCCGGCTCCGGGTCGGCGTCCTCTTCGGGTCCTGTGTGCGCGCAGTAGGCGCGCGTGCCGCCGGCAGTTCCGGATTTAGCCCTCCCGCGGCGCGACGTCACCAATCTCCATGTGACCGCGAAGGACCAATCAGCAGGCAAGGCACCAGATTTAAACTTGCTTTTCCCATTCCTCAGTGCCCTTTCGTGGTTTTGCCTGTCTGACCCTTAAGTGCTCGTTTATTTCACTCAATTTGACTTACTGTGTATGACCTGGCTATCCCTCTCGACTTGTGTACCTCTATACCCCTTGACCCGGCTTGTTACTCGACTCTGTTTTCGCCTATACCCTATTGCTTTCTGATATACGTTCCTGGCTTACCAGCGTTTACACCAGCCACTCTAAGGACTGGTTCCTGTCCTCCTTGTGTCCCTGCCTTATAGGTTCACCTCCTGTTTGTGCGAAACCCAGCCATTTAAGGACTGGTACCGCATTGTGACTCTATCTTGCTTTACCGGCACTGCCGTTATGTACCCTTGGTTGGTGTTGGCCTGAAGACAGGGCAGCCCACATTATTTGTGTTAACCCAGCCACTACAAGGACTGGTTTCTCTTCTATGTACTCGAGGCTCCTGTTTTCACTTAGGGCTAACCGTTCATCCACCCTCAGGTACGTGAGCGTGCCTGACATCACGAAAGGGCCATGGACCTTGCAGGGACCGCTCAGCAATTCTCTGGTCTAGAAAGCCGTTTGGAGGAGCAAGATCACCGTCTTGATCAGTTCGCCCAGGCCCTCCAAACGCTGCTCACCCGTACCGCCCCTACCCAGGTAGAGGTTTCCCCTCCCGTGAATCCTCTCCCTTCCGAACCGTTCTCTGTGCCCACCTCGTACCCTAACTTGCTTCCTCCAGTACGTTATGGGGGCGATCCTACCGCCTGTCGAGGTTTTCTGAACCAGATTTCTATTCATTTCGAATTAACCCCGTGGTCTTACCCTACTGATCGTGCCAAAATCGCCTTTGTCATCAACCATCTTACCGACAAAGCGTTGAATTGGGCTAACCCTCTTTGGGATACCGATAAACCGATTGTCTATAATTATCGTGACTTTATGTCGGCCTTTCGTAGAGTGTTTGACCCTCCCGGGCGTAAAAACAATGCCGCAAAATCCTTGTTACGCTTGCGCCAGGGTGCGAAATCACTGGGTGAATATGCTCTGGAGTTTAGATCATTGGCTTCTGAATTGAACTGGAACAATGAGGCTTTGATAGCCGTGTTTTCTGAGGGCCTGAACGATGAGTTGCAAGATGAGATAGCGGCCAGAGATCTCCCAGGGGACCTGGAGGACTTGATTACTTACCTGTCCTTTATCGATGAACGCCTTCGCCATCGTCGACTTACTAAGGAGAGGTCTAAAAGACCACCGGTTAGGCAGCCTCCCCGGTTTTCTGTACCGTTGCTTCCCGAGTCTCATTCTCCCCCCGAACCCATGCAATTAGATAGCACCAAGATCCCTGATAGTGAAAAACAACGCAGACGACGTGAGGGTTTATGCCTGTACTGTGGTTTGGGGGGTCATTTCCTTAAGGGCTGTTCCAAACGCCCCCAGGGTCCATCGGGAAACTCTCATGCCTAAGTGCCTCTAGGGGACAGCTCTTAGGCGCTTTTCCTTCGTCCCCCAAACTGGAAAATAGACTCCGGGTTCCGGTTACTCTATCCTGGGAGAGTTCCCGTAACCCGGTACAACTCTATGCCTTAGTAGACTCTGGTGCTGCCGATAACTTTATTGACATAAATTTTGCTCGCAAACATGCCATACCCCTGGTTGAAAAAGAAACCCCATTACTTGTACAGGCCATCAATGGCAGACCTCTCGAAACCCCTTTTGTTTTGTTTGAATCTCGCAATATTACTGTTGGGATAGGACTGTGTCATAAAGAAAGTATGTTCTTCCATGCTATTTCGTCCCCTTCCTATCCTATCGTACTGGGTTACCCCTGGTTAACCCGCCATAACCCTGTTATTGACTGGCGAGCTCGTCAGATCGCGAAGTGGGATAATGATTGTATGGCTTCTTGTATTGAGATTCCACTATCCATTAATGTCTTGAATTTGCCTACGGCCCCTCCTCTGACGACTTCCATTCCTGTCCCCTACTCGGACTTGGCACCTGTGTTTGACAAAAGAGAGGCCGATAGATTACCCCCCCATCGTTCTTACGATTGTGCCATCGACCTTCTTCCTGGTACCATGCCTCCCAAAGGGGCTGTCTATCCTTTGTCCGTGAAAGAACATAAGGTTTTGGAGGAGTACATTAAAGATTCCCTTAAAAAAGGTTTATTCGTCCTTCCTCCTCTCCCGCTGGGGCAGGGTTTTTCTTTGTACAGAAAAAGGAGGGTGATCTTAGACCCTGTATCGATTTTCGAGGGTTGAACAAGATCACCGTGAAAAATGCTTATCCCATTCCACTCATCCCCGAGCTGTTTGACCGCCTGAAACATTCCAAAATCTTTTCAAAACTGGATCTCAGAGGAGCGTACAATTTAATAAGAATCAAACACGGGGATGAGTGGAAGACTGCGTTTAACACCAGGTTAGGGCATTACGAGTACTTGGTTATGCCCTTCGGTTTATGTAACACTCCAGCAGTGTTTCAGGCATTTATTAATGATGTGTTACGAGAGTACACCCCTTGTTTTGTCGTGGTTTACCTTGATGATGTGTTAATACATTCCCCTGATCTGAACACCCACCACATACATGTACGACTCGTCTTATCTAAGCTCTTGGCCAACGGCCTCTACTGTAAGCTAGAAAAATGCCTATTCGATGTCCAACAGGTACAGTTTTTGGGTTATGTTATATCTTCCTCTGGTTTCATGATGGATCCCAAAAAACTGGAGGCCATCAGTCACTGGCCTCTTCCAAGGGCCTCAAGGCCATTCAAAGGTTTATTGGCTTCTCTAATTACTATAGACGGTTTATCAAGGGCTTTTCGTCCATTATTGCACCCATTACAGCATTGACGAGAAAGGGAGGTGACACTCAGAATTGGTCCTCCAGTGCCCTGGAGGCTTTCGAACGGTTAAAGGAGGCCTTTTCCACTGCTCCCATTCTACACCACCCTGATCCCAATAGACCCTTCGTTTTAGAGGTTGACGCATCAGAAACCGGGGTAGGAGCCGTCTTGTCACAACGTCCAGCCGATGACAAGCCCATGCAACCCTGTGGTTTTTATTCTAGGAAATTGTCCCCTACCGAGGCCCGTTATGACATTGGGGACAGGGAATTGTTAGCCATTATTTTGGCCTTAAAAGAATGGCGCCATCTCTTGGAGGGCTCCACCTGTCCGTTTTCCATTCTCACTGACCACAAAAATTTGATTTACCTGTCCGAGGCTAAAAGGTTGAACCCTAGACAAGCTCGATGGGCCCTTTTTCTCACCAGATTTGACTTCCTCATTACGTACAGACCCGGGTCTAAAAATGTTAAGGCCGACGCACTCTCCAGACAATATGAACCCCTAGCAACTCCAGTGTCTGTACCTGTGTCCATAGTTCCCGAAAGGAAAATTTTAGCCTCTCTGAGTACACGAGTCGAGTCTCCTTTCTGGAACCTCTTACTCTCTAAACAGGCTCTGGCTCCCCCGTCTAAACCACAGAATAAGCTATTCGTTCCTGCTGTAGAGGTACCCACTGCATTACAGCTCTTTCACGAATCCAAATTCGCTGGACATTTTGGGGTAAATAAAACTCTTGACTTGATTAAACGACACCTTTGGTGGCCGACACTTACTAAGGATGTAAAAGATTACGTAACCACCTGTTTTGTTTGTACCCGTTCCAAATCCTCCCGCCTTTGTCCTGCTGGCCTCCTCCAACCCCTACCGATCCCTGAGCGCCCTTGGTCTCATTTAGCTATGGACTTCCTAGTGGAACTAACTCCTTCACTTGGTCATACTGTGATTTTTGTGGTTGTCGATCGCTTCTCTAAAATGGCACATTTTATTCCGTTAAAGAAGCTCCCCTCCTCCAGCGAGCTAGTACAGATTTTCACTAAAGAAATATTCAGACTACATGGTGTTCCTAATGTTCTCGTCTCGGATCGGGGTTCTCAGTTTATCTCTAAGTTCTGGAGAGGCTTCTGTCACCAGTCGGGCGTTAAACTGTCCTTTTCGTCCTCGTATCACCCGCAAACGAACGGTTTAGCCGAAAGAACCAACCAAACGCTTGAAACTTATTTAAGGTGTTTTATTTCTGACGCACAGGATGATTGGGTTACTCTGTTACCATGGGCAGAATTTGCGTATAACAACGCCACATCACAGTCGACCAAATTTTCTCCTTTCGAAATAGTCACGGGTATGCATCCCACTATTTTTCCATCCTCGTTCTCCCCCCAGAACATTCCTGCCCTGGAGGAACACCTAGATAAGCTCCGGGTTATTTGGGAAAAGACCAGGTTGAATCTAGAATCCGCTTCATTGAGCCAGAAGCGGGCGGCTGATCGGAGGCGCAGACCTCCACCAGTGTACCATGTGGGTGACAGGGTTTGGCTCAGCACACGCCACATTCGTCTGAAGGTTCCGTCTATGAAATTCGCGCCTCGTTTTATCGGTCCGTATAGAATACTCCGATGTATCAATCCCGTAGTGTACGCACTGCAATTGCCCGTCTCTTTGCGTATTCCGAACTCCTTTCATGTCTCTTTATTGAAGCCGCTCTCCTGCAACCGTTTTACTCGCCCTGACTCTCCTCCTCCCCCTGTGGTGGTTGATGGGACTCCCGAGTATGAAATTGAGTCCATTTTGGATTCCCGTTATGTCCGCAATCGGTTGCAGTATTTGGTTCATTGGACTGGCTATGGCCCCGCGGATCGCACATGGGTTTCGTCACGTGACGTTCATGCTCCTCGATTGGTCTCCGCCTTTCATCATCGTTTTCCCGATCGCCCGGCTCCTAGCCGCCGGTGGGCGTTCCTCGAGGGCGGGGTGCTGTCAGGGCTGGGGCGCCGCCGACCCGGCGTCCTCCTTCCCGGCTCCGGGTCGGCGTCCTCTTCGGGTCCTGTGTGCGCGCAGTGGCGCGCGTGCCGCCGGCAGTTCCGGATTTAGCCCTCCCGGCGGCGCACGTCACCAATCTCCATGTGACCGCGAAGGACCAATCAGCAGGCAAGGCACCAGATTTAAACTTGCTTTTCCCATTCCTCAGTGCCCTTTCGTGGTTTTGCCTGTCTGACCCTTAAGTGCTCGTTTATTTCACTCAATTTGACTTACTGTGTATGACCTGGCTATCCCTCTCGACTTGTGTACCTCTATACCCCTTGACCCGGCTTGTTACTCGACTCTGTTTTCGCCTATACCCTATTGCTTTCTGATATACGTTCCTGGCTTACCAGCGTTTACACCAGCCACTCTAAGGACTGGTTCCTGTCCTCCTTGTGTCCCTGCCTTATAGGTTCACCTCCTGTTTGTGCGAAACCCAGCCACTTTAAGGACTGGTACCGCATTGTGACTCTATCTTGCTTTACCGGCACTGCCGTTACGTACCCTTGGTTGGTGTTGGCCTGAAGACAGGGCAGCCACATTATTTGTGTTAACCCAGCCACTACAAGGACTGGTTTCTCTTATGTACTCGAGGCTCCTGTTTTCACTTAGGGCTAACCGTTCGTCCACCCTCAGGTACGTGAGCGTGCCTGACAGTAGGTACGAGAACTTGCCTCCCATCTTATCACACAAAAAGGGCCAGCACACCTGACACGGCTGACACTGGCTGTTACCTGTACTAGATGCTCAATGGGAAATAAATTTACCTACATCCCAGTGGGCCAGTCCGAACCCTGGTGTGATGCACCTGTGGGGAAAATGCTGGTGTGCTCCTTGGTCGGTCGGTGTTAGATAACATGGGCTATGGATGGGGGAACTTAGTCATAGTTAAGCTATAAATTGTTCATGATAGGTAAAGGTACATATTGATTACAGTGTTACCTATTGTAGTTTTTGCATCATATCATAATATGTGCTGTAATAATTTCACAAATGAGTAAAATAATTTACGCAGAGTGATCTGCAATTAACTTGCTTGATATAGATATACTGTATGTATCAAGACTTTATATCACTGCGAACCATGTTAGCGCGTTATAAATACTTGTAACTGTAACAATGAAGTTCATCCCCCTTCCTTCCTCACCGTTGTATCAGTCATGTGTAAATTACATCCTATGTTGGCCAGTCCAGCTCAATGTAGGATATGCCCTTTGCTAATCTGCAGAGTGACTGCACACATAGCCGAAGTTACACTATTTTTAATTTGGATTCTTCGATGACGGGTATAAACAATTAACAATTTATTTCTTGTTATGAGATTTAAGTGGAACTTATTTATTTATTTGCAAAGTATTTTACCAGGAAGGATACATTGAGATTTCTCTCGTTTTCAAGTATGTCCTGGGTCTTGTACCTCTTCATAATTTTTCCATTGGATGCAGTTTAGATTGTTTATCAAGATATTTTCAGGTATATTCTTGGGTCTAATTATAATCTGACAATCTGTTATTTAATGGCGTTTTATTAAGTTTAGAAAATGGTTGTGCATTGTTCTAAAATTTTGACAGTTTGGGATGATGACTGGCCATCAGGCAAGCCAGGCATGTTATGGGGTACACAGTGATGATCAGTGGCAGCAGGCGCTCAACTCATCTCCCCAACTGACCCTTGACATGGAAACTTTGAAGGGTAATGATTGACCCCCATGCATACTTTGATGGGCTATGAAGACACCTCCGGACCTTCATGTGTGGCCAATTTTCTGAATGGTTGGTGGCTGCACCCTTAGGTCATGTTTCTCTTCCCAGATGCTGCTCCACCCCTCCAGTACCACATACAGCCTCCATCTTTAGCCCCTCCAGCATTTACCCTGGACATTCTGGACCTGTTTGCTACAAACAAATACTGGATTGTGTCTGATAATTAAAAATATACGCAAACTGTTCAAATAATTTGAAATACATGTTGCAGTACTAAAAATATGAAGAAAAAAGAGGATTGAATTATAAAACTTTTAAGTTTTTTTTTAAATCTTATGTCCTGGAATACCACTATATGGCTTTGTACACGAATGCTGGTTATACCATTTTTACTGTAAATTCTAGGTCTGAATAAGTATATCACCATAACAACTCATTGAACAGACAATGTAATTATCATTTGTGACAGGCCTTTCTTCTAATGTTCTCTAATAAATCAATAGCTGTTTTCCATAAGTAGTATAAGAGAGGAGGCATCGATTCATTGAATTTTTAATGCTCATCAATATTTGATAAATTTACCTAAACCTAAAGATTTGTGTTACTCGGAATATGTCCTTGAAGAGTAATTGAAATCGATTGAACAGTGTCATAATAAGATCCTCATGGAACGGCCCATTGGAGATTAAAGGGCTTGATCTTTTCATATACTTAATAAGCATTTTACTGACGGACATGTGAATGTTCCTGAGCTGCATGCATTATCTTCTCGGTTTAAAACTGACGCTGGCAAGTCAGCAAAATTTCCAAAGATTATTCTCAATTTTTCACTTTTATTGTATGATCATAATACAGTAGCAATTGTTGTTTATCCTCCTATATGTAAAGCCATTGTCTTGATTTCCTATAATCTCTTTACATTCCATGATAGTTTCAGATGTCACCATTTAATGCACAGTTGAAACATTAAAGTAATATGTGCAGTATGCTTTAACATAGAAAATCATGGTTGGAAAAACTGTACAATAGTTATTATTCTTTATTTATAAAGCGCCAGCATATTCCGCAGCGATGTACAATAGGCACAGTATAGACAGGGTTACAATACAATACAATGAACAACATTTGACAAACAGTACAGGAGGAGATGAGGGCCCTATTCCCGTAGGAACTCACAATCTAGTTATTTAGTTTCTATGTTTTTCTCTAATATTTCCAGCTGCAGATTCAAATGACATATGGAAGCAAAACATATCTTATGGATCAAAACCTCCGAAGACTACTTTGTGTAGCAACATGTACATTTTAGGGAATGTGATGACACCCAAAGGGAGCACTTAGTTCTCTCCAAAGGGGTTATTCAGGGAGCACCGAAATGTTCGGTGCATTTCGTTGTTCTCTCATTCTGCAATCACCGCAGGGTCCCCGAAGTGCGGGGAAAAACTGCCGAACAAAAAAAAAAAACGCTGCAAAACTGCCGAAATTATCGGATCCAATAATTTTGGCAGGTCTGGAGGATTATCGAATCCGGTTCGATAAGCCGCCAGGAAGATGCCAAAATTGTCAGTTCCAATCATTTCGGTGGTTTTTGTGGTGGGTTTTGCTTTAAATTCACAGAAATTATCGGATCAGATCCGATCCGATAAGCCGCCGCAAACCCGCCTATCCGCCCCTGGAAAAAGCTGATGATTCACCAAACACAGCGACGACCAGCCGCCGGAAAATGCCGACAAACGATATAAAAAAATAAAACCATTGAAAGTGTCAAAATTTGGACGAAAATATCTGGAATTAACATATAAGATCCTATGAATAATAATAAAAAGATCTGTTACAGAAAAAACAACGCTATTTACAAAAAGTTGGAAACAGAAATTGCCAAAAAAATCGTGAAAAATGCCTAAAAGATCCAAAAAATAAATAAAGAGAATTTCTGCTGCAGATTAAAAGAATAAATGGTTTACTAGATATTGAATAAAAACAGGAATATTTTTAACATTGAAGCCTATAGGATTCACCCGATTAAACCTGCCGAATGAAAACACCGAACAACAGGGCATTTCTCTGAGATTTCACTGTTGTTCTGTGAATAGATTAACCATTGCTTCTCTATGGGGATTTCACTGCCATCGAACAGCACCGCATTTGCTGGCAGTTCGCCAATATTTGGCACCGTACGGGGAAATTCACTGTTCAGTGCCATTTCGGAGCTAGATCACCTCTCTCTGAATAACACTGCAAGTAACTTTCTGGAGTCATTCCCACAGCCATGTCCTGACATTTTATAAAATCTTCTTTGGTGTAAAACATTATCCAAACTAGTAGAAAGGAATTATATTAGTATAATTCTATACAAGTGTGATATTAACTGGAAAATACCAAAGTATCACTTTACCGTGAAATTTCATTGGTTTTGGTTTTTATTTCATCCAATCAGGTTTTAGGGAATATGTGACCCTCCTATAACATTATACAATAATGAATATATATACTTATTATAAAATAAGAAACCAAGAAAAGCACAGCAAAAACTTGAAATACGAACATAAAGGAATCATTCAAGCAATTCAGATGTAATAGGTTTAGAGAGGACATCTACAATAACATGGATAATCACATTACAGCTTGTAACTAGATCTTAATGGTTACTATTAATAAATGTATTCTACAATTTACGTTAGCATTGTTTAATGCCGTATTATGGTTTTCTCGGTAGTTAGAGCATGATAATTTACCGCTTACCGCTTGATTATTTATAGCAGTTAAACAGCTTTCATTTGCTGTCAGCTATTACAGGGTTAAACTCTCCCAGCCTCTCTTAATCTTTATTATACACACACACAGAATATATATATATATATATATATATATGTGCATGTCATGCTGACATTAAACAGTGAATTTGCAAGTGAATAATTGGGCTGAGTTATATGAAGAATGTACTTTTAGAAGTGTGTGGGCTTATTTCAAACATTCTGAGAGGATTACATACTTCTTTGGGGAAGCTAGCTGTATTATAAAGTGAGATCAAATTGAAATCCATGGATAAAACCTCTACTTCACAAGAAAAAAGTCTAAAACGTTTTTGTTTAAAGCAAAAAAAAACAACTACTGGATGGTGAATTTGAATTACAAGCCTTATGGAAGCATTTGAAAGGGCTGATATCACAGTTATTCACTGAGTAACATTAAACCCAACCTCAGACACATCTGACGGAGGACGTTTAGAATATGTCTGTATCTAAACCTTTTGAAAACTTGTCAGTTGCAGTGTACAATACATGAATATCACATACAGCTCTGCACCTATGTATTAAAATGATTGCTGAGGGAATATGTCTATATTAAGTCCATGTGTTTACATTTAATTTATTATATGACAAAAAGTCACTTATAATTCAACTTACTGTGTTCTGTGAACAACAAACTGTCACATAAGTTCGCTATGTAGAGAACACAGAAGGTATGACGTCCTGTAAAATAGTGAAGATGTAGATCCATTCACCTATGGAAGAATCTCTCGAATGATACTGTATATGGGGACTCCTTGGGAATGGAGGGTTACAAAATATTCTTTGTATTAATGTATAGCCCTTGATAAAGTCCTATTATCGGAAGAAATGCGTTGGGAGTTTTTTAATAAATCTCTTTTTTATTGACTCTCCTGTGCCCTGAGATCCTTTTCTTCCTTTGGGGGAATCTCCTGAAGTCAGAATCTCAGTTTCAAGAGTGAGTTGTGTGCTTGTCTTATCCTGCAGATCCTGAGAGTTATACTATTGGGTGAGATCCTGTTTATCACAGTGCTGCACCTTATGGTGCTTTATTATTTTCCTGGACTTCATAACTCCTGCGCTTTCCTACATAAGTTTGTTTGGAAGTCTTGAAAGCCACCTCTTGGAAATGTTTCTGTTCACTTAGTTAATAATTTTTAGGAATTGTATCCTGTGCGATTTTAAATAAGCTTGCTAGACATTTATTTATTTATTTATAAAGTATTTTACCAGGAAGGATACATTGAGATTTCTCTCGTTTTCAAGTATGTCCTGGGTTCAAGAACGTTTAAATTTTTAAGGTTGTTCCAGAAATACAAAGTAAGAAATGCAAGATATTAAAAACAAAACACAAATATACAGATTAACACAGAAAATAAATATTTAGGAAATATAGTCATTATGTTACATGTTTACAGGTGCATTCTGTATTGAGGTATGTTAATAGGGAGCTCTTGAGTGACTTAAGACAGCGGGAAGATTTGACGGCGTCTGGGAGGTTATTCCATATTTGCGGTGCTCTGTAGGAAAATGAGGATCGAGCCACTTTCGTTCTGTATTGTGGCATTGTAAGTAAGGTGCTGGTCCTGGATAAGAAGTTATAGGATGAGGGAACTGCTGGGGGGAAGCAGTCTCTTCAGGTAGGGTGGTGGCTTCCCAGAAAATCTCTTAAACACCAGGTTGGAAAGGTGAAGGGTGCGTCTACAGTTACAGCGACGGCCAGTTTAGTTCTTTTAACATGTCACAGTGGTGGGTCATGTAGTTACATTGCAGCGCAAAGCAGCAGAATGAGTTATACAGTGTAGTAAGTTTCTGAAGATGCGTTTCCGGGGCAGCTGCATACACTTTATCTCCTTATTCAATAGCCAGCATAAGCTTTTGTTGTACAATCATATGAGTACAGTATTTTTATTCTCAACTATTGCACATTTTTTTTCTACATTTAACTGAGTGAAAAAATCACATTACGCAAGTTCATGAGGCCTTACCCCTGGTAGGACATTTCTGCTTTTCTTACCTCAATTGTTCCACCTTTCTGCCTAATCCTGGGTGTTTATTAATAGAGATTGTAGCAACCAAGTTAATAGAATCCTATCTGAAAGAAATCCAGCTCCATTACTTTTAATAAAATTCATCAGTCCATAAATTCTAAATACTGTAATAACATTTTAGACTTTCAAGAACTGTCTGTGAAGCTCCATATGCTATTAGAGGCTGGATTATGGGCTTGGGGTTCCAGTCCTCTCTATACATATACATGTAGTGATACTTCCTTGTTGCTCACCAAGTAATCTACAATCACTTGATCCAGTCCCTGGGTGCTGATATCAAGAATCATTATCTGTATAGTTCATTGGGATGCACTCATGGATCTCCAAATATAAAGTTATTTCTTGCAAAAGAAAATATGTTCCATGATAAGTGACATCTGCAGTTTTGCAATAAGTAACTATTTATGAACAACCTTTATTGTCTCTGCATTATGTCTTTCTCTGTTGTCCTCCGTCTGCCTCTACATACTGTATATATATTTAATTCACACAAAGAAATAAGAACATTGGTTCCAAAGTTCCAATATTATGTAATAAAATGTTGTTAACTGAGAAGCTCACTTCTCGTTTCATTCTACAAGGCAAACCATAAATCTATGTTTAGGGGTGAACCTCAAAATTATATGCAGGGTAGGCACCTGCTATCTGGAATTCTGAAATATCTAAGACTCTAAAAACCACAGTTTTTGAAGTTTTCCAGACCAAATCTTTACTTACCTCCCTGACACTCTAGTCAGGTCTTCCTTTGCTCCAACGTTCCTCCATTGGCTGTAGCACTGTGAGGAACACACTGGGAAACTATATACAGCTCCAGCATGTGAAATGCTGCACAGAGCTAGTGAGCAACCCTGGCCTTGTATAGCATGTCCCTCGCAAAACATTGCACAGTATCTTCTAGTGTGTATTTCGCTGTTGTTGCAGCAGAGTATTTCTTGCTGATGACCTGCTGCATCCTCCCTTCTGGCTTCGGAATCCGACTTATTCCAAAAATCAGAAGAATCTGAAATCTGGAATGCTCAGGGTCCCAGGAATTGTGAATAACAGGCACTCATCTGTACACAAAACTGGTAAGGACTTCGTTTTAGGCGAAGAGCTGATGTGCTTAGATTTAGAACCACAATGGGAATTATCTTCAACTGATCCAGTGATACTTAATTTCATCCTTCATGCCATATTTGGTAATTTTAGGCTTTTATAAATTACAAGTCAATGTATGGGGCTGGTTAATTGGCATGAGATACTCGTTATAACATTATACGTTAGTGCTAGTCTTTTCTACTCCATATGTTTGTCAATGCTAAATCTATGGACTATGCCAAACTTGAGTCAATAGCAGCCATTTTTTTCACCCTACGACATATTGCCTCATGTTTTTTTGTTTCTGAAGCAAGGTGGGAGTAGGGATTAACAACAGTCAGGTCTATTTAGAGAAAGGCGAAAACCTTGAGAATTGCCAGGAGAAGAGAAAAATTTAGACCAAATAGCCAATTTGGAAAGTGAGATAAATGGGAGAATTTTTCTGGTTTGACTATTTTGACCTAGAATTTTCAATTCTCCAGTCATTCTCAAAGTTTTCACATCTTTCTGAATAGCCCTGAGTGCATTCAGTAGAGAACTCTGGTGTGTTCCGGTAACAGTGCTAAATAGGCTTGTAAGTCCATTGGTTACTGAACCATCTCCTACCTCAAAGTGTCACTCCTGCTCATACCAGCTAATTTGTTACTATTTATAATTATTTGTGGCCTGGGCATAGTCAGCACCCCCTGTAAAACATGTTATACACCTTGCTTGAAATTATCTGAACAGAAAATCTCCAATTCAATCTGATAAGAATGCTGTGCAATTGGAGATCAAAGAGGGAATCTCTCGCAAATACCAATTAATATCAATACGCGCATTTCACTTTAAAAGTTTCTTTATGGTTATGGAAAAAGCTGGTTGTTTCAATTTGATTTGTTCTATTGAGTTTTTTTTTACAATGTATTTGGTGGTCAGAGCCAAGTAAAGGAAGTCAATAATAAAGCAAAGATCTGTGTCTTTATGCAAATTTTGATTATGTCAGAGAATTTAAAGTAATTTTTGCTAAAAGGTCTCTGCTCTGGAAGGATATATCCGGCTTAAACTTTTCCAAATATGGAGAAATAGGACCTTTTCTGTGCATGCCTTTCCCATCTGACCTTTCCTAAAATCTAAGTATTCCAAAAAGGATGCCAATTCAGGCATGGGCGTTTTACAAGATGCCTTTTTTAAAAATGCAATACATGTAGGGCCCTATTACATTCTTCGCGCATTGTGTTTTGCGTGCGCAAATGAGCATTTGCGTGAGAGGCAAAACCCTTTGCGCTGAACGTCGTATTACAGCGTTCGCAAAAACGATGCGCATTAACGTTTAACGCGAGTGACCCTGCGAACGAAATTCCTTGCGCGCATCCAATACTTAACATTGGGAGCGCAAATGCGTTTGTGCGCTGGTACGTGGCTGGTATTACAATCTTCGCGCAACCTTTTACGAGCGACGTTTGCGCGCATTTTTTTAACGTCTTTGAAAAGCTGGTGGTAACAGCAAATTTGATCGTTCAGGCCGAAACGAAATACACCAGCACGAAAAAAAAATTACAGCAGAGTATAGTTACATATTCTACACATACCCAAACAATAAAATTTATCAGTTGTTTATTTTTTATTTTTTTTGCTGCAGCATATATACGCAGATTGACTTTGACAATTTTTATAGGTGAAATTATTAGAAAGTGGTGTTTTTTGTAAGAATAATATAGATATAAAAAAAATTAATTGATCTAATTTTGCTTAAATTTTAAAATAAGGTCCTTTTTAAATGTTGAAAATGTAAAATAAAATGTTAGGAGTGGCCAGTGGGACTCTGAATTATGATTATTATTCATGCAGGAAGGTGACCCTGATGGAGGTGTATTTCACAGGTAAATTCAGGGTCACACTCCTGTGCGTCCCAATATACGCTTTCATTATATGAATTGCATATCTTCAAGACCCTTACAATTTTTTACTGTGACACTGTGTTTTGGGAATTTTCCCACCGTACATTTGTACCCACTACTGGTTCCTATTGTCTTTATTTGCTGAATCAAATTTACAAAATATTACATTTCGGGCACAGATTTGTGAGCGGAAACGTACTGTGCACGCATTTTTGCGTGTCAGTTTTACGAACGTTATTTTTTGACGGCTGAAAAAATGCGTTCGGATCGTAATACCACGTAAATTTTCGCGCGATAACATTTTTTTTGTGCGTAAAACAAATTGCGCTGCTTGAAGATTGTAATAGGGCCCGTAATGTTTACATTAGTAAAGCAAATTACAGCTGGTAGTGCCTACAATGGTTCAATCATGTAATGGTTACTATAAAGGTATGACAGAAGGTTTTGACTTACAAGTTTCGCAAATCTGGAAATTGACGAAATCCATTGCTATCCAGTTTTCTCAGAATGTTATTCTGTAAGGACCTGGGATGTAATGAGTAGAGAGGCACGGGTTAAATAATGCTGTTAGCAAATCGATAGTAACCTTCATTTCTCCCCTTTACATTGATACAGATTTAGTAAACAGAGTACAGACCACTCCAAAATATCTGGGTTTACTTATCACATTAAATGTTGATGAAGTACACTACAATACAAATGGAAGCAATATCATATGATACCTGCCACCTACAATCTCAAGTTAACTCCGTGTCAGGGATCCTGGGAGTAGGATACAGGGAGCCCAAGGAGTTGGTGAAGAAAGCAAGGTTAAAGTCACTAGCCAAGTCAGGATCACAGCGGTACACGGAGGTCGGGGTCACAAGCCAAGTCAGGATCACAGCGGTACACGGAGGTCGGGGTCACAAGCCAAGTCAGGATCACAGGAAGGCATAAAATATGGAATGGGAAGAGCAATACTGAGGGAACTGCTACAATAGTGAAGCGAAGATAGAATGGCAAGTCTGCCCTTAAGTACCCATGGAGCTCCTCCCTTACTCCGAGACGCTGGTGACGTCATAGACGCGCGCCGCGGGCCGGCCGCCATATTGGTGGAGCCTGGCCGCGCGCGCGTCCATTCTGGGGCACGTGCTGGGCCAGCAGTCTTGGGCTGCGACGCAAGCCCGCGGCGGACACCCGGGGATCCACTCGTCGTCCCCCCCGGGAGTCATGGACCCGCGACAGAGGTAAGCCGGGTCTCCGGGTAACGCCAGGCCCATGCGCCAGCCGCAACCCCACCCCCTGAGCAGCAGCCCGATGTGGAGGGGACCGCCGGACCAGCCGTCCCGGAACCCGCAGCCCTGACACTCCGTAAAGGTCAGTGAATAATTGCCACTTAGTATTGATTTCTAACATCTCTTTTTAGCAACTATTTACATAATATGTTCATATAACATATTCTACAGCAATTAAAATAATCTTAGAACCAATCACAGTGCGCTGTCCTTTTCTCTTATAAGAAAGTTAGTTATTGAGTACTTAACATGCACAGCAATAGTAGTTGTCCTTGGTGAGGGAATGACAAATGTCTAGATACTGTTTATTTAGACACAAAGTAGGACTAGCATACTTTAAAGAAACATGGGGTTCTATTTCAAACTTGGTGTAAACTTAACCAGAGCCATTAAAGTCTAACATAAAACATTAAAGTGGTATTGCTAAAGGGTCTATTCACAAAACACTGCAATTTCGGTACATTGTGTTTTGGCGCACTTAGGCGATTCCATTTTGCCGAAAAATATGGTGCATTCACAACTTAGAGAACTGTCACCATATTTTGCCGAAATTGGAGTCGCTGATGTAGTTATCGGACGTTGCAAAAATCACTGAATTGCACTAATAACCACCAAATTGTGCCAAATTGGCAGGGGCGAATTACACCAAACTGTAAAAAAACAAAAAAACACCTCTCCTTTCTCCGAATAGGAAATACAAAAAAATACATATGGGGCTATATTACACACTTAACGCTTAACTTTGAAATGGGGACGCTAACGGGGAAAACCTGCACCGTATTTGACGAATTGACAGCTTAGTGAATAGACGAATTGACCTGAAATTTGGGGCCAATTCGTCAGTTAGTGAATAACTCCTTCCGTTTATAACAGCTCAGGCTTTACACAAGGTTTGGAATACAGTCCATGGAGAGCTAGTGCACCATGCCCTGGAGAACCCAAATGCCATAACACCGTCCGAGAACTAAGAAGGCTTGGGAGCTCAGTCTCTAAAATCACCAGGTTTATAGCAAATAATGGGCAATGTTTCAGCTCTACGTGAGCCTTTCCCGAATCTCAAATGTTGCCAATTACGTCCAGTAAAGTTGGTGTTTTTGGAGACTGAGTTTTCATTCTTTCTTTGGTGTTGGACTAAAATGTTTTATATGGTATTGGTTTATTACCAACAGGGAAAATACAATGTTCATAAGTAAATTAAAGAACCACATTGATTTGCCATCATAGTCCTGAAGTCTGCTTGTTCACTACACTGTCATTAAACATCACACTAAAGGCCCTATAGTGACAAATAAACTACTACAGGGCCAAAAATTTTCACTCGCCTACTCGCATTTGGCGAGTGGAAATTAAGTGGAAATGCACACGAAGGCAGCACAATAAATTATTTCATGCTGCGTATTTTGGCAGTGTCACCGTGCAGCCCCCCTTCCCGAGGCTGCACGGTGGCAGGGATCAGCTGCTTAACCTGACCCAGCTTGTCTCAGTCACTGGCAGAGGGGTGGAGAGGAGCTTCCCTGCCTCCTTGCTCTGCTCACACTGGGGTCTGATGACTGTGTATACATGTATCTGGGGTCTGATGTCTGGGTATTAATGCTATTTTTGCAACTTTATTCTAAATAAAACCTTTAACAATGTAATTTACTAAGATAATTTCAGGGGGTGTGTTTAGGGGCAGAGTTAAGAGCTGGGTAGGGGTTAGGTGGAGCAACTGGTGGCGAGTAACTCTTATGGCCTGGTTAGGAGCTTGGGACTTGAAATTTTGAGCCCTGCACTACTATACTAACATACTATCATAGTATTAAAGTTCAAAGATGGATGGTGTATGATAGTCAAGCTGCTGTTTTCTGGTTTGATCTGTGAAAACCCAACAGTTGATGGCTTTTACCTTTCTTTGAAACTGGGAAGCTGTCCTATTTCCCATTTAATCAATAATATGGTTATATTATATATATAAGTCATTCATTGATGTGTCAATTATATCTGACAGCAGGTCCTTATGTCCATATCTGCTCATTCTTGAGTATTTGTTGATTGTAACGCCGTTGAGTGTCTCTACAAAGAGGCAGACCCACAATGCTGAGGCAGGAAGAGAAAACACCTGACCGCAACAAAGGAGCCGGGATCTTAATAGAAACTATAACGACAAAAGGTCAAGTTCAGTGTTTGAAGACAACAAGTCCAATTCCACTCAGAGACCATTCTGTATGGATACTACAAAGCAATGTCTGAAAGTTGGTTCTGGTATAGGACAAACATTGTCTAGTAATCTCAGGCATGTTGAAGCTCAAAACGAAGACCCTAAAGTTGAGACATACAAATCCATTGAAGAAGACAGAAAGCTTCAGGTGTTCAGAAAACATTTACATTGAGGTTGGTCAAAGATACTATAAGACTAAGACCTACTTGCATGTTGAAACTTTAAACAGCCCTTTAAACTTTAAACAGCCCTCTTTGGCATTTACCATGGTGGAGGTAACATAGCACAGGACAGATGCTTTCATGCCATTGTGCAATTAAAGGAGGGCCCGAAAGGCTGTAAACCCAGAATATCAAGCTACCACGTCTAGGAGTCTCATAATTATGTAAAACTATTACACGTTCAATTATCTCGATTATGATTTTAATATGCATGCACTATAAAAGCTTTCTCCACTTTATGTTTATGTTTGAGTTTTTACTGAACAGATAACACATGGAAAAAATTAACCTAAGGTACATTTTTATTCTTTACTTCATTGGCAAAATTGTAACACATTTACCGTATGTGTTTTTAAATAAATATCATAGGTGCCGTGAAGAATCAATTTGAGCGCTTTACTATAAATAGTTCTCTGTTTTTCTTTTATTGTATTTTAGTACAGTGGCAGCTTGCTTTTATTGATTGACGTAAAACAGTACCATAGGACCACTTGAAAGAAAATGCAAGCATTTATACTAGTAGTGACCTTTGACTATCATTGGAGAACCATGACTTAACGAAGATTCTCTCTTTACTCATTTTACTAACGCCTTAAGACTCCAGGGAGGTTTACCTGACGATTTTTCAGTCAATTTGTTTATTTTTCAGCTGGTGACAACACATAAATAACCACAGTCTGGGTTGTGTATTATAACACACAATTAGCCCAAAAATAGAAAAAAAACTAGATTTATTGAAATAATAAATTTACATTTTTAACAATGTGGTAATTTCCATCATATAGTTAAATTTGATTTCATCACACTTTTTTGAATATTGACTATAACTATTTCCTATTTTGTCTGTAGATAACCTTCACGCTGTTCCATATATCACCTAGAAAGCCACATCTATATTCAGTTAACTTTCGTTAATTTATATCCATGCCACGATTCGCCATAGTGAATGCAGACGGACAATTCTCACTTATAGTTTTTAAACTTATTTCTTTCGAGCAGGTCTTTAATTTTCCTGTCTTCCAGCCTGAACTATTGTTTTCCTGAAATCGAATCACTGGACCATTAAATCTTAGTGCAAGCAAACCCATAAATCAGATAGTAGAGCAATGTGAAGGTCCTATGTTCTGTGTTTTCTTTAGAATGTACCTTTTTTGTATTCCCAGAGCAAGCTGTACAGTACATTAGGTACAACAAGTGATATATGAGCCCAGTCATTGTAGGCGAATGAGAACCACTTGGCTCTAGTCACACATTTGACATTTTGGTCTGTGTCTACCTTGAGCATTTTATGCCGGTTCTTTGACCCTTAAAGTGACAGAGACATAAACTGCAACTTGGGATAACAGGGAGGATGGGAATATACAATGACACTTTAATCGGCTGATCTATACTACTGGATGTAAAACTGTACATTCTTCCTGTTTTACAATTCCAGATACAATATTTTTGAACGCAGATCCAGCGCTAGCACCATCCATGGACGGATGGAATGATCATCATTCTTATGCCTTTTCTAGAAGGAACAAGGTGTGTTTCCATAAGCCAATATTTCAATATATAAATACAGTTGTGTTCAAAATTATTCAACCCCCACTGAAATTGAGTGTTTTGGCCAGTTTGACATTGATTTTGATCATTCAGTCATCTTGCTTACAATTAAATCAAAGAGGCACGTGTAGGTCAGAAAAATATAACATAACATTTATAATGAAATAACCACAAATGTCTTTTCTGTGCTCACATCATTATCAGTTTTATTCAACCCCCAAGTGACATTCAATCTTAGTACTTAGTACAACATCCTTTTACAGTTATAACAGCTTTTAAACGTGAAGCATAGCTTGACACAAGTGTCTTGCAGCGATCTATGGGTATCTTCACCCATTCGTCATGGGCAAAAGCCTCCAGTTCAGTCACATTCTTAGGCTTGCGCACTGCAACTGTTTTCTTTAAGTCCCACCAGAGGTTCTCAATCAGATTTAAGTCAGGTGACTGCGATGGCCACTCCAAAATGTTCCAGCCTTTAATCTGCAACCATGCTCTAGTGGACTTGGAGGTATGCTTGGGATCATTGTCCTGTTGAAAGGTCCAACGTCTCCCAAGCCTCAGGTTTGTGACGGACTGCATCACATTGTCATCCAATATCTCCTGGTACTGAAGAGAATTCATGGTACCTTGCACACGCTGAAGCTTCCCTGTACCTGCAGAAGCAAAACAGCCCCAAAGCATGATTGACCCCCCGCCATGCTTCACAGTAGGCAAGGTGTTCTTTTCTTCATAGGCCTTGTTCTTCCTCCTCCAAACATAGCGTTGATCCATGGGCCCAAACAGTTCTAATTTTGTTTCATCAGTCCACAGAACACTATCCCAAAACTTCCGTGGTTTGTCCACATGACTTTTGGCATACTGCAGTCGACTCTTCTTATTCTTTGGAGACAGCAAGGGGGTGCGCCTGGGAGTTCTGGCATGGAGGCCTTCATTACGCAGTGTGCGCCGTATTGTCTGAGCTGAAACTTCAGTACCCACATCTGACAAATCTTTTCTCAGTTCCTCAGCAGTTTCACAGGGACTTTTCTCCACTCTACGCTTCAGGTAGCGCACAGCAGTCGAAGTCAGCATCTTCTTTCTGCCACGACCAAGTAGCGTTTCAACAGTGCCCTTTGCCTTGAATTTGCGAATGATGCTTCCTATGGTCTCTCTTGGTATGTTTAACATCTTTGCAATCTTCTTATAGCCATTGCCCTTCCTGTGAAGAGTAATCACCTCTTCTCTTGTCTTCCTGGACCATTCTCTTGACTTCACCATGTTTGTAACCACACCAGTAAATGTCTAGAAGGAGCTGAGTATCACAGTCATTTTAAAGCTGCCTACTTGGTGCTTATTATGCTTTATTGCTGCTCCGTGACATCCACAGGTGTTTTCAATACCTGATTGAAAACACTTGAATGAACCTCTGTTCTTCAGAGTGGTAGTCTTTAAGGGGTTGAATAATTGTGTCAATGAAGAATTCACAAAAGAAACATTTACTACTGTATTACAAAACCAATTGATGTCATTTTAGTTGCATATGGTTCTTTAAAAAGTCCTTGTAGGATTTCATTCTGAATACAATTACAAATGTACACTAAATTCCCTAAAACCCTTTACAGCATTGGGGGTTGAATAATTTTGAACACAACTGTACGCACATAAATTGTATCATTACTTGGATGTGATCTTGCCTCCTGCTTATTTTGGTAATGAAAAGGTCCACTGATACTTTGTGAAATTAAATCTATTTAGGTGTCCCGGTATGCCTCATAAAATTAGTTTTCCAGCATTAAAGTCATCAGTTTGTAGTGAGTATCCTGCTTTCAGCAATGTGTATTTCAGCACATGTGCAGAAATGCTTTTGAAATTTCAGGGACCGAGAGGTTATAGCAGATGATAAGCCAAGGGTTGTATATATAATGAAAATCTAGCTCTAGCTTCCTCTTCTCAATGGATGTGTTCTTTTACTCTGAGCTAATAACTTTGAATTTTCATATCATCTATTTGCCATGTCATCCATTAGATTTCCCTGACCGTGCCTAATAGCAAATGACAGTCTCAAAATAAATTAAAAATAATTGATGGCGCACTGAAAAAATGACCTGTGCACCTTATTTTATGCCCTGTTATAAAGAATGTAAAATGAATCATCTAAAAAAGTTTGACAAAAGATTAACCCATTATAAACCATTGATAACTGACATACACCTGCATATTCTAGTAACCTAGTGAGTCTACTTATACAGGATGTCCATAAAGTCTCTTTACAATTTCAAAAATGTATTACAAAGGCAAATGAAAAGACAGATAAGTGAAAATTATTACAAAAGAGACGTATAAGTTTTATTTGCCTCATTTATTACACCTATATATGGGCACCATTAGTTGCACGAAGCACATCAAGCCAGTACTCGATTTCTTGCCATGTTAGCTGTAGCATCCCCTCATCAATGGTGGCAATGGCAGCAGTGATCCTCTGCTTTAGATTAGTGATGTCCTGTACCTTTATTCGATACACAATGGGCAGTATTACAATGTTGGTGCTAACTTAACCAGAGCTGTTGTAAACTGAAAACCTCCATAGGCTATAATGGCTCTGGGAAGTTTACAACAGATCTGGTTAAGTTAGCACCAACTATGTAATATGGCCTGATACCTTTAACATAACCCCATAGAAAGAAGTTGTTTTTCTTCGGCGAGACATCAATTACTGCAAATGTTTACCTTGACCTTTTGACTGAATACGTGGCACCACAACTACATGACCTTCAACCAACCATCATTTTCCAGCAAGATGGTGCACCACAACATTGGGGACTGTATGTTCGTGGGTTCCTACGGGACATCACTAATCTAAAGCAGAGGATCACTGATGCCATTGCCACCATTGATGAGGGGATGCTACAGCAAACATGGCAAGAAATCGAGTACTGGCTTGATGTGCTTCGTGCAACTAATGGTGCCCGTATAGGTGTGTATTAAATGAGGCAAAAGAACCTTAAATATATACGTCTCATTTTGTAATAATTTTCACTTATCTGTCTTTTCATTTGCCTTTGTAATACATTTTTGAAATTGTAAAGAGACTTTATGGACATCCTGTATTTAAAATATTTTCCCCCTAAAATTATTTTTCCTCATTATATCTGAGCATGGGTTAAGTACTGTATATAAAAAAAAACAAAGACGCTGAATATAAATCTAATAACAAAACCGCCACCTGAGAATGTAAAAGCATTATAAAATGCAGTACATAGCGGCAAAAATGCTGTTCTTGAAATTTAAAAATGAAGCCAGAAATCTAGAGTAATTTTTGAGTAAACTCTAGCAGTTCTGAAAAATGCTTACATGAGCGTGATTAGTAACAGATAACACCTTACCTGTATGCCCTGCTCCAATCTACCCCTTAAATGGGAAAATGGGAACTGTACTTTGGAGAAACATACAATGACAAAGGTGAACATTATGCAACCTGACTCATCGCTGCCTGGTTTATGGCTAATCTCATGAAAAGGTTTAGGAGTTACTCTTCCTTTGTTAAAGAAAAGCACCCTGATTCTTAACTGCATCCACACTGATCTAGGTGGTAACAGTTTGTGCTGTAAGACAGCTCCTAGCATCTTCCACATATGGTGGTATTTCTCATCAACCTATCCTATTGGTCAAAAATAGATCTGAAAATGACAAGGTTTTCAGATCTGCTTCCTGCCTTTCACCTAGCATCTATGCTTTTGCATCACCCACCTTCTTCAACCCATGGCTATTTGGGTTTTGAACTCTTTTTTTGAACATTGAATTGGAAACAAATGACATAACCACCAGCGAGCCCTTTGTTCACCAAAATGAGGAACTATGTTCCATCAACTAGCTGAACCTTAGTGCAGATGATACAATTCCACAGCACGTAGCCATTTTGTCACACTGGATTTTTACTATTGCCAAGCTTCACTATTACAGTATTCTGGCTTCTAGCCCTCTAATCCTATTGCTCTACACAATTGAAGAATCATTAGTCATGCCCTCTGTCCATGATGGGTCTCCCTACCCCCTGGTACGTCCCCTTCCCTGTTTTGTTTTGCTTTCCAATTCTGTTTACATTCCTCCAATGTCTTTTTAGATGATCTACACATTGTGATGTTTGTTTACTGAAGTTGACATTTTCTCCTGTTATGTCCATGAACCTCAGGAGGAACCTGCCTGTTCCAATATTTCCACTTCAATTCGTACACTAGGACGTGCTGAAATGCCACGCTTTGTGTTTTGTTTCCCTTGAGGTAACGAGCCTTTTTGTCCAATTTAAAACATTTCATCAAACAGTAAAAAAATATTAACCAACCGCTCCAAATGTTGCATGTTATTCTGTAGAAGAATATTGGAACTTGGTGAACATATTCCAAATATTGTAATATTGGCTCTCCAACTCTACATGTTTTAGCATAACAGTATATTATTCACCCTCATTAACAGTGAAGGGATTAAAAAACGTGACGGCATCAACAAACCGCTTGCCTTCTTTTACTCACATCATGGTCACATTGGAAGAGACAGCAGGAACAGTACGGAACTTGGCTCCGTCACAGTCAAGTTCTAAGCCTCGACACAAACATGGAGCTGGCACCGACCCAAGCACTGAACAGAAAGAAAAAACATAGGAAGATTAGTACAGAGGGCAATAATTAAATGCCACATCAAATTCTGCTAAACAACATTTTATATGCATTTGATTAAATCAATTAAATTAACTTGAGCTTGAATCTAACAGTGAAATTACTGAATTGCCTGAATCAAAGAATATATGCAGATGCAAAGACTGTGTGAGCACAGTGTGTAAAATCATCAGATATAAATTACAGAATAATTAATGCATAAAAACAAAGGCCAAAGGGCATAAGCTAAACTCTGTATATTTCTTTGTCTATCTTTCCATCTGTATCGATGTATATCTATCCATCTGTATCTATCTGTCTTTCTTTGTATCTGTCTTGCTATCTCTAATTCTGATTCTCTGGATCTGCCTTTCTACCTATCTCTTTCAGTATCTGTCAGTCTATATCTGTCTTTGTGTAGCTTTATTTCTATAGCAAGTAAAAAAGGTGTCATCTGCACTCAATCCTGTAGCTCCAAATCAGAGGTTTTGGTTTACTTGAATGGCCATTAAAGCGTAAGCTCACCTGCCTTGTCAAGGCACCTCTGGTAAGACGAGTCCTACCTAATGAAACCAAGAGCTGCTCCTCTGAGCAACCGCACACTCTCATGCTGCTTTTCAGCTAAGAGACAAAATGGTCGGTTTATTTATACCAACCTCAAAAATAAAGAATAGAGGACATAGTAGTGCAACAACCTCTGAGTTCCAAATACTCAATATCCATGCAAAAAATGCTAACTCCCACAGCATAGAGCCCCTGTATCCTGGCTCTAAGTAATACTCGCCTCTGGCCAGTTTAAGAGTGGCTCGCCCCTTCTTTAACCGGAGCAGTGTCTCAATAAAAACAGAAGGACAAAAGAGACAGAGCTCTCATAGTGTAACACGTATCATATAAATAGCCCGCTAAACCCAAGAAGTTGTTGCACTACTATGTCCTCTATGCTTTATTTATGAGGTATTAAGCGCAACGAAGACTGTAACGAATTTGCTACAGATTCCCCCTCCCCCATTCCTCAGTTTGCATCAATGCAATCTAAGTATACGAAGTTCTAATTTCATTCACATTAGGAATTGGCAAGTCTTTTAATGTGCATGAATCACATTTAATTATATCATTCATGCCATATGAGAATTGCACGAGCTTCTGGATTATAAATTATTATGTTCCAGAGATATTAGCACTTTATGCACCAATTGCACTTATTTGTATTTTGCTTGCGGTGAAACTTGTTCAAGAAGAATCACTAAGCACTTTATTGAATAGTCCACTGATTTCACGCATATAAATGTATTCTATTGACATAAGCACAAAGGTACAATACTGTAGAATGTAACATATTTTGCGCCAAAAGGAACCTTTTTAGATTCTTTTTCATTCTATATTTGTCTATCTCTGTCTTTCTATTCCTTTTTCTGTTGTACTCTCTGTATCTGTCTTTCTATTCCTTTTTCTGTTCTACTCTCTGTATCTGTCTTTCTATTCCTTTTTCTGTTGTACTCTCTGTATCTGTCTTTCTATTCCTTTTTCTGTTCTACTCTCTGTATCTGTCTTTCTATTCCTTTTTCTGTTGTACTCTCTGTATGTCTTTCTATTCCTTTTTCTGTTCTACTCTCTGTATGTCTTTCTATTCCTTTTTCTGTTCTACTCTCTGTATCTGTCTTTCTATTTCTTTTTCTGTTCTAAACTCTGTATCTGTCTTTCTATTCCTTTTTCTGTTTTACTCTCTGTATCTGTCTTTCTATTCCTTTTTCTGTTCTAAACTCTGTATCTGTCTTTCTATTCCTTTTTCTGTTCTACTCTCTGTATCTGTCTTTCTATTCCTTTTTCTGTTCTAAACTCTGTATCTGTCTTTCTATTCCTTTTTCTGTTCTACTCTCTGTATCTGTCTTTCTATTTCTTTTTCTGTTCTAAACTCTGTATCTGTCTTTCTATCCCTCTTTCTGTTCTACTCTTTGTATCTGTCTTTCTATTCCTTTTTCTGTTCTAAACTCTGTATCTGTCTTTCAATTCCTTTTTCTGTTCTACTCTCTGTATCTGTCTTTCTATTCCTTTTTCTGTTCTAAACTCTGTATCTGTCTTTCTATTCCTTTTTCTGTTCTAAACTCTGTATCTGTCTTTCAATTCCTTTTTCTGTTCTACTCTCTATCTGTCTTTCTATTCTTTTTCTGTTCTACTCTCTGTATCTGTCTTTCTATTCCTTTTTCTGTTCTACTCTCTGTATCTGTCTTTCTATTCCTTTTTCTGTTCTAAACTCTGTATCTGTCTTTCTATTCCTTTTTCTGTTCTAAACTCTGTATCTGTCTTTCAATTCCTTTTTCTGTTCTACTCTCTATCTGTCTTTCTATTCCTTTTTCTGTTGTACTCTCTGTATCTGTCTTTCTATTCCTTTTTCTGTTCTACTCTCTGTATCTGTCTTTCTATTCCTCTTTCTGTTCTAAACTCTGTATCTGTCTTTCTATTCCTTTTTCTGTTTTACTCTCTGTATCTGTCTTTCTATTCCTTTTTCTGTTCTACTCTCTGTATCTCTCTTTCTATCTCTCTCGGTGTATTTATCAATCTATATTTGTCTCTTTCTGTATCTGCCTTTCTCTCACTCTGTTTCTATCTAATGTAAACTTTTAAGAGGTAATTCACTAACTACTGAAGGTGCCACCGAATTGAACCAAATGGTGAATTTCACCTTTCTGTGCAATTTCAGAGCAGTTTGTCTATTCACTAAGCTGTCATTTCGCCAAATACAGGCGAATTGATGGCAAGATACGGTGCAGTTCCCTGTAGTTCAGCTGTCTTTGGCGGCAACGAAATTATCCCTCAGAGAAATAATGGTTCATCTATTCACAGAACCCTAAACTGCACCAAAATGTCAACGAAGTGCCCTGATTTTCGTGGTTTCAATGTGATAGGTTTAAACAGGCGAATCCCATAGGATTCAATGTAAAAACCTAACAGGATTTTAAAAAAAATCTTTATTTTTTTTCGTTTTCAGCACAAAGCCTCATTATTTTTTTAAACAACCTTTTTTATTTTTTAGTTTTTTTTTATGAGATTTTTGTTTACTCTGTAAAAAAACTTTTTATTCTTTCTTAAAATTTGTCATAATAATACAAAAGATCCTTTAATACATTTTTATTGGTTTAAACACCTATTAGGAGTATAGGAGAGATAGTTTTTTTTCATTTTGGAAGAATTCACAGATGCCAATTCAGCTACAGGTTTTATATCTATATCCTAAAACAAAGACCTGCTGTCCCAGGAGACATAAAACAACCCACAGAAGCAGCAATGTCAGTCACTAGATACATTGAAACACGTTGTGTCTTGCTGGAGGTCTGAGGAGATCCTTCATGCCCTTTGGACATTGAAAGATTCTTTGCTTACAGTATTATAGAGCCAAGGCGGGATTCATGTCCATGACACCAGGCTGAGCATCCCGGGTTGTAGAAATAGAATATATAAATATACCTCGTTCTCTAGCAGTGTCCCCTGGGCGTTGATCCGAGTTAGCGTGGGCTCCCCCATGGCAGTGGAGGCTCAGATCAGGCCAGGAGGCAGGTCCTTGTCATGCTGTCACCCCCATTGTGTCACCTCGGTGTGTGATGAGGTACCGGGTGGTGAATTTCAGAGCTGCAGGTCGAGGTTGAAGGGGGCGGCGCCTATTCAGTGTGCTGTTCCCACGTGTTAAGCATGTGGGAGGCACGCTGCAGGCACTGGTGCGTGTTAGATGCCCTGCACATGATGTGGACTGTGTTGGAATTTAAGTCCATTGTAACGCCGCCCACGGTGCCACCTGCGGCTATACACAGTATCCCCGCAGCAGCAGGCTAGATCGCGGTATGTTTTTTTAAATATATAAAAAAAACGGGAAAAAAACACTCAGACAGCAGGCGCTCCTCTACCAAGGGCGCCTGTAGGCACGTGCCTACAGTGCCTAATGGGAAATCCGGCCCTGCAGCTATACACTACTCATGAGGCCTAAAAAGGGCAAAACCATCATCGGGTGTTGCTGCATCGCTGATGCAGGGATGACGTCCTTGGCAATCAATTGTCATCTCTGTAATGGCACAATCGAGCTAAATCCTTGTGAGACCTGAGCGGGCACCCACCGTAGAGAAGCCACTACTGCTTTGCTGGTTCTCAGGACCCTCATAAACCTCTTTTTTTTTCTCAAGACTTAGGTTGGTGTCACACAAGCGTACTTGAGAGCAGAAGGTACGTCTGTGAGAGTGGATGTTACTTCCACTCTGACGCCCTTGTGGCCACCTCACTGAGCACATTTGACGGGGCTACATTTGGAGGATCGCACTTTGTAGCCACGTCAAACATGTTTCGTAGCTTTTTGACGGGTAGGGTTTCAGCACGTCCGGCGTTGAACATGCAACTAGTGCGCACGCTACACTGTGTGGCCCGTCCCGTCGCAATATCACAATGCTGTGACAAACGTTGGGAAGGAGGTCAGTACACACGCACTCAGTGCGTTCGTCTGAACGCATCCTTAGGCTGAAAGTGAGCTCGGAGCCTTGGGTGATAGCGGAAGTCAGTTCAAACTGACACATTATTCACAGTTCAATGTTGCACATTATTATATAGACAGGAAGACCTAGATCTACTTTGTTACTCCATTCATATAGTGACTTTTGCAGAAACAAAATAACAGAACAAAAAGCAGAACAACCTCATGGGCTGAAATTCTGAAACATTAACAGTACACACGATAGAGTGGCATGCGGTAAATCTTTATGATTTTATGAACAAGGTTTTCCATTTGCAGTATCAACATGAAGACAAAACATGCACCATATTCTGCCTCCCTAGCAAAGCTGTGAGGCGTGGGTGCTTGAGACTAGCTAATTCTGTATTGACCAGTACTCACACGATGAAAGTTCAGCAGACAGTGTCAACTCAGCAAAACTGACACATAGAAAGATGAATCCAGTTGAAAACTTTAATGATCAGACTGACAATCTTTGAAATAGTGTACAGCAATGCAGGTGAAAAGACATTAGTTCTGTCCAGCATTGAGCTAAGATGGCTTCGAGGTGACCAGTAAGTACCTCAGAACTAGACTGAGGGAAAAGGGGTGGAGCTAGCTGGATACAGCAAGGGTAAGGGAACCCAGCAGGAACAAAATAGCTATGAAATAATAGCTGTAAGTAGCAAAAGGCAGATTCAACACATAACATTAAAATATACAAATAAACCCTGAGTCATGGGGCATGACACACCATGTACCTTATTTCCCTCTCCTCAGTTATTTTATGCGCTAACTCCTTATATTAAAAGTCCATGCATTTGTAAGATGGTTGTATATTTTGCCAAATGTATGCGTATGCACACATTAACCTTTACCTTGCATTGTAAAACAATTACATGCAATTTAGCACCTTAAAGGTAAATACACTGAACGTGACGCGACACACTGCGGGTGTAGGCGGCACTGTGCGTTAAGACGCACTCAGTGTATATGGCCCCATCTTCTCTGCGCGCTCAGCCAGCATCGGGCCATGTGGTTGAGCGCCCAGAGTTGAAGATAGCTAGCTTTGGCCGCGATGCGCCGCGGCACGAAGCAAATGCTTCACACCGCGTACCACCAAGCTCACTGTGTCTCCGACTTAGTGGCTCTAGTGGCTTTGATGAGCTTACCAGCATCTTGGCTAAGTTTAAACATGATTTGAGATATAGGCCATAGACTGCTTGTCTGCTATAATATCAGATACTACTTAAAATATTGTAAAACAAGGAATATTATGTAATTGTAAAACATATTCCTCTTTCTTTCTGCAAGTGAATGAACAGATAAAGTATTTTAACTGTATCAATTAACATATATTCTATTATTTTCTACCTGAACCATAACCTGGACACTTATCAATCATGTGTCACATTGTCATCTATTCACCCTTATTTTAAATAGATATTAAGGTTATTATGTAGTAATGAAAAATACATAATAGAAAATAAAGCATTAAAAGAGTTAATGTCAAGTTTCTGACTGATGCTGCAAATGGTCTTTTCTTTGTCTATTTGAAAAACTCTTTATGTTGGACCTTTTTGAATTTAGTGAACATCTATAACAAAGGATCCCCATGAAGCCGTCCTCTACCTCCTTCTGAGAATAGGTTACATTTGGTTTAAGTACTGTATTTAACTAGATGTGTGTCATTTTTAATGGTCACTAGAACATTTTGTACATAGCATTTTTAAATGGCATCCGACTGAGTTACTAAGTCTTTGTATAAAGAAAAATAAATATGTTCAGTTTCTCGGGTGTAACGAAAATGGCAAAATAACAACATCTGCGTATATATGTGTATTTTTGAATAATTGATGAATCCTGTGTGAATCATCACGAGCCGGCCATTCTTTGTTTTTTTATGTGAAAAAAATATTCTTCAGCATTCGTAAAATACATTTGTGGTAAAAATAACAGCAAAATAGGTTTTATATGTAATTATTTTATCCATTAGTTATAAATCATTTTATTGAAATATTATTAAACCTGTAAGAGAGGCGCATACTTCAATCTTGCTGTTACTCACACATGTGTATTACGTTATAGTATCCATCTAAACTCACTCAAATATGATGCCTTTTTCTTTTTATAATTAGAGTTGTATTTTTGTGTTTAAGAGCTCTCCGATAAGATAGGCCCATTAAATGTCATATCTAAGGTAAGTGCACTCAGCCTAATGTCATACAGACCTATGATTAACTACACTCACTATCTATCGACCCTGTATCTACCAAGCACTTTATGTTGAAAAAATATTTGAAACTTGGGATGTGACATCAACACTTAACAGTGGGTTATAATAGCAAATTTTCTTATATAGGAAGGCCGCATAGCGTAAAGTTGTGGGAGGGGTTTAAAATGGGCTTCCCTTTTATAGTTCCTTCTTTCTACATTTCACGCTTTCAGGCTTGCTATCACGTTGGCCTCTAGCACACCACGGCCAAATCACACTAAATACAGGTATAGTGAAGAAAGGTGAAACTCAGGAGAATGACTGGAGAAGTGAGCCTCTCTGAGACCGATAGCTAATGTGATGTCACAGTCAGTCTCAATGGCGGTACCCGGCATGCGCCGAATAAGGCCCTGGTACGAGTAAAAACCCCTGTATGCAGAGATGCAGGACACAATAACCATAGATACGTGAAATAACCACAGGAGACACTGGGGACCTCTGCACTGCTATACCGAAAGAAGCCCTATGCTGATAGACCGGACCTTAGAGTGGCCGGATCTGCTCTAATGGAAAAGGGTTACCTAATAGCCGTGCAGAGTCCAAGGGTGAACACAAATTTATTTATTTATTTATAAAGGATTTTACCAGGAAGGATACATTGAGATTTCTCTCGTTTTCAAGTATGTCCCGGGTTCAAGTACATTCTAGTTTCACGTTCTAACTGATCTCATGGTTTTGACCCTCTGGCTTGGCTAACGGATTTTCTACTTGTGTATCTCCACTTCAGGTATAAGATAAACATTTGGTTTTGACTTCTGGCTTCCTTATTGACTACTCTCTTGGATCATCCTTGGCTGTATTGTTTATATGTTTTTGTCTTGAGGTCTGCCCTCCTGTCTAGTGAATTCATCTACCGTCCCTAGGTCTCTTGTATACATTCTATCTGGTTTATTTCCTAGTCGCAGGGCATGTAGTTCAGTCGTGTGTTCCTGCTGGCCACGGGTTTCGTGTTTGGAGTCCTGCCCTGCAGGTTATCGAATATCCTTCTATTCTACAAAGAATGTAAACAATAAACCTAAACTTGAACTTAATCAGACAGAATAGCAGGGAGCTCTCAGGAACAAAACTAAGTGACTGTAGTGAACCAGATGCAAGAGCATTGTGATATGGGCCCATTGCATTATATAGGAGGAGTGATCAGCCCATATCCACAACAGAAGATCTTAACGAGCAAACCAAACTGAAACCAAACTTAACCCCTGAGCTGCATCCCAAGGAAAGCAGCATAGGGAAACACATAGGACCCATACATAAGGAATACAGAGGGCAGGGGGACAGGGCTGGAACATGGAAAACGTGACACGTGATTGGTGCATCATTGGCTGCAGGGGAACGGCTTGAGTTCAGGCCATCCCTGTGCAGCCAATGATGCACACCGTGAGTCGGTGCGCGCAGGCTGTGGGGAGGGACCGAGGTGGCCCTATTGAAGACCACAGGGTGCACCTGCATCTTCAAAGCCCCCCGCTGCCAGGATGGCATGGAATGTTCCGCGGCAGGAACGGGTTAATGTCTAGTCATATGCTGCCCAATCACATTGTTATAATGTATTACAATTCTATTTTCCACCACAAGAGTTAATGGCAATTCCCGACCAATGCTTTTTATGGCAGGTGATGCATTTCAATAAAAATCAAGTAGATGGCTTCATTTAAATTCATATAAATCATCCTGTATTGAAAAATAAATTATATTGAGGATTATAGAAAACTGCTTGCATGGAGAGCAGAGCACTAGCATTAGGAAATCTAACAATAAATCTCACTGTATTCATTCATATGACAATTGGCTTTGAATTTAATCTATTTATCAGCAGAGAGCAACAATTGCTGATTTGTTTCTGCAAGGGCATTGTATGTTAATGTAGCGATGTAATCAATTAATTACATATTTCTCACCTAAAAAATATCTATCCCACAATATGGGATGTTCACATACAGAGAATAGAGGAGTCCAATCTGGTTTTCTCTATAAATGTTTAATTATATTATTCTACACGTCAGAGTTTTTTTCTATTAATACAATGTGATTTTTTTTAATTTCACATGAGAGATACGAGAATTCAGTCATTAAACTATGAATAATTGCAAATTGACACTTGAGTTGCTAATTTTAATCTAATCTAGCATAAATGGGAAAATATAATTCAAAATTTATTCAACTGCAGCTTTTTCCTTTTCACTTCTTTAGGCAAATTTCTTGTTTGTTTTCGTCAAAGCACGGTATATAACAAAAAACCCTCTTTTCATTCTTTACACGTGTACACCTGTTTTAATATCTTACATTTTATTACTTTGTATTTCTGTACCCTACTGTAAAGTTGAATGTTCTTGAACTCAGGACATACTTGAAAACAAGAGAAATCTCAATGTATCCTTCCTGGTAAAATACTTTATAAATAAATAATTCCCCACTGTACATTTCTTTCTTCATCTTCCTTCAGACACCTTGCAACCCACTACTTCTCAAACTCGGCTATTTACCCTCACCTCAGTGTGTCACCTTCTCTTCTTAAATTGTAAGCTCTCTAGCAGGGTCCTCTCTCCTACAGTTCTGTATGTCTAACTTGTATGTATATTTGTTGTTCTGTTTCACCGATTGCACAGTGCTACAGAACTTGTTGCTTTATAAATACTTGTGACTGTAACTGTTATTATGGTGCCAAACATGGTAATTTAATAGGTTTTCCCAAAGGCCCCTGCTATAGGGGGTGGCCAGATATAGGGGAAATTGGGTATTATGACAATCCAAGTAGGATTAGTAAAAAGTATATCACCTGGGACGAGGGGACGGCTCGAAACGGGTTTGACCGGCGCTTGAGGAACCTTGCTGAATGCGCATGCGCGCGTGTATGACATCACCGGAAGTGCACCGGTCGCCTGTTTTGAGTGGGCCCCTCATGTGCCTGCTGGAGGGCCATGCCCTGTTGAGGACCAGGCTAGGAGCTCCATGTTGCGGCTTTTGACTGGGTGGCAAAATGATGGCCCTGACGAAGGGCCACATGGAGCGGCTGCACCATTTGGCTCCATGGGCGGGTCGGCCCTGGAGCACGGTGCCACTGCAGGTATCTGTTTGCAGCTCCCGATTTTTCTGATTTGAGACACTAATACAGCAGCTGAGTTGGAATAGACCTGACAGGCACAATATATCATAATGTTAGTATAATAAGTTAATAAATCTATCGTATTGTGATTATATATATAAAATCACATATTGAAGCTTTTGTTCCCACAAGCAACTGATATAGACTTGACTCCTCAGCAAATCAGCAGATACTCTTTACAGGATAATGCTCAGTGCCAGATCCTGTCTGAATTTAAACTGGAATAGAATTCTAAGACCCAAAGTGAAATGGTGGATAAAGTAAGCAATTTCTAGGGTATGATAAGGAGTTATTCAGTGAGTATTGAGATGTCACCGAAATTGCGGTACGCTCTCGTTCAGTGCACTTCAGTGTGCTTCAGTGATTTCAGTTTGCTGACTGTGCGGTGAATTCAGCATTCTCTGCAAGGTCCCCGAAGTGCGCTGAACGGGATCCGCCAAATGGCTCTAATCAGCCCGCCGAAAGGGATGGGCGAACGGACTGCTGATCGCAGCCGCCAATCTGCCAACCGCTGCCGGACTGAATGCCGAACGGCAACGATATGCCGCTGATCAGCCATCGAACGCCGCAGAACTGGAAGCAATTTTTAAAAGGTGTTTAAAAAAACAATAAAAATGCAAGGAAATTCATGGAAATGATAAAAAAGTCCAATAAAAAATAAGAAGGTCTGTTACAGAATAAAAAAAAATGCCATTTAGAAAAAATGGAATCAAACATTTAGCCAGAAAAATCCTGAAAAAGCCCTAAAAAAATAAAAAGACTTTTTGCTGCAAATGAAAAGAACAAATGGTTGAATAAATAAAATAATAAAAAATGCAATTTTTTTTATACATTGAAACCTATAGAATTCGCATGTTTAAATCTGTTGAACTTGTCCCCAGTCTCACTCTTCTCCCAGCAGCCAGAAACAGCAGATCGGACCAGTGAGTATCCGATGGGGGGGGGGGGTTACAGTCGGTCCTGCTTGATTCTGCAGGAGCAAAATCAGTTAGCACCAGCTTCTCTCAGGACTTTGTAATCCTGATGCTAATTGCGTCCCCATGCTAGGTATAGGGAGCACAAAGTACACTAAGCTTGCGGAAGTAAGCGTATTCACCGATGCGATAATGGATTTTTTAACCCGTTAGCATTACGGATGTAATGTGGGGGGTATGCGTTAAAGTCACTTAAGCTAGCGTTAACACTTACATATCTTAGCGTTAAGATTGTAATAGTGCAATAAATATATCACATGTAAAGAGGCTTGTGGGTTTAGCTTGGAAAATGAGGACCAACGGGGCAAACGTTTAGATTTAAGACCTGCATTTGCCCAAATGAAAAGTGACATGGACTTTCAAGATCCAGGCAATCCTAGTACCTCACCATGTGACCTCCACATGATGTACTAAGGTGGGGACACTCCAGACATAAGAAATTAATCACAAAATACATAACTGATGGTACATAGGAAAAATCTTTAAAATACGCAATGAAAGTGCCAAGTGAAAAACAAAATAAAATCCCACTGTTCGCTAATTAATAATATTTAAAATGGCAGTGGCAATTATTTTTACTTGGTTGCTACTATTCTGCTCTATTATTGTGAATTAAAAGGTCTGCCAAGAGAATAGATTAGTAAATAGCTTGCAGAAATTGCCAGTTACCGTTGCTTGCATTGCATTCTATGAAGAAGTAAGTAGTCGATTTTATCAGGGGGTTGCAGTGGATGTGATTTACTTGGATTTTGCCAAAGCTTTTGACACAGTTCCACACAAGAGGTTACTGTTTAAATTAAGAAAAAATGGTCTAGATGAAAATACTTGTTCTTGGATAGAAAACTGGCTAAAAGATAGGATACAGAGAGTGGTCATAAATGGCAAATTTTCAAGATGGACACCAGTGGTAAGTGGTGTTTCCTCAGGTGTCGCTTACAGGACCACTTCTATTCAATCTATTTATAAATGACCATCAGGGTTATTCAGAGTGCGTGAAAAGCAGGAGAACGACTGGAGAATGACTGGAGAATGAAAAATTCTAGGTCAAAATAGCCGATTTGGAAAGTGAGATGAAAGGGAGAATTTTTCTGGTTTGGCTATTTTGACCTAGAATTTTTCATTCTCCAGTCATTCTCCTGCTTTTCACGCTCTCTGAATAACCCTGTATGAAATAGGCATCAATACTCATATGTCAGTGTTTGCAGATAACACAAAGCTGGGAAAGGTGATAAAATGTGAGCAGAATGTTACTTCACTGCAGAGGGATTTAGAGAGATTGAGGGACTGGACACTCAAATGGCAGATGGAATTTAATGTAGATAAATGCAAAGTTATGCACTTTGGAGTGAAGAACACACAAGCAACTTATACCCTAGATGGTACGGAGTTAGGGAAATCAAAGCAGGAGAAGGATTTGTGAACAATCATAGATTTCAAACTAAGTAACAATGTGCAATGTCAAACAGCAGCCGCCAAGGCCAGCAAAGTACTGGCATGCATTAAAAGGAGAATTCAGTCTCGGGATAAAAACATAATTTTGCCTCTGTATAAATCAATGGTAAGACCGCACCTTGAATAGACGGGCAACTAAATTAATAAGGGGAATGGAAGGTTTAAGTTATGAGGAAAGACTAACAAGCTTAAACCTGTTTACTTTAGAGAAACGGCGCCTTAGAGGGGATCTGATAACTTTATATAAATATATACGGGGCCATTATAAATCATTGTCTGGCAACCTATTCATTAACAGGACTATACACAGGACACGGGGTCATCCATTTAGACTGGACGAAAGGAAATTCCGCCTGAAGCATAGGAAGGGTTATTTTACGGTGAGAGCAATAAAGCTGTGTAATTCTCTGCCTGTTCAGGTGGTTGGGTCAGAGACTGTACAGACTTTTAAACAACAACTGGATGACTTCTTGCAAAAGCATAACATTAAGGGTTATAATATTTAATATGTGAGTAAAAGCTGCTTGAGCCAAAGAGAAATCTGACTGCCCTCTGGGGTCAAGAAGGATTTTTTTCCCAGTATGCAGGGCCGGCGCTGCCGCTAGGCGAGCTAGGCGGCCGCCTAGAGCGCAGAGCCCGCCTAGGGCGCAGCCGGGCCCGACCACCGAAGAAAAAAATTGTCTGTACCGGGCACACTGACCCATCGCGCCCTCGGGCACTGCCCGAGGGCCCGCGGGTTGGTAGGGGGAGTGGAGTAATCCATGACAGCCAGCTCAGGGCTCTCCCAAACCGTTGCGACAGCAGCGGCAGCGGGCACTGCTGCGGGCACTGCAGAGTGCCTGTCGCACTTCCTCCTTCCTACCACGTGCATGGCACGCTGCAGTGCCCGCCCCCTCATGTCACGCAGTGCTAGTGCCAGATGCTGATAGAAGCGGGAAAGGTCCGGCGGAGCCAGCCATAGATTTTTTTTGAATGGTGAGTGCGCGGGATGAATTGCAGGGGGCTGTTTTGGGACATCCAGGCAGCCAACTGCTTCTGGGGCAAGAGAGGCTGGTGCGGGCCGTGAGCTTTCCGGGCTGGCTGGAGAGCTGGGTGCTGCTGGTCCAGGGAGCCCAGACAAGCCTGGAGGTGCTGAGGGATGCCTGGGTCTGGAGAGCCCGCCCCCCCTGGGCTTCATCATCACAGCACTGGTGAGTACCGGGATAGGGGACCTGCCAGCGGTGGACTGTGTGTGTGTGTGTGTGTGTGTATGGACTGTTGCAATGGTGAGGGGGGGTGACGAATTGCAAGGGATGGTGGGGAGTGATGAAGTGCAAGGGGTGGTGGGGGGTGACGAATTGCAAGGGATGGTGGGGGAGTGATGATGTGCAAGGGGTGGTGGGGGGTGATGAATTGCAAGGGGTGGTGGAGGAGTGTGATGAATTGCAAGGGATGGTGGGGGAGTGATGTTCAAGGGATGGTGGGGGGTGATGAATTGCAGGGGATGGTGGGGGGTGATGAATTGCAGGGGATGGTGGGGGGTGATGAATTGCAGGGGGTGGTGGAGGAGTGTGATGAATTGCAAGGGATGGTGGGGGAGTGATGAGTTCAAGGGATGGTGGGGGAGTGATGAAGTTCAAGGGATGGTGGGGGAGTGATGAAGTACAAGGGATGGTGGGGGTGATGAATTGCAGGGGATGGTGGGGGTGATGAATTGCAAGGGGTGGTGGGGGAGTGTGATGAAGTGCAAGGGATGGTGGGGGGTGATGAATTGCAGGGGATGGTGGGGGGTGATGAATTGCAGGGGATGGTGGGGGGTGATGAATTGCAATGGTGAGGGGTGTGATGGTGAGTGGGGGTGTGATGGAGAGTGGGGGTGTGATGGAGAGTGGGGGTGTGATGAACTGAAATGGTGAGTGGGGGGTAATGGTGAGGGGGGTTTGATGAATTGATATGCTGGGGGGCTGCAGAATGACAACAATTGATATCCTTTGGGGGTTAGAATTGATGTGGTGGGGCAGTTGAATAAATCAATTACATTACTGAGTTTTATTGCTGTGGAGCTCTGTGATACGCTCATACACATCGCACATTACTGTGAGTTTTATTGCTACATACCCCTGGGGTGTAGGGGATATATAGTTGTCTATGTGAATGTATGGCTGTGTGTGTGTAAAATTTGCATGTATTTGTCTATAAACAAATTGCTGTTTGTAAAATTCTGCATCTGTGTCCTTGTCGCAGTCCATCGTTGCCCCCTCAAACTCTGGGCTCTGCTGGTTGGGCATGTCAAACTCTGGGCTCTGCTGTTTGGGCATGTCAAACTCTGGGCTCTGCTGGGCATGTGAAATGGTTTGATTTCGTTAAGAAAAATACAATTAATTTATATTTGTTCAATAGAGTTAATTTAAAATTGTTTAATACAGTTTATATTTATTTTACCTTTACTAGTGGTGCTTTTCAAACTTTATTCTTGAAAAAAAGAAAGAAATTTATCAGTTTCATGTTGTGTCGCTTTTTTTGGGGTGGGGGGTGCAAGTAGCTGGTCTTGCCTAGGGCACAAAATAGTCTAGCACCGGCCCTGCCAGTATGTTGCATATTCGGCAAGTGCTTTAAGCTGGATTTTTTGCCTTCTTTTAGATCAACAACCGTAGGTGATGTGTGAAAGACTTAACTCGATGGACGCACATCTTTCTTCAGCCTATGCAACTATGTAACCATGCTTGTTGCACAAAATAAATAAACAAATCAATCACAATTTTAGTTGATTCGGAGATATTGTTTCAGATGTGCTATTTTCTCCTAAAGCCAATTCTCATGTCATCATACTTCACTGATTATTGAATAAATATCTGAAAGCATTTGTTGATAATTTAGCTTATTTAAGTGAAAAGTCTATTTGAGAAATAATAGACTGAGAAGTGGTGAGTGGTAGACAAACTTGAAAAAATTTAGTTGAATATTGTCAACTTACAAGAAACTCTTATGTTTCCTTGAAGAAAGAAAACATTTTAATTCTGTGCTAGTGACATGTTACTTTTAAAAGCAAATAAACCGTTAAATAAGTGGGTGATGCATATTAAAAATGCATATTACATGGAGAACATACATAAAGTGGGTTATCCCCTAAGTGCTGGTCTCAATCAGCCGTCAATCAAGGAGTGGGTGGTATTCCAGGATGGAAATAAAATAAAAAACACCTGCTATATCACAATTTATCACAGCATCACATTAATTTGTATGTTTTTCTTAATGAAATTTCCCCCTAATATGAAGTCTTAATAGCCTCTATTAAAGCCAAGTGATTTTTTAACTTTATAGTTGCTATTTGTAACTTTACTGGTTGGGTGCTATGCCATCTGCTCTTACAGTTACAGTTACTTATACAGCGCCAACAGATTCTGTATCGCTTTACAATGTGGAAAACACAGACAGGTGACATAATAAATAATAAAACATAAGAAACAGATGGCCCTGTCCGTAGGATAATTGTCCTGCAAATGCAGCACTTTATGCAAGTGCTCAGCCAGACATCCCGTGAGTTTACAATCTAAAGGACTAAGGCAAGTGAAACAAAAGGGAACAAGGGGAGTGTGGATTACCAGAGAGAATATAGCAGACACTGCATAATGATAGACCTCTTATAAATGAGCTTCTGCTTTATGGTAGTTTGATGAAGACCAATAACTATGAAATTAATTGCTAAGTTTGGTGTGTACATGGGTAAATTCACAACCTTATAGAGAAAACAACTAACCAATAAGCACAGACAAATTATATATTTCTTGCAATCTATGTTAAAGAAGAAATATTTTCAGTTTGTCTATATTACACCTAGATATTTGTGAGGGCTCTATGGTCCCTAGACCATCTCAACGATGTCACATCCGTCAACAGCCAAGAGAAAGAGTTCCTGGCTTGTTATTGTATTTATGTATGTTATAGTATCAGTGAATTATTAAATAGTATTATTTGCCTCATTACTTAGTTGCTCAATTGCAATGGCACCACACCAACTGATCACCTGGTAAGAATGAACAACATTTATCAACACAGATTGACCTTCCACAGATGAAAATCTTGTTCTAGTAGATGCATTCATAATCTGCAGGTGCATCCAGTGAGAAACCTTATGCACAATCATATAAATATACCCTTGGTCACAGCAGTAACATTTTATACTGTATTATAAACCAAGAGATTAACTTAGATTTTTTTTTTATAATGGATAAGAGGCCTTGTGTTATTTTCACATACAACTCAAAATGTAATAAGTAAAACAAACACAATGTATAATTCGAGTTACTTACAACATTCTTCTGCTTTTGTGTCAAACTCAATGAAATTCATGCCTATTTTTTCATAGTGCTTTTCATAAAGTTTATCGAGCTGCTGCGACCACCCATTGTTGTCTCCTAAAAATGATAAAGATAAAAAGAGTTAGAGGTTTTAGAAACAAAGAAAATCAATGTTTATTTTTCTTTTATTTGCATTAATAGGTGCAATGTACAAATACGTCATTAGAAGAAAAGTAGGGCAATTTCCAGACAAAATCATATCAGTCGAAAATGTATACATTGGACATCATATACAGTGTGTGTATATATATATATATGTAAAACAATAGGCGTCACATCCATATATAAATCATAATATTTAATGGCTCTGGTGCTACCAAAGTGCCACAGCCATATAGTTCCAGAAAAGAGGTGCGCACAATAGACATGTGCACAGCACAAATTTTCGTTTTGAACTAATGGATTAGTCCTAAAATGCAATTTATTTAGTTGCTAAAGAAATTTGTTTTCAGTTCTTTAGTATGAAAACTAACTTCATTCATCCGAAAACCAGTGGATACAATTACTATTGTAGTGGCTCCACAGAGGGCTGAGATCGCTGCTTGTTACAGTATCTCTCACTCTCAGCACAATGTGTCAGGCAAAGCTGTTACAGTAACTGACTGTTGCTCATCACAGCGCTCAGAGTTTCAGTAAAACTAGTAAATAATATTTTTATATATAAGAGTTTATAACAATATTATTTCCTTGTTTTACTGAAACTCTGAGCGCTGTTACAGTCAGTTACTGTAACAGCTGAGCCTGATAGATTGTACTGAGAGATAATATAACAAGCAGCCGATCTCAGCGCTCACAGCCACTGGATTTAAAGGGCTAAAATAAAAAAGCTCCTCTCTGTATAATGTATAGAACATCCTCCTGAATTAATTAATGTCCCTCTCTGTATAGAACATCTGCCTCAATTTATACCTTTCTATGTATAATGTATATAACATCCTCCTGCATTAATACCCCTCTCTGTATAATGTATAGAACATCCTCCTGCATTAATTAATGCCCCTCTCTGTATAGAACATCCTACTCAGTAGGACCTACTGCATTGACATGTGGAGGGTGCAGAACTTCGGAATGCAATGCTTATCCAGGAGAGGGAACTTTTACTTAAACTTTGTATCTCTGTGGGGGAGAGAGACAGGAATATAAAAGCAGGGGAGAAGGAAAATATTAACGTAAATCAGTCTGAAAGCTCAGAGAAGAGATGACTGGTTCAAATTTATTTTTATAATAAAATAAGGCACTTTAAATACAGGGAAAACATTCAAATAAATAACACTGAAGGCTCGTAATGACAGAGTAACTATGAGAGCTGGATACTAAATGTATCAGATGTAAAAAAACCTTTATAACAAGCAGCACTGGGAGAGGAGAGGGACTTTATATTAAACGTGTATTATAGATGAGGAAAGGGGGATAGTGCTCCTGGATAATATAAAATGTATCAGACCTAAGCCCCTATTATGCAGAGCGGGAGGGGAGATAAAACACGTTTTATAAAGTCCCTCTCTTCTCTCAGCGCTGCTTGTTATAAAGGGGTTTTTACTATCCAGCCCTCCTCTGTCATTAGCCTTCAGTGTGATTTATTTGAATGTTTTCCTTCTCCAGCTGCTTTTATCATCTTGTCTGCCTCATAGACATGCAAGGGTTAAGTAAAGGTTTCCTCTCCTGTGCTGGCTGTCTGTGCTGCGAGTGAGTATTCTGGAGCTCTATCACTGTCAGATTTTTGGGTAGGGGTCGGGAAGGATTACACATACAAACCTTTTCTGTAGCTTTGTGATGTTGTGCTCTTCATTGCTAGTCTCCTTCACTCATCAATGTAATATCACAAAAAGGACTGAAACTAAAATGTAGTGCATTTTATTTTAGTTTCTTTCGTTTTTGTACTGAGCAGTTTCGTTTCTCTTGAGTCATACGAAAACTAAATTATCCCAAAATTCGGACTAAATTGTTTTAGTACTAAAATGAATGCACATGTCTAGCGCACAAGAGACTTTCTTCATACAGATATTTCATAGTAGATATGTTATATATATATATATATACACTATATTGCCAAAAGTATTCGCTCACCCATCCAAATAATCAGATTCAGGTATTCCAATCGCTTCCATGGCCACAGGTATATAAAATCAAGCACCTAGGCATGCAGACTGTTTTTACAAACATTTGTGAAAGAATGGGTCGCTCTCAGGAGCACAGTGAATTCCAGCGTGGAACTATGATAGGATGCCACCATTGCAACAAATCCAGTCGTGAAATTTCCACGCTCCTAAATATTCCACAGTCAACTGTCAGCTGTATTATAAAAACGTGGAAGATTTTAGGGAACAACAGCAACTCAGCCACGAAGTCGTAGGCCTCGTAAACTGACGGAGCGGGGTCAGCGGATGCTGAGGCACATAGTGCGAAGAGGTCGCCAACTTTCTGCAGAGTCAATCGCTACAGACCTCCAAGCTTCATGTGGCCTTCAGATTAGCTCAAGAACAGTGCGCAGAGAGCTTCATGGAATGGGTTTCCATGGCCGAGCAGCTGCATCCAAGTCATAAATCACCAAGTGCAATGCAAACCGTCGGATGTAGTGGTGTAAAGCACGCCGCCACTGGACTCTAGAGCAGTGGAGACGCATTCTCTGTAGTGACGAATCGCACTTCTCCATCTGGCAATCTGATGGACGAGTCTGGGTTTGGTGGTTGCCAGGAGAATGGTACTTGTCTGACTGCATTGTGCCAAGTGTAAAGTTTTGCGGAGGGGGGGTTATGGTGTGGGGTTGTTTTTCAGGAGCTGGGCTTGGCCCCTTAGTTCCAGTGTAAGGAACTAAGAATGCTTCAGCATACCAAGACATTTTAGACAATTCCATGCTCCCAATTTTGTGGGAACAGTTTGGAGCTGGCCCGTCCTCTTCCAACATGACTGTGCACCAATGCACAAAACAAGGTCCATAAAGACATGAATGACAGAGTCTGGTGTGGATGAACTTGACTGGCCTGCACAGAGTCCTGACCTCAACCGGTAGAACACCTTTGGGATGAATTAGAGCGGAGACTGAGAGCCAGGCCTTCTCGTCCAACATCAGTGCGTGACCTCACAAATGCACTTCTGGAAGAATGGTCAAATTCCCATAAACACACTCCTAAACCTTGTGGACAGCCTTCCCAGAAGAGTTGAAGCTGTTATAGCTGCAAAGGGTGGACCGACGTCATATTGAACCCTATGGATTAGGAATGGGATGTCATTTAAGTTCATATGCGAGTCAAGGCAGGTGAGCGAATACTTATGGCAATATAGTGTATTTATATTTCAGTTCCATGGAAACATTTGTTTTAACTGATGCAGTCTTTGCACTTAATACTTTGTAAGTGCAAGAAATGTTTTATCACCTACTCTGATCTCAGTTTCCCACTGGTAATCTAGAATTTAACACCTTCATAAGAAAGGGTGTTCTGCATCCAGGGGAAAGAAGACTCCCTGCGTCACAATACTCTATGACTGTTGTGATAGCCAACTACATTGACCACAGGCTGCCATGAATTGGCCATGTCAACCTGCCTCATGTCAGAGGCAATTGGTAGTAATGATGCAACTCTACTGATTTACACCCAAACATAGCTTTTTGAGCATTTGGAGAGCTTTGAACTATTTTGGCAAAAAAATGTAAGTGGCAGAAATAAAATTCTGTGTCACATAGGAATTATAAAAAAAAAGAAAAAAAAGAAAGAATTATATTTCATAAGTTTATGACTGTGTCAAACAGACCTGGAGCGATTAACCCACAGGACCTCATATCTCTAACAGGGTTGATAAAAGTGTTCTCCTGTTGCCCGCACTTTGGTGAGTTCGATTCGCCAACCCTGCGGTGAATTCAGCAATCACCGCAGGGTCCTCGAAGTTCGGCGAATCGACCCAGGGAACGATTTAAAAAACCAATGCAAAATTGCTGAATCGATTTGAAAAACCTCCGAATTGATCTGAAAAGCCACTGAAAAACTGCCGAATCAATCGGAAAACCCACCAGATCGATCTGAAAAAAGCGGTCGAACCGCCGAACAGACCGCCGACATGCCACTGGAAAAAGTCGACAAGCCGCTGAATGGGGTAAAGAAACAAACCACTGCAACTTTTGAAAGGCAATTGCAAAAAAATTACTACATGAAAACATGAAAAGGCCTGAGAATAATATATTAGGTCCTATGAATAATATTAATCGATCTGTTACAGAAAAAAAAGCCATTTTTAAAAAAAACTAAATCAAATACAAGTCAGCTGAAAAAATCCTTAAAAATCCTAAAAGATAAATAATTGAATATTCTTTTCATTTGCAGCAAAAAGTATAAACTGTTGAATTAGTATTTATGAAAAATGGGGATTTTTTTTCTACATTGAAACCTATGGGATACGCTTGTTTAAACCTGATGAATGAAACATTTCACTGACATTTTGGTGCAGTTTAGTGTTCCCTGAATAGATTAACTATTACTTCTCTATGAGGAGTTCACTGCCGCCGAAGCTCACCTTATTTCGCTGGCAATTCACCAATGTTTGGCGAACTGCCAGGTTTTTGAATAGCCACGAAATTGCCAATTCGGCTCTCCCTGAATAACCCAGATAGTGTTAAATAGTTATTCAGTCTTGAATTGGTGGAGTTCTAGTCATTCACCTGCACAACCTAGTAATAATGAATTTACAGAAAATTTTCCATACTATGAGACATGTACTCTCTTTCATGTAGTCATCACCTGTAAATTCAGATCGTGATCAACTGGCTCCAAATGGAGCATCACTGACAACTTCATTTCCTGCATTTGACCTAAAATAAATTACTTTTCCTATCCACATGTCTTTTACCATTCAACCAGCATACTTACTAAGGCTTATTTATTTCAGACATGTTTCCTTTTTAACTTCGAATGCACACCGTGACCTCTGGTTCCATCATTGATATATGACACATTTTGTGTTTCATGTGGAACCCATACTAATCTGATGCCTGTCACTTACAAAAATGGTCCCATCAATAGTGTTGTTGATGAACACATGTTTGTAATGTATAAGCTCAGACCTGAAAAGAAGTCTAACATCTCATGGATATGTTGTTTTTGCCCATACTTTTCTGTATTAAGCTGTTTTCCAAAGCTTTTACCTGTAAAGATCATGCTTTCATTATGTATTGTGTATCTATTGTATAATGTACTGTGTATGCGTCACTTAATGGCGCTTTAAAGACAACGGCCCCTATTACAATCTTAGCGTAAATGCGCTCGCTCAACACAAATTTTTTTTGCGCTCGCAAAAAAAAACGTTAGCGCGTGCAAATTAACATGGTATTACGATCTAAGCGCATTTTTTCAACCTTCATTTTTTTTTTCGAGCGCAAATCCGACGCGCAAAGCCGGGCGCAAATGACCGTTGCGTGCAGGAATTGGTGGACAGACTGTTTTTTCACGGGATTCAGCCAATCAGAATTAAGAACCACCATTTGCTAGGTTTCGGTTGTTGCACCTGTCAAAGTCAATCTGCGTATATGTACTGCAACAAAAATAAAAAATTAAACAATTTATTAATTTTATTGTTAGGGTATGTGTAGAATGTGTAACTGAACTGTGCTGTATTTTTTTTTTTGTGCAGGTTCATTTCGTCTCGGCCAGAATGTTCAGATTGTAAGTTAACACCAGGTTTTCAAAGACGTTACGATACTTCGCGCAAACGTCGTTCGTACGACGTTGCGCGAAGATCGTAATACCATCCCCTCGAACGCATTCGCGCTGACAATGGTAAGTATGGGATGCGCGCACGCACTTGTGCTCGCGCTGGGTTCGCGCAGGGTCAATCGCGGTAGACGCTAATGCGCATTGTTTCCGCGAACGTCGTAATTCCGCGCTAATGGTTTTGTCCTTGCGCAAAAGCGCATTTGCGTGCACGCAAATGCGCTGCGCGAGGATTGTAATAGGGGCCAACATTTGCCTTTTTTCAAGTCTGTCTAGAGATCTGGCATGAATTGAATGCCAATCCTTACTTACTAAAGCTTTTCATTAGGTACACAGACTTAATGAGTTTAAGGACTGTTTTCCTCTTCCTTGAACAAAAGTTTTTAATTGCTTGGTAAATCTTAGATGCTGATGGCATTACTGCCTAGTGAGGTGATGCCACTGCTGAAATCATAACTTGGTGTTTGATTAATGGTAGAACACTGGGATATTAGCCACTCTACTTTCAGGGAACTGACATTTTTGTGTAAAAGGAAAACACTTCTTTAGGATGACCATTAGTCACAGGAGTTGTATACATACTTTAAGCCATTTCCTATATTATTGGTTGAAAAGTCAGAATGTATATGAATAATGACAGACATCATAATCTGATCTTATTATGTTGATGAAAAAGCAAGTATGATATGTCTTGCTGATATATAGTAAGGTAAGGGTTGTGATAACAATATAAGCCCCAATTTAAGAGCTGTTTGTTTTGTGAAGGTGTTGTTTCAGGGATGCCTCTAGCTAAAAGCAGAAGTGGATGTGTGAGATGAAAATAAGGGGGTTAATTATAAATGCCCCTTCCCACTCCCCAATTTAGTTTTGAGTACTGTGATCCAACTGTGATTGCACTGTTTATTAATGCAGCTTTCACTAATTAAACAAAAAATAACAGAACATAAAATCTAGCCAATCTGAGCTCTAACTAACAAAAAGTGAAGTTCCCTCTCCTGTTTTGGAAATGCTATGAAAAAGGAAAAACCTTGTTTGCTTTCTTCTCAGCACCTTTTCACGATGCCAGCTTTAGAGCTCACCTTGTTCTCTGTCTCTCTCTCTCCCTCTCCCCCCATGCTGGAAACACTTATCCTGATTAGCAGCAGGTGGGAGGAACCTGCAGCAAGTCCAACCCAAATCCACCCCAGCTACATAGATTGCCCTCCTCGGGCTTAGATATCCCAACCCTCCCATAAAAACATTGAGGGAATATACATGCATCACAAATTATTCCCTGCACTTTATCACACTATGCAAAAATTGGGTGGGAAGGTGGCTCCTAGCACACAATGACTAATTAAATAGGTTAGTTTGGTCATGGTGGCTGGGGTGTCTCTTTAAGTCTTACAGCTCCACTAGGAAAGTCTGAAGACTGCACTACAATCACAAAATCACTGAACACCAGGTTTTGGGACACATTTATTTGTATAGCCATTGTTTAACTGCTGTTACCACTCTGATTTGAGTAGGAGCTGAGCAGCTACTGCTAGAGTTTATGAGTGAACTGCAAAAATAACCAACTTACTCACAAACAGCTCATTTGGAAGACAGGCCATGGATTCTTCCACCATCATTTAATATACAAAGGTTCTGTTCTACCTTTTGTACATCACTGTAAGGGCAGGGGCTGTGACCCCTGTATAGTGTTGTGCGTATGGAACCCAATGGCAAGCCGTCGAAGAAGGAAACCAGAAGATGTATAAGTAAGCAACTGAGTTTTTACTGAAATGAAACAAGTAAAGTCCAGGACAAAAGACTATAACTCAAAAGGTATCCTTGGTTTGGTGGAAAGTCCAGAATGGGAAATTACGAGTAAGTGTCTTCGGGGTTCAGAAGAGAAACAACATAAAGTCCAGAACGAAGGGTTGTAGAAGAGGGTAACGTGGGCTGTGGCCTATTGAGACAAGCCTGGGTTGAGGAGATGGAGCTGGTGCTATGGTCGTGGAGGAAAGCTTGGATACAGGATCTGGAACTGGTACCGTGGACGTGGAAGCAAGCCTGGAGATGGATCTGGTGCTGGTACAGTGGACGTGGAAGCAAGCTTGGAGATGGATCTGGTGCCGTGGAAGCAAGCCTGGATGCAGGGTCTGGAGCCGGTACCGTGGAGGCAAGACAGGATGCAAGGTCTGGAGCTGGTACCGTGAAGGCAAGACTGGATGCAAGGTCTGGAGCCGGTACCGTGGAAGCAAGACTGGATGCAGGGTCTGGAGCTGGTACCGTGGAGGCAAGACTTGATGCAAGGTCTGGAGCTGGTACCGTGGAGGCAAGACTGGATGCAGGGTCTGGAGCTGGTACCGTGGAAGCAAGACTGGATGCAGGGTCTGGAGCTCAGGATTCACTTGGAACAGGAACGAAGAGGGAACACTGGATAACTGAAGCGGTGAACCACAGTATAACCTGGTTAATGAACTGAGAAAGGCGGCAGGTTTAAATAGGGTTCAGAGGATCATAAGAACACCGTTCACCTGGGACTCGTAGGTGGAGCTGGGATACCTGAGTACTTGATAGGTTAATTGGGGGCATACGAGGATCTCCAGTGCAGGTGTCATGCAGTACCCGTAAGCTACCCGCAGAGTACAAGTTTGTTTTTTAGGAAGGCATGCGATCGCGCGTGTGCGCTCTCAGCATTCGGATCCTGGCGGCAGCGTGGGAGGTACTGCAAGCTGTCTCCATGTTGGGACTCAAGCGGCGCACCACGAGGGACCTCAGGTACGTATGGTATGTGCCCCAGCATGGCGGTCCGGGCAGGGAGCGGGCCGCGGCGTGGGGCATGACAATCACAAAGATTCTATAGAAGAATTGAAAAAGAACAGACATGGTTGTTGCAATAAGTCGTGAGACTATTCTAGTGTTAAACTGTTTATAATCAATTGTAGATGTCAGATTTTTGTTTAGATGAACCCAACTAAAACTTCTTTATTCACAACTAGGTATAAAGCTTTCCCGGAGGGCAGTCTATTGTTGTAGAGGATATGGCTGCCCAGTGCTCCCAATGATGTGGCTGTTTATTGCACCCAGGTTCTGACTGCTCAGTTCTCCCCAGAATCTGGCTACTCAGGTGCTCCCCAGGATCTGGCTGTTCTCAGTGCATCTCCTGGATGCGCGCGCAGCTGACCTGTGGGACTGCGCACGCATCCGGCTCTCCTGGATGCGTGCGCAGTCAACTGGTAGGGCTGCGAGCGCATCCGCTCCGGCTGTGCTGGACCTGGAGGGCAGTCTATTGTTGTAGAGGATCTGGCTGCACAGTGCTCCAAATGATGTGGCTGCTTGTCGCACCCAGGATCTGGCTGCTGCTCGGTGCTCCCCAGGAACTGGCTGCTTGGTGCGCCCCAGAATCTGGCTGCTCAACTGCTCTCAGGTGCTCCCCAGAATCTGGCCGCTCAGGTGCTCCCCAGGATCTGGCTGTTCTCAGTGCTCCACAGGATATGGCGGCTCTCAGTGCTCTCCAGGATCTGGCTACTCTCAGTGCTCCCCGGAGGGCAGTCTATTGTTGTAGAGGATCTGGCTGCCCAGTGCTCCCAATGAGGTGGCTGTTTGACGCACGCAGGATCTGGCTGCTCAGGTGCTCCCTCAGTGCAATAATCTTCCACACAGTATACTCCCCAGTGTAATAATTTGCCCACGCAGTATAATCCCCCCTCACTCACACACAGTGTAATAACCCCCCATACAGTGTAATAACACCATGCAGTGTGTTAAGGCCCTCTGTACACGGTGCAATGTGTTGTTAGGGTCCTGCATGTTGTTATGATCCTCTGTGCAATCAGACAGTGTGTGCTTATTATGCCGGGTGTTACAGGAATTCCCTCTGAGTGACACTTGGAGAGTTGTTGCGACAGCGAGTGGGTGTCACTTGCCGGGTCTTATCCCTGACCCAGAGCGTCGGGGGGAGAGGGGGTGTGTGCAGCTCTCCTGCTTGCCTCCCTCCTGGCCTCCTCGTTTGGCTGTTAGGGAGGGGGAGAGGAGCTGGGCAAAAGCTGGATGCTTGTCTCCGTTTCTGCCTCTTCGTGTGAGCTGAGCTCACAGAGATAGGGAGAATGTGGGATGGGCCGTCAGAAGCACAGACCTACCAATGATCAGTGAGTCCTCCAGCCGAGTCTCCCCTCCGCAAGTGGGTGTTCCGTAGTTTGCAGTGACCCATCCAATGAGGGTGTGCTTTGCGGTTGAGCCCCTCTAACGTCAGCAGCTGTGTGTTGGATGCGCTGCGTGCACATCCTGTCTCCTGGATGCGCGCGCAGCCTCTACCCCTCCGCTGCGTGCACATACAGTTCTCCTGGATGCGCGCGCAGCTGACGGGTAGAGGCTGCGCGCGCATCCGGCGTCCGAAGCTGCACAAACCGGATACGCGACGACAGACAAAGCATTTTATTATTATGGATAACAAGGCACTAACAAGAAAAGGAATGAAGGCCATGCTCTGTGTTTTTTTTATATCAGAAATAATGGTCTCTATTGATCCTAAGAATGAGAATAATAAGTTTGGTCCAACAGTAATAGAACGGTGAAGGTGTTTACTGTAATCAGCTAAAAGATAAACTGCCAACATGAAAAAGAATCAATTCTGAATTGCACAGAAAGCATGAAGTTGGCCTTCAAAGAGGCATTTATGTATTATTCCAAATAGTTTTGGAAGCAGTTTTGAATTCGCTAATATGAGTAACAATACATGATGTCCTTCTTGTTAAAACAAATACTTTTTTGTTAATGAAAACGTCATATAAGCCACTTAAGGTCTTATTGTCAGACCACTGTTTTTTTCGCTCAAAGAATGGTTGTTTTACTTCTGTAATCTATGGTGGAGGAATATGGAGAAACTACTGTAATTTCTCTATTTAGGAACTTCCACCTTACTCCTCTACATATTTCACCATTCTTTCTTCCAAAGTTGTCTAACGTACTTGAAGGATAATGTGGTCCATACCAATCACTAATATACTAATCAATAATGAAGATCAATATATAGCCATAGGAATACTAATGATTAAATGTAAGAGAAACATAATTTTCTTTTCTTGAGAACTGTCCTTGTCTGTGGCACATAAACTACTTCCCCAACAACAGTTGGATGTGTGCACAGAACTTGTCCTTCATTTTTACTAACCATACTGAAACACGTAACACCTGTTAGCATCATGATACGTCAGTCTTAATTAACTGGACTCTCTTTGACTATCTTTGGAAGCTAACGTCGTTAAAGCTTTAGCAATATATGATAGGTTGATGTAATCCAACGCCCCAGCGCTCAAAACTATATTCTGATCTGTAATAAAGCTTTTGAAGCTTCTAAAGAATCCACCAAGTGTGTGCACTGAGTGTGTTGATTTCTTGTGGTTTCCCAGGATCTCGAAGACGTTGATTGACCAGGCTGAACACTAAAAAGGTTAACAATCACCATGTTGGCAAGGCGACCCTTATCAGTAGTTCTCATCGTAGGTTTCAATGGGGTTTCTATCCACTGTGCATCCACTATATTTTCTGTTGTTTTAATTTAGCATAAATATCACCTTAGTTTCCACACGTGGTCCAGCTAGTCTAAAAAAGAGTTATACACAGAGAACCGAATAGGCCCCGAAAATGCACCAAACAGTGAATTTCCCTGTACAACTAAACAATTACTAACCCCTACTGGAGCAAGTAATACATGTAGAGAATCTCAAGGTCAAAGAGGATTAAACCTCAATAATATATAGAATGGAGGATCGCCATCAAGAAAGATGAACCCAGCCCTAGAGTGGTGCTAAGCTGCCAATGACTCTAAATATTAAGATTGAATATTATTGGTGTCTCTACAGAACTGTACACAGGGATATTGAACACAAATAAATGCTTGCTACTACATAGTGAGCTGGTATAGCTCAAATCATTATGTATTTAATATACTTGGTCTACTATGTAGTCTCAAATAGGTTGACTCATTAGTGTACCCAGTTATTAAGTCACTCAAGAGCTCCTTACTAACATACCTCAATACAGAATACACCTGTAAACATGTAACATAATGACTATTTCCTACATATTTATTTTCTGTTAATCTGTATATATATATATATATTTTTTTTAATATCTTGCATTGTATTACTTTGTATTTCTGTAATTGTAACACTTCAATGTTCTTGAACCCAGGACATACTTGAAAACGAGAGAAATCTTAATGTATCCTTCCTGGTAAAATCCTTTATAAATAAATAAATAAATAAATATAACACGTAGTGCATTGTTGAATATAAAATAAGACACCCTGCAGGTGGGAAGCTGAATACGAAAATAGAGAAAAGAGACTTGTAATCAAATAATTAGGAGAGACAGCCTCAATAACACCTCCTGCTATAATGGAGTTTCACAAGGAGTTAGGAGACAGATCAAGGTTGCAATTCAATAGTTGTATTAGAAGGAGGGGGAAAATTATAGCAAACTTCAAAGAGTAATCCCTATTACATAACTCTGTTCTAAGATTTGAATCTGATCTGTCCCTATTTTGTCCCTATAAAGTAGAGAGTGAAAGAGCAAGTTCAAAAGAGAATCCGAAAAAATAACAACATCAGTCGCAGCACATCAACATCATAATAGTTGGTAGAAGTTATTAGGCATAGATCAAAAGATAGAAAAATTTATTGAGCTGGTTCAACTTGGAGGCGGAAAAAAGTGACTGTAAAAAGGGTAAGCACCCATGGTGATGGTAGAGCGATGCAAATTGCACCACTGGAAAGGGGAGAGTCTCCCCTTTTCAGCGTTGCATAGCATTAACCGTTACGCTGCCGGATCGCGATTAGGCGCCAATCGGCACCGAATCGCGATTCAAACCTGGAAGTTGATGACATCTTGGATGTCAGCCAAGCCTCCGGGTCACCCCCCACCCACTGGCATCCTCAGCATATGTGTGAGAATGTCAGTGGGCCAGTTAACCCCCTAGCTGCCAAGTGGAGATAGCCTGAATTGTCTGGGGGAGTTTAATTAAATAGGACCTAGGCTGGCATTTAAAATTTTTGAGCATAAAATGGTCATAATGAGCTCAGCGCACATAGGTGAACTGGCTCAACAGTGTAGGGGTTAAGAAGCAAAAACATGTAAAAATTGGGTATTTCTATTTTGAAACTATTTAGCCGGGGTCTTTTTTGGCGGATTAAATTGCGAGAAAGTGTGTTTTTACAATTTTTTCATCATATTTCATTTTTTTTTATAGTAAATTATAGGATATGATGGAAATAATGGTATTTTTAGAAGGTCCATTTAATGGCGGGAAATCCAGTATATAATATGTGTGGGTTGCATAAACGAGTAAGAGGAAAATTTGACCTAAACACTAACAGTGCAGAAATGTAAAAACAGCAGCGGGCACTAAAGGACGTAGTTTTGTAAAACTGCCCAGTCACTAGGGGGTTAAAATAGTGTTTTTCATTTTTCTGTAACAGCCTTTTTTACTCCCTAAACTGGATTGAGCTTAAAGCTTGGTGCTTCTATTACAAACCTAAAGTCATTGTGTTGACAGAATCATGGTTAACCCCTAAAGTGCCAGACTCTGCCATAGCAATACAAGGGTATTCATGCTCTAGAAAGGACAGAGCTAAGAGAGGAGGGGGAATTGTTATCTATGTTGATAACTCCATAAAGTTCACCCCGTTGCAGAATCCTAGCTCCCTGGCCACATTTGATTTCCTTTCTGGTATTATTGAGATCCCGTTCAGTAAAACAATTATTGTTGCTGGATTCTACCGCCCACCGAGTTCCCCAGTGCACTCCCTTTCTGACATAACCCAAATTCTTAGTAAATTAGTCGCTCAAAACCAAAAAAGTGAACTGCTGGTCCTCGGCGACTTTAATGTTGATTGGCTGAATCCTAAAAACAATAAACACAGCTCACTGTTTAAGGCTTTGCAGCTAACACAATTAATCTCCTCCCCCACTCGCATTAATATGAAAAGCCCTAACCACACCTTGCTGGACTGGATTCTCTCCTCATGTCCTGATCGAATACAGGAGACAGGCGTTCTCACTAACAGTTTCAGTGATCAGTGCCTAGTGTACTGTGTGCGCAAAATAAGGGCCACAAAATGTCCACCAAAGGTAATAATCACCAGGTCTTTCAAGAAATTTAATCTTGAATCCTTCCTAAATGATCTCAAACAGCTCCCATGGTACAGACTAAACCTAATCCCAGACCTGGACTGTGCAATTGAACACTTTCAAGCCGAGCTCCTGAAAGTCTGGAACACCCATACCCCACTGCTCACTCCCTGTGGTCAAATTTCAAGAGTACTGGATCCATGAACGATCACTGTGAATACCGAAAATGCCGGAATGCATGCACAAAACAAACAAAAATGGCTAATGCCCAATACTTCAATGAAAATTTAAACAATAACATATCAAACCCCAGAAATTTTTGGAAAATCATAAGTAACATACAAGCACCCCCTGTCCACTCCCAACCGGCTGCTGTCAAAGTAAAGAACCAAACTGTACAACACCCCCTAGATGTAGCAAATGCTTTTAATAATTATTTTGTTGGATGCACCACCACCCTGATTGCTAAGCTAGGAAATGACACGCAATCAGAAAGGCCGCACACAGGTCAGGCACACAGGTCAGGCCCCACCAACAGTGCAAAGACCCTGTAACGCAGAGAAATTCAGTTTTAGACCAGTGCCTGTCAGTGCCAACACTAAACTTCTCCGTAACCAAAAAATGAAATACCAGTCTGGACCTGATCAAATCCCAGCAATGCTGCTGAAAATCAGTGTGCCAGCAATTGCAAAACCTGTCGCAACCCTAATCAATGAATCACTGGCGACTGGATACATACCCAAACTCTGGAAGACTGCAAGGGTGGTACCTATCCATAAAAGTGGAGACAATACTTTGGTACTACCGCCCAATATCAATGCTCCCTGTAATGTCAAAAATTCTAGAAAAATGTGTCTACACTCAATTACATGATTATTATCAGTATCAGAACTATTTAACCCCAGATCAATCAGGCTTTCGTCCAAATCATTCAACTACAACTGCCCTTTTAAAAGTCTGTAATGATATCCAAGCGGGCATGGAACAAGGAAACCTAACTGGAGCCATCTTCCTTGATTTTGCCAAGGCTTTTGACACAGTAGACCATGGCATCCTATTACAAAAACTTAAAAACTCTGGTATTGGTGATAGCACGTTAACCTGGTTCCAATCATATGTGTCTGATAGGTCTCAATTTGTGTCCATTTTTGACAGCACTTCCCTTCCCCTCCCAGTCACGTGCGGTGTACCCCAAGGCTCGATACTCGGTCCCCTGCTACTCACAATATTCATAAACGATCTGCCCAATGTCTGCAAAGCCTCAACTGTACACATTTACGCAGACGACACTGTAATCTATACCAGCAAACCAAATCTCCCCCAGCTGGAGGCAGTGCTGCAAGATTCACAGGGGTAGAAAAGTGGATCGCAGATAACAAACTTTTTCTAAATGCTGACAAAACTGTTACAATGCTCTTTGGAACCGCACCTAAACTACACAAATTGCAAACACCCCATCTATGTGTGGGGACAAAATCAAATGGCACGCTGACCACAGTCACTTCTCTCAAATATCTAGGTATGTGGTTAGACCCAAATCTATCCTTTGGCCCCCACATCGAAAAACTCTCATCTAAACTCTACCCCAAACTATGTGCCCTGTACAGAAACAAATCCTGCCTGAGCCCCGTGGTAAGAAAGCAGATTGTACAACAAATGCTTATGCCAGCCATTGAATACGGAGATGTAGTGTATGCAGCTGCCCCTCAAACACACCTCTAGAAACTTACTACATTGTATAACTCATTCTGTCGCTTTGTGCTACAATGTAACTCCATGACCCACCATTGTGACATGTTAAAAGAACTAAACTGGCCATCGCTGGAATCTAGACGCACCCTTCTCCTTTCCAACCTGGTGTTTAAGAGCTTTTCTGGGAAGCAACCACCCTACCTGAATATGCTGTTTCCCCCGGCAGTTCCCTCATCCTATAACCTCAGATCCAGGACCAGCACCTTACTTGCAATACCACAATATAAAAAGAAAGTGGCTCAATCCTCATTTTCCTACAGAGCACCGCAAATATGTAATAACCTCCCAGACACCATCAAATCTTCCCCCAGTCTAAAGTCCCTTAAGACTTCCCTATTAACATACCTCAATACGAAATGCACCTGTAAACATGTAACATAACATGACTTTATTTCCTACATATTTATTTTTCTGTTAATCTGTATATTTGATCTTGTGTTAATATCTTGCATTTTACTATTTTGTATTTCTGTAACAATTCAATGTTCTTGAACCCAGGACATACTTGAAAACGAGAGAAATCTCAATGTATCCTTCCTGGTAAAATCCTTTATAAATAAATAAATAAATTATCTTTCATAGGACCTTATATGTTAATTCCAGACATTTTCGTCCAGTAGTTTTTTGCAAACAGCGTTTCAATTTTGACACTTTCAATCGTTTTTTTAAATTTGTTTTTTTCGGCGCTATGTTCGGTGGATCATTGTCTTTTTCCGGGCGGATTCATTGTGTTTGCGGCAGATAATTGGATCAGATCCTGGTCGATAAATTCTCGGATCAGATCGGATCCATTAATTTCTTCAGATTAAAAAAACCCACTGCAAAACCACCGAAATAGTTGAATCCGTTAATTTTGGCAGTTTCCCGGTGCCTTATCGAATCAAATCAATCCGATAGTCTGCCAGACCCGTCAAAATTGTCAGATCCGTTACATACAAGGACATACTTGAAAACGAGAGAAATCTCAATGTATCCTTCCTGGTAAAATACTTTATAAATAAATAAATTTCGGTGGTTTTGTAACGTTTTTATTTTTACATTTGGCGGTTTTGTGGCGGCTTTTCCCTGCACTTCGGGGACCCTATGGTGAATGCAGAATTTACTGCGGATTTGGGGAATTTTATTCCCCGAAGTGGGGGAATGAGAAAGCACCGAAATGACAGCAACATTTCGGTGCTCTGTGAAAAACCCCTTAAATTGTCTAGCATTATTTTCATTATTGATATTATGGGAGCCCTTTGGAGATCACAACTTTATCCCATTAGCTACTAAAGGGGTTATTGACAGAGCACCGAAATGTCGCCGACTTGAAAAGCCCACCTGCAGCCATTTGCGGTAAACTACCGCTGGCAAGAGAGGATGGGAAGGGGAGTAGCTGGAAGAGCCACATGGCATGTTATGTAGTCCCTCAGCATTCAGGCCCACCTGCCGCCGGAACCGCATAGCGCAGCCAGTGGCTTTGAGGGGTTAAAACACAAGTCAAGTGGTTTTAAATCTTTGGTTGATTGTTTTTGTGGAGTGTTCTGGATTTTGTATGTTGCATCTATTGTTTTCAGCAGCACCGTCATGAGATATGAATGTTTAGACTGACTGCAAGTCCTTGTCCTCTTGTTTCTATATATTTGATAGAAGATCTTGCACGCACAGCTCACCTCTCCAACAAGCACCCTGGTGCTAGACTGCAATCTCCAAGTAAGTATATCAAAACTAGAAGTCAGCACTCCATAAAAACAAATACTTTATTATTCCACTTAAAAATCTGTCGTTTCAGTTTCTCTCTAGGGAACTTTCATCAGGACAAATATGCACAAGGTATATACACAAGATACAACTTGATTACATAATATCCATATACAGTAGCTTTAGTATTTTTTCTACTATTCAATATTTGAAGCAATATTTAAATACAGTAAAGTCTTTCTTGAAGATGAATTGCTTACATTGAAAGTTAAAGTAAGAAACGTCCATCATATGGCTTTAAGATTGTGCTTGCAACAGAAACAGATGTACAAGAAAATTGCTTAGCAGACATGCTACAGTTGTATTCACTAAAAGCGCAGTCAAATGCACAGTTTGAATCAATTTTCTCTACTCTGAAAAAGTTCTAATTTGACCTCTTTTTAAGGCAATAATTGAGTGTCAGAGTGCAGATCATTTTCACTGAGAGAATCACGTAGTCATTAATGGCTGTTATTCAAATCACGATTAAAAGCTACATCAGATTACATCACTCTGTGCTTGTGAAATTACACAACAGGCAAATGTGTAGTTTGGATATCAGAGCACTGATTTCATTTACCAGTATGCACAAAAACAAACTATAAGTGATACTAAAGTTTACCGGTGCAAAAAGAAATACAAGGTGAATATCAATACAAAATATTGAAATGTAACTTGAACTAAAAATTACTAAAGTACCTGGTGGATGATTTTCGTTTGGACCCTTTCCTTTGAATCTTGTAATGAACTTTATTTATTCTGCAGTTAGGGCTTTCCACAGACTTTTAACAGACCAGACTGGGTAAGCAATAAAGTATACTTGTGCTTTTCAGCTTAGAATGCAGCAGCAATAGGAAATAAACTCCTATCTTTTTAAGGAATTCTTCACTTATGATTCACTGGAGCAGAGTAGATTGTAGTTTTGTTACAAAATAATAGTGTTAATAATAATAATAATAATAATAAAATAAATAGTGTTCAGACAATAGAAAGACAACAGAGTTATTTCCATCCATATGAGGCAAGTTAATTTACTTGCAGAGGAGCAGAGGGAATGATTTTTTAACCCCTTCCCTACCAAGCTGTTTTCCTTTAACCACTTCAATGCGGAGGACGCGCTCAGCGCGTCCTCCGCATTACTGCTGGTATGCGGAGGACGCGCTGAGCGCGTCCTCCCTTTGGGGTCAGCGTGCGGCCGGGTTCCGGCCGATCGCTGGCCCCCCCGGTGCGGGCTGACATCCTCGATGTCAGCCCAGCATCCGGAACCGCAGCCGCTGAAATTAGGTGTCATCGCGGCAGCGCGATGACACCTAATTCAGGCGCCCCCCCCGCATGTGCGGAGGAGGCGCCTGAAAGGGAGGGGGGGAGGTCCTTCGGACCTCTCTCCCTCCCGATCGGCGGCGTTGCGGGGGTTAACCCAGGCACCATTTGGAAGGGCACAGCCTGCCCTTCCAAATGGTGCCTGGCATTAACCCCTGGGGAGCTGGATCGCGAATCGGCGCTAAAAAGCGCCGGTTCGCGATCCTTTCCCGGAGCTGGCCGACATCTTGGATGTCGGCCAAGCCTCCAGGAACTCCCCCTGAGGACTGGCGTCATCGTGCATAGCACGATGACGCCAGTCCTAGAGTTAACCCCTAACTGCCACCAACGGTGGAGATAGGGAGTTCCAATGAACTCCCTATCTCCCGATCCGTGGCAGCTAGGGGTTAAAGTTTGGTATGGTTGGATCGGCCAGAGCATGGCCGTTCCAACGATACCAAACTCGAATGTGAAAAAAGTTTTTTAAAAAAAATAAAAATTAAAAATTAAAAATAAAAATATATTTAAAAATAAAATTATAAAAAAAAAATTAACATTTTTTTTTCTTTTTTTTGGTTCGTTAATGCAGCAATATTGTTCCCATTTCAGTTATAATGTGAACAATGATGCTGCACTAACGATTTTTGTATGCGGTGCGTTTGTTAAAAATCGCGTAATTTTCCCCAAAAAAAAATGTAACGAGACCCCATCTCTAATTTTTTTAACAAGCGCACTCCATTCAAAATATAACCGCAATTGCTCGCATGTTAAATTGTGAAAAAAAACACTTTACACGTTGTAAATTATTGAAAATACATATTTTATTGCATTTGTTGTTATAATATACAGACATGACATAACGTATACATATAATAATGACATATTATGAATCTACCGAGTCTGACGGAAAGAACGATATATAATATGTCTGGGTCATATACTAAAATAAGCCTTCAAAACACGTTTAAACATGATGAGCAAAACCGGTAAAAATGACCTCAGCACAGAGGTGTGAAAAGCCTCAGCAGCGAAAGGGTTAAACCATTACCACGACATTGTGAAACAAATTTGCAGCAAGCGTACTTTGAAAATATCAAAAGCATATTCTCAAAAACTCCAGTTCCCTCTATGCCAATCCTAATCTGGTGAGTTTGGGGTCAATATGGAGAACGGCTAGGACGCAGTGCCTTACCAATTTCCTTATCTAGCGATGGAACGGCAAAGGCAGATTCTGCCTTGAGAAAGCTTCCATAAGGGAAGCAAACCATGTTGATGGGCTTGATACATTAGCTGTCTCTACTATGTATTGCTGAGTGGTGAGCATGCCATACATTCTCCTGTCTTTGGAGCCAATGTGATAAGAAGCAAATAAATAATTCATAAGAGGCCGCCACCACCCTTGCACTGTATGCTTTATACCTAATGCATGTTTGTGAGATCAATTGCATATAGTTTGTCTGAACACTTTATCATGTAAGGGTCCACAGCAGTTTTATTTAGAGCTGTGTGTAATTACAATACTGCCCTAATTAGCTCTCGTTTATGTTACGTAAGGTCTGTTGGATGTGAACTTGTGGAAGCTGCATTTATGTTTTATGTGAACCTTATTTCATCCTTTTTGTTTGTTTGTTTCTAATTATTTCTTTGCCGTGAGAGTTCACTGCCGCCTATCTAACATATCTGCATTTGTACAAATGTTTTAATCACTTTACCTGATTTAGGTGTGATTACTTGTTCTGTATAATAAATCGTTAATGTTGCAGTTTTAACTAGGGATGCACAATACCATTTTTTTCAGACTTGAGTACAAGAACCAATACTTTTTTAAGGTACTCACCGATACCGAGTACCGATATTTTTATTTGATGTCATGTGACCGCTTTCCAATAAATAAATTAGGATTTTGCTGAAAGCCCCTCCAATTTAAGTTAATATTATAATGTTTGGCCAGACACCCCATTTACCCACTGCCTGTACACACCCTGACACAGACACCACACCTCATTTCAGAAATATATGTATATCCACTCAGAACTCAGATATATACACACTCAGACCTTATATAAGTATACCCACTCAGATCTCATATCTATACCCACTCAAACCACATATATATAGATATATACCCACTCAGACCTCATATGTATACCCACTCAGACCTCATATATGTATACTCAGATACATGTATACTCACAGACAGTGGTGTATTTAGGTTTTGTGCTGCCCTAGGCCTGACTAAACTCGTGCACCCCCCAATTTAAATTTGAGGCACCCTTTCCTGTCAAGGGCACACCTCTTCCTGGTTAATCCCCACCCTTCCTCTTTAAGCTCCACCTTTTCCTCTTAGAGCCCCGCCTTTTCCTCTCTTTATATTAAAAGTGGATACCAAGTGCCTACTTGTATATTTTGTATTCCATTTCAAATGTATCTATGGAGATGAAGAAAATTATGAAATGTTTAAATTCAAGCATTTTTACAAAGAACAACCACGCATGTCAAGTATACTGGATCACAGCCGCTCTAATTGGTTGAACAATAAAATCCACAGAAACTTGCACTGCATATGAGCGTATCACAGAGCTGCACAGCAATAAAACCCCCAGAAATGGGCACTGTGTATGAGCATATCAGAGCTGCACAGCAATAAAACCCACAGAAATGTGCAGTGTGTATGAGCGTATCCCAGAGCTCCAGGGCAATAAAACTCAGTCATATGCAGTGTGTATCACAGAATCCACAGCAATAAAACTCCCAGCAATGCAATGTTTGATGTGTGTCACCGTATCAGAATCCACAGCAATAAAACTCCCAGCAATGCAATGTGCGGTGTGTATGAGTGCATCAGAATTCACAGCAATAAAACTCACAGCAATGTAATGTGTGGTGTGTGTCAGCGTATCAGAATCCACAGCAATAAAACTCCCAGCAATGCAATGTGCGGTGTGTATGAGTGCATCAGAATCCACAGCAATAAAACTCCCAGCAATGCAATGTGCGGTGTGTATGAGTGCATCAGAATCCACTGCAATAAAACTCCCAGCAAACCGAGTGTATATAAGCACACAGCAATTATGCTGTGGAGCCATCTTGTCAGCAGTGGGGTGCCACTGCCAGAGGGTGCACTGTAGCTTTGATTCCCTTCCCGGTGGGTGTTCAGTCCAGAATAGAGTCTGTGTTAACGAAAGGGCGGGCAGCTGCGCGCGTGCGTTTCACGTGGTTCAGCCAGTCATGTGGTACTGAGACTCAGAGAAATGGCAGTGACATGCCCTGATGTTCGGTGGTTTCAATCAGCAGGTTTATTCAGGCGAACCCCATAGGTTTCAATGTTAAAAATATTCCCGTTTTTATGCAATATCTAATAAATCATTTATTATTTTAATCTGCAGTAAAAAGTCTTTATTTATTGATTATTTTTTTAGTACCTTTTAGTCATTTTCCAGATTTTTTTGGCAAAATTCCCCCCTTTTTTTTAATAGCAGTTTTTCTTTTTTCTGTAACAGAACTTTTTGTTATCAATCATAGGATCTTATATGTAAATTCCAGACCTTTTCATTCAGTAGTTCTTTTGAAAACAGCAGGCCACGGGTTTGCGGTGGCAGCATTCAGCGGCCGACTCCATGCACTTTGGGGACCCTGCGGTGAATGGTGAATTCACTGCAGGGTGGGGCAATTTTATTCTCCTAAGTGCAGGGAACTACAGAACACCAAAAAGTTGGCGTCATTTCGGTGCTCTGTGAGTAACCCATTTAGTGGTGAGGTTTTTTGCTGCCCCCTGGAAAGTGAAAGCCTAGGCCTTGCCTACCCAGGACATACTTGAAAATTTGTGAAATCTCAATGTATCCATCCTGGTAAAATACTTTGCAAAAGTAAAAAAATATATATATTTTTTTAGGGGTGGGGCCATCCAGTGCGGGCCGCCGCCCCCTGGAAAGTGCCGCCCTAGGCCTGGGCCTAGTCGGCCTAGGCCAAAATACACCACTGCTCACAGACCTTAGACAGATATACCCATAGACCTCAGACAGATGCCGGGTAGCTGTCCAAATGCATTAAAAGCATTCGACCGGCATTCCCCTCCGGCTGGCAGTGATCCACGAGCGCCACTGTGCTGTGATGAGCTCTCACGAGATCTCGCAACTCGCGTGAAATCATGGCTGGAGGCCACGTCACAGCTCAGCGGCTGCTCGGTAATGTAGTCAGCTGGGAGGGATCGCCGACCGAATGCTTTTAATGTATTTGGAAAGCTGCCCTGGCTCCTTGGATACCGGCAAGCCAGCCCAGCCTTGGCTTCCAGTTACCGGAGGCGGTATTGGGGCGTTTGCACAAGTACAAAGTACTTGTGCAAATAGCGGTATCGGCACCGATACTAGTATTGGTATTGGTGCTTCCCTAGCTTTAACCCATAGTGATTATTATTTTTATCATCAACATTTATATAATGCCAACAGTTTCCGCAGCGCTTTACAATAACCAAAAGGGAACAAGATACAGATAAATGGACATACGGTGGAAACAAGAGGTGTAGAGGGCCCTGCTCATAGGAGCTTACAGTCTAGAGGGATCAGGGTTGAGAAAGACAAGGGGATGTCAGAATCAATAGTGCCAGCGGTTCGGGAACGGTGGGGCAGTGAGAGCGGCTTCAATTATGATGAGAGTGTGTTGTTCTCAGTCCACTACATTGGAGGTGAATGATAGCCAACACACCGAAGGCTTTGAACTGGTGAGAAATCTTAGACTGCATTGGAGGACTGAGGTAGTCTCAGCTGCAATATAAGGATTGTCTGTCAAATAGTTCATATGGTCTCTAATTGCATTTAATGATGATTTCAGGGCATTAAGACTCTGTGTATAAGTGCGTTGGTGTATTTATATATTTGTATTTGTAGGTTTGTGAATAATGGTTATAAGGTTAAGGGATAATTTAAAGGGGTTTTCCATAAAACCATTAGTTCTTGCCAGGGGTTTTTATGGAAAACCACTTTGTGGAGAAAGGGTTAAGTACAATATTCACTTTTGAAAATTTCTTTATGCATTTTGCGTGCAGTATAAAAAACCCAAAATAATCTTTTGTTACAGCTTCATTGTTCTTTAGCAGCATTTTATTGCTCAAATTGAGTCAATATTTTTGTTTACAAAAATTATTGCTGTGGATTTATTTCTAAGACAGTTTGGAAACTTTTCTGTCCTGAATTCTTTATTGAATAATGTTGACATTCTTCAGGAAAGACAAAATTATAAATAAGAATTACAACAAAATAAAGATAAAACGTTTTACAAAAAGTAACAAAACAGAAATGTTCCACAATTTGGAGTCATCAAATCAATATAACAAAGACAAAGAATGTAAAATAACATGAATCAGTCAAATTGAAGAAAAATAAAACATCATATGGTGCCAGCAGTCAGAACATAACGCATTATGAAAGAAAACATCTTTAGAACTCTTACGTAAAGGCACAACTCAGCAAAACCACAAGTCTCAGTAATTAGGACTTTCTGAGGCCATACTCTCTCCTTTTACAATCACTTGAATTATTGTACTTGGTATCATAGGGCCCCTATTTTGTTAAAGAAAACCTGTTGTGTCTAAAAAGGGCTGTAATTGAGCCCATATAGTATACATGTAATTGGTTTTCACAATACACAAGGAAATTATGTGACTCTAGATTTCCACTGCTTGGTGACACAGCATCTGGTCACTGGAGTGATTTGGTGATGCAATTTGTTGTAAAGTTTAGTGATGGAGGGGACTCATACCGATAGCTGATCTTATCACAGGATGTATATATAGCAGAGGCGCTAATCTAGTAATATAACTTGTATCACAAGTTAGTCTGCTGCCTTTTAAAGGAAAGATTTTCCAATCTTAACCAGCTGTCAAGCTGAGCAGGGGTCTAGCATGGAAAAGAGAGAGACATCACTTATCTGTCTTGAGGAATCAGCACAAGCCTTTATCTGGACTCAAAGAAAATCAGGTCTGTTATATTTTACCTTTATAATAAAAATGTTCACCATTGCAAATTATCGGAACAAGTGTGGACCTCCATTTATTTATCCTTTGATGCTGCACATCCACATGGAGGAACCTGGAGCAACACCAAATGACCACCAATAGAGAGGTTGGACACAAACTTTCAAGCAGTGCCAATGCGAATACTCAGAGCTGAGAAAATCAAGAGGCTCCACTGGCGGTGAGTGAGATTCCTAAAGGGATCCAGTGAGTGTCTTATGCGATACATACAATGTTATGAGAGCTCCGTCTCTCTTTTGTTTTACTTTCATTCTGCATTGAGAAGGTATAGGCCCGGTTAAAGAAGGAACAAGTCACTCTTTAACTGGCCAGTGGAGATCATTCCTTAGAGCCGGGACATGTGGGCTCTATGGTGTGAGTTGGCATTTTTTTTTTTTAATTCATTATTTTTTTTTCCATATAAAGTTTTATTAAGGTTCACACATGAAGAACAATTGCCAGAAGTAAATCCAATTATTGAAAATACTGAAAAAAGAAGGGATCACGCAGGATCCTACAATTAACAAGTCTAGCAACAACATAAGATTTGCAGTATAATCAGTCGGTTGAACCAATCTTTTCCATTTTAAACTAAAACACAGTAAGATTTGTAACATTTTCAAAACATAACAAAAACACACAAATTATAAGAATACACAAAAATAAAAAAAATAAAAAAAAAAGGAAAGAGAAAAAGATGCTCAATCAGATCCACGAACAGCAACCCGTATGTCATATCCCCATCAGTTATATCATTTATATCAAGTCCCCAGAAGCTACAAAGAATTCCCAACCCTCCCATATACCTTGAAACAAGCTTAGAGAGTTAGCAGCCCTGTGGTACATTTCCTCATACTGATAAACATTCTCCAGTGATAACATGACTTCTCTCATAGAGGGACTGACATGAGAAAGCCAGTGACGTGCTATAGTAGATTTGGCTGTGCTAAGTATAATCGATATGATGCCTCTATGTCGTTGTTGTATAGTAATCGGAAGCATATGCAATAGGTATTGTTTAGGGCACAGGGGCATAGACAAACCGGTACAATGAGAGATAGTCTACAAACTTTCCCCCAGAAGGTAGCAAGGAGCGGACATTGCCAAAAGATGTGAAGAATAGATCCGACACTGGTGCCACAGCGCCAACACATACCGGAACGTCCGGGTATATGAGCTAAACGATTCGGGGTTAAATACCATCTATATAAAAGTTTAAGATGTGATTCCCGCAAATTAGTACTCCTAGTGTATTTATATACCGTTTCAGTGGCATAGAACCAGTCCTCCTTAGAAGAATCGAACGACAAATCTTTGTCCTATCTGATCATGTAAGGCAGTTTCTTATCAGGGTTCGCATTCAACAAACTGTCATAACATAAAGACAAAGGTTTTTTCATAACTTTTTTACCTAAGCACAGTCTGTGAAAGGCCGTAATATCCGTCGCTGCAAAGGAGGAAATACCTCGTTAAGTCAGTGCATGTTTTACCCTAAGGTACTTGAAACAGTCACTAGCGAGGAGGGCAAACTCACGCGTTAGGTCCGGGAAGGTTTTGATGGAGGAGGCCATAAAAAGCTGATTAATATGTGTAAGACCTAATTGGAACCATTGGTCAAGATTCAGGTCCTGGATAGTGCGGCAGAGGAAGCGCAATGGAGCTAAACTGAGCAGTGGGAAGGGTCGTAAAAGTCGTCTACCCCATAAACGCCATGACATAAGGGAAAGGGAAGTGGATGGTAAGATACCTTCCAATGTGTGGTGTGGGAGCGTCGCAAACCACATCAGATCATGAACTCGAAAGGGGGCAGTATAAGCATTCTCCATCCATAGCCATAAAGGGGTTTCACGCTGGGACATAGAGGACAGCAACTGAGCCGATAAAGCCGCCCTATAATACGCTGTAATATTTATAAAGCGTAGCCCCCCCTCCGCCTAGTCGCGTTAATTGTGGAAGCTGAAATTCGCGGAGGCTTCCCCTTCCATATGTGTGCCTGCAGCATTTTTTGCATGCGAAGCAACATATGGGCCGGGATAAAAACTGGAATATTCCTGAAAAAATAAAGAATCTGGGGTAAAATACACATTTTCAAAGCCGCCATGCGTTCCATCCAAGAGACCTCCAGTCCGAGCCAGGAGGTCAGTTGGGAGGAGATAGAACTCATTAGGGGGTTATAATTGAGTTTAAGGATAGAGCCCCTGGTTTTGGTGAGAGAGATGCCTAAATATTTCAAAGAGGTCGTTCTCCAATCAAATGGGTACAAGGCACGTAAGGTAGAGAGCGAGAAATCATCAACATGTAGCGGTAGTGCCTGCGTTTTGCTCACATTGTTGTTATAGTAGGATACCAGGCCATAGGAAGTAAGCTGGCGCATTAGAGATGGCAGAGAGGTTTCAGGGGAGGTAAGAAAAATCTAAATATCATCAGCAAACATAGCTAATTTATGGACTCCATCTGGGGTGGAGATGCCAGAGATGGAAGAGTCTCGCCTGATCCGCGAGGCCAAAGGCTCCAACGCCAAAACAAAGATGAGTGGTGAGAGTGGGAAACCCTGCCTGGTACCATTGGTAATGGAAAATGAGGAGGAGAGAAACCCAGATGCCAGGACTTTTGCCGTTGGAAGGGAATACAGGCTCATGATACTATTAATAAATGGGACGGGGAAGCCAAAGGATTCTAGTGCCTTACGCATATAGCCCCAATGCAGGCGGTCAAACGCCTTCTCGGCGTCCAGTGCCAGGAGGAGCCCAGTTGTATTGGTTCTGTAGGCAATGTCAATTATGTTATAAAATCGTCGGGTATTGTCACATGTCTGTCTACCAGGTACAAACCCGGTCTGTTCTGCAGAAATCAAGAGGGGAAGCAGAGGAGCTATTCTAGACGCCAACAGCTTGGTGTACAGCTTAGCATCTACATTTAATAAGGAGATAGGGCGGAAATTCGCACAGCTCGTCGGTGGTTTGCCAGGTTTAGGTAACGTTACAGTAGTAGCTTGAAGCATTTCTGGGGGTATTACACCTGTGGTTTTGATATGATTGAAAAATCTCGCAAGGGTCGGTATTAGAATGTCTGCGAAAGTTTGATAATATAAATTAGAGAAACCATCTGGCCCAGGGGCTTTATTCTTTGGGAGAGCCTTAACGGCCTTACGCACCTCCTCCTCCGTGAACGGAACCAGCAACTCTGCCGCTTGTGAGCGGGATAGGGAGGGGAGTTCTGCATCCTGGAGGAATCGAGTTATCTCATCTGGGTCTGGGTTGTGGGTCGTAGGGTCTGATTTTAAGTTATATAAAGAGGCGTAGAAGTCGGCAAATTCCTCCGATATTTTTAGCGGGTTGTAAATCCTATCCCCTCCATTATCTAAGAGGTAAGAAATCTTTTAGATTTCAATTTAGATGCCAATAACCGGCCAGCTTTGTTTCCTTGGGTATATTGAGTGAGGTTTAAGCGTCGTATGGCCCGTTCAGAGGACTGTAACGTCAATGGAATTAAATCCCGTCGGAGGGTCGTCAGTCGAGATAAGAGGTCAGGTGTAGGATTTATTTTATGTTGGGATTCCAAATCAGATATTTGCCGCTGTAATGAAATCATCTGGGCATTGAATGCCTTTTTCTTTGTGGCCCCTCTCTGAATCAAATGGCCCCTCATCACTGCTTTATGCGCCAACCAAGCTGATGAAATGGCTACCTCGTCCGTCACATTCAATGCAAAATATTCCCGTAACACCGCCGAGGTATCAGAGACATCAGCGCCACTTACGATAAGCAAGTCATTGAGTCGCCAAGTCCCCATCCCCCTAGCAGGGTAGTCAGCCTCAAAATCCAGCGTTATAGGAGCATGATCAGACCATGTTATAGAGCCGATACGGGCGGCTAGGAGGCGAGGGACTGTGGAGCCATGTATCAGACATAAGTCAATGCGACTGTAAGATGAGTGAACTGGTGAAAAAAAGGTGAAGTCCCTGGTGGAGGGGTTGATAATTCTCCATGCGTCATATAAGTCAGAGGAGTGTAAAAAATCATTTAGTTGGCGGCTGGAGGGGAGCTGTTTACGGGGCTGTGTGCGGGTCTGGCCCGGCCGTGTATCCACGGCCTGGTCAGGCACACAGTTAAAATCTCCACACATGAAAAGAGATCCCTCCATCATATTCTTAATCTTTTTTGTTTCTTGTTTTTTATTTTATGTTTAATAAATATCCATTCAGGATTAAATTCCTCCTTCATTCAATGAGTCTTGCAGATTCCTACAAGTCATTATAGGGTATGACCTGTAAAACATCCAGGACCCTAAAGGAATATTATTAAAGGTTATCGGCATCCAAATATTGGAGAACCTACGGACGATCCAGGATCCCGAAAGGATATCAAGGCCGTAAGACGAGTCTACCTCTGAGAGCTATTGGGTGAGCCATAGAAACACCCACAGGCGAAGTGATCGAGCCTAATGAGGCTCTGGAGAGTGTGAGTGGATTCATCTCCCCCCTTCATTTTCCCATCTGTTGTTATGACTGGACTTCACTATTATATTTTTCTTTGTTCTAGGAACTTTTCTCATGAACTTTCAATCAGCTTATACAGTCATCATTATTGTATGGTACATTTCTGTATTATCAAATATCCCTTTGTATTATTAGATATTTCCCCTAGACCGCGTACGCGGACACGCCGATCACCGATTTTTCTTTTTTCTGTTGATTTGGTGCGGATTGGGACCGCACTTTTGGTGCTTTGGGCAACGGGGTTATATTTTCCATTTTTGCTCTAGTGTCCGTTCCCCACAATTTTTTTGTTATATTCTTAATCTTACTATAAGCTTTTTTAAGAAAACATACCGGGTTGACATTAGGCAAATACAAATTAGCAACAGTAATTTGGAGTTCATTCATAGTACCCACCAAGATCAAAAGGCGACCCAATGGGTCTGTATATTTGTTCGAGCATTTAAAGACCCAGTCCTTATGAAAAAGAACCGAGACACCCTTAGACTTCGTCTGGGCAGTAGAATGAAAAGAAACAGGATACATAGCGGATCGCAAATGTGGAGTGCGTAAAGCACTAAAGTGCGTCTCCTGCACGCAGACTATCGCCGGTTTATGTTTGTGTAAATCACGAAACAGAGCATGTCTTTTAAACGGAACATTCAGCCCCCTAACATTCATTGAGAAAATTCGGAACTGAGGCTTACTCATAAATAATTAACCACAATGATATAATATGCATGGTAGAATGAGAAATACCAGAAAGGAGACATGGGGAATAGGAAGGCCAGGACCATAAGAGCATATCAACAGACAAAATGAAAAAAAATAAAAATAAAATAAAAGGACTAAAAAAGGAAGTAACACAAAACAAACAGCACTGCATCATAAAAATACAGCAAACGTGAGTCAGTCCAAGTGTCAATAAAGAAAGCAAAAATTATCAGCTAAGGAGACTCAACCGGGGGATGAGGGGACGCTTGCTGCACAGAGCTCAACGCAAGAACCAAGCGCTGAACCAAGAAGCATAGGGTCCCGAGGCGAACATGAAGAGGAACCACTCCCGCCACATAGGTAACCGTCCAGAAATCCGAACAGTTTGAAAGACGACACGGGGAAGGAGACACCCATCATTTAGGCCGGACTCTGTGCCATTCTGGGGAGACTTTAATCGGTGATGAAGAAGGCTCACACGGAGGTGAGAAATCAGCCAGAATATTCCAATCCTTCAAGAATTGTAATCCAGTGGCGACATCGGGAACGACATGCAAGGCACCATCCTTCCATATCAAGAGCTTTGTAGGGAACCCCCATCTGTACGCCAATTTATGATTACGGAGAAGCTTGGTGAGGGAGGAAAACTCACGCCTTTCTGGACATGGTCGAAGCCGATAAGTCAGCGAAAAATGAAATATCAGCATAAGGGGCAGATAAAGGCATGGACTTCCGTGACGCCGACATCAGAGCCTCCTTGATGTGAAAAAAGTCCACCCGGATAATGACATCACGGACCACCGACGTAGGCAGGTTTTTCGCTCTTGGGAGGCGATGCGCTCGGTCCAGAAGTAGGTCTTGTGGCGTAGCCTCAGGCAGCAAAACTTGAAACAACTCCAGAAGATATGGATGCAAGTCCGCTAGGGTGACTGCTTCCGCGATACCCCTGATTCTAATATTATTACGCCGGGAGCGATCTTCTATGTCAGCCATTTTAAGTGCCAGAGAGTCATGGGCCGCTTGCAAAGCCAGATGTCAGTCTACCAGATCATTGTGGGCAAAGCATAAATCATCCGCCTTGGTTTCCAACGCGTCGGTACGTTCACCCAAATCCAGAACTTCCCGGCTCAGCTCCTGCAGCGCTCCTTTGATGTCTGCCTGTATGGTTGAACGCAGGTCCTGCAACATGGCATGTAATCTGCTCTCTGAGAGTGGCAACGAGTCAGAGAGGCCTAGTGGTGCTGAGGGTGACGTGTCCGGGTCATGGGCCAACGCATGCTGCGGTGATCCGCCATCATGGGCCTCCTTACCGCGGTCCTTCCGAGCCGATTTCGGGGGCTCCAGCACTCGTTGTGCCTTGGGAGGTGCCATCTGGGCACACAGTAAATTCCCCCGCCTGTAGCTACAAAAAATATGCCTCGGGTACCCTTAATAAGCCGTTAGATTAAAAAAAGTTCAGCGCTGGCCGCATGAGCTACATAGCCATGCGATCACGTGCTGATGTGTGCTGGATGGATGAGATTCCACTGACAGGGGACCCGATGGAGTCGGTCCCAGCCGCCAATCAACACTCCAAAGTTGTCTGCTGTAGATGGGATGGAGATTAGGCGTTTCCCGCCATTTGGAGGTTGCTTGGAGGCCGCAGCTGAAGGCCACTGCAGGCTTCTGCACGAGGTGCCGGTCGTGCTCGCCTCCCGATATCGAGGGGGGGCGCCGTGCGGAGCAGGGGGGCAAGCGGCAGGCGTCCGCTCTGTGCCTTACCCTGGACGTCTGGTAGTGGCAAGCACTCCACAGCTCAGCCGCGAGGACCAGCGTCCGTATCTCCGGAGTGGAGGTCCGAGCGGCTATGGTGGTGGTGGTAGTCAGCCCAGGCCCCGCTCGTGCCACAGGCCCACTCGACTCCGGTGGCTCTCCCACAGCAGCCGAAGGTCTCAATCGCACCCGGCTCCTCCACAGTAATCGTGGGTGACAGAGGCTGGCATACGACTCCGCAGGTGTGGAAAAAACCCCCCGAAATCTCGATATTAAGGGGAGATTTTGCTGGAGCTACTCCTAGACGCGTCCGTCCTGCTCGGCGTCAAGCCACGCCCCCCTTAAATTCATTATTTAAAGATTAAAATACAAAGAAAGATCATGAAATCAAACAAATATACGGCCACATATGGCCAGCTAAACCGAAGACTAAGAGTCCGGTGGTATAGTCCAGCGGGAACGAAGAAAAATCAAGCGATAAACAATGCGTTCGGAGTTAACGTTTGGCAAAAGAATAGTCCATGCGTGGATCAAGAAAACCGTGCCGAAGTCGCATAGCTGATCATCAAAAAACGGTCCGGGGAATTTGTCAGAAAAACAGTTAAAACAAAAGGCATATGGAGGGGTAGGATAATCCTCAACCCGGTTGTATCTCTGGTGGGTCCAGGGAAATACCGGCTGTTGCAAGGATAGTCCAAACCGTGTCGGGGTCTGTAATTGTGTAAGGCATATTAGCGTGCTTTACCTCCAATGTGCCCGCCGGGCCCCACCGGTAGCGAATTCCTTTCCTGCGAAGGGTAGATGTCACCTCTTTAACCCTTTCGCTGCTGAGGCTTTTCCCGCCTCTGTGCTGAGCTCATTTTTACCGATTTTGCTCATCATGTTTAAATGCGTTTTGAAGGCTTATTTTAGTATATGACCCAGACATATTATATATCGTTCTTTCCGTCAGACTCGGCAGATTCATAATATGTCATTATTATATGTATACGTCATGACCTGTCTGTATATTATAACAAAAAATGCAATAAAATATGAAGTTTCAATAATTTACATTGTGTAAAGTGTTTTTTTTTCACATTTTAACATGCGAGCAATTGTGGTTATATTTTGTATGGGGTGCGCCTGTTAAAAAAATTAGAGATGGGGGTCTCGTTACATTTTTTTTGGGGAAAATTACGCGATTTTTAACACACGCACCGCATACAAAAATCATTAGTGCAGCATCATTGTTCACATTATAATTGAAATGGGAACAATATTGCTGCATCAACAAACCAAAGAAAAGAAAAAAAAACTTATTTTTTTTTATAATTTTTTTAAAATATTTTTTTATTTTTATTTTTATTTTTAATTTTTTTAAAAAACCTTTTCATAGTCAAGTTTGGTATTGTTGGAACGGCCATGCTCTGGCCGATCCAACAATACTAAACATTAACCCCTAACTGCCACAGATCGGGAGATAGGGGTTCATTGGAACCCCCTATCTCCACTATTGGTGGCAGTTAGGGGTTAACTCCAGGACTGGCGTCATCGTGCTATGCACGATGACGCCAGTCCTCAGGGGGCATTCCCAGAAGCTTGTCCGACATCCAAGATGTCGGCCAGCTCCGGGAAAGGATCACGAACCGGCCGATTCGTGTTCCGGCCCCCATGGGGTTAATGCCAGGTACCGTTTGGAAGGGCAGGTTGTGCCGTTCCAAACGGTGCCTGGGTTAACCCCCTGCACGCCGCCGATCGGGAGGGAGAGAGGTCCGAACATGCGGGGGGGGCCTGAATTAGGTGTCATCTCGCCCCCGCGATGACACCTAATTACTCCGGCGGCAGTTCCGGGTGCTGGGCTGACATCGAGGATGTCAGCCCGCACCGGGGGGGCCAGTGATCGGCCGGAACCCGGCCGAACGCTGACCCCAAAGAGAGGACGCGCTCAGTGCGTCCACCGCATGGAACGCTACATGCGGTTGGACGCGCTGAGCGCGTCCACCGCAGCGAAAGGGTTAAAATGGTGGCGGGCCATCAAGGTCTGGAACGGGAGGTCGTCGAGTTGGCATTTTTTAAATGATTTAACAGCTTGGGACTGTTTATGATTTTCTGTACTAGTGTGTCCTCTGTGCTTTAGCCTTTTGAGGTGCAAAGTGGAACGAAGAAATTAGTGGACTTTATGCCCCCCCAGTTTTGGCTTAATGCAATATAACTATACACATATAATAATTTTTTTACACATTGGGTAGTAGCACTTTTGTACTGTTGATTACAGATTGCAAAGTCACTAACGCGTACAGCCCCCCCCCAAAAAAACTCGCCAGACTGCAGGGGATTAATCCCCCTCTCCCTAGTGCTGAATAGGCTTCAGCACCAGGGACAGCAACGCTGAAAGCAGCCGACTCGCTAAGAAAAAAAAAAGACGAGAGAAAAAAAAACCCTTTTTTTTCTTTTAAAAAAAAAAGGGAACCTAAAATTTTGCCTAAAAATGCCATAAAAATATCTGAAAAATTAGACAAATTCAGAAAATAGAAAGGCTTTTTGCTGAAGATTAAAAAAATAAACATTTGAATAAAAAAAGAATAAAAACTTTAATATTTTTTTGCATTGAATCCTATAGGCTTCTCGCACGGTGGTTTTCCTATACAATGTATCTTGTCACGTTTCCCCTGCAAATGGCGGTTATACAACGCATCTTTTCACGTTTCCCCTGTACACGGTGGTTATACTATATAATGCATCTTTTACAGGTTTCCGTGCCGCAGCTCGACAGTTTGACTATACAATGCATTTTTTTCATGTAAACTTGTACCAGATCGTCCAATGAATCCAAAAAAATTGATAGTCTGTTGTAATCGCAAAAAATCGTCTGAAATTGTCTGATGGTGTTCAGATGCAGTGGAAGAGGGCTGATTCACCTGCATGTTGTAGGATCGGTCGTATGACCAGATGATATCGGATGATCGCACTACCGCACAAATACGGTGCCAGTGGTTGGCCGGCCAAATGGTGAACCCCACCCTCCAAAAAGAGCCCAATTAAAGAATTATTATTTAGTAGCCCTTGAGCATTCAAATACATATTGTTCAAATATTCTCACCTAAATTTTCTACTCAGTGTTCTGCTAATTGTTTTGCTAATGAGAATGGAAGATGTTTAACGAATCATAATATTTTAATCTTCTCAGCAATGTTTTAGTTCATTAACGCATTTGGCGTTCATTATATTTTTAGCCAATCCTTAGGCTGTTATTTAGCACGCCTGCTACGAATGCATCCTTAATGAAACGCCGATAACAAAGGAGTCAAACCTCATTATAACCCCTTTTATCTTCAAAAGCATGGAATCTAGGCAGTATTCATTCCCATTATCTTTGCCAAAAATCAATTTTCTAAATTACAGGGACATTGGCTTCCCATCAGTTTTACAATTACTGAAAAGATTGTTGTTCCTGTAATATTTTGGAATTATGCTACTTATATTTCTAATTTTATTTTATAAATGAAAATATATTGATGTAATAGAAATATATTATTTTGTTTGGGGTCATATTACTTGTTTAACTTGCCACAGACAACTAATATAATAAATGAATGGGAGCACCCACACTACCACTCCCCTTTCTGTGAGCTCAATATCACATGAACATTATTCTATGCCTAGATTCACAATTTTTGCTTATATAAGTATCTCTACTTACAGAACATTACATGGTCCGTATCTCAATTACTGAAGATTATTCTTTCATTATAAGACCAGCAGAGCTTCTATGAATCATACTCAAAGGAGAGAGCATTAACCCACTGAATACAGCAATCGGATGCCGAGTATTCATTTAATGTTTTATATTGCATAGCAGTTAAACCCTTCAATGCCACATGGATATGCCATGCATACACTGCAGATATCTATATATTATAAATGTACTGACACTACATATATTACACAAACAAAATGCTCTATACACCGCTTTATAAATACTTGTAACTGTATATAACACATGTGTGTTATATACACTGTATATAATGTCATATGCATAATAAAGAGACTTTTTAACTTTGCACATGTGTACTATACACATAGCATTCACTATGGAATAGAAACATAGAAAAATGTCGGCAGATAGCACCTTTCGGCCCATCTAGTCTGCCCAATTACATGGATACTTTACCTGGATTTATCTTTTGTTTAGGATAGCCTTATGCCTATCCCATGCCTGCTTAAATTCAATTACTGTTTTGGCCTCTACCACTTCAACTGGAAGACTGTTCCATGTATCCACCACCCTCTCAGTAAAATAATGCTTCCTGATGTTACTTTTAAACCTTTGCTCTGGATATGGTAAGTAGGCATGAGCTGTTCGGTTCGATCTGTTCGGAGTTCGCATCGAACATCGGCCGTTCGACAGTTCGCGAACTTCGAACTTTTTGGTTTGAACTGTGCGGGCTAGCCGCCCGGGTGCATGTGGCAGAGACAGGCAGAGCAGGGAGGGAGCCACTGCACCTGCGGCCATAGCAGACCCCTCCCCACAACCAGGATCCAGGGAGCCCCCACTGACCACCAGGCTACGGTAAGGCGACACATTTCTAAAAAAAATAAAATCCGAGGACATTTTTAAATGTCCCCGGGAAAATAAAATAAAACTTTTTTTTTCTTTCTCTACCTGGCTGAATATATTTAATTATATATATTAGATACATTCAGCCAGGTAGAGGAGGGTGGCATGTGGGCTGCACGGGGTCTCAGGCAGTGGTTTGTTTTTTTTGTGTGTATATTTTTAGCAAATTTACAGGGGAAGGTAAGGGCAGGTATGATATATATATATCGATAAGATATATATCTATATTCTTATAAATATATATATCCAGACACACACACTACATTACATTACACACACATTTTGGCAACTAATTCCTCCCCCCATGTGGCTGATCCCTCCAGAAGAAATGTTGAACCAGATAGAGCAGAGAATAATATATATATTCTCTGCTCTGTTGGGTTCAACATTTCTTCTGGAGGGATCAGCCAAATGGGGGCGGCGGGCATTTAGTTGAGATTGTCCACATGCCACCCCCCATGTGCGTATGTGTATATATGGTCTGAGGTCTGTGGGTGGGTGTATATATATATATATCTGCGTGTTGATATACAGTCAGGTCCAGAAATATTGGGATATCGACACAATTCTAACATCTTTTGCTCTATACACCACCACAATGGAGTTGGAATGCAACAAACACAATCTGCTTTAACTGCAGACTGTCAGCTTTAATTTGAGGGTACATCCAACTCAGGTGAACGGTGTAGAATTTACAGCAGTTTGCAGATGTGCCTCCCACTTGTTAAGGGACCAAAAGTAATGGGACAATTGGCTTCTCAACTGTTCCATGGCCAGGTGTATGATATTCTCTCATTACCCCAATTACAATGTGTAGATAAAAGGCCCAGAGTTCATTTCAAGTGTGCTATTTGCATTTGGAATCTGTTGCTGTCAACTCTCAAGATGAGATCCAAAGAGCCTTCACTATCAGTGAAGCAAGCCATCATTAGGCTGAAGAAACAAAACAAACCCATCAGAGAGATAGCAAGAACATTAGGCGTGGCCAAAACAACTGTTTGGAACATTCTCAAAAAGAAGGAACGCACCGGTGAGCTCAGCAACACCAAAAGACCCGGGAGACCACAGAAAACAACTGTGGTGGATGAATGAAGAATTCTTTCCCTGGTGAAGAAAACACTTTTCACAACAGTTGGCCAGATCAAGAACACTCTCCAGGAGGTAGGTGTATGTGTGTCAAAGTCAACAATCAAGAGAAGACTTCACCAGAGTAAATACAGTTCACCACAAGATGTAAACCATTGGTGAGCCTCAAAAACAGGAAGGCCAGATTAGAGTTTGCCAAACAACACCTAACAAAGCCTTCACAGTTCTGGAACAAGATCCTATGGACAGATGAGACCAAGATCAACTTGTACCAGAGTGATGGGAAGAGAAGAGTATGGAGAAGGAAAGGAACTGCTCATGATCCGAAGCATACCACCTCATCAGTGAAGCATGTTGGTGGTAGTGTCATGGCGTGGGCATGTATGACTGCCAATGGAACTTGTTCTCTTGTATTTATTGACGATGTGATTGCTGACAAAAGCAGCAGGATGAATTCTGAAGTGTTTCGGGCAAGATTATCTGCTCACATTCAGCCAAATGCTGCAGAACTCATTGGACAGCGCTTCACAGTGCAGATAGACAATGACTCAAAGCATACTGCAAAAGCAACCAAAGAGTTTTTGAAGGGACAGAAGTGGAATGTTATGCAATGGCCAAGTCAATCACTTGACCTGAATCCCATTGAGCATGCATTTCACTTGCTGAAGACAAAACTGAAGGGAAAATGCCCCAAGAACAAGCAGGAACTGAAGACCGTTGCAGTAGAGGCCTGGCAGAGCATCACCAGGGATGAAACCCAGCGTCTGGTGATGTCTATGCGTTCCAGACTTCAGGCTGTGATTGACTGCAAAGGATTTGCAACCAAGTATTAAGAAGGGAAAGTTTGATTTATGATTATTATTCTGTCACATCTGCAAACTGCTGTAAGTCCTACACCGTTCACCTGAGTTGGATGTACATACCCTCAAATTAAAGCTGACAGTCTGCAGTTAAAGCACATTGTATTTGTTTCATTCCAACTTCATTGTGGTGGTGTATAGAGCCAAAGATGTTAGAATTGTGTCGATGTCCCAATATTTCTGGACCTGACTGTATACGTATATATAGATCTGCGTGTTGATATATACGTATATGTCTGTGTGTGGTATCAATGCATCCCTACTCTATACACAGCGCTCCGTGTCCCTATAATATATATGATCAGGGGTTACCTTTTTTATATTTTTATACTATTCCTATTAAATTAACAGTAATTATTGATGTATTTTATTGAGTAGAAACTTGTTTTTGCCTATATAACATGTGCTTTGTGAAAATAAAACGGTTTTGTGTGTACATTTTAGTTTAGTTAGTGGATTCCTGTCCAGTGCGGTCAGTGGCGTAGCGTGGGGGGTGCCTCGGGGGCGGTCGCCCCGAGCGCAATTTTCTTAGGGGGCGCAAAATTTCAAAAGAAATTTGAACCACTAATATTTTCCAGCAGGGATCAGCAAGGTGTCCGCCAGTTTTGCCACGCCGGCAGTAACTTAGCACTCAGCATCCAGAAGGGAGGACCAGGACATAAAATTCTGGTCCTGTCCTGACTCCTCCTCAATGCTGACATGAGTCACATAAAACAGCGCAGCATTATTCAATGGAACACCCTGTACCACGCTTGTCAGCCCCCCTTGAAGCCCTGTTCCAGCCCCCCACCACTGGCAGCCCTGCCGCCGCTGAACAGGAAGGAGGGAGGGAGGCGCCTGCCCTGCAGCACATTTAAAATCCGGTCTCCACTAAGCCCCCTGGACATCTCCCCCCCTGGGCCACCAGCAACGCTGCGCAGATAGGCAACACTGTATGATACCAAAGCAGCGTGACCACCACACAGTGAGGGGGTACAGGGAGAGGGTGACTGGAGGTTCAGGGAGAGAATGACTGGGGATACTGGGAGAGAGTGACTGGGGATATTGGATAGAGAGCGTGAGACTGGGGGTACTGGGAGAAAGTGGGGGTACTTGGTGAGAGAAAGAGTGACTGGGGGTACTGGGAGAGAGTGTGACTGGTGGTACTGGGAGAGAGTGAGTGGGGGTACTGGGAGAGAGTGACTTGGGGTACTGGGAGAGAGTGTGACTGGGGGTACTGGGAGAGAGTGTGACTGGGGGTACTGGGAGAGAGTGAGTGACTGGGGGTACTGGGAAAGAGTGAGTGACTGGGGGTACTGGGAAAGAGTGAGTGACTGGGGGTACTGGTAAAACATGGGGGTACTTGGAGAGAGTGACTGGGGGTACTTGGAGAGAGAGTGACTGGGGGTATTTGGAGAAAGTGGGGGTACTGAGAGTGACTGGGGTACTTGGAGGGAGAGGGGGACTGGGGGTACTGGGAGAGAGTGACTGAGTTTAGTGTGAGAGTGGAACTATGATAGGGTATACTGGGACAGGGTGACTGGTAGCAGTGGTGTAGTGTGGGGGCATGTGTGTTTCATTCTTTTTATTATATCAGTATTTTGTTAATATACAATACATGTGCTTGTGGGGTAATTGGGTCAATAATCTACTGGTGTCAGGGAATCATGGTGTGTTAACGTGTCCACAGGTTGGGGGGGGCACACAATTCTTGCCCTGCCCCGGGCGCTGACAACCCACGCTACGCCGCTGAGTGCGGTGAGAAGCAAACATAATTCAATGTAGACATGCTGCGAGGCGGAGCGGAGTGAAATCAAGCCTGCAAAATGTTTGCTTCTCTTCGCTACGCTGTGCGTCGCTACACGCTCAGTGTGTCTCAGCCTTTATTCCCACATCGCTAGCTTATCGAATCAGTTTGTATACTTGTAACTGACCCTGCTTGTTCTGAGGACCCGATCTGTTGCCGACTTTGCGCCTGCCATTTGACTATTCTCTCTGTGTATTCCCTGCCTGTTCTGTTTGCTTCCTGTTGCTACTGGTGTGCGCCGACTCTCACCATATACAGTAGCGCAGTACAAGTGCCTAAACATTGCTGACCGGGTTTTGTTATAGCTGCTGATGTAACTGAATAGATTGGGGATCTCTTCTGCATTACCAAAACCTCCACCACTGCACTCTTCCACAATACCTCAGAGGGGTTACGGTGTGAAGGCACATGCTGCCACCAAAGGCAAAATATTTGGGTGCACTGCCACTGACGCCTGTAGCAGATTCGTATCATTTTAATACTGGACGGCAGGGTCCAACCCTGCACTATTCCACAATACCACAGAGGGGTTACGGTGTGATGGCACTGTTGCCGACACTAAAGGCCCAATTTTAAAGCACCTATTGTTACTTTCATCCAAAGCCTGCATAAGTTTCACCATAATTTAGCCAAAAAATCCCTAAACTTGTTCTGCGTGTCCTAAAATGTCTCCTCTTTTCATACAGGCTGCCGCCCCAAGCAGTTGTTTATGAATAGATTAAAGGAAAACCATTTACCGTCATTTGAAATGTATTTTTTTGTTTTTAAATGTTTCTATACATCCTACAAATCCACCACTTCACGGGCAGGTTATGGGGTCCTCCTAGGCACGATATTTGAAGGAATTTTTCATTTTTATTCTTCACCTTTATTTCATGGAAAACTCACTGTTCCTTTAAAAACATTTTTTTTAAACTTTTTGTCCTTGTTTCCTGTCCTCCAGAGCACTACCCGGACCCCCATACACCTTTTATGGCAAATATCTTGCATATATGCCCTCTTGGAGGGCACTCTAAAAATCGAGCTTTCGAGTCCCATTGACTTGCATTGAGTTCGGTTCGAGTTCGAACTCAAAATTTTGAAATTGTTCGAGTTTGAATGCGAATCGAACACGGGGTGTTCGGCTTATCACTAATGGTAAGCAGGAAAGTCTGCCCTCACAGATTTTCCCTTGCCGTCTCCATGTGACCATCCTATTCCAGGGAAAGTGCTAACTCAGCACTTCGCCCTGGAATGCAGTGTTAACCTCCCTGATACCCACAGAAGTGATTCCACGTCAACGTGAGTATCAGCTCCTGGAATTCATAGGACTCCATGGAGGCTTGAGCGTCTGGGTCACCAGATCGCGTAGTGCCACGGAGGAAGACCAAAAACTACTTGTTCCCAGCCCTTTTCTGCTCCCAGGGAGAAGAAATGCTGGATAGGGCCACCATTTTTGCTGCGGGATGAGAGGTAAGTTTGACATTTTTAGTGGTGGGGTTTGGAGAGTGTTAGAATTTTGGCTTGCGCATCCCGACAGTAAATTGCACCTGCACTTTGGAATACCTGACATGTCGAGATGCTAAAAATAGATTGTGCTACCCATGTTAAGTATAGAAGATGATATAGTACAGTAAGGTCGCGCAAGCTGCAATGCGCAAAACTTTTTCACCCGACAGTACCATCAAGATTGGAATATATGAAGCAAGCAGTCACACTTTACACATTTCGCCTCTGGATATTCCTACAAAATTCCTAAACTCAAGACATTCCTGAAGACGCTGTTTACCATACAGCAAAATGCGTAGTGTGTGACTGTTTGCTTCATTCACATCTACAGCGACTGACTCCTATATGCTAAGCCTTTATTCTTATTTTGTCCTTTTTTTTAACCATGATCTGTTTGAGCGCTCGCAGACGTGGTGGTATATGTGCACACTAGTTTCCAACAGGCGCTAAAATATATGTAGCTGGCCAATATCCTTTGGACAACACTACCTAGTCTCTAAGCTAGTACCATCTCTCTATCTCTCCTCTCTTGCTGCAGACCCACGAAGGCCTATTTTCCTTTCCCAGATAGAGCGAGTTAAAAGTTTTTCCTCACTAGATAATAACATTAGAGACTATATCAATCGCTACATGGCGGAACTGTTTATTTACCTATAATATTTATGTGTTTAGTAACTTATCATATATAAGTTACATTGCTTTCTACTAGGACTTTCACCTGATCCTTGGTGTCTTGGCACCTATTTTAAAAATATAAAGTGAACAATGATGCTGCACTAACTCCCAATCTCATTTCTCATGTCAACAAAAAGTGTGGAGGCGATGGCACATTCCATTATTACACATTGTTCCATCAAAAAACCTAAACCGACGCACTGCATCGAGGAGCACTGGGGGAACTTTGAAACCACACATCTCTAATCTTTACACCGCACAAGGTCTAGTGAAGCATCATTGGACAGGTCAGAGTCTGGCCTTTGCACTGATGCCAAACATGACCTTGTACAATCTGAAAGAAAACAAAAACAAAACAAATTTTTAGTTCCAAAGCGATGGCATTGTCCATTTGTCACATATAAAATGAGCAATACCACAGTTATTACTCACCTTCTCAATTCCCATGCTGGGAGCAGTTCAGTATTTTATACATATTATTCATAAAACACCATTCTCCAAAACACAAGCGAAAATTTTCTTTTTTCATAAAAATGCAGAAACAGGTTCACAGTTCTATTTTTTTTAACAAGAATGCCCTATAGCAGTGTTTCTCAACTCCTGTCCTCAGGACCCTCTAACAGGCCAGATTTTAAGGATCACCTTGGGGAAATGCAGACTGAATCCTGTAATCGCTGAGCAGCAAATCATATCACCTGTGCTGTGCTGATATCTCACAGACCTGGCCAGTAAGTGCGTCCTGAGGACCGGAGTTGAGAAACACTGCCCTATAAAATATAAAACCACAAAGGATTGGATGATGATATGTGGAAAAATAATTTTACATGCAGTAAATAATAGAACTCTGAATGGAAATTTACTCACAATACCTGCCTGGGTAAATATATCCGTATTTGCCCTATTAAATAACCTAAAAGCTTTTCCTTTCACTATATTCCAAAAAAAGCCCACCTAAATCTTCAGCGCCAGCCCATAGAGATCTTTTTTTGAAATTCAAAGTTTTATTATTATCACATGAAATAACAAGTAAAGATAAAGTAGATACAATCATCAAAGATGAGATAAGAGTACAGCAAATACAAATACAAAGATAGAGGCCAAAGGCCAAGTAGACCGAACGTATGTAAGCGTACACTTAGCCGTATGAGAAATTCAACAGTCAGCTATGAGCCTCCGGTCCATTCCCGTCGCCACGAGAGTCGGACCGCCGGTACCCATCTATTTTGCCTTTACTGTTGTCAAACCTAAAGTGGGGGTAGGGCCAAGGGGCATAAATCCCGAAGCATGAAGGGATTGCGTGGGCAAACCGTGAGTGTTGGAGTACAGGCAAGGCCAGTAGAGGTGAAAAAAGAGAGAGAGAGCGAGAGAGAAAGAAAAAGGAAGGAGACGAGATAGAAAAGATGGATATGATAGAGAGAGGGGGGGGATAACACAGCAAGGGGACATATCAAGCAGCGGACATACATGATACCACAATGCCAGGACAAGGTAAGTAGGGCTCTTTAAGCAAGGCCCATCAGCTATGGGCTATCTGGTCTCCATTGAGCCCCGAACGCAGCGACGCAGCGGAATCCTCCCAGTAGTACCACTTTGTCACGAACTCTGCCTGCAATCCCCTGTCCGCCATCTCCCGGTGGTCAAGAGATCGAAGCGCTTCCACTCTACCCATCCAGTCCTCAATAGAGGGGGTCCTGTCAGTACGCCACAGGATTGGTACGAGAGAACGAGCTGCAAGGAGCATAGACATTAGTACCGAGCGTTTCAGGTTTTTGAGGGGGAGCGCAATATGGAGCAGAAGGAAGCAGGTCGGAGAGAGCGACAGGTCCACTCCGGTGACCCGGAGGATGGCGTCATGAATCTTGCGCCAGAATCCCATTAAGGGGGGACAGGACCACCAGATGTGCAGAAATGTACCCTCCGCGATATTGCATCTCCAGCATACCGATGGGGTCTGTGGAAATAGCCGGTGAAGGAAGCTGGGGGTCCTATACCAAAAGGAAAGAATCTTATAAGATGTTTCCTGTACGCGATTTGCTCCACAACCTTTGTGGACCAGTGTAAATGTGTTAGTCCATTGGGCTGAAGTAAAAGTAGTCCCCAATTCCTCCTCCCATCTAGACACAAAAGGTGGAACTTCTGAGTCAGCCGTCAAAATTATGCCATAAATTGTTGACACCCCACGAGGTAGGGGGAGGCTCGTTTGGCAGATTAGTTCAAACAGCAGTAGTGGGCGGCTCAGGCTATAGCCACAATTAAGGCTCCTCAAGTATGATTTAATTTGGGCGAAGTTGAATTGTTCCAGGAGGGAGAGTGGTCCCACAGCGGTCGAACGTGGGGAGAGATCTAAGCGACCATCCGGAGGGAGATCCAAAGCGCGTAGTCTACCAGTGTCGGACATTCTATCTCGCAAAGAAGGCAACACTCCGCTCGGCAGGCCCGGATTGTGCATCAGGGGCAGAAGCGGGGAGAGGGCCGATGAGAGGCCAAACGCCAATTTACGTGAGTGCCAGAGTCGAAGCGTGTTCAAGACCGGGTCCGGTCAGGGCGGGGGCCAGCGAGAGTGTTTGGTGGCAACCAGGGGAGTGTCCACAGAGGACGGGGGGAAAGGGCACGCTCCACATCCATCCAGCGCTTGTCCAGCTTCTGCGCCGACCAGTCAACTATCCTCACCATTTGACTGGCAAGATAGTATTTCCTTGGGTCCGGTAGAGCTAAGCCGCCTCGGGATTTAGGGAGACACAGTACCTTAAAACTCACTCTCGGACGACCGTGAGCCCAGACAAATCGTAGCAACTCCCTTCGGAGCGTGGTAAAGAAGGAAACCGGGATCGGTATGGGCAAAGCAGTAAATAGGTACAACAAACGTGGTAGCAAGTTCATCTTAAGTACGGCAATCCTGCCGAACCAGGAGAGCATCTTGCCATTCCAATCCGTTAGGTCTTTGACAAAGTTGCCGAGGATTGCCAAAAAGTTTAGCTCAAAGATTTGTCTGGAGGTAGCAGCTAACCATACCCCAAGGTACTTCATCTGCTCCGGGCAGTGTCGGAATGGGTATGTTCTCCTGATCGAGGAGACCGAAGTGGGGTGAAGGGAAATGTTCAAAAATTCTGACTTGTCTCGGTTTATGCGATATCCCGCCATCGCTCCATAGTCATCCAGCGTCCGAACAATCGCCGGCAGGGAAGAGTCAGGGTCCGTGACAAGGAACAACAGGTCATCCGCGTAGGCCGAAACCTTGTGTTCAGAGGAGTGACCTCGGATGCCGGTGATCTCGGCGTTAAGACGGATTGCAACTAATAAAGGCTCAAGAGAAATAGCAAATAGAAGGGGGGATAAGGGGCAACCTTGGCGCGTACCATTTCTTATGTCCAAGCCGTGTGACAAGGCTCCATTGGCGCGCACCCTCGCCGTGGGATTATTGTAAAGTGCTTTCGTCCAGTGCAGGAATGAGTCCCCCACTCCGGTACGTTGTAGGGCCGAGAACATGAAGTTCCAACGAACCCTGTCAAAGGCCTTCTCCGCGTCCGTGGACAGCAGGAGAAGGCCCGTGCTCGAGGCCCTAGCCAGTCCAATCGCACCCAGCACGCGTGTCGTCGCGTCTCTGGCTTCGCGGCCCTGAATAAAGCCTACCTGGTCTGAGTGAATTAGAGCGGGCAGGAGGGGTGCGAGTCGGTCCGCCAGGATCTTGGATAGGATTTTCAGGTCTGTGTTCAGAAGGGAAATGGGGCGATAGTTGCGTACATCTGAAACATCTTTCCCTGGTTTGCCGATCACCGAAATGGTAGCGGAAAGGGTATGGGGATGAAACTGCTCTCCATCTCTCAGCCGGGAGAAAAGGGAAGTCAGATGAGGAAGCAACTCCTCCGGGAAGGCTTTATAATACTCTGCCGGGAGCCCATCAGGGCCCGGGCATTTCCCAGTTTTAAGAGCGGTGATAACCCGTTTAATTTCTTCCACGGGAATCGGTGCATCCAAGGTTTCCATCGCCGTGGGGGTTAGATTATGATTGAATTTGCCAGTAAGGTAGGTGTCAATCTCGGTGGTAGACGGGACCCGATCCGAGCCATCATCCATATGGTAGAGCTTTTCATAAAAGCTCCGGAATTCCTCAAGGATCTGGTCTGGGCGTGACGTTAGTGTCCCTGTGGAAGTCTTGATTCTAGCGATGTAATTTGCCTCCCGTCGCTTGCGGAGCATATGAGCCAGATATCTCCCCGGCTTGTTCTCTCTGAGGGCGAAGTAGCACTTAGTGCGCTGAGCAGCAAAACGAATATTCGTATCTAGCAGATCGTTAAGCACTCTTCGTTTGGATGCTAATAGGGCATAGTCGGAAGGGAGGGCAGAGGAGTGATGTAGGAGCTCAAGATCTCTAATTTCCTTAAATAACTCACGGAGTTTCCCCGAACTTTCTTTTTTAAGAGCGGTGGCTTTGCTAATGAGCAGTCCCCTGAGGACTGCTTTGTGGGCTTCCCATGTGGTAGGGAATGGCACCTCAGAGTGTTCATTGTCCGAAAAGTAGTTGCGTAACATATTGCAACGTCTTGGCAGATAGCAGGGTTCTGTAACAGGGTCAGGTTTAGGCGCCATTGACGCTCCGAGGGTCGGGATAAGGGGGAGGAAAAAGTGATCAGCAATGGGCAGTGATCCGACCAAGATTGTGCCTGTATAGCCGAATCCACCACGTTAAGCAACATGCCTTGTTGGACAAACACATAATCCAGTCTCGAGTACGAGGAGTGCACGGGAGAAAAGAATGTATAGTCCCGCTCGCCTGCGTGAAAGGCCCTCCATACATCCACCAGTTGTAGACTATCCAGGGATCGACGCATGTGTCGAAGCACATTGAGCGGGATCGAGGATCGGCCGGCAGACGTGTCCGTCCGTGGGTCAAGGGGGGCGTTAAAGTCTCCAGCGACCACCAAGGTCCCGGATTTAAAGGAATCGAGACGGCGAAGTATGGAGGCGAGACATCGGTGCTGGTTAGTGTTTGGGAGGTATATAGATGCAAACGTGTACACCACGTCGACTATAGTGCATTTGACAAATAGGAAGCGACCTTCCTTATCAGGGAGGACTGCATCTACGGTCACGGGAATATCTTTAGCGAAAAGGATCGCCACCCCTCGGCTTTTATTTTGGTAAGGGTCACTAAAGTGTCCCACCGGGAAGGCCGGGTCTCTGAGAATCGGGGAGGCTCCCGTCTTAAAGTGTGTTTCCTGGAGGAAGGCCACCGAAGATCGCAGCGCCCGGAGCTCTCGAAACAGTCGCTTACGCCGTTCGGGCGTGTTAAGTCCATTAACGTTATACGTGAGGAAATGGAGGGATTTCGGGGAAAAGCCTGGCATTGTAGACATAGCTCACCAACCAACAAACAGACAGACAAAGAGACAAACAGGGGAGGAGAGGGTGAGAGAAAGAAGGGTATATGGGGGCAAAGAGAGTAAGGAGAGAATGACAGAAAAGAGATGGAGAGATAGGTTCGAGAAGAAAGACAGAAAATGAATGAGGAGTGATACGTCGCCAAGAGAGGCTATATCAGCCTGGCTAGAGGCCAAATACCTTCTTGTAGAAAAGTCGACGACCGACCCTCGCGGGCGACAGACCTAGACTCTAGAGGCCGCTGAGACCGACTGTGAACAGAAAACGAGGAGAAGAAAACTGAACCTGCGACAGTCAGGTATCTAGGTCTTAAAAAACAAATTAAACAGGTAATAACGAGTAAAACTGAGGCCCCTCCAACTGTATGAGGGAAATTGAAAAAATGCAAACACCAGTATAGAAAGGGAAAAAACATAGTCCACATCATAGGAGTGTGAAACGTAAAGTTCCCGGAGCCGGGCTCGCCTTGGCCACCCGGTTCTGAAAACCGCCCGATGGCGGCCCTCCCTCCCCCAAAAAAAAAAAAAAAAAAAAAAAAAAAAGAAAGATTCTCCATGACCTCTCCGGGCTTGGTATGAGGATGTCGCTGGTGGAGCAGTGAGTTAACCCAGACATCGAAAGAGGGCTCTGCTGTGGGCCCGATGCATTGGAATTCATGTGAGTGGGAGCACCATGAGTGAAGTGTTGAGTCGACTGTCTCCTGCAAGAGGGTCCAGATAAAAAGTAGCTAGAGCGGTCGAATAGGGAGGCAGACTGAGGCGCCGTTCGAAGGGTGTCCACGTCCTCCGTGAGTACGGTGCTATGTTGTCGTTAACGGACCTACACGGAGGGGAACTCCTGAGGTATTGTGCCGAACCTATCTTCATCCGCCGGAGAGTCCAGGTGAGGGGCCTCTCAAGCCCTGTAAGCGTGGTAGATCAACTTTAGGAGAGGGGAGAGGGAAAGAAAAAAAAAAAAAAAAAAAAAAGGGGGGGGAAGTATTCCTCCCACCGAACCCCATCCTAGCAGAGGTTGTAGAACGTCCTTGAGGAGCTAGCGATATCAGGACAAAGGTTACCCGCGGGCGGCCCTGGGGTGGAGGGTGGGCACGTTCGTCAGAAAAGCGGGAAAATCAGTCCCATAAGTTATAGGTACGAGCTAGGAACCGGGGGTGGGAGACCTAACAAAACGGTATGCCACAGGAGTCCACAGAACCAGCAAGGAAACTCCAGTGTGGGTTCGAGGTGGGAAGTCAAATATCAGCTCGGTGCGGGGAACGAGGGGGTGACATCTCCCTGGCGAGGACTCGGTCTGGAGAGGCCCGGCCACGTCTGCGCGACCGACGTCTACGGGGGCGGGGAAGGTCCGGACCCGGACGAGCCGTGTCCTCCCAGCTGCGAACGGAGACCTCCGGTAGCTCCAAGGCCTCCAGGAAGGCCGGGACATCCGTCGGGTAACAAATCGTGTGCCGAACCCCGTTATTCAGCGCGAGTAAAGTGAAGGGGAATCCCCACCTGTAGGGCAGATTAGCCCGCCTGAGCGCCTGCGTGACCGGCTGTAGGCATCGTCGAGCCGCTAGGGTAAACGGAGACAAGTCCTGATAAAGTTCAATGCTGCAGTGATGGAAATCCCATTGCTTCGAGGATCTGGCTTTAAGCATGATAGATTCCTTAAGTGCGAACTCGGTCAGGTGGCAGATCACATCCCTGGGAGGTGCTGTCGGTGGAGGCCGGGGGCGCAGGGCCCTGTGAGCTCTATCGATGTGGATGGGGGTATCGAGCGTCCTATTCAGGATATGGTTGAACAGCTCGGTTAGGATGGCATGGAGATCTTCAGGCCCCTCCACTTTAAGCAGGCCGCGGACTCTGATGTTATGCCTCCTACCTCTATTATCGAGGTCGTCCACCCGGCGTTGGAGCTCCGAGAAGGCTGTAGGTGAAGCGGTCGTCATCTCGGGGGGAGGTTGTTGCGCAACTTCTTCCAGGGCGCCCACTCTGGACGATAGGGCCGAGACCTCGGTGCGGATCTCCCGGACCTCCCGTCCGAAGCTCTCCTGGAGGTCGGCCACCATGTCGGAAAGATCCGCTTTGGTGGGGAGCGCAGATATGAGGCGTTCCAGTCGGCGAGTAACCTCCTCGTGGTCCGCCGCTCGGGGTGGTGGGGAAGGCCCGTCCGCCATGTTAGGTGGCTCCGGCGGAGTTAGTGTCGTCCCGGGCGGGATGAAAAAGGCGCCCAAGGAGCCCGCGGATCTCGCGGGGGGGTGGGCAGGAGCTTTCGGGGTGGAAATCTTCCCTTTTCCTCGAACCATGTCCCGTTCAATACTGGGGGAGAGCAGAAAAGTTGGAGGGGATTCAAGAGCTCGTTTAGAATGCGGCCATCGTGGTCGAAGGTCAGGACACGCCAGCCCATAGAGATCTTAACCCGGTCCTGCCTATAAATATTTCTCTTGCAATGTACACACACATTATAGACCATATTTAATTTAGCTTTTCTAAAACATCATTACATGGATTTGTTCTCTCTGTTTTTTACGTTATATTAATTAGTTGAAGTTCACTTTAGTATGATTAGTGCAAAACATTATTTTGACATGCATTGCAGTTCGCTAGTATATAATAAAATATAGTTTGTGAGCTATAATTATTGTGGTGGGTAGCGTTTGAGTCAAATTTCACTAGTACTAAAATAATCTCAATCTAAGAAAGCAAAAGGTTTGTATCTGAACACTTGGCAATCAAGTAATTGTACCCTAATGTACAAAATAGAAATGTAAATTCTCTTGCTGCACAGTTTAACTAGGCTAGAGTCGGTCATAGGGAAAATAAGGTAATGGAAAAATGTGGCACAGGCCAATATCCATTAGTGGCTCCCTGTTACAGTCTCTATTAAGAGCCAATAACTATATCAGCATCTCAACTCATAATTATCGGGAGCACCTAGCAGTGTCACCCAGCAAGGGTGGGATTTCTACTCTTTCCTGACTGCACTTTCCAGCCTATTCCTCCCATACCCTCCCTCCTATTCCCGCCTTCGAAGTCCATGCTTTCCGCTTCTTCTGCCCCACATCCCTACGTATTGAGTAATCTACTAGCCTCCCTGGCTCTCCTGGACCCTTTATGGATAATTTCTCTGCCTGGTTCCCTCATTTTCTCTCATCTGACATTTAATCTCTTATCCTTGGAGACTTTAATATACCCATAGACACTCCCACCAACCCCCTCTCCTCCAAACTGCTCTCTATCACGTCCACCTAATGGTTCAACTCTCCTACCCACTAAGCTGGCAACACAATAGACCTTATTTTCTCCAGCCTATGTACATGTACAGCTTGGAAAAAAGACGAGACAGAGGAGATATGATAGAAACATTTAAATACGTAAAGGGAATCCACAAGGTAGAGGAAGGGAGTATATTTAAAAGGAAACAAAATGGCAAAACAAGAGGACATAGTCTTAGATTAGAGGGGCAAAGGTTTAAAAGTAACATCAGGAAGCATTATTTTACTGAGAGGGTGGTGGATACATGGAACAGTCTTCCAGTAGAAGTGGTAGAGGCCAAAACAGTAATTGAATTTAAGCAAGCATGGGATAGGCATAAGGCTATCCTAAACAAAAGATAAATCCAGGTAAAGTATCCATGTAATTGGGCAGACTAGATGGGCCGAAAGGTTCTTATCTGCCGACATTTTTCTATGTTTCTAATTTCCCACTTTTCTAACACATCTCTCCCCCTTTCCGATCACCACCTCCTTTCCTGGAAAATTCTCCTGCCACCTACGTCTACTCCCACTCCTCTTTTACTTTGAAAGCACCTTGTTCCCCCGAATCCTGAGCTACTCTCTACCGCAATCCATCCACTTCTCCTTCCAATCTCAACATCTAACTGCACTGACCAAGCCACTGACATCTACAACTCCGCCCTCTCCACATGACTCGACAAACTCGCTCCTACCTCGCTCCTACATGAAGGCCTAACCACCAACCGTGGCACACTAACTACACAAGTTATCTTTGCCGATGTTCCAGGGCTGCTGAATGTGGTTGGAGGAAGTCTCACACTTTGGCTGACTTCTTGCACTACAAATTCATGCTCCGTTCCTACAGTCTCGCTCTATCCATCACTAAACAATCTTATTTCTTGTCCCTTATCTCATCCTTTTCTCATGATTCCAGACGTCTGTTTCACACTTTCAATCTGTTAAAGCGCCCCGCTTCCACTCAACATTCCATAGACCTCACTGCTGTCAGCTTTGCTCACTACTTCACCAATAAGATTGCTAAACTTAGACTAGAAATTTCTTCACTGCCCTCCTTCGCTAACCATTCAGCCCACTTACTCCCTCACTCCCTGCCCACTCTTCTAATATGTCTTCCTTTTCTCCGGTATCGGAGACGGATGTCTCAGAAATTCTCATGTCCTCCTGCCTGACCACCTGTCCTCTTGACATCATCCCCTTGCACCTTACTCGATCTGTTCTACCAGTCATTGTCCCAGCATTGACTCATGTTTTTAAACTCTCCCTCTTCTCTGGAGTCTTTTCCTCTGCATTCAAATGTGGTTTGATCACCCCCATTCTAAAGAAGCTATCTCTTGACCCCACCTCCCTTTCAAACTATCGTCCCATCTCTCTGTTACCCTTTGCCGCCAAGCTCTTAGAAATGCCTCGTCTATAACCAGCTCACCAGCTTTCTTGCTGCTAACTCTCTACTCGATCCGCACCAGTCTGACCTTTGCTCTCAACACTCTACTGAGGCTGCTGTGACCAAGGTGACCAATGATTTAGTTGCCGCTAAAGCCAATGGTCACTTCTGCCTCCTTATTCTTCTTGACCTTTCCGCTGCATTCAACACTATTGACCACCCTCTCCTGCTCCTCCCGCTGCATCAGCTTGGCCTCAGTGATGCCACTCTCCTGGTTCTCTTCCTATCTCTATTTTCGCTCCTTCAGTGTCTCCTATGCTGGTGCCTCTTCACCACCAGTGCCTCTCTCAGTTGGGGTACCTTAAGGCTCTGTCTTGGGTCCCCTACTCTTCTCGATCTATGCTGCCTCTCTGGGCAACCTAATCTCTTCCTATGGATTGAATTATCATCTCTATGCTGACGACACCCAAATCTACCTTTCTTCTCTGGATCTCTTTCCTCCTGTGTTGGACCGTGTTAAAGCCTGCCCATCAGATGTCTCTGACCGGATGACTTCACATTTCCTAAAGCTCTACCTCTCAAAAACTGAACTTCTCATCTCCCCTCCCTCTAAACCCTCAATTCCTGCACCCTTCTCCCTTCATGTGATTGGTGCCACCATTACTTCTTCCTCTCAGGCTCGTTGCCTCAGGGTCCTCTTGGACTCCGATTTATCCTTTACTCCTCATTTCAGTCTCTAACCAAATCTTGCTACTTCCACCTAAAAAACGTTGCACACATCCATCCCTTTCTTAATCAGGACTCTACTAAAATGCTCATCCAAGCTCCTATTATCTCTCGCCTTGACTACTGTAACCTCCTTCTCTCTCTGGCCTTTAGAGATCCCAGATTCTTCCTCTGCAGCCTGTAATGAATGCCTGTGCCAGACTCATACACCTCACCTCCCGCACCTCTCACACCGTACCTCTTTGTCAGTCGCTACACTGGCTCCTTGTTTCCTTTAGAATCCATTTCAAAATACTGGTGCTCATGTACAAAGCTCTCATAACTGCACCCCTGCCTACATCTCCTCCCTCATTAGCAGGTATATCCCATCCCGACCACTTCGATCTGCCAATGATCTGATACTAACAGTTCCTCGTACACGCACCCCCAACTCCCGCCTTCAGGACTTCTCTCGAGCTGCCCCCTTTCTATGGAACTCTCTCTCTGGCTGCAACATTAGACTCTCCCCATCTCTCCAATCCTTCAAGACGTCTCTGAAAACACAATACTTTAGAGAAGCCTATCGGCTCCCTCCATGATCCCTCACTGTACATTTCTTGCACCATCATTCCTATCAGCCCACATGCATCCCACTACTTCACATACTATACCCTCACCTAGTGTGTCAGCCCTCTGCTCTTAGATTGTAAGCTCTCAAGCAGGGTCCTACTGTTCTGTGTATGTAACGTGTATGTACTGTATATTTGTCATTCTGTCTCTCCCATAGTACAGCGCTAAGGAATTTGTTGGCGCTTTATAAATACTTGTAACTGTAACTGGTAGCTTCTCCTGGAGACCATATCACTACATGGACACCAGAGGAGCTCTAATAGTCATCAAGTATGGAAAAGCAGTGCATACTGAGAAAATATGACATGGGGAAGCAGGAGGAACCTACTTCACGTGGTTCCCCTGCAGGTGTTCTGGCACATGTGGGAACCTCTCATATGTGGGGACCGGCGCACTTCCGGTGACGTTTCAGCCGCTCACATCAAGGAACCACCAGCAATGCGCATGCATACCGCCGATTGGATACCCCAGCTCTCATGCAGGCACACGCAGGCTGCTTGCAGAGCACAGCTGTATGAGGTCCTGCAAGGGCGATACAGTGTTTGTCCTGCCATCTGCTGATATTTTCAGCAAATAACAGGAAGCAGTCCCTGTGAAGTTCTTATTTATATATACCCTGTGTCTCCCCAGCCCCAAGTACAATTACAGATGGCTGTAATCGCAGCGAGCGCGTCTCCGACGAATCGGCGGTACGCGCGCGCATGCGCATTGCTGGTGGTTCCTTGATGTGAGCGGCTGAAACGTCACCGGAAGTGCGCCGGTCCCCACATATGAGAGGTTCCCACATGTGCCAGAACACAGGCCCTCATTACAAATACAAGTAACAATAACTGTAAAGGATGTGTTAGCAGCTGCTGGTGAATGATGAATCCATGTATCAGCCCGTACTTGTCAAGAAGAGAACGGAGAATGCAGAAGCTGCAATAGGATTGAGTCCTCACCATTGGAGCTGAGGCAAGTATGGGTGTACCCTTCCTTGTGGCTACTTGGGGTGAAAAGACCAGAGTGCCGCCTATATATATATATGCTGCAGCCGTGCATAGGCGGTGACAGCCTGTCATCACTGATGGTCATTCTTTTTATGGTCGCTGACTTATTATACATGGCGTACATGCGCATCAAATGCCCACTGCTGCCCCTTGATGCAGTTGCCCTCCTGACCTCCACCACAGCACACTCCTGGAGTCAAGTCCAGGTGTAATATCTCATTAAGCAAAGACATATCAAGGATCTTTATAACATTATGATATGTAGATGCCACAGTGAGTTATTAAAAAAAAAGTTTTATTCATGACAGATTCACTCTGCTCGGTGTAGTTTAATGAATAAATCACAATGGCTCCATTCTTAGTAATTCAGGCATAAAATGTAGGAGATGTTGACAAGTCATCAAAGTAGATACTCTGCTAGAAGATATTTGTGGATAACTATGAATGAAATCCAAACTCCTCTAGTTCTAAGCATTTCATATACGCAACTTGTATACTGTTAACTGCACTAGCTGGAAAACATTGTCGTATAGATGTAGGAAAATGTGATCAGATGAACTCTAGATGTTAATATGTCTGAGAAATTCTTCCATTACCAAAAACATGTAAACTTGATTTTTGCATTGTAATACAATAAATACGGCTGCCCCTGTCTCTTCTATTATTTTACTCTGCATTCTTCCTAAAATGGAACTCCTGCCCCTGTACCACCAACCCCTCCACTACCTACATCTCTCCCTCCCTTCTCTCTTCCCACATGATGGCCTCACACGAGCTTCTGTGTTTCCTCAGAAACTGGTCTCCCTCTAATTCTCTGTTTTACAATCATCCCCATGCACACACATCCCATTCCCACCTTCTCTTTCTCACTCTCTTGCTGTTACTTTATGCAGGTGACATCTCTCCTAACCCTGGCCCCAGAAGTCCACAACTTCCCTCTCATTCTATCTCCCACACACATATCACATTTCCCCACAATCTCAACAACGATTGCCACTACATTCATTCAAGCAACCAAATTCACCTTCCCTTTGCTCCCATCTGTTTCATTTACCCCCGTCCCTTAGATTGTAAGCTCACGTGATGTCTGGCTGAGCACTTGGTTAAAGTGCTGTATTTCCTAGACTAGCTATCCTACAGGCAGGGTTGTCTTTTCGTTATTTATCATGTATGTCTCATGTTTGTGCTCCCCCATTGTACAGCGCTGTGGAATATGTTGGCGCTTTATAAATAAAGATTATTGATAATAATAAATACCAAAAATTTGAAAATAAGATTCCTTTTGCGTACCTTTTTAATGAATGATTAATGTGCCTTCTGTGGAGAAACAAAATTATTAGTGAGCTCACACTCCTGTAATCCTGTATTACTGAAAAGAGGCTACAAGGAGCAGCCTTCATTGTTACTGTAAAAACACCTCAGCAAACTTTACTGCTGTATTATAACTGCTAGAGAGAGGACATACCTGAGGGAGAGCTCTGGGGTTACTCGCTGCTCTTTAGGTTTAAGATTCAGGGGGTTATAATTGCTGAAAATCCCTGCACACTACAGATACAAGGTGTTACTATAATTTCTATATACAGGCATTATGCCACATACGGATGTAATTATGCCACATACGGATGTAATTTTTGGATTATGTTGGTGTTTTGTGGAAGCTGTATTGCTAATAATCTCATTATGATCATTACTAATTCCGATAAGCAGGAGATCTGACCATTGTTATTATCTATCTTTATTACATTTACTGTTGTAGCGGGGACTTCTCAGACTGTTTGTGGACTAGTGTTTCTCACTGTGACTCAGGTTTGAGCAGGGACATGTGCAGCCTGTTGCAGTGGTGAAGGAAGTTGTTAATACAGGAAGACTGAAGGTATCACAAAAGGATTCTGGAACATGTTGTTTTGAGTACAGAGGGCCTAATGCAATTTGACAGGAAGAAAACTACTCCTCCCAGCAAGGGCGGGGGACAGCATGCGTTTTTTCAGGGAGGAAAAGCACGTGTGGAGAAAAGGGGAGGCCAGAGAGGGCGAGACAGACGGGGTGGAAGGTCCTGTTTCGTGAAATGTGCATCCGGATGTCCTCATGCTTCCAGTGCCAGAGAGAGCGACCGAGTGCGTTCAGCGGAGAAGAGATCCGGCTGTCCTCGTGCTTCCAGTGCCAGAGAGAGCGATCGAGTGCATCAGGGGAGAAGAGATCTGACTGTCCTCGTGCTTCCAGTGCCAGAGAGAGCGTTCGAGTGCATCCAGTGGAGAAGAGATCTGGCTGTCCTCGTGCTTCCAGTGCCAGAAACAGGGCCGGATTAACATAGGGGCTGATGGAGCAGCAGCTCCAGGCCCATGCTCCAAAATAGGCCCAGAGAAAGGATAACTGTCAGCATTGATGGCCATTTGGACCCTTGTATCTCCAACTCCATAGCAGCTACTGGGTCAGGTGAGGTATCACTGGAAAGGCCAGAGTATGGCCTTTCCAATGATATCAAACATAACCAGGTTATATGTAACAATAATAAATATTTTCTTTTTTCTTTTTCAATTATAAAGGGAACAATGATGCTGCACTAACTCGCCATCTCATTTCTCATGTCACCAACAAGTGTGGAGGTCATGGCACAATCCGTTATTATGAATTGTTACATCAAAAACCTATATTTATTTTCTGTGTTAATCTGTATATTTGTGTTGTGATTTTAATATCTTGCATTTATTACTTTGTATTTCTGTAACGACTGTAAAATTTCAATGTTCTTGAACCCAGGACATACTTGAAAATGAGAGCAATCTCAATGTATCCTTCCTGGTAAAATACTTTGCAAATAAATAAATAAATACCACCGCACTGCAGCGAATGCCCTGGGCGGGGGACTTTGGAACCCTGCGTCACTAATCTTTACAACTCAGAAAGTCAAGTGTGGTGTCATTGGACAGGGTAGAGTCTGGCTTTTACACTGATACCAAACATGGCTATGAAGTATCTAAAGAAAATAAACTTTTTTAATTTACTTATTTTTAGTTCCAAAGCGATGGTATTGTCCATTTGTCACGTATAAAATTATCAATACCACTGCCATTACTCACCTTCTCATTTCCCATGCTGGGAGCAAGGTCAGTGTTTTATACATGGTCATTCATTAAACACCATCCTCCAAAACACAGGGGAAATATTTAATTTTTCGGTTAAAATTGTATATTTTCTCAGAAAAATGCAGTAACCGGTTGCTATTTCAGTTTTTTTTAAAACAAGAATTCCCTATAGAATATATAAGCACAAAGGTTTGAATGATAAAATATGAAAATATATTTTTACACGCTGTAAATGATTGAAATCTGAATGGAAATTTACTCACACAGTATCTGCCTGGTTAGATATACCCGTATATTCACTATCAAATAAGCTAAAATATGTTTTCATTTCACTAAATTCCAAAAAGAGCCCACCAAAATATTCAGCTCCAGCCCATAGAGATCTTAATCCGGCCCTGGCCAGAGAGAGCGATCGAGTGCGTCCAGCGGAGAAGAGATCCAGCTGTCCTCGTGCTTCCAGTGCCAGAGGTAGCAATCAAGCTACCGACAGTGTGGGAAGGAGGGAGTGCATCTAACGGAGAGAGGTATTCGGTTGCCCAGCGTGAGTTGATATTGCTAACTTTAATGTCCGGCCTAGTTCTACTGCCTGCGAAGCTCCACCTAAAAGGAGGATCGCTTCAGTTACAAATCTTGTTACCCTATTACACTTTGTGAAGATTTCATTCCCTCCTTGTGGAGTACAAATATGGTTTCACAGTAAAGGTACCCAACTACAGAATCCAAAGGGCTCCAACGCTAGCAGACCTGAGAGTTTGTGTAATTCCCACTGGCCAGTGGTGTCATGCCCCGCTCTTGGCCCCAGTCGCCTTGTTAGGACACCTGCGGTACTCACCTGAAGTCCCTCATGGCGTGTCGCTCCACACTCTCTGCCCGCAAGCAGGAGCAAGCTCGAGGTCCGCCCCACGCCGCCGCCAGGATCCGAATGCCGGAAGTGCGCACGCACGATAGCATGCCTTCCTAGGAAACGAACTTGGTACTTACGGGTACTGCATGACACCTGCACTGGAGATCCTCGAATGCCACAAATTAACCTATCAAATGCTCAGGTATCCCAGCTCCACCTATGAGTCCCAGGTGAACGGTGTTCTTATGATCCTCTGAACCCTATTTAAACCTGTCGCCTTTCTCAGTTCATTAACCAGGTTATACTGTGGTTCACCGCTTCAGTTATCCAGTGTTCTCTCTTCGTTCCTGTTCCAAGTGAATCCTGAGCTCCAGACCCTGCATCCAGTCTTGCCTCCACGGTACCAGCTCCAGACCCTGCATCCAGTCATCCCTCCACGGTACCAGCTCCAGACCTTGCATCCAGTCTTGTCTCCACGGTACCGGCTCCAGATCCTATCTCCAAGCTTGCTTCCACGTCCACGGTACCAGTACCTGCTCCATCTCCAAGCTTGCTTCCACGTCCACGGTTCCAGCACCAGATCCATCTCCAGGTTTGCTTCCACGTCCACGATACCAGTTCCAGATCCTGTATCCAAGCTTTCCTCCACGACCATAGCACCAGCTCCAGCTCCAGGTCCTCAATCCAGGCTTGTCTCAATAGGCCACAGCCCAGGTTACCCTCTTCTACAACCCTTCGTTCTGGACTATATGTTGTTCCACTTCTGAACCCAAAGACCCTTACTCTTAATTCCCCATTCTGGACTTTCCACCAAACCAAGGATACCTTTTGAGTTATAGTCTTTTGTCCTGGACTTGTGTCATTTCAGTAAAAACTCAATTACTTACTTATACATTGTCTGGTTTCCTTCTTCGACGGCTTGCCATTGGGTTCCATACACACAACACTATACAGGGGTCACAGCCCCTGCCCTTACAAGTGGTTAGGTAGAATCTATAAGGTTTAGATAGGTTATGGTTGTAAGTCACGTCAATTATAGTCAATAAATTGAACAGTGTTGAAGTATTGTAAAGCTTACTGTTTCGTTCATTCATGATTGCTCTGCATAGTGGTGGTAAATCATTCCAATCGATATTGTTATACTGTTGATCACTTTGTCCATCAGAGGGGCTGCTAGCTAGTCCCAAATAACCCTTTTTTATTTATAGTATAGCAGTGTCTTGGTGTTACTTGGTGCTGGCGGTGGAGGTGAGCGATCACTGGAGTGGGACAGAAGGCCCGTAAACTATAGCGGCTCTCACGGGAGTAGCGCTACACTGTATTAGACACAATGGCCCATTTATGCCTGTATGGAAATGATGTATGACATTTAGCAAGATAAGGAACACCATTTAGAGCTTAGAACCTTTCATCCCAGCAATATTTATTTTAAAGTATAAATAAATAATTAAAAAGGAGGAAATTTATTTTATTTAACTATTATGAAATAACAATATATGTGAAAAATTTCTATTTTACCTTATATTTAATTGTTAAATATTCCTGCCATGTTTCATCAAGACCCCGTTCACACCTGGGTGTTTTACAGCGTGTTCCTACGCGCTGTAAAACGCCCAAACACAGAAATCCCATGATTTCCTATGGTGCCCCTTCACACCTGGGCGTTTTACAGCGTAGGAACGCGCTGTAAAACGCCCTACAACCCAAGAAGTACAGGAGCTTCTTTGTGGCGTATTACAGCACATTCGCGGCCATAGACATGGATGTGAATGCGCTGTTATCGGCGTTTGCGCGTTTTCGTTATCGGGAAAAGATAGCATATGAAATACACTCAGGTGCGAATCCAGCGTAAGGCTGGGGTCAGACGAGTGCACTGACTGTGCACAGTAACGGACGTACTTTTTAACTGATGAGATTGTGGTTACATTGTATCAGTTAATTTTGACTGATGTCGAGAAAAAGCACGGACGTGCTTTGTGTGTTATTCTCTATTGACTCCTTTGAAAAGCTACAACTGACAGCAAACAGTGCCGTCAGACGGACGCAAAAAGTGCGCTCATCTGACGCGGGCCTTAATGTTCTATTTTACCCTATACTTAATTGTTTACATTTATTTGAAACATAGCATAAGTATTTAATAAATGTTAACAAAGCGCTTGATAGTGAAGGGGTTAATCACACATTTCTTAAAAAGAGCATGGCAGCAGCTGAACAGCACAAACTGAAAATTTAAAGAAACGTGGCCTGCTAATGGAGTTTTATTTTAGCATAAATAACTCTAATTCTGGTAGTGTCATCGCCTTCAAATGTTACTAGATCCAAGAATGTATTATAAAGTAAATGAGCATAATTATTTAATACAATCTGTATAAATCATGAAGAACAAATTGGTGCTACAGTTTGAATTTATTTTGGTCATTATTCAAAAACTAATCAAAAAATAAATATAGTTCTTCAAACTACACAGAATTTTCAGGTTTGGACAGAATGTACTGATTAGGTAATGTTTTCTTTTTGTAAAATCCTGGATACCCTGGTTACGTATGTATCACACTTTCCAATTTACACAGTAGTATATTGAAGAAAGTGCTCATTCAGATCACACCTCCCCAGGCTCGCGTCAAGTCAAAGTCACATCCAACTCTCTGTACGGCCATCCATGAAATCCCCATGATCTGGAGCCAAAATGAACTGAATATGTGTGCGATGCCTCTCTTTAACCGATTAGGTGCCCGGCTGCAATCCGGCACCAAATGGCACCAGGTCATGGCCTATTTCCAGTGGGGGCTGCCATCTTAGGCTAATGTCAGACGAACGCAGTCTGAGCGCACTCTGCGTGCGTGCATAACGGACAGACGTACTGACTGAAGATACTGTAGACACCACACGGTCCATGTTTGTTGAAGGACGTAGAAAAAAAAAGGGAATTATGGGAAACAAAATTAATATGAAAAATGCAAAACATTTGAAAAGGATATGAAAATCCATTTTGTGCGTCAAGGTGCTGGAAGACGCAAATGCGCTACGTCTGACATCTCATCACTCACGGATGTGGCGCACTCTGCGTGTCTGTCTAGCGATTTTACGTTCTTGCCTTAACTTTTGTTCGTTCGGTGCGCACGTACTTCGTGTGTGGGTCTCTATTGATCATGATTCTATGCTACGACTGACGTTAAACTGCGGCAACATGGACGTGATCACTGCGTTCGTCTGACGCTGGCCTTAGATGTCAGCCCCACCTTCGGGTCTCCCATCCTCAACTGATGTAAACAGGCATGGGGCGATGATGTCAGTTAGTGAGTTAACAACTAGCTGCCCAGGGATTTCCTATGGAAATCCCTATGGTGGAGATAGGGGGTTCCTTTGGACCCCTGTATCTCCCAGTCAGCTAGAGGGTCATGTTTGGTATCATTGAAAAAGCCACAGCATGGCCTTTCCAGTGATACCAAACATGACCAGGTTACATTTAAACTGCAAAAATAAAATATAAATAAGAAATAAATTAAAATGTATTTTTTTAAAATTTATAAATGCAGCACTATTGCTCACGTTTCAATTATAATGTGAACAGTAGTGCTGCACTAACAATTTTCTTTGTTTTAGCTAAAATCGTATAATTTTTCAGAAAAATACAGTAACGAGTTCCCATTTCTATTTTTTTAACAAGTGTAACCCCATAGAATATATAACCGTAAAGACTCGGATGATAAAATATGAAAAAATTACTTTACACACTGTAGATGATTGATATTTTAATGGAAATTCACATTTTATTACATTATATGTTATAGAATTCTGGCAGGACATGACTTATACATATAATAATGATATATTATGAATCTGCAGAGTCTGACGTAAAAAAGGATATGTGATTTGTCTGGGTCGTACAGTAAAATATGACTTGAAATCTGGTTTTATACATGATGAGCACAAAACGGTCAAAATGAGCTCAGCGTACAGAAGTGAAATGACTCAGCAGTGAAGGGGTTAAAGGAAACAGGGAAAGGAACTAGCGTTTACAGACAGCTTAGACCATAAATCACCTTCCTAATGCTTGCTCTCATCTCGACTCTTCTCAGCCTTTTGCCAACAGCCTTCAAATTTTATAAATTTAATGAATTATTTAATTGAATCCATCACTCAAAGGGAAGTAGATTTTTTTCTGGAGGAGCAGAATTATTATTTTTGGTACAATAAAGTCTCAAAATCTGTGAGCTTCATCTTTTGGAATGAAGGTTTTAGAACATAAGAATTAAAAGGAATGCTTCATGTTACCTTCTCTCACAAATTTGTCTTTCAATTATTCTATACAGATATATATTAATATATGTACACAGTAGGGGGTTATTCAGAGAGCACAGAAATGTCGGCGACATTTCGGTTCTTTCTCTTCCCCGCGCTTCCCTGCACTTCAGGGAATCAAAGTTCCCCACCCTGCGGTGAATTCAGCATTCAACGCACGGTCCCCGGATTGCAGGGAAAACCCGCCACAAACCTGACGAACACCAGCGAACACCCAGTCAACACTCACCAAACACGCACTGAAAACCCGCAGAAACCGCCGCAAAAAACACGCTGAACACACCAGCAAAAGTCGATGAGTCACTGATCACAGCGCAGAGCAGCTGCCGGAAAAAGCCGACCCCAGCTGACGTATGGGTACAAAAAAAAAATACGCTTCAAAGTTTCAAAATTGAAACGCTGTTTGCAAAAAAACTACTAAACGAAAATGGCTGGAATTTACATATAAGATCCAATGAATGATAATAAAAAGGTCTGTTACAGAAAAAAGAAAATACGATTTTTAAAAAAACAGGAAAAAAAATTTTGAAGAAAAGAATCCTACAAAAAAAATCCTAAAAGATCCTAAAAAAATCTACAAATAAAGAGACTTTTTACTGCAGATTAAAAGAATAAATGGTTTATTAGATATTGAAAAAAATGGAAATATTTTTAACATTGAAGCCTATGGGATTTGCCTGAATAAACCTGCCGAATGAAAACACCGAAAGGCAGAGCAGGGTATTTCAGCAACTTTTCTCTGCTGTTCAGTGTTCTCTGAATAGATTAACCATTGCTTCTCTATGCGGGATTTCACTGCCTTCGAACAGCACCGTATTTGCAGGCAGTTCGCCAAAATTTGGCGAACTGCCTGCTCTCTGAACCGAATGGCCTGAAATGTCACTGTACGCTGAATTTCTGCATCCGGTTACATTTCAGCAACATTTCGGACCTCTCTGAATAACCCCTAGTGTCTCACAGAAGTGAGCACACCCCTCACATTTTTGTAAATATTTTATTATACCTTTTCATGTGACGACACTGAAGAAATGACCCTTTGCTACAATGTAAAGTAGTGAGTGTACAGCTTGTATAACAGTGTAAATTTACTGTCCCCTCAAAACAACCCAACACACAGCCATTAATGTCTAAATTGCTGACAACAAAAGTGAGTACATCCCTAAGTGAAAATGTCCAAATTGGACCCAATTAACCATTTTCCCTCTCCGGTGTCATGTGACTCTTTAGTGTTACAAGGGCTCAGGTGTGAATGGGGAGCAGGTGTGTTCAATTTGGTGTTATAGCTCTCACTCTCTCATACTGGTCACTGTAAGTTCAACATGGCACCTCACGGCAAAGAACACTCTGAGGATCTGAAAGAAAGAATTCTTGCTCTACATAAGTGTTTCACAAACCTGTCCCCGGGACCCTCAACCATGCCAGATTTTGCAGATCACCTTGGGGAAAAGCCGACTGAATCCTGCAATCACTGAGCAGCAAATCATATCACCTGTGCTGTGCTTCAGCTATCTGGAAAACCTGGCAAGGCAGAGGGTCGTGAGGACAGGTTTGGGAAACACTGGCTTAGGCACTGGCGTCGTAACGTGGGGCGGGGGGTTGCGGCCCGCACCAGGTGACACCCGCCTTTAGGGTGACACCGTCACCCTAATGACGGGTGTCTCACCCTCCGCCGCGTATTCGCTCCCTGCAAGCGTCCGAAGCATGCAGCTTCGGCGCTCGCCTGGAGGAAACACGTCACCAGCCAATCGCGGCTGGTCACGTGGCTCCCCCTGGCGAGCGCCCAAGCTGCGTGCGCCGCCGGACGCTCTGAGGGAGCGAAAAACGCGGCGGAGGTGAGCTGGGGCAGTATCCATGAGGAGCTGGGGCCATATTCATGAGGTGCTGGGTCATATCCATGAGCTGCTGGGGCAAATCCATGAGGAGCTGGGGCATTATCCATGAGGTGCTGGGGCCATATCCATGAGCAGCTGGGGCATATCCATGAGGTGCTGGGGCAGTATCCATGAGCTGCTGTGGCAAATCCATGAGGAGCTGGGGCATATCCATGAGGTACTGGGGCCATATCCATGAGGTGCTGGGGCATATCCATGAGCTGCTGGGGCATATCCATGAGCTGCTGGGGCAGTATCCATGAGGTGCTGGGGCAAATCCATGAGGTGCTGGGGCAAATCCATGAGGTGCTGGGGCATATCCATGAGCTGCTGGGGCATATCCATGAGCTGCTGGGGCATATCCATGAGCTGCTGGGGCATATCCATCTGGTGCTGGGGCATTATCCATGAGGTGCTGGGGCAAATCCATGAGGTGCTGGGGCAGTATCCATCTGGTGCTGGGGCATTATCCATGAGGTGCTGGGGCAAATCCATGAGGTGCTGGGGCATATCCATGAGCTGCTGGGGCATATCCATGAGGTGCTGGGGCAGTATCCATGAGGTGCTGGGGCAAATCCATGAGCTGCTGGGGCATATCCATGAGCTGCTGGGGCATATCCAGGAGGTGCTGGGGCAGTATCCATGAGGTGCTGGGGAAAATCCATGAGGTGCTGGGGCAGTATCCATGAGGTGCTGGGGCATATCCATGAGCTGCTTGGGCAGTATCCATGAGGTGCTGGGGCATATCCAAGAGCTGCTGGGGCAAATCCACGAGGTGCTGGGGCAAATCCATGAGGTGCTGGGGCATATCCATGAGCTGCTGGGGCATATCCATGAGGTGCTGGGGCAGTATCCATGAGCTGCTGGGGCAAATCCATGAGCTGGTGGGGCAAATCCATGAGCTGCTGGGCAGTATCCATGAGGTGCTGGGGCAAATCCATGAGGTGCTGGGGCATATCCATGAGCTGCTGGGGCAAATCCATGAGGTGCTGGGGCAAATCCATGAGGTGCTGGGGCATATCCATGAGGTGCTGGGGCAGTATCCATGAGGTGCTGGGGCATATCCATGAGGTGCTGGGGCAGTATCCATGAGGTGCTGGTGCATATCCATGAGCTGCTGGGCCATATCCATGAGCTGCTGGGGCAGTATCCATCTGTTGCTGGGGCTTTATCCATGAGGTTCTGGGGCAGTATCCATGAGGTGCTGGGGCAAATCCATGAGGTGCTGGGGCATATCCATGAGGTGCTGGGGCATATCCATGAGCTGCTGGGGCATATCCATGAGCTGCTGGGGCATATCCATGAGCTGCTGGGGCATATCCATCTGGTGCTGGGGCATTATCCATGAGGTGCTGGGGCAAATCCATGAGGTGCTGGGGCAGTATCCATCTGGTGCTGGGGCATTATCCATGAGGTGCTGGGGCAAATCCATGAGGTGCTGGGGCATATCCATGAGGTGCTGGGGCAAATCCATGAGGTGCTGGGGCAAATCCATGAGGTGCTGGGGCATATCCATGAGCTGCTGGGGCATATCCATGAGGTGCTGGGGCAGTATCCATGAGGTGCTGGGGCAAATCCATGAGCTGCTGGGGCATATCCATGAGCTGCTGGGGCATATCCAGGAGGTGCTGGGGCAGTATCCATGAGGTGCTGGGGAAAATCCATGAGGTGCTGGGGCAGTATCCATGAGGTGCTGGGGCATATCCATGAGCTGCTGGGGCAGTATCCATGAGGTGCTGGGGCATATCCAAGAGCTGCTGGGGCAAATCCACGAGGTGCTGGGGCAAATCCATGAGGTGCTGGGGCATATCCATGAGCTGCTGGGGCATATCCATGAGGTGCTGGGGCAGTATCCATGAGCTGCTGGGGCAAATCCATGAGCTGGTGGGGCAAATCCATGAGCTGCTGGGGCAGTATCCATGAGGTGCTGGGGCAAATCCATGAGGTGCTGGGCATATCCATGAGCTGCTGGGGCAAATCCATGAGGTGCTGGGGCAAATCCATGAGGTGCTGGGGCATATCCATGAGGTGCTGGGGCAGTATCCATGAGGTGCTAGGGCATATCCATGAGGTGCTGGGGCAGTATCCATGAGGTGCTGGGGCATATCCATGAGCTGCTGGGGCATATCCAGGAGGTGCTGGGGCAGTATCCATGAGGTGCTGGGGAAAATCCATGAGGTGCTGGGGCAGTATCCATGAGGTGCTGGGGCATATCCATGAGCTGCTGGGGCAGTATCCATGAGGTGCTGGGGCATATCCAAGAGCTGCTGGGGCAAATCCACGAGGTGCTGGGGCAAATCCATGAGGTGCTGGGGCATATCCATGAGCTGCTGGGGCATATCCATGAGGTGCTGGGGCAGTATCCATGAGCTGCTGGGGCAAATCCATGAGCTGGTGGGGCAAATCCATGAGCTGCTGGGGCAGTATCCATGAGGTGCTGGGGCAAATCCATGAGGTGCTGGGCATATCCATGAGCTGCTGGGGCAAATCCATGAGGTGCTGGGGCAAATCCATGAGGTGCTGGGGCATATCCATGAGGTGCTGGGGCAGTATCCATGAGGTGCTAGGGCATATCCATGAGGTGCTGGGGCAGTATCCATGAGGTGCTGGTGCATATCCATGAGCTGCTGGGCCATATCCATGAGCTGCTGGGGCAGTATCCATCTGTTGCTGGGGCTTTATCCATGAGGTTCTGGGGCAGTATCCATGAGGTGCTGGGGCAAATCCATGAGGTGCTGGGGCATATCCATGAGCTGCTGGGGCAAATCCATGAGGTGCTGGGGCAAATCCATGAGGTGCTGGGGCATATCCATGAGCTGCTGGGGCATATCCATGAGGTGCTGGAGCAGTATCCATGAGCTGCTGGGGCAAATCCATGAGCTGCTGGGGCAGTATCCATGAGGTGCTGGGGCATATCCATGAGGTGCTGGGGCAAATCCATGAGGTGCTGGGGCATATCCATGAGGTGCTGGGGCATAGCTGGGGCAGTATCCATGAGCTGGGGCAATATCCATGAGCTGGGGCATATCCATGAGCTGGGGCAATATCCATGAGCTGGGGCAATATCCATGTGCTGGGGCAGTATATCCATGAGCTGGGGCAGTATATCCATGTGCTGGGGCATATCCATGAGCTGGGGCATATCCATGAGCTGGGGCAAAATCCATGAGAGGAGCTGGGGCAGTATATCCATGAGAGGAGCTGGGGCAGTATATCCATGAGAGGAGCTGGGGCAATATCCATGAGAGGAGCTGGGGCAATATCCATGAGAGGAGCTGGGGCATATCCATGTGTGCTGGGGGCAGTATCCATGAGAGCTGGGGCAATATCCATGTGTGAGCTGGTCTGGGGCAATATATCCATGTGTGAGCTGGTCTGGCGCAATATATCCATGTGTGAGCTGAGGCGCAATATATCCATATGTGAGCTGAGGCGCAATATATCCATATGTGAGCTGAGGCGCAATATATATGCATGGGTGAGCTGCTGGGGGCAATATATAACTGTGAACTGGGGCAATATATCCATATGTAAGCTGGGGGCAATATATATCCATGGGTGAGCTGCTGGGGGCAATATATATCCAGAGCTGCTGGGGGCAATATATCCAGAGCTGCTGGGGGCAATATATATCCATGTGTGCTTTCACTGCCTTCGAACAGGCAACGTACTTGCTGGCAGCTGGCAAAAAGTTGTGTGAGCATATGAGAGAGCTCCACAGCAATAAACCTCACAGTAATGTGCACTGTGTGTATGAGCATTCAGTGTTATATGGGAGTACTGATTTAGGAGTAAGAGTAGTTAAAAAAAATCTGTAAAACCCGGGGGGGGGGTGACACCATAAATTACCGCACCGGGTGACACCAACCTTAGTGACGCCACTGGGCTTAGGCTATAAGAAGAGGCGGGGTTTCTCTGGCCAGATGCATCCCAATGTAACATGGACAAACCTGAATAAGATTAATATTACTGCATCAAACATTGCTTGAGTAAAATCAAATGTTGGAACAAGAACCTCAAATGTGGGATCCTGATTTCTGGAATACCAGATTCAATCCAATTAACACTTCAGCTATACACAAGACATCTCTTTAGGGAACCAACCTCTTATCCTTGGAAATTCTAAATAATGATATATTATGTCTATAAAACTACTTGACAAATCTCTGGATTATTCAAAGGCCAACAGTTGCCAAACCACTATATATTTATTAAGTAAAGTTAGTTATCCTTTGCCTGTTTTTCTTTTACAATTCCTAAAAATTCTTCTGCCCTTCACATTTTCACCATACTAAATATGGAAATGTAACTGTGACAGTCAATGTCAGTTATGACATTTTTATAGCTACAAGTAACAAGCCATGCTACATATATAAATGATTAAAATCTGTCTTACATAAATATTCAGTAAGCAAAGTAATAGTTTAAGATTTTTTTATTGGATCATCTTCCTTTTAAAAGATATTTTCTGAGAAGCTGCAAAGTGCAAAACAATAAATAAATGGCACATTTGAAGATTTTAAACGGACCAAAATGTCACAACTATTTCCCACACAAACCTTGCCTCTATTGGTTTTCAGTGGAAAAATACATACAGGGTTATTCAGAGAGAGGTGAAAAGCAGAAGAATGGCTGGAGAATGAAAAATTCTAGGTCAAAATAGCCAAACCAGAAAAATTCTCCCATTTATCTCACTGTCCAAATCGGCTATTTTGACCTAGAATTTTCCATTCTCCAGTCATTCTCCTGCTTTTCACCACTCTCTGAATAACCCTGATAAAATCCTGTGCCCATATGCTCTAGGGGTTATTCAAAAAGAGCCGAATTGGCTCAGAGTTTGCACCGACTGTGAATTTTCCTGTACACAATTTTGTGGCCATTTCAGCTATTCAAAAAGCAGGCAGTTTGCCAAACATTGGCGAATTGCCAGTGAAATTAGGTGCTGTGCGAAGGCAGTGAACTCCCCATAGAGAAGCAATGGTTATTCTATTCAGAGAACACCGAATAGTAGTGAAATGTCAGAGAAATACCCTTATTTTCAATGGTTTCAGCGACAGGTTTAACACCTTCACTACCAGTATCGAGATATCTCGGGCTTCAAAGGCGCCATCTGGTGCCCCGATATCTCTGTTGGAGATACAACTGCATGTACTATACCATTTAAACTGCAGATGGCGCTGTTGTTAAATGCTGCAATGTGTTCTGCACTTGTTGGTATATTCACAGGAAGGAAGTCTGGTTTTCTCTCTCACTTCCCTTGATTTCTCACTGTGTAATGCCTGCTGTTATCAGTCACTAGTCTGTTATAGTTGTTCATTGTTTTATGCACAAAGTTAAGTTTAAAGCTGCAAGCTCACAAGCATCCAGTGAATCTTTCATACATAACCAACAATCTCAATATCTCAATATGCTGTTCTGCAGCCCAAAAGCAAATGAAATTTGTTTGCTGCAAACAAATTTCATTTGCTTTTGGGCTGCAGAAGGTGCCCCCCAAAGTTTTAGGCCCAAGGGCATAATGACCGAAGAGTTAAAACTGTGTAAAATCTGAATCTGAATGTAGACTATCTGCATTCAGGAAGCTGATACATTGTGGCAGTGAAACACACACTGCAACTGTAATGAAAACAAAACCATTAGGAGTATTTTTTAATATTTCCTTCAGTATAATTAATTAAAAATTATTCTTCAAAAAACCACTGGTTTCTGACAATCATTTTTTGGAAAATCACTTGGTAGTGAAGGGGTTAAGCAGGCTAATCCCATAGGTTTCAATGTAAAAAATATTCACTGTTTTTATTAAATATTTATTAAACCATTTATTCTTTTAATTTGCAGCAGCAAGTCTCTTTATTAATTAATTTTTTACAATTTCTTAGGCATTTTTCCGCAAAATGTTTTCCCAATTCTTTTTTAAATAGCTTTTTTTGCTGTAAGAGACCTTTTTATTATTCTTCATAGGATCTTATATTTCATTTTCAGGCATTTTCGTCCAGTAGATTTTTTGCAAACAGCTTTTAACCCTTTCGCTGCTGAGGCTTTTCCCGCCCCTGTGCTGAGGTCATTTTTAACGGTTTTGCTCATCATGTTTAAACGTGTTTTGAAGGCTTATTTTAGTATATGACCCAGACATATTATATATCGTTCTTTCCGTCAGACTCGGTAGATTCATAATATGTCATTATTATATGTATACGTTATGTCATGTCTGTATATTATAACAAAAAATGCAATAAAATATGTATTTTCAATAATTTACAATGTGTAAAGTGTTTTTTTTTCACATTTTAACATGCGAGCAATTGCGGTTATATTTTGTATGGGGTGCGCTTGTTAAAAAAATTAGAGATGGGGTCTCGTTACATTTTTTTTTGGGGAAAATTACACTATTTTTAACAAACGCACCGCATACAAAAATCGTTAGTGCAGCATCATTGTTCACATTATAATTGAAATGGGAACAATATTGCTGCATTAACAAACCAAAAAAAAGAAAAAAAAAGTTTTTTTTTTTTTTTTATAATTTTTCGTTTTATTTATTTATTTATTTATTATTTTTTTTTTTGACAAACTTTTTCACAGTAGTGTTTGGTATCGTTAACCCCTAGCTGCCACGGATCGGGAGATAGTATCTCCACCGTTGGTGGCAGTTAGGGGTTAAGTCCAGGACTGGCGTCATCGTGCTACGCACGATGACGCCAGTCCTCAGGGGGAGTTCCCGGAGGCTTGGCCGACATCCAAGATGTCGGCCAGCTCCGGGAAAGGATCGCGAACCGGCGCTTTTCAGCGCCGATTCGCGATCCAGCTCCCCAGGGGTTAATGCCAGGCACCATTTGGAAGGGCAGGCTGTGCCCTTCCAAATGGTGCCTGGGTTAACCCCCGCAGAGCTGCCGATCGGGAGGGAGAGAGGTCCGAAGGACCTCCCCCTCCCTTTCAGGCGCCTCCTCCGCACATGCGGGGGGGCGCCTGAATTAGGTGTCATCGCGCTGCTGCGATGACACCTAATACCAGCAGCTGCGGTTCCGGATGCGCGGCTGACATCGAGGATGTCAGCCCGCACCGGAGGGGCCAGCGATCGGCCGGAACTCGGCCGAACGCTGACCCCAATGGGAGGACGCGCTGAGCGCGTCCTCCGCATACCAGCGGTAATGCGGAGGACGCGCTGAGCGCGTCCTCCGCATTGAAGTGGTTAAAAGTTGCTGTGCTTTATTATTTTACCCGCTTGTCGGCTTTTTCCGGCGGCTGGTCGATACTCTGTTCAGCGCATCGTCGGTTTTTTTTCGGATGCGTTCGGTGGTTTTGGCCTTTTATCGTCGGCGTATCGGATCGATCCGATATTAGGCTAGGGTCAGACGAGCGTGATTTCTACGGACTGTACGTCCGTGCACACGGACGGACGTCAGTACGGAAGACACAGTAGTGGCCACACAGTCCGTTTTTTTTTCACTGACGTATATTTTGACGGATGTAGGAGAGAAAATAAAATAAAAAGCAAAACCATTTTGTCCATGAAAAATGCTGGACGTATAAATGCAGTCTGTCTGACCACGTTCCATCACTCACACACAAAGCTATGCGGACGTTGCGGACGCAGCGCACTTTGTGCGGCCGTTCTAGGGGTTGTACGTTCTTGCTGGCCTTGCGTCCGTGGGCCGCGGCCGTTGTGCGTCCGCAGTTCAGTGCGGACGTACTTCATGTGTCGGGCTCCAATGGACTTTCTTTCAAGCTATCACGGACGTACTTTTAGGCGCAATCACGGACGTGAACACTACGCTCGTCTGACAGCAGCCTTATTTCAGCGGTTTTACAGCAGTTTTTTTCAGATGTGTTCAGTGGCTTTTTTCCCTGCACTTCGCGGACCCTGCGGTGAATGCTGAACCCTGCTACAGGGTTATTCAGAGAAAGGTGAAAACCAGGAGAACTGGCAGGTGAAGAGAACAGTCTAGACCAAATAGTCGATTTGGAAAGGGAGATAAATGGGAGAATTTTTCTGGTTATTTTGGATAATTATTTGTGGGATAATAAATTATTATTTCGTGTTTCAAACCTTCTCTGACTCCGTGTGTGTACTAGACACTTGCTTGCACGGATTTCAGTGAGTTATTCCTACAGAATACAGGCTTACTATATAATAGTGAGAAACAAGAGGGGTGTTTGTGAGGGTCCTGAGAACGAGCAACAGCACAATGGCCTGCTCTACGGTGGGTGCCATCTCAGGTCTCACAAACAAGGTTTTAGCTTGCTTGTGCCATTACAGGGATGAATTTTCCATATGCAAATCAGCCTGCTCTCACCCAGAAAGGGTGGCCAGTGCTGATTGCCAAGGACGTCATCCCTGCACGAGAGGTGCAGCAACCCCCGACGATCGTTTCGGCCTTCTTGGGCCTCGTCAGGAGGGTATAGCTGACACCCCTCTAGGCACATCAAGCAAGGGGTCCACGTCTGGATGACCCTTTACAATTATAGTGAGAAACAAGAGGGGTGTTTGTGAGGGTCCTGAGAACGAGCAACAGCACAATGGCCAAAACATTAGCCCCTAGCTGCCACGGATCGGGAGATAGAGGCTTCATTGGAACCCCTATCTCCACCGTTGGTGGCAACTAGGGGTTAACTCCAGGACTGACGTCATCGCGCTATGCACGATGACTCCAGTCGTCAGGGGGAGTTCCTGGAAGCTTGGCCGACATCCAAGATGTCGGCCAGCTCTGGGAGAGGATCACGATTCAGCGATGAATCATAATCTGGCACCCAAGGGGTTAAAGGCAGGCACGGTTTGGAAGGGCAGGCTGTGCCCTTCCCAACCGTGCCTGCCTTTAGCCGCTGGACCCCTGCAATCGGGAGGGAGAGAGGTCCAAAGGACCTCCCCCCTCCCTTTCAGGCACCTCCTTCGCACTCATGGGAGGGGGCGCCTGAAATAGATGTCATCGCGCCGCCGCAATGACATCTATCTTCCCCCCGGGGTTCCGGAGTGCCGGGCTGACATGCAAGATGTCAGCCCGCACTGGGGGGGCCAGCAATCAGCCGGAATCCCGGCTGATTGCTGCCTCCTGTGCTAGGACACGCTCAGCGCATCCATAGCACAGGAGGAGCACTTGACAGGATGTGCTGAGCGCGTCCTTAGCAGCCAAGTGGTGAACCTATGCTTCAGGCCATGAGTTTGGCACTGCACTGGCATGTGGGGTGTCTTAGCTGTAGCGCACTTTTGATGCAAAAGACTGAAAAATTCTGGCCTGTCATTTGATTTTCCTACCCAGAATTCCCCACTGGATATGAGGAATGTTGCACTTGAGTTCTTTGGGCTGGGCAAATCTCTGATTTGGTAAATTGAGCATGTTTTTCACAATGCCTTATATTATCTATTGTAATTTGCTACGAGAAGGATTTTAATCTCACTTTTTGTCCTCCATAGTTTTAATAGTTATATATGTTCATACATTCACACACTATTTGTGCAGATAATATCCAGGTATTGAATTACACGTACAGGTAAGCAAATGTTGGTCTTACTGCTAATAATGACTTTAAAACTAGATTTACTTTCTTGATATGTCCAAGGCAGGATTTATAATTAGGCAGAGTAGGAATGTGCCTACAGGCGCCTGCCACAAGGGGGCCCCTTTTTCTGTGTTTGTTTTTTACAAATTACAATCATTGGACACCTGTATCTCTGGATCCCTAAGGGCTAGAGGGATATATGAGATATCGTTGAAAAGGCCAGATTATGACCTTTCCAGTGATGTCAAATGTAATCAGGTTAGATTTATATAAGAATAAATAACAAATAAAATATTCTCTTTTCTAACACAGCACTATTATTCAGTTTACAATTATAATGTGAACAGTGATGCTGTGCTATCTCACCTTCTCATTTCCCACACTGCCAGCAAGTGTAGAGCTGCTGATGCAATGCATTGTTTCATCAACAACCTAGACTATGGCACTGCAGTGAGGAGAGACAGTCAGGGTTATTCAGAGAACGGTGAAAAGCAGGAGAATGACTGGAGAATGGAATATTCTAGGTCAAAATAGGCGATTTGGAAAGTGAGATAAATAGGAGAATTTTTCTGGTTTGGTATTTTGACCTAGAATTTTCCATTCTCCAGTCATTCTCCTGCTTTTCACCGCTCTCTGAATAACCCTGAATGTCATATCCTCGGCTCCTGCGGTGCTCCCTGGGGGGTCTGGACACCCGGCTGCGTTACTGGCTGGCCGGGTGCCAGGAGTTCTGGCTGATCGGCCGGTGTCTGGAGGGGCGGGGCTTGGCATAGTGACGCGGAGCCATCGGCCTTAAATGCAGGGTGTGCATTGACGTGGAGTTATTCCCGCATCGCCAGCTGTGTTCATTCTGTGCTTCACTGTTTATCTTGCTAAGTTGACGATTTTGCCTGTATGAGTACCCTGCTTGTGTTTGACCCGGATTGCCTGCTTGACTATTCTATCTCTTACTCCTTATGTATAATCATTGTGCTCTCTGCTTACTTTGAGGTTAAGTGTAATATAAATCAAGCAGCCTTCGATTGTAGGTCTGCCCTGCAGTGTGCTGAATATAACAACCTCTCGTTATACATTGCTGACACAAAGTTTATGAGTCTTCTCTGCCTGTACGACTACCCCCTCTGCTGCCGATTCGGATTGTACTTTTGACCATGCTTATGTTAACCCATGGTGCATGAAACTTCTGCACAATCTCTGTTTGTGCATAGCTAACTTGTTTTTGGTCACTGAGTGGTATCTCAAAATCATTTGCTACTGAGTGGTTCTTAGTGTGGGTGTTCTGTCTCACCTCCCTGGCTGGGAGTGCTAGGGCTGGCAGTCCTGACTGCTTACTAAACGAGAAGTACAGAGGTCTGTCCAAAAGGATCCACATCATGGTTATCAGGGGTGAGTGCTACGGCGAACGTGACAGACAGAAGGACTTTGGAACCCGCATCTCTGATTTGAACACCGCACAAGGTTAAGTGAGGTGTCATTGGAAAGGTCTGAGTCTGGTCTTAACAATGATACCAAACATGACCATGATATGTGTACATATAAAAAATTGAAAAAAGTAAATGCTAAATGTATTTTTCCTCTGTTCTATGGCAGAGGCAATATATGCTTTTACATATATAATAAACAATGCCACTGCACTAACTCAACTAAAGCAACAGATTCTGCCCCTTCTTTTGATTTGAGTGCAGAGAGAAACTGTGTAAAGTTTTTTTAAAATGTTATTCTTTTCAAAAATTTTGTTAGCTCGCCCCAAAACAAAAATGTAAGTAATTTTTGCATGTATCTTTTTTTTGTTTGTGAGGGGGGGGGCACTTCACATTTCTGTGCCTACAGGCTCTTGAGATGCAAATCCAGCCCTGAATATATCCATGGTGAAAACTGATGGAAGATTAAAGTTATATATTCTTTCTTTTGCATCGTAGTATGAATCTTTACTGCATCTGATGTTGTGGCTGTGGTCCGGCTCCCCTCCCTAAAAGTAAAACAAATATTGGGACACACAGGCGAGAACATATATAATCTATTAGCGAGGCTGCTGGAGTGACCACTTGTTCTTCAAAATATTCAGAAATAAATTTGTTCCCACACAAAATACAAAATTTCATATCCTTTTTAGTGCCTAGTCACACCAAGGTCCCTAAAGTTGCTTGGTCTTAACCTAAATTTTCATATAAAAGATTTAGGCATATATCTTGCTTGCAAATCTGAATAAGCAGCTCCTGGCATCTCTCCTTTAATGTATATTCTTTGAAGGACACATTTTGTGTGATCCCCCCTACACTTTAGTGCCCCACTGAAGGCTATCCTTACAAAAATAATGTCATTGTTGATGATGTGCTAAAAAAACATGGCTGGCTTGAAAAACTGTAGCCTAAGTTCTATAGTGCGACTCCTGCAATAAGTGACTATAACAATTTTAAAGGCTAAGTATATTTGGAAAGTTGCTCAATATGCTGACGTATCTCTGTGTCAGGCAAAATTAGTCAGAATAGCATAATATTACTTTTCATATCTAGCCAAAAACATAATTCTTCACAAACTGCTGAGCTAAACGGACGTTTACTGGAATGTGACATTTAGAGCAAATCACATATTAAAACGGTGTATTTTTAATGAGTACTTTTTGTCATTGTGGAGTATTTTTATATGCTTTTTGTTTTATCCTAATTAAACAAATACAACTTTTTTTAACAACTTCAAGGAGTTTTATAAGTTTTTTTTATCTCCTAACTTGACTGCTCTGCTCATGAATATGGCCATGTTACCTTCATTGTGGTAGTCAGACACTTCTAATGCTGTTGACAGCTCATCTATGGGCAGCCCAGGGCACCATCCAAAAGACTGGAAGACACAACCTTAACACTGAGAATTGGCTTTGTTAATTCTTTCTGTATCCAATTACTGTCCCACAGCTCAGAGGTGAGAGGGGTAGGAGGTGGTCAGAAAAAAGTGCATTTTTTTCTAGAAAAAAAAAGGTGGGGTTACTCAACATGAAACATCATAAAGCGCCAGGCAGCGAGCAGCCAATGAAAAGATGGTGTACGCTCCCATGCACCCAATGAATAGAGGGTGCACCCAGTGTGCAGCCAATGAATACAGCCCGGATCAGGCCACGACATTGTGTTCCCTGGGTCCAAGGATGAAATGCTGCCACTCCCCTCAAACTATGACCACCAGTACACACCCATGATTATCATAAAGCTCCACAGCGATAAAACTCACAGTAATGTGCAGTATGTATGAATATATCACAGACCTCCACAGCAATAAATCTCACAGTAATGTGTAGTGTGTATGAGTGTATGACAGAGCTCCACAGTGCAGCATCATTGTTCACTTAATAATTGAAAAGTGAACATTAGTGCTACATTAGAGAAAAAATATATAGATTTTTTTAAGTTTAGAAAAAATCTGGACATGTTTGGTAGCATTGAAAAGGCCACTCTAGCTTCTATGGTTCCAGAGATACGGGGGTCCAAAGGACTCCTCCATAGGGAATGCCTTACCCGGCTGGGGGGAAGTCCCCGTCTGTCATCATCACACCCATGAGTGATGACATCAGTGGGCGGGAAGGTCTCACAGGTAGCGTTGACATCTTGAATGTCAACCTCCTTCGGGGGATGTCTGCGATCAGCGCCAAGCCATGGAACTTTGACGATGGGCTGGAGACATCCTCTGCATGCTAGCAGAGGAGCGTCAGCCCTGCCGATAGGTGCTGGTACTAACTACCAGCAGAAGAAAGGCCCTGAACAGGTGCCAGGTACTGCCTCTACTTTTAACTCTCAGTTCAGTTTTGACAGTTTTTCCTTTCCCCCACACACAGTGGTGGTTGGTGACATTTTATTTGGGTGGGGGGGTAGACTGCAAACACATCCTGCATAAGCTCCCCCTGAATATGAATATATATATATTTAATACAGAATATACACACATATATATGTATACAACGCTGATGTTAATAGGTGCCCAGAGAAAATGGCTGATCTGGTAACCATAATTGATGCATTGAAGTGGTGTGTAACAAGTGCACCAGTTCCCCATTTTCATAGCTTAGAAACATAGAAACATAGAAAAATGTAGGCAGATAAGAACCTTTCGGCCCATCTAGTCTGCCCAATTACATGGATACTTAACCTGGATTTATCTTTTGTTTAGGATAGCCTTATGCCTATCCCATGTCTGCTTAAATTCAATCACTGTTTTGGCCTCTACCACTTCAACTGGAAGGCTGTTCCATGTATCCACCACCCTCTCAGTAAAATAATGCTTCCTGATGTTACTTTTAAACCTTTGCCCCTCTAATCTAAGACTATGTCCTCTTGTTTTGCTACGTTGTTTCCTTTTAAATATACTCTCTTCCTCTACCTTGTGGATTCCCTTTACGTATTTAAATGTTTCTATCATATCTCCTCTGTCTCGTCTTTTTTCCAAGCTGTACATGTTAAAATCATTAAGCCTTTCCTGGTAACTTTTCTCCTTCAAGCCGTACACCATTTTAGTAGCCCTTCTCTGAACTCTCTCTAAGATGTCTATATCCTTCTGGAGATACGGTCTCCAGTACTGCACACAGTACTCCAAGTGAGGTCTCACCAGTGCTCTGTACAGTGGCATGAGCACTTCCCTTTTCCTGCTGCTAATACCTCTCCCTACACAACCAAGCATTCTGCTAGCATTTCCTGCTGCTCTATTACATTGACTACTTACCCTTAGATCCTCTGAAATAATAACCCCTAAATCCCTTTCCTCAGATGTTGAGGTTAGGACTGTATCAAATATTCTATATTCAGCCCTTGGGTTTTTACGTCCCAGGTGCATTATCTTGCACTTATCCACATTAAAACTCAATTGCCACAGCTCCGACCATTTTTTTAGTTTACCTAAATCATTTGTCATTTGGCTGATCCCTCCAGGAATGTCAACCCTGTTGCAAATCTTTGTGTCATCAGCAAAAAGACATACTTTTCCATTAATACCTTCTGCAATATCACTAATAAAAATATTAAAGAGAATGGGTCCAAGTACTGACCCCTGAGGTACCCCACTGGTAACAAGACCTTGCGCCGAATAAACTCCATTTACCACAACCCTCTGTTGCCTGTCACTCAGCCACTGCCTAATCCATTCAACAATATTGGAATCCAAGCTCAAAGACTGCAATTTATTGATAAGCCTTCTATGCGGAACAGTATCAAAAGCCTTAATGAAATCTAAATAAGCAATGTCTACTGCACAACCTTTGTCTATTATTTTTGTTACCCAATCAAAAAAATCAATAAGATTAGTTTGGCATGATCTCCCTGAGGTAAACCCATGTTGTTTCTGATCAAGAAACCAAAAAAGTTTTTTTCTTGGACCAAGAAAGTTATACAAAATAAATACAAAATGCCATGTCTGCCAAGCACCTACTGGACTGCAGATTCAGGTCCAGAACAATACTGCTTGCAGGACACAGCGAATGGCAGCACCTCCTTCAGTTGCACAATGCGCTTTCCTGCTTGATCTGGCACACCATTCATTTAGAGAGGGAGAGCTCTGAATGATCAAATCAGCAGCAAAGCACAGGTTCAAACTGCAAGACAAGTAACCAGCACATACTACACCCCGGAATACTGGCCACTTCATATTTGACTCAGAGTCCATCTCATGCAACTGCTGTTTGCTTTCACTCAGTACAGCAATTAAAGAAGCCAGACACCTGGCAGTGGCACATGATGTAGTGAGGACACACAGTTACAGGAGCAAAAACAGGATGGAGATTTCTTACAGAACCTGCAAACCCAGCTGTGTGAGATTCCCAGACAATATGCTTTATGGACTGTTTATACTTTTAATGTTCTGTCAGCCTGACGGCTGAGCATAGGCAGAAATCCAGTCCTTTAAACATTAGCACGGGATTCACTGTCCTCTATGTTGTCTACTGCTTTGTTGGAGGTCTCTAACTGCTCTTCCTGCTTCCTCCGTGTAATTCCACCCTCTGTCTGGCAATGAGCCAATAATAGCATTGTTCATAATGAGTGGACGGTTTTCTAAGGTGACCTAATGGAAATGTAATGGCTGGGGACTGAAACCTCTAGTAGAGAGGGATAGAGCATGTGTGAAATGCTCTCAGGACGGACATATGACAAAAAAGTCCATATGTGCAAGCTCATCTGCTACTCTACTGATGCCAGCAGCCAGGGGTTAGAAAAAAACACTAGCAGGTTTGCTAGCTTAATTATTATTTTAAAAAAAAAAAGCAGATACCCACTACTCCTGCATTTTAAAAAATAGCCTTCAAGTTAAATACTAAATTTTATTATTAATTTTAATTTATATTTTGCTCCAAAAACTGGTGGGGCGCTGCCCCTGCGTCACCAATGGAGAAGTCTCCACTGCCCACACAACTGCTTAGATGCAGTGCACACAGTCTATCTATGTCACTTGCTATCTATATTACACAGCAAGACTTTTATATATACTGTGACAGAGTGATTAGGGGCAGGGTGGTAGACCATAGGTTTATCAGCAGGTGAATGGAGAGCTCCCTTTTTCCCCTATAGGGATAACTCACAGCCGATACCTGATTAGGACTGCCCTGCTCTTATAGACAATGTGGTTCCCTCTGAGAGGGCAGTCTTGGTGCAGGGTGCAGCAGGGAAGGAAGCTAAATCCTGAATCCATAAAGAAAGTACATTTTATATTGTTCTCACTTATTGGTAAGCGGCTTAGCCGCCCAATATTTCAGACAGGAATACTGACAGTTTATTTAGCCTCCACATAAAGGAGTAGGTGTTTGATTAACATTTTTATTATTTTCCTGTTCATGATGTACCCTGCATGTTCCATGGCTGCCTAATAAAGAAAAGTGGAACCACTGATCCCTGTGTCCAGGGGCTATATCACAATACATTATATTTGTTTTTTTTATCTCCCCATCCCACTGCAAATGGAGTAGAGGTTTGTAGCAGTGGGTAAGAGGGAGGTGGGGGCTGCCAGCATCGAAAAATCCTCTTTCATCTCACAGAGCAGAGTTGAGAGATTAAATGTAAAATGTAACTATGATTCCCATCTCACTGGAAATAGTATAAGGTTTTGGAGCAGTGCAAAAAGGAGGGGGAGGTGACAATCACAGGGGGTGGGTAACAGGACAGAAGGGAAGGGTTAAAAGTTAAATTTTATCCAATTCCAAAGTTTGTAGTATGAGCTCGGATGTGCCACAAGATTGGAGAGTCTAATATCCCACCGTGTATTATACAATTAACTTAGTCTCACAATAGTAATGCATAGGATTTGACCTGTTCCTTATTTCACAAACCTGTTTCCATTCGACAGTCACTGCAGAATAAGAACAATACGTTAGCCCCATCATGAAAATGCCACAAATTACTCTAGCAGGGTTATCTAAAGAGATCCGAATTGCTTGAGAAAGGTAACCGAATGCTGAAAATCAGCGTTCGGTTACCTTTCCTGACCATTCGGCTATCCAGAGAGCAGGCAATTCGCCAAATCCTGGTGAATTGCCTGAACATACGGTGCCTGTTCGAGGGCAGTGAAATCCCCATGAAAAAGCACTGCTTCGGCTATTCAGAGAACACAAACCAGCAGTGAAAGGTTCCCCTAATGCCCTGCCATTCGGTGGTTTAATTTGGCAAGTTAATTCAGGAGAATCCCATAGACTTCAATGTTAAAAATATTCCCGTTTTAATTCAATATCTAATAAACCATTCATTATAAAATTCTGCAGCAAAAAGTCTCTTTATTTATATATTTTTTAGGATACTTCAAGCATTTTTCTGATTTTTTTTTTTTTTTTAAAAGTCCGATTTTTTTTTTCAGTTTACTTATTTTTTTTGTAACAGCCCTCTTTATTATCATTCCCTGGACCTCCTGTGAAAATTTCAGACATTTTCGCTCAGTAGTTTCTTTGCAAACAGCGTTTCTTTTTCCCAGATTCATACAAATGGTTTTGCTAATTTATTCACCTCCCTCGTCTGCGTCTCAGCTGCTTCAGCTCTGTGTGATTCGGCTCCTGTTCGGCTCCTGCTCGGCTTTTTCGAAGGTTAATCCAGATGTTTTTGCTTGTTTTCTGCGTGCATTCGGTGGGTTTTGCGGTTAGTTTTCGTCACGTTTGCGGCAGCTTTTCCCTGCAATTCGGGGACCCTGTGCTGTTTGCTGAATACACCGCAGGGTCACCGAAATGCAATCGGCAAAAGGAACCGAATTGAAGAGAACGAAAAGTCACCAAACGTGCGGTGACTTTTCGAATCTCTTTGGATAACCCTGTAGTTATTCTTGACTTTGGCAGTTGATGGTGTGGAAGACTAAACAATGCCATGTTACAAAATCCGGTTTAGCATTCTCAGATTGCACTGTCTATTCTACCTATTTTGAGGAGTTTGTGTCTCCAACTCTTACTCTCTGTTCTTTGGTCAGCCCACAAATCATTTCACTCAACATGATTCTAGGCATAAGAAAGAAGCAAGAAAATCGTTTGACACTTCATTTCTATTTGCTGTGCCAGAATACATCATAAATCACCACCTTCAGATTACATCTGTCATAAATTACAATGGGCACAGTTAGAACTCAATAATCAACTGCTTGGCAATATAGCAAAATCAATCAAGCACACTAATAAATACAAAAACAAAGCCAAATGCCAAGCCTTTTTATCTCTAAATAATTCTAGGGTATACTTGGTCTCACACCCAATATTCTCACACCTAAAAACAAGATTCTCCTCTGTTAGATGGATCACTATACCAGCTAAACATGTATCAGTAGTTGCATTCAGACAGTAGAGTAACTTGACCCGAGTGTGGCATGGATTAAATCACTGATATTACCAACAATAGTGTAAAGCCCTACACTTAAGGCTGGGGTCAGACGAACGCAGTGCGAACGCGCGTGCAGCCGCACTTTATTACGGCCGTAGTAGCAGCAAATGACGGCCAATATACAAAGTACTGCCGCACAAAAGTTCGGCCGGGCAACGCAAGTGGCAAACAAACGCATTTTTTCGAGAACGTGATACTGCAAGTACTGACGTACAGAGTGCATTTTATTGATGATCTGTACAAAATCACGGACGAAAATGCGCATCGTATGACCACTATCGCGTATTCCGTGGAAAAATACGTCCATTGGTTTGAACGCACTTTTTCACGGACGGCGCAAAACATGCATTCATCTGACCCTAGCCTAAAAGTCAAAAACACCCATATGCAGTTTTGGTTTGTAGAAATCCTAATAAATCAGCCTTATATAGATGAACTGTGTTCCACACATCAACCTGTGAGGTTACACCTAATAAGAGTGTTATTCCAAATAATCCTATTTCACATTTATATGTAAAATTTCCTCTATAGGACCGGGGTACAAGTCTATGAAAGAGTATCACTTTTACAATTTGCGTATACTGATTGATGGAAAAAAGCAATAAGGTGCTCGCAGTAACAAGTCAGGACAGTTGCACACAGCATTTATGACTAAACATGAAGAAATGAGTCTCTGATATATCGGCGGTACAGTGATTAACAAATACACCCTTATCTAATTATAATATGCTGTATAGTAAAGATCATAATAGATCGGCATATGTTGCAGAAAACCTAAATATATCACCATATGAATTGGCCATGTCCCACATATCAATGTAAAGAGTATTTAGGGATGAAAGATTATAGTTTAAACAATCAGGTCACCAGCATATGCCCAGCAATCAGGAAAGAGGGGACTAGGTGAAGGAATACGTCCGATGCGCGTTTCGCCTGTGTCTGCTCATCAGGGCAGACTTCTATACTCCATAAAAAAAATTCACAACTATAAGAGAATATAGTCCCACTCACGTGTATACGAGCCTCCTATTCCGGGTGGTTCAACAATGGCACAGGGAACCTTTAATGGGGGTTCCTTCCTCTCAGGATTCTTCCTGAAGCTCGTGGTTGTGGATTTCCCAGCTGTTATAAATGCCCCTCCTCTTTTCCTCTCCTGGCCACGAGCAGAGTGAGACTGGGGACAAATAGTTCCCAGTCTTCCTCAGCGATCACTCTGCAGCGCTGCATGATCTCGCAAGATTGCGTAGGATTTGCGGCCCGGAAGTGCAACCCTCCATGGAGTCCTATGGACTCCAGGTGATACTTGCAGCTTCACAGAAGAGCTGCAGCTTGTATCACTGCGGTTAGTGCTGCATTCCTGGGTGAGGTGCTGATCTAGCGCCTGCCCTGGAATACCACACTAACATGGGGATGCAACAGGAAAATCTGCAGGCAGAGATTTTCATGATTAGCATCCTCATGTTAGCATGAAGATTGGAATAGGGCCCAAGGCCTCGGGAGATCGTGCAGGACTAGCAGCCCGACAGCGCAACCTTCCATTGAGTCCTATCACTGAAGGTAGCACTTTGTTCCGGGGCAAGGTGCCTTGGTAGCGCCTGCCCTGAAATCTAATGCTGAAATGGGGACGCTGTGGGGAAGCCCGCAGGTTTTATCCCTCTAGCGTCCCCATTTTAGTGTTAGCTAGGGAATCCCTATAGCGTTTTCCCATTTTCTTGGGGTGTTATTCAACAAAGACAAATATGCCACCAAATTGTGCCAAACAGTGTATTTCACCGTATGGTGCAATTTCGTGGCAGTTTGTCTATTCAGAAAGCTGGCAATTCGCCAAATACTGGTGAATTGAACGCAAAAGAGGGTGCAGTTTGCCGCAGATCACCGCAGTTCGGAAATTCAGCGATCTTCGGCAGCAGTGAAATTGTCCTATAGAGAAGTAATGGTTAATCTTCTCAGAGTACGCCGAACAGCACCGAAGTATTGGCGGAATGCCCAGATTTTCAGTGGTTCAGTTAGACAGATTTAAATAGGCGAATCCCATAGGATTCAATGTAAAAAAAATTATCGTCTTAATTTGTTTTTATTCAACCGTGTATTCCTTTCATTTTCAGCGAACCACCTTTTTATTTATTTATTTATTTTTTGGAACATTCTGATGTATTTTTGATATTTTTTAGACTAAAGTTTTGATTCTCAATTTTTTTACTTTTTTAAATTCTGTAACAGACCTTTTTATTTTTGTTATAGGACCCATTTTATTATGTACACAATTTTTAATGTATTTTTTTTGGCTTAAACACCTACCGTAGTTTTTCGAGTATTCCTTGAGTTTTTTTGGGGAAAAAACAACAACTTTGAAATAGGAGGGGTCACGGTATACTCAAGATATCTGCAGGGAGTAAAAAATCTTCTTACTGCCAGTGGCAAGTCTCACCCACTCTGAGCCACGGCAGTGGTAGGAGGAAGTGCTCATATAACGTTGCTTCCTCCCTGTGCTCCATATATGTGCAGCCTGTGCCGCGGAGGAATGAGGGTGAGAGTGGGGTGGATTGAACAGGAAACAGGAAGGGGGTGGATTGAACGTGAAAAGAGTGGGGTGGAATGAACATGAAACAGGAAGGATGGATTGAACATGAAAAGAGTAGAGTAGTATGAACATGAAAAGAGTGAGGTGGAATGAACATGAAAAGAGTAGGGTAGTATGAACATGAAAAGAGTGAGGTGGAATGAACATGAAAAGAGTGGGGTGGAATGAACATGAAACAGGAAGGGTGTGGAATGAACATGAAAAGAGTGGGTAAGATTGAACATGAAAAGAGTGGGGTGGAATGAACATGAAACAGGAAGGGGGTGGAATGAACATGAAAAGAGTGGGTAGGATTGAACATGAAAAGAGTGGGGTGGAATGAACATGAAACAGGAAGGGGTGGAATGAACATGAAAAGAGTGGGTAGGATTGAACATGAAAAGAGTGGGGTGGAATGAACATGAAACAGGAAGGGGTGGAATGAACATGAAAAGAGTGGGTAGGATTGAACATGAAAAGAGTGGGGTGGAATGAACATGAAACAGGAAGGGGGGAATGAACATGAAAAGAGTGGGTAGGATTGAACATGAAAAGAGTGGGGTGGAATGAACATGAAACAGGAAGGGGGTGGAATGAACATGAAAAGAGTGGGGTAGAATGAACATGAAACAGGAAGGATGGATTGAACATGAAAAGAGTGGGGTGGAATGAACATGAAACAGGAAGGATGGATTGAACATGAAAAGAGTAGGGTAGTATGAACATGAAAAGAGTGGGGTGGAATGAACATGAAAAGAGTGGGTGGACTGAGCATGAAACAGGAAGGGTGTGGAATGAACATGAAAAGAGTGGGGTAGAATGAACATGAAACAGGAAGGATGGATTGAACATGAAAAGAGTGGGGTGGAATGAACATGAAACAGGAAGGGGGTGGATTGAATGTGAAAAGAGTGGGGTGGAATGAACATGAAACAGGAAGGGGGTGGAATGAACATGAAAAGAGTGGGTTGGAATGAACATGAAACAGGAAGGATGGATTGAACATGAAAAGAGTGGGGTGGAATGAACATGAAACAGGAAGGGGGTGGAATGAACATGAAAAGAGTGGGTTGGAATGAACATGAAACAGGAAGGATGGATTGAACATGAAAAGAGTAGGGTAGTATGAACATGAAAAGAGTGAGGTGGAATGAACATGAAAAGAGTGGGTGGACTGAGCATGAAACAGGAAGGGTGTGGAATGAACATGAAAAGAGTGGGGTAGAATGAACATGAAACAGGAAGGATGGATTGAACATGAAAAGAGTGGGGTGAATGAACATGAAACAAGGGGGTGGAATGAACTGAAAAGAGTGGTTGGAATGAACATGAAACAGGAAGGAGGATTGAACATGAAAAGAGTAGGAGTATGAACATGAAAAGAGTGAGGTGGAATGAACATGAAAAGAGTGGGTGGACTGAGCATGAAACAGGAAGGGTGTGGAATGAACATGAAAAGAGTGGGGTAGAATGAACATGAAACAGGATGAACGTGAAAAGAGTGAGGTGGAATGACTTGAAAAGAGGGGGGTGGATTGAACATTAAACAGAAAGGGGGTGGACTGGACATAAAAAAGGAGTGAAATGCATTTGGAAGGGGAATAATTCTATTTCCACGGAAAGAACTTGAGCAGGGGAGAATATGGAGATGAGAAGGTGAGAAAGAGGATGAAAGGAATAGAGAGAGACTAGACTAAGACATTGACAATGAAAAAGCAGGAAAGAAGATGCACGAAAGGGGGGACTATTAATAATCAGTGCGTGTGAGTGAATTAGAGCGTATGTTGTGTGTATCTGTGAGTTCAATGCATATGTTTGAGTCTGTGTGTGTGTCTATATCTGTGAGTGCATGTTTGAATCTCTGTGTGTGTCTGTATGTCTCTCCCATCACATTTTTTTCTGTCCCAAAAGGGAACTGTGTGAAGTCCTGGTGGAGTAGAAGGCCCATCATTATCCAGAATAGACAGATCCAGAGTGACAGCGAGTGCCTTACGTTTGTTTTAGCTTCAATAAATATATACGGTAACTGGATCATCCCAAATATACCGTAATCCCTCATTCCTCTTTAAAATAACCTACGGTATACCCTATATATCTAACCGCAGCCATGCATTGAAAGTTATTTTCATCTCGAATATACAGTACGGTATCACTTTACGTATATTTCAGTTATCATACTGTACTGTAAACCGTTAAAATGACCTCGAAAAGACAACTTTCTTCATATGATCTGTCATTTAAGCTAAATGTTATCAAAGCACCGGCTGGATGGAGTAGAGGTAACATCACTGTGTTGACCATAGAGACACAGGTTTGAATCCGAGCAAGAGCACCTCTCCAGTAGGTGTCTTGCCCAAAGGACACTTACAACGGTACATACTCTCCGCCCAGGACATACTTGAAAATGAGAGAAATCTCAATGTATCCTTCCTGGTAAAATACTTTCTCCAAAAAAAAAAAAAGCAGCTGAATCCAGTAATAATTCGGCCACTGGTATTGGTATAGCAGAGAGTACAGTTCATGACTGTCATTAAAATAAAACAGAGCTAGAAAGGATGCCGCGGACTAAGAAGTCTAAGAGGGTTGTCATCTGCATATCCAAAACTAGAAACAACTTTATATTGGGTCATGGAGCACAGAAATAATGGCTATGCCATTTCTCGTACAGCTATACGTCTTCAAGCATTGAAACTCAAGAAGTCTGCTGAGTTTCGAATCTCCTAGCTTCAGCACGTACACGATTTATAGAAGGGAATAATTTAACGTTACGCCAAAGAAAGAAACTATCTTAGAAACTGTCAAAGGATCTCGAGGAAAAAGTTGACAGCTTTCACAGATATGTTCTTAAACTTTGCCATCAACACAACTGTGAGCTTGGTCAGACTGGGAACATGACTGAAACACCCATCACGTTTGAATTGCCTGGAAATCGTTCTGCTCATACCAAAGGATGAAGACAACCGTTCACGAGAAAATTCACTTCACAGTCGTTCTGAGCCGCATGGACGATCGCACAAAACTGAAACCATTGGTTATTTTTAAGCGAAAAACTCTGCAAAAAAAAAAAAGTGAAATTCCCATCTGCTGCTGTTGTTCGAGCTCATCTAAAAGGCTGGATGGATGGAGTTCGATTCTGGCTTGATAAGGTTTGGTGCCATCGACCTGGCAGTGTGCTCCGCAAGAGAGCATTACTGGTGTGAGACTTGTTTAGTGCACATCTTAAAGACAGCATCAAATCAGCTGTCCGTAATGCGTGCACTGACATTGCTGTTATTCCCAGTGGATTCACACTGCAACTTCAACCGCTAGATGTTTGTCTAAACAAACAAGCCATTTAAAGACCGACTTTGCCAGATGTGGGCTGATTGGATGTGCTCTGATGTGGTAATGACAACCATATCTGTCCTGCCTCCGAGACCAGATATCACTGTTGTTTGTTGTTGGGTTAAAGATGCCTGGGAATCGATGCTACCAGAAATGATCCAGAAATGCTTCCGTAAATGTGACATAAGCAATGGTATGGATGGGACCGAAGATGGCACCAGCTACGAAGATGATGCAAATTAAGATGATGACACAGATGATTCTGTTGATTCTTATCTGGATACGACAGAATCTCAAGATGACATAATTGCACTATTTGAGGAAGAGGTTTCTGACACTGACTTTGAAGGATTTTAATTGTTTATACACTTTTAATTGTTTAGGGTACGACACCGTACTTAAATACCGTATGTTAGATACACCGTAATATTCTTTTGCTTGATTACAGTACTGTTACTGTATTTGTTTTGTAATAAGAATCGTGTTTTCATTCTTTGTTATTACCGTATGTGGGCCATATTACATAGTTGGTGCTAACTTAACCAGAGCTGTTGTAAACTTCCCAGAGCCATTATAGCCTATGGCGGTTTTACGTTAACAACAGCTCTGGTTAAGTTAGCACTAGTATGTAATATGGCCCTGTGTGTTTACCGGTACTTGAAAATGAAAAGTAATGAAAAAAGGCAAGCTTCTAAGTAAAAACAAATTACAACAGTAATTTAACAGACTTTAGCATTATTTTGAAAATTTATACTTTTATAATTTTGCTCCTCGCGTTATATTTGAGTCTTGAGTAATATTCTCATTTCCAAAATGAATCTCTATCCATCGCATTAAACTCAGTTCGCGTTATACTCGAGTATCTGCAGTATTAGAAGAATAGCAGAGTTCACTTTTCTTTATCTGCAGTTTAGCAGCGTTCGGCCTTCGATGGTCAGTAGGGCGATCTTTGGCGTTTGGCATCTCCATGTTCGGTGAACTTTGGGGACCCTGCAGTGAATAGTGAATTCACTGCAGGGTCGGTAAAATGGAATAGCTAATGAGCACCCAAGTACGCCGAACGAGAAAGCACTGAAATCTCGGTGCTTTCTGATTATCCCCTTCTGAGTTATGAAAAGGGCAATATTGACACTTTATGGGTAGTGTACACTTAACAGAGTAGATATTATAGACTACTTTTTTAGTAGATAAACTGGGCTTTTTGAATTATCACTTAGATCCACAATAAAAAACTAGGAGCCCTATTCCAATTCACACTAACATGGGGATGCTTATAAAGAATATCTGCGCCTGTAGTGTCTCCATGTTAACGTTCTATTCTGGGGCAGGTGCTAGCTCAGCATCTCACCCCAGAATGAAGCGCTAACTCAGTGATACTCGCAGCGAGTATCACCTTCTGGAGACCATAGGACTACATAGGGGGTTGCGCTTCCGGGCCACGAGCCCTGCACGATTTCTCTCACGCTTTATCTCTATGGCACTTGTTTCCTGTGATGCGTTTCCTGCCTGTTCTGTGTGTCTCTTCTAGGAACAGGACTTCTGTTCACTAATGGCTTGCACTGTCATTATTATCCACATAATACATGGTGTCAGAAGCACTTGAATCTGTGCTGCTTCTACTCATGGGACACTGAAAGCTGCTAGTCTTGCAGTGAGAGACCTTAGAGCTGACTGTGCCTCCTGTAGTGATTGCAGTCCTGTACTGAAAGCTGAGCACTGGAAGCAAGAAAAGCAGCATCATGGCAGCTGCACACAGCATTCCACTACCTGAGACAATGAGGGTGAGTGGGGATTGCAGCAGTAACTGGGATAACTTCAGAGCTGAGTTTGAGGATTACTCCCTAGCTACAGGATTACATGAGAAGCCTGCAGCAGTGCAAGCAGCTACACTGAGGAGAGTGATGGGCAGTGAATGCCTTCATGTTTACAAGCATAATCTGAACCTCACAGAGGAGCAAGAGAGTCAAACTAAAGCCATCCTGGATGCATTGGAAGTTTTTTTCAGACCCTATAAAAATGTCATATATTAAAGATATATATTTGGCTGCTGCAAGCAAGAAGAAAGTGAAACAACAGAAAACTTTGTCACATGGCTAAGAGAAAAAGCTGCAAGCTGTGAGTATGGGTCTCTGAGAGATGAACTTATTTGTGACAAAATAGTTCTAGGTATCACTAGTGAAAGCACATGCCGACGCTTATTAAGAGAACATGATTTAAATCTACAAGCAGCAATTGTGATATGTCGTACTGCAGAGCTTACTGACAAACATATGAGAGCTATGGAGCAGGATAAACAGACTGACAGTATTAATGCAGCCTCCAAGCAACAGCCAAGCTTGAAGAACCACCAGCTTCAGCACAAAAATCACCTCCGCAACTCACCTGCGAGCGCGCTTACATCATGCAAGTATTGTGGCAATGTACATATACGAGAAAAAGGACAGTGCCCTGCATATGGGAAAAGCTGTAGAGCATGTGGTAGATTAAATCATTTTGCTGGAGTGTGTTTGTCTAGTAAAAGAGAAGCAAGGAACCTGCACACACTTGAGCACAGGTCAGATCTTGAGGATGCACACTTGCTGCTTAGCTCTGATGTGGTTTACACAAAGGAATGCATTGGTGCTGTACAATCTAAAGGACAAAAATGGTTTGTAAATTTCATACTAAATAATATATGCCAACCCTGCCAGCTGGACTCGGGTGCAACATGTAATGTCATGAGTTTAATAGGCAAAATGAAACTGGCACCTAGGGCACCTCTTCAGCCTAGTGGCACCAAATTGAAATTATATTCAGGGGAGTTAATGGAATCATTAGGGCGTTTCCAAACAGAATGCTGCATTCGTGGACATATGCACAAACTTGAATTTGAGATTGTGGAAGCCGATCAGAAACCGCTACTGTCTGGTTCAACATGTGAGCACCTGGGTCTGATGCAATTCACCATTCCTGCTGAGCTCCACAATGTCAATAATCTGTCTGCGAAATCCTTGACTAGGCCACTGACAAAGCAGCAAATCCTCAAAGTCTATAGTGATGTGTTTGATGACCCCCTAATATCTGTTCCAGGAGAGGTTCACTTTGAACTTGACCCTACCATTCCACCAGTACAATGTGCACCACGCAATGTGCCAGTAGCCATTAAGCCGCAGGTCAAAGCGCAACTGGATAAGTATGAAGCTGAAGGGCATCTTATTTCAGTATCAGAGCCTACGAATTGGATAAGCAATATGGTAGTTATTAGGAAGTGAGAAGATCAGAATTTGCATCGATCCCAAGTTTTTGAATATGGCCCTGAGACAGTCACACTACTTAACCACTTCAATGCGGAGGACGCGCTGAGCGCGTCCTCCGCATTACCGCTGCTGTGCGGAGGACGCGCTGAGCGCATCCTCCCATTGGGGTCAGCGTTCGGCCGGGTTCCGGCCGATCGCTGGCCCCTCCGGTGCGGGCTGACATCCTCGATGTCAGCCCGGCATCCGGAACTGCAGCCGCCGGAATTAGGTGTCATCGCGGCTGCGCGATGACACCTAATTCAGGCGCCCCCCCCGCATGTGCGGAGGAGGCGCCTGAAAGGGAGGGGGGAGGTCCTTCGGACCTCTCTCCCTCCCGATCGGCGGCTCTGCGGGGGTTAACCCAGGCATCATTTGGAAGGGCACAGCCTGCCCTTCCAAATGGTGCCTGGCATTAACCCCTGGGGAGCTGGATCGCGAATCGGCGCTGAAAAGCGCCGGTTCGCGATCCTTTCCCGGAGCTGGCCGACATCTTGGATGTCGGCCAAGCCTCCGGAACTCCCCCTGAGGACTGGCGTCATCGTGCGTAGCACGATGACGCCAGTCCTGGACTTAACCCCTAACTGCCACCAACGGTGGAGATAGGGAGTTCCAATGAACTCCCTATCTCCCGATCCGTGGCAGCTAGGGGTTAAAGTTTGGTATGGTTGGATCGGCCAGAGCATGGCCGTTCCAACGATACCAAACACTACTGTGAAAAAGTTTGTAAAAAAAATAAAAATAAAAATAATTATAAAAAAAAAAATAAACACTTTTTTTTCTTTTTTTTGGTTTGTTAATGCAGCAATATTGTTCCCATTTTAATTATAATGTGAACAATGATGCTGCACTAACGATTTTTGTATGCGGTGCGTTTGTTAAAAATAGTGTAATTTTCCCCAAAAAAAAATGTAACGAGACCCCATCTCTAATTTTTTTAACAAGCGCACCCCATACAAAATATAACCGCAATTGCTCGCATGTTAAAATGTGAAAAAAAAACACTTTACACGATGTAAATTATTGAAAATTCATATTTTATTGCATTTTTTGTTATAATATACAGACATGACATAACGTATACATATAATAATGACATATTATGAATCTACCGAGTCTGACGGAAAGAACGATATATAATATGTCTGGGTCATATACTAAAATAAGCCTTCAAAACACGTTTAAACATGATGAGCAAAACCGGTAAAAATTACCTCAGCACAGAGGTGTGAAAAGCCTCAGCAGCGAAAGGGTTAATGCTAGGCTTGTGCACCGATTTTTTTTTTTCGGTTCGATTTTTCGGATGTTTAAACTTTTCAATTCGGCTCGTTTCGACCGAATTCAGTTCGACTCGTTTTTCAGGTACATTTTTTTTTTCGGAATATCGACCATTTTTCGTATTTTCGTGTCACTTTGCTCGTTTTTTGTATCGACTTTTCGTAAGTTCAGAAATTTTCGTTTTTCCGGAACGTCTGTTCTCCTCGTTTCAAAGCAATAAATTTCGATTTGACACATTTCAAGTCCATTCGAAAATATTTCATTTCGGCTCGGAAAACTTTTCGGATCTGCCGTTTTCGGATCTAAAACTTTTCGGAAAATCGGCCACATCCGAAAACACGAATCGGGAAATTTCGTGGAGATTCCGAAACCCGAAACGCACATCCCTACTTAATGCCAACACTTGACGATGTTTTGCACAAACTACCCAAAGCACGTATTTTTACCCTTGTTGATGCTAGAGATGCCTTTTTGCAGTGAAAACTAGATGAAAAGAGTAGCTACATGACCACATTCTGGACTCCTTGGGGCAGAAAAAGATGGCTCAAACTGCCATTTGAAGTCTCTGTAGCACCGGAGGTATATCAGCGAAAGCAGCATGAACTATTATGTGGGCTCCATGGAATTGAGCCAATAGCCGATGACATTCTCATAGGTGGCTGCAGTGATACAGATGAAGAAGCTGCGCATGACCATGATGAGAAGCTACTAGCACTACTGGATCGTTGCAGGCAGGTGAGGCTGTCCTCACAAGGCTTAAAAGCAGACCCTGATAAGATTAGAGCCATTGTGGACATGCCACAGCCTTCCGATGCCAAAGCATTACAGCGTTTTATTGGCTTTGTCACATATCTAGCTAAATTCATGCCACACCTGTCTGAGGTGTGTGAGCCATTAAGAAGACTTCTGGATAAGGTGCAGTGTGGCACTGGCTTCCCAAACATGACCAGGCAGTGGAGAAAATAAAACAATTGGTCACTGCCGCTCCGGTGTTGAAATATTATGATGTCACAAAGTCTGTTACAATACAAAGTGATTCAAGCAAAAATGGCCTAGGATGTTGTCTACTGCAAGAGGAGCAGCCAGTTTCATATGCGTCCAGAGCTCTTTCATCAGCTGAGCAAAATTATGCTCAAATTGAAAAAGAATGTTTAAGTATTGTGTTTGCCTGTTGGCGCTTCCATCACTATCTTTATGGCCGGGATACAATCACAGCTGAAACAGATCACAAACCACTAATAGCCATATTTAAGAAGCCCCTTTTGTGTGCTCCCAAGCGTTTGCAGAGCATGATACTTACATTGCAGCATTACAACCTCGATGTGGTCATCAAGCCAGGAAGTGAAATGTACATCAGTGATAACCTGAGCAGAGCTACTACGAATCATGTGACACCCAGAAATGAGCATGAGCACCATACAGTTTGTTTGCTGCAGCAGGAACAACTTTTCTTTGCTGAAGTCAATCAAGCAGATTATCTTAACGTCACAGATCAGCGTCTACATCAGCTTCAACAGCACACAGACCGAGATGAAACTTTACAAGCGCTGAAGTCTATTGTTCTAAACGGGTGGTCTGATGACAAGGATACAGCACCTGCAATTGTGAAGGAGTATTGGTCTTTCAGAGATGAGATCAGCGTACAAAATGGCATCTTGTACAAAGGCCCAAGAGTTATAGTGCCAAGGTCACTGAGAGCAGAAATGTTATTACGCATTCACTCAAGCCACATTGGGGGTGAGGCATGCTACAGACAAGCTCGAGATACGCTTTACTGGCCTAATATGCAAGGTGAAATCAAAGATTTTGTCAGCAATTGTCCCACTTGCAATGAATTTGCACACTTGCAACAAAAAGAGACCATGATGTCGCATGAGATACCTACACGTCCTTGGCAGATTGCCAGTATGGACTTATTCAACTATACAGGAAAAGAGTACCTGATATTAGTTGATCATTACTCAGACTTCTGGGAAATTGAACTGCTTCCTGACTTATCCACTGAAACTACAGTTAAGAGGTGCAAGGCACACAGGGTTATCCAAAGAGATCCGAATTGCTTGAGAAAGGTAACCGAATGCTGAAAATCAGCGTTCGGTTACCTTTCCTGGCCATTCGGCTATCCAGAGAGCAGGCAATTCGCCAAATCCTGGCGAATTGCCTGCACATACGGTGCCTGTTCGGTTCCTGTTCGAAGGCAGTGAAATCCCCATGAAAAAGCACTGCTTCGGCTATTCAGAGAACACAAACCAGCAGTGAAAGGTTCCCGAAATGTCCTGCCATTCGGTGGTTTAATTCGGCAAGTTTATTCAGGAGAATCCCATAGGCTTCAATGTTAAAAATATTCCCGTTTTAATTCAACATCTAATAAACCGTTCATTATAAAATTCTGCAGCAAAAAGTCTCTTTATTCATTGATTTTTTAGGATACTTTAAGCATTTTTCAGTTTTTTTTTTTTTTTTAAAAAGTCCGATTTTTTTTTTTTTTTTTCAGTTTGCTTATTTTTTTTGTAACAGCCCTCATTATTATCATTCCCTGGACCTCCTGTGAAAATTTCAGACATTTTCGCTCAGTAGTTTCTTTGCAAACAGCGTTTCATTTTCCCAGATTCATACAAATGGTTTTTCTAATTTATTCACTGCCTCCTCTACGTCACAGCTGCTTCGGCTCTGTGTGATTCGGCTCCTTTTCGGCTCCTGTTCGGCTTTTTCGAAGGTTAATCCAGATGTTTTTGCTTGTTTTCAGCGTGCATTCGGTTAGTTTTCGTCAGGTTTGCGGTAGCTTTTCCCTGCAATTCGGGGGCCCTGTGGTGCTTGCTGAATACACCGCAGGGTCACCGAAATGCAATCGGCAAAAGGAACCGAATTGAAGAGAACGAAAAGTCACCAAATGTGCGGTGACTTTTCGAATCTCTTTGGATAACCCTGACAGTTTGCACGTCATGGCCAACCTGATAAAGTGATTTCTGATAACGGCCCTCAGTTCTCAAGCTTACAATTCAGAAAATTTGCCTTTGAATGGGAATTTGAGCATGTAACTTCCTCACCACGTCATCTACAGGCTAACGGCAAAGCTGAATCTGCAGTGAAGATTGTAAAAAATGTATGCAAGAAAGCACAAAGTGATGGTAAAGATCAGTGGAAGGCAATCTTACACTGGAGGAACACTCCAACTGTGGGCATGGATAGTAGCCCAGCACAGAGACTGATGTCACGAAGATTAAAGACTTCCTTACCTGTGGCCAACAAGCTACTTGAACCGTCTGTGATACAAGGGGTACCAGAAAAGTTACGGCTTAAGAGGCAAGTGTTCAAGGCACAATATGACACATCTGCAAGAGATTTTCTTGAATTAAATATTGGGGAACGAATCCGTATGAAACCACTGCCTGGAGATCGAACAAGTCGTTGGAGAATGGGTACTTGTCTGCAAAAGGTTGCACCATGCTCCTATCTTGTGGACATTGATGGAACTCTCTATCGGCGCAATCATGTGGATCTGTGTGTGGCTGAAAAGCCTGATTCACATTATCCAGTTGTCAGGCCAGACTCGCCTGGTACTGCAAAGGCAAATTCACCAATTGGCAGTAAGGAATGTGCAGAGATGATGCCACAGACTAATACTACGGACAGTCCGGAGCAAGCAGATATATCAGACGGGAGTGAATGGCAGAGCATGCCAGTAAGTGGTGAGAAAAGCCCAGTAACCTCTGGGAGGACAGAGAAACTCTCTATACAACAAGGGCCAGTCTTCACCCGCAGTGGTAGACATTCACAACCACCCAAAAGACTTAACCTGTAAATATGTTATTACAAGGATTCATCTAAATTTCACATTGATCATTTATTAATATTAAGAGGGAGATGTTATGAGTGTTATGTTTTGTTTATATGCAACTCTATGATTTATCTCTATGGCACTTGTTTCCTGTGATGCGTTTCCTGCCCTGTTCTGTGTGTCTCTTCTAGGAACATGACTTCTGTTCACTAATGGCTTGCACTGTCATTATTATCTACATAAAACAGAAACCAGATCAATTTTCACAGTCCAGGAAAGTTGCCAGGTGTTCTGTAACAGCATACAGGAATCAGAGTCAGAGCAGAGCGAGATCAGGACGGTGCAGGCAAGGATGCCAAGTATGTTACTACAACCCAGAGGTCATTGCTGGGAAGTCAGGAGTTGAAGTTCAGGAACAGACCAGGGGATCAGGAGAACACATGTAGAAATGCTGGAGGATCAACAGCAGATGGCAGGACATCGAGAGCAAAGCCGAAAGTCAGGTAGGTATGGACAGGAATGTCAGGGTGGTGAGGAACATGTAATCTGCACATCCAATACTCATGTTTGATGGATAACTGAGCACTGAACAGCTGGTCAGCTGAATTTATATAGGGATATTAGGAGAAGGTTCCCTCCTGGACACTGGACATCCCACCACAGTGTCAAATGGAAGTGTTCGTAGCTTGGGCATCATTCCATTAGATACCTGTGTCAGGGAGTTGCGGCTGTAACTCTGGCACCAAACTGACACAGAGTGGAGAAGCAGGAGTGATACAGGTGTTGTTCTGGCTAAAAGATGTGTCAATTCTTGTTGTCAGATATTTTGAATATGTGTCTTCAAGCACAAAGTTGGTGGCCATCTGTTTTATCAAGTTTACATGTGGGCAGTCCTAAGGACACCATAACGGGTAAAGTCCCTGGAATGTTGGTGAGGGGACAACCATGGGGATGCCCACAAGCAAGTGAAGTGTGTTCCGGAGAACAAGACAATGGAACATCACATAGAATAGTGGAGAGGTAATAAATTATGAATAGGAAGGTGTCAATTAAACAGCTCAACTTTAAAACACTCAATCAAAATAAGCAAATAACATCAGTAATTTAACAATTTTTTTAAAGAAAATGTTAAATTACTGCTTTCATAAAACATACAGGGCTACATTACATGCTTGGTGCTAACGTTAGCGATCCCCTGAGTGAGCATTAACATTAGCCCAGGTAGCCACCGCATCTCACATTCCAAACGCTAACGGGTAAGGCTAGGGTCAGACGAATGCATTTTTCGCATCGTCCGTAAAAAAGTGCGATCGAACACATGGACGTTCTTTTTCACGGAATACGCGATAGCGGTCATACGATGCGCTATTACGGTCGTGATTTGTTACAGATCCAAACCAGGAAACTTAGGGTGTCTGGACATTATGTTGCACCGACATGAGCAGCGTCTGACGTCTCCTAATCACGCACACACGCCGCTATGCGGACGCAGCGCACTCTGTACATCAGTACTAGCGGTTCGACGTTCTTGCAAAAATGCATTCGTTTGCCGCTTGCGTTGCGCGGCCGAACTTTCGTGCGGCCTTACTTGGGCTTGCATTGGATGTCATTTGCTGCTACCACGGCCGTAATAAAGTGCGACTAAATGCATGTTCGCACTGTGTTCTTCTGACTCCAGCCTTAAGAAACCAGTTAGCGTTTGGTACCTTGCACTTTTCAGCGCCAGGTTACTGTACTTTGCGCTCCCTATACATGGGGAGCGCAAAGTGTTAATCAGCGTTAGGATTACAAAGTCCTAACGCTGATTAACGTCTGGCTGCGGTTAGCAAAAAGCTTGGTGCTAGTGGATTCCGCTGGTGCAGAATCCGTTAGCACCAGACAAAAAACCTCCCAAAAATTCTAGATACTCACCTCCTATCCCAGGGCGAAGACCGCGGCTCCATCCGTCCGGCAGGAGCAGGGAGGGACTGGGGGAAAAAGTCCCCCAGCCTCGCCCTGCGGATCACTACGTCATTTGACTGGTGCTATCTGCTTTAATGGAGTCCTATGGACTCTAACGAGTGGATGCTCGCAGCGGCACTTAGCGCTGCCACGTGCATCCCGGGATTTAGCGCCGGTAACAATGCAGACAGCTTTTTAAGCGCCTGCATTGTAGTTGGGTGCTAAAACGGGGGAGGAAAGGAGCATGCAGGTTTTTCTCCTTTGCGCCCCTGTTTTAGCGCAATGTGTGTAATTTAGCCCACAGAGTATAGTATATTGTTTATACAGTGCGAGATATTGTACCGACACAGATACAAGAAAATATTGGCCTCAAAAAGGAATAAACACCAACCTTACCAAGAACTGATATTTAACCTGAAGTTAAGAGTTTTCATGAGGTCGAAATGTCTTAAAAGTCTGAAAAGTTGGTTAAAATTCCTCGTTATAAATAAAACAAAGAGAAAAACCAAAAAGAGCAAAACAAGTAGAACAACAAATCCGACACCTTTATAGTGAAAACTTATTTCACAAAAGTAAACATCTTCGTCTTGTTGAATGATGAGATATTATTCTCTGATGTTTTTGCCTGCCAGACCTTCTTACATTATTTAATCATTTCTTAATTCTTTGTCTTAAAAGGTCTTGTTGGCAAAACATACTGGGTGGGCAATAAGTACCTTTCCATAATATTACAATACATGTTTGTGTAAGAGAATCTGTTGATTTTATCAAGTGTCTTAATTCACCATGATTCTCGTATTTTGTTAGATGCCTCGCCTCTGCCTTATCATTTACACATAATCATGCAATAATGTGTGTGGGTTAGCATTAAAGTCTTCCTGAACATTGTAATTTTAGAAATGTTTCAGTTAACTTGATTTGAATGGGTATGACAAGAATACACTGAATTCATCTTGCATTCAGAGACAATATAATAGCATTTTTTTTCCGTATGGTCTATGCACATAATGGTTTTTGTCGCTGTTTTAGTTCCATCAGAACAAGCGTCCCAGTTCCAGCAAATAAAATGTTTCTTCTATAGAAAATAATAAAACATCTGGGGCTAAATTACAATCTTCGCGCAAATGTTTGCGCCGGCACAAAAAAACATTAACGTGAGGGGTAAAACCCTTTGCGCCGAATGCCGTATTACATAGTCAGCGCAACAAACGACCGTAATCGTCTACCGTTAAGTGAACCTGCACGAACGGTGCGCGAGTTTACTGTACGTCGTGCGTCCTATACTCAACATTGTGAGCGCAAATGTGTTTGTGCGCTGGTACGCGGATGGTATTACAATGCATGCGCAGGAATTACCGCATAGCCTTTGCGCGCATAATTTTAGCAACTCCTAAAAGCTGGTGTTAATGGCAAATCTGAACAACCTGGACGAACCCAAATACACCAGCCCATAAAAAAATGCAGCAAAGTATAGTTACACATTCTACTCATACCAAACCAATAAAATGGAGAAGTTGTGTGTGCATGTATTATTGCCGCAGCATATATCCTCAGATTGACTTTGGCAGGCGCAAAAACGTAATGTGAGATAATTGTGGTTCTTAATTTTGATTGGCTGAATCGCGTGAAAAAAAACAGTGCGCACACTGATTTCTGGGCCCGTCTGGTTTATGCGTGTTATTGATCGACGGATGAAAAAACGTGCGAGGATTGTAATTCCAGCGGTGATTTGCGAGCGCAAACGTTTAACGCAAATTCACACATTGCGCGAGCATTTGAACGCGAAGATTATAATATAGCCCTTAAAATTTAACACATATTGGGCCATATTACATACTTGGTGCTAACTTAACCAGAACAGTTGTAAACTTCCCAGAGCAATTATAACCTATGGAGGTTTTAAGTTTACAACAGCTCTGGTTAAGTTAGCACCAACTATGTAATATGGTTTTAAGTATGTAATATGGCCCATTGGGCGCTATTACAATCTTAATGCTAGTGCTCAGATATGTGAGCGTTAACGCTAGGTTAAGTGACTATAACGCATGCCCCATATTACAACCCTAGCGCTAATGGGTTAAAAAATCCATTACCGCTTAGGGGATTACTGTACTTTGCACTCCCTATACCTGCCATGGGGAGCGCAATCAGTGACTAGCTTTAGGATTACAAAGTACTAACTCTAATTAACCCACCGATGTGCTAACGAAAAAGTTAGCCACAGCTAGAAACTGGTGCTAACTGATGCCACTTCTGTCAGCTAAAACCCCCCCCAAAAATCAGATACTCACTTCTCATCCCGCGGCGTGACCAATCCGCCGCTTTTGGCCGCCGGAAGCAGAGCGAGACTGGGGAAAAAAAGTCTGCTAAAGAGATAAACAAAATCTCATGAATACCACAGAGGAAGAAAAACAATGGACTGCATTACAAAGAGATACCCTTGATATTGAACAGGGTCTGGGATCTCAGGATATGTATTGAAAAGTCACCTAAATTTGAGCCACGATCAAGTGCCAGGAACAAGTTATGAGCTTTATTAGAAGTGGGTAATGCATGCTTTGTACCGCAGTGAGTCAGCCAGTAATTAAAAAAAACAATGAAGAAATAAAACGGGGACATAAATTAATACACATTTTAACAGTCAAAAACACAAATTGTCATATAGTCACTTGGTGGTCTGCCAAAAATTCCCACCACTAAGTAAAGACTTCCAGAAATGGAAGAAATGAAAAGGGAAAGGAAGCTATTGAGTACGAACAGAAAGATTTCAAAGAAATGACCGGTAACAGAAACCAGATGGTTTTAAATAGAGCAGAAAATGAGCATGTGATAATTTAAAAGTCAATTGATCTTTTATGGTAATACTGGGGATTTTGTGGCGTGTAGCTATAAAAAGAACTGTGCTGAGACTTATCAGATTTTGTGCACACAGGAGCAGAGGACAGGCTAGTGTAGGTTCCAAAAGATGCTGCCCTTGGAAATAATAAGTGCAAAGGTTTGTGAAACACTGCGCAGCTTATTTTTATCTACTTCTCAGCAGTCCTGCTTTGAAAATATCTAAACCATTTAAACATTCCAAGATCTTAAAATCACATCAGTACATTATAAATGCACATTTTCTTCCAGCTTTGGCTTCTATTTATTGGTGTTTGAAATGGACCAATTTGTTTTCGGTATTTTGCCACGCTGTAAGTCCTCACGCATAAAGAATTGTTTCCTAGAATTCGATTAAACAAATAATAACATTCCTGTCCCCAGAACACACAGTACTATAATGACATTGAATTCCATGAATGCTGCCTAATCCTAGCTAAAGGTATCTGGAGGTAACGATGACCTACTGCTCTGTAGTTTCTGGTGCTTTTGTGTCCCTTGGAGCAGGAATGTTTGCCAGGACTACCACCTCTCTAGTCTTCTGGTAAATGATAAAATGCCAGAAGTGACACTGATTATGCATCCTGGACAGCCAAATACAGGTTCTGGTTTATTGGTTTAATTTATCTGTCTAGTCTGAATCGCAATTAACACAGAGCCAGCTCAGCTGTCCAAGAGATGGAACAGTGCCATACTGGGCTCAGGCTTTCTTGCCTGGTTGGCCCTTGACAGTGCTCCATGTGGATGAGATGTTTATTGAAGACAGAGGCTACCATGGACTTCACTTTCTTCAGGGGTAGCATTATATACAATGACAGAAATGGTGACTATGACAGTTTTGCACGAGCAGGTTTAATTGAGCACGGTAAGAATTGCATAAATAGGGGAAGGTTTACAAGTGCAGGGACACATTTACATTAGTAGGTTTAGTATCGTAGTAGGCACAGTATTAGGGGAGCAGGGGCATGTGTACTCAGGATATTAACAGCTTTAGGTGAATGAGTACTTGTTTGAGATATTAAAGTATGGTTCGGATGACAGTTGTATGCAAGGAGAACAGTGGTAGGGGCAGGTTTTGAGGGGAGAGCTGAGAACGAAGCAGGTGACATACAATATGGAGCAAAAATAGAAACATACCGAACGTTCACAATGGTACAAAATAGCAAGAAGTATGCTAAAAAGTGCCACCCTTTCTTCAAGTCCTAGGAAGGTGCTTGTTTGCATGGTAGCAACTATGCCCAGTACAACAAAAAGCACACCAACATCCAACACGCAGTAGAAAATAGAAAGGACAATATTACAATGTTGGTGCTAACTTAACCAGTGCTGTTGTAAACTTAACAACTCCATAGACCAGTGGTTCCCAACCGCGGTCCTCAAGTACCCCCAACAGGCCAGGTTTTAAGGATTTCCTTAGGGAAAGGCAGACTGAATCCTGCAATCACTGAGCAGCAAATCATATCACCTGTGCTGTGCTTCAGACATCTGGAAATCCTGGCCTGTTAGGAGTATTTGAGGGCCGCGGTTGGGAACCACTGCCATAGACTATAGGCATCATTACAATCGTCGCGCTAAAATGGGGACGTTAGGGAGAAAAAGCTGCCTGCATTGTTATCGGCCGCTAAAGTCTGGGATGCACGCGGCGGTGCTAAGCGCCGCCGCACTCATCTCCTCCATGGAGTCCATAGGACTCCATTGTGGCACCCGTGCTGGTCACATGACCTGCCGGCGTAGTGATCCGCAGAGGGAGACTGGGGGACTTTTTCCCCCAGTCTCTCGGCGGACAGAGGAGGTGGTTAGCGCCGCGGTCCTCGACATGGGATGGAAGGTGAGTATACGATTTATTTTGGGGGAGGGTTACTGCTGGTGCTGATGGAATTTTGCAGCAGTGGAATCCGTTAGCACCAAGTCCAGGCTGTGGTTAACTTTCTGGTAACCGCAGCTGGACGGTAGTTAGCGTTAGGACTTTGTAATCCTAACACTAATTAACTCTTTACACTCCCCATGTTAAGCATAGGGAGCGCAAAGTACAGTAACCTCGCGCAGAACAGCGCAAGATACCAAACGCTAATGGGTTTTTTATAGGAATGCACCAGAATTTCGGCCACCGATAGATATCTGCCGATAATGGGGTTATCGGTTTCGGCCCGAAAGCAAAACACGAGCCGAAAAGGTCAGCCGAAAATTGCTGATCCCAGCTGACACTGAGCGAGCACTCTTTCAATGCTGCTTAGCTGGAGATAATTGTAATTGGAGAGAGGCAGGAGCTGCTACACATATTTATTTCTGCACACAAAGGGTTAACTGCCTACTCGGAGCTGCTGCTACTATCAGAGCAAGAAGTAACCTCTGACCTCTCAGTAACAAGGAAGAGGTGATTTATCACTGACCTCCTGCCAGTTGTGCTGTGTTTGCTCTGAGAACAAGAGGGGGGGTTAATGTGAGGCTGCTTCACATCACAGCCAGGCTGCCTTCATTATTATCATCGTTTATATAGCGCCAACAGTTTCTGCAGTGCTTTACAATAACCAAAGGGAACAAGGTACAGATACATGGATATAGGATGGAAACAAGAGGTGCAGAGGGCTCTGCTTATAGGAGCTTACAATCTAGAGGTGTAGAGGGCCCTGCTCATAGGAGCTTACATCCATGGATCCTGCCTCCAAAAAGTTAATGGAACTTATTATACACATGTTCATTTTGCATTGGTTTATCTTTTCCTTTGCTTCTTAAAACCTCTTTATAATGCTTGGTTTTTCTGCACTTTAAAAAATAACAGATTACAAAGAAACCCACACAAAACATCACAGGCACAATAGCTGTATACAGTTGTGTTCAAAATTATTCAACCCCCAATGCTGTAAAGGGTTTTAGGGAATTTAGTGTACATTTGTAATTGTATTCAGAATGAAATCCTACAAGGACTTTTTAAAGAACATATGCAACTAAAATGACATCAATTGGTTTTGTAATACTAGTAAATAGTGAGAGGACATGATAGTGCCCTTAGATGTTTGTAAATGATATACATATTAACTATTTAATTACCTTTAACCTCACTGCAGTGAGGTTCATCCTATGAGATTGTATGTATGTACTATTTTATATGTGATCTGCGGGTCATAAAAAAGCTCTGGAGAACACTGGAAATAGCAGGTGCAGGTCAAGTCCTACAAAAGTAAGTGTGACACATAAATATCCCAGATACTTGACATACTTGAAAACAGAGAAATCTCAATGTATCTTCGGTAAAATACTTTATAAATCTGATAATTAACTGCATTTATGTGTACATAACATTTCATATAGTTGTGTTCAAAATTACAATGCATGTGTAAAGGGTTTTAGGGAATTTAGTGTACATTTGTAATTGTATTCAGAATGAAATCCTACAAGGACTTTTTAAAGAACCTTTTGCAACTAAAATTACATCAATTGGTTTTGTAATACAGTAGTAAATGTTTCTTTTGTGAATTCTTCATTGACACAATTATTCAACACCTTAAAGACTAACACTCTGAAGAACAGAGGTTCATTCAAGTGTTTTCAATCAGGTATTGAAAACACCTGTGGATGTCACGGAGCAGCAATAAAGCATAATAAGCACCAATTAGGCAGCTTTAAAATGACTGTGATACTCAGCTCCTTCTAGACATTTACTGGTGTGGTTACAAACATGGTGAAGTCAAGAGAATGGTCCAGGAAGACAAGAGAAGATGTGATTACTCTTCACAGAAAGGGCAATGGCTATAAGAAGATTGCAAAGATGTTAAACATACCAAGAGAGACCATAGGAAGCATCATTCGCAAATTCAAGGCAAAGGGCACTGTTGAAACGCTACCTGGTCGTGGCAGAAAGAAGATGCTGACTTCGACTGCTGTGCGCTACCTGAAGCGTAGAGTGGAGAAAAGTCCCCGTGTGGCTGCTGAGGAACTGAGAAAAGATTTGTCAGATGTGGGTACTGAAGTTTAAGCTCAGACAATATGGCGCACACTGCGTAATGAAGGCCTCCATGCCAGAACTCCCAGGCGCACCCCCTTGCTGTCTCCAAAGAATAAGAAGAGTCGACTGCAGTATGCCAAAAGTCATGTGGACAAAGCACAGAAGTTTTGGGATAGTGTTCTGTGGACTGATGAAACAAAATTAGAACTGTTTGGGTCCATGGATCAACGCTATGTTTGGAGGAGGAAGAACAAGGCCTATGAAGAAAAGAACACCTTGCCTACTGTGAAGCATGGCGGGGGGTCAATCATGCTTTGGGGCTGTTTTGCTTCTGCAGGTATAGGGAAGCTTCAGCGTGTGCAAGGTACCAGGAATTCTCTTCAGTACCAGGAGATATTGGATGACAATGTGATGCAGTCCGTCACAAACCTGAGGCTTGGGAGACGTTGGACCTTTCAACAGGACAATGATCCCAAGCATACCTCCAAGTCCACTAGAGCATGGTTGCAGATTAAAGGCTGGAACATTTTGGAGTGGCCATCGCAGTCACCTGACTTAAATCCGATTGAGAACCTCTGGTGGGACTTAAAGAAAGCAGTTGCAGTGCGCAAGCCTAAGAATGTGACTGAACTGGAGGCTTTTGCCCATGACGAATGGGCGAAGATACCCGTAGATCGCTGCAAGACACTTGTGTCAAGCTATGCTTCACGTTTAAAAGCTGTTATAACTGTAAAAGGATGTTGTACTAAGTACTAAGATTGAATGTCACTTGGGGGTTGAATAAAACAGATAATGATGTGAGCACAGAAAAGACATTTGTGGTTATTTCATTATAAAAGTTATGTTATATTTGTCTGACCTACACGTGCCTCTTTGATTTAATTGTAAGCAAGATGACTGAATGATCAAAATCAATGTCAAACTGGCCAAAACACTCAATTTCAGTGGGGGTTGAATAATTTTGAACACAACTGTATGTGTCTGGATGCAGCATCCAAAAACATACGCCATAGAGTGGAAACTTAAATTAAATCATATCTTTTATTTAGTCAAGATATAAACAGACTGGTGTTTAGGCTCCATCTGAGCCATTATTGATAATAGATAGATAGATAGATACACACTCATTTCAGATGTGGTGGAGGGCAAAAAAATGATTAAAAGCCTCCACACAGCAAATAATAAAGTTTATAGTTGCAGAGTTCTCTGAATTGCTGGGATGTGTAAATGTCCTCGACAGCTATAAAACGTGTGTGTGTATACACATGAATGTATGCACTAGATGTAAAATGAATGCACCAAAATAGGACAAAAATATCTTAAAAGTTTTAATGTGGATTAATTTAAATTCATGATATTAATTTAATAAAGTCTAGTATTAATACAATTATATAAAAAACTATCTTACAATAAATTGGAGGGGGGGGGAAGTCATTTTCAGTTTCGGTATCGGTTTTCGGCCGAACTGATCCCGAATTTTCGGTTTCGGAATTGGCTGGAAATTTTCATTTCGGTGCACCACTAGTTCTTTAACCCGTAATGTTTGGATTGTAATATGGGTGGCCCGCGCTAGGGCCACCAGGGCTAACGTTAACACTCACACAGGTGAGTGCTAAAGTTAGCACCAAGAATGTAGTGTGGCCCTATAATGGCTCTGGTAAATTTACAACAGCTCTGGTTAAGTTACCACCAACTATGTAATATAGCCCAAATCTTTTGTGGAAAATGTAATGGAACAATAAAGCTATTTGGACCCTAATGTCGTACTCAGTTACTGAATATGGGAAATGGTTTCCTGTGGGTAACATTTTAATAATGTAGGGCTGTAAGGGGTTAAAGATGACAGTAAGGGTGAAATAGTAGCAGACGAGTTTTGCCGACAGCAAGAATTTGATAATCACAGGGAGAAATTAGGGTTATTTAGTATGTGCCGTTGTTGCAGAGCCAACGAATGCCAATGATTCACAAAAGTAAAATCCAAAGACTGACAGGGGAAGCTACACAGTGCAACGTCTCCTGTTACACTTTGGATTTTATTTTTGTGAAATGACAACAATTGTCTGCCGTGCAACACCAGCAAGTGTCACTTACTACCAGGCCAGCCATCAGAAATTTTGGGGCCCCTTACTGACCCTCAGAATAGGGCCCCCCCATGATCCCCCTCTTTCCATATGAATTCAATTTTTAATGTGAATCGTGGCCACATTACATTGTAGTCCCAATATCTTAATCACACGTATTGCTCTCACAACAGCACATTTAGCATAAAGTATCTGGTTCAAATATTTTAAGACCATACTATGAAATTCAAATTGTGATTTAAAAAATAATATGAATCTAGATCGTATTACAGAGTGCTGCTCCCAATACCTTAAAATCACATAAAATGTGTATTCGTGCAAACAATGTAGCATTAAAGTATAATTAGATTACTCCACTTAAGGAGTTAAGCATATCAGAGCACCACAGCAATAAAACTCTCACGGTAAAGGCAGTGAGTATGAACGTACATAGGACTCACAGCAATAGACCTCCAACAGTAAAGGCAGAATTTGTACACATTATCCACAGCAATAGACCTCTAATGGAAATGGCAGTGAGTTGATGGATGGATAGACACTGGGATGGATGGACTGGTATGGATGGATGGATAGACAGTGGGATGGATGGACTGGTATGGATGGATGGATGGATAGACAGTGGGATGGATGGACTGGTATGGATAGACAGTGGGATGGATGGATATATATAGACAGACAGACAGGGATGGATGGATAAGGATGGATGAATGACAGCGTGTCCTCTGTCACCCTCCCCAGCCCCCTGTGTTCTCTCTATCATCCCCCCGTGTACAGTCTGTCACCTCTCTAGCCCCCTCTTCTACCCTTCCCAGTGCAGCCCGTGTTACCTGCCTCTGTCCAGATCCAGCATGTGCAGGGTGTCAGGGCAGCTCCTCGGCCTGGCTTCTCTCCTTCTCCCATCCACAGGCACGTGCTTGTGGTGCTGTGTTGTGTGAGGAAGGGGCAGGGCAGGCATTGTGCTGGAAGCTCCTCAGACTAAGGGTCTGGCTGCAGACTGTGGAGAGTGGAGCTCCATGTGAAACATGTGACCCTCACTCCCCATGTGACCTCCGCTCAAAAGATTTTTTCTTTGAAATCAACTTTAATATAACGAACAATAAACACAATAATGCTGAACACTGGTTTTTGCTTGATTTTCATCTACCTCAGCCTTAATTATTATACAATGATAATGCAGCTATTATTATTATAGTATTATATTGTGATTAATAGTAGCATTATCATAATATTAACATTAATAATTATGATAATGCTACTATTAATAACAATTCAATTCTATAATAGCTGCATTATCATTGAATAATAATAATTAAGGCAGGTAGATGAAAATCAAGCAGAAACCAATGTCCAGAATCAGCATTATTGTGTTTATTGCTCGTCACATTAAAGTTGATTTCAAAGAAAAAAATTCTTTGAGTGGAGGTCAAACGGGGAGTGGAGGTCACAGGTTTCCTGTGGAGCTCCACCTTGCACTTCCTGTAGAGCTCCACTCTCCAGTCTGCAGCCAGACCACCATGATGGTGGGAGGGCTGCTCCCCCTCCTCTCCCCGCCCCACGGCTGTCACATGGAGGGGCGGTTCTTGTGCAGGCCGGGGCGGAGTTCCTCTATTCACAGCGCAGATCTCTGCCCACAGAGAGACAGTGTTGCTGCTGAGAAGAGCAGGAGCAAGCACAAAGGCTGGCTCTGAGTGGTGTCACCCTCCAAGAGGGTGTCACCCGGCCGGTGCGCCCCCCATGTGACACCACTGCACCCCCCCACGTGACACCACTGCACAGAGGGGGCCGTCAGCCTCCGGCGGCCATCTTTGATTCCCTGCTCGCACAGGCCCAAGTAGGCCGCAGTACCTCCTCCTGAGGCCTGCGGCCTAAAGTAAACAAAGCTGCCGACGGCGGCCCCCCCTAGTCGGCCGGGCCCCTTACTACAACATGGGCCGTAATGCCCTGATGGCGGCCCTGCTTACTACATATAAACCTTTGGTAATTTAGAGCTATCAACTTGGTGTATTAACAACTTGTTACAAGGTACCTCTCCTCCTTAAAATATATCTTTCAATATATTAATGTTATTAATATGGGCACTCTTTTATTTTTGTTAATTCCCCACTCTTTATTGTAAAGTGTAAAAAGTTTGCACCATATAAATAATATCACCTTTAAAATTTGAATTTATTTGTGATAAATATACTGTAGCGCTGTGTTTAAATCCTTACTGTGGCACTACCTATTTTTGGCCACCGGAGGGAGACAAGCGCGATAAGAGACACTGAACATTGGGACTACATTTCCCGGCATGCTCTGGGAACGGACACAGGAAGTGGGTGGGACACGCCGAGGTACATCCTGAGCCTCGTGGAGATAGCTGGCAGAGCGCGCCAGGGAGTGAAAGAGACAGGACACAGTGCTGCAGAGCGGAACAGTGACTAGGCCGGAGCGCAGGTGCGGCCTATCAGGATTCCAAGTGGGGTTATCCAGCCTTGCAAGAAGGAGACCCAGTGATCTACAGACATCACCCAAGCTGCTATCAAGGAAGCCAGAGGACCCCCGAGTGAGGAGTACCGCAGGTCCATCGGATGGGAGAGCAGGCGGTAACTGGACAAGTCACGGTCGGAGCAGAGAGAGCCAGACAACGGATCCAGTAGCCAGTATCCCAGCGAGGCATCGAGCGGAGAGACGTCCTGGGTCAGCGGAGCCTTGGTCTTCGAACGGATGGGTGAGAGGCCTCCAAGGCCAGTTTATAAAGCAAGAAAGCATACTGCTGTTTGTTTCTAAAACCCACAGGGCCCCAACCTGACTAGTCGAAGACATCGCTTTAAGAAATTCAATGGCCAGTTGAATAGTACCCGGGTACTATAACACACACATACACTTACAGTCCGGGACTTAACCTGTGCGGGACTCACTCCCTAATATCCCAAAAAGGGGTAAAGATTCGCATATTATTTTGTTTTCCGCTGCGCGTTTCTCGAATTACGAAATATTGTATTCTTTCTTCCGCTACGCGTTTCTCGAAATTACGAAGCATTGTATTTTTCTGTTCGGCTGCGCATTTTCCCAAAATACGAAGCCTCGTATTTCTTTTTTTCCGCTGCGCGTTTACCGCGATACGAAGTACTGTAAATATATCTATGAACACCGTGTCTCATTATATGCCTTTTACTCTAGTAAACTATATAATTTATAAAATCCACAACGGTGCTGGAGTATATTTATTCCCTAGTGCGGGGAGACTGACCCGTGGTTCATTTTCAGCGGCTCCTCCGGGAGTGAGCTCTACACGTGGGGGCTCGTTTCCGGGATCCAGTCTCTGGAAAAACCGCATCTAAAGGGTTAAATATGGATCCAGACACTGTTGCCGAATGGTGTGAGGAGCACAGTAGTCAGTTAGAATGTTGTATAGTCATGGATATTCCCGCAGACACTTGGGCCGAAGATCAGATTCGCCAGGCCGTGGCCGCGCTGACACCAGATCATCGGGGGTTAATCCTGGACATTAAAAAGAGCACAGATACCTCTCACACGTATGTTCTTTTTGAATGGAGAAAGGGTGTTCCAGTGTGTTTTCAGGGCGCGAGCATGAAGCTGACCGATGAGGTGGAAGTCCAACTGATTCAGCCAAGTGCGCCACGTGGCGAATCCGCAAGTGTTCCTGCGCCCAGTCCGTTGGCCATGATCGGGCCTGAATTCATAGTGGCTATTGGAGATTTGCTGGCTAAGTGTCAGAGAACAAGCCCTCCGCACACTAACTTCGGTTATCGACGGTTGAGAAATTTTACAGGAAACGTACCAACTCCGGCGGGAGAAGAAACCTTTGAGGAATGGGTGGAACAGGCGATGCAGGCTCTGGATGAGTGGGACGTCCCTGAAGCTCAGAAAAAGCAAAGGATCACCGAGAGTTTAAAGGGACCTGCGTCAGAAGCGGTGAGAAACCTAAAACTGAGTAGAAAAGACTGTACTGCTTTAGATTATTTAAACGTTTTGGAGGAAGTTTTTGGGCGAACAGAAAAGGCCGCAGAGCTTGTATATCAGTATGAACACACCTATCAGCGAAAAGGTGAGAGAATGACCGAATACATGAGGCGCCTAGATAAGATTCTGCACCAGATACTCCTCTAGAAAGGGGCCGAGCCGGCCGAAGTGGATAAGATCCGAATAAAACAGATCCTGAGGGGCTCTCAACCTCTAGATCCAGTGATGCTGCAGCTGAGAAGCAGAGCAGGTAATCAAGAACTGAAGTACCTGGAACTGATCCGAGCTGTCAGAGAGGAGGAGGCTTTGCTGGAGGAAAAATCCTTCAGGCGAGGGGAAAGAGCTTACGCACAACCTGTAAGGCATAACGACGGTCTGCAGCCTGAAAGCGACTCACTGGATACTTATGGATCCGACGTGGACGAGCAAGAGCACCTGATCGCTTTTAAATCCACAAAGAGGGCTGCCAAAGAATTACACCTCTCTGAACGTGGCGAGTTGTACAAAACTGTTAAGAAAGTACAGGAAGCTCAAGCTGAATTGCAACAGGCGCACGCGGAACTGTGCCGGGTGTTGATGAAGGTGACAGAGATGCAGGCAGAGATGCAGAAGTTCCTTACAGGCATGCAGACAACCGGAGTTGCTGTGGCGTCTAGCCAAGGTCCTTTAACTGAATCACAACAGGCGACTGCGTCTCCACTTTCTAAGAAGAGATGTTTCGGTTGTGGAGAAATGGGCCACTTCCGCGCACAATGCAAAGACCGAAAGCCTGAGAGGAATAGAGTTGATGAGCTGTTAAAAGCCTTAGAAGGACTGTTATCTACCTCACCGGCGGGAAACGCCAGAGGGCACAAGTGAAGGAGCAACCTAGGTGCCCAAAGGTTGAACCCCACTCCAAAAATCAAGCCAGGACTAAGAGGGCGAGAGGGCCCAAAGTCGGGCCAACTGCTGAGCCTGCCAGGACTGAAAGAGTCACTCCTTTAGCATCCGGACCTACGTCATGGGGAAGCAATGCACACCCAAAACCTACACGGGCCAAGAAAAAGGCCAGGGTACAGCAAACTGGGTCTAAGTGTCCGGATACCGCCACCAAGTTTCCTGACCAACTGATAGGTCCTTCTCCTATTGTGCCAATCCAAGTGGAGGGAGTCTACACTAAAGCCCTGTTGGATTCAGGGGCTCAAGTGACATTGATCTACCGAGACTTCTACGAGAAACACTTGAAGCACATTCCTCTACAGAAATTGAAGGATCTGGAAATCTGGGGTATCGGAACTGAGAAACTCCCTTATGACGGGTATCTACAGGTGAAGTTGGAGATCGGATCCGAAGTCATCGGACCGTCCGGAGGCTGTGATGCATTGGCCATTGTGTGTCCTCGACCCTCAGGTGCCAACAGAAGTTCCATGATAGTGGGGACGAATACTGATTTGGTGCGGCGTCTCCTGACACCTATCGTATTGGAAGAAGGTTCTACTCAAGGAGTACACCCAATGTTACGTCCAGTCTATCAGAGAATGGTCGAAGAACAGAAGGCACCTGCCGAAGTGGGGCGCCTATGGAGATTAGAAGGAACAGAGAAGGTTCTGCAAGCTGGAAAAGTAGCGAGCTTCCAGGCTTCAGTCAAGTTGAACGGATCGCAACCAGGCCCCTATGTGGTTCTGGAAACCGATTTTAATCATGGGAGTGAAACCGGAGTCGAAGTAATCCCTGAAATAATCTCCACTAAATCTGTGAAAAGAACACGAGGAAGAGTCTCAGTCAGCGTGTGCAATGTGTCTGATTCTCCAATAGTCCTTAAAGCACGAGTGCCTATCGGGCAAGTAGCGTCCGCTACGCCCCTCTCTCCTACCGATTTAGGAGGGGGAGTGGATAAAGAGATTCCAGATGAAATATTCTACCCCAAGGACGCTCCCATTTCATCCGAGTGGAAGAAACATCTTCAGTCTCAAGTTCTAAAGTGGAGAGAATTGTTCTCGAAAGAGGAGTTTGACGTAGGCCTAGCTAAAAGTACTGAGCACCGCATTCGATTACAAGAAGACAAGCCGTTTCGTGAAAGTTCAAGGCGAGTTCCGCTGGGAGACTTGGATGATCTGCGAGAACAACTGAATGAATTGCAAAGAACCAAGGTGATTCAAGAGTCCAGGAGTCCATACGCATCTCCAATAGTGATGGTACGGAAGAAGAATGGTTCTGTCCGCCTATGCATAGACTATCGCACGCTGAATCGGAGAACCATCCCAGACCAATATGCTACTCCTCGGATAGAAGATGCCTTACAGGGTTTGTCTGGAGCAAAATGGTTTAGTGTACTAGACCTGCGAAGCGGGTATCACCAGATACCAATGCATCCCGAAGACAAAGAGAAAACTGCGTTCATCTGTCCACTGGGGTTCTTTGAATTCAACCGAATGCCTCAAGGCCTTACGGGGGCTCCAGCCACGTTCCAACGGTTAATGGAGAAGACAGTTGGGGACATGAATCTGATCGAAGTGTTAGTGTACCTGGATGACATAATAGTGTTCGAGAAGACTCTGGAAGAACATGAGCAACGTTTGGAGAAGGTTTTGAAGAGGCTCCATGAAGAGGGATTGAAACTGTCTCTGGAGAAATGCCAATTCTGTCTGCCGTCCGTCACATATCTGGGACATGTGGTCTCAGCAGAAGGTGTTTCGACAGATCCTTGGAAGTTGGAGGCCGTAGCTTCCTGGCCTAGACCTCGAAACGTCACTGAACTTAGATCTTTCTTGGGGTTCTGTTCATATTATCGAAGATTTGTAGGAGGATTCGCGAAAATAACTCAACCACTGAACAAACTCCTACAGAAAGAAAGTACCGAAGAAGGCTGCAAGGCCTCTGACTGAAACCCGTCCGCTCCAGGACCAAGGAAAGCTCGGGAGTCCATACAGGGCGAATGGACTAGTCAATGTGAAGGTGCTTTCTTGAAGCTGAAAGAGAGTCTAACTCAAGCTCCTGTCTTGGCCTACGCGGACCCTCACAAGCCGTATGAGTTACATGTGGATGCCAGCAGAGAAGGTTTAGGAGGAGTCCTGTATCAGGAGTATGGTGGACTACTGAGGCCTGTAGCGTACGTGAGCCGGAGCCTTACGCCTTCAGAGAAGAACTACCCTACCCACAAGTTGGAGTTCCTAGCCTTAAAATGGGCAGTGGTAGACAAGGTAAAGGACTATCTGTATGGAGCCGAATTCGTGATAAAGACGGATAACAATCCTCTTACCTACATCCTTACTACTGCGAAACTGGACGCAACGGGACACCGGTGGTTGGCCGCTCTGTCAGGGTTTCGGTTCAGCCTGAAGTACCGCCCTGGGGTGAATAATCGAGATGCTGATGCTTTATCGAGAAGACCCTACACTACAGAATGGACTCAGTTGACTCCAGACGGGGTGCAAGCTTTGTGCCAAGGCGCAGAGCGCCGGGTCAAGGGAGGGATTGAAGCAGAGGCCATAGGAGTGATGGCTGCGGCTGTTCCTGAGTTCTACTGCAACCCTACGCAATTGAGGGATGAAAGTCTACCTACCTTTTCCAAACAGGACCTGAAAGCGGATCAGGCCAGAGACCCTTTAATTGCATTGACCATAAAGGCCCTAACTGCGAACCAGCGGGAAATTCTGCTGACTAATTCCCCAGATGGAGCCAGATTGGTCTACAAAGAGTGGGAATGGTTGAAGATGTTGGATGGGGTGGTCTACCGAAGGGGCCCCTCAACTAATGCTGAAGAGACCCAACAGTTGTTCCTTCCCACTAAGCATAGAGAGTGTGTTGCGATCACTACACGATGAGCATGGACATTTGGGTGCTGAAAGAATTTTTAAGCTGGTGCGAGACAGGTTCTATTGGCCTTGCATGAGAGCTGAAGTGGAAAGTTATTGTCATTCATGTCTGAGGTGTATTCAGAGGAAGACCCTACCGACCCGAACCGCTCCAATGAGCCATCTGCAGAGTCAGGGACCCATGGATTTGGTGTGAATTGACTTCCTGTGCTTAGAGCCGGATGCTAGTGGGCAAGGGAATATTCTAATAGTGACTGATCACTTCACACGTTACGCCCAAGCTTTTTCCACAAGAGACCAACGTGCTCCGACAGTGGCCAAGGTTCTGATGGAGAAGTTCTTTGTTCACTACGGCCTACCAAGGAGAATACACTCTGATCAGGGTAGAGACTTTGAAAGCCGACTTGTTGGGCAATTGTTGGAACTATTGGGAATCCAAAAGACCCGAACTACACCATATCACCCTCAAGGTGATGCTCAGCCTGAAAGGTTTAATCGCACGCTGCTAAATATGCTGGGGACATTGTCAAACATAGAGAAGCAGAGTTGGAGTCGCCATATAGCTACTCTGGTGCATGCATATAACAGTACGGAGAGTGATGCCACTGGATACTCACCGTACCGTCTTATGTTCGGAAGAGAAGCTCGACTGCCGGTTGATTTGGCGTTAGGGTTATCTCTAGACCAGACGTCGGTAGCTTCCCATAGAAACTACGTGGATAGACTTCGGAAGAATCTGGCCTCTGCGTTTGAACAGGCCCGTTTGACCTCAGGAAACAGGGAGCAAAGGAACAAAAGGAATTACGACTTGAAAGTTCGGATACAAGATCTACAACCCGGTGATAGGGTTTTGTTGAAGAACTTGGGTGCTGCTGCGAGACACAAGTTGGCGGATAGATGGAGTTCTCAAGTCTACATTGTCTGCAAGCAACTGCCGGGTCTGCCGGTGTATCAAATCCGGCCGGATGGAAAGGCTGGGCCTCTTAAGAACTGGCACCGGAATCATTTGTTACCTTTGAGAGAGGCTGTGAGGATGCCAGTTGGGGACGAACTTCCTCTGCCGAATCCACCTGCTCCACATTTGCCTCCTGTTACTCGGTCTTAGCAGACCCGGGCTGTCCAAGAGAGCGAAAGGGACAGTGAAGAAGAGAGTTTTTGTCTGGACTGGATGCGCTCACCAGAGCCTGAAGAGGCTATCTCAGCTCCTGAACGGTGGGAAAGTAATTTGAGACCTGAAGCTCCTGAATTTCAGCTAGAAGTCCCTGAGACTATGGAAATCCCTGAAGCTCTTGAATTTCAGTTAGAAGTTCCTGATACTGTTGGAGTCCCTGTAGCTCCTGGAGCTGAGTCTTATGATTATAGTTCTATGCCTTCACTGGAGGGATCATACTCCGAAGAAATGTCTGCTCCAGTGGTAGAAAGAAGGACTGAGCCAGCACCTATAGTACTTCCACCTGAAGAGGAACTGATTGAGCCCAAACCAAAACGCTCTGTTCGACCGCCCCAGCGACTCACCTACGACTCACCAGGACATAGCACTGAAGAGGCCATCACCACAGTGCAAAGGTTGCCCGAAGTGTCTGCTATGTTAGCTGAGGTAGCACAAAACATGAGTCAACTTGAAGAAGTGTATCTAACCCACTGTATGTTTGCTGCCGAACCTGTATATGTTATCTAAACTATGTTGAAATGTAAATGTAACTGTTGTACCTCCTTGGAGTGACCCAAGAGTTCTAGGAGGGGGAGAGTGTAGCGCTGTGTTTAAATCCTTACTGTGGCAGTACCTATTTTTGGTCACCGGAGGGAGACAAGAGCGATAAGAGACACTGAACATTGGGACTACATTTCCCGGCATGCTCTGGGAACGGACACAGGAAGTGGGTGGGACACGCCGAGGTACATCCTGAGCCTCGTGGAGATAGCTGGCAGAGCACGCCAGGGAGTGAAAGAGACAGGACACAGTGCTGCAGAGCGGAACAGTGACTAGGCCGGAGCGCAGGTGCGGCCTATCAGGATTCCAAGTGGGGTTATCCAGCCTTGCAAGAAGGAGACCCAGTGATCTACAGACATCACCCAAGCTGCTATCAAGGAAGCCAGAGGACCCCCGAGTGAGGAGTACCGCAGGTCCATCGGATGGAAGAGCAGGCGGTAACTGGACAAGTCACGGTCGGAGCAGAGAGAGCCAGACAACGGATCCAGTAGCCAGTATCCCAGCGCGGCATCGAGCGGAGAGACGTCCTGGGTTAGCGGAGCCTTGGTCTTCGAACGGATGGGTGAGAGGCCTCCAAGGCCAGTTTATAAAGCAAGAAAGCACGCTGCTGTTTGTTTCTAAAACCCACAGGGCTCCAACCTGACTAGTCGAAGACATCGCTTTAAGAAATTCACTGGCCAGTTGAATAGTACCCGGGTACCATAACACACACATACACTTACAGTCCGGGACTTAACCTGTGCGGGACTCACTCCCTAATATCCCAAAAAGGGGTAAAGATTTGCATATTATTTTGTTTTCCACTGCGCGTTTCTCGAATTACGAAATATTGTATTCTTTTTTCCGCTACGCGTTTCTCGAAATTACGAAGCATTGTATTTTTCTGTTCGGCTGCGCATTTTCCCGAAATACGAAGCCTCGTATTTCTTTTTTTCCGCTGCGCGTTTACCGCGATACGAAGTACTGTAAATATATCTACGAACACCGTGTCTCATTATATGCCTTTTACTCTAGTAAACTATCAGGGTTATCCAAAGAGATTCGAAAAGTCACCGCACGTTCGGTGACTTTTCGTTCTCTTCAATTCGGTTCCTTTTGCCGATTGCATTTCGGTGACCCTGCGGTGTATTCAGCAAACACCACAGGGTCCCGAATTGCAGGGAAAAGCTGCCGCAAACTCACCGAAAACTAACCGAATGCACGCTGAAAACAAGCAAAAACATCTGGATTAACCTTTGAAAAAGACGAACAGGAGCCGAACAGGAGCCGAACATGAGCCGAATCACACAGAGCCGAAGCAGCTGTGACGCAGACAGAGGGAGGTGAATAAATTAGAAAAAACATTTGTATGAATCTGGGAAAAAGAAACGCTGTTTGCAAAGAAACTACTGAGCGAAAATGTCTGAAATTTTCACAGGAGGTCCAGGGAATGATAATAAAGAGGCTGTTACAAAAAAAATAAGTAAACTGAAAAAAAAAAAAAAAAAAAAAAAATCGGACTTTTAATAAAATAAAAAAAATCAGAAAAATGCTTAAAGTATCCTAAAAAATCTATAAATAAAGAGACTTTTTGCTGCAGAATTTTATAATGAACGGTTTATTAGATATTGAATTAAAACGGGAATATTTTTAACATTGGAGCCTATGGGATTCTCCTGAATAAACCTGCCGAATTAAACCACCGAATGGCAGGGCATTAGGGGAACCTTTCACTGCTGGTTTGTGTTCTCTGAATAGCCGAAGCAGTGCTTTTTGATGGGGATTTCACTGCCCTCGAACAGGCACCGAACAGGCACCGTATGTGCAGGCAATTCGACAGGATTTGGCGAATTGCCTGCTCTCTGGATAGCCGAATGGCCAGGAAAGGTAACCGAACCCTGATTTTCAGCGTTCGGTTACCTTTCTCAAGCAATTCGAATCTCTTTGGATAACCCTGTATATAATTTATAAAATCCACAACGGTGCTGGAGTATATTTATTCCCTAGTGCGGGGAGACTGACCCGTGGTTCATTTTCAGCGGCTCCTCCGGGAGTGAGCGCTACAATACTTTAGGATGATGATTTGCGGTCAGACAGATGATTGTTTATAGAGTTCATGTAACCATTTACATATTGTTTTTGTGTGGGTATGGCATTACTTTCCTATTTTTTGGTAATGTTTTTCATAACTTAAAATTGTATGAAAACTTCTTTAATATTTGCAAAATCACTGCAGCAGTTGATTATGGATATGCAAAAAGGATTGTTAATTATAATGTATGCTTGGAAGAGTTAAAAGAAAGCAATACATTCTGCATGGCTGAGAACTTTGCTTTTGTCATCATTTGCTGTAATTTCCATCACAGGTCACCTGTTATTCCTTTTTCACTTTTATTTAGTTTTCTTTTTAACATGAGTTGAATTTGTAATTATATGTATCTGATTATAAATGCATTAGAACATTTCCTTTTTTCTTGTTCTTTTGTAGTGATACATTGAAATTCTAACCAAAACTAATAAGCCTTCACACCTTTAATAATAGATGAACGGTTTCAGCCTCGGCTTCCCATTGATGAGAAAAGTATTTTCCTGTGCTCTGATAGGACATCTGGGACCCTGTTACAGGTAATAAGGAGTCGGCGAGAGGAAAAAAATTGGCCCTCCCTGGTACCGAATCTATTCCATCCCAGCCACAGAAGGATATTGAGAATTATTTGCTCCTAGTGTTCTACTGCAAATGGACAGAGGAAGAGGTGGAAAACACCACCCTCTGCTTCACAGGATAAGATGTAAGTTTAAGATTTTTTGGGGTGGATACTGTAAGATGTTAAGTGATTTTGAGACAGGAGAATCACTTAAGACCAGAGTCTTGGAGTTGTTTTTTCTTTTAGAAATACTGACTCCAGCATTGAAGAAAGATCTACCATGGAATAGCTGGTTCTTCTAATCCCAGGTGCAAATTAATGCATTCTATACAAGGTATAAAACATGTTAATTTACAGTAAAAACTGCAAAGACCGACCCTCAAGCAGAGCTTGCAGGAAGTTCGGAATAAGAACTCCAGACATTAGGATATTGGCTGGAGCCAATCTGTATATCAGCTCCAGAAGTTACCTTAATGGCAATGGAATAGGACTCCTAGTCTCTTTTTGGATTTTGGATTATTATTTTCCACTTTAACTATTTTGCCAGCCAACAAGCCGGTGCCAAGGCTTGACAAAGACTTCAAGGTCTAAACTGTTGCTTGGTGCTCATTAACCAGTTGAGGCTCAAGCTGGTGTAGGGATCTTTATTCCATTTTTCCCATGACCCTTGCAGTCATTTTGGCAACTGTGTATCCTCAAATATAGAGCCACCAGTGTTTCTAAATCCCCAAAACTAGATATTCTGGATCCTATCCCAGTCATTGCAGTAATTTGCAAGATTTTGGTGACCCATTTCTCCTACCAGAATACAAAGGACATTTATTTATATTGCCGATGGTATTCCCTCCTGAAGTCCATAGGAACAAATCGATTGTGACAGAAGACCCATACACCTAATCATTCAAACTTGTATAGGACCATTGGAAGGACAGAGAAAAATTCTCAGTGTTCTTCCAACAGAGGCAAGAGGAGACAGAGAATTTCACTGTCCAATTCATTGCGGGATCAAAGTAAAGGTTGCACTTTTTGACAAATTTTGTTCAGGTATTAAGTAATAATTTTTTTTTAGGTTGTGTTTTTTAGGTTGTATTTTTTTAAGGTTTTATTAAGTAATTAAAAAACTGTAAAATCAATTCATACCTGGTTTTGGGAACTGTTTTTTAATTTTTCCCCCCAGGAGCCTAGAGAACAAAAAGTGACAGCTTCAAAGTGTGTGACACATAAATGTACAAATTTAATTTCATTAAATAGTATGCCAAGTGTGTAATCACATTGAATGGGGTTATGAAATAAACCATTTACGTTGATCTATAAAATGATTTTGATGAAAGAAGGAGTTAAGATGAGCTTACAATATTTAGCAAATAACAATCATGTTCGAAAATCCTCCTACTCTTTTGAGCTTCTGGGTGATTTATGATGACATTTTCCTTAAAGGTGACCCATGAGCTCATTTAGCTGTTTACACCAAAGGTACAGTTTATCTGCGACTGAACAGTTCCAAGGTCAATTTAAATAGGAAAACTGTTCCATACTATAAGGATTGGGTACAGGAATAAAATACCTATACAAAATCACTTTTTTGACACTATAAAAATGCATGAAAATGTTGCCTGATATCAAAATAAAAAAATAGAAAGATTTTGTGTTTGTTTAATATGCTTATCTTGTTTTATTGAATGGTATGAGTATGCCTGGGATGTGGAGCGTTTTATTGGGACATACAAGAACATTTTATAAACTGATCTGCCACAACAATAAAACCACTGACAGGTGAAGTGAATAACATTGACTATATCATTACAATGGCACATGTCAAGGGGTGGTTATATTAGGCAGCAAGAAAACAGACAGTACTAGAATATTATATGTTGGACACAGGAAAGATGGACAAGCGAAAAGAAGTGAGTGACTTAGACAAGTGCCAAACAATGATGGCCAGACGACTGGATCAAATCATCTCCAATACTGCAAGTCTTGTAGGGTGTTCCCAGTGCGCAGTGGTTAGTACCTACCAAGAGTGGTGCAAGGAAGGATGACCAGCTTCAGAGTCATGGGTGCCCAATGTTCAATGATGCAGGTGGGGAGCAAAGCCTTCTTGACAAGTAATACCTTTCTAGAGATTGATTTAGACCACATACACCCTTTCATGGCAATAGTGTTCACTGATGGCAGTGGCTTCTCTGCAAGGAATTTTTCAGGAATGGTTTGAGGAACATGACAAAGATTTCAGTCTGTTGTCTTGGCCTTCAAATTCCCCAGATCTCAATTTGTTTGAGCATCAGTGGGATGTCCTGGAACAACACATCCGATTCTTGGGTGTCCCAAATTAAAACTCGAAGGAATTTAAGGCTCTGCTACTTGGTGCCAGATACCAAGACACATTCAGAGGGCCTATGGATTCCATGCCTCAATGCGACAGAGCTATTTTGGCAGCACAAAGGGGACCTACATGATATTAGGAAGCTGGTTTTAATGTTGTGGCTGGTTATGGGTAAGCAATGTGGTAAACTGTATTATTTTTTCTATATATAAATATGTTTGAAAACTGAAAAACCTCATTTTGCCTTCTGCAAAGCTCTAAAAATGTTAACTCTGTTAAAGTATTTTTAAAAGCACCCTGAAAAGACAATAATCACCAATGCATACAGCATTACATAAAGAGAAACGGTAGCCATCATGACCACTTAACTTAAATAGTCATGGTAGCTACTGTATGTCCCCCTCTCCTGCCTCACTAAGGCTGTCCTGGTTGCTGTTATAATCCTACAAAGTGGAGGTCTTCCCTTATTCCTGAAGGCCATCAATCACCAGCTGTTAGACATCCTTTCAGAAATTGTGGTCTCTGGATCCAAAATTACATCAGAAGCATTGAGTGGCATACAACTGGCTGCATGTGCAGAGTAAATTAAAAAAGGTGAGTTTTTACTTCTGCAGAATCTGTTAACACCCTCCAAAAAAATAAAAAAAACAATCCTATACTCACCTCCTGTCCCGTGGCAAGGACCGTGGCTCAAACCGCCTCCTCCATCCTGCGGGAGCAGGGAAAGACTGGGGGAAAAAGTCCCCCAGTCTCTCCCTGCGTATCAATACGCTGACTGGCTGACTGGCTGACTCAATGGAGTCCTATGGACTCCAGCGAGTGGGTGCTCGCGGCTGTGCTGCCGTAGTGCTGGCTAACAATGTAGGCAGCTTTTTAAGTGCCTACATTGTAATTCCACTCTAAAATGGGGGCGGTAGGGGTAAAACTGCAGAGTTTTTTCTCCCTATCGCCCCCGTTTTAGCATGGAGATTGTAATGTAGCCCATAATCTCTCGCTATTCTGGAAGTGGAGGCGTGCGCTCTGTTGCCGTGGATACAGGCACAGGCAGGTAGTCACTTTCTGGAAGCAGCGCGGCTCCTTGCACGGAGTTTGTGTACCTCACGTGATAAGCTGGAGGAGAGCGGGGCCTTCGGATTCTAAGACTTGCCCGTGTAAGAAAGCAGCTAGCGACACAGGCCGGAAGTGGCAGCGGGAGCACTGAGCGCTTCTGTCAGTGACTGCACCCGCACACAGAGGCGAGTGAAGAGTTTAATACTTTACAGGGTGGCTGGGTGACCGGGACCCTTTTAGTAATGGATAAACGATGTGCATTCGTTTCGGAAAAAATCGGAATTTGGAACGCAATTTGATAATTTGTATTTCGTAAGTACTTCCGAATAACGAATCGATACGATACAAATTCGAAACGGTATATAACAAATTTATTTTGTTTTACACTGTGTCATCATCATAAAAGATGAATTTGAAAAATTGATATCAACTATCGAATTTGAAATGAACTATTAAATGGATATCAACTATCGAATTTGAAATGAACTATCAAATGGATATCAACAACTATCGAATTTGAAATGAAGTATCAAATGGATATCAACAACTATTGAATTGATTCGAAATTTCAAATCAATCCGAAACGAAACACGAAACAAAATTAGTTACGAAATTCCGAAAACGAAATTAATTAAAAACGTAACAAAACAAAGTTAAACAAAACAATTTTTTCAGCCATGCAGATCCCTAGTAACGGAGTCCTTCCTGTAAGTGGCTGAGATTGAACCTGCCTTTTTAACCCCTTTGTGGTTTTCCTTGGGCGGTGTGTCAGTCAGTGCCAGTGTTTGCAGCATGTGAGTAGTAATGCCTGAGCTGCCCCTACAGGGCACCTGTCTGATTGCTTTATGCAGGCTGGGTGACATTGCTTGGTCTTTTATCAGTGTAACTTAGATTATGCCCCACCTTTCTCCCTCTGGCAGGGGCTTTGTGTCCCAATTTTTCATTTTTAGAGGGGATATATCATTGATGCTGCATTAAATATGCTAATTTCACAATTCAAGACAAACTAGCAGATCTGGAGAGAAATTATCCAATTTATGGATTGCAAATGGTCTGAGCTGTTCCTCTTGACAGCCAAGCCCTTTCACTTCCTCTTGTGCTGAGCTCACTTTCTTTTTTATATTTAAATGCCATTTGATGTCAAGTTTTGTTGAACACAGGCATACTACTCCAGACCTCCCAACATGCAAAAACTTGGTGGGGCTGGCCCGAGCCATAGGAGGGGCTTGCATGGGCCCTTTATCTCAAGTTATTTAAAAAGTAATACCTAGGTTATATCATGCTATATCGGAAAAGAGGCAGAAACCAGGGGGTGGCGCTCACAATAACCTTGTGTAAAACACCATAGGAGAAACAGTCTCACAAGAAGGAATTAGTCAAATAAAGTCTCTCTTCGAAATAGAATTGCTCTCAGTGGATGTCCTTCACAAATGGTACCTCAAAAGGAAAGAAAAACAAAAAACACACCAATGGCATAGTATTGTCACAACAAAGGTGGAAATGGAACAAAAGTGGAGCTATCCTTACTCACCCTTTGAGAGAGCTGCCAGCTCTCAAATGAACGTATTCCAGGTGTTGAAGGCCACCTTGGTCACCGCCTCTCGATCCTCAGGAAAAATGTTGCAGAAGACAGAATATCACATATGCCGCATCTCAATGGAATGTATCAGGCAAAGGACCAAAAATAAACATTTCCTTAAAAGAAACTGGTATTTTTTATTAAAACATATACAGAGGTATTCCAAATAATTAGGATAACCCCAGAGAAAAGCATAAAATGTGCAAAAAAAGCGGATGGGCCAAACGCGTTTCATGCCACACACAGCACTTCATCAGTGCCAGAAAGTAAAATTTCTGATTTCTGCCTCTTTTCGGATTTTCCTTTTGGGTGACGGGAAGCACCCTTTCTGGGGGTTTATTGGCTATCCTAATCATTCAGCGCCATGGAGTTAAACCATTTGAATCAACTATATCATGATATATAACTAATGGATGTGGGTGTATTATGGGTGTCATGGTGGGGGGGGGCAGCAATTCAACCTTCGCTCCAGGCAGCACAATGTCTTGGGCCGGCCCTGGAATCAAGTTTTATATAAAATGAGGCGTTGCACAAACCTCACCAAAGGCGTCACATACAGTGGCGTCACTAGGGTCGGTGTCACCCGGTGCGGTAATTTATGGTGTCACCCCCCCCCCCCCCCGTTTTTCAGATTTTTTTTTTAACTACTCTTACTCCTAAATCAGTACTCCCATATAACACTGAATGCTCATACACACAGCGCACATTACTGTGAGGTTTATTGCTGTGGAGCTCTCTCATATGCTCACACAACTTTTTGCCAACTGCCAGCAAGTACGTTGCCTGTTCGAAGGCAGTGAAAGCACACATGGATATATATTGCCCCCAGCAGCTCTGGATATATATTGCCCCCAGCAGCTCACCCATGGATATATATTGCCCCAGCTCACATATGGATATATTGCGCCTCAGCTCACATATGGATATATTGCGCCTCAGCTCACACATGGATATATTGCCCCAGACCAGCTCACATATGGATATATTGCGCCTCAGCTCACATATGGATATATTGCGCCTCAGCTCAACATGGATATATTGCCCCAGACCAGCTCACACATGGATATATTGCCCCAGACCAGCTCACACATGGATATATTGCCCCAGACCAGCTCACACATGGATATTGCCCCAGCTCTCATGGATATTGCCCCCAGCACACATGGAATATGCCCCAGCTCCTCTCATGGATATTGCCCCAGCTCCTCTCATGTATATACTGCCCCAGTGCTCTCATTGAATTGCTCCAGCTGCTCTCATGGATTTTGCCCCAGCTCATGGATATACTGCCCCAGCAGTCATGGATATACTGCCCAGCAGCTCATGGATATACTGCCCCAGTGTCACGGACCGCGTGGTATCGCGGGCCGCGCTGGATCTAGGGGGCGCTGGCAGCGACTTCCTCGCTGCTCGCTGCCAGGCGCCGAGTGATAACGCAGCCGGCTGCGCTCACGTGGGGCGCCAGGGGGCGGGGACTGGCGTGATGACGCGGACCCGCCGAGTTTAAAACCCAGTTTCACTATTCACCGGTGCCCTGACGTGGTAGTTACTTCCGCAGAGCTCTTGTATATTTTGGCAATTACTACTTTCTGTGTATGACCCTTGGCATTGGCAAACGAACCACTCTGTGTATGACCCTTGGCATTGGCAAACGAACCATTCTGTGTGTGACCCCTGGCATTGGCGAACGAACCACTCTGTGTATGACCCCTGGCATTGGCATTAACTCTTCTAATTCTGGTATTGAGGTCAGTCTGTGTGGCACCCTAAGCACACATCAGACTACCTCTTGTCTGGTTAGGATCTTGGGAAGAGCTAATTATTCTAAGGTCTTGTGTATCGTTCTAGTGTCATTCTTGTGTTACACTATCCTGTCGTATTCTGTGTCTGTCTAGTCGTGCCGACCAACCTAAGGATCGGAAGGGTAGAGAGTGTCCTGCGTATAGGGACCACTAGTCAGATAGCAGAGGGATCCGTGACATTACGTCAGGGCCAATGGATCCCGCAGACCTCTCTAATCAGTTGACACGTATTGCAGCCAGACAAGAAGAGCAGGACCATAGGATGGACCAGATTGCTCTTGCCCTGCAAACCCTGTTAAACCGATCCAGTTCTGGAGCTGCAAGCCCTCCAGACCCAGTAGTGCCTAGGATCAGTCCGGCCTCTCCCGAGGGATGTAGGCTCAGTATGAAAGCACCCGTACGCTATGATGGAACACCAAACTTATGCCGGGGCTTTCTGACCCAACTGGAAATTTTGTTCGAGAACAACCCCGGATCATGTATGTCAGATAAAGCTAAGGTGGGCTATCTAATTAGTCATTTAACGGAGAAGGCTTTATTGTGGGCTACTCCCTTGTGGGAGAACAAGAAACCCATCATATACGATTATGAGGGTTTTACCTCAGAGCTTAAACGCACCTTTGACCCCTCTAGAAGGGCTACTAATGCGGGGAGGTCATTATTTCACATTAAACAAGGTAATAGGAGGGTCTCTGAATACGCAATAGAATTTAAAACCTTGACTTCAGAGGTTCTCTGGCCGAACGATGTCCTAACCTTGGCCTTTACTGAAGGTCTGAACGACGCGTTTATGTTCGAGTTGGCTCCTCTAAAATTGCCAGAGACTCTTGATCACTTGATCGACTTCTGTATTGCTATGGATGATCAAATTAGGGAAAGGAGACATCCCAGGGATAGACCTAGAAGGCTCTTGCCTCCTTTACCCTTATCGTCCAGAACTACCGTTGCTTCCGGTAACCAGGAAAACGTTAAAACAGATCTACCTGTTGTTGAGCCTATGCAGATAGGAAAGACTGGTATATCGGAGGCAGAGAGAGCCCACAGAAGGGAGAAGGGACTCTGCTTCTATTGCGCCGGGGCAGACCACTTCCGCCTTCAATGTCCTCAGAGACCTAGGGGGAGCAGGGGTGAGAGTGGCAGATCAAGCCAAAGACCAGCCAATACCCAGGTTATAGGGTCTCTTTATGCCTCTTTCGTAAACAACGAAAAAAAAAAGTCCAGGATCCTGGTACCAATATCATTGACCTGGGACAAGGTTCACATTAAGACTGAGGCCTTCTTGGATTCTGGGGCCTCAGGCAATTTTATGGATAAACAGTTTGCTGCTAAATGTCTCATACCTCTGGTCCTCAAGGACAGACCTCTTATGGTGGAGGCTATAGATGGAAACCCTCTATCCTGCCCACATATCACCCACGACACCGTTTCTGTGTGCATGAAAACAGGAGTATTGCACCATGAAAACATATGTTTCCAAATCATTGAGTCCCCTTCTTGTCCTGTCGTGCTTGGGTTTCCGTGGTTGGCAGAACACAACCCGGTTATTGATTGGGTCCAAAGAGACATAAAATACTGGAGTCCTCGTTGTCAATCGCACTGTCTGGGGAGGGTCAACGTAATCGCTAGCCTCAACGTTGCCACAGCCCCTCCTTTGTCTACAGAGGTTCCTGAACAATATTTGGGATTTAAAGAGGTCTTCTCTAAGTCCAGGACTGAGGTCCTACCGCCGCACCGCCCGTACGACTGTGCTATAAATTTACTCCCTGGTACTATGCCTCCTAGGGGACATGTATACCCCTTGTCCCAAAAAGAAAATGACGTTATGGAGGAGTATATAAGGGAGAACCTGGAGCGAGGTTTCATCAGACGGTCCTCTTCCCCAGCAGGGGCAGGTTTCTTTTTTGTATCGAAAAAAGAGGGAGACCTGCGGCCTTGTATAGATTATAGAGGTTTGAACAGGATAACCATAAGGAACGCCTATCCCATACCACTTATCACAGAACTGTTCGATCGCCTAAAGGGGGCCAATATTTATACCAAACTTGATTTACGCGGGGCTTACAACCTCGTAAGGGTTAAAGAGGGACATGAATGGAAAACGGCTTTTAATACAAGAAGTGGGCATTATGAGTACCTGGTGATGCCTTTTGGCTTATGCAATGCGCCGGCTGTTTTTCAGGACCTCATAAATGATACCTTACGAGAATTCCTGCAAGTATTTGTCATAGTATATCTGGATGACATCCTGATATACTCGCCTGATATCGTAACCCATCATGTCCACGTGAAAAAAGTACTGAAAAAATTGTTGGAGGCTGGATTGTATTGTAAATTAGAGAAATGTTTATTTGACATAAGGACAGTACATTTCCTTGGCTACATAATAACACCTGAGGGGTTCCAGATGGATCCTAAGAAACTTACAGCAATCCTAGACTGGCCTCTACCCCAAGGGCTTAAAGCCATCCAGAGGTTTCTAGGATTCACTAATTATTATAGGAGATTCATTAAAGATTTTTCGGTTTTGGTATCTCCCCTCACGGCCATGACTAGGAAAGGGGTGGGGAATCAGAAATGGACACCCCAAGCCAGTCAAGCCTTTGAAGCACTCAAACAAGCGTTTACTACGGCCCGGTACTCAGACATCCGGATCCGACTCTGCCATTCCAAGTGGAAGTTGACGCCTCCGAAATAGGTCTTGGTGCAGTCTTGTCCCAGAGGGAAGCACCCGACAAACCCTTGCATCCATGCGGCTTCTATTCCCGGAAACTCTCCCCGGCAGAGAGGAACTATGACATAGGAAACAGAGAATTGTTAGCAGTCATATCAGCCTTGGCAGAATGGAGATACCTACTGGAAGGGTCTAGTGACCCCATCCTTATCATAACCGATCATAAAAATCTCACATACATTGGAGATGCTAAACGGTTAAATTCCCGACAAGCGAGATGGTCGTTGTTTCTTTCAAGCTTTAATTACGTACTGACCTATAGACCGGGTCCAGAAACGTTAAAGCAGATGCTTTATCTAGACAGCATGAGTCCTACGAATTTAACATCCAAGATCAGCATCCCATTGTACCCCAAGAAAGGATTATAGCCTCTACCACGATTAATGTCTCGTCTCCTTTGTTGAAAAGGTTGCAAACCGTGCAGGGCACGGCCCCTGAAGGGAAACCTCCCGCGAAACTCTTTGTACCTGAATGTGAAAGAGAAGAAATATTAAACCTCTATCATGATAATAAAACGTCCGGGCATATGGGAATCACCAAAACGGTGTCCAGCATCAATAAAATCTTTTGGTGGCCCACATTGCGCCGAGATGTTAAAGATTACATAGCCGTGTGCGAGGTTTGCACAAGACATAAAGATCCCAAAACAGCACCCATTGGTTTGCTCCAACCTCTGCCTATCCCAGAACGACCATGGTCGCACTTAGCTATGGACTTCATAGTGGAGTTACCCGATTCTAGAGGGAACACAGTTATACTTACGATCATCGATCGGTTCTCCAAGATGGGTCACTATGTTCCTCTTCGTAAACTACCGTCGGCAGCCGAACTGGTGCCCATATTCATTAACCACGTGGTCCGCATACATGGTATTCCTCTTGGGATTGTCTCCGATAGGGGCACCCAATTTGTCTCCAGATTTTGGAAAGGGTTTTGTAAGAATGTGGGGATTGACTTGTCTTTCTCTTCGGCCTATCACCCCCAGACCAACGGGGCAGCAGAACGCGCAAATCAAAATGTAGAAAAGTATCTCAGGTGCTTTATCTCAGAACAGCAAGATAACTGGTCAGACCTGCTACCATGGGCTGAGTATGCTTTGAACAGCGCGGTGAGCGAATCCACAGGACATTCCCCTTTCTTCACCGTGTATGGTTTCGATCCTCCTATGTTACCGACTACGTTTTCGGATACCACGATACCTGCTTTGGATGAACATTTGGCGTCCTTGAAGGACACTTGGGGGAAAGTCAAGGAGGCACTCAAGAAAAGTAGTGCCATCCAGAAAACCAAGGCTGACAGACACAGGAGGCAGGCACCCGTGTATCAGGTTGGGGACAGGGTATGGCTTTCCTCGCGCAATATCAAGCTCCTAGTGCCTTCCATGAAGTTGGCACCTAGATTCATAGGCCCCTACAAGGTTTTGCGACGACTCAACCCCGTCTCCTATGCGTTGGCATTGCCTCCCCATATCCGGATACACAACGTGTTCCACGTGAGCCTCTTAAAACCTCTCTTGTGTAATCGGTACACCAGGCCCGTATCCCACCTCCTCCTATCTCAGTGGAGGGTGAGGAGGAGTTTGAAGTCCGGGCCATTTTGGATGCCAGGGTATCAAGGGGCACTTTGCAGTATTTGGTCGACTGGGTGGGCTACGGGCCGGAGGATCGTTCTTGGCTCCCGGCTGCTGAGGTCCATGCGCCTCGGTTGGTGAAGGCCTTCTACGTGGCCCATCCTCGTGCTCCTGGGGGTCGTCCAGTGGCCGCCCGTGGAGGGGGGTTCTGTCACGGACCGCGTTGGTATCGCGGGCCGCGCTGGATCTAGGGGGCGCCTGGCAGCGACTTCCTCGCTGCTCGCTGGCCAGGCGCCGAGTGATAACGCAGCCGGCTGCGCTCACGTGGGGCGCCAGGGGGCGGGGACTGGCGTGATGACGCGGACCCGCCGAGTTTAAAACCCAGTTTCACTATTCACCGGTGCCCTGACGTGGTAGTTACTTCCCGCAGAGCTCTTGTATATTTTGCAATTACTACTATTCTGTGTATGACCCTTGGCATTGGCAAACGAACCACTCTGTGTATGACCCTTGGCATTGGCAAACGAACCACTCTGTGTATGACCCTTGGCATTGGCAAACGAACCACTCTGTGTATGACCCTTGGCATTGGCAAACGAACCACTCTGTGTATGACCCTTGGCATTGGCAAACGAACCATTCTGTGTGTGACCCCTGGCATTGGCGAACGAACCACTCTGTGTATGACCCCTGGCATTGGCATTAACTCTTCTAATTCTGGTATTGAGGTCAGTCTGTGTGGCACCCTAAGCACACATCAGACTACCTCTTGTCTGGTTAGGATCTTGGGAAGAGCTAATTATTCTAAGGTCTTGTGTATCGTTCTAGTGTCATTCTTTGTGGTTACACTATCCTGTCGTATTCTGTGTCTGTCTAGTCGTCGCCGACCAACCTAAGGATCGGAAGGGTAGAGAGTGTCCTGCGTATAGGGACCACTAGTCAGATAGCAGAGGGATCCGTGACACCCAGCAGCTCATGGATATGTCCCAGCAGCTCATGGATATGCCCCAGCAAGCTCATGGTATGCCCTGACACAGCTCAATGGATATGCCCCACAGCTCATGGATATGCCCCAGCAGCTCATTGATATGCCCCAGCAGCTCATTGATATGCCCCCAGCTCCTCATGGATATGTCCCAGCAGCTCATGGATTTGCCCCAGCAGCTCATGGATTTGCCCCAGCAGCTTATGGATTTGCCCCAGCTCCTCATGGATATGCCCCAGCAGCTCATGGATTTGCCCCAGCACCTCATGGATTTGCCCCAGCTCCTCATGGATTTGCCCCAGCTCCTCATGGATTTGCCCCAGCAGCTCATGGATATGCCCCAGCACCTCATGGATTTGCCCCAGCAGCCTATGGATATGCCCCAGCACCTCATGGATTTGCCCCAGCAGCTTATGGATATGCCCCAGCAGCTTATGGATTTGCCCCAGCAGCTCATGGATTTGCCCCAGCTCCTCATGGATTTGCCCCAGCAGCTTATGGATTTGCCCCAGCTCCTCATGGATATGCCCCAGCAGCTCATGGATTTGCCCCAGCACCTCATGGATTTGCCCCAGCTCCTCATGGATTTGCCCCAGCAGCTCATGGATATGCCCCAGCACCTCATGGATTTGCCCCAGCAGCTTATGGATATGCCCCAGCACCTCATGGATTTGCCCCAGCAGCTTATGGATTTGCCCCAGCTCCTCATGGATTTGCCCCAGCAGCTTATGGATTTGCCCCAGCAGCTCATGGATTTGCCCCAGCTCCTCATGGATTTGCCCCAGCTCCTCATGGATATGCCCCAGCAGTTTATGGATTTGCCCCAGCAGCTCATGGATTTGCCCCAGCTCCTCATGGATTTGCCCCAGCAGCTTATGGATTTGCCCCAGCAGCTCATGGATTTGCCCCAGCAGGTTATGGATTTGCCCCAGGCCCCCATGGATTTGCCCCAGCAGCTCATGGATTTGCCCCAGCAGCTCATGGATTTGCCCCAGCAGCTCATGGATTTGCCCCAGCTCACCTCCTGGTCCTGGTCCCAGCACATGGATAGCGGCCCAGGCAGCACCTCTCCGCCGCGTTTTTCGCTCCTTCTGAGCGTCCGGCGGCACGCAGCTTGGGCGCTAGTCTGGGGGAGCCACGTGACCAGCCGCGATTGGCTGGTGACGTATTTCCTCCAGGCGAGCGCCGAAGCTGCATGCTTCGGACGCTCGCACGGAGCGAATACGCGGCGGTGGCGGGCGGTGGGTGAGACACCCGCCCTTAGGGTGACGGTGTCACCCTAAAGGCGGGTGTCACCTGGTGCGGGCCGCACCCACCGCCCCCACGTTACGACGCCACTGGTCACATACAATCAGAGCCGGCGCTACCTACAAGGCAGGACAGGCGCCTGCCTAGGGGCGCCTGTCCAGCAGAGGGCGCTAAAATCCGTATTTCTCTCATTGAACGCTGGAATCCTCGCAGCCTGTCAGCGCTGTCTCTCTCTGTAGACAGATATCAGCGCTGTGGAGGGGAGAGGCCCGCCCCCTCCATGACACTGCCCGGGGGCGGGGACAGGAGAGAAAGCAGCCCTCCCACCATCAGGGCTCCCCCCTGCTTCCCCTGTCTCTGTGTGCCTGGAGAGAGCCAATGGGAGCCTCTTGAAAAATAACCCGCCCCCTTCCTCACACATGATCACCATCAGCACGTGGCTGCAGCTGTGTGGAGGAGGAGAGGAGTCAGCAGCCTTGACACCCTGGCATGCCGTGATCTGCACAGATGCAGGTAACATAACAGGGGGAGAGAGAGACAGGTAACAGGGGCAGACATCCCAGCTCACACATGTCACAGCTCCTCCACTTACATGGATCCATGATGGCTTATAGTCTCCACCAGCATCATGTCCTGCACAGGGAGGAAGGGGAGAGAGCTGGCAGCATATACTCTATACTGGTCCCTGCTCTCCCCTCTCTGCAGGGGAAAGTCTTCTTGGCCCTTCTGCACATGTTTAGAAGTTCTCCCCCAAGTAGCCCAGAGGAAGCAGCAGCAGCAAGACATGGCAGATTCTCCTTGCCCCCTCCTTCCTCTCCCATAGACGGTTAATACTGGTCAGAGCATCCAGGACATTGTGCAAAGAAAATGTGCACATCAGTTTTGCTGAGGACACAAGAGTGCTAAGATAACTTCCATAGATAAAATAACAGCCCTGGCTCTGCAGCGTGGCGGCATGTGGGGGGGGGGGTAGCTTTGAAGGTTGCAGGGCTGACACTGAGGCCTGGTGCAAACTTGCTGTAAATATCAAATATCTGCTGCTATTCTCTGGAAGCTCAATATATTAAAGTTAATGCAAGTTTATTCAAGTTATACAATGTATTGTATAAATATAAAGGCACACAATTATGTGTAATTATATTTTATAATGGGACATCTTGAAGAGAATTCAAGGTTTCTCTAGATTGTAAGCTCCTATGATCAGGGCCCTCTACACCTCTTGTTTCCATCCTATGTCCGTTTATCCATATCGTGTTCCCTTTTAATTATTGTAAAGCGCTGCAGAAACTGTTGGCGCTATATAAATGATGATAATATCTGGTCCCTCACTGCTCACACTGGGGTCTGGTACGTCTGGGTATGTATGTGTCTGGAGGTCTGATGTGTCTGGGTATGCATGTATCTGGGTTCTCATGCGTCTGGGTATGCATGTATCTGGGTTCTCATGCGTCTGGGTATGCATGTATCTGGGTTCTCATTCGTCTGGATATGCATGTATCTGGGTTCTGGTACGTCTGGGTATGCATGTATCTGGGTTCTCATGCATCTGGGTAAGCATGTATCTGGGTTCTGGTACGTCTGGGTATGCATGTATCCGGGTTCTCATGCGTCTAGGTATGCATGTATCTGGGTTCTCATGCGTCTGGGTACGCATGTATCTGGGTTCTGATGTCTGAGGTTGCGGAGGGTGGCACAGGACACACTAGGTTAGGGAGGATGAGCGGCGACACATTGAGGACTGTAGAGGGTGACGGGCTGGGGATGACAGTGTTTTACATTGGAATGGCTATTAAGCTTAACAGGGGCCCAGTGAAGGCTGGAACTGACTCATTGTGGCCCTGGTGAGGGTTCAGAGGGCACGTAAGGGGACAGGAGAATGACCACAGTCACATTTTGAGGCAGGGAATGGTGGCAGAGGGCTGAGTGGGAGCCGAGGAGGATGGCAGAGGGCTAAGGAGAGTGGCAGGACACTGGGGCATTTGAGACCAGCATGGGATCACTGGGTGTGACGGGATGCAGTGAGGCTGGCAGGAATTACCGGGGGCTGAGGAGAAGGGCATGGATCACATTGGGGCAAGATGCCAGAGGGTAGAGGATGGTCTTGGGAGGATTAGCAGACAGGACAGAGTGGGAGATGAGGTGGAGGGTAGGAGACACATGGGTGACAGAAGAGATCATTATATTAGAAGGATTTACTAACACACTCAGGAGATAGAAACACAGAATGCGGGATAATAGGTTTGATCATGAAGTATAGGATTATTAGTGAAGTATTTTGTGGGATAGTGAGATACGTGGATTAGTCATGGGGTTGGGGGGGCGCCAAAGTGACCCTTCGCCTTTGTTGGCAAAAATTCTTGCACCGGCCCTGCATACAATTAGCCAATGCATAGCCAAGATCACTTATCAACGCCCTAAATGTTAAGGTACAGCCTTACAGTTACTTGCAGTTATTGGCAGTATAGCCATTAAAGTAAACATACTGCGCATGATAGTTTTTTTATAGCAGTCTGATATTTTGGAAATGATAACTGACAAATTCTTGGAATATTCCGTCCTGCCAACCGGGTCTCTTCTTCATCCGTTCTGTCAACCCCTCCCCTCCTGTCAAAGTCAGTCAAGAGCTCTATCCACACATTAATCATGTTAACCCTTTAGCATTGTTTATTGTATGTTATCAAGCATATCAAATATGTTTATTGATGTTAATTCATTGATGTTAGTGACTTATCCTCAATTGATGATACTTCCTATGTATTAATATGTTATGGGGTATTAACCCAATATTGAGATGCAATAACAACCACATGCAGCTCAGACATATGCCTAACAGAAAACGGTGGCCACTTCCAGTACTTGCTATGATGAGGTGATCAACATAAAAGGAGGATTGTTTCCTGAAACTGTCAGTAATGTACATAAATTCATTTATGATTTATAATAAAACTTTGGATTCGGGTCTATCTGAATCCTCCTATAGGTTTTAGTTTCTGGACTACATTGACAGACCCCTTAAAGCATAACCATTATAATTTGCTGAAGTTGTTATTGTGACTAGAGCATCTCTTTAACCTCTAATAGTATCCTCACTTGATATTTAAATGAACTACTTATTGTGTCATGTGCATGGATTTGTCTATATGTATTTTTGTTTTAAGGTTTTTGTGTTATGGTTTATTTTCTGTTCCAACAAAGTCTGAAAGCTACCACCTGGTAAACGGTCTGACTGGTTGCATTATTTGCCCTAGAAGGCCGTGCTTTGGTGCCCTGTGACGGTGCTGGATCACAATATGATATTAAACAGTATGTGCAATTGCCTTATCAGTCATCGTGCACATAAAGGGTTAATCGTATGCTCAAACCTTCAATTGTACTTATAAAAACAATTTAAAGTTTGGAAATACTTTGTGATGAGCACAGGGTTTCAGAACTGTGTGTAACAATGTGTTGGAAGCGATTCTGTTACTTGGCACCTTTTTCTGGCAATAGATGAAAAATATTTATTACTGGTGTGATAAGCCGTTCCACCTGCTTTCTGTCAGTCTGCATACCCTTTCAATAAAGAAATATGTATTGGCAAATACCCAGACAAATAAATCTAATCTATCATGTAGCATGAAATGTCAACATGTGTTTTTGCTTCTATGCTTCAGTAACAACAACACCAGTACCAAGCTATAAGTAAAGTAAATCTTTGTATTACTGTAACTGTAGCTCCTAAAACAGTGCTCCTATGTTTGCATTTATGGGAAGAATTTCTGTCTGCCTACATGTTTACAGGTTTTTCAGAGAGCACCGGAATATCTCACGTTCCCTGCACTTCGGGGAATCGAATTCCCGACCCTGCGGTGAATTCAGCATTCACCGCAGGGTCCCAAAAGCGCAGGGAAAAGTCGCCGAACGGATCCGAAAAATCCCTGAAAAATCATCTGTAAATCCCTGGAAAAAAAAACAAACCCTGAAAATCCACCGATAACCTGCTGATACCTGCTGATACGATCTGAAAATATCAGACCACTTTAAAACCCACCAAACGTACCTGATGATCCACTGCAAACCTGCCGAATGCGTCTGAAAAAAGCAGATGCTCCGCCAAACACAGTGCCGGCCAGCCGCCGGAAAAAGCCGACGCGACAAGCTGACAAGCCGATGAACAGAGTTAAAAAAAAAAAAGATCGAAACTTTAAAAATTTTAAATGCTGTTTGCAAAAAAAACACTACTGGACGAAAATGTCTGGAATTAACATATAAGGGGTTGTTCAGAGAGAGCTGATCTGGCCCTGAAATGGCACCGAACAGGGACTTTCCCCCTTCAGAGAGGAGTCAGTTCGCCAAATATTAAAATGTTGACTTTTCATGCTGACTCATCTATTTATTGACCAAATAAAGGAAAAATGCAGGGGTTTAAAAGCCCATTTCAAGGATTGTTCTAAAATAAACAAATACAGTGTTATTCAATGAGAATCGAAAAGTCAACGCACGTTCGGTGACTTTTCATTCTCTTCAATTTGGTGCGATTTGGCGATCGCATTTCGGCGATCCTGCGGTGTATTCAGCAAGCACCACAGGGCCGTCGTAATGCAGGGAAAAGCCGCCGCAAACCTGACGAACACTCACCGCAAAACCCGGCGAACGCACACTGAAACCCCAGGGCTGGATTAACATAGGGGCAGATGGAGCAGTAGCTCCAGGCCCATGCCCCAGAATAGGCCCAGAGAAAGAATAACTATGTCTGCATTTGGACCCCTGTATCTCCAACTCCTTAGCAGCTACAGGGTCAAGTGAGGTGTCATTGGACAGGGCAAAGTCTGGCCTTTGCATTAATACCAAACATGACCATGTAAAATCTAAAAGAAAAGAAAACAATTATTTATTTATTTTTAGTTCCAAAGAGATGGCATTGTCTGTTTGTCACTTATAAAATGAGCAATACCACTGCCATTACTCACCTTTTCATTTCTCACGATGGGAGCAAGGTCAGTGTTTTATTCATAGTCATATTATTCATAAAAATAAATAAATCCAAAACACAAGTGAAATATTTCATTTTTATTTTCATTTTTTGGTTAAAATTTTATATTTTCTCAGAAAAATGCAGTAACAGGTTCCCATATCCCATTTTTTTTTAACAAGAATGCCCTATAGAATATATAACCACAAAGGTTTGGATGATAAAATGGGAAAAAAAAGTTTTACACTCTTTAAATGATTGAAATCTGAATGAAAATTAATCTCACCCGTATCTACACTATTAAATAAACAAAAATATGTTTTCATTTCACTAAATTCCAAAAAAAGCCACCAAAATATTCAGCTCCAGGCCCATAGAGATCTTAATCCAGGCCTGTGAAACCCGCAAAAAAATCTGGATTAACCCCGCCAAACACGCCGGAGAAACCCGAGCAGCTGCTGATCACAGCGCAGAGCAGCCACTGGGAAAAACCGACATCGCAGACGAATGGAGTGGAAAAAAAAATAGTTTGCTTGAATGTTTGAAAAGTGAAACGCTGTTTGCAAAGAAACTACAGAACTAAAATGTCTGAAATTTACATATAAAATCCAATGAATGATAATAAAAAGGGCTGTTACAGAAAAAAGAAAAAACGATTTAAAAAACAAAAAGGAAAAAAAAATTCGCAAAAAAATCCAGGAAAATGCCTTAAAGATCCTACAAAATCTATGAATAAAGAGACTTTTTACTGCAGAATTTTATAATGAACGGTTTATTAGATAGTGAATTAAAACGGGAATATTTTTAACATTGAAGCCTATGGGATTCGCCTAAATAAACCTGTCGAATGAAACCACCGAATAGCAGGGCAATTCGGCAACTTTTCACTGCTGGTTTTTGTTCTCTAAATAGATGAAGCATTGCTTCTCTATGGGGATTTCACTGCCCTCGAACAGGCAACGAACAGGCACCGTATGTGCAGGAAATTCGCCAGGATTTGGCGAACTGCCTGCTCTCTGAATAGCTGAATGCCAGGAAAAGTAACATACGCTGAATTTCACTGTTCAATGTTTTGGCCACAATTCGGAGCTCTTTGAATATCCCTGAGTGTTTTAACTGGAGCTGAGTGCAATTGTTATCTGCATTCAAATATCAGACATAGGAAGGACATGTTAGCCGCAGTCAAAGATGTGCAACAAATTAATGGAAGCAACATGGAATTCCGGGTGGATGAGTGAAGGTGACACAGATTCAATTCACGCAAGCTGTCATGTAGTAAAAAGATTATTCTTGCATAGGTTAACATTATCTATCCACACTGTTGTGATGGAATTCACAAAATATGTTTTTTAGCTAAAAATTATAAACTAAAATTAGTCGACACATAACATATAATTGCAATTATTTATATAGTGCTAACATAGTGGCAGCACTGTCCAAGGGTTATGGTAGTTGAGAACTTTGTATTTAAGGACTAGGATTTTGAATTGAATTGGAAAGTAACAGGGAGCCAGTGTAGAGATTGAAAGACAATTGAGGTGTGAGAAGTGGGGGATATGGGGGAAATAGTCTAGTGGAAGTCTTCAGTATAGATTATAGAGAAGTAATCTGACAATTGTTTAATACCAATAAAAAGATGTTTACAGTAGTCAAGTAGAGGGATTATAAAAGCATAAATATTAGTAGAGTCCTCCGTTATAAAGGGCTAATGAGAAAGAGTTAATTGTTGCACCATTGACTTGGTAGTGATATGTAAAGGAATTTTAGATTTAGTCTTGATTAGGCAGAAAGTTACATAGTTAAATAGGCTGAAAAAAAGTGCGTCCATCGAGTTCAGCCTTTCATACAACACCTACTGCTGTTGATCCAAAAGAAGGCAAAAACCCCCCAGTATAAAGCGCTCGCCAAAATGCAACATACTGGGAAAAAATCCTGTTTGAGTCCAGATGTCAGATTTCTGCTTTAATCAAGCAGCTTCAACCCCCATAGTAAATATTATAACCCTTAATATGATATTTTTGCAAGAAGTCATCCAGTCGTTGTTTAAAAGTCTGTATGCGCTCTGGCCCAACCACCTTAACAGGCAGAGAATTCCACAGCTTTATTGTTCGCATTGTAAAATAACCCTTCCTATGCTTTAGGCCAAATTTCCTTTCATCCAGTCTAATTGGGTGACCTCGTGTCCTGTGTATAGTCCTGTTAATGAATAGTTTTCCAGACAATGGTATATAATGGCCCCGTATATATTTATATAAGGTTATCAGATCCCCTCTAAGGCACTGTTTTTCTAAACTAACCAGGTTTAAGCCAGTTAGTCTTTCTTCATAACTTAAATCTTCCATTCCCTTTATTAATTTAGTTGCCCGTCTCTGCACTTTTTCTAGTGACATAATATCTGTTTTTAAAACAGGTGCCCAAAATTAGACGGCATATTCAAGGTGCGGCCTGACCATTGATTTATACAGAGGCAATATTATGTTTTCATTCCGTGAGTGAACTCCCCTTTTAATGCATGCCAATACCTTGCTGGCCTTGATGACTGCTGTTTGACATTGCACATTGTTACTTAGTTTGAGATGTGATGTGGAGAAGAAGTAAAACTGGGTAACCCAAAACAGAAACTTGAGGCACACTGATTGAGAAAGAAAGAGGAGATGGTGAGGTAGTAAGGCACAAATTAACTATTAAAAGCCTGAAACTTGATTTCAATGAACCTCGAACAGAATTAAAAAATGGGGTATTTTTCACCAAATACTGTGTTATTTTCAAATATTTTCTTTACGTTATAATCATGCAATAATATATATCATTATTTCATTATAATCGCAACCTTATTGGGCAAATCAGTCAGCCTGTTAAGGTAATCAGCCATCCTGGAGTTCTTTTGCTCCACCGGTTGGCCCCTAAGGCTGTAATGCTGACATACATGGTATAGCTTTGTGTGCATCAGTCAGGTCATTGCCCATAGTGAATGAGGTCTGGTAAGCTTTTGTCCGGTTTGTCTATTGGTCAGTCCAAATAGATTTTAGAGATGTCAGTCATGGTAATAGAGAGAGGGAAAAAAGTTTTAACCTACCGCAGTTATCTTCATCTGCGTGGTTTCCACATTCATCCACTCCATTACAGTGCATAAACTGAGGAAGACACTTGGTCACGTTGCCACATGGGAAGTATCCAAGAGGACAGAATGGGTCTAAATTCAGATTTTCCGAAGAGGTAGCTGCCACTGCTTGAAAAGAAAGACAACTTACTTTTTAATTTATTTTAACAAAATAGCGATAAAGTATGACACACATGACATGAAATAATTAAATAAAAAACATTTTATAGGTATCCGAAGCAAATAAACTTAATATATTTTGCTTATTTTGTTAAAACCATGCTTTCTATATGTGTAAGTGATATAGTTGACAAAAAGTGTTTAATAAATATCTACTCTTCTAACGTTGCTTATGACCCAATATAGCCCTTCATGAATGAATATGTATATTTATAAAATGATTGACACATTTCACACTAGCAGTAAAACATGAACAGACAAGATATAATAACTGACTATATATATATTTATTGTTTATTTCTATTTTCTCTGCTGTAAATGTGCAATGTGAACTATTACTTCAATTTAATAATATGGAAAAACAAATTCACAAGGTCAAGATAAACTGAAAATGAAGAAATCACAGCATAGGATTACTAACAAAGAAAGGACATGGGGGGTGTTTATGTCAATATATGTCAACACAATCTTAATAGAAAATAATATATATTCCACAAGTTTTGAGAACACCGAGGCATCTTTGGTACAAAAGTCCTGTTCTTCAGAGAGTTCTTCTTGTTTGTTTTTAGCTTAATTTTGCCATTATACAGTAAGGTTAAACATATGCAAATCAGCATACTTTTACCTAAAATGCCAGCCAGAGACAAAATGCCAAGGAAGTGTCCTCTACGTGAGAGATGAAGCAATGTTTGATGACTGTTTTGGTCCTCGTATGGATGATTTGGTCTTTGTAGCTGCTATATCTCTAGGCATAGTGAGCAAGTGGTCCACATGTAGATTAGAATTGAAGGATGGACATGTTCTTGACATTTTATATATATGCTTGTGGTAGGGACAAAAGCCATAGTTTAATAGGAGTAGGGAAACTTTGAAGGGCCAGTAACCACACTTACAACTTCAAGCCTCCACCTTGCTATACGTTTTGTCATAACCATAGAAAGAGTTTAATGTGAATTTAAATGGATCTACCAATTTTCCTAATTAGCTGTCCATTCCCACCTAAACAAAATTATATTTTGCTATATCCCCCAACATTCATTCTTTCTTTTTTATATCAATTTCGTTAAGTTTGACCTCTGTCAAGCATGTCAACCATAACCAAGACCTATGACAAGTACGCCAACTGTAACCATAAGTCAAATCTAAACTTAACCTTCACAGTCAATGTACTACAGGTTGAGCATGCCGAATCTAAAATACTTGGGACCAGAAAAGTATTGAATTTATCGGGGTTATTTAACAAGAGCCAAATTGGCTCCAAAACTGCACCGAACAGTGAATTTCCTCATACAGTGTAATGTTGCTGCTGTTCGGCTATTCAAAAAGCTGGCAGTTCGCCAAATATTCACGAATTGCCAACAAAATACAGTGATCTTTGATGGCAGTGAACTCCCCATAGAGAAGTAATGGTTATATATTCAGAGAACACTGAACAGCATTGAAATGTCAGGGAAATGATCTGATTTTCAGTGTTTTCATTCGACAGGTTTAACCACGCGAATCCGATAGGTTTCAATGTTAAAAAAATTCCCAGTTTTTACTATATTATTATCATCATTTATATAGTGCCAACAGTTTGAAATTTATTCTCCGTTTTACAATAACCAAATTGAACATGATACAGATAAATGGAGATAAGATAGAAACAAGAGGTAGAGGCCCCTGCTCATAGAAACTTACAGTCTAGAGCAGTGTTTCCCAAACCTGTCCTCGGGACCCTCAACCAGGCCAGATTTTGCAGATCACCTTTGGAAAAAGCAGACTGAATCCTACAATCACTGAGCAGCAAATCATATCACCTGTGCTGTGCTTCAGATATCTGCAAACCTGGCGAGGCAGAGGGTCCTGAGGACAGGTTTGGGAAACACTGGTCTAGAGGGATTGGGGTTGAGGAAGAGCAGGGGAATTTTACTGGATGTAAGGATCATTAGTGCCAATGATTTGAAAATGGTGGGGTAATGGAAGCGGCTTCAATCTTGTGTGAGTAGGCGATCAGGGGATGAGTTGCATCAGTGATGTGGTACTGTAATCTCATGAGATGGATTTTGGGGGATTTCTTGAAGGCCTGAACATTTGTGGAGAGTTTGATAAGACGAGGTAAGTCATTCTACAGGACCGGTGCTGACCTTGAAAAGGAGGCAAGAGTTGGCAGCGCGGGTGTAGACAGAGGACAAGCGGTGGTTGCCTGTCGACTGGCGTTGTCTAGACGGGACGTGCTTGCGGTGTAACGAAGACATGTAAAAGGAGGTCGAGTTATTGATTGATTTGAATGGGAGCATCAATATTTTAAACTGTATCCTGAAACGTACAGGAAGTCGATGGAGGGACCGGTAGAGGGTGTGGAGGTATGCGAGGTGCGTCTGTTAAGAAAAATAACCCTGGCGTTTACATTCATTACAGATTGCAAAGTGGCAATATGGGCACTGGGGAGGCCAATAAGGAGCGAGTTGCAGTAATCAAGTCATAAAATGACAAGAGCATGAACCAGCATGTTTGCGGTATCTTGTGTCAGAAAGGGGCAGACACGACCCTACTAAATATTTATTCAACTGACTATTCTTTTCACTTGCAGCGAAATGTCTCTTTATTTATTCTTTAGGATTTTTAAAAAAATAATTTTTCTGGATGTTTCAGCCCAAAATTTTCCCTATTATTTAAAAAAAATGAGGGGCTATATTACAATCTTCGCGCAAAAACCTTTGCGCAAAGCGGCAATTTTTGAGTCAAGCGTTAAACTTTTGCGAGCGCAATCACCGCTGGAATTACAATCCTCGCGGCTTTTTTCTTCCGCCGATCAATTGCGCGCGCAAACAGGATGCGGCCAAATGCTCGCTCAGTAACGTCTCGCGCAAAAGACAGTGTGCGAACAGTTTTTTTCTCGCAATTCAGCCAATCAGAATTAAGAACCACAATTAAGTTTATGCGCCTGCCAAAAGTCAATCTGAGCACATATGCTGCAGCAATAATACATGCACACACAACTTCTCCATTTTATTGGTTTGGAATGAGTAGAATGTGTAACTATACTTTGCTGCATTTTTTTTATGGGCTTGTGTATTTGGGTTCGGCCAGGTTGTTCAGATTTGCCATTAACACCAGCTTTTCCGAGTTGCTAAAATTATGTGCGCAAAGGCTATGCGGTAATTATCGCAAATAGATTGTAATACCATCCTCGTACCAGCGCACAATGTTAAGTATAGGACTAGCGCAGTACAGTAAGCTTGCGTCGGGTTCGCGCAGGTTCACCCGCGGTAGACGTTTGCGCGCAGTTGTTGTGCTGACTATGTAATACAGGATTTGTCAGGTATATTGGAAGGGAAAAAAGGTAAAATGGATGCCTGTAGCCATTTTGTTTTTAAAGACAGTCTTTTTCTTTTTCCAAATTTCTCTAGTTAGAAATGAACCGAGATTTTTTTTACAGAGTTCATGGCTGGGTGAGTTCTTATATATTTTTTTATAAATACCAGACATGAAGGAACCTTAAAATGTCTTTGTGTGATATAATGCCCAAGCTAAGTGCTAAGATCTGTTATAATTAAATTTATTGGTCTGTTTTAAGTCTTTAAAACAAAAAGATATTTTGTCTTTTGGGTATAGGAATATAAGAGTTAATATCTTCGTAAGGTAAAATATATTCACAAAATATATGTTTATAATCAAGGTATATTTTATTATATTTACAGTAGAAAATAGACGCTCCAATTTATATTGTAGACAGTTTAATTGGTAAATAGTATAATTATTGAAGAATAGATTCTGTTGAGTTAACTAGAAAAGAATTCAACTGATAAGACTCGGTAAAAATTTAGAAAGGAGTGAGGATATAAATTTGATATGATATGTAGAGACTAAATGTCTACATTGGGAGAAGAGAAGGTCTTTGTGTAGATTGACCTTTTGACACAAGATAAGGATATTAAAAAGAAATGGTGGAATTAATTGAGAAGTGCAATGCTGCCCTCTAGAGGATAGTAAATATTATAATTGATATTATAAGGGTATTGCTAGTGACGTCAAATTGACTATAATTGAAGCGGCAATGTTGGTTGCAGTCATTCCGAGATTCAGAGACTCACACCGCAATGTATTCGGACTTCCAATACATATGAGAAATTCCGAGATTCCAGGACATGAGGCACTCAAGGCTCTCACAAAATCTCTGACTCTCACCAAATCTCTAACTCACATGCATTGATTATCTGATATTGATAACCTTCACATATTCCAAAAACAACATTACATAAAGCATTCCAAGGCAGAGTCATCAAAATCCAGATTTGAGAGGTAATGTATGAGAGCTATTTAAATTAAGGAATTAATGTAAATATATATATCTGTAGATTTTTGCAACAGATAGACTGAGATTTCTCAGATTCTTGGTAGCTCCAAAAGTCTAAATATTTCTATTCTGCAGATAGAAATATGAAGAAGTGGACATAAGGATTTATCCTAAAAGAACTGTTGTAGGATTGATACAAATATATATATTGAATTTGGAAATTACTGTGATTGAAATTAATAAGCAAGGAATTATATAACTAGAAATAAAAAGCAAAAGATTAGAAGTTTAATTCTCGAGATTAGGGGAGGATTCACTAAATAAGTTTTATTACTTATCATTAAATTAGCTTATCTTTTGTTGATCCATGTAGTATAGAGAGATATATATATCTCTATAAGATCTAGCTGGTTAAACATTGTTTGCTGGGAAATGCATGTTGTATTAAGCAGAAATGTTTATTAACCATTTGCGTATTAGTTGCTAAAGAGTAGGATTAACTAGTGGCGCAGTGATTTCAATTACTCCTTAAACAGTGCCTGGAAGGCTAATTGCATGTACCACATAGATCATCAGTGTACAATACAAAGTGCAAATGCAAATCACGAAGGGTATAGAAAATCACAATATTCGGTATATGCAATATATTAAAGTGCAGTAGCGGTAATTATAGTAAAGTGCGAGTGCACCAGTGGATAAAGTGCAGGTGCAACGATAAGGACAATGCAGCGGTGGAGGTAAAATCCAATTAAAATATTGAGTCTAGTCCATGGAAAGAGAGAGAAATTTCGGCGAATGGTCAAAAAAGTCTATGATGTTAGTGTTCCAGTTCCTAGGTGGACGGGTAGTGCATCAAAAGTGCTTGAGATTATTTCAATATTACCCCTTCCACATTTGTTGCAAACTTGCTTGGGCGTGTCAGCTCCTCTGGTGGTCTCGATGAGCTCCACAGCAAAATATATAAATAAAAGGGGAGAGAGGAGGGGAATAATAGTGTAGAAATCCTCTATACGGGTGTGTTATAGTAGGTAAAATTGCACACTTACAAATTCCAGAGCCTAATTGAATCCAGGCTCTGGAGTGAAACGCCTTGTGCCTTAATCTAGGGTGGTCACTGCCCTTCTTTAAAAGGTCTTCTTACTCCACCTCAGCCGGGGGATACAGAAATAAAAAAGAGAGACAGCGCTCTCATAGCATGATACCAGTTATACAGAATACTTTAGGAGAGGAGACAATTTTGCACTCACCAATACAGGAGCCTTATGGATCCAGGCTCAACTGTTGTGCTTGTGGAGTTCCTTGTCGGTGAACTCCTAGACCTCTTTCGCTGCTCACTTTGCGTCACTCTGCACCTGGTCGTAGTTCGCTGGATGCCTCCAGTACATTAAAAGACTGGTGTGGTGAGTGTAAAAAAACTGAAAGGGTCTTGGGAGTGAATAAAAACAGTAGGTTTATTGTGCAAAATTAACAGGAATAATTAAAGTGCATAAGTAACATATGGATATACAAATATAGATAAAAAGAGTACAGGGGGAAGAATGGGGAACGAGACGCGTTTCGGTGCAGCCTGCACCTTCTTCAGTCGGTAAAATGTGAATGGGGGGGGATCTGAGGCCTCTTGGGGGTCCTCTTTTTATTTGAAAACCGGAGGCAGTGTCTCTGCAAGTGCCGGGAGCGGACTTCCGGGTTCGTGTGGTGTCGTAACCATGTGACGTCTATTGCGTCATCAGTCAGCGTCGCGGCCATCTTGGATATGCGGTTCACCGCGTTATTTGCGTTCCACTTCATACTATGTGCCGTTGAGTGTGTGTGTGAAGTTGTCCGGGGTCCGCAACAATCTATATGGTGCACCACTGCCACATGTATTAAATCAGGGGAGGAAAAATGTTAAAACAGGGGGTAATTGCTGGTGTGTGGGTCTGATTGATGGGACCTGTGGAGGTTTATGCGTATATAATGCGGTACATAAGCCACATAACGGGGGTGAAATCCACACTGGTCTCTATGGTGTCATAGAATTAGGATCAAATGGGGAGATGAAAAAGGGGAGTAATTCCTTATGTACAGGGCACTTACAACAACATGGAGCAACGTAAATATTAACTTTTTAGATCTGAATATTTATATTCAAGATAACACGATAAGGACCAAAACATTTTTTAAGCCAGTCGATGTAAACAGTTTTATTGAGAAAACCAGTTGCCACTTGCCACAATGGCTAGACGGAGTGCCAAAAGGCCAGTTTCTACGCATTAGAAGAAATTGCACAGACCTCAGCACATACGACACACAGTCAAACCAACTGAAAGACGATTTTATCGAAAAAGGATATGACACACACATACTAGAAAAATCCAGATCTGAAGTAAGGAATCTACAACAACATGATCTATTGAAAAATAAGAAAAAAAGTGAACCTGCAGGGCCCAACTCGAACGTACCATTCATCTTTACCTACAACGCCCAAAATAAAATAGTTAGACGAACCATAAGAAAATATTGGCCAATCTTGAGAAAAGACCCAATATTGAAGGACTGCCTACCAGAAAATCCAAGGATCATCTGCCGTGGTGTGAATAATTTAAAAATGAAACTCACGCACAAACATACACAGAAGAATACTACGCGTTCTAACCACTTTAACATCCAAAAAGGCTTTCACCAATGTGGGAACTGTCTAAACTGCAGAAACACACGCAGTAAGAAACAAGTCATCACAACACTAGACGGCGTCACAGGACCAATAACAATCAAAGACGTGATCACCTGCTTCACAAAGAATGTGATATACTTACTGATCTGCCCATGTGGCCTGAAATATGTTGGAAGGACAACTAGACCACTTAATGTGCGTATACAAGAACACATCAGGAACATTAGAAATGGACTAGAAAATCACAGTGTCCCATTGCATTTTAAACTGAAACATGCACAGAACCCGGAAGGCCTGAAATTTATAGGAATAAAAGAAAGTAGAAACACCATGGAGAGGTGGTAACTTCGAGAAAATTATCGGACAAACCGAAATGAGCATGATTTTCAAACTAGACACGTTGCAGCCCCAAGGTCTCAATGCCGATTTCGAGCTCTGCCATTTTTTTAATTAACACCCCCTTTTTCTGATTTTATGTTTTATCCCCGTTGCAGTTTTTATCAAGTTCATTCTCTCTTCTTTATTTCTTTTACACTGTATTTGACCATCTTTTAATCCTTTTACTTATCTTAGAGTTTTATGGGTTTATTCCCAACTGATATTCAATGTTTTATGACCATTTTATAAGGTGACCAGTGATAGGTTCGGCCCTCCTCCATATATAATTCATGGTAATGTTTTTATCACGTTTGATGGTTTTTTGAGTGCCACATATGTATAATTATCCTTGCTAAATGAAATCCAAGGCCCCGCATATATAAAACCAATTGAAACACTGTATGGACCATCCACACCCATCTTCATGTGGCTTATATACTAGGTATTATCATACCTTTGATTGGGTCCCATTTGAATGCCCTGTACATAAGGAATTACTCCCCTTTTTCATCTCCCCATTTGATCCTAATTCTATGACACCATAGAGACCAGTGTGGATTTCACCCCCGTTATGTGGCTTATGTACCGCATTATATACGCATAAACCTCCACAGGTCCCATCAATCAGACCCACACACCAGCAATTACCCCCTGTTTTAACATTTTTCCTCCCCTGATTTAATACATGTGGCAGTGGTGCACCATATAGATTGTTGCGGACCCCGGACAACTTCACACACACACTCAACGGCACATAGTATGAAGTGGAACGCAAATAACGCGGTGAACCGCATATCCAAGATGGCCGCGACGCTGACTGATGACGCAATAGACGTCACATGGTTACGACACCACACGAACCCGGAAGTCCGCTCCCGGCACTTGCAGAGACACTGCCTCCGGTTTTCAAATAAAAAGAGGACCCCCAAGAGGCCTCAGATCCCCCCCCATTCACATTTTACCGACTGAAGAAGGTGCAGGCTGCACCGAAACGCGTCTCGTTCCCCATTCTTCCCCCTGTACTCTTTTTATCTATATTTGTATATCCATATGTTACTTATGCACTTTAATTATTCCTGTTAATTTTGCACAATAAACCTACTGTTTTTATTCACTCCCAAGACCCTTTCAGTTTTTTACACTCACCACACCAGTCTTTTAATGTACTGGAGGCATCCAGCGAACTACGACCAGGTGCAGAGTGACGCAAAGTGAGCAGCGAAAGAGGTCTAGGAGTTCACCGACAAGGAACTCCACAAGCACAACAGTTGAGCCTGGATCCATAAGGCTCTGTATTGGTGAGTGCAAAATTGTCTCCTCTCCTAAAGTATTCTGTATAACTGGTATCATGCTATGAGAGCGCTGTCTCTCTTTTTTATTTCTGTATCCCCCGGCTGAGGTGGAGTAAGAAGACCTTTTAAAGAAGGCAGTGACCACCCTAGATTAAGGCACAAGGCGTTTCACTCCAGAGCCTGGATTCAATTAGGCTTTGAATTTGTAAGTGTGCAATTTTACCTACTATAACACACCCGTATAGAGGATTTCTACACTATTATTTCCCCTCCTCTCTCCCCTTTTATTTATATTTTTGCTGTGGAGCTCATCGAGACCACCAGAGGAGCTGACACGCCCAAGCAAGTTTGCAACAAATGTGAAGGGGTAATATTGAAATAATCTCAAGCACTTTTGATGCACTACCCGTCCACCTAGGAACTGGAACACTAACATCATAGACTTTTTTGACCATTCGCCGAAATTTCTCTCTCTTTCCATGGACTAGACTCAATATTTTAATTGGATTTTACCTCCACCGCTGCATTGTCCTTATCGTTGCACCTGCACTTTATCCACTGGTGCACTCGCACTTTACTATAATTACCGCTACTGCACTTTAATATATTGCATATACCGAATATTGTGATTTTCTATACCCTTCGTGATTTGCATTTGCACTTTGTATTGTACACTGATGATCTATGTGGTACATGCAATTAGCCTTCCAGGCACTGTTTAAGGAGTAATTGAAATCACTGCGCCACTAGTTAATCCTACTTTTTTGCTGACTCTACCTGCACATTCGTCGAGAGCCTGTGCCCCCTTCTAGTTGGCAGCATTCCATATATTTCCACTTTATCTTTACTTACGAGCGCCTCCACCGAACCCTCCCTTACCTCTTGCGTATTAGTTGCTAACTGATAAGGTAAATGATATTAATCATATATGCAGTTACTAACAGGAGATACATATATTGTGAAGCTAGTTGTTATGTGCTGATGGATTGTGGTTTATAAATCTTTGTTTATGATATGAGATTTGAAACTTTTTTGTATACGTAATAAATATATATATGTTTTTTTAAACAAAGTGGTAGGCGCCCCTGCCTGTACCGCCACCAAATATCCAAAGCCAGCCAGCAATCAGTGGTTTCCCCCAAACCAGTGTACAATAATTGAAAAATACGTATCTGGCGGCGCGATGGCAGTCGCTTATGGATCATATGATGGTTCTCTTTAAAAATACCGTCCACACGTACATGAAAGACAATAAAAAATACAATAGTGCAGAGCGACAACAATTGTGAATAGTATGTTAGTAATACTGTTCCCACTCACAAAGGAAGAGCCCCAACACTGGCTCTGAGCGGGTCAACGCATACGGTCATAAATTTCTGTTTTGAAGGAGGCGACCCACAACCTTCAAAGATGACGGTCTTCTTCTTGTACCGATATGTATGGAAACATGCAATAGAAGGAAGACTTTCCTGTGTAGGATTGTTGGCAATAAATGGGAATACATGAAAGGGGATCACACTCACATGTGTTGGAGCTTATAGCCAAGCTCTGGGATCAAACGCCTGTGGGCTTGTTTACGGTAAAGCCCATGGAAAACCTCTATTTCCAGCAACACATCGGGGACTGGTGCAGTAGTAAAAAATGTATTTAAACATAAAAACAATTAAAATAAATCAAACTGGCACAGCCAGTATACCTAGACGCGTTTCGCCACGTGACGTGGCTTCCTCAGTCGGTTTACAGTCAATATAACAAATCGCTATATATACCCTTCAAATTTTAATTCTAAATGTCCCCAGGTGCTGCTTGTTGAGTCGGCGTGCGGTTCACGCCTCGAAAAAACGTCAAAATCTGGTGTTCTCCGCGGATCCGCCATTTTGCCCCTGCGCATTGTAGATGCTTGCGTTTCAAGGTGAATGTCCGCCATCTTGCGCATGCGCATTATCTATCTTCTCTCCCCGGTCAACATAAGCGCACCGAAATGACCGCCTTCGTCTTAGGCGAAACAGGAGAAAAAACCTTCAGAACGCGGTGATGATAAAGCTTGGTGTAGATATCTTCAAGAGCTTTTTCCCATGGCCCTTACAATTAAACAGATACAATATGCATGAGTTCCAATTCACGGTTTTGTTATTGTGCCCGGGATCCTAGTTGATCCTATGAGGCCTCTCTTACTCCGCATTTACTGGACCTACACAAAAGCAATGTCTATCAATAGCTGTCCATGAAATTCAGACGAATATCAATATATTGTACATGGCATGGCTTATCTAGGTGGACTGACGTGTGGTTTGTATATAATAAACCAAATGTGATGTGATGTCAGGTGCTGGTTCTGGGGTGGTAGGATTGAGCCCAATATGCAATAAGGGAAACAAAGATTCAGATAAACATATACAAGAGAGGGTTTATTTGGAGTAACATAAAGGCAATAAACAAATATATATGAAGGAGCTGGATAAGAGGAAGGGAAGACACTGAATATATATGTGTAATTAACTGAAAGCAAGATGAGAAAAGAGTAAACAGAAGGATAGTACTAAGCTACTCTAAACTATAGAAAGGAGACAATATGAGAATGAAGGCTAAGGAGATCGTTAGAAAAAATAGAAAACAAAAGGCAGAAGAGTCTTGGTAGGCAAAGGGTCTTGGGTCTGTAGGTGTTCCTGGGAATGCAAGGTAACGGCTGAGTGTTCTGCGAGATGCAGGGCAGCAGACTCCGAGGAATGCAGGTACAGAGGACAACGGGAAGAGGATTCTACGAGGTGCAGGGCAGCAGGTCGAGGATACGGCAGCGGGCTGAAGATTCTGCGAGGTGCAGGGCAGCAGGCTCCGAGGAATGCAGGAACAGAGGGCAACGGAATGAGGGTTCTGCGAGGTGCAGGCAGCGGTTGAGGGTTCGGCAGCGGCTGAAGATTCTGCGAGGTGCAGGGCAGCAGGCTCCGAGGAATGCAGGAACAGAGAGCAACGGAATGAGGGTTCTGCGAGGTGCAGGGCAGCGGTTGAGGATTCGGCAGCGGACTGAAGATTCTGCGAGGTGCAGGGCAGTAGGCTCCGAGGAATGCAGGAACAGAGGGCAACGGAATGAGGGTTCTGCGAGGTGCAGGGCAGCGGTTGAGGGTTCGGCAGCGGCTGAAGATTCTGCGAGGTGCAGGCAGCAGGCTCCGAGGAATGCAGGAACAGAGAGCAACGAATGAGGGTTCTGCGAGGTGCAGGCAGCGGTTGAGGATTCGGCAGCGGACTGAAGATTCTGCGAGGTGCAGGGCAGTAGGCTCCGAGGAATGCAGGAACAGAGGGCAACGGAATGAGGGTTCTGCGAGGTGCAGGGCAGCGGTTGAGGATTCGGCAGCGGCTGAAGATTCTGCGAGGTGCAGGGCAGCAGGCTCCGAGGAATGCAGGAACAGAGAGCAACGGAATGAGGGTTCTGCGAGGTGCAGGGCAGCGGTTGAGGATTCGGCAGCGGACTGAAGATTCTGCGAGGTGCAGGCAGTAGGCTCCGAGGAATGCAGGAACAGAGGGCAACGGAATGAGGGTTCTGCGGAGGTGCAGGGCAGCGGTTGAGGATTCGGCAGCGGCTGAAGATTCTGCGAGGTGCAGGGCAGCAGGCTCCGAGGAATGCAGGAACAGAGGGCAACGGAATGAGGGTTCTGCTGTGAGGTGCAGGGCAGCGGTTGAGGATCGGCATGGCAGCGGCTGAAGATTCTGCGAGGTGCAGGGCAGCAGGCTCCGAGGAATGCAGGAACAGAGAGCAACGGAATGAGGGTTCTGCGAGGTGCAGGGCAGCGGTGGAGGATTCGGCAGCAGGCTGAAGATTCTGCGAGGTGCAGGGCAGCAGGCTCCGAGGAATCTGTGGAATGTTGGCACAGCGGGCAAGAAATGCTGGAGGAAACAAAATAGATTAATGTTCTTAGGCAGGAACAGGAGGTAGCTCCCTGTCAGCTTGGTGTTTACCAAGGTAATGCAGAAGCATTGGACCTTGGAGTGGTTCCTTTTTGTAGAGGGGAATAAGGGTGCATTAGCCAGCACTGGTTGCTGGATCAGCCTGGTTGTAGAGGAATTACCAGTCTCCTTACAGGAAACTGGCTTGCTTTTAGGTTTCCTGCGGCGCTGGCGTCTCGGGGCATTACATGTGATTATCATTAATAATTCCTGTGTAGAATATAAACTACAATTGTATTGAATTTTAATAGATTTGACTATAAGTGAAAATATGTGTGATTAATGTTATTATTTCCCTATTGTGATAATAAGAATATATGGCTAAGTTAAAAAACCATCAGTGTATCTGGATAGTGATTGGTGGTTTTATATTCTCATAATGTATATTGTATGACCAGTTTTAATAAACCCTTACTATGTGTGAATTGTGATTAATTATTTTGTAATAATATATTGTGACTGGTATTGATGAATCATAATAGGCCACATAGGTCGTCTGAAACATGAACATGGTAGTGTGCATAATAAAGATGTACTAATATATAATACACTATTGGTAGAGCTTACATACTGAATGATGTTTATAATACACGTTGGTATATTTAAAGAGTATTATTTATTTTAAATCTAACAGGTCCCAAATGCGGAATTCAAGAGGTCTCTGTTGTATCTAAAGAAAGTTTTTGAAGTTATTCACTTTCTTTAGATACAACAGCTGAATTCCGCATTTGGGACCTGTTAGATTTACAATAAATAATACTCTTTAAATATACCAACGTGTATTATAAACATCATTCAGTATGTAAGCTCTACCAATAGTGTATTATATATTAGTACATCTTTATTATGCACTGAATACTGAATACTGCAAACACTGAGCAGCAAATTATATCCCCTGTGCTGTGCTTCACATATCTGGCAAACCAGGCCGAGGAAACGAGTTGAGAAACAGATTCTAGACCAAATAGCCCATTGAAAAATCTAGACCAAATAGCCAATTTGGAAAGTGAGATAAATGGGAGAATTTTTCTGGTTTGACTATTTTGACCTAGAATGTTCACTTCTCCAGTCATTCTCAAGGTTTTCACCTCTTTCTGAATAGCCCTGTATCAGGGTTATTCAAAGAGCGGTGAAAAGCAGAATAATGACCCTGTATCAGGGCTATTCAGAAAGAGGTAAAAACTTTGGAGAATGACTGGAAGTTAAACTTCTAGGTCAAAATAGTCAAACCAGAAAAATTCTCCCATTTATCTCACTTTCCAAATTGGCTGTTCATTTTCCTGCCAATTCAAGGTTTTCACCTCTCTCTGAATATCCCTGATAGTGTAGCCAGCACAATGATTATCAGGGATATTCAGAGAGGTGAAAACCTTGAATTGGCAGGAAAATGAACAGCCAATTTGGAAAGTGAGATAAATGGGAGAATTTTTTTCGGGTTTGACTATTTTGACCTAGAATGTTCACTTCTCCAGTCATTCTCAAGGTTTTCACCTTTCTGAATAGCCCTGTATCAGGGTTATTCAGAGAGCGGTGAAAAGCAGGCGAATGACTGGAGAATGGAAAATTCTAGGTCAAAATAGCAGATCAAGAAAGGGAAATTTTTTCTGGTTTGGCTATTTTGACCTAGAATTTTCCATTCTCCTGCTTTTCACCTCTCTCTGAATGAATAACCCTGCATGAAAACAAGTCCAGGTACAAGGACCCAGGACTGTAGATTCTTCATTTAAGAAGTCTTTACCAATGCAATTTAGAAGGCATATTGTAAGATAATTGTTCTGTATAAAGGTCTGTGGGAACAGAATCGGCTTCCAGTCAGTCCTTACTCGCAGTGTCTGTCCTGATGTACTAAATGCCTGAAGCCTCCTCTTTGGGAGCTAGAATGTTTTTTGGCTGTTTTCCATTTGTATATCTGGCTCTGATACTAACCAGTGCCTCACCAGCCACTGACCTCACCGCACGTCACTGGTATTGACCCCCTTTGCCCACATGCACATGTATTGTATATTAACAAAATACTGATATAATAAAAAAATGAAACACGCATCCCCCCATGCTACGCCACTGCTACCAGTCACCCTGTCCCAGTATATCCTAGCATAGTTCCACCTCACACTATATCCAGTCACTCTCTCCCAGTACCCCAGTCACCCTCTCCCAGTACCCCCAGTCACTCTCTCCCTCTCCAAGTACCCCCAGTCATTCTCTCCCTCTCCAAGTACCCCCAGTCACTCTCTCCCTCAAGTACCCCAGGCACTCTCTCTCCCAGTACCCCAGTCACTCTCTCTCCCTACCCCAGTCATTCTCTCTCCAAGTACCCCCAGTCACTCTCTCCCAGTACCCCCAGTCACTTTCTCCTTCTCTCTCTCAGTACCCTCACTTTCTCCCAGTACCCCCTGTCACTCTCTCTCCAAGTACCTTAGTCTCTCTTTCTCTCCCAGTACACCCCAGTCACTCTTCCCCAGTACCCCCAATCATTCTATCTCTTTCCAAGTACCCCCACTTTCTCCCAGTACACCCAGTCAGTCTCTCTCTCTCTATCCAAGTACCCCCAGTCACCCTCTCCCCGTACCCCTAGTACCCCTCACTGTGTGTTGGTTACGCTGCTCTGGTGTCACACAGTGTCGCCGACCTGCATGGAGTTGCTGGTGGCCCAGGGGGAAACTGTCCAGGGGGCTTAGTGGAGACCGGATTTCAAATTTGCTGCAGGGCAGGCGCCTCCCTCCCTCCTTCTTGTTCAGCGGCCGCAGGGCTACCAGTGGCGGGGGCTGGCACAGGGTTTCAAGGGGGGCTGACAAGTGTGGTAGAGGGCGTTTCCGCCGGACAATGCTGCGCTGCTTCACATGACTCATGTCAGCGTTAAGCAGGAGTCAGGACAGGACCAGAATTTTCTGTCCTGGTCCTCCCTTCCAGATGCTGAGTGCTAAGTCACTGCTGGCACCACAAAACTGGTGGCTGCCCGTGCAAGGGCCTCTCACGGACACCAGTGTTTGTGAGCGGACACCTTGCTGATCCCTGCTGGAAAAAATTAGTGGTTCAAATTTCTTTTGAAATTTTGCACCCCCTAAGAAAATTGCGCCCGGCGCGACCACCCCCGAGGGCCTCCCCACATTATGCCACTGGTGGGGGGCACTGGAAAGTCAAGCAGGGCTGGCATCGGAAAAGGCAATAAAGCAACATGTAAGCCTCCTCAGCCTGTATCTAGCCAGAGACCCATGTGTACATCTCCGCCAAGAACAACCACGGCATCCAAGGCCTGTCAAGCGTTACCAGCCACGGTGCAAGCCTCCCTGCGAGGCCAAGAGCACATCAGTGCTGCTCCAGAGGGCTCTGCGCCATCCGCAGGAAGCCCCACCGTCTTGGACATCTCTAGGAGACAACTGCCATTCTTCTCCACAATGACCTCCGCAGCACTTCTCTGGTGGGCCAGCACCTTCCCATCGATCGGAACAGACTCAATGCCCGGCAAGAGAGGGACTAGCTTCCGATCATCCTCCAGATATCCCAGCTCAGCGCAGACGACCACCTCCTCAATATGGCCACCACAGGACACAGGATCACCACCGAGGGTATCTTTCTCTTCCCTGCAGCACCGCAGTACTACCATCATCTGGTGCCACGTTCCCCACGTAAGTGGGCCCGAGTCAACCTTCCCCAACAACTACAAACAGGCGTCTAGGTCCGCGATCATGGCCATTTTCTCATCAAGGCAGGGGGAGGGTACGGGCCGCCTCAGTTTCCCTTTCACAGCTCCCAGCTTCGGCACATCGACCACCACAGCAATTGGGGGATGGGGGCCCTCCATCACCCTGGCAGACAGCAGACGTCCACCTGGCAAAGATCCACACATGGAACAGGGAAGCAGTGCACCAAGCCGGGAAACAGGCCCCAAGATGGCCACCGGCAGAGCACCTCAGCCGAGGATCTGACGGCCAAACTCGTGTCTCAGCTCCGGAGGGGGGGCAACACAGGCTACGCAGAGTGCACCCCGGATGGCCAGTAGGGATGAGCTGTTTGGTTCGATCGGTTCGGAGTTCGATTCGAACATCGCCTGTTCGCAAGTTCGCGAACTACGAACATTTCCGCATGTTCGCCCACAATGGACCACAATGCACTTTTCCACTGGCCTGAAACTTGTAATTGGCTACAGCCTTGCACCTCACCACAGGTCAGGTGCAAGACAGGTTCAAGACTATGCCAATCACGGCTCAGAGTCCTGATTGGGCAAATTTTGCCCAATCATGGGCTCACAGAGCTAAGTCCTGCAGCACCCTATATAAGGCTTCACACAGCGCTTCAGCACATGTTTGAGAGGAGATTTGAGAGGAGATTGTTCTTGTGTTAGTGTGTGTTCTCACTGCCAGTCTGTCACCAGCTACTGGGCGGGGTCTCATTTCTACAAAATATCAGAATTGTTCTAATCTGTGTGTTCTCACTACCACCAAGTATTTTGGGGGTCAATAATTTCTACAAAATATTTGGGAATTGTTATAATCCGTGTGTTCTCACTGCCACCAGCAATTGTGGGGGTCTCATTTATACAAAATATCTGGGAATTGTTCTAATCTTTGTTCTCACTGCCACCAGCAATTTTGGGGGTCAGTAATTTCTACAAAATATTTGGGAATTGTTCTAATCTGTGTGTTCTCACTGACACCAAGTATTTTGGGGGGGTCAGTAATTTCTACAAAATATTTGGGAATTGTTCTAATCCGTGTGTTCTCACTGACACCAAGTATTTTGGGGGTCAGTAATATCTACAAAATATTTGGGAATTGTTATAATCCGTGTGTTCTCACTGCCACCCAGTATTTTGGGGGGTCATTAATTTCTACAAAATATTTGGGAATTGTTCTAATCCGTGTGTTGTCACTGACACCAAGTATTTTGTGGGTCAGTAATTTCTACAAAATATTTGGGAATTGTTATAATCCGTGTGTTCTCACTGACACCAAGTATTTTGGGGGGGTCAGTAATTTCTACAAAATATTTGGGAATTGTTCTAATCCGTGTGTTCTCACTGCCACCCAGTATTTTGGGGGGTCATTAATTTCTACAAAATATTTGGGAATTGTTCTAATCCGTGTGTTGTCACTGGCTGCCACCAAGTATTTTGGGGGGTCAGTAATTTCTACAAAATATTTAGGAATTGAGGTAATCTGTGTCTTGTCACTGTGTCAATCTGTGTCTTGTCACCCCATCAGGGTGGCTCACTGACCTATAGGAGGTTTCTGGGAATTGTAATCTGTGTCTTGTCACTGGCTGCCAGCTATCAGGTTGTCTCACTGAGTTATACCTGAGTTCTGGAAATCTTTAATCTTTATACCAGAGTTGAATCAGAGTTCTGTATATATTTAATCTATATATCACTCACCATGTCAGAAAGACCAAAAAGGACAGGCAGACGCTCCCAGGCACAGATAAGAGGGCAAGCAGCCTCTGTGTCGGGAGGCTGTGCCTCTGGTCGTCATGGACGTGGTGCATCCTCTGCAGGGGCACGCTTGTCCTTTCTAACTGGTGCTGACCGTCTTAAGCAGCAGCAACATACAGATGATTTGGTGGATTGGCTAACCAGGCCATCCTCATCCTCCGAGTCCTCTGCCAGCCAGGCTTGTAGTGCTTTTCAGTCCACCTCAGCTGCCAAAGCATCTAATGCAGCCTCCATGTCCACAGCTACTCCTGCCGTAGCCTCACTATCACACACGGAGGAGTCAGCTGAATTGTTTGACTATAATGACAGTGACATGCTGCTTGAGGATGCGCAGCAACTACAGTGCTCTGTTTCAATCTCTGAGGTTGAGGAAGGGAATATAATGAACCTAGAGGAAGGGGGTGCCAGTGACACACAAATAACTGGCAATCATGTTGCCCCAGCAGCTGCAGCATACCGCCAAGTTGGCTCCAGTGACGAGGAGATAGGGGGTGATGACAATGATGATGAGGTCACTGACTCCACCTGGGTGCCTGATCGAACAGAGGAGTCAAGTGAGGAGGAGGCACAACAAACACGAGGCACAACGTCCTCTATGACCAACCGTAACACTAGCCAGTCCAAGGCATCAGATGTCACAGCTGCTCAGGTGCAGAGCACTGTTGTCTCAAAGCACACATCCAGGAACTCTGCTGTCTGGGAGTTCTTTAAGAAATGTGCAGCAGACCACACCGTTGCTATTTGTAATCTATGTCAGATGAGGATCAAGCATGGGAAAGACATCCCATGCTTGGGTACCACGTGCTTGAGGCGACATATGACCACTTGCCATGCATCCCATTGGCACAACACTTTGCATAGGTCCTCCTCCTCCTCATCTGTCTCTACCCCCACTGTTGTCTCAAAGCACACATCCAGGAACTCTGCTGTCTGGGAGTTCTTTAAGAAATGTGCAGCAGACCCCACCATTGCTATTTGTAATATGTCAGATAAGGCTCAAGCGTGGGAAAGACATCGGACACTTGGGTACCACGTGCTTGAGGCGACAAATGACCACCTGCCACGCATCCCGTTGGCACAAAACTTTGCGTAGGTCCTCCTCATCAGTCTCTACCTCACTATATGTCCTGCCATGTCATTGACTCCAACCTCCACTGACAGGGATGATGCTATAGTAATGGATGTACCAGGTCCTTCCTCACAATGTGACAGCATCCCATCAGCTGAAGATTTACGCAGTCAGATTACGTTGCCCCAGCTGCTGCAGCGTAAGAAACAATATAGTCCCAACCATCCCCAAGCACAGCGTCTGAATGCCAGCTTAGCAAAATTACTCACATTGCAGCTGCTGCATTCCAGCTGGTGGACTCTGCTCCCTTCCGTGAATTTGCTGAATGTGCTGTACGACAGTGGCATGTTCCAAAACGCCATAACTTTTCACGGAAGGCCATTCCAGCACTATACCAGCACGTGGAAGACAATGGACAGGGCCGTTACATTTCCTTCACGGCACACTGGGTAACTCTGATTGCAGCTGGGAGGGATCCAAGACGGGGCTCTGTGCTGGAGCTTGTTCATCCACCACGCCTCCAGAAAGATGCTTGTATGAGGTCTGTCTGCTCCACCACCACCTCTCCTTCCTCCTCCTCCTTCTCTGTCTCTGGCGAAGTGGCAGTTGAACCGAGTTTAAGTGGCAGGGGCTACGCAATGGCTCAAGCAAAAAGATGCCATACTGTGCTTGAGTTGGTTTGTTTAGGGGACAGGAGCCACACCGGGCCAGAAACTCTGTCAGCTCTGCAGGGGCAGGTGCAGAGATGGTTAACACCACGCCAGCTTCAGCTGGGAATGGTCATCTGTGATAATGGCAGCAACCTTCTCTCTGCCCTATGCCTGGGTAAGTTGACGCATGTACCATGCCTAGCACACGTCCTAAATCTGGTGGTACAGCATTTCCTAACCAGGTACCCAGGGCTGGCAGAGCATCTCAGCCAGGCCAAAAAAGTCTGCAGCCACTTCAGACGGTCATTCCCAGCAAGTGTTCGCCTGGCAGAAATTCAAAGAGAATTCCACCTTCCCACAAACTGTCTGATCTGTGACATGCCCACCAGGTGGAACTCGACATTAGCAATGCAGCAGCATCTGCACAAGCAGCAGAGGGCCATCAACCAGTACCTGTGTGAGTATGGCACAAGGACAGGTTCAGGTCAACTTGTTTCCCCCCCCCGCAGTGGCTGATGATCTAGGATGCATGCACTGTACTGTCACCATTTGAGGAGGCAACGAGGATGGTGAGCAGGGACAGTGCATGCATCAGTGACACAATTCCATTAGTGTTCCTGCTGGAGCACACTATGCAGGGAATTATAGATGTGGCTCTAGAGGCAGAGCAGCGGGAGGAAGAGGAGGTCCTCCTCAGATCAGACAGGAGGAGGATGAGGAGGAGGAATATTTAAGTAGTGGGGGCATTGAAGGTGGGGATTCCTCAAGGGAGGGTTTTGTGTGCCCAGAAACACAAGGACTAGTACGTGGCTGGGAGGAAGAAGTGCACGATGGGGTCATCCTCATTGACCAGGAAGACTCGGAAGCTAATGCCACCTCCAACCTACGCTGCATGGGCTCCCTTATCCTGCAAAGCCTGCTAAAGGACCGCAGGATTCGTGCTATCAAGGAGAGCGATCATTACTGGTTGGCAAGCCTTCTTGATCCATGATACAAGGGTAAAGTTGCAGAGCTCATCCTGCCCGCACAGAGGGAGGACAGGATGAAAAAACTTGAGGACGCTCTAAAGCGACACTTGTGTAACACCTTTCCAGGCACTGGTAGGTTACCAAGTGATGACACAGGTGCTTCTGAGGCTGTGGATGATCAGAGGAATAGAGATGAAGGCCGGGGCTGCTTGACTGATGTCTTTTTAATTTTTTTTAGTCCACGACGCCCAGGGACGTCAAATGTAGGCACCCATTGCCAGCGTCTTCACAGTATGGTGCAGGACTACCTAGGGGCAAGGGCAGACCTGGATACCTTTCCAGCAGATGATCCACTGGCTTACTGGGTGTTGAGATTGGATCACTGGCCAGAACCTAGCCAATATGCTATGCAGCTACTAGGCTGCCCTTCATCAAGCGTGCTTTCTGAAAGGACGTTCAGTGCCGCTGGAGGTTTTGTCACAGACAAAAGAGTGCGTCTGTCCACCGACTCTGTAGACTGGCTGACATTTATAAAAATGAATCAGTCCTGGATCAGCAGCTATCAATCCCCTGATGCTCACGTAACGGAATAGATCGGGGATTTCTTCTGCATTCACAAAACCTCCACCACTGAACTCATACACAATACCACAAAGGGGTTACGGTGTGAAGGCACTTGCTGCCACCAAAGGCAAAATATTTGGGTGCACTGACGCCATTACCAGATTTATATCATTTAAATTTTTTGAACTGCAGGGTCCAACCCTGCACTCTTCCACAATACCACAAAAGGGTTACAGTGTGAAGGCACATTATTTGGATGCACTGACGCGTGTGCCAGATTCATATCATTTTAATATAGGACCGCATGGTCCACCCCTGCACTCTTCCACAATACCACAGAGGGGTTACTGTATGATGGCACTTGCTGCCATGAAAGGCACATTATTTGGGTGCACTGCCACTGACGCCTATATTACCATATTTATATCATTTTAATTTTTTGGACCGCAGGATCCAACCCTGCACTCTTCCACAATACCACAGAGGGGTTACGGTGTGACGGCACTGTTGCCGACACTAAAGGCCCAATTTTAAAGCACTTATTGTTACTTTCATCCAAAGCCTGCATAAATTTCACCATAATGTAGCCAAAAAATCTGTAAACTTGTTCTGCGAGTCTTAAAAGGTCTCCTCTTTTAATACAGACTGCCGCCCCAAGCAGTTGTTTATGAATAATTTAAAGGAAAACCATTTACCGTCATTTGAAATGTAATTTTTTTGTTTTTAAATGTTTCTATACATCCTACAAATCCGCCACTTCACGGGCAGGTTATGGGGACCTCCTAGGCACGATATTTGAAGGCATTTTTCGTTTTTATTTTTAACCCTTATTTCATGGAAAACTCACTGTTCCTTTAAAAATGTTTTTTTAAAACTTTTTGTCCTTGTTTCCTGTCCCCCAGGGCACTACCCGGACCCCCATACACCTTTTATGGCAAATATCTTGCATATATGCCCTCTTGGAGGGCACTCTAAAAACCGAACTTTTGAGTCCCATTGACTTGCATTGAGTTCGGTTCGTGTTCGGTTCGTGTTCGGTTCGTGTTCGAGTTCGAACTCGAACTTTCGAAATTGTTCGAGTTCGAATGCGAACCGAACTCGGGTGTTTGGCTCATTCCTAATGGCCAGCAGCCCAGGGACCCCGTAGAGGGCAGTCAGCAGAGAGGGTTACTATTTTGCACATATTTAACTATTTGATTACACTTGGTTAACAGAACACCTCTGTATAAAAGTGACCAACATTTTATTAAACCTAAATTTGTGTCAGTACATTATTTAAAATGCTGTGATTCTGTTCAAAAGAGTTCTTTTGTGTTTATATAGATTCCACTGTTTTTCATAGAACCATATAGAACTGTTTTTTCTGTTGGTGGTCCTAACCTGGAATTTTTTCCAGTGTGTTCAAACAACCTCATAAGTGTGTGATGTCTCCAGGATTTATTCTCTTTGATCCCTCTTATTATTGTATTGGGTCTTTGTATGGTACATTATACATCTTTTATTTGCTCCCGTGCATGTTTCAGGACTAATTGTTTTGGCAGTATTCATTGCCATAATTTTGGCAGTGTTTACTGTCTCATTAATATGGTCTATATTATCTTTTTTTTAATTTCATTGTATTTTTTGTATCTATTACCCACTGGGGCTGCATGCATCTGTATGCACAATTTCAGCATTTTATGGAATCAAAAGTAATTGCATAAATTAACATAATCTAATACAAATTTGTCATGTTGAGAGCTTGTTTGCAAATCATTTGCATTTGATTGATAGCATAAAGTCTGTGACCTGCAGCCATAACCAGCTGCTAGATGTCTTCCCTGGTGATGACGACGAGGCCTGGCCTGCTATGCAGCCATCTTCAGCTCCTGTTTGCTTTAAGTCATTGGTCCTTCGGTTCTAATTTTCCCTTTTTTTTATATAAAAAAATATGGACTCAAATTAATTTGGAGTGGTGATTTGCCGGCAGCGTCTCAAAAACCAGCACTCCAGGTAACCTGCTACCGTCAGCAGGTTACCGACCGTATTCTAGGCGAAGCGGTAGGCATTACATGTGCTATTCAATTCTGGAGTTCTGTGAGAACTATTGACTTGTTGAATTTTAAATCGTGTCTTGTATCAAGCTGTGCTTTTCACTGAGGGATCTAAGATGAGTGTTAAATATTATTTTTAAGGCATAAATTGATTTTGTAATTAATTGCAAAACCACTTAACATGTTAATTAATTACCAGCCCCAAACGCAAAAAAGGTTACTCTTGGCCAGCATCATACAGATTTGTGCCTTTAAGCATGTATTTTTGAAAACATTTCATATTAAAAAAATAATAATAATAATCGAGGGAATACACTAAAATATATTTTTGGGCCTGAAAATTAATTTAACACCTTTCAACATTTAACTTTTTCTTAAACCGCAGTACCAATAAATTCGAACTTAGTTGGTATAGCCTATATTTCCATTGAAAAGCATAGTCACAAGTAGTGATGAGCCGAACACCCCCATGTTCGGTTCGCATTCAAACTCGAACAATTTCAAAAGTTCGAGTTCGAACTCGAACACGAACCGAACTCAATGCAAGTCAATGGGACTCGAAAGTTCGATTTTTAGAGTGCCCTCCAAGAGGGCATATATGCAAGATATTTGCCATAAAAGGTGTATGGGGGTCCGGGTAGTGCCCTGGGGGACAGGAAACAAGGACAAAAAGTTAATGAAATAAAGGTTAAGAACAAAAATGAAAAATTCCTTCAAATATCGTGCCTAGGAGGTCCCCATAACCTGCCTGTGAAGTGGCGGATTTGTAGGATGTATAAAAACATTTAAAAACAAAAAAAATGACATTTCAAATGACGGTAAATGCTTTTCCTTTAATCTATTCATAAACAACTGCTTGGGGCGGCAGTCTGTATGAAAAGAGGAGACATTTTAGGACACGCAGAACAAGTTTAGTGATTTTTTGGGCTAAATTATGGTGAAACTTATGCAGGCTTTGGATGAAAGTAACAATAGGTGCTTTAAAATTGGGCCTTTAGTGTCGGCAACAGTGCCGTCACACCGTAACCCCTCTGTGGTATTGTGGAAGAGTGCAGGGTTGGATCCTGTGGTCCAAAAAATTTAAATGATATAAATCTGGTAATATAGGTGTCAGTGGCAGTGCACCCAAATATTTTACCTTTAGTGGCAGCAAGTGCCTTCGCACTGTAACCCCTTTGTGGTATTGTGGAAGAGTGTAGTGGTGGAGGTTTTGGGAATGCAGAAGAAATCCCCGATTTATTCAGTTATGTCAGCATCAGGGGATTGATAGCTGCTGATCCAGGACTGATTCATTTTTATAAATGTCAGCCGGTCTACAAAGTCGATGGACAGACGCACTCTTTTGTCTGTGACAAAACCTCCAGCGGCACTGAACATCCTTTAAGAAAGCACGCTGGATGAAGGGCAACCTAGTAGCTGCATAGCATATTGGCTAAATTCTGGCCAGTGATCCAATCTCAACACCCAGTAAGCCAGTGGATCATCTGCTGTAAAGGTATCCAGGTCTGCCCTTGCCCCTAGGTAGTCCTGCACCATACGGTGAAGACGCTGGCAATGGGTGCCTACATTTGACGTCCCTGGGTGTCGTGGACTAAAAAAATGTAATAAGGCATCAGTCAAGCGGCCCCGGCCTTCACCGCTCTTCCTCTGATCATCCGCAGCCTCAGAAGCACCTGTGTCATCACTTGGTAACCTACTAGTGCCTGGAAAGATGTTACACAAGTGTCGCTTTAGAGCGTCCTCAAGTTGTTTCATCCTGTCCTCGCTCTGTGCAGGCAGGAAGAGCTCTGTAACTTTACCCTTGTATCGTGGATCAAGAAGGCTTGCCAACCAGTAATGATCGCTCTCCTTGATAGCACGAATCCTGCGGTCCTTTAGCAGGCTTTGCAGGATAAGGGAGCCCATGCAGCGTAGGTTGGAGGTGGCATTAGCTTCCGAGTCTTCCTGGTCAATGAGGATGACCCCATCGTGCACTTCCTCCTCCCAGCCACGTACTAGTCCTTGTGTTTCTGGGCACACAAAACCCTCCCTTGAGGAATCCCCACCTTCAATGCCCTCACTACTTAAATATTCCTCCTCCTCCTCATCCTCCTCCTGTCTGATCTGAGGACCCGCAGGAATGCTGTCTACGTAAAGACTGGGGCCTTGAGAGGTAGGGAAGGCCTCCTCTTCCTCCCACTGCTCTGCTTCTAGTGCCACATCTATAATTCCCTGCAGAGTGTGCTCCAGCAGGAACAATAAAGGAATTGTGTCAACGATGCATGCACTGTCCCTGCTCACCATCCTCGTTGCCTCCTCAAATGGTGACAGTACAGTGCATGCATCCTTGATCATCAGCCACTGCGGGGGGGAAGCAAGTTGACCTGAACCTGTCCTTGTGCCATACTCACACAGGTACTCATTGATGGCCCTCTGTTGCTTGTGCAGATGCTGCAGCATTGCCAATGTCGAGCTCCACCTGGTGGGCATGTCAGAGATCAGACGGTTTAAGGGAAGGTGGAATTCTCTTTGAATTTCTGCCAGGCAAACACTTGCTGGGAATGACCATCTGAAGTGGCTGCAGACTTTTCTGTCCTGGCTGAGAAGTTCTGCCAGCCCTGGGTACCTGGTTAGGAAATGCTGTATCACCAGATTTAGGACGTGTGCTAGGTATGGTACATGCGTCAACTTACCCTGGCGTAGGGCGGAGAGAAAGTTGTTACCATTATCACAGACAACCATTCCCAGCTGAAGCTGGTGTGGTGTTAACCATCTCTGCACCTGCCCCTGCAGAGCTGACAGAATTTCTGGCCCGGTGTTTCCTGTCCCCTAAACAAACTAGCTCAAGCACAGTATGGCATCTTTTTGCTTGAGCTATTGTGTAGCCCCTGCCATGCGTCGGTTTAACTGCCACTTCGCCAGAGACAGAGGAGGAGGAGGAAGAGGTGGTGGAGCAGACAGACCTCATACAAGCAGCTTTCTGGAGGTGTGGTGGATGAACAAGCTCCAGCACAGAGCCCCGTCCTGGATCCCTCCCAGCTGCAAGCAGAGTTACCCAGTGTGCCGTGAAGGAAATGTAATGGCCCTGTCCATGCTTACTGGACCACGTGTCTAAAGTGATATGCACCTTGCTGCTGACTGCCTTTCCCAATGTCTCCATAACATTGTCTTCAACGTGCTGGTATAGTGCTGGAATGGCCTTCCGTGAAAAGAAATGGCGTTTTGGAACCCGCCACTGTGGTACAGCACATTCAGCAAATTCACGGAAGGGAGTAGAGTCCACCAACTGGAAAGGCAGCAGCTGCAATGTGAGTAATTTTGCTAAACTGGCATTTAGACGCTGTGCTTGGGGATGGTTGGGACTATATTTTTTCTTGCGCCGCAGCAGCTGGGGCAATGTAATCTGACTACATAAATCTTCAGCTGATGGGATGCTGTCACATTGTGAGGAATGACCTGGTACACCCATTACTGTAGCATCATCCCTGCCAGTGGAGGTTGTAGGCAATGACATAGCAGGACATATAGTGGGGGTAGAGACAGATGAGGAGGAGGAGGACCTATGCAAAGTGTTGTGCCAATGGGATGCATGGCAAGTGGTCATATGTCGCCTCAAGCACGTGGTACCCAAGCGTGGGATGTCTTTCCCATGCTTGATCCTCATCTGACATAGATTACAAATAGCAACGGTGTGGTCTGCTGCACATTTATTAAAGAACTCCCAGACAGCAGACTTCCTGTACATGTGCTTTGAGACAACAGCGCTCTGCACCTGAGCAGCTGTGACTTCTGATGCCTTGGACTGGCTACAGTTGGTCATAGAGGACGTTCTGCCTCGTTTTTGTTGTGCCTCCTCCTCCTCATTTGACTCCTCTGTTCGATCAGGCACCCAGGTGGAGTCAGTGACCTCATCATCGTCATCACCCCCTATCTCCTCGTCACTGGAGCCAACCTTGCAATATGCTGCAGCTGCTGGGGGAACATGAGTGCCAGTTCTTTGTGTGTCACTAGCACCCCCTCCCTCTTGGCTGATTTTACTCCCTTTCTCAACCTCAGAGTTTGAATCAGAGCAATGGAGTTGCTGCGCTTCCTCATGCAGCATGTCACGGTCATTGTAGTCAAAAAATTCAGCTGACTCCTCCGTGTATGGTGGTGAGGCTACGGCAATAGTAGCTGTAGACATGGAGGCAGCATTGTTTAATTTCATGTTCCGACATGCTGAATTGTTGGATATTAAACCTTGAATTTAATTTAATCCAATGGGGCACTGCCCGGATCAATGGTCCAAATGTTTTAACACATGAACACATTCATTTGAAAGTGTCTGTCCATTTACCAAGGATTATAAAGACAATGTATTAAATTATGTATAAAAATATGTAGGAATACGTCTACCAACCTGCCCAAATAAACTGTATGATGCAAATTACCCCAGATTAATAAAGAATATAAAAAAGGACCTTGAGTCCTGGGATAAACATAATATTTTGTGGATAGGGAGGGTTAATTGCATCAAAATGAATGTGCTTGCTCGGTTGTTATATTTTTTCCAAACTTTACCTATTCCTCTCCTTATTACTGAATTCGATATGTTACAGCGTGCAATAGACCAGTTTCTATGGGCCGGGAGGCGCCGTCGGGTGGCGACACATATACTCTATCGCTCAAGAGCATTGGGTGGGCTAGGGTTGCCCTCACTCCTTTCATAATATTATGCCACCCAACTGGCCCAAATTGTAGCATGGCATTCACCGAAAGGCTCTCAAAGATGGGTGGACTTGGAGTCGGGCCTTATGAGGCCCAATGCTCTCGATCAATGGTTATGGATAGGTCGGGAACACCGCCCATTGTTATCTTCAGCCTGTCCTGCAATTAAGAGTTCTCTTCGCATCTGGTATAAGTTAGCACAGAAATGCAATTTAACCTCCTTTCCATCCCCATTAAAAATATGTAGGAATTTGACAGGGACAAAACCTGTAAGCTGGAATGTATAGCCAATAAACACAAAAAGAAATCTGGGGCTTGATCACAATCCGGAGCCCAAAGCACAGCCCTTGAGCCGTACAGGACAATGTCTCGAGCACAGCGCTTATTTTTTATCCATCCCTTTCCATTAGAGACGCAAGATGAGCTGAGCTTTGGTCTCACATGTTGTGCCAGGTTACTGTAAATTAGTAATAAAAAAGGTGTCATTTGCGCTCACCACTGTAAGTTTTGCTGCATACTGTAAATTAGTGTCTACTATACTTTGTATAGGAGATGCTAATGTGACCCCAGCAGATGGAGAACAAGCTATTCCATCCAGCTCGTTCCTCAGGTGTTAAGTGATTGCGCTTGAGCACAATTGCATAACACAGAAACCTAAACCCACCCACAAATCCCATACTCACCTCAGATCCCTCGGTGGCGAGAGTGGTGCGATCTGCCGCTTCCTCGCTCCACGGTCAGAGGCTCCTATCCCTCCGCCTACCCGGCTGGATGTCATTTGTGTGTGCACTTGCAGAGTTCGCATGAGATCTACTTCTCCATGGAGTCCTATGGACTCCTGGAGCAGATAACACCAGTGTTGACTAGCGTGGCTGGTGTTATCTCTCTGCAGCTCAGCAATATCAAATCTCGTCGTAACATGGATGTTAAAGGCGAGCCACAAATGGAAAATGGCAGGAGCAAACATTTTCCTTTTGTGTCTTGCCTGTAACACCCAGGTTGTGATCAGACCCTTGATATTGATGTGACTTTGTACCTTGTGAAGTTCTTTAATGTGGGAATTAATTTGACATCAAGATATATACAGAAGATTTAATCCTCAGTATAAATATGTATGTTATGGTTCAATCACTAATGGCCAACCCTTGGAGGTTCTTCATCTTTCTTAATGAGGTTTAATAAAACCAGCAAGTATAATTTGTAAAAGAGAATACATGTAAAATACATATTAATTTTTCTATATTGAACATCTTTGAAGACCATCTGTTAGCATTCAAGACTGTCTGGTAATGACTCCCATTGGATTGAAACTAACACTTTTATAAGTCACTTTTGAGATAACAGTTTTCGAACCCGGGAAAGAAAAGAAGCTTTCATATATGAAGTGCTATTTCAATTGGCTAATAATTTTTGTCAGACCCACAGTTATACAGGGTTATTAAGAGAGGTCCGAAATGTCTCCGAAATGTAACCGGACACTGAAATTCGGTGTACGGTGACATTCCGGGGACATTCGGCTATTCAGAGAGCAGGCAGTTCACCAAATTTTGGCAAATTGCCTGCACGTACGGTGCTGTTCGAGGGCAGTGAAATCCCCTATAGAGAAGCAATGGTTATCCTATTCAGAGACACCAAACAGCAGTGAAAAGTTGCAGAAATGCCCTGCTGTTCGATGTTTTCATTCAGCAGGTTTATTCAGAATCCCATAGGCTTCAATTTTAAAAATATTCCTGTTTTAATTCAATATCTAATAAACCCTTTATTATTTTATTCTTCAGTAAAAAGTCTCTTTATTGATAACATTTTTAGGATCTTTTAGGCATCTTTTGGGATTTTTATTTTTATTTTTTTTAAATAAATTTTTAATTTTTCTGTAACAGACCTTTTTATTATCATTCATTGGACCTTATATGCAAATCCCAGACATTTTCGTTCAGTATTTTTTTTTTGCAAACAGCATTTAAATTTTCAAACATACTGTTTTTTTTTCACCCCGTTCGTCTGCTAGTTGGCTTTTTCCGGCAGCTGCTCTGTGCTGTGATTGGCTGCTCGTCGGCTTTTTCCAGCGTGTTTGGCGTGGTTTTTGCAGCGGTTTCTGCAGGTTTTCGGTGAGTGTTCGGTGGGTTTGCGGCGAGTTTTCCCTGCACTCCGGGGACTCTGCGGTGCATGTTAAACACACTGCAGGGTGGCGAACCGTGATTCCCCGAAGTGCAGCGAAGCGCGGGGAACGAGAGGGCACCGAAATATCAGTGACATTTCGGTGCTCTCTGAATAACCCTGTAAGTCTAGTTTGTGTCACTGAAATTATATAGTCAACTAAGGTATGATGACTAAAGCTATGACAAAAATCTATTGCCATTTTTGTTGACAAATAAAAACTATATGAAAATGAGGGAGTAATTTTTATTTTAGTTTTAGTCATAGTCCTAAAATGCCATTTAGTTTTAGTCATATGTGACAGGTTCACTCGGGGCAGGCTATGTGAGGGCCGGTACCTGAGTAGACGGCTGGAAGTAGCCACCTTCCCAGTTCAGGGTTAACTGAATGATTGCTCATTTACCACAGCTGCCCCACCCTTCCCTATAAGAAGTCTCAGTTCCTTCCAGTTCATTGAGGGGTTTGGAGACAGAAGGAGGAAGGAGTTGGAGACTGTGGTGGAAAAAGTAAGGAATCTGTTATATTGGAAAGTGTGTTTTGTTTTACTGGGGGAACCCGTTTAGTGGGCCCAGGAGTAGACAGGTTCGTCTATTGTCAGGTAGCCTCCCAAAATGGAGTAGGGTTTCTTTTTTTTGTTGTTGTTTATTTTCTCTGTTTGTGGAAAACCCCTTTGCTGCTGAAAATAAAAAAACGCTTAGAAAACCCACGTTGCTGTGTCCGCAGTACCTGCTTCTCCACAAGTGGTGGCAGCGGTGGGATTTTGTACCTGCTGTGCGCTGGCAGTAGCAACAAGGGTACAGAACCCACAGTTACAATGGAGGACTTATTAAAAGCACTGGTAAGTGCCACGGCAACGCAGCAGGAGAGCAACCGCCTAATACAGGCACAGATTGGGGCCGTGATGGAGGCCCAGAAAGCTGACCACGAGCTGCTTAAAGCAACTGTACGAAGTTTGGCGACGCAAGCACCCCCTAGCCAGGAGACCAGGATTCGAGCTAGTTGCTACCTTCAGAAGATATTGCCTGAGGATGACGTGGAAGCATACCTCCGTGCCTTTGAGCGCACTGCTACCCGGGAGGCCTGGCCTGCAGACAAGTGGGCGGGGATTATCGCACCCTTCCTGATTGGAGAGGCCCAAAAGGCCTACTATGACCTGGAGGAAGTCCAGGCTACGGACTATAAACTTTTAAAGGCCGAAATACTGGCCCGGTTCGGAGTAACAAAAGCTGTGAGAGCGCGGCGCTTCTCTAACTGGACGTATGAGGAGAAGACACCACCCCGGACGCAGATGTTCGACCTAATGCATTTGGCTCGGAAGTGGCTCCAACCTGAGCACCAAAGCCCCACGCAGATAGTGGAAACCCTGGTGTTGGATAAGTTCCTACGCGGACTCCCACGCAGCCTCCGTGAATGGGTGGGACAAGGGAACCCGGGTACCTATGATGACATGGTGGCCCAAGTAGAGCGCTACCTGGCTGCCAAAGACTTCGAGGACCCGCCCAGGAGGTCTCCAAAAGTCATTGTGGGGAGCATCCCCACCCATAGAAAGGAGCAGCCTCAAAAAGTCTTCGGCTCCACAACTAGGTCAAACGGGTCGGCAATCCTGCCAGCACCTGGGGGACCAGTGCGTTACTCAGACCACAGCGACACTTTTCGAAGAGGGAATGAGCCGCAAAGGAACTCGATACAGTGCTTTGAGTGTGGCAAACTGGGACATATTAGAGCCAGGTGTCCTAACACGTCCGAGCCCATGCAGTGTGGGCTGGGTGAGGACCCCCGGAATTTCTGCGGACTGATATGTCTGACTGGCCTGGTGGAAGGGACTCAGACTTTTAGAGTGCCCGTCCTGCTGAACGGACTACAGGCAGTGGCACTTGCGGACTCCGGTAGTGCCATAACCTTGGTGTCAGGCAAACTGGTGGGCCGGGCCAACCTACAGAAAGATAAGACTGTGGGAGTGTTGTGCGTACATGGTAGTACCGTTCGTTATCCCACGGCGCTAGTCGCTGTCTCTGTGGGGGCGAGGGTACGGTCTGTCCCAGCTGTGGTGGTACCCAAGTTACCCTATTCCCTTGTCTTAGGGAGGGATTTCCCGGACTTTCAGACCATATTGCAGGGGTTATCCATTGGTACGGCCACTGCCGACCTTGATGAGGGTACTAACGACATCACCGAGGTGTTCCCATTCCACGATACGTTTTTTTGTCAGAAACCTCCTAAACCCCGGAAAACACGCAGAGAGAGGCAAGAAGCCAAGCACGACTTTACCAGAGCTCGGGCTGAGGCTCTGGTGAACACCCCGGCCAAAAGATCTCGAAAGGGGGTGGCCACCCAGGTGACAGAGACAGAATTGGGGGTCCCTGTAACACATACGAGTGAGGAGGTGAATGAGGCTCCTAACTCTGGGGGCTCTACCTCCGATGGGAATGACTCAGGGGGAGAGATTTCCGGGAACACTGTTTTTGGGAACGACCAAGCTAATGATCCTTTGTTGCAGACTGCGAGAAGCAGGGTGATTGAGGTGAACGGGGTGCCGGTGGAAGGGGCAATAAAGAGTTATCCGTACTTTATTTTGAAGAGTGATCTGTTGTACCGGGTCATTATGGAGGGAGGTCAGGAAATTGAACAGTTGGTGGTTCCGTCCTCTCAGACCAGAAAGGTACTCGACTTCGCTCATTCCCATGTGCTAGGAGGGCACTTAGGGGTTGAGAAGACCCAGGAGCGGGTCCTGCACAGGTTCTTCTGGCCGGGGGTTTATGAGGCGGTGAAACAGTACTGTGCCTCATGCCCCGAATGTCAGTTGGCATCTCCTAAGCCACACTTGAGAGCCCCTCTCATACCCCTCCCGGTCATTGATGTCCCCTTTGAAAGGATCGCAATGGACATTGTGGGTCCGTTGGAAAAATCCGCACGTGGACACCATTACATATTGGTGATCCTGGACTATGCCACCCGGTATCCTGAAGCCATTCCCTTGCGCAAAGCAAATGCAATGAACATTGCCCGAGAGTTGGTTCAGGTATTCGCACGAGTGGGCATTCCGAAAGAGATCCTGACCGATCAGGGTACTCCATTTGTTTCCCGTCTGATGAAAGAGCTGTGTCACTTGTTAAAAATACAGGCGCTAAAGACCTCTGTGTATCACCCGCAGACGGATGGGCTTGTCGAGCGGTTCAACCGCACCCTAAAGGGGATGCTGAGGAAGGTTGTTAGCAGGGAAGGAAAGGACTGGGACATGTTATTGCCCTACTTGTTGTTTGCTATACGTGAGATTCCCCAGAGCTCGACCCGCTTCTCTCCATTCGAACTCCTATATGGCAGGCACCCACGTGGTCTGCTGGATATACTCAGGGAAACGTGGGAGGAGCAGGGAGTGACCGGAACCAACCCGATACAATATGTTGTAAGCATACGCGAGCGGATGGCTCGGGTTATCCCCCTGGTACGTCAGCATATGGAAAAGGCACAGGAGACCCAATCCCGTATCTATAACCAGAAGGCCACCGCAAGACGGTTCTCGCAAGGGGACAGGGTGATGGTACTGGTTCCGTCTGCAGAAAGCAAACTTCTGGCTCATTGGCAAGGACCATATGAGGTCCTGGAACAGACAGGCCCTGTCAACTACAGGATTAGGCAGCCTGACCGCCGGAAGAAGGAGCAGATCTACCATGTCAATCTCCTGAAGCCATGGCAAGACAGAGAGGCCTGCGTGTCCCAGACCGGCCATGCCCCGTCCGGTCCTCAGGCCCCAGAGCCTGGGGTGGCTATTTCCCCTGAGCTGACTCCCTGCCAGGTAGAGGAAGTCAACCGAATGGTCGAGAGGAATAGGGATGTGTTCTCACCGATACCGGGTAGAACACATGACGTGTTTCACGACATTGTGACCGAACCCGGTGTAGCGATCAGACTGAAACCCTACCGGATACCGGAAGCCAAAAGAGAGGCAGTCAGACTAGAAGTCAAGAAAATGCTAGAGCTTGGGGTCATTGAGCCATCCCACAGTAATTGGTCCAGCCCCATCGTTTTGGTGCCAAAGCCAGACGGCTCTACCAGATTTTGTAACGACTTCAGGAAGTTGAATGAAATCAGCAAGTTTGATGCCTATCCCATGCCCCGTGTGGATGAGCTGGTAGAGAGATTGGCAAAAGCCAGATACCTCTCGACTCTTGATCTGACGAAAGGGTATTGGCAGATACCCCTAACCGGAAGGGCCAGGGAGAAAACCGCCTTTGCCACCCCAGACGGGTTATTTCATTACAGAATTATGCCCTTTGGCCTTCATGGAGCCCCAGCCACCTTCCAGCGGCTCATGGACAAGCTGCTCAGGCCTCACGTCCAGTACGCTGCAGCATACCTGGATGACGTCGTCATCCATAGCACGGATTGGGAGTCCCATCTGCCGAAGGTTGAGGCTGTGCTCGACACGTTCAGAAGGGCCGGTCTATCAGCCAACCCCCCCAAGTGTTTTATTGGGCTGGCGGAGGCTAAGTACTTGGGCTATGTGGTTTGGAGGGGATCGGTGAAACCCCAAGTCCATAAGGTGGAGGCAATACGGAGTTGGCCTCAACCTCTTAGGAAAAAACAGGTGAGGGCCTTCCTAGGGATTGTCGGCTACTACCGCCGATTCATACCCCATTTTGCGACTAGGGCGGCGCCGCTAACCAACCTTATTAAAGGCAAAAGCCCCGATATGGTGAGATGGGACAGTAAGGCTGAGGAGGCCTTTGGCGATCTGCGCTCTGCGTTATGTGACCGGCCCATCCTTGTGGCACCGGACTTCGGGACTGAGTTCTTCCTGCAGACGGATGCCTCAGAGGTTGGTTTGGGGGCTGTGCTCTCGCAATATGTGGATGGTGAGGAGCATCCGGTATTTTACCTGAGCAGGAAACTGCTGCCCCGGGAACAACGCTATGCCGTGATCGAGAAGGAGTGTCTGGCGATTAAATGGGCCACAGAGATGCTACGGTACTATTTACTGGGCAGGCAGTTTACCCTGGTCACCGACCACGCCCCTCTGAGGTGGATGCACAGTAACCGGGACCGCAATTCCCAGATCCTTCGGTGGTTCCTCTCCTTACAGCCCTTCAAGTTTGTGGTGCAGCACAGGGCGGGCCTTCTCCACGGCAACGCCGATGCGCTGTCTCGGGCCCATGGGCTCTCCGCTATGGTCGCTTCTCACCCTGGTGTTGCGCTGGGAGAGGGGGATGTGTGACGGGTTCACTCGGGGCAGGCTATGTGAGGGCCGGTACCTGAGTAGACGGCTGAAAGTAGCCACCTTCCCAGTTCAGGGTTAACTGAATGATTGCTCATTTACCACAGCTGCCCCACCCTTCCCTATAAGAAGTCTCAGTTCCTTCCAGTTCATTGAGGGGTTTGGAGACAGAAGAAGGAAGGAGTTGGAGACTGTGGTGGAAAAAGTAAGGAATCTGTTATATTGGAAAGTGTGTTTTGTTTTACTGGGGGAACCCGTTTAGTGGGCCCAGGAGTAGACAGGTTCGTCTATTGTCAGGTAGCCTCCCAAAAGGGAGTAGGATTTCTTTTTTTTTTTTTGTTTATTTTCTCTGTTTGTGGAAAACCCCTTTGCTGCTGAAAATAAAAAAACGCTTAGAAAACCCACGTTGCTGTGTCCGCAGTACCTGCTTCTCCACACATATTATAGTTGACAACTAAAAGTATAATGAAAATCTATTGATATTTGACTAAAACTATGACTAAAATGGCATTTAGCTTTAGCCATCTTTTAAGCAGCAAAATTAAAACAACTGAATAAGGCACCATATACAGTATGCCTTATATTTGTTCTTATAGCTGGTTTTGTATTTGAGGTAGATATATGAAGAGATTTCAACTTTGACATAGTAATTGCCACCAGTAATGAAACTCTAGACCTAGGGCTGTTGAAAAAGACCCCAAAATGTACACTACCCATAATTTCTCCTTTTTTTGAGCAGACTGATGTAACAAATCTCTTTTGAATTCAGAGTAATGATTTTCCAGAGTTCTATGGATTTACTGGAAAAATAAATTTATCAAGGAAGCAGGGGCGGACTGACAACTAATGGGGCCCCCGGGCAATAGGAGGTGTGGAGAAGCAGGTACGGCGGACACAGCAATGTGGGTTTTCTAAGCGTTTTTTATTTGCAGCAGCAAAGGGGTTTTCCACAAACAGAGAAAATAAACAACAAAAAAAGAAATCCTACTCCCTATTGGGAGACTAACTAACAACAGACGAACCTGTCTACTCCTGGGCCCACTAAACGGGTTCCCCCAGTAAAACAAAACACACTTTTCAATATATCAGATTCCTTACTTTTTCCACCACAGTCTCCAACTCCTTCCTCCTTCTGTCTCCAAACCCCTCAATGAACTGGAAGGAACTGAGACTTCTTATAGGGAAGGGTGGGGCAGCTGTGGTAAATGAGCAATCACTCAGTTAACCCTGAACTGGGAAGGTGGCTACTTCCAGCCTTCTACTCAGGTACCGGCCCTCACATAGCCTGCCCCGAGTGAACCCGTCACACATCCCCCTCCCCAGCGCAACACCAGGGTGAGAAGCGACCACAGCGGAGAGCCCATGGGCCCGAGACAGCGCATCGGCGTTGCCGTGAAGAAGGCCCGCCCTGTGCTGCACCACAAACTTGAAGGGCTGCAAGGAGAGGAACCACCGAAGGATCCGGGAATTGCGGTCCCGGTTACTGTGCATCCACCTCAGAGGGGCGTGGTCGGTGACCAGGGTAAACTGCCTGCCCAGTAAATAGTACCGTAGCATCTCTGTGGCCCATTTAATCGCTAGACACTCCTTCTCGATCACGGCATAGCATTGTTCCCGGGGCAGCAGTTTCCTGCTCAGGTAAAATACCGGATGCTCCTCACCATCCACATACTGCGAGAGCACAGCCCCCAAACCAACCTCTGAGGCATCCGTCTGCAGGAAGAACTCAGTCCCGAAGTCCGGTGCCACGAGGATGGGCCGGTCACATAATGCAGAGCGCAGATCGCCAAAGGCCTCCTCAGCCTTACCGTCCCATCTCACCATATCGGGGCCTTTGCCTTTAATAAGGTCGGTTAGCGGCGCCGCCCTAGTCGCAAAATGGGGTATGAATCGCGCGGTAGTAGCCGACAATCCCTAGGAAGGCCCTCACCTGTTTTTTTCTAAGAGGTTGAGGCCAATTCCGTATTGCCTCCACCTTATGGACTTGGGGTTTCACCGATCCCCTCCCAACCACATAGCCCAAGTACTTAGCCTCCGCCAGCCCAATAAAACATTTGGGGGGGTTGGCTGTTAGACCGGACCTTCTGAACGTGTCGAGCACAGCCTCAACCTTCGGCAGATGGGACTCCCAATCCGTGCTATGGATGACGACGTCATCCAGGTATGCCGCAGCGTACTGGACGTGAGGCCTGAGCAGCTTGTCCATGAGCCGCTGGAAGGTGGCTGGGGCTCCATGAAGGCCAAAGGGCATAATTTTGTAATGAAATAACCCGTCTGGGGTGGCAAAGGCGGTTTTCTCCCTGGCCCTTCCGGTTAGGGGTATCTGCCAATACCCTTTCGTCAGATCAAGAGTCGAGAGGTATCTGGCCTTTGCCAATCTCTCCACCAGCTCATCCACACGGGGCATGGGATAGGCATCGAACTTGCTGATTTCATTCAACTTCCTGAAGTCGTTACAAAATCTGGTAGAGCCGTCTGGCTTTGGCACCAAAACGATGGGGCTGGACCAATTACTGTGGGATGGCTCAATGACCCCAAGCTCTAGCATTTTCTTGACTTCTAGTCTGACTGCCTCTCTTTTGGCTTCCGGTATCCGGTAGGGTTTCAGTCTGATCGCTACACCGGGTTCGGTCACAATGTCGTGGAACACGTCATGTGTTCTACCCGGTACCGGTGAGAACACATCCCTATTCCTCTCGACCATTCGGTTGACTTCCTCTACCTGGCAAGGAGTCAGCTCAGGGGAAATAGCCACCCCCGGCTCTGGGGCCTGAGGACCGGACTGGGCATGGCCGGTCTGGGACACGCAGGCCTCTCTGTCTTGCCATGGCTTCAGGAGATTAACATGGTAGATCTGCTCCTTCTTCCGGCGGTCAGGCTGCCTAATCCTGTAGTTAACAGGGCCTGTCTGTTCCAGGACCTCATATGGTCCTTGCCAATGAGCCAGAAGTTTGCTTTCTGCAGTCGGGACCAGTATCATCACCCTGTCCCCTTGCGAGAACTGTCTTGCGGTGGCCTTCTGGTTATAGATATGGGATTGGGTCTCCTGTGCCCTTTCCATATGCTGGCGTACCAGGGGGATAACCCGAGCCATCCGCTCGCGTATGCCTACAACATATTGTATTGGGTTGGTTCCGGTCACTCCCTGCTCCTCCCAGGTTTCCCTGAGTATATCCAGCAGACCACGTGGGTGCCTGCCATATAGGAGTTCGAACGGAGAGAAGCGGGTCGAGCTCTGGGGAATCTCACGTATAGCAAACAACAAGTACGGCAATAACATGTCCCAGTCCTTTCCTTCCCTGTTAACAACCTTCCTCAGCATCCCCTTTAGGGTGCGGTTGAACCGCTCGACAAGCCCATCCGTCTGCGGGTGATACACGGAGGTCTTTAGCGCCTGTATCTTTAACAAGTGACACAGCTCTTTCATCAGACGGGAAACAAAAGGAGTACCCTGATCGGTCAGGATCTCTTTCGGGATGCCCACTCGTGCGAATACCTGAACCAACTCTCGGGCAATGTTCCTTGCATTTGCTTTGCGCAAGGGAACGGCTTCAGGATACCGAGTGGCATAATCCAGGATCACCAATATGTACTGGTGTCCACGTGCGGATTTTTCTAACGGACCCACAATGTCCATTGCGATCCTTTCAAAGGGGACATCAATGACCGGGAGGGGTATGAGAGGGGCTCTCAAGTGTGGCTTAGGAGATGCCAACTGACATTCGGGGCATGAGGCACAGTACCGTTTCACCGCCTCATAAACCCCGGCCAGAAGAACCTGCGCAGGACCCGCTCCTGGGTCTTCTCAACCCCTAAGTGCCCTCCTAGCACATGGGAATGAGCGAAGTCGAGTACCTTTCTGGTCTGAGAGGACGGAACCACCAACTGTTCAATTTCCTGACCTCCCTCCATGATGACCCGGTACAACAGATCACTCTTCAAAATAAAGTACGGATAACTCTTTATTGCCCCTTCCACCGGCACCCCGTTCACCTCAATCACCCTGCTTCTCGCAGTCTGTAACAAAGGATCACTAGCTTGGTCGTTCCCAAAAACAGTGTTCCCGGAAACCCCTCCCCCTGAGTCATGCCCATCAGAGGTAGAGCCCCCAGAGTTAGGAGCCTCATTCACCTCCTCACTCGTATGTGTTACAGGGACCCCCAATTCTGTCTCTGTCACCTGGGTGGCCACCCCCTTTTGAGATCTTTTGGCCGGGGTGTTCACCAGAGCCTCAGCCCGAGCTCTGGTAAAGCCGTGTTTGGCTTCTCGCCTCTCTCTGCGTGTTTTCCGGGGTTTAGGAGGTTTCTGACAAAAAGACGTATCGTGGAATGGGAACACCTCGGTGATGTCGTTAGTACCCTCATCAAGGTCGGCAGTGGCCGTACCAACAGATAACCCCTGCAATATGGTCTGAAAGTCCGGGAAATCCCTCCCTAAGACAGGGAATAGGGTAAGTTGGGTACCACCACAGCTGGAACAGACCGTACCCTTGCCCCCACAGAGACAGCGACTAACGCCGTGGGATAACGAACGGTACTACCATGTACGCACAACACTCCCACAGTCTTATCTTTCTGTAAATTGGCCCGGCCCACCAGTTTGCCTGACACCAATGTTATGGCACTACCGGAGTCCGCAAGTGCCACTGCCTGTAGTCCGTTCAGCAGGACGGGCACTCGAAAAGTCTGAGTCCCTTCCACCAGGCCAGTCATACATATCAGTCCGCAGAAATTCCGGGGGTCCTCACCCAGCCCACACTGCATGGGCTCGGACGTGTTAGGGCACCTGGCTCGAATATGTCCCAGTTCGCCACACTCAAAGCACTGTATCGAGTTCCTGGGGCTCATTCCCTCTTCGAAAAGTGTTGCTGTGGTCTGAGTAACGCACTGGTCCCCCAGGTGCTGGCAGGATTGCCGACCCGTTCGACCTAGTTGTGGAGCCGAAGACTTTTTGAGGCTGCTCCTTTCTATGGGTGGGGATGCTCCCCACAACGACCTTTGGTGACCTCCTGGGCGAGTCCTCGAAGTCTTTTGCAGCCAGGTAGCGCTCTACTTGGGCCACCATGTCATCATAGGTACCCGGGTTCCCTTGTCCCACCCATTCACGGAGGCTGCGTGGGAGTCCGCGTAGGAACTTATCCAACACCAGGGTTTCCACTATCTGCGTGGGGCTTTGGTGCTCAGGCTGGAGCCACTTCCGAGCCAAATGCATTAGGTCGAACATCTGCGTCCGGGGTGGTGTCTTCTCCTCATACGTCCAGTTAGAGAAGCGTCGCGCTCTCACAGCTTTTGTCACTCCGAACCGGGCCAGGATTTCGGCCTTTAAGAGATTATAGTCCGTAGCCTGGACTTCCTCCAGGTCATAGTAGGCCTTTTGGGCCTCTCCAATCAGGAAGGGTGCGATAATCCCCGCCCACTTGTCTGCAGGCCAGGCCTCCCGAGTAGCAGTGCGCTCAAAGGCACGGAGGTACGCTTCCACGTCATCCTCAGGCAACATCTTCTGAAGGTAGCAACTAGCTCGAATCCTGGTCTCCTGGCTAGGGGGTGCTTGCGTCGCCAAACTTTGTACAGTTGCTTTAAGCAGCTCGTGGTCAGCTTTCTGGGCCTCCATCACGGCCCCAATCTGCGCCTGTATTAGGCGGTTGCTCTCCTGCTGCGTTGCCGTGGCACTTACCAGTGCTTTTAACAAGTCCTCCATTGTAACTGTGGGTTCTGTACCCTTGTTGCTACTGCCAGCGCACAGCAGGTACAAGATCCCACCGCTGCCACCACTTGTGGAGAAGCAGGTACGGCGGACACAGCAATGTGGGTTTTCTAAGCGTTTTTTATTTGCAGCAGCAAAGGGGTTTTCCACAAACAGAGAAAATAAACAACAAAAAAAGAAATCCTACTCCCTATTGGGAGACTAACTAACAACAGACGAACCTGTCTACTCCTGGGCCCACTAAACGGGTTCCCCCAGTAAAACAAAACACACTTTTCAATATATCAGATTCCTTACTTTTTCCACCACAGTCTCCAACTCCTTCCTCCTTCTGTCTCCAAACCCCTCAATGAACTGGAAGGAACTGAGACTTCTTATAGGGAAGGGTGGGGCAGCTGTGGTGAATGAGCAATCACTCAGTTAACCCTGAACTGGGAAGGTGGCTACTTCCAGCCTTCTACTCAGGTACCGGCCCTCACATAGCCTGCCCCGAGTGAACCCGTCACAGAGGTCATGGGGCCCCCTTGTTCTGCACCCACAGGAGGCCACACCCATACAAAACCCACCCCCTACAACACAACACCCACATGTACATTATTGTGCTAAATAAATTATTTCTGGACTCCTAAAAATAACCTTTTTGAAAATCCACTTGGATCCAGCAGCGAATTGTGCCCCCTCTCCATACTTACAGATGGCCACCACACTGCTGCAGCAGCTATCACCCACTCACTGCAGCTAAGGCTGCACCCCGGCACAGAAAGCCCCTGTGGAAAATGTGGGAAACTGCCGATCACTTTAAAAGATACTGTACAATCCTGACACACTGCACATTACAGAGCTCCACAGCAATAAAACTCACTGGAATGTGCAATGTGTATGAGCGTATTACAGAGCTGCAGAGCAACAAACCTCACAGTAATGTGCAGTGTATATGAGCGCATCACAGAGCTCCACAGCAATAAAACCCACAGTAATGTGCAGCTCACACATGGATATATATTGCCCCCAGCAGCTCAAAAATGGATATAAATTGCCCCTAGCAGCTCAAACATGGATATATATTTCCCCCAGCAGCTCAGACATGGATATAAATTGCCCCCAGCAGCTCAAACATGGATATATATTGCCCCCAGCAGCCCAAACATGGATATATATGCCCCCAGCAGCTCAAACATTGATATATATGCCCCCAGCAGCTCACACATGGATATATATGCTCCTAGCAGCTCACACATGGATATATATGCCCCCAGCAGCTCAAACATGGATATATATGACCCTAGCAGCTCAAACATGGATATATATGCCCCCAGCAGCTCAAATATGGATATAAATTGCCCTCCCCCCGTTGCTCACTGGGTCCTTGGCGGCACTGTCTGAGGGCCCGCGGGTCGGTAGGGGCCTGGTTTGGGACGACACAGTGGCCCTCCGCCGGTTTCCCTCTGATGATCATGGAACCTCATCGGGCAGCTAGTGGCGCACTTTGAAAATGCCACGGTGGTGCCTGCGCTGACCCCTCACGTGACGTGTCACGTGAGGGGGCAGCGCAGGCACCACCGTGGCATTTTCAGAGTGTGCCGCTGGCTGGCTGTTAATTTACATGATCAGAGGGAAACCGGCGGGGGCCCACTGTGTTGCCTCAAACCGGGCCCCTACCGACCCGCGGGCCCTCGGGCAGAGCCCGAGTGCCCGATGGATCAGTCCACCCCTGCAAGGAAGCAAGTGGACAGTAAGTGTATTTGTATTATAAGCAAAACAATATTTTTTGGAATTCAGACCGACATTACCTTTAATCACTATCAGGTCTATTCACTAAAGGTGAAATTGGCAGGAGAAGTGAAAAATGTAGAGGGGTTATTCAAAGAGAGCCGAATTGGCTCCGAAATTGCACCGAACGGTGAACTTTCCGATATGGTGCAATATATGAGCCTGTTTCTTACCCTGTTAGGCAGCGTGTTGGCTTTTTCGTGCAGCTGTTCGACTCTCTGTTTGGCAAATCGTCAGCATTTTTTGGATGCATTCGGCAGCTTTGTGGCGGATCATCGGGTGCGTTCGCCGTTTTGTCAGAGGCTTATTGGATCGATCCAATGTTTTTTTCGGCGGTTTTTCAGATGCGTTCGGCGGCTTTTCCCTGAATGCTGAATTCACAGCAGGGTCGGCTAATCAGACTCCCCGAAGTACGGGGAATGAAACAGCACTGAAATTACGGGATAATTTCAGTGCTCTTTGGAAAACACTGTAGGTCAAAATAGTAAAAACAGAAAAATTCTCCCATTATCTTACTTTCCAAATCGGCTATTTGGTCTAGAATCTAATAGATTCTAGATGGTTCAATTCTCCTGCCAATTCTCTTGAGTTTCACCTTATATGCAGGGCCAGTGCTCCCGCTAGGCAACTGCCTAGGGTGCACTGCCGTCTAGGGGTGCATCCGGCCCCAACCCGGGTTCCATTATTGTACCTGTTCCTCATTGTGCAGCTCGTGTAGCTGGCAGTGGCAGCTCGCAAAGCCGACATTGTCGGCTCATGGACCCCCCCTAGGTGGACGTCTTATGGTGACATGCAGGCGCCTCCAGATGAGGTGCGAGCCCCACCAGAGGCAGATTAAAGAAAAAAAGAGCCAGAAGATAGAGACACAGAAGATAGAATGAACAGGGGTCAAGTCCTGGGAAAAAGTGAGGGAACTCACCCACGAATTCCACAACCCCTATTACCCGAAGAAAATATATATACGAGTATAGCAGTACGTGGTGATACCATTTTTATTGGGTTAACATTACATTTAAAAGACAAGCTTTCAAGAGTGTAACCTTTCCTCTTCAGGTCTGGGAGCTATACGGTAGGGATGTGCGTTTCGGGTTTCGGAATTTTGGAATTTTCACGAAATTTCCCGATTCGTGTTTTCGGATGCGGCCGAATTTCCGAAAATTTTTAGATCCGAAAATGGCAGATCCGAAAAGTTTTCCGAGCCGAAACGAAATATTTTCGGAATTTTCGAATGGACTTGAAATGTGTCAAATCGAAATTTATTGCTTTCAAACGAGGAGAACAGACGTTCCGAAAAAACTAAAATTTCTGAAATTACAAAAAGTCGATACAAAAAACGAGCAAAGTGACACGAAAATACGAAAAATGGTCGATATTCCCGAAAAAAAATGTACACGAAAAACGAATCGAGCCGAACCGAATCGAAACAGAAATCGGTCGAAACGAGCCGAATCGAAAAGTTTAAAAATCCAAAAAGTCAAACCGAATCGAACTGAAAAAAACAAACGGTGCACAAGCCTACTATACGGATCAGTGAAAGGTATCACTACATACAGGTATACTCGTGATTTTGGCAACTGGACTAACACGTTATATATAATATATATATCACATATATATATATATATATATATATATATATATCCAGGCACAGACCCCCCAGAATTATATATACAGGCATTGGACCCCCAGAATAATATACCCAGCACTGAGCCCCAGAATTATATAAACAGCACTGAGCCCCCAGAATAATATACACAGCACTGAGCCCCCAGAATAATATACCCAGCACTGAGCCCCCCAGAATATGCACAACACTGAGCCCCCAGAATTATATACACAGCACTGATCCCCCAGAATAATATGCACAGCACTTAGCCCCCAGAATAATATACACAGTACTGAGCCCCCAGAATAATATACACAGCATTGAGCCCCCAGAATAATATACCCAGCACTGAGCCCCCAGAATAATAATATACACAGCACTGAGCCCCCAGAATAATATACCCAGCACTGAGCCCCCAGAATAATATACACAGCACTGAGTCCCCAGAATAATATACCCAGCACTGAGCCCCCAGAATAATATGCACAGCATTGAGCCCCCAGAATAATAATATACACAGCACTGGACCCCCAGAATAATATACCCAGCACTGGTTATATGGATATATTTGCCTCCAGCTCACACATGGATATATTGCCCCAGCTCTCACATTTATATATTGCCCCAGCTCTCACATGTATATAGCCACAGCTCTCACATGTATATATTGCCCCAGCTCACACATGTATATATTGCCCCAGCTCACACATGTATAGCGCCCAGCTCACACATGTATAGTGCCCAGCTCACACATGTATGTAGTGCCCCAGCTCACACATGTATATAGTGCCCAGCTCTCACATGTATGTAGAGCTCCAGCTCACACATGTATATAGTGCCCAGCTCTCACATGTATATAGTGCCCAGCTCTCACATGTATATAGTGCCCCAGCTCTCATACGGTATATTGCCCAGCTCTCACATGTATATAGTGCCCAGCTCTCACATGGGTATATTGCCCCAGCCCCCAGCTCACCTCTGCCAGGCCCGAAACAAGCTGGCCGCACATTGCCGGCGCCACGGCCGCGTGTTTTCCTCCTCCGACTAGCGGCCGCTGGCAGGAAGTGCGCCGCTCGCCTGGGATCCAACAGCCAATCGCGGCTGGCTGTTGGATCCCAGGCGAGCGGTGCACTTCCTGCCAGCGGCCGCTAGTCGTAGGAGGAAACCACGCGGTCGCGGCGCTGGCAATGTGCGGCCAGCTTGTTTCTGGCTCGGGCCACAGCAGGAATCTGCGTTCCCGCGCATTCCCGCAGGACTCGAGCACTGAGAATGAATGAAAGAAAGGCATGAAAGAAAGAGAAAGAAAGAAAAAAATTAAAGAAAAGGCACAGATTAAAGAAAAGAAAGAGGCAGGTGAAAGAAAGGTGGCACAGAGGGAAGAGGAAAGAAAGAAAGAAAGATCCTGGGCCCAGCCACTGGAGGGATAAGATGGGCACCATACAACCTTGTGCGGCCCCCGTGCAGTGTGTGCCCCCCCACCCCCACATACGCAGTGTGAGCCCCCCAACAGTTAAGAATTTTTCCGGGGAGGGGGGCACAAGTACCTGATCTTGCCTAGGGTGTAAAATAGTCTAGCACCGGTCCTGCCTTTATGATTATACTTCATTTTCACCTTACATATCCCACTAGTTCTAGAACCCATAAGCCTTTTTGTGCGTTATTTATAAGAACTAAAAATAGAAATTAATTCCTGATATTCCAGAGTCACAGTGTCAAGGCAAAGGAAACATTGTCTCAGCAGCATCTTAAGCTTTGCTTTGTATCATTCAGAGAAGACAGTTTTCATGCCAGGCTCAAAAATAAGAGGATATTACGAGGCTATTAATTCTTTCCAGTAAAGCATTTCATACAGAAGCATCAATATGTCTTAACCCCTTGTTAAATGTGCACTATCCTATGTCATTATCAATGTTCTAGGTTGAATGAAAAGCACAGATTTTGACTGGCCGTCGCTGATGGACAACGATATGATTAATAGTTAGTAATATTTAGAGAGAGAGAATATAGTCAATTAGAATGATAGCTGTGCTAATACATAGGGCTAGAATTTAAGCTACAAAGTCCTGCAAGGATACTGCAGCATGAATAACACAAAAGTCTTAAACATTCATTGGTTCTAGTGAGACCCACCATGTATTAGTCACTATTATAGATGCCCGCACAAGTATAAGGTGTCAGACCTCCCAGGTAAATATAAGATTAAGAATGTGATTTTTTTTTGTTTTTATAAATTCTGTAGGATTAAAAATAGAAATGGTAAAGCTGATTCCATTATGAGCAAAATGCACATAAAAGGGCTGCAGAACAGGTCACCTCCAAGTCATCAGCTCAACAATGGCATTATTTGTTGAATAATACACTGTACGTTAGGGATAGACCAATATCACTTTATAGGCACCGATACCGATTATCGGCAGCCTTTCAGGCCAATAACTCATATCGAGTGCCGATATTCTGTACATTTATATTTTTCGAAAAATCACAATTTCTATACACAGACCTGGCATCACCTGAACATGTTTAATACAATTCTGAACATTACAACAACTGAGAAAAATAAAGTGCTTGCAAAGAAACCTTTCCAGAATACAGAAAAAAACGGCAAAAAAAACCTAAAACAATATTTTGGGTTGAGGAATCACAGAGCTCAGTATAAGCATATCACAGAGCTCCACAGCAGTAAAACTATCACTCAAACACACCGCACATTACTGTGAGTTTTACTGTCCTGCAGCTCTGTGATGCACTCATACACACCGCACATTGGAGTGAGTTGTGTTGTGGCACTCTGATATATTATTGTGCGCTGTGTACGAGCGTATCGCAGAGCAGCATCATTGTTCACTTCATAAGTGTGTATAAGAATAATAATATTATATTCTTTAATATTACTATATTATATATATGAATAATAGTGCTGCATTTAAAAAAATAACGAATACAATTTTATTTATTCTATTTTACACGAACATTGGTCATGCCCTGGCCATTCCAATGACACCTCCCACGACACTCTGGCTTCTATGGCTGCAGAGATATGGGGATCCAAAGGAACTCCATATCTCCCAATAGGGAATCCCCTGCCTGGCTGACGTCAGTGATATGACGATGATGCCAGTGGGCAGGGATATGTCCTGCAGGCAGGGCTGACAAAGATGTCAGCCACCTGCGGGAGAGGTGTGCGATCGGCGCCAGATGGACAATGAGCGGCAGACCTTTGCAGATGGGCTGCAGACGCCCTCCACAACTTAGCGGAGTAGCGTCTGCCGCCAGTGGCGTGTACCGAGTGTTGTGTCAGATCTTGTCCCTTGTCGAGAGCAGTTCCAAGCAGCCTTCGACAAAAATCGAAACTCCACCTACCCAGGCTCCTGCACATCTATCACTGTGCAGGGGGCTGTACAGGGGCGTGCGCACAGTAGCACACTCATGCCCCTGTACAGCGACAGATGTGCAGGAGCCTGGTATTTTAATAAACAAAATACTGTATTTTATTGTGTAGCGCTCATCCCCGTAGGAGCCGCTGAATAACCCCAGGATTGGTCTCACCGCACTAACAATTCACTGTACACCAGCACACCTTTATGGATTTTTCTAAGTTATACTTTACTGAAGCAATAAACGGCAATAAGGATACATATACTTTAAGCATGAAATCAGTCAGGCTAGGAAAATGAATGGCGGTAATACATAACGTGGATATATATACAGTATATATGGCGAATAAACAGTTAGCAAGGTTCTCAGTTCTTTGGTTCCAAGTCCCACTCAATAATGCTTGTTAGTTATGTCCTAGGGTACCTGGGTACTAAGTCCACTGGCCAGTGGATAGGCAAATATCTTTGACTAGTCAACGTTGGGGCCCTGAAATTTAAAGCAATCAAATAAGTGCACACTGTTATCAAAGTCATAGGCCCAATGTCTTTCACCCAACCGGCGAAACAGCTTGTCCCGGACCAATGAACTCTGTCGAAAGTCCTTCTCTGCCGCCTGGAGCCCGATGCTGTCAAAACCACACTCCCGAACCGAATCTCCTCAGCCAGAAGACGAATGCCGCCAGCACTCCACTCCGTCCGCGGCCTCCTTACATGAGGTCCTTCTCGAACACACTTGCCACCAGAACAGCTCAGCGGGATACACTCCAGATCGATGTGCACTTTCCCCGATCACTCCAGCAATGGATGCCACCGATTCTCCGCAATCCAACTTGCTCAGATCCCGGAAAGTGTCTCTCATGCGACTGTCTCTGTTCACCGCTTCTCTCATTCTCCTCACGCTGCGCACAAGGCCCTTCACTTCCTGGCGCCAGCGTGCTCGCTTCCTTCCTCTCTTCCCAGGGGTTTCTGGGGAATGTAGTCCATAAGTCCATTATAGTCTTTCCCATGCTCTGGCTCCCTCTAGAGGCAATATGGTTTTAGTTCCAAGAGCCAAGTTAAACACAGTGCTACAATTGGAATAAATCATTTTAAACCTACTGATTGATGGCCCTGCTGGTGTTTGACACAAAGGATTACCACCGACAGTTGTTCGGAGGGGGATCTGGTACCTCTCTACTATTACCGGCTGCCTATACATCTGGTGTCCGAGAGGTGACACCAAAAAACGTGAGTGTTTATTTCATACATTTTTTGAGCCACATAGGATTAATGGGTTACACCATGTTCTGTTTTATGTTCTGTGTTTTCTTCGAGGTAAGAAGACTTTATTAAAAGGGAATTAAAGAGAAAGAACTCTGCCCTACTCGAAAGAAACCTTACTTTAATTGAAGGTAGCGCTCTATTCACCGCATTTTCTACAACATTATTCTTGCTCTAGCAGTGAGTTTTATCAAACCTATCCTAATAACTTTATCATCCACTTACTTTCCAGATCTTCTGGTTTGTAGTCATTTATGATCATGCCTGCAGGCTTACAACCCATGTATAGGATTTCTATGAATTTCTTCACCTTTACACACACACACCATTCTTTATACCATCCTGTGGTTTGCGAATAAAGATAATAAATGAGTGTCCCACTTCCTCTCCCCAAAATAGCACATGCACATCTCTATGGTCTACTGCACGTCCCTGTGCATTGCAAATCTCGTTTTGAAAATCTTATTCAGAAATAAAAGGTTAAAAATCTAAGTATATATATTTTTGGTTGTAGGAAAACTACTGTGAAAAATATTAAAAATGTTTTAGAGTGTATGTTGCATTAAAGGTATTGCACCTCACACAGCTCTGCTTTATCTGTTCAAACTTTACTGTAGAAGTGTATCTAAAATTAAATCTTAAAAAAATCCAGCTTCTTCATGTATTTGTTATATAAAACAATAGACCAAACAGCATTACTCGATTTACAAAAGTATGTTAAATCACTTTTGCAACATCTTTGATTTGCAATTCATGAGAAACAATTTCCTGAGTTAACAGTAAATTTTGAAAGTTTTTATGTCTCAGATGATGAGACTTTGAATGAACTATTTCTACTTGGAAATACTGATTTAGTTAAATAGTTTACAGATACAAAGAAAGAAGTATATTATGGTAGAAGTATATTTCTGGAATATGTTCCTCAAACATTCACTTCATTATTATTATTATTATTATTATTTTTAGAGACAGTTTTCAACAGTGTCGTACTTAGCTATTGGTCCTTATGCAGTCTTATTAAAAGGTGAAAAAGGATTTGACACGATCTGCAGTGATTTAGCCCAACATAAATTGTATTCTCCATATGGGTGTGTAGAGTGGATTTTTTTTATATCCAAATGAAACTATATAAACATCTTTCACATTCATCTAGTTTTAAGAAATTAATAATATGTTCAAATTATGGCACACCCAAGCAAAAGACAAAATGATTTGTGTTGTAAAATGGAATTTACCCTACGTCAACATTCTTTGTAAACAGGGAATGAAAGCAAGCTTTACAGATAATTAATTTAACAGCCAAACAATAACTATTATGATAGATTGCCTGATGATTTAGTGTTAGTAATAGAAAAAAGATGATACTCTTAATAATTACAATAATTCAAGACGTACTCCAATTTTTTAGTGATCTTAAATAAATATGTATGTATATATAGATATATAAAACCAGGAGGAGAGCACACCAACTCATACATTCAAAGACTTCAACAGAAACTCATACATTTAAATATTTTAAAACAATTTGACCCTTTAAAGATTCTAACAACTCTTAACCCTTTTAAGATTTAAATACTTTATAATCCATTAGGATTTTTTACAAGGCATTTAACCCTAAACTCTGTTAAAAAACCTATGGGAAATTATTTCACAATATATGACCATAAATTGTTTAAACCTGTCACATGACGCCATTCCCTTAAAAATGATAAAGAAAATAAATTTTGCATTTGATATTTTTTTCTCTAGTTTTGTTCATTACATGGTCATATTTGGCATATTTGGAAAGGCCATACTCTTTCCTTTCCAATGACACATCACTTAACCCTTTCGCTGCTGAGGCATTTCACATCTCTGTGCTGAGGTCATTTTACCGCTTTCGCTCATTATGTTTAACCGCGTTTTGAAGCCATATTTTATTATATGACCCACACATATTATATATCGTTCTTTCCGGCAGACTCGGCAGATTCATAATATGTCATTATTATATGTATACGTTATGTCCTGTCTGTATATTATAACAAAAAATGCAATAAAATTAGAAATTTCAATAATTTACAATGTGTAAAGTGTGGTTTTTTTCACATTTTAACATGAGAGCATTTGCGGTTATATTTTCTATGGGGTGCGCTTGTTAAAAAAATTAGAAATGGGGACTAGTTAAAAAAAAATTTGGGGGAAATTTCGCTATTTTTAACAAACACACCGCATACAAAAATCGTTAGTGCAGCATTATTGTTCACATTATAATTGAAATGGGAACAATATTGCTGCATTAACAAAACAAAACAAAACAAAAAAACTTGTTTATTTTTTTTATAATTTTTTTTAAAATATTTTTTATTTTTAATTTTTTTTTAAAAAAACTTTTTACATGGTCATGTTTAGTATCGTTGGAAAGGCCATGCTCTGGTTGCCACGGATCGGGAGTTGGGGGTTCATTGGAACTCCCTATCTCCACCATTGCTGGCAGCTAGGGGTTAACTCCAGGACTGGCGTCAACGTGCTATGCAGGTGGAGTTCCCGGAGGCTTGGCCAACATCCAAGATGTCGGCCAGCTCCCGGAGAGGATCACGATCCGGCGTTTTTCTGCGCCGAATCGTGATCCAGCCCTCCAGGGGTTAATGTCAGCCACCATTTGGAAGGGCAGGCTGTGCAGTTCCAAACGGCGCCTGCCTAACCCTGTGCCCCCTGGCGATGGGGAGGGAGAGAGGTCCGAAGGACCTCCCCCCTCCCTTTCAGGCACCTCCTCATCGCACGCGGGGGGCGCCTGAATTAGATGACATCTAATGGCCCCACCGGGGTTCCGGAGTGCTGGGCAGACATCCAAGATCCAAGATGTCAGCCTGCACCGGGGGTGCAGCAATCGGCCGGAATCCCGGCCGATTGCTGCCTCCTGTGCATGGACGCGCTCAGCGCGTCCATAGCACAGGAGAACCACTTGGCTGGACACACTGAGCGCGTCCATAGCAGCGAAGTGGTTAACCTTGTGTGTGTAAAAATCAGAGTCGCAGGGTTCCAAGGTTCCCCTTGCTACAACGCACCAGTGTAGGTTTTTGATGAACCAATGCACAATAACATATTGTGCCATCACCTTCACACTTATTTCCCACTAACATCATGGGAAATGAGAAGATGAGTTAGAGCAGCATCATTGTCCACTTTTTTATAATTGAAGTGAACAATAGTATTATTATAAAAAGACATTTTTATTTTCATCCTTTTTTTTTTTAACATAACCTGGTAATATTTGGTTTCATGCTCGGGCCTTTCCAATGATACCATGCATGACCCTCTAGCTGGTAGTATAAACCTGTGAATAGTGATTGTTCAGAACTAGGGATGGGCGTTCGGTTCGATGTGTTCGAGAGTTCGCATCGAACATCGCATGCTCGAAAGTTCGCGAACTGCGAACATTTCCGCGTGTTCGTATCGAGTTCGCCCACAATGCACCACTATGGACTACAATGCAGTTTTCCACTTCCCTGAAGCTTGTAATTGGCTAGAGCCTCGGACCTGACCACAAGACAGGTGCAAGACTATGCCAATCACGGCTCAGAGTCCTGATTGGGCAAATTTTGCCCAATCATGGGCTCACAGAGCTAAGTCCCGCACTGTATAAGGCTTGAACCCAGCCCAGCCAGCATGTGTTTTTCGGCAGGAGTGAGAGGAGATTGTTCTGTCAGTGTGTCTTGTCACTGCCAGTGACAGCTATTGGGGGGTGTCACTTGTTGCAGATAGCTGGGAATTGGTGGAAAGTGTGTCTTCTCAGTCAGTGACAGCAGCAATTTGGGGGGCTCACTTGTTGCAGATATCTGGGAATTGGTGGTGGAAAGTGTGTCTTCTCAGTCCGTGACAGCAGCAATTTGGGGTGCTCACTTGTTGCAGATATCTGGGAATTGGCGGAAAGTGTGTCTTCTCATTCAGTGACAGCAGCAATTTGGGGGGCTCACTTGTTGCAGATATCTGGGAATTGGTGGTGGAAAGTGTGTCTTCTCAGTCAGTGACAGCAGCAATTTGGGGGGCTCTCTTGTTGCAGATATCTGGGAATTGGTGGTGGAAAGTGTGTCTTCTCAGTCAGTGACAGCAGCAATTTGGGGGGCTCACTTGTTGCAGATATCTGGGAATTGGTGGTGGAAAGTGTGTCTTCTCAGTCAGTGACAGCAGCAATTTGGGGAGCTCACTTGTTTCAGATATCTGGTAATTGGTGGTGGAAAGTGTGTCTTCTCAGTCATTGACAGTCAGCTATCAGGGGGTGTCACATACTTCCATAAAATTTCTGTGAATTGTAATCCGTGTCTTCTCAGTCACTGACAGTCAGCTATCAGGGGGTGTCACATACTTCCATAAAATTTCTGTGAATTGTAATCCATGTCTTCTCAGTCACTGACAGTCAGCTATCAGGGGGTGTCACATACTTCCATAAAATTTCTGTGAATTGTAATCCGTGTCTTCTCAGTCACTGACAGTCAGCTATCAGGGGGTGTCACATAGTTCCATAAAATTTCTGTGAATTGTAATCCGTGTCTTCTCAGTCACTGGCAGTCAGCTATCAGGGGGTGTCACATACTTCCATAAAATTTCTGGGAATTGTAATCTGTGTCTTCTCAGTGCCAGCTATTGGGGTCTCACTTCTAGCAGATATCTGGGAATTGTTGTAATCTGTGTCTTGTCACTGCTGCCAGCTATCAGGGTGTCTCGCTGAGCTATAGCAGAGTTCTGAATATCTCCAATCTTTATACCAGAGTTGAATCAGAGTTCTGCATATCTCCCATCTTTATACCAGAGTTGAATCAGAGTTCTGTATATCTTTAATATATATATCACTCACCATGTCAGAAAGACCAAAAAGGACAGGCAGATGCTCCCAGACACAGATAAGAGGGCAAGCAGCCTGTCAGGGATCCCGGGTGCAGGATACGTGGAGTTCAAGGGGTTCAGATAGGAATGCAAAGTCAAGGTCACAAGCCAGGTCAGGATAGGAGAAATACTCGTAGTTAAGGGTCACTTTCCGGGTCATACATGGCAGGCAAGAAACACTAGTAAGGAATGCTACACTGGGGAACTGCTATAATAGTGAAGTGAGGAAGAAGTGGTCTCCTTGGTTTAAATACCCACTAAGCTCCTCCCCCTGCCTGAGACGCCGATGACGTCATGGACGTGCGCCGCAGCCCGGCCGCCATATTGGCGGAGCCTGGGTGCGCGCGCGTCCATTCTGAGGCCTGCTCTACGCCGGTAGCCTTGGGCTCCGGTGGAGGCCCCCTGCAGGTGACCCAGGACCCGGCCTCCCTGCTCCCTGGGGAACATGAACCGCCACAGAAGGTGAGTCGGGTCCCGAGGAACCACCAGGCGCTCTTGTCGGCCCCAGCCACACCCTCCGGGCACAAGTCCGATAAGAAGGGAGAAGCCAGACCAAACACCGCGGAGCCCGCAACCCTGACATAACCCCCCGGAAGGTGTGGCCTCCGGACATGCAACGGACCCGGATGCCCGGAATGGGTGACATGAAACGCCCGGACAAGGGCCGGAGCCCGGACATAGGAAGCAGGTTCCTCAGGATCATAGCCCACCCAATCAACCAGGTACTGAAGTACACCCCGCCGGAGACGGGAGTCGAGGATCTGAGCCACCTCAAAAGCATCAAAACCATCGGTAGACACAGGAGGAGGAGGAGGCAACGACTGACAAGGAAAGGAGTTGGCACCAACAGGTTTTAGGAGAGACACATGCACCACCGGATGGAACCGATATCGAGAAGGAAGCTGGAGACGAGCAGCGACTGGACCAATCATGGAAACAATGGTGAACGGCCCGATATATTTTGGACCCAATTTTTTGGATGGACATGAGAGGCGTAGATGGCGTGTAGACAACCACACCCTCTGGCCTGCGGAATAGGTTACAGAGGCAGAACGTCGTCGATCAGCATACGATTTATACACAGTCTGAGCCACAATAAGGCATTCTCGAGCCTTAAGACGACATTGCCGGAGAGCCCGTAAACGAGTGGCAACACTGGGAACCGGGGTAACACAAGGTAAATCAGGAAGAGGAGAAGGATGATATCCGTACAGCATAAAAAAGGGGGAGCAGCGGGTAGAATCGTGTAATCGAGAATTGTATGCATATTCAGCTGTGCACAACAAAGTATCCCAATCGTCCTGGAGGTATGTCGTGTAGCAGCGTAGGTAAGTTTCGAGGGATTGATTCACCCGCTCCGTCTGTCCGTTGGTATGGGGATGATATGCAGTTGACAGATCGATTGATATTCCCAAAGCACGGCAGAAGTGTTTCCAAAAACGGGAAGTGAACTGTACCCCTCGGTCGGACACGATGGATTCTGGAACACCATGTAAGCGATATATATTCTGTAGAAATAGCGATGCAGTCTGTGCAGCAGTAGGCAAACCTTGAACCTGAGTGAAATGAGCCATCTTAGTCAGACGGTCCACAGTCACCATAATAGTGGTATAATTGTGTGATGGAGGAAGTTCTACGATGAAATCAACAGTGATGTGCGACCATGGTTGTTCGGGTACCGGAAGAGGGTGGAGAAGACCCACAGATTTCTTTGTGCTATGTTTAGCACGAGCACACACACGGAACAGGAGTTTACGAACTTTTCCACATCTTGAGCTAGGGTCGAACACCAGAAGTAACGTGTTATCAGATCCTTGTTTTTTCTTATTCCTGGATGACCGCTTCCCGGAGTATCATGGAATTGTTGTAACACCGCCAATTGTTCTTGGATAGGGACCAGACATTGCTTGTGTCGTGTTTGGAGTCCAGCTACTTGTCGTTGAACGGTAGAATCGGTATGAGAACGCATCTGTTGCATGATAGTCGTAGTAACACCAAGGAATCTAGGGGACGAAAGGATCGTATCACTGATAGTTATTGGACATGTCGATGAAGAGAGGCGTGATAAAGCATCTGCTTTCTTGTTCTGAGTACCGGGTTTGTATGTCACCTGAAAGTCAAAACGGGAAAAGAACAGCGACCATCTGGCTTGACGTGGATTAAGTCGTTTGGCAGTCCTGAGGTACTCCAGATTCTTGTGGTCGGTGAAGACCATAAAGGGATGAAGAGCACCCTCTAGCAGATGACGCCATTCTGTCAGAGCACATTTTATGGCTAGTAATTCTCTGTCGCTGACGTCGTAATTGATCTCGGCGAGGCTTAACTTCCTGGAGTAATATGCTACAGGATGTAGAGCTCGTTCCGGGGGTCTCCTCTGAGATAGAACAGCCCCGATTCCAATAGACGAGGCATCGACCTCTACTTCATACGGCTGTGAAGGGTCAGGTAGAACCAAAACAGGTGCAGTACTGAAACGTTGTTTTAAGGTATCAAAAGCGTGTTGTGCCTCTGCCGTCCAGCTGAATTTGGTCTGTTGTTTAGTCAACACAGTAAGAGGTAGAATAATCGAGGAAAACCCCTGTATAAAACGTCTATAGAAATTGGCGAAACCAATGAATCTTTGGACGGCCTTCTTATCAACGGGTACGGGCCAGGTATTGATGGCTGCTACCTTCTTGTGATCCATGGCAATGCGTCCGGGAGTGAACAGGAATCCAAGGAACTCTATCTCTGTAGCTTCGAAGACGCATTTCTCAATCTTTGCATACAGCCGATGGGTTTGAAGACGAGTCAGTACCGTTGCTACATGGTCTCTGTGGTCTGCAAGGGAACAAGAGAAAACAAGGATATCATCCAAGTAAATCACAACATACTGATCCAGCAGGTCTTGGAAGATATCGTTAAGGAAATGTTGGAATGTGCCAGGGGCATTACAAAGTCCAAACGGCATCACCATGTATTCAAAATGGCCGTAGCGCGACCTAAATACTGTCTTCCATTCATCACCTTGTCGCATTCTGACAAGGTTGTATGCTCCTTTTAAGTCAATCTTAGAGTAGACGGTTGCCCCCTGGAGACGCTCGATCAATTCCGAGATCAAGGGGAGAGGGTATCTATTTTTAATCGTTATACGATTGAGTTCACGATAGTCAACACAGGGACGAAGACCGCTGTCCTTTTTCCCTACAAAAAAGATGCCTGCTCCCGCTGGAGAAGTAGAATGCCGGATAAAACCCTTGTCGAGATTCTCTTGTATATAACCTTTTAGTACCTTCAATTCGGGTTCCGATAACGGATACAGTCTTCCATAAGGAATAGGTGCTCCTAGCAGGAGTTCGATCGGACAATCGTATGGCCTTCTGGGAGGTAGAACCTCCACACCTTTTTCATCAAAGACATCTGAGAATGAGGAGTAGATTTCAGGAAGAACGGTTTGATATTGTGGTGTCATATTAGTATCCAATACAGTATTCACAACATGAAAACGTGGCAAGAGACAGTGCTGGGTACAGTAGGAGGAAGCAAAAGTGAACGTGCCAGAAGACCAGGAGATCCAAGGATCATGCTGACGAAGCCAGGGAAGTCCCAATATAATCGGGAATAATGGCATGTTAACGATGTCGAATCGTATTACTTCACTATGCCCAGAACCTATGGTCACCTGTAGTGGCACCGTCTCCTTGGTAACCAGCCCAGAGGGCAAAGAAGACCCATTGACAACCTGTATCTGCAAGGGGAAGGGTTTCTTTATTACAGGAATACAGAAAGCTTCAGCTATTGTTTTATCGAAGGAAATTTCCACTCGCTCCAGAATCAACCATCACAGCTAGGGTTTGCGTCTTCTCTCCCCACTGCAAGACAAGAGGTAGCGTCAACAAGGGAGTGCAACCACTTGAAGTAGACAGGTGCACGAGATGAAGGAGGGGACTGGAGTTACCTGCTCGACCCTTGTTCTTTTCTGGGCAATAACGTGCGATATGGTTTGGTCGACCACAATAGAGACAGAGGTTATGCAGACGTCGTCGATGTAGTTCTTCGGGGGGAAGACGACCCTGTGCAAAACCGACCTGGATAGGTTCCTCTGGTGTGGGTAATGCCACTTGGTTGCCAGGAGTCATTGCCTGGGGACGAGACATGGGTACATAGGAAGCCGATCTTTCTCTTGTACGTTCACGGAGTCTTCTATCGATCTGGATAGCCAATTGAACCAGGTTCTCCAAAGATGAGAGAACTCCAACCCATGCGATTTCGTCTTTCAGAGCCTCCGAGAGACCAAGACGGAATTGTCCTATCAAGGCAATATCATTCCATCCTGTTTCACAGGCAAGGCGACGGAAATCAATGACATAAGCCTCCACCGAACGACGACCTTGACGTAAGGAACAAAGACCGTTTTCTGCAGTACTGGCCCGGAGTGGATCATCAAACATTGCTGCCATAGTATTGAGAAAGAGCGGCCATGTCTCCATTACTGGGTTCTGAGATCGCAAGAGATTATGAGCCCATGCTTGTGCTTCTCCAGTCAGCAGTGATATAGTAGTACGGATTTTGACGTAATCACTATAATAAGTCTGTGGATTCAGGGAAAAAAGGAGTTCGCAAGAAGTCACAAAGGCCTGGAAATGGTCTTGTCTGCCTGAATACCGTTCCGGCATGGGTATATGAGGTTCTGGAATGTGGGTTACTTCCAATGGGTGGGTAGGTAAGATCTTCTTGAACGTTAGGGACTGTTCCTGGAGGTGCCGCTGTCTGTTTTGTAGATCTCTCATGGAGCAGGTCAAGGTGTTCACCTGTTGTGACAGGGTGTCCAATGCTCCTGCGACATCGGCGAGCTCCATTTGTGGCTTCGCTATTCTGTCAGGGATCCCGAGTGCAGGATACGTGGAGTTCAAGGGGTTCAGATAGGAATGCAAAGTCAAGGTCACAAGCCAGGTCAGGATAGGAGAAATACTCGTAGTTAAAGGTCACTTTCCGGGTCATACACGGCAGGCAAGAAACACTAGTAAGGAATGCTACACTGGGGAACTGCTATAATAGCGAAGCGAGGAAGAAGTGGTCTCCTAGGTTTAAATACCCACTAAGCTCCTCCCCCTGCCCGAGACGCCGATGACGTCATGGACATGTGCCGCAGCCCGGCCGCCATATTGGCGGAGCCTGGGTGCGCGCGCGTCCATTCTGAGGCCTGCTCTACGCCTGTAGCCTTGGGCTCCGGTGGAGGCCCCCTGCAGGTGACCCAGGACCCGGCCTCCCTGCTCCCTGGGGAACATGAACCGCCACAGAAGGTGAGTCGGGTCCCGAGGAACCGCCAGGCGCTCTTGTCGGCCCCAGCCACACCCTCCGGGCACAAGCCCGATAAGAAGGGAGAGGCCAGACCAAACACTGCGGAGCCCGCAACCCTGACATAACCCCCCCGGAAGGCGTGGCCTCCGGACATGCAACGGACCCGGATGCCCGGAATGGGTGACATGAAATGCCCGGACAAGGGCCGGAGCCCAGACATAGGAAGCAGGTTCCTCAGGATCGTAGCCCACCCAATCAACCAGGTACTGAAGTACACCCCGCCGGAGACAGGAGTCGAGGATCTGAGCCACCTCAAAAGCATCAAAACCATTGACCAAACGCCGCGGAGCCCGCAACCCTGACACAGCCTCTGTATCGGAAGGCAGTGCCCCTGGTCATCGTGGACGTGGTGCATCCTCTGCAGGGTTACGCTTGTCCTTTCTAACTGGGGCTGCCCGTATTATGCAGCGGCAACATACAGAGGATTTGGTGGTTTGGCTAACCAGGCCATCCTCCGAGTCCTCTGCCAGCCAGGCTTGTAGTGGTTCACAGTCCACCTCAGCTGCCAAAGCATCTAATGCAGCCTCCATGTCCACAGCTGCTCCAGCCGTAGCCTCACCACCATACACGGAGGAGTCAGCTGAATTGTTTGACTACAATGACAGTGACATGCTGCATGAGGATGTGCAGCAGCTCCAGTGCTCTGGTTCAAACTCTGAGGTTGAGGAAGGGAGTAAAATTAGCCTAGAGGGAGGGGGTGCCAGCAGTGACACACAAACAACTGGCACTCATTTTGCCCCAGCAGCTGCAGCATACTGCCAGGATAGCTCCAGTGACGAGGAGATATAGGGTGATGACAATGATGATGAGGTCACTGACTCCACCTGGGTGCCTGATCGAACAGAGGAGTCAAGTGAGGAGGAGGAGGAAACACATCAACAATGAGGCACAACGACCTCTATGACCAACCGTAGCCAGTCCAAGGCATCAGATGTCATGGCTGCTCAGGTGCAGAGCGCTGTTGTCTTGCAGCACACGTCCGGGTACTCTCCTGTGTGGGAGCTCTTCTCGAAATGTGCAGCAAACCGCAGCGTTGCTATTTGTAAGCTATGTGAGAAAAGGGTCAAGCGTGGGAAAGACACCGGACACTTGGGTACCACGTGCTTGAGGCGACATATGACCACCTGGCATGCATCCCATTGGCGCAACACTTTGCGTAGGTCCTCCTCACCTGTCTCTACCCCCACTATATGTCCTGCCATGTCATTGACTCCAACCTCCACTGACAGGGATGATGCTATAGTAATGGGTGTACCAGGTCCTCTCTCAGAATGTGACAGCATCCCATCACCAGCTGCTGATTTCCGCACTCAGATTTTGTTGCCCCAGCTGCTGCAGCGTAAGAAAAAATATAGTCCCAACCATTCCCATGCACAGCGTCTAAATGCCATCTTGGCAAAATTACTCGCATTACAGCTGCTGCCTTTCCAGCTGGTGGACTCTGTCTCCTTCCGTTAATTTGCAGAATGTGCTGTACCACAGTGGCACGTTCCGAAACGCCAGTACTTTTCACGGAAGGTCATTCCAGCACTATACCAGCACGTTGAAGACAATGTTATGGAGACATTGGGAAAGGCAGTCAGCAGCAAGGTGCATATCACTTTAGACACGTGGTCCAGTAAGCATGGACAGGGCCATTACATTTCCTTCACGGCACACTGGGTAACTCTGCTTGCAGCTGGGAGGGATCCAGGACGGGGCTCTGTGCTGGAGCTTGCTCATTCACCACGCCTCCAGAAAGCTGCTTGTATGAGGTCTGTCTGCTCCACCACCTCTTCCTCCTCCTCCTTCTCTGTCTCTGGCGAAGTGGCAGTTAAACCGATGCGTGGCAGGAGCTACGCAATGGTTCAAGCAAAAAGATGCCGTACTGTGCTTGAGCTGGTTTGTTTAGAGGACAGGAGCCACACCGGGCCAGAAATTCTGTCAGCTCTGCAGAGGCAGGTGCAGAGATGGTTAACACCACGCCAGCTTCAGCTGGGAATGGTCGTCTGTGACAATGGCAGCAACCTTCTCTCCACCCTACGCCTGGGTAAGTTGACGCATGTACCTTGCCTAGCACACGTCCTAAATCTGGTGGTACAGCATTTCCTAACCAGGTACCCAGGGCTGGCAGAGCTTCTCAGCCGGGCCAGAAAAGTCTGCAGCCACTTCAGACGGTCATTCCCAGCAAGTGTTCGCCTGGCAGAATTTCAAAGAGAATTCCACCTTCCCACAAACCGTCTGATCCTTGACATGCCCACCAGGTGGAACTTGACATTGGCAATGCTGTAGCATCTGCCCAAGCAGCAGAGGGCCATCAATGAGTACCTGTGTGAGTATGGCACAAGGACAGGTTCAGGTCAACTTGGTCCCCCCCCCGCAGTGGCTTATGATAAAGGATGCATGCACTGTACTGTCACCATTTGAGGAGGCAACGAGGATGGTGAGCAGGGACAGTGCATGCATCAGTGACACAATTCCTTTAGTGTTCCTGCTGGAGCGCATTCTGTGGGGAATTATAGATGTGGCACTAGAGGCAGAGCAGTGGGAGGAAGAAGAGGACTTTCCTAGCTCTCAAGGCCCCAGTCTTTACGCAGACAGCATTCCTGCGGGTCCTCAGATCTGACAGGAGGAGGAGGAGGAATATTTAAGTAGTGGGGCATTGAAGGTGGGGATTCCTCAAGGGAGGGTTTTGTGTTCCCACAAACCCAAGGATTAGTACATTGCTGGGAGGAGGAAGTGCACGATACGGTCATCCTCAGCAACCGGGGACACTCGGAAGCTAATGCCACCTCCAACCTACGCTGCATGGGCTCCCTTATCCTGCAAAGCCTGCTAAAGGACCCCAGGATTTGTGCTATCAAGGAGAGGGATCATTACTGGTTGGCAACCCTTCTTGATCCACGATACAAGGGTAAGGTTGCAGAGCTCATCCTGCCCTCACAGAGGGAGCACAGGATGAGACAGCTTGAGGACGCTCTAAAGCAACACTTGTGTAACACCTTTCCAGGCACTGGTAGGTTACCAAGTGATGAGACAGGTGCTTCTGTGTCATGTACCTCTCCTGGCCTCAGCGGCTCTTCCTGTGGCTGACTGGGCTCCTGGTAATTCCTGGGCCCCAAGATCTGTCCATGCTGAGGAGACATTATAATTCTGGTCCTTCTCCTTCAATGACTAAGGTCTGAATGAAAAGCGCGCGACCAGGCATCCTCCTATATAGCCATTACAGCTGCAACTCAACCTGGAAGTCTGGACACGCTGATGCACGCCAGCTGGATCCAATCAACTCGTTATACCTGACTATAAAAAATCTGCTGAGTAAGTCATTGCTCGTTTATTGTGGTTTACAACCTGAGCCTACCTGTGAAATCCTTACCTGAAACCTCTTACCTGTGGAATCCTTGCCTGAAGCCTCTTACCTGTGGAATCCTTGCCTGAAGCCTCTTACCTGTGGAATCCTTGCCTGAAGCCTCTTACCTGTGGAATCCTTTCCTGAAGCCTCACCTGTTACCTGTTCCATTGAATACTTGCTAAATTTCTATCTTGCTGAAGTATTACCTACACCAAGCTGTTGATCCTTGTCTCCTGGAAAATCTACTAGCAAGTATATTCTGATATTGATACCTGTTGCCAACCTTTGCCTGTTATTGATTACGCCTGATTGCCGCCTGCCTTTATGATCCTTTACTTCTGAACTGATCTTGCTGAGAGACTGTTTATCGCTATATATATAAAGATATTAAACCGTGGTTGTGCTAAGAAATGTTCCAAGAGTTCTCTGTCTAACATCACTCCTGAGCAAGAGAGGTCTGTGTATGCCATTCAGCCCTTTTTGCCAATAGCTGTACTAAAAAGGCTGCTACTTCTGCACAATTGGTTCCTCTGGAAAACAGGTACCTGACATTCTGAGGCTGCGGTTGATCAGAAGAAGAGCGGTGAAGGGGGCCGCTTGACTGATGCCTTTTAAATTTTTTTAGTCCACGACGCCCAGGGATGTCAAATGTAGGCACCCATTGCCAGCGTCTTCACCGTATGGTGCAGGACTGCCTAGGGGCAAAGGCAGACCTGGATATCTTTACAGCAGATGATCCACTGGCTTACTGGGTGCTGAGATTGGATCACTGGCCAGAACTTAGCCAATATGCCATGCAGCTACTAGGTTGCCCTTCATCCAGCGTGCTTTCTGAAAGAACGTTCAGTGCCGCTGGAGGTTTTGTCACACACAAAAAAGTGCGTCTGTACACCGACTCTGTAGACCGGCTGACATTTATAAAAATGAATCAGTCCTGGATCAGCAGCTATCACTCCCCTGATGCTGAATGCTGATGTAACTGAATAGATCGGGGATCTCTTCTACATTCCCAAAACCTCCACCACTGCACTATTCCACAATACGACAGAGGGGTTACTGTATAATGGCACTTGCTGGCCTGGCACCAAAGGCACAATATTTGGGTGCACTGACGCCTTTACCAGATTCATATCTTTTTAATATAAGACCGCATGGTCCACCCCTGCACTCTTCCACAATACCACAGAGGGGTTACTGTATGATGACACTTGCTGGCCTGCCACCAAAGGCACAATATTTGGGTGCACTGCCACTGACGCCTGCACCAGATTCATATCCTCAGAGGGGTTACTGTGTGACGGCACTGTTGCCGACTCTAAAGGCCCAATTTTAAAGCACCTATTGTTACTGTCATCCAAAGCCTGCATAAGTTTCACAATAATTTAGCCAAAAAATCACTAAACTTGTTCTGTGTATCCTAAAAGGTCTCCCCTTTTCATACAGGCTGCCGCCCCAAGCAGTTGTTTATGGATAGATTAAAAGAAAACCATTTACCATCATTTCAAATGTAATTTTTTGTTTTTTTACATATTTCTATACATCAGAAAAATCCATCACTTCACGGGCAGGTTACGGGGACCTCCTAGGCACGATATTTGAAGGAATTTTTCGTTTTTATTTTTAACCCTTATTTCATGGAAAACTCATTGTTCCTTTAAAAACTTATTTTTAAAACTTTTTGTCCTTGTTTCCTGTCCCCCAGGGCACTACCCGGACCCCCATACACCTTTTATGGCAAATATCTTGCATATATGCCCTCTTGGAGGGCACTCTAAAAAACAAACGTATGAGTCCCATTGACTTGCAATGGATTCGAACCATGTTCGCACGCGAACGCGAACTTTGGGTATTGTTCGGGATCGACAGCGAACCAAACTCGAGCGAGTTCGGCCCATCCCTATTCAGAATATGCTATCCAAAAGGTGGACAGATAGGTCAATCCTTTTGCTACACGGGGGTAAATGAAAAAGTGAAAAATGAGTGTTCAAGGATGAAGATAAAACTTAACATTTATTTTGACACTTAAAAATTCATAAGACAGACATACACACACATAAATAAAAATGCCACAAATCTCAGAAGGAAATAGCTGGGCTCCTAATGGAGCTACCTTAGGTTACTGGATATGTGGAAGGTTAACTGTTCTGGCAATTGCTTACTACTTAGGCAAATGTAGGATATGGCTGTTAAATGTGAACCTAGATATCTATCCAAAAACACATACTGGAGAGAAGGGTCACAATGATAGCCAGCAGAAAGGCAAAGGAGTAGATAAGCAGCGAGATCCTTAGAATGGTCTCATAAATAGCAATGAAAAGAATGAAAAAGCCAGAATTTGGTCCCACCAGGACTCGCTAGTCAGCAGTAACCAAAGTATTAACAAGTTAAGCTATACTCATGTTGCTCTTTTTTTTTTAAACATAACCTGGTAATACTTGGTTTCATGCTCTGGCCTTTCCAATGATACCATGCATGACTCTCTAGCTGCTTTGGTTGCAGAAACACAGAAAACCCTGTATCTCTTGCATAGGGAATTCCCTATCAGACTGGGGGGAAGTCCCTTTCTAATGTAATTGTTCACATGAAAGTCAAATCACCGTGGGATTCCCTTCAGACCTGTGGAGGTCTCCCCAAAGGATGCAGGGAACCCATGATGGATGGGGGATGCAGCCAAGGGGATAAGGGCAGTGTGAGACAACATTCACACTGGCCCACTGAGCCATTGGCCCATCGGGAATCTCTGGGTAGTCCCATGGCCAGTACATGCCTGGTTGTAGAAATATATTAGCCATAACTAGAAACTTTAAGTCACCTGATTTCCTTGCATACCATGTAAATTGAAATTGAGTTTGGGAGTTATTAAAAAATCACCATTGTTGCAATAGCACTTCACTTCACTGTGAAGCTTCTACTGCTGTTTTGATTTTTTTTTATGAAGCCCCAGCATTTGTTGAAACATTGGCGAACACAGCAGCTATCTGAATTAACCCTTATGTGTTAATAAATACTTAAATTAACTTGTTACAGCTTTGTGATTATACTTCCTATGAGAAAGTATTGTTTGTTTTCTTGGATGAAACATACTCCCTTATTAATATTGCCTTAGGTATTCTAACGATTGTAGCTAATTGTAGCTATATGGCACAGATGGAAACAATGATGCTAATTGCTAAACCCAGAGAGCATTTGTTCTTCTTCAGGTGACAAGATATCTCCAGTCCCAAATGAATCTCAATTATTTAAAATCGTTATATTAATAAGGATAAATGATGTTATCCACAGTGAAAATTTTAATAATTTGTTTCTTAATTTTCAGTTGTTGCTCTATTATAGCAAAGAAAAAGCAATATAACAAAGAATATTTTTTATGCTCTATTATATGATCTGGGGCATAAATCCATTTTAATAAGTAAAAATAATTGAACAATTCCAGAGCATAATACAACATTCGCATCAGTCACCACTGAAAACATCTATCATAGCATATTTTAATGATATCTTCACATCTATCACTTTCTCAAAAAATTATTGGAGATTTACACACATGCGTAAGGCCCTGTTCTGGTTTAAATGGTATTAGTGAGCCACTAGTGGAAACAAAGTTATTTTTCCTTAGCAGCTCCCCATTACTGACTCTATTATCAGTGGGCTACTATGTTAGCAGCTTGACTCATATTATTTCGTACCCACAAACAGTTGGCAGAAGATTGTGTGACACTGCTTGCACCATGTCCTGGAGCCCATAGGATTCTATGGAGAGGAAAGAGAGCCCTACAGGGAAGGACATCAGGTACTATTTTTTCTCAGAGCTCTTCTAATAAATAAAACAAATTAACATATACTATTGTTGATATTATTCAAGCCTCCACAATAGTTTCTGCGGTACACAACAACAAGATCTCTAGAAATAAAATATGAGAATCTACTCAAAGTTATCCATGTGGCTGCTGTCTATTGACACAGAATTAAATGGGTAGTGTATAATATAATGATAAGGCATGAATGATTGACTGTCTTTCTGGTTAAACAAATACTGGACTATTAAATGTGATAAGCTCAGAGATGTTTGAGCTTGGAAGGGAGTTCTTCGTGAACAAACATTCATGAGGCTTCACGTAGATGAGGAGATGGCCCATTTAAAATCATCTAATTGATCATGGTGGCTATAGTGCCCCTTTAATTTATATTTAGTCTTAATTATTTCTACACAAAATGTATTCATTCTGTGTGTCATGTTTTGCTTATAAAATTAATAATAATAATAATTTATCCCTTAGCTGTGTATGATGTGTTGCGCATGCTATCAGCTTTCTCCCAGAGTGTCGCCGAAGTTCCAAGGGTCAGTCCCTATCTGGTGCCGATCACAGACTTCTCCCACTGTGGGCTGACATCCAGCCCCACCTGAGGGACCTCCCTCCGTCCACTGATGTCATCACCCATGGGTGCCATGACGACAGAAACCGGACTTTCCCCCCAGGTGGCAGGGAATTCCCTATGGAGTAAATACAGGGGTCTTTTGGACCCCTGTATCTCCAGAACCATAACAGGTAGATAGTCATGTGAGGTATCAAACTTGACCAGGATTTACATACAAATAAAAAAAATTATTAATAAAAATATTTTTTCTTTTTCTATGCAGCACTATTATACACTTTCAGTTATAAATTGAATGATGATGCAATAACTCATCTTCTCATTTCCCACAATTCCAGCAAGTGTAGAGGCGATGGCACAGTGTGTTATTACGCATTGTTTCATCGAAAACCTAAGCCGTGTACTGCTGTATGCAGCATTGTGGCTCCATTAGAACCTTGTGTTTCTGATTGATAGACCAGGCAAGGTCAATTGAGGTGACATTGGAAAGGTTAAGATCTGGCCTTTCAAATGATACTAAACATGACCATGTAAAATATATACATATATTTATTTTATTTCTTTTTTTGGTCCAATGCAATGGCATATTTCATTTGTCACGTATAAAATGAGCAATACCACTGATATTACTCACCTTCTCAATTCCCATACTAGGAGCTAATCTAGTGTTTTATACATAGTCATATTATTCATAAAAGACACTCCTCCTCATCCTCCAAAATAGAAGAAGCAAATTTTAATTTCTTTTCAGTTTTAGTTACATTTGTGTATTCTCTCAGGTCCCATTTCAAATTTTTTTTTTTACATGAGTGCCCCATAGAATATATGAAAATAGGCTGACATCCGGCGAGACCAGTCACATCTCCCAGCGCTCTCCGGCCTTCTCACTGATCTTATGTGGATTTTGGACGTTTTCCCAGTTCTTTATGTGTCAGCGGCTGGAGGAGCTCCCCTGGACCTACACTGGCACCTCGGATCGTGATTTCCGTCCTGTCTGGCTCGGATCAGGGTGATACTGGGGAATGAGGCCTGGTGTGGTGGTGAGAGCCTGGCGGCCATTTTGCTAGACTATACCTGGCCGGGATATAGATAGTGACTCCGTGGACGGTATTTTACCATCAACAAATTTTTATTATGGGTCGCAAGTCGGCAAAGAAGTCCCAAATACCGGAGGACTCTGGGCAGAGGGATATCTGGGACGCATTGGGTGAGACCCGGCGGAAGAGGCAAGGTGAACCCCCTACATACCATTCTCCCGTGACGAGTTCCTTGGAGGATGGGGACCCATATTGGTCAGAGGCCTCAGTAGCTGCACGGCAATCACCACAGATGCCGGGGAAGTTGGGAAGGTCGGCGGCTGAGACAGGAGGCTCGAAGAAATCTGTGGCGCGTAAACTTGAGGCGTTGTCTGCCCCTCCCGGGCAGGCTGGCTCCCTTCGAGACTCTAATGGATCGCGTGCAGAGGCAGGTCTTCTATCCTTTACCCGGGATGATGTCCTCCATTTGCTGGGTGAGGCTCTGGACGAGATGAGGGCAGTATGGCGTGCCGACTTTGCGGCCTTAACTACGGACCTGAGTAAAGTTAAGGGACGGCTGACGGCCGTTGAAGTTCAAGTGGAGGAGACTGTGGCAACGCAGGCCTTACTTCGGCCACAGGTGGAATCCCTACAATCCCAGGTTAAGATGCTTATGGGTGTGGTGGAGGCGGCGGAAAGCCGACATCGTCGGAGAAACATCCGTATCTGGGGGATCCTGGAGTCGATTACCAACGATGCCTTGCTGCAGTATGTCAACAGACTCGTATCGCACGTGATGGAGACACCGAACGGAACTGTTTTTGGGACAGCTACACAACTAAAGAAAGCGGCAACGGCCCCAGCTGAGTCTCCCCGAGATGTGCTGGCGGTGGCGGGGAATGAGACCGATAAGCGTAGTCTGATGTTGTCTGCTGCAGCCCGTGCCCCGAACGCTTTTGAGGGTTTATCACTGTTATTATTTAATGATTTGCCTTTTGTCACTTTAGTGGCGCGAAGGCAATTTAGAGAAGTCTCCGCTTTTTTGAGGGGTCGCGGGGTTAGATATAGATGGGGGGTGGCCGGAACCATGTATGTCAACTAGGAATGAGCTGTTCGGTTTGATCAGTTTGGAGTTCGACTCGAACATTGTCAGTTCGAAAGTTCACGAACTTCGAACTTTTTGGCGTGTTCGGTTCGAGTTCGGAAAAAAAATAATTGGAAAAAAGTATAAAAAATGCTTAAAAAAATACTAACAAATATAAAAATAAAGAGACTCTTTACTGCAGAATATTATAAGCAACGGTTTATTAGATATTGAATTAAAAAACTACCTAATGTCTAGGTGCAAAGATTCTCACCTCTAAATGACCTGTGCTCTCAAACGGCGTAAACAACAGGTGTTTAATTAGTGTTTGGAAATAACATGTGCTTCTAATTATCAATTCGAATTTGATACATTGCCTGCAGACTGGGAGGGGGCTCCTGCACATGTATGAACAAACACTGTGCTTGTTCTGAATTCTAAGAATTGTTCATTTCTACTATATGATCCTCTGATATGCTGTTTAACCCCTTAAGGACCAGGGCTCTGTAAAGCCAATCATTAATGATGTAGATGTTACGTCATTTGTCATCAAGGGCTTAATAAAATCTTTATCACACTCCTTAGATTTAAACATAATATTCCAGTATTTGTATGTCATGTACCTGTCCCGAAGGGCCTATGTGAGCATACAATTATTATTGTGTTAGAAATGTCAATCATAAAGCGTACAAGCTGAGTCCCTAGAGTCTCTGACTATCCATTGTCATATATACCTTGCTTTATACATATAATACATTCCCTCATCTAACAGGATAGCAGCCAGTCCTTGTGCATTTTAACCCCTTAAGGGTGGCTAGGTGTCGTGTGTGGGTCTCTGATGGCGATGTTTCTATACATTCTACAAATCCGCAACTTCACGGGCAGGTTATGGGGACCTCCTAGGCACGATATTTGAAGGAATTTTTCGTTTTTATTTTTAACCCTTATTTTATGGAAAACTCACTGTTCCTTTAAAAACGTCTTTTTTTTTACTTTTCGTCCTTGTTTCCTGTCCCCCAGGGCACTACTCAGACCCCCATACACCTTTTATGACAAATATCGTGCATATTTGCCCTCTTGGAGGACACTCTAAAAATCAAACTTTTGAGTCCCATTGACTTGCATTGAGTTCGGTTCGAGTTCAAGTTCGAACTCGAACTTTTGAAATTGTGCGAGTTCGAATGCGAACCGAACACGGGGGTGTTTGGCTCATCCCTAATGTCAACCATGATAACCTGTCTCATTTAGTGTCCGCTCCGGTGGAAGCCTGGTCTCTGCTGCGCTCCTTGGGTCTCTGTTCTGCCCAGGTGTCTCACGGCCTTGATCCTGGGGCCTCTTCTCCTGCCGTGCTGGATCCGGGTTAGGGTTACAACTCGGATGAGCCCCAACTGAGTCTTCGCCTTTGTAGACTTTGCTATTTTTTCATACGCCCTCCCCACCGATCTCTGAGACTTTGCTTTTCCTATCTTTTGTCTTTTTTTTTTCTTTTTTCCTCTTTTCCTTAACGATATGTTGATTTTGTCAATTTTTTTATGTGTATGGTTTCTTTACGCCTTATGTGTGGCCCTGCGTGGTCAAATTTGATGGTTGATGTATGACCTTTTCCTACTTTACAAAATAAAATTTTAATTAAAAAAATAAAAATAATAATAATATAAAAAGAATATATGAAAATAAAGGTTTGGATGCTAAAATGTGAAAAAAATAATTTTACATGCTGAAAATGAAATCTACATGGAAATTTACATTTAAAAAAAATTGTTATAGCAATCTGAAAGGACATGACACATACACATAGTAATGATATATTTTGAATCTACAGTGTCTGCAGATAAAAAGGATCTATCATTTGTCTAGGTCCTATTATAAAATATGACTTCAAATCACATTTAAACATAATGAGCACAAAATGAGCTTGGCACACAGGGGTGAAATGTCTCAGCAGTGAAGTGTTTAATAAATATGCATTGAGGGCACATCCAAATGAAGAGTGCCCTAGAATTAGGAAAAATTGATTAGGGCTGTGTTGAAATTGGACAGTTGTTTGCAGTGCTTTTTTTTTGGAAAAACAGGTGGGGGTACTCTCACATCCGGGGAAAAATGAATATTATGACTATTTTCATGTCCTAATAAGCAATAGTTGTAGCTCACTTAAAGGAAGACACTAAAAAAAAGGGAACCATATTTTTTAATACTGTGTTCCTTTAAATGAACTACAACTATTGTTGTAACACTATCAGGGTTATTCAGAGAGCGTGAAAAGCAGGAGAATGACTGGAGAATGACTGGAGAATGAAAAATTCTAGGTCAAAATAGCCGATTTGGAAAGTGAGATGAAAGGGAGAATTTTTCTGGTTTGGCTATTTTGACCTAGAATTTTTCATTCCCCAGTCATTCTCCAGTCATTCTCCTGCTTTTCACGCTCTCTGAATAACCCTGTATGGGTATTATCCACTAAGTGCCTCTGTTGCAAAAAAAGTCTGTATTGCAGTGCAGTTAGATTTTTTTTTCCAACATTGGCACTAAGTGGATAATCCCCCAGCAGTTGTGAGCACCACAACAATGAAACTCACAGTTTTGCTGAGTATGTATGAGCGCCACAGCAATGAAACTCACAGTAATGTGCAGCGTGTATGAGCTCCATAGCAATGAAACTCACAGTAATGCGCAGTGTGTACGAGCTCCACAGCAATAAAACTCCATTATCCACCAAGTACTGTTTGAATAATATTGGGGGACTCCAATGAGAGGGTGTTTGACCTTGAGAACACCCCCACATGCTGGTAACAGCAGGACCAGGTGATCATACCTTTGTTGCCAGAGCTGATATTTTAACTGCTGTTTTGAAGTGTATTTGTAAGCAGCAGTAGCAGTTTTTTTTGTTTGTTCTGAGGCCTGCCTGTCACTGAGTCCCTGCAGAGCAATGCAGCCAGGACTTCAATTTCCACATTCTCACCTTCTAGGGTGCACCACACACTGTCTTGAACTGCTGGAGAGGCTGGGGGTAAGGCAGCAGTGTAGACATCTTTGGCATGCCCTCTTCTTGACATCATCAGAGGGGGCCAGGCACCAGCAAGGAGGAAGGGACCAGGAGGAGAGAGAACGCAGGCTTCTGTATCCAGCACCGTGGGGGAGTCTGCTCTCTGAACTGGCAGATACAATGCAGCTCGCTGGGCACCTCCTGCATCTTAGAGAGGAGCAGCAGGGACACAGCGGCAGGCAGATAGTTTAAAAATTTAGATCCCTGTCAAGGCAAGTGACCAGGGATTAAAAACATTTTTGCACCCCCTCCTGGTCTTGTGCTCTTAGGCAGCCACCTGTACTGCTTTACATTGCCAGCTCCTCTTATCACACCGCTTGTCTGACAATCCGCAGCTCTGGCAGATCTGTGTAAATATGCTGCACCCCCCTCCCCATTCTGTTCAAAGTTTCAGTGGCTGCAGAGAGAGGGGGTGCAGCATGTTTACACACAGCTGCCAGAGCTGGGGCAATTAGAAACAGAGGGGAGATTTTATTTAATCATCCCTCCCTTGTCGCTTACTGGGAGAAGTGGGGGGTTATCAGTCCCTACATAACCTCCTGACAATCGGAAGCGTTCAGGAGCAATATGAGCTGCCGTGCGCTTCCGACTCTCTGCCTGGCACTGCAGGAGGAGGGAGGAGCATCATGCTCTCTCCTGTTAGTTCGGGCTGGTGGTGAGGTGCCAGTACTGAGTGGTGAGGTGCCGGTACTGAGTGCCAGCGAGTACCCCCTGAAAAAAAGCCCTGGTTGTATGATATATTTTTTCTGGAATACCTAATTATTCATTGTGTTCATATGCAACCTAAGATTCCACACACACACACTCCTGTTTACCAAAAGAGCTACATGACTGTTCTTCATTAGAATTTTTTGGGTTATTTTCTGAATTTCTGTTCATAACAAGAGGGGCATCACTAACTCTAACATCATCTTTGCCTTAATGAAATTAGCTATTTACACCTATGCATATCTTTAGGTTTGTTAATTGGTCTCTTCCTCATATGATTTATATAGGGCACCTCATAACTATAAAGAAAATATCTCAATCTACTGTCTATTATTCTTCACGTTCATAAGGATGATTTTCACCAAGAGGAATCAGACCCACTAGTAGAGGTAGGGACTTATAAACCGACCGCTAACAAGGGGTCTGGATCCTGGCAGTGTGTATAAAATCATGTTTGTGCCACTCACTAAAGCTGGCAGACACTAGAGCTCCATAAATATGAAGGTACACAAAAAAATCTCATATTTTACTTGTAGGTTTATAGGATTTCAAGTGCAGGTGATACATTTTTTGTGTTATACACTATGTGGATGTGTACTAGCTTTACTGTGCTGCCCAGGAGTAATGGGAATTGTGCATATAACCAGTTCTCGGTTATCTACCTTTGCTAGTATGCTGTCAAACCATTTGAAGCTCTCCTGACCACATTTTCTTATTGCCCGTATTTGGAAGTATCTTCTGTCGGTGTGGATATAACTCACCAGCTGTTATGTTCTGTGCTGAAACAAGCTAGAGACTATTATTTGGACACTGAGTTGGTGGCTCATTTGTTGAAGTTGTTTGCACATCCACTTTATATTTTATATTTCTGAGATTGCCTATTGTCATTCTCCCTGATTAATGAGGGGGCATTGTGCTAATGGATTATCAATATTACAGTTCCGAGATCCATCAATAACTTGCTGACAATAAGGTATACAAAAAACTTTATTTTGATTCCACCATTACTTTTCCAATCAAAATACAAGCTGCAATTGATAAGGGTTTCCAAGCAGGTTACCTGAAGGAATCAATTGAGACTTATGTGAAAGTCCTGCATCCATGCATATTCATACTGTACACTATCCCTAAAATTCATAAGGATAGTGCTCAGCCACCCGGACTCCTGATAGAGGACTTCTTGAACCATTGAAAGTTTATATGTGCAGTAAGCAAGCAGACTTTTCGTTCCTTACCTACTTCAATCAAAGATACTCTGCATTTCTTACAAAACAATTCATAAATAGTAAACCCGGAAGACACCATCAGTTTGGCAACATTGGATGTTAAAAACTTGTATACGGTCATTCCATGTGACCAGGGAATAGCAACGTTTAGAAAGACCCTTATGGCTTCAACATATTACACGGGCCCGCCTATTGATTTCTTAATGGAATTATTGCATCTCAAATTGGAACTTACCTATCTCTGATTTGAAAACCAGTTCTATTTACAAACTTTGGGAAATGCTATGGGGACATCTATGGCATCAATGTAGGCAATTTTTTTATGTATCGATTTGAGGAAGATCACTTATTATCTAAATAGGACCAACGTCTTCTATTCTATGGCTGATATGTGGACGACATTTTCATGATTTGGAAAGGGAGATACTGAGGCTTTAACACAATGGATTGAGGAAATCAATGCACAGCCCATCAATCTTATCATGCATGCGCATCAACAATCTATCAGTTCTTTAGATATGGAATTTTTTCATAGTGGGCAACGTTTGGCCCATACACTATTCCGTAAAGATACGGATAGGAATTCTCTCCTAATGGCAGACAGCAATCACCCCACTCACCTCATCAAATCTCTTCCAGTTTCTCAATATTTCCGGGTACTACGCTACAACAGTGATCCTGTGTCAGGGAAAGACAAATCTGTGAGATGACGCAAACTTTTTTGGAAAGGGGATATTCTCCACAATCTTTACAGGGGGCACAGGTAAAGCATCAGCAGCAATCTTCACACAACATATGTGCAGCTAAATTTAGTAGAATCGTAATTCCTCTCACTTTCCATGCTGACAGTAACAATGTCACGTCTTGCATTAAACAACACTGGCATATGTTCAAACATGACTTCTCTTTGCCAAAACAATTTCACAACCTTCGACTTAGCTATCATCGAGCTAATAATTAGAGAGACATTCTCGTAAAACAAATCTAATAGCCTCGCACACTTCAAAAACTCTTCTAGAAAAGAAAGGTTGCTTCCGATGCTTGGGTTGCGCTACTTACCCCCACATGTCTCCAGGAAATTAATTTGCACATCCCCATACTGGAAAAAGATATTCCATCAAATACCACATCACTTGTACCACCACCTTTATCATAAACTTTATTACGTGCCCTTGTGGCTTGTCATAGATTGGCAAAATGGGCTTAATATTATGGCACTGTATTAGGGGTCACAGATCATTAATCATAATGGCCTTTAGGGATGGAAAGAGAGAAACAAACAAAACCTGTGGCCAAACATTTTCTTGGCAGCACAACATCAACTCCCATCATTAAAATTTATTGCCATAGACCTCATGGGTCCCATGGGGGGGGGGGGGTAAGCGTTCACAAATTTTATTACAAAGGGAAACTTTCTGGATACAGACTTTGAATACAGTAGCCCCACGTGGACTGAATGAATATATTTGTTTTATGTCCTATCTTTCTGCTCGCTAAATACATTCTCATTTTTGAAAACATTATGTAGCGCTCACTCCCGGAGGAGCCGCTGAAACTGAACCTCGGGTCAGTCTCCCCGCACTAGGGAATAAATATACTCCAGCACCGTTGTGGATTTTATAAATTATATAGTTTACTAGAATAAATGGCATATAATGAATAGCACGGTGTTCGTAGATATATTTACAGTACTTCGTAATGCGGGAAACGCGCAGCGGAAAAGAAATACGATGCTTCGTATTTCGAGGAAAAGGGCAGCGAAAAATAAATACGATGTTTCGTAATTCGAGAAACGCGCAGCGGAAAATAAATGGAAAATTATCTTTAACCCCTTTTTGATTGGGGAGTGAGTCCCGCACAGATTGTGTCCCAGAATGTAAGTGTGTGTGTGTGTTATGGTACCCGGGTACACTATTCAACTGGCCAGTGAATTTCTTAAGAGGTATCTTCGACTAGTCAAGTTGGGGCCCTGTGGGTTTTGGAAACAAACAGCAGCGTGCTTTCTTGGTTTTACAACGGCCTAGAAGGCCTCTCACCCATCCGCCAGATACTTGAGGCTCCGCTTGACCCAGGACGTCTCTCCGCTCGATATTGACTGGGGTTCTCCTGGCTTCTGGATCCGCTGTCTGGCTTTCTGCTCCTGCCGCGACTTGTCCAGCTTACCGCCTGCTCTCCCAGTCCGATCGACTTGCGGTACTCCTAACTCGGGGTCCTCTGGCTTCCGCAATAGCAGCTTGGGTATCTTGTGGATCACTGGGTCTCCCTTTGGTAAGGCTGAGTAACCCGATCTGTAACTCCGTCAGGCCGCACCTGCGCTCCGGCCTGGACACTGTTACATTCTGCAGCACTGTGTCTTGTCTCTCTCACTCCCTGGCGCGCTCTGCCAGCTCTCTCCACGAGGCTCAGGATGTAAGCGTCTGTGTCCCACCCACTTCCTGTGTCTGCCCCCAAAGCATGCCGGGAAATGTAGTCCCAATGTTTTCTGTGTTTGTCCAGCATAATCTTAGCATGGTCTCTGTCTCCCTCTGGTGGCCATTGCAAGTAAATGCAGCAGAACAGTCTTTTTAAACACAGCACTACAATTACATACAATTTTTATTTCTACATCTTTCTTTTTGCATACCTACACACTTTTATCACAGGCTGTTTTATTCACGTACTTCATATCCGTTCACATATCACACATTTACACTATCACGTTTTACACATCTTTTGTCATTTTAGCTTTTAAGTGTATTATTTCACATACACTCCTTTCATCGATCTTTTCACACACATTTCACTTTTCTTTTTATCATCACTTATTAGCCTTTATCATCACATTTGCACTTTTTGCATTTTAACACATTTAACTCTCATTTCTTTGCACTAGACATATTCACATATCTTTTATTCACTTTCTTCATTCATACTTTTGAAACATGTAATCACCATGATTTTGAATTTTATTTCACTCTCATCTTAAGCTTCATTGTATTGATTATATTAGACAAAGTCTGGCGCTAACATAAGCGGCACTGGCAGCCGCCATAGGGTGCCGGGCCTGCTGCCAGGGTTCAAAAATCCGAATCCCTGAACAGTAGATTGGGATTTGGATTTTATACAAAACCTGCCAGCTGGTGCTGCACTGTCTCGTGTTCTCTCAGCCACTATCTTGGCCTCCACCAAGATGGCAGTAGGTCGGCCAGCCCCACCAATGACCTTAGCAGCGCGCGACCTCCTCCACCCAAAACCCTTGACTCCCCTGACATACTTGTGGAAGGCCCTCTAGGGGTGCATAGCCTGGGTGCACAGTGTACTTGGAATTTAGAAGAGCACTCCAATACATACACGTAAAGACTTTAACAGAAGCTCACACATTAAAAGTTTTAACACATTTTAACCCTTTACATGTTCAAACAAGTCTTAACTATTTCAAGATTTCAACAACTGGTAACCCATTCCAGAATTTATACAAGGCTTTTAACCCTAAGTTCTGTTAAAAAAAGATGGGCGTTTAGTAACCATACATTGCTTAAGTCTGTCATACATATATATCACCAGAGTATAGTAGTATGGAGTGATACATTTTTTATTGAACTAATGTTACATTTAAAAGACAAGCGTTTGAGAGTATACCTCTCTTCTTCAGGTCTGGAAGCTATACCAGACCTGAAAAAGAGAGGTATACTCTCAAAAGCTTGTCTTTTAAATATATAATTTCTCTGTGTGTCTGTATTTGTGTATGGATGTGAGGGTCTTTGTATATTTATCATTATTCTTTATTTATGAAGCGCCAACATAGTCTGCAGCGCTGTACAATGGGCACAGTATAGACAGGGTTACAATCCATTAAACAACATTTTGACAAACCATTTTAATATTTCTTGTTTTTTTCTGTTAATTGGTTTGTGCTTATGTGTGTTTCTTTACTTAATTGTGCGAATCTCTGTGTGTATGTGTATTGGCCAGTGTATGCATAGGTGTCTCTACAGAGAAGCAAGGGGGTAATTGCTGCCCCTAGGTTATTCCTTGCCTCCCCCCTTGTGCCCTCCTGCCAGGGATCAGCTTCCAGCTTCCAGCTTAGTTCCCACATGTCTTCGGACAGCTGTGCCCATTGCAACCCTAATCAATGAATCACTGGCGACTGGATATATACCCAAACTCTGGAAGGCTGCGAGAGTGGTACCTATCCATAAAAGTGGAGACAATACTTTGGTATCCAACTACCGTCCAATATCATTGCTTCCTGTAATGTCAAAAATCCTGGACAAATGTGTTTACACTCAACTACGCGATTACTATCAGTATTGGAACTGTTTAACCCCAAATCAATCAGGCTTCCGTCCAAATCATTCAACTACAACTGCCCTTTTAAAAGATTGCAATGATATCCAGGCTGGCATGGAACAAGGAAACCTAACTGGAGCCATCTTCCTTGATTTTGCCAAGGCCTTTGACACAGTAGACCATGGCATCCTATTACAAAAACTTAAAAACTCCGGTATTGGTGATCGCACGCTAACCTGGTTTCAATCATTTGTGTATGATCGGTCGCAATATGTGTCCATTTCTGACAGCACTTCCCTCCCCCTCCCAGTCATGTGCGGTGTACCCCAAGGCTCGATACTCGGCCCCCTGCTATTCACAATATTCATAAATGATCTGCCCAATGTCGGCAAAGTCTCAACTGTACACATGTACGCAGATGACACTGTAATCTGTACCAGCAAACCAGATCTCCCACAGTTGGAGGCAGGGCTGCAAGAACAATTCACAGAGGTAGAAAAGTGGATCAAAGATAACAAACTTTTTCTAAATGCTGACAAAACTGTTACAATGGTCTTTGGAACAGCACCTAAACTACACAAATTGCAAACACCCCATCTATGTGTCAGGACAAAATCAAACGCTGACCACAGTCACTTGTCTCAAATATCTAGGTATGTGGTTAGACCCAAATCTATCCTTTGGCCCCCACATCGAAAAACTTTCATCTAAAATTTATCCCAAACTAGGTGCCCTGTACAGAAACAAATCCTGCCTGAGCCCCGTGGTAAGAAAGCAGATTGTACAAAAAATGCTTATGCCAGCTATTGAATACGGAGATGTAGTGTATGCAGCCGCCCGCAAACGCACCTCCAGAAACTTACTACATTGTATAACTCATTCTGTCGCTTTGTGCTACAATGTAACTACATGACCCACCATTGTGACATGTTAAAAGAACTAATCTGGCCGTCGCTGGAATCTAGACGCACCCTTCACCTTTCCAACCTGGTATTTAAGAGCTTTTCTGGGAAGCTACCAACCTACCTGAATAGGCTGCTTCCCTCACCAGTTCCCTCATCCTATAACCTCCGATCCAGGACCTGCACCTTACTTGCAATACCACAATACAAAAAGAAAGTGGCTCAATACTCATTTTCCTACAGAGCACTGCAAATATGGAATAACCTCCCAGACGCCATCAAATCTTCCCCCAGTCTAAAGTCCCTTAAGAGCTCCCTATTAACATACCTCAATAAGGAATGCACCTGTAAACATGTAACATAGTGACTATAATTCCTACATATTTACTTGAAAATGAGAGAAATCTCAATGTATCGTTCCTGGTAAAATCCTTTATAAATAAATAAAATTTACAAGAAGGGTAGTAGGGAGGAATCTGGGAAATATAGGCCAGTTAGTCTTACGTCAGTAGTGGGGAAATTAATGGAAACCATGTTAAAGGAAAGGATTGTTGAACATCTAAAAACACATAGATTACAAGATCAGAAACAACATGGGTTTACCTCAGGGAGATCATGCCAAACTAATCTTATTGATTTTTTTGATTGGGTAACAAAAATAATAGACAAAGGTGGTGCAGTAGACATTGCTTATTTAGATTTCAGTAAGGCTTTTGATACTGTTCCGCGTAGAAGGTTTATCAATAAATTGCAATCATTGAGCTTGGAATCCAATATGGTTGAATGGATTAGGCAGTGGCTGAGTGACAGGCAACAGAGGGTTGTGGTAAATGGAGTTTATTCGGCGCAAGGTCTTGTTACCAGTGGGGTACCTCAGGGGTAGGGATGTGCGTTTCGGGTTTCGGAATTTCGGAATTTTCACAAAATTTCCCGGTTCGTTTCTTTGGATTCGGTCGAATTTCCGAATCGGATCGGACCCGAAAACCGACAGATCCGAAACGTTTTCCGAGCCGAAACGAAAATTTTTCAGATTTTTCGAATGGACTTGAAATGTGTCAAATCGAAATTTATTTTTTGCTCTATTCATGATTTCGGTTCCATTCGTGATTTCGGTTCCATTTCGGTAATTCTGGACATCGTATATTTAACTATTATCGGTTATATCGCTGATTCTGTAAATTTTGTATTTGTAAATGCGTATCACTTGTTTCTTGTGGCATTCGGGTCAGTTTAGCGTTTTTTAAATCGTTTTGTTCATTTTTTTTGTTCCTTGGCTTTCATACCATTTTAATATGATTAAATAAAGTTGTGAAATGTATATTCATAAGAAAAAAAGGATATTTATTTAATAAAAAAAAAACACGATAGAATCGCCAGAATTATCGTATCGACAGAATGAATTATCGGATCCGAAAAACAAACCAAAAATTAATTATAAAAAAATATATAAAGTATAAAAAAAGTAACCCATAGTAGTTTACGTCAAAACGAATAGAGTTAGACACTTTGAAACGAGGAGAACAGACGTTCCGAAAAAAGCGAAAATTTCCGAAATCACGAAAAGTCGATACAAAAAACGAGCAGAGTGACCCGAAAAACCGAAAAATGGTCGATATTCTGAAAACAAAATGTACACGAAAAACGAGTCGAACCGAACCGAATCGAAACAGAAATCGGTCGAAACGAGCCGAATCGAAAAGTTTAAACATCCGAACAAATCGAACCGAAAAAAAAATCGGTGCACAAGCCTACTCAGTGGTCAGTACTTGGACCCATTCTCTTTAATATTTTTATTAGTTATATTGCAGAAGGTATTAATGGTAAAGTATGTCTTTTTTACTGATGACACAAAGATTTGCAACAGGGTTGACGTTCCTGGAGGGATCAGCTAAATGACAAATGATTTAGGTAAACTAAAAAAATGGTTGGAGCTGTTGCAATTGAGTTTTAATGTGGATAAGTGCAAGATAATGCACCTGGGGCGTAAAAACCCAAGGGCTGAATATAGAATATTTGATACAGTCCTAACCTCAACATCTGAGGAAAGGGATTTAGGGGTTATTATTTCAGAGGATCTAAGGGTAAGTAGTCAATGTAATAGAGCAGCAGGAAATGCTAGCAGAATGCTTGGTTGTATAGGGAGAGGTATTAGCAGTAGGAAAAGGGAAGTGCTCATGCCACTGTACAGAGCACTGGTGAGACCTCACTTGGAGTACTGTGTGCAGTACTGGAGACCGTATCTCCAAAAGGATATAGACATCTTAGAGAGAGTTCAGAAAAGGGCTACTAAAATGGTGTACGGCTTGAAGGAGAAAAGGTACCAGGAAAGGCTTAATGATCTTAACATGTATAGCTTGGAAAAAAGACGAGACAGAGGAGATATGATAGAAACATTTAACCACTTCGCTGCTGAGGACGCGCTCAGCGCGTCCTCAGCAGTCCCGCTGGTGTGCTGAGGACGCGCTGAGCGCGTCCTCCCATTGGGGTCAGCGTTCGGCCGGGTTCCGGCCGATCGCTGGCCCCTCCGGTGCGGGCTGACATCCTGGATGTCAGCCCGGCATCCGGACCAGCAGCCGCCAGAATTAGGTGTCATCGCGGGGGCGCGATGACACCTAATTCAGGCGCCCCCCCGCATGTGCGGAGGAGGCGCCTGAAAGGGAGGGGGGAGGTCCTTCGGACCTCTCTCCCTCCCGAACGGCGGCTCTGCGGGGGTTAACCCAGGCATCATTTGGAAGGGCACAGCCTGCCCTTCCAAATGATGCCTGGCATTAACCCCTGGTGAGCTGGATCGCGAATCGGCGCTGAAAAGCGCCGGTTCGCGATCCTTTCCCGGAGCTGGCCGACATCTTGGATGTCGGCCAAGCCTCCGGGAACTCCCCAGAGGACTGGCGTCATCGTGCGTAGCATGATGACGCCAGTCCTAGAGTTAACCCCTAACTGCCACCAACTGTGGAGATAGGGAGTTCCAATGAACTCCCTATCTCCCGATCCGTGGCAGCTAGGGGTTAAATTTTGGTATGGTTGGATCGGCCAGAGCATGGCCGTTCCAACGATACCAAACATGAAAGTGAAAAATTTTGTAAAAAAAATGAAAAATAAAAATAAAAAAAAATTAAAAAACAAAATTAAAAAAAAAAAATAAACACTTTTTTTTAATTTTTTTTGGTTTGTTAATGCAGCAATATTGTTCCCATTTCAATTATAATGTGAACAATGATGCTGCACTAACGATTTTTGTATGTGGTGCGTTTGTTAAAAATAGTGTCATTTTCCCCAAAAAAAAATGTAATGAGACCCCATCTCTAATTTTTTTAACAAGCGCACCCCATACAAAATATAACCGCAATTGCTCGCATGTTAAAATGTGGAAAAAAACACTTTACACATTGTAAATTATTGAAAATACATATTTTATTGCATTTTTTGTTATAATATACAGACATGACATAACGTATACATATAATAATGACATATTATGAATCTACCGAGTCTGACGGAAAGAACAATATATAATATGTCTGGGTCATATACTAAAATAAGCCTTCAAAACACGTTTAAACATGATGCGCAAAACAGGTAAAAATGACCTCAGCATAGGGGCGGGAAAAGCCTCAGCAGCGAAAGGGTTAAATACGTAAAGGAAATCCTTTAAGGTAAAGTATCCATGTAATTGGGCAGACTAGATGGGCCGAAAGGTTGTTATCTGCCGACATTTTCTATCAGGGTTATTCAAAGAGATTCGAAAAGTCACCGCACGTTCGGTGACTTTTCGTTCTCTTCAATTCGGTTCCTTTTGCCGATCCCATTTCGGTAACCCTGCGGTGTATTCAGCAAGCACCACAGGGTCCCCGAATTGCAGGGAAAAGCTGCCGCAAACCTGACGAAAAGTAACCGCAAAACCCAGCGAATGCACGCCGAAAACCCTCAAAAACATCTGGATTAACCTGCCGAAAACCACAAACAGGAGCCGATCGCAGCCTTCGACACAGCAGAAGAGGCAGTGAATAAATTAGGAAAACAGTTTGTATGAATGATTGAAAAGTGAAACACTGTTTGCAAAGAAACTACTGAGTGAAAATGTCTGAAATTTACATATGAGGTCCAGGGAATGATAATAAAGAGGGCTGTTACAGAAAAAAGAAGAAAACTTTAAAAAAAAATCGGACTTTTAAAAAAAAAAAATCAGAAAAATGCTTAAAATATCGTAAAAAATCTATAAATAAAGAGACGCTTTACTGCAGAATTTTATAATGAACGGTTTATTAGATATTGAATTAAAACGGGAATATTTTTAACATTGAAGCCTATGGGATTCTCCTGAATAAACTTGCCGAATTAAACCACCGAATGGCAGGGCATTTTGGGAACCTTTCACTGCTGGTTTGTTCTCTGAATAGTCGAAGCAGTGCTTTTTCGTGGGGTTTTCACTACCCTCGAACAGGCACCGAACAGGCACCGTATGTTCAGGCAATTCGCCAGGATTTGGCGAATTGCCTGCTCTCTGGATAGCCGAATGGCCAAGAAAGGTAATCGAACGCTGATTTTCAGCGTTTGGTTACCTTTCTCAAGCAATTCGGATCTCTTTGAATAACCCTTTATGTTTCTATGTTTCCTTCCCAGTGTGTTCCACATGGTTGATCGAGATGTTATTGGAAATGGCAGAGTTTGGCCTTTCCAATGATATCCAAGATGACCATAGTCAGCGAAAAGTACAAATCATAAATAATAAAATAATAACGTAACTATTTATTTTTTCACAGGGTTGAAATGGCTCAGCAGTGAAGGGGTTAACATTCAGACTATATATTACATTGTGTATTATTTTAGCTTCTCCCTTGGTTTAGTTGTGTATAAAGGGATAATGGGCAGGCTTCATCCCTCACAGTATACATTTTATTATTTCCTTGATTAATGGTATTTTAGGGGTTATTGGGTAGGCTACATGCCTCAAAGTGTATACATTTTACGTTTTCCCTTGAATAGTGGCATTTTAGGGTATATTGGGTAGGCTACATGCCTCACAGTGTATTCATTTCATGTTTTTCCTTGATTAATGGCATTTTAGGTGTTAATGGGTAGGCTACATGCCACACTGTTTATTATTTTTATTGTATTTCCCTGTTTTTATGGCATTTTAGGGGTTATTCTGAAAGTTAGTTATCATGTCGCCTTTAGACCCTTTGCTTTTTGCCACATTTCGATGAAACCATTTTGCCGAAAATATGGTGAATTCCCTATTTAGTGAATGGTCACCATAATTTGCACAAATTGAAGTTGCAGAAGCAGTTACCAGACGTCGGCGAAAACCGCAGAATAAAATATTGAATTTAAGTATCAGGTTAGTACAACAAAATATATCATTACACCACATTACTGTGGGATTTTGAAATCTTATTTATATATACTAATTTATTTTTTTCCAGTAGTATGATTTAGTGGCGAAAATTATTATGCCCCCCCAGTTTTGACTGGTATCTTATGTAGGGATGAGCCGAACACCCCCCGAGTCCGGTTCGGGCCCGAACCCGAATTTTTCCAAATGTTCGGGTCCGAACCCGAACCCCATGCAAGTCAATGGGGCTGAAAATTTGGTTTTTAGAGTGCCCTCCAAGAGGGCATATATGCTACATATTTGCCATAAAAGGTGTGTGGGGGTCCGGGTAGTGCCCTGGGGGACAGGAAACAAGGACAAAAAGTTTAAAAAAATACGTTTTTAAAGGGACAATGAGTCTTCCATGAAATAAGGGTTAAAAATAAAAATGAAAAATTCCTTCAAATATCGTGCCTAGGAGGTCCCCATAACCTGCCCGTGAAGTGGCGGATTTGTAGGATGTATAGAAACATTTAAAAACAAAAAAATGATGTTTCAAATGACGGAAAATGCTTTTCCTTTAATCTATCCATAAACAACTGCTTGGGGCGGCAGTCTGTATGAAAAGAGGAGACATTTTCGGACACGCAGAAAAAGTTTACTGATTTTTTTGGCTAAATTATTGTGAAACTTATGCAGGCTTTGGATGAAAGTAACAATAGGTGCTTCAAAATTGGTCCTTTAGCGTCCCCAACAGTGCCGTCACACTGTAACCCCTCTGAGGATATGAATCTGATACAGGCGTCAGTGGCAGTGTACCCAAATATTGTGCTTTTGGTGCCAGGCCTGCAAGTACTATCATACAGTAACCCCTCTATGGTATTGTGGAAGAATGCAGGGGTGAACCTTGCGGTCCTATATTAAAAAGATATGCATCTGATAAAGGTGTCAGTGCACCCAGATATTCTGCCTTTGGTGCAAGACTGTCAGGCCAGCAAGTATCATCATACAGTAACCCCTCTGTAGTATTGTGGAAGAATGCAGGGGTGGACCATGTGGTCCTATATTGAAAAGTTTTTTATCTAGTAATGGGCGTCAGTGCACCCAGATATTGTGCCTTTGGTGCCAGGCCAGCAAGTATCATCATACAGTAACCCCTCTGTAGTATTGTGGAAGAATGCAGGGGTGAACCTTACGGTCCTATATTAAAAAGATATGATTCTGGTCAAGGCATCAGTGCACCCAGATATTGTGCCTTTGGTGCAAGACTGCCAGGCCAGCAAGTATCATCATACAGTAAGCCCTCTGTAGTATTGTGGAAGAATGCAGAGGTGGACCATGTGGTCCTATATTGAAAAGGTTTTTTTTATCTGTTAATGGGCGCCAGTGCACCCAGATATTGTGCCTTTGGTGCCAGACTGCCAGGCCAGCAAGTATCACCATACAGTAACCCCTCTGTAGTATTGTGGAAGAATGCAGGGGCGAACCTTGCGGTCCAATATTAAAAAGATATGCATCTGGTAAAGGCGTCAGTGCACCCAGATATTCTGCCTTTGGTGCAAGACTGCCAGGCCAGCAAGTATCATCATACAGTAACCCCTCTGTAGTATTGTGGAAGAATGCAGGGGTGGACCATGTGGTCCTATATTGAAAAGTTTTTTATCTGGTAATGGGCGTCAGTGCACCCAGATATTGTGCCTTTGGTGCCAGGCCAGCAAGTATCATCATACAGTAACCCCTCTGTAGTATTGTGGAAGAATGCAGGGGTGGACCATGTGGTCCTATAATAAAAAGATATGATTCTGGTCAAGGCGTCAGTGCACCCAGATATTGTGCCTTTCATGGCAGCTAGTGCCTTCACACCGTAACCCTTTTGTGTATTGTGGAAGAGTGCAGGGTTGGACCCTGCGGTTCAAAAAATTAAAATGATATAAATCTGGCACAGGCATCAGTGCAGCCAAATATTGCGCCTTTCATGGCAGCAAGTGCATTCACACCGTAAGCCTTTTGTGGTATTGTGGAAGAGTGCAGGGTTGGACCCTGCGGTTCAAAAAATTTAAATGATATAAATCTGGCACAGGCGTCAGTGCAGCCAAATATTGCGCCTTTCATGGCATCAAGTGCATTCATACCATAACCCTTTTGTGGTATTGTGGAAGAGTTCAGTGCTGGAGGTTTTGTGAATGCAGAAGACATCCCCGATCTATTCCGTTACGTCAGCATCAGGGGGTTGATAGCTGCTGATCCAGGACTGATTCATTTTTATAAATGTCGGCCGGTCTACAGAGTCGGTGGACAGACGCACTCTTTTATCTGTGACAAAACCTCCAGCGGCACTGAACGTCCTTTCAGAAAGCACGCTGGATGAAGGGCAACCTAGTAGCTGCATAGCATATAGGCTAAGTTCTGGCCAGTGATCCAATCTCAACACCCAGTAAGCCAGTGGATCATCTGCTGGAAAGGTATCCAGGTCTGCCCTTGCCCCTAGGTAGTCCTGCACCATATGGTGAAGACGCTGGCAATGGGTGCCTACATTTGACGTCCCTGGGCGTCGTGGACTAAAAAAATATAAAAATGCATCAGTCAAGCGGCCCTGGCCTTCACCACTATTCCTCTGATCATCCGCAGCCTCAGAAGCACTTGTGTCAGCACTTGGTAATCTACCAGTGCCTGGAAAGGTGTTACAAAAATGTCGCTTTAGAGCGTCCTCAAGTTTTTTCATCCTGTGCTCCCTCTGTGCGGGCAGGATGAGCTCTGCAACTTTACCCTTGTATCGTGGATCAAGAAGGGTTGCCAACCAGTAATGATCCCTCTCCTTGATAGCACGAATCCTGGGGTCCTTTAGCAGGCTTTGCATTATTAGGGAGCCCATGCAGCGTAGGTTGGAGGTGGCATTAGCTTCCGAGTCTTCCTGGTCAATGAGGATGACCGTATCGTGCACTTCCTCCTCCCAGCAACGCACTAGCCCTTCTGTTTCTGGGCACACAAAACCCTCTCTTGAGATATCCCCACCTTCAATGCCCCCACTACTTAAATATTCCTCCTCTTCCTCCTCCTGTCTGATCTGAGTAGGACCCGCTGGAATGCTGTCTGCGGAAAGACTGGGGCCTTGAGAGCTAGGGAAGGCCTCCTCTTCCTCCCGCTGCTCTGCCTCTAGAGCCACATCTATAATTCACCGTAGGGTGTGCTCCAGCAGGATCACTAAAGGAATTGTGTCACTTATGCATGCACTGTCCCTGCTCACCATCCTCGTTGCCTCCTCAAATGGTGACAGTACAGTGCATGCATCCTTGATCATCAGCCACTGCAGGGGGGAAAAGAAGGTGGAATTCTCTTTGAATTTCTGCCAGGTGAACGCTTGCTGTGAATGACCGTCTGAAGTGGCTGCAGACTTTTCTGGCCTGGCTGAGAAGCTCTGCCAGCCCTGGGTACTTGGTTAGGAAACGCTGTACCACTAGATTTAGGACATGTTCTAGGCATGGTACATGCGTCAATTTACCCTTGCGTAGGGCGGAGAGAAGGTTGCTGCCATTATCACAGACGATCATTCCCAGCTCAAGCTGGCATGGTGTTAACCATCTCTGCACCTGGCCCTGCAGAGCTGACAGAATTTCTGGCCCGGGGTGGCTCCTGTCCCCTAAACAAACCAGCTCAAGCACAGTATGGCTTCTTTTGCTTGAGCCATTGCGTAGACCCTGTCAGGTGTCTGTTTAACTGCCACTTCGCCAGAGACAGAGAAGGAGGAGGAGGAAGAGGGAGAGGTGGTGGTGGTGGAGCAGACAGACCTCATACAAGCAGCTTTCTGGAGGCATGGTGGATGAACAAGCTCCAGCACAGAGCCCCATCTTGGATCCCTACCAGCTGCAATCAGAGTTACCCAGTGTGCCGTGAAGGAAATGTAACGACCCTGTCCATGCTTGCTGGACCACGTGTCTAAAGTCACATGCACCTTGTTGCTGACTGCCTTTCCCTATGACTGGATAACATTGTCTTCCACGTGCTGGTATAGTGCTGGAATGGCCTTGCGTGAAAAGTAATGGCGTTTTGGAACCTGCCACTGTGGTACAGCACATTCAGCAAATTCACGGAAGGGAGCAGAGTCCACCAGCTGGAAAGGCAGCAGCTGCAATTTTGCTAAGCTGGCATTTAGACGCTGTGCTTGGGGACGGTTGGGACTATATTTTTTCTTACGCTGCAGCAGCTGCGACAACGTAATCTGACTGTGTAAATCTTCAGCTGCTGGGAGGATGTCACATTGTGAGGAAGGACCTGGTACATCCATTACTGTAGCATCATCCCTGTCAGTGGAGGTTGTAGGCAATGACATGGCAGGACATACAGTGGGGGTAGAGACAGATGAGGAGGACCTACGCAAAGTTTTGCGCCAACGGGATGCGTGGCGGGTGGTCATATGTCGCCTCAAGCACGTGGTACCCAAGTGTCCGGTGTTTATCCCACGCTTCAGCCTCCTCTGACATAGATTACAAATAGCAACGGTGGGGTCTGCTGCACATTTCTTAAAGAACTCCCAGACAGCAGAGTTCCTGCATATGTTCTTTGAGACAACAGCGCTCTGCACCGGAGAAGCTCTGACATCTGATGCCTTGGACTGGCTAGTGCTATGGTTGGTCACAGAGGATGTTGTGCCTCGTGTTTGCTGTGCCTCCTCCTCCTCCTCCCCCTCCTCCTCGCTTGATTCCTCAGTTCGATCTGGCACCCAGGTGGAGTCAGTGACCTCATCATCAATGTCATCTTCACCCCCTATCTCCTCGTCACTGGAGCCAACTTGGCAGTATGCTGCAGCTGCTGGGGCAACATGAGTGCCAGTTATTTGTGTGTCATCACTGGCACCCCCTTCCTCTAGGTTGATTATACTCCCTTGCTCAACCTCAGAGATTGAATCAGAGCACTGTAGTTGCTGCGCATCCTCAAGCAGCATGTCACTGTCATTGTAGTCAAACAATTCAGCTGACTCCTCCGTGTGTGATAGCGAGGCTACGGCAGGAGTAGCTGTGGACATGGAGGCTGCATTAGATGCTATGGCAGCTGAGGTGGACTGTAAAGCACTAGAAGCCTGGCTGGCAGAGGACTCGGAGGATGAGGATGGCCTGACTAGCCAATCCATCAAATCCTCTGTATGTTGCTGCAGGTTAAGAAGACGGCCAGCACCAGTTAGAAAGGACAAGCGTGCCCCTGCAGAGGACGCACCACGTCCACCACGACCAGAGGCACAGCCTCCCGACACAGGGGCTGCTTGCCCTCTTATCTGTGTCTGGGAGCGTCTGCCTGTCCTTTTTGTTCTTTCAGACATGGTGAGTGATATATAGATTAAATATATACAGAACTCTGATTCAACTCTGGTATAAAGATTAAAGATTTACAGAACTCTGGTATAAATCAGTGAGACCCTTTGATGGGTGGCAGTGAAACCTCTTATAAATCAGTGAGACCCTTTGATGGGTGGCAGTGAAACCTCTTATAAATCAGTGAGACCCTTTGATGGGTGGTAGTGAAACCTCCTATAAATCAGTGAGACCCTTTTATGGGTGGCAGTGAAACCTCTTATAAATCAGTAAGACCCTTTGATGGGTGACAGTGAAACCTCTTATAAATCAGTGAGACCCTTTGATGGTGGCAGTGAAACCTCCTATAAATCAGTGAGACCCTTTGATGGGTGGCAGTGAAACCTCCTATAAATCAGTGAGACCCTTTGATGGGTGGCAGTGAAACCTCCTATAAATCAGTGAGACCCCTTGATGGGTGGCAGTGAAACCTCCTATAAATCAGTGAGACCCTTTGATGGGTGGCAGTGAAACCTCCTATAATCAGTGAGACCCTTTGATGGTGGCAGTGAAACCTCCTATAAATCAGTGAGACCCTTTGATGGGTGGCAGTGAAACCTCCTATAATCAGTGAGACCCTTTGATGGTGGCAGTGAAACCTCTTATAAATCAGTGAGACCCTTTGATGGTGGCAGTGAAACCTCCTATAAATCAGTGAGACCCCTTGATGGGTGGCAGTGAAACCTCTTATAAATCAGTGAGACCCTTTGATGGGTGGCAGTGAAACCTCTTATAAATCAGTGAGACCCTTTGATGGGTGGCAGTGAAACCTCCTATAAATCAGTAAGACCCTTTGATGGGTGGCAGTGAAACCTCCTATAAATCAGTGAGACCCTTTGATGGGTGGCAGTGAAACCTCCTATAAATCAGTGAGACCCTTTGATGGGTGACAGTGAAACCTCTTATAAATCAGTGAGACCCCTTGATGGGTGGCAGCCAGTGAGAACACACGGATTATAACAATTCCCAAATATTTTGTAGAAATTAGTGACCTCAAAAATACTGCATGGTACTGGCTGTGTGACAAGACACAGAAGATCACCTCAATTCACAAATGTTTTAAAGAAATTAGTGAGCCCCAAAATACTGCGTGGTACTGGCTGTGTGACAAGACACAGAAGATCACCTAAATTCACAAATGTTTTAAAGAAATTAGTGAGCCCCAAAATACTGCGTGGTACTGGCTGTGTGACAAGACACAGATCACCTCAATTCACAAATGTTTTAAAGACATTAGTGAGCCCCAAAATACTGCGTGGTACTGGCTGTGTGACAAGACACAGATCACCTCAATTCATAAATGTTTTGTAGAAATTAGGGAGCCCCAAAATACTGCGTGGTACTGGCTGTGTGACAAGACACAGATCACCTCAATTCACAAATGTTTTAAAGAAATTAGTGAGCCCCAAAAAAACTTGCTGGCTGTGTGACAAGACACAGAAGATCACCTCAATTCACAAATGTTTTAAAGAAATTAGTGACCCCAAAAAAACTTGCTGGCACAGTGACAAGACACACATATCAATTCCCTGATATTTTGTAGAAATGAGACCCCCCAGACCCCCCCAGTAGCGTGGCAGACCGGCAGTAACAACACACAACAATCTCCTCTGAAATTTCCTCTGAAATGCGTGCAGAATCGGCTCGTGGAAACGTTATATAGTGTGCTGCGGGACTTAGCTCTGTGAGCCCATGATTGGGCAAAATTTGCCCAATCAGGACTCTGAGCGGTGATTGGCATACTGTTGAACCTGTCTTGCACCAGACCTGTGGTCAGGTGCAAGGCTGTAGCTAATTACGAGCTTCAGGCCAGTGGGAAACTGCATTGTGGGCCATTGTGATGCATTGTGGACTCGAACATGCGCCGATCACCCGGAAATGTTCGGAGTTCGCGATCTACCCGAACAGGCTAAGTTCGGGCCGAACTCCGAACTGTCCGAACCCGAACCGCTCATCCCTAATCTTATGTGCCCCTTATATATTGTTCCTAGAGTCACCACTGCTGTATGTGATTGTATATGTGTATTAGTCTGGGGTATGTGTATTTGTTTATGGCTCGCAATAATGGTCTGTCAATATGTATGTGTCTGTGTGTTTGTGTCTGTGTACATGTGTGAGTATTGGTCTGTATGTTTCTCTGTGTGTATATATACATTGGCCTGTGTACTATTATGTGTATTAGTTTGTGTGTACTACAGGACAAAGGCTACAGCAAAATGCTTCTACGCCTTTATTGGCAAAATTTCTAGCATGTGCCCTACCTATAAGTGTTCAAAAGCATGTAAGTTAGATGAATATATGAACAAATTTAAATACAACATATTAGTTATAATTATTATATTTTTTACAGTAAATTTTATATACACACACATTTTACATTTACATATATTTACACCTTTGGAATTGAAGTCCTAGATTTCTTATTCTAGCAACACCCCTGTTAAAGTATGTAATTAAAATACAATCACGAACAAGCAAATGTGAATTAAAATAAAACCTAAAGCCATAAAGTAGCACCAGTCATGCTCTACCTTTGCTGGTTCATAAAATTACTGTAAAATGTTACTGCTAAAATTCACTTTCTGGTAGTGTTTGAAAATAGCTCTAGTAAGCAAAACGTTTACATTTGAGAATGTTTTTCATGAACTCACGAGGATTTGACAAATTGACAAAATACAAGAACAGTTGGGTTTATTCTACTGTCAGTCATTCAGCAGGTGACATGTTTTGCTGAGGTTTTATGTCTCTATGGGTTCATAAGACAGTTATCTTCTGATGGCAGAAACATAAGGCTTGGGATTTCATGATGCTAGCAACTTTCTTAAAGTTCTATGAGGACAAAAGGTTAAAAAGTTTCCAGAAAGAACAAAGAAATATGCAGATATCTAAGATATATTAGTTATCAATTTGTCAAAGAAACAAATTAAAATGATGTTATTTCATTTTTTAATAACTACTGTAATTTTTTCCTTGGCGAATGAACTCTAATAACTGGCTCAGTAATGCAGTAAAAGGATTCAGTACTGACACAGTTTGAATTACTGATTCATCAAAAGGAAACACTTTGATGGTACCTTATACAAAGCTTGTTGGAGAGATGTCAGCAGATGCAACAATACTGTAGGCAGCTTTATGTCCCTGAAAATACCGTGATAAAGCATTGCCATAGAGGATAGGTTTCTTCCAATTTCTATGTCGGCTCATACAATCATCTGAAGAGTTTATTAAGGGTTTTACATTGCATCGAAACACTTCAAACAAAACATTTCATGCTGTGTACTGCCTTTTGACTAGTCAGGGGCAAAGAACTGAAATGAGGAAGAAATGATAAAGGAAATAGTGAAAATAATATACCAATTTATATTTCACAGGCACAGTTTGGTGTAAAATGTAATGTTATTAGGCTGTCGTTTTACTCATATTTAAAACTCTGCTGTTTGTCGTCTATTTGTCTAAATATATCTTTATCTTTATCTCTTATCTAGCCACCTGTCTATTATCTTATGTGTGGGCAGGATTCACCATTCATGATGGTACTCACCCAACCTGGGAGGAGACTCTCTTGACCCACAATATCTGGCATGTTGTCAATGCAGAGTCTGATCGGTAATGGGAGAAAATGACAACCAGAATGGTCGTGAGTCAAGCTAAAACTCACAGCAAGATCAACGATGACTGATCTCACGGCAGGTACACAATAAATTTGTACATCCTTTATGTAAACAATATTAATATTTGAGACTCACCAGCAGGATTCTTACACAGTACTATGGTACAGTGGTTCATATTTATATTGGAAGCCAGCCGGTGGGATTCGATTATACAGCACAACAGTTGACAGTAATTATACTGGAGACCCACTAGTGTGATTTTAATGTAGAGTAGGATTGCCAAGGTTTATCATGGATGCAACAATACTAAACAGCAAGTAGTAGCTAAGTCCCTTAGTACGTGAAAGACAACTAGTGGAATTGTATTATTATTATGATTATTATTATTGTCATCGTTTATATTGTGCCAACAGTTTCCGTAGCGCTTAGTGGGCTCTTTGATCAGGGATAGCTGTGACATTGCATGTTATCTGCTGAGTCCATCAAGTCACAGTGGAAGGTTAAGGTGTTAGAAGCCAATCAGTGAGATCAAAGAGCCCTCAGGAATGATTTATGCAATGCATATGAAAAGAGCAGATGTGCTCTCTCTGACCAGAAGAAAATACTCGAAAGGTATCATAAAAATTGGTTGTGTACTGAGCATGTCTGAGAGGTAAAAGGAAAGTGGGTTCTGGGAATTCCAGAGGCAGGGCTGGACAGTGCTTTGTCCAAGAAATCTGAGACCAAGAAGCAGTGTATAAATCACTGATCCAAAGTCCGTTCCAATGAACCCCCTATCTCCCGATCCGTGGCAGCTAGGGGTTAATGTTTGATATCATTGTAACGGCCAGAGCATGGCATTTCCAATGATACCAAACATGACCATGTAAAATGTAAAAAAATAAAACAAATAAAGTTAAAGTTGTTTTTTTGTTTTATTAACGCAGCAATATTGTTTCCAATTCAATTATAATGTGAACAATGATGCTGCACTAACGATTTTTTCTATGGTGCATTTGCTAAAAATCACATAATTTCCCCCCAAAAAAATGTAATGAGTCCACATTTCAACTTTTTTTTAACAAGTGCACTCCATAGAAAATATAACCGCAAAGGCTTGCATGATAAAATGTGAAAAAAACACTTTACACAATGTAGATGATTGAAAATTCTAATTTTATTGCATATTTTGTTATAATATTCAGGCAGGACATGAGGTATACATATAATAATGATATATTATGAATCTGCAGAGTCTGCCGGAAAGAACGATATATAATTTGTCTGGGTTAAATAATAAAATGTGACTTTGGAGTGTGAGCGGAACCGGTAAAAATGAGCTCCTCACACAGCGGGGGAAATGGCTCAGCAAAAGGGTTAGGTTTTTAATTAAATTTTTGTTAATTTTAACCCCTTCACTACCATGATTAAGAATGCTCGAACTTCGAAATCCTCTGCAGGAGTCTGACAAAGTCACCTTGACCTGGTCTTATTCTGGACAACGCAAATGAGTTTAATTTATTGCAAATGGGCTCCAGAATATGCGTCTAAAGTTTCACCATATCACACATGACAGCTGATATGTTGAAACAGTTTGAAAACCTTTGAGTTAAGTTCCATTTTTCCTTCAATGAAACATAAAGCCTAGTTGCAATGTACATGTAGTAGCCTATTTTGGCCAATAGAGGGAGTCACCTGCCTGTCGACTAGGGTTTACCTACAATGAAAATAGACAGTACAAATGCTTATGTATACTTTTACTGTCAGGATAATGGGAATTGATTTACCATAAAGCCACTCGTTATTGCCAGTGGATTTATAAAACAATCACGTGGACATGAAGGGGTTAATATAGTAGACCATGTTATGATTCAATAAGATGCTGTGCTATCTATATAATAAAAGAGTAAGGCTTTGGCTGTCCGTCGCCAAAGCCTTACTGCGCATGCGCGCGCAACCAGCGGCGGTTGGTTGCGCGCGCATGCAACCGCCGCGGCACGAGCCGGCTGCCGGCTCGCCGCGGCGGTTACACATGCACACAGCAGCCGGGTAGAGGCTGCGCTCGCAGCCTCTACCCGGCTGCCGCGCGCATCCAACCCAGAGCGGCGAAGGGAAAGTTTCCTCCGCCGCTCGGGGGGTTGGATGCGCGCGGCAGCCGGGTAGAGGCTGCGAGCGCAGCCTCTACCCGGCTGCTGTGTGCATCTAACGGGTCCCCCGAGCGGCGAAGGGAAAGTTCCCTCGCTTCCGCTTTGAAGGACCCAAGCCCCGGTCACGTGACCGCGGCTTGGGTCCTTCAAAGACCGGAAGCGGGGAAATCTTCACTTCCCTGGCGGCGCTCGACAGGTAAGTATGAGCGCTGGGGGGGGTCAATATCCACGAGCTGGGGGGGGGCAATATCCACGAGCTGGGGGGGTCAATATCCATGAGCTGGGGGGGTCCATATCCACGAGCTGGGGACCATATCCACGACCTGGGGGCAAATCCACGAGCTGGGCAAATCCACGTGCTGGGCAAATCCACGAGCTGGGGCAAATCCATGTGCTGGGCAAATCCATGAGCTGGGCAACTCCATGAGCTGGGGCAAATCCATGTGCTGGGCAACTCCATGAGCTGGGGCAAATCCATGAGCTGGGCAACTCCATGAGCTGGGGCAAATCCATGAGCTGGGCAACTCCATGAGCTGGGGGCAAATCCATGAGCTGGGGCAAATCCATGTGCTGGGCAAATCCATGAGCTGGGAAACTCCATGAGCTGGGGCAAATCCATGAGCTGGGCAACTCCATGAGCTGGGGGCAAATCCATGTGCTGGGCAAATCCATGAGCTGGGGCAAATCCATGTGCTGGGCAAATCCATGAGCTGGGGCAAATCCATGTGCTGGGCAAATCCATGAGCTGGGGCAAATCCATGTGCTGGGGGCAAATCCATGAGCTGGGCAAATCCATGAGCTGGGGGCAAATCATTGTGCTGGGCAAATCCATGAGCTGGGGCAAATCCATGTGCTGGGCAAATCCATGAGCTGGGCAAATCCATGAGCTGGGCAACTCCATGAGCTGGGGGCAAATCCATGTGCTGGGGCAAATCCATGAGCTGGGGCAAATCCATGAGCTGGGGGCAAATATCCATGTGCTGGGGGCAAATATCCATGTGCTGGGGCAGTATCCACATGCTGGGGCAGTATCCACATGCTGGGGCAATATCCACGTGCTGGGGCAGTATCCACGAGCTGGGGCAGTATACCCACAATAGACTGCCCTCTGGGCAGGCTGGGGCAGTATCCACGTGCGGGGGCAGTATCCACGTGCTGGGGCAGTATCCACGTGCTGGGGCAGTATATCCATGAGCAGGGGCAGTATATCCACAATAGACTGCCCTCTGGGCAGGCTTTACAACTAGTTTATAATGAAAAGACAAGATGCTACAGTTGCCCTGCAATAGCAGAAATTCATTTTAGCAATGATAGGCAAGCATATTACACCCTAAACTGATTTTATTATCAAATACTAAGGATGCCATTTAGGCTAGGGTCAAACGAAAGCATTTTTACACGCGAACGTAAAAAAGTGCGTCCGAACGCATTGACATATTTTTTCACGGAATACGCGAAAACGGTCATACGATGCGCATTTTCGTGCGTGATTTTTTACGGATCCAAACCAGGAAACTTTGGGTGTCCGGACGTTATGTTGGAAGGACATGAGCAGGGTCTGACATCTCCTAATCAAGCACACACGCCGCTATGCCGCAGCTGCGCACTCTGTACGTCCGTACTAGCGGTTCTGCGTTCTCGAAAAATGCGTTCATTTTCCACTTGCGTTGCGAGGCCGGACTTTCGGGCGACCGTACTTCGTATATTGGCCGTCATTGCCCGTCATCTGCTGCTAGTGCGGCCGTGATTAAGTGTGCCAGAACGCACGTTAAAAATGCGCTGGTCTGACCCCAGCCTAAAACCTTCTGGATGTTTTCTTTTTTCAGCACAGCAGGTGCTCTGTCAGAGGTGTTATAATTATCACAAACATTATTATTAATAATAATAGCCTGGTTATAGAGAAATATCACATTATGGCATTTATTAAACATGATTTATCATTTATAACGCTGTAAAGTGTAAGTTTCCTGAGTATAGTGCTATTACGCTTTGTTTTGAAATAACTAAAGCAGTTTAGAAGAGTAAAATTTAAAGAAGAAAAAGACTAAATTGATTTCCATTTGTTTACATAAAATACTAGCTATAATGTAATATTTCAAAAGATTTGTTTTAATGTATTTTTTGATGTTTTTAACGATTTAATAATGACATTATATAATTTATCCAATGTTGGTACTCATCCTGTTCATACAAGTACATATATGATGAATACAATCTCCTCTTTGAAACCCTAGAAATCTGTTAGCTTTACATTATTTTAGAACAACATATAAGGAAGCGTTTTGAAGCTGTTTGCGTATTTTCTGTCACTTTCAGATAAGTTGTTAAATAGCCTAAGTTGAGACCATCTAACACATGTGTATAACAGAGATATTCTTGGTCGAATATTCTATGCAAATCAAAGTACAAAATTTTGCTTTAAAGTGTAAGTGACAGGTGTGAGCATATGATAAAATCAAACTTTGTGCAAGGAATACAATTATATGCAAGCATCTTCATTTCATTGTTGTCTACACATCTGCTTACAATCCCCTTCTGTTTCGTTTTGTTATTTATTTTGTCATTTCCACATCTACCTTCTTATCCTTTTCCATGTGTTATATTTACATAATCTTTTTCCCGGACAATTTCCTTTCTTGGCTTCAATTTACTTATTTATATTTTCTTGCATGTTTTGTTTATATTGTCAAATTAATGAATATTTACCGGTAGGAATATTTACCATTACAGTAATAAACCATTGAAAAGCATATTGACCAGACAGAAGCAGATCTCTGCTGTGCACATAACCAACTAACACTACAATCTGTTTGGACAGAACACATTTGTTTGAATTCATATGTGTTTTTCTGGGTGTGTGTTATTGTGCCACTGTCTGCATGTTCATGTCTGTCTGCAGGTGTGTTTGTCTGCCTCTGTGTCTGTTTATCAAAGCTTGCATGTGTGTTTGTCAGGGTCTGCATATGAGTGCGTCTCCCTTTGTTTGCATTTTCCTGTCTGCATGCGTGCATACATTCTTCTTTATATTTCTTACATTTTCTTGTATGTTTTCTTTATATTGCCCTAATATTTTCAGGTAGGATTATTTAATATTTCAACAATAAATGGCAACAAACACAGGTGTTTCACAAAAGACACATCCAAGCAGCAGCAGGAGAACTGAACCTGTGAAGCTTCTCATGACAATGTTTGGAATTTACTTTGTTGAAATGCCAGCGAATATGGTTGGTGTTTACCTATGTTTCTTTCTGATAAACGTCTATGTCACTTATATATTATTTATCTATCTTAGCCCCTTCACTCCTGAGATTGAGATAACTTGGGTCTTCAAAGCCACATCAGGTTCCCGATATTGAATCTCGATCTGCAGGAGTGCAGGACAAGAGCAATTGAAATTAATTTGCTACAAATTAATTTTGTTCGCGTTTGGGCTCCAGAAGGCGCCCCCAAAGTTTTAGCCCTGTGAGTGCTTAAACTGTTCAACATCGGCTAACTGAATGTCCTTATCAGACATTCAGCAGCTGATGTGTGGAGAATTGAACTGTAGTTCTAACTGCAGTAACTCCTTTTGGCCAGGAAATGGTGACATCTCCCTGCCAAACAGGTTAATAGAGTAAGGAACACACTGGGAATATTGCCAAATATTTCTTACTGTATAATTAATCAAAATGATGTTTCCAAAAAAAAGTGTTTTTTGGAAAATCGCATTCTAGTGAAGAGGTTGGAAGCTAAAACTTGCTGGGCTTGATTACGAATTTAACGCTAAAATGGGGACACTAACTAAGAAAACCTGCGCCTGCCTAGTGTCCCCCATTTTAGTATTAGATTCCAGGGCACGCGATCATTTCAGGGCAAGGTGCTGAAGTAACTCCATGAAGGGTTGTGCATTCGGGCCTTGAGCCCTGTGCGATTCTGCACTTATGAGATCACACAGCGCTGCGGAGTGACCACGGAGGAAGACTGGGGATTATTTCTCCCTTTGCTCGCAGCCTGGAGAAGTGGCGGATCGGGCCACAGTTCTCACCGCAGGATGAGAGGTGTGTATTGGATTTATTGGGGGGGGGTTTAGCGGGTGCTAAATGATTCTGCATAAGCAGAGTAATTTAGCACCAGCTTTTAGGAGTAACTAAAAATTTGTTTAGCCCATTGCTGTGGTAATTAGCGCTAAGACATTGTAAGACCTTACTTATCCCAAGGCTAATTACCGATTGCGTTCCCCATGTTACGTATAGGACGCGCAAATTACAGTAATCTCGCAAATCACCGATGCGCTAACAGATTTTCACAGTGTTTAGCGTTAGGGATGTAATATGGGGGGCATAAAGTCACTTATCGCTTATATATCCAAACGCTACAGTTAGCGTTAAGTTTGTAACGTAACCCTCTATTTTTTAGACTTATACTGGTCTGACAGCAATAGCACTGTTGGAAGAACACACTGAATGTTCCCTTCAATGATAAATATTATATATAATGCAGTTTGTATTGAAACATTAGCCCACCAAGCTACCGAACAACTACTGACATTTTCTCTGGTTATATATATCAGAATGTAAATTTTGGCATTTCACATATTTCAATGAACATACGGTATATCATAATATAAATTAATGGTCTGTAAAATAATGAAAGGGCAAACTATGTACAGTAAATCAATGGCTGTCATAAATCGCCAACTTGTTAAATAAAACATGTAACTTGCGGCCTAGCCAAATAATAATGATATGCTTGAGTGGCATTTTGTGTGTCCTAGAATATGTGGGATTAGCAAAGAGTATGGTCCCACATAGAGGTCAGCGATTACTAGGTTAAAACGAGGAATTATACTGACCTCTAATGTAACAATCTCATAACCAGTGCTGGATATCCCAGCTTACATAACACAAAATCAATACATTGTTTACCAACAATCGTCTCATGTGTGAATGTGTAATTAATTACCCTACATATTTTTTATGACATTTGATAAAGGTGTTAATGTGATTAACCATTTCATGGTGTTCAATTAAATACACCTGGTTAGGAAAGCATTTTACTAAAAAACTTTTCCATTAGATTTTCGTTATGGTATTTAATTAGCATGACGAAATAGGTGGCAGTAAGTACTGTCAGAAATAAATGTTGATACAGGAATTATCAGTATTTAATTTACAGGGTTATTCAGAGAGAGATGAAAAGCAGGAGAATGGCTGGAGAATGGAAAATTCTAGGTAAAAATAGCCGATTTGGAAAGTGAGATGAATGGGAGGATTTTTCTGGTTTGGCTAGTTTGACCTAGAATTTTCCATTCTCCAGCCATTCTCCTGCTTTTCACCGTTCTCTGAATAACCCTGTATGTTAAATGTTGCATCATGGGAAAAATCCAAAAAATGGAAACAGGCGATAAACACCTAACTTTATTTTTCCTTTCTACATACAATTACTTCAAAGAAAGGGGGAAAAAGCAGCATGTGTTTTATAAGGTGGTTTCATTTGTACTGCAGATGTAATCTAGTTTCATCTTATGTAAGATTTACAGGTTTATTCAGAGAGAGATGAAAACCAGGAGAATGACTGGAGAAGTGAAAATTCTAGGTCAAAATAGCGAAACCTGAAAAATTCTCCTTTATATCACTTTCCAAATCGGCTATTTTGACCTAGAATTTTCAATTGTCCAGTAATTCTCCTGGTTTTCGACACTCTCTGAATAACCCTGTTAGTGTTCCTTTAAATAAAGGTAGACCATGCTTTGGAAAACCCAACTGACAATATTTGTACAGATCTGTGATCATTCAGGAAAAGAGAAAAGATGAAAGGAGCCTAATACTGAAATTTTAGCTTTATTTTTAAAGTGTTCTTGTACTGAATACAGTTTACAGAATATAAAATGAATCTGTGTGTATCACTCTAATGGAATTTTACATAAACAAACTAAATAAACAAATAAAAATCAGATCATAGCATAGAACTGTATGTGAGCTTCGTTCCAAGTGAAAAAGGTTTATGTTGAAGGATAGAGCAGCAGAAAAAATATTGTTGCATTAACTGACCTCAATAATGATAGAGCAATTGCACATTATATTATGGTGTTCAATTGGAATAGAGGACAAGAATTTGAAAGTAAGGAAATCGCAGAATCTGCTGACCAAACAGCAGTGCTGGAACAAAAGGACTGTGTCAGACACTGTGGTGAGGAGAGGATTTTAATATATAACCTAAAACAGAAAACAATCAGGCGTAGGGTGGCGTTTGGGCAAAATGGACTTTCCTGTCTAATAATGGCAGCCTCACAGTAGGGATATTTTCACTCAAGCCTCCAAAGTACAGGAATTAACCAGTGGTGGCTCATCCATAGGGACAGATGGGCCAGTGCCCTACTAATTTTTTTTTCAATAAAAAATTTCAGCTATATAATTTTTTTCTGTTTTGTGTGTCATTTAACATGTCCCTGATTGATAAAATGTGTTATGTCCCTTTAAGCAGTGTCATTGTCTCCTCAACTGTTGTTAGGCAGAGTAAAATAAAGAAAATCATTTGTTTTCGACTGGCATCCAAAAATCTGGTAAGGACTGTATGGGAACTCTTGGCAATCATGGACCTTGGCCATTTTCAAGCCCCTTGCTGCTGGCTAATTGAGCTCTTATGGGTGTCAAACAAACTGACCAAAGCAAGCTCCATCTGTTGCTTGACTGTAGATTGTATCTGCGCCTTCCTTAATCCCTTAATGACAGAAATGCACCCAATATTTGCCTTAATCTGCTAAATACAAATAACAAAAAAAAGATAAGTAAAATAAATTTAAAAAAATGTGCAACACTAACCAGGATGTTTTCCGTTCATACACTGATGTTTTGTATACTCTTAAGTTATTTAAAGTAACATGGCTAGGATCAGCTTTTAGTTTTTATTTTTAGCAAACAATAAAATCTCTTTTTTAGCTTTTAGTTTTTTTATAATGCATAACGTTTTATGTATACATCTTGTGGCTAGTTTCTGGATTGCATTTTAATCATTGAATTTATTGCAATTTTATTTGCCTCATTAATACTAATATGTCTATAAGGTTTATTAATTATATATATGAGACTGTCCACATATTTTGGAGGTAGTAGAGCCATATAGACATATTTCTATTCATCATTAAAAACATCAATTTTTCTAGGCTGGCACCCACCAACTTGAAATGTCACCAGTCACCATTGGATTTAACCTAATTAACATGGTAGTATAGAATAACCTGTCAATCCTGAATCAATTTGTATTTTTCCTGTCTTTAGCTAGACAGGTTGATTTTACAAATAATATTTGTAAAGCTAATATTATATATCAGCCATCCAAACTGGAGAAATACGCTGTAAGAAAAACTGTCAGTCTTCCTACAGCTCAGAAAATTCCTAACCAACCAACCACTGAATAGTCTCCATTGAATGTTCACCTGCTTCCCTGCTTTGGGAAAAGGCACCAAGCATTTAGTAAGCATGGAACAGACTGATGAGGTTCAGGTGGGCTGAGGGCAAAGTATCATGCTCCTGCCATGGCTGCATGAAAAAGAGCTGTGATTCATGAACCTGCAGATGGTTTTGAACGGGACACATTTGGGCAAAAACAGGGGGTGAATCGAGAAAGCAGAGGGGTTAACTTTTAATTTTAACACTGAAGCATGTTGTAATACTCATCTTCATTCCTGTATCAGTCTCCTTTTGTGGTTTATTATTGAAATGATGCGGGAAAAATGTCACATCAAAAAGACACATTAAAGAAAAGTTGCATTTATACAAAAGACACGCCAATCTGGCCATGGCTGAGTTGAACACTTTTCCAATTCAGGCACCAATGATTTTGAACACTCAGAATTCATCCGTGTCCAAATTGGAGATGCATCAAATTTGCCCGTGGCTGCATTGGATGACACTCATGTCCAAAAAGGAGAGCAATTTTACAAAAGATAGAGTTGAAATTAGGGTTAGGATTAGAGATTAAGGTTACCATTTGAGGTTATTTTAGGATTAGAGTTAGGTTTAGTGATAAACCAAACCCTAACTGTAAACCTAACTTTCTGCACCAGTTTTGCTTCATTTTTAGGCAACAGTTTCTTCACCTTTTACTTTTGCTGCACTCGAATGTTGGGGAAAAGGATAAGGCTAAGGAGAACCCTAAATGTAACCTTAACCAGCTCATGCCAACATCATTCCATGTAGACTGGAATGACTGGGTCTTCCAACTGAAGGAGCCTATAGAAGGAGGAAATACAGTGGTTCTCACCAAAGCTTCCAAACGCAGTGAGAGGCCATGTAATCTTCTTCTTGCCTGGGAGACTGAGAAGGTAATTATATCACAACTGGATGTAATTAAACTCATTCATGAAGTTTGGAAGGGACTCCTTCCTCAATGAACTTAGAAAAATTTTACTCTGTATGGGTTTTTGTTTTTACGTTGTATTCTGTTAAAATTCCTGTATTTGCAGTTTTTATTTTTTGGGACTTGAGATTTTTTTCTAGCAATTGCTGACTCTGAGGCATAGGCTTCAGTGCTCCATCCTTCTTTTGTCTTCCTCTGACTCTTCCACATCCTTGACTGATTTCGTGTCACGTACCTCCTAGATATATAATGTCTAATCCCTATATGCAGACAAACTATACTATAGTTTTTGAAGTGGCTGGTTATTCTATCTATGTTCAAATATCTATACTATAATAGAATAAGCCTAAAAACGTCCGTCGCCAAAAGCCGTCTGCGCATGCGCGACGGACTTTTGAAAGCGGCCGTTAAAACACACAGGTAGCTGCGCGTGCCGGCCGCGTGAAAAAAAAAAAAAAACGGCACGAGCCGCGCGCAGCTACCCGTGTTTACACGGCCGCCAGATGCCCCGATCCTCCAGCGCTGACCGTCCTCCGGCTGCCGGCGGGCCTCCAGGCTCAAGGGAGCCCCCGGCTCGGTTTGGCCTACAGGCCCAGCCGAGCCGGGGACTCGCCTGAGCCTAGAGGTCCGCCGAATAGGCCGCCGGCAGTCGGTCAGCGCTGGAGGTTCGGGGCTGAAGTTCACAAAACATACTCACCTAAATCGGCCCCGATCCTCCAGCGGTGACCGGCTGCCGAGCGGGCTGCTCAGCCGGCCTCTAGGCTCAGGCGAGTCCCCGGCTCGGCTTGGCCTACAGGCCCAGCCGAGCCGGGGACTCGCCTGAGCCTAGAGGCCGGCTGAGCAGCCCGCTCGCAAAACATACTCACCTAAATCCGCCCCGATCCTCCAGCGGTGACCGGCTGCCGAGCGGGCTGCTCAGCCGGCCTCTAGGCTCAGGCGAGTCCCCGGCTCGGCTTGGGCCTACAGGCCCAGCCGAGCCGGGGACTCGCCTGAGCCTAGAGGCCGGCTGAGCAGCCCGCTCGCAAAACATACTCACCTAAATCCGCCCCGATCCTCCAGCGCTGAGCGGCTGCCGAGCGGGCTGCTCAGCCGGCCTCTAGGCTCAGGCGAGTCCCCGGCTCGGCTGGGCCTGTAGGCCCAAGCCGAGCCGGGGACTCGCCTGAGCCTAGAAGCCGGCTGAGCAGCCCGCTCGGCATCCGCTCAGCGCTGGAGGATCGGGGCCGAAGTTCAAAAAAAACATACATAACTCCATACGTCGTCCCTGAGCTCCAACGGGGACCGGCGGCCTGCTCGGCGGGCCTCCAGGCTCGGGCGAGCCCCCAGCTCGGTTTGGGCCTACAGGCCCAGCCGAGCCGGGGACTCGCCTAAGCCTGGAGGTCCGCCGAGCAGGCCGCCGGTCCCCGCTGCAGCTCAGGGACGAAATACCCATAACACAATCGAAAAATTCGGCCCAGAACTCCAGCGGTGACCTCCTCCGGTCGAGCGGGCTGCTCGACCGGCCTCCAGGCTCAGGCGAGCCCCCGGCTCGGCATGGGCCTACAGGCCCAGACCGAGCCGGGGACTCGCCTGAGTCTAGAGGCCGGCCGAGCAGCCCGCTCGGCCGGAAGAGGTCACCGCGGTACACAAAACATACATAACCCCCTACTGCGTCCCTGAGCTCCAGCGGTGACCGGCTGCCGACCGGCCTCCATGCTCAGGCGAGTAGCCAGCAGTTTGGCCGAGTGTTGCAGGCTGCTCGGCCGGCCTCCTAGCATAGGCGAGCCCCCGGCTCAGCTGGGCCCGTAGGCCCAAGGCAAGCCGGGGGCTCGCTTAAGCTAGGAGGCCGGCCGAGCAGCCTGCTACAGCCCCAGCTGGAGTTCCGGGCCTATGTAGGGTGTAAGTTGCCAAAACATACTCACCCACATCGGCCCTTACATCCTCCAGCGATGGCGGTCTCAGCTCACAGCGCCCTCTATCTCTTTCTCAGTTGGTCGCCGGCATGATGTCACGAAAGCCTTTGACCCGGGGTCAAAGGCTTTCGTGACATCATGCCGGCGACCAACTGAGAAAGAGAGAGAGGGCGCTGTGAGCTGAGACCGCCATCGCTGGAGGATGTAAGGGCCGATGTGGGTGAGTATGTTTTCAACTGGCGCAGGACTCGAGGCCGATGTAGGTGAGTATATGCTCTCAAAACCCACCCTTTATAGCTCGGCCGGTATCCAGGATTAAGGCAAGCCCCCGGTTCGGCTTGGGCCTAGAGGCCCAGTCGAGCCGGGGACTCGCCTGAGCCTCCCGGCCCAGGCGAGTCCCCGGCTCGGCTGGACCTCTAGGCCCACGCCAAGCCGGGGGCTTTCCTTAAGCTTGGATACCGGCCGACTTAGAAAGGGTGGGTGTTGAGAGCATATACTCACCTACATTAGCCCGGAGCTCCAGCGGTGGTTGTCACAGGCTGCTCGGGCGGCCTCCAAGCTCAGGCGAGCTCCCGGCTTGCCTTTGGCCTACAGGCCCAGGTGAGCCGGGGCCTCGCCTGAGCTAGGAGGCCGGCCGAGCAGCCTGTGACAGCCACCGCTGGAGCCCCGAGTCAATGTAGGGGGATTGTAGGCTAAACATACTCACCCACATGGGCCCTTAGCTTCTCCGGCGATGGCGGTCCCGTTTGCAGCGTCCTCTCTTTCCGCTGGTCGCCGGCATGATGTCACGAGCCCTTTGACCCTGGCATGTTGACCCGGGGTCAAAGGCTTTCGCGACGTCATTTCCGGCGTCCAATGGAGATTGAAGATGCTGGAAGCGGGCTGACCATCGCTGGAGGAGCTAAGGGCCCATGTGGGTGAGTATGTGTACATCGGCCCGTAGCTCAACCGGTGGCAGTCATTCGACTGTTGCAGGCTGGTCGGCCGGCGTCCAGACTCAGGACAGTCCCCGGCTCGGCTGGGCCTGTAGGCCCAAGCCGAGCCGGGGGCTGTCCTGAGTCTGGAGGCCGGCCGACCAGCCCGCTCAGCTGGAGGAGGTCACCGGTCGAGCTCTGGGCTGATTTATGGGCGTAAGTTTTGGGTATTTAGTCCCCGATTCTCCAGCGGTGACCGGCTGCCGAGCGGCCTGCTCGGCCAGGCTCAGGCGAGTCCCCGGCTCGGCTGGGCCTGTAGGCCCAGGCCAAGCCGGGCCTCGCCTGAGCGTGAAAGCCGGCCGAGCAGGCCGCTCGGCAGCCGGTCACCGCTGGAGCACAGGGACGCATTAGGGGGATATGTATGTTTAGTGTACCACGGCCTCTGATTCCCCAGCGGTGACCTCCTCCGGCCGAGCGGGCTGCTCGGCCGGCCTCTAGACTCAGGCGAGTCCCGGCTCGGCCTGTAGGCCCAAGCCGAGCCGGGGGCTCGCCTGAGCCTGGAGGCCGGCCGAGCAGCCCGACCGGAGGAGGTCCCCGCTGGAGTTCAGGGCCCATGTATCTGAGTATGTTATGGGTATTTCGTCCCTGAGCTCCAGCGGGGACCGGCGGCCTGCTCGGCGGACCTCCAGGCTCAGGCGAGTCCCCGGCTCGGCTGGGCCTGTAGGCCCAAACCGAGCCGGGGGCTCGCCTGAGCCTGGAGGCCCGTCGAGCAGGCCGCCGGGCCCCGCTGGAGCTCAGGGACGACCTATGGGGCTATGTATGTTTTTTTAAACTTCGGCCCCGATCCTCCAGCGCTGAGCGGCTGCCGAGCGGGCTGCTCAGCCGGCCTCTAGGCTCAGGCGATTTCCCGGCTCGGCTGGGCCTGTAGGCCCAAGCCGAGCCGGGGGCCCGCCTGAGGCTGGAGGCCGGCTGAGCAGCCCGCTCGGCAGCCGGTCACCGCTGGAGGATCGGGGCCGATTCAGGGAAGTATTTTTTTTTAACTTTCACCCAGCCAGGTGCGCGCGCATCCCACCGCCGCAAGAACACCAAAAGCGTCTTGCGAGGTAGGATGCGCACGCAGCTGGCTCAACGCGCGCCTCCCGCCAAAACAGTTTGTGGAGTTTGCGCGCGCCTCCCGCCGCTGATCCACCAATGAAAGCGCGCGAAATCACCACAAGAAATCTGAGCCACGGCACGAAGCACAGCACCGAGCGCAGAGCCCAGCCAGGAGCACAGAGCCCAGCACAGCAGAAAATTAAAGAACAAAGCAAAAGAAAATACAGGAGTGTATAAAAAGAGGCACAAATCACTATATACGCCAGTAAACCCAGCACATAGCCAAGCACATAGCCGAGCACAACTGACTAAACGCCACAGAGCCAAGCACATAGCCGAGCACAACTGAATAAACGCCACAGAGCCAAGCACATAGCCGAGCACAACTGACTAAACGCCACAGAGCCAAGCACATAGCCTAGCACAACTGAATAAACGCCACAGAGCCAAGCACATAGCCGAGCACAACTGAATAAACGCCGCAGAGCCAAGCACATAGCCAAGCACAACTGAATAAACGCCGCAGAGCCAAGCACATAGCCGAGCACAACTGAATAAACGCCACATAGCCGAGCACAACTGAATAAACGCCACAGAGCCAAGCACATAGCCGAGCACAACTTAATAAACGCCGCAGAGCCAAGCACATAGCCGAGCACAACTGAATAAACGCCGCAGAGCCAAGCACATAGCCGAGCACAACTGAATAAACGCCGCAGAGCCAAGCACATAGCCGAGCACAACTGAATAAACGCCACAGAGCCAACCACAATAAACGCCACAGAGCTGAGCACAATAAACGCCACAGAGCTGAGTACAGCACAATAAACGCCACAGAGCTGAGCACAGCACAATAGCCACCACAGAGCCGAGCACAATAAACGCCACAGAGTTGAGTACATCACAATAAACGCCACAGAGCCAAGCACAATAGCCGCCACAGAGCCAAGCACTATAAACGCCACAGAGCCAAGCACAATAAATGCCACCGAGCTGAGCACAGCACAATATCCCGTACAGAGCGCAGCACATTAAACGTCACTGATCCACGCACGGTGCCAAGCACACCGGAATAAACAACTGCAAAACCCATCAGAATAAACTCGGCAGAGCACAAGACTGATGCATGTTTTACTAAAAATGTTGTGTTTAAAGAAATTTATTCGAAATACTCACTAAAGATATTTAACGTTACTTGATGCTTCTGTGTTTTCCTTTCGACAAACATTCATACACACCACACTTTTCAATAGACTGCCCTCTGGGCAGGCTTTACATCTAGTAAACCATATCAGAGGTTTATACAAACAGGAAAAAATAATAAACATCAGAGATTAATACCGGAGATACATGTGAGACAGATATCAGGGATTAATATACCAGAATGCTTTTGAACCAGGTACCAGGGGTTAATACCAAGGTGTTCATGAGCCAGATGCTAGGGGTTAATGCCAAAGCTGACCGTTAACCAGAAGCCAGAGATCGTATTGCCAGAGGGGATTGTCGGCCAAGTGCCAGGAGTCGTCTCGCCAGAGGGGATCATCAGCCAAGTGCCAGGGGTCGTATCACCAAGGGGACCATCAGCCAAGTGGCAGGAGTCATTATGCCAAAGAAGGCAGTCAGACAGGAGCCAAGGGGTTATCAGCCAAGAGAATCGTCAGAAAAGCCAAATCGGTACAGGTGGACAGAAGGATTTAGTAAGGAACGCACTGAGAGGAGTGAAAACCACTTCAGGGCAAGGACTCAGGGCTCAGGCGTCTGAACTTAAATTCGGCGGATGCCGCATCATCACACCATGACCTCGTCCCGTGACCGTGTCTATCATCTACACCACTTGGCGGCCGGGAAGCAGGGAGATTGACGTTGTCGTCCATCGGGATCTGGGCATGGGAGTGTGGAACGTGACATTGGATTTCTCACATTTTTCCTCAGATCTGAACACTTCTGTCGACTTTTCACTTTAACTATATTTGGGGTATATTGAGGTAAAATGAATACATTTTTGGTATAATCACATATAATTAGCAAAATGCTCAAAATAGGTAAGATATATAACTATTACTCTATAATAGTAACATATCTAAAATTGTTTACATTTAATTGAGGGAGAGGATTAACATGAATGAATATTCTCTTGTTGTTTGAATTTTCTGCTCAGTATTGCTAAAGGTTACCGTCATTGCAACAAAGGTAGCCTATGGCAGATAGTGAATAACCTCCTAAAGGCAGAGATGTCAAATTCCAGTCCCCAGGTTTTTCTAAACTGCAACTCTCATGATTCTCTGTCCTTCTATTACATTCCAAGAATCCTGGGAATTGTAGGACATCTACATCTGAGGGCCAGGGTTTGACATCATTTCCCGAAGCATTACCTTTCCTTTTGGTTTAGAATGTCACATTCTACTACTTATGTAATATAATTATTTTACTCCTAAGGCAAGACTTCCCATTGCATTACAGCCATGAAAGTGATGGATAATGTAATACAACACAATATTTGGCTGACGGGAGTTATTAATTTATTTTGTGCAGCATGCAATGCCTGATCTATATTACAATACTTGACACACGATAGATGGAAACACAATTATTCTTTTAGGAATAATTTTTGATATGTACAAAAGTAGAGATTTTTTATGGGAAATAAACTATTGAGTAATAGATCAAATTAGAATTTTGATGCTTCTCTATAAAAATATAAAAATGAAGAATATTTCCATACCTTTTCATTCATGTCAATATAATGTAATGAAAGCAATATCAAGAAACTCAATTTGCTTGAAGGAAACATTGATTATATCTATGCATTCTGTATATGTAATAAGGAACAAATCCAATATTATTCAAACAGGGGCTACATTTAAGATCGTGTTGTCAATATTAATATTAAGTCAGCGCACACAGAGGTACTCATGTCCTGAGCGAGGCATCGATACCTGATGATAATATTTGACTGCTGTTGCCAGCACTCAAGCCTATGGTGTGTAATGTCCGATTTCCAGATTTCATCAAATATTGGTTTGGACTGATAAGAGTGATGGAGTATTTTGTTCTATTTGCACCCATTGTAGGAAACCAATACCTCTCAAATCCATGAATCACTGTATATTAATACACTTTGGAAAGAAGAAACCTTCTCCCACAGTAAGTAAAACTGAAAAACTATGGCATTTTTTGAAGCAAAAAGTAATTAGAGTTCTAAAATGATTCACTGTGTTTGACATGGTTACAATAATAATTTAACATTCATAGAAATGGTTCACAGGCAAACGGTTAAATAACTCATGTCATTAAGACAAGACATTCATTTCAACAAAATGTTTCGAACATGTGTGCATCTTCTTATTATTATTATTATTAAACAATATAGACATAATAAGAAAGTCAGAATGGGAAGACCACAACATTTAATTAAATACAAATTTTAAAGCATTATTGTTCTATTGAATAAAGACCAGAATAGAACTGACTAAAGACACAGAATGTCAAATCTGAACAAATAATTGTGTCAAGCATTAATTATGTAAAATACTCACAATTTTAAACATGAGCAAGAATGATGGATTTATTCACAATGTTTATGGAATTGCGAATGGTGCTTGTCATGGACAATAGAAAGTTTCCAATGACTGCTTCAGCTTGCCTACTATGAACTAAAATGCTCAATTTTATTATACAATGGCTTCACATAGCCAATATAACAATATATGGTGCCAGCATCTTATTTATCCGAGACCAAAATATTGATTAACTCCACCATTGAAAACGATCAGCAAATTTGACACAAACGTTCAGAATATTCTGACTCTGCATGCTATATCTTTTCTAACTGATCTGATTTACAGAATTTTCACGGTGGGCTTACCTAAAATTCAAAATTCCCATTGAACAGGTGCACGTTTCTAATAGTAACTTGCCAAAGCTTTCAAGATATGACCTCCAAACTCAGCAGAGACCTTTGTGATGTTCTGATTTGGTATGCTATATTTGGTTTTCACCTGATCTGACTCATGGAATTTCCCTAGCAGACTTCTGAAGACCCCAAATTTCCATAAACTTCCATTGAATGAGTCAAAATTACTAGAAGTAACTGATCTTAGACCTTTCAAAATATGGCCACCAAACACAGAACAAACATTTAGGATATTCTGACACAATATATGGTATCTTTTATGACTGACCCAATTGGTGGCATTTATGGACTCCTAAGCAGGCAAACATTTCTATAGACTTCCATTGAGAGAGTGAAATCTTTCATGCAGTAACCCTATTGAGTATTTACTCTACATTCGCCATATTCGTCACAGATCCTCAGACTTTTCTCTCTATTTATCTATTTCTATGTACCTATTTACAGTCATGGCCGAAATTGTTGGCACCCCAGACATTTTTCCAGAAAAACAAGTATTTCTCACAGAAAAGTATTGCAGTAACACATGTTTTGCTATACACATGTTTATTCCCTTTGTGTGTATTGGAACAAAACAAAAAAATTGAGGAAAAAAAGCAAATTGGACATAATGTCACACAAAACTCCAAAAATGGGCTGGACAAAATTCTTGGCACCCTTTCAAAATTGTGGATAAATAAGATTGTTTCAAGCATGTGATGCTCCTGTAAACTCACCTGGGGCAAGTAACAGGTGTGGGAAATATAAAAATCACACCTGAAAGCAGATAAAAAGGAGAGAAGTTCACTTAGTCTTTGCATTGTGTGTCTGTGTGTGCTACACTAAGCATGGACAACAGAAGGAGAAGAGAACTGTCTGAGGACTTGAGAACCAAAATTGAGGGAAAATATCAACAATCTCAAGGTTACAAGTCCATCTCCAGAGATCTAGATTTGCCTTTGTCCACAGTGCGCAACATTATCAAGAAGTTTGCAACCCATGGCACTGTAGCTAATCTCTCTGGGCATGGACGGAAGAGAAAAATTGATGAAAGGTTGCAACGCAGGAAAGTCCGGATGGTGGATAAGCAGCCCCAAACAAGTTCCAAAGAAATTCAAGGTGTCCTGCAGGCTCAGGGAGCATCAGTGTCAGCGCGAACTATCCGTCGACATTTAAATGAAATGAAATGCTATGGCAGGAGACCCAGGAGGACCCCACTGCTGACACGAAGACATAAAAAAGCAAGACTACAGTTTGCCAAAATGTACTTGAGTAAGCCCCCCCTCATCTGCCTTCAGCGCTCAAGACCTGGCAGATTTCTTCCTCAATAAAACGCTAACTATCAGAAGCAACATCCCAACACAAGATAGTTATCTGCCACCTCCACTCCCAGAAGCCCACTCTGCTACCCTCTGCTGCTTCCTCCCAGCCACTGAGGAGGAAGTCACTTCTTTACTGTCCTCCTCACGTCTCACAACGTGCCCGCTTGACCCCATTCCCTCACATCTAATTCCTCCCCTCTCCTCCTCCCTCACCCCTGCTCTCACACACATCTTCAACCTATCTCTCTCCACCGGCTCCTTCCCATCCGCCTTCAAACACGCACTAGTTATCCCTTTACTAAAGAAACCATCCCTCAATCTCAACTCTCCATCCAGTAGATGGTCCTGGTGGCGCAGTGGTGTACTATAAATCGTATAAACCCTAGCCTGATATTAGGCCCTACAGGTGCTCGTACTAGAGTCTAAGATCTAAAAATGTCGCCAGGAACCTTCAGGTCCTGAGAGACGTACAATTAAAAATGAGAAGTGCAAATTACAATTGATACATAAATGCAGTAGCAAAGCCGAGAGACATGCAAGGATTATGTATAACAATAAAGTGCATGTGCTTATGAAACCATTCCTAAGTAAAGTGCATACACAGGTGGTGCGCTAAAAAGCGCAAATCGCTGATAGTTCTTTGGAGGGTTGTACAGTCAATAAGTCCTAAGCCACAGTAAAGTGCACGTGCAAAAGTGCAAATAACATGAAATAGAACCGGAAAATTTTGTGGCCACTAGTGGTTGCACAGCGTATGAGCCGTGTTGTAGAGATAAACGGTCCACTGCCACAGCTTCTCTCCTCAATGGGTGGTTTATATAAGGGGAGAGAGAAGAAAAAAATAATAATAGTGCAGACTGCTTCAGGTATTTATGGTGAGGATAGAACAAGAATCTCACTCACGGATTACAGAGCCTAGTGTGTCCCTGGCTCTGGGTTGAAGCGCCTCACACCAGATATAGGGTGGCGTATCCCTTCTTTGTCCTACGGTTGGCCTCAGATGAAATACAAGCAGATAGACAGTGCTCCCATAGCGTAACACATTCGGTAAAAGTGGCAGCAAGTTAAAAAGCTGATCAATCTCACTCACCAATGGTGGAGCCATTATATATTGCAAAGTATAGCCATGCACATGGTCTATAAATAAATGCATCAAACACTATTGTTAATTTGCTAATAAGAACTGATTTTTTCTCAAGTTGTATCTTAATTGTTGATCACCCTATTGACTCCAAATACTATATTTAGTATTCTGAAGAGCTACTGAAACTGATAGGGCCACATTTTACATACAATAGGTCTTGGCAACAAGTAGAGAAAAATATACATTTTGACCATGGATTTAATTACCAAGACAAAGCATTTCATCGAAATAGTTTTAATAATATACATTATTTGTGTATTTAAAGGTATCATGACCATTTAATTGCATTTAAATGTTCAAGAATATGGTTTGCTTAGTGTCTGTTCCCTCTCCTATCCTCCAGCTGACTCTGGGGGCTGTGACAGTCTTCTAAAGAGGGGCGGATCCCGGCACAGGTTTCGGGGGGCACTCTACCAGTTTTGGATAAGAGCTGGTGTTGGGTTTGCAGTGACAGGCAGAGATGCGCCTAATCGCAAGCTGTGCTTGTTACACTCACTCTCCCCAGAACATTGCATAGGGTCTGTCCTCGTGTGCCTCATGAGCCCTGCGAACCCTTTCCATACGAGGGGCCCGGGGTACCCCCCTCCCAGCACATACCCCTTGAAGCTATGCAGTGTAGGGTAATCCAGGTGTGGGCTGCCCAGTGCACCCTTTCCATGCTGGCAGGACACACGTGGCACCCCATCTGCCAGCCCTGCGAACCCTTTCCATACCAGGGGCAGAGGGTACCCCCTCCCAGCTCACATTTTATATATTGGTCCTATAGATCCCATTTAATATATTGGTCCCAGCTCACATTATATATATAATGCCCCAGCTTACATTTTATATATATTGCCCCAGCTCACATTTTATATATTGCCTCAGCTCACATGGAAATTCCCCCAGCTCACACATGGACATATTGTCCCCAGCTCACACATGGATATATTGTCCCCAGCTCACACATGGATATATTGTCCCCAGCTCACACATGGATATATTGCCCCCGCTCACACATGGATATATTGGCCCCAGCTCACACATGGATATATATTACCCCCAGCTCCCACATGGATATATTGGCCCCAACTCACACAGATATATTGCCCCCAATTCACACCTGGATATATTGCCCCAGCTCACACATGGATATATTGCCCCCAGCTCACATGGATATATTACCCCCAGCTCACACATGGATATATTGCCCCAGCTCACATTTATATATTGCCCCAGCTTACATGGTCCCAAGCGGTCTCCTTTCCCTCTGCCAGGCCCCTCCGAGTGCTTCAGTTCCTACGAGCGGCAGTCAGCATGAAGCTCACATGAAGTTCACATGAACTCCGCGATCTCATGAGATCGCGGCTGGTCAGGTGTATCCCAGGCGAGTGGAGGAGCTTCATGCCGACGGCCGCTCGCAGGAACAGAGGCACTCGGCGGGTCAGTAATATTTTCTCGGGGGGGGGGAATTGCCCTGTTGCCCCCTGGATCCGCCCCTGCTTCTAAAGTGGGGTTTCCCTCAATTCAGAATGCTGTTGCGGATAGAGATGATTGAAGAAAGGTTGAGGTGTTGATATTACATTGTAGGGCATTGGACTAAGTATTTTTTAAAGCACTCCAACCTAAAAACAGGGGGCACTATTCCATAACTGGTGCTAATGTAGTGTCGATATGCAAGTGTTACCGTTAGGATAAGTGAGTTTAATGCATGGCATTCGTAATACATCCCTGACGCTACACTGGGGTGAAATCCGTTGCGCATTGAAGATTGCGCGAGCTTACTGTACTTTGCGAGTCCTATACCTGACATGGGGAGTGCAAACAATCATCAGCATTTTGATAAGTGAGGTATTACAAAGTGCTGACGTAAATTACCATTGGGGTGCGGAGAGCCAAAATTAGCACCTCCTATAATCAGGTACTAAATGTCACTGCAATTGCAGATTCCTTTAACACCCCCTAAATCCCCCATTAAATCCCATACTCACCTCTCATCCCGTGGCTTCTTTTGGCCGGGAGCAGAGTGAGACTTGGAACAAATAGTTTCCAGTCTCCCTCCGTGGCACTGTACGATCTTGTGAGAGCGTGGTCGCACAGGGCACGCAGCCCGGAAGCGCAACCCACCATGGAGTCCTATGGACTCCAGGAGGTGATACTCGCGGCGACGCGGAAGCAATAATGTGTGTATCATCGAGGTTAGCACTGCGTTCTGGGGTGAGGTGTTGAGCTATTGCCTGCTCACAGGGGGGGATTTTTAACTAGGCAGAGATTATTTTTTAAATTGGCAATTTTGTTGTAGATTGAGACATTTCAGTTTACAATAATACACTATTTGGTGAATAACTCTCACAGTCACTTTTCATGGAGGAAATCAGTCATCCAAATAAAACTGTATCTGATGTTCTCCCAAGATATAAATGCTTTTATTGATCAAATGTGTCCGTAAAGGTCATGATGTGGACTGAAAAATAGTTTTATTCATTTTGCCTACATTTTAATCAATGTGTGGCCTCACAATACACCCGTTTTGAAAGAAAAAACAGTTTTACAAGAGTCATGTTAGGTCTATTCAGTATGGCTGCTTGACTTTTGTCCAGAGGTGTGCTATTCGCTTAACGCCAAGTACAGGAAAACAAAGCCCATGAAACTAATGAAAATAGGAATGTTTTACATGTAATGTCTCAATAAATAATGAATATATTTTTATTGATATAAATCAGACAATGTTTTGCTTAATTAGATATTATGTTAGTACTTTAACTATAGTGATAGGACATCTCATCATCTGGCTGCGTCCCTGAACTCTTTCGCTCCCTACTGCCTCCCTCTTCCCTGACTGGCATGCCATGCTTGGGATGGAACACTTAGCAAAGCTAGGCATATGTCAACAGGATGACGCCATTATGTATGCTGCAGGATGTTTTGAGTGGCCATCAGATGCCTACATCTGTCTTAAAATGGTATTCTGACAATTAGCAACATAAACAGTATGCTCAATTCAGAAGATAAATCACCAATTCCATGCATATAAAGGTTGCCCTTACTTAATGAAGAGGCTATTGCAATATTGAGCCTTGGTTTAAATGGCTAACACGGATGGCCGGCCAAATGGCATATTCATACACAGAAGATTGAAATCACCACAATATTCGCACAGATATTATAATGTCAGACTTTGACGTTAGCGGTATTGAGCATAGATTTTTAAATAGCGGTATTGAGCATCGATTTTTGAATAGAGTGTCTTCTTGATAACAAATTCATTCATACGGCGTTTAGATTACCATTGGTTTTCAAAGGACTATTGCAATCTCAATCATTGGTTTTAGACGGCAATTGTCTACCTAAGCTGCAGGGTTACTCTTCATTAACAGGGTTATTCAAAGAGCTTCGAATTGCTTGAGAAAGGTAACCGAATGCTGAAAATCAGCGTTTGGTTACCTTTCCTGGCCATTCGGCTATCCAGAGAGCAGGCAATTCGCCAAATCCTAGCGAATTGCCTGCACATACGGTGCCTGTTCGGTGCCTGTTCGAGGGCAGTGAAAACCCCATGAAAAAGCACTGCTTCGGCTATTCAGAGAACACAAACCAGCAGTGAAAGGTTCCCGAAATGCCCTGCCATTCGGTGGTTTAATTTGGCAAATTTATTCAGGAGAATCCCATAGGCTTCAATGTTAAAAATAATCCCGTTTTAATTCAATATCTAATAAACCGTTCATTATAAAATTCTGCAGTAAAGAGTCTCTTTATTTATAGATTTTTTTAGGATATTTTAAGCATTTTTCTTAATTTGTTTTTTTTTTAAAAGTCCGATTTTTTTTTAACAGCCCTCTTTACTATCATTCCCTGGACCTCATATGCAAATTTCAGACATTTTCGCTCAGTAGTTTCTTTGCAAACAGCGTTTCACTTTCACACATTCATACAAACTGTTTTGCTAATTTATTCACTGCCTCGTCTGCTGTGTCGAAGGCTGCGATCGGCTCCCGTTCGGGTTTATCTGTGGTTTTCGGGAGGTTAATCCAGATGTTTTTGCGGGTTTTCGGCATGCATTCGGTGGGTTTTGCGGTGAGTTTTCGTCGGGTTTGCGGCAGCTTTTCCCTGCAATTCGGGGACCCTGTGGTGTTTGCTGAATACACCGCAGGGTCACCGAAATGGGATCGGCAAAACAAACTTAATTGAAGAGAACGAAAAGTCACCGAACGTGCGGTGACTTTTCGAATCTCTTTGAATAACCCTGTATGTAAGGGGCAACTTTTATATGCATGGAATTGGTGATTTATCTTCTGAATTGAGCATATTATTTATGTTGAACATTTGGCTTCATCAAATATACACAGAGCATTACCCAGCAATAAATGATCCGTACTTTAGTCGTACTTAAAAGCGGCAGATCTGGCTATTCGCAGAATAAGCACCGCCTGTGCAGAGGTTCCGTTCAACCGGAAGGCAGGGACAAACCAATGGTTTTGTAAATAATCCTATTATAGGATCACCCGCTGAGTGTCTCAGCTATACAGAACTGTATATCAAACCACGGTGCTGTGCACAATTATCCTACTGCCTCCGTTGAAATTAACAACTTAAATTGTACGTTGAGGATACTGAACGATTGGTTCAATCAATTAAACACAGAGCATTGCTGAATTATATATGGTTGGTCCGCACTTCAGTGGCAATTCAATTATATGCAAAACAGGCACGATCTTTGTAGAAGTTTTGGTCAATTAAAACCTAACTATGCAAGTATGAACTAAGGTTGTTTGCAAATAATTGTACTACAAGATTGTTTTCAGGATAATTACCGTTTAGAATTTACATCACAGCAATATAGAATTGCACATCAAATTATTTTGCTGTGAGGAACTACTTCTCTGTCTTTTGATAACAATTAGTACCTGCATCACTACCTATCTAGAATGATGATATTTATTTATTTATAAAGGATTTTACCAGGAAGGATACATTGAGATTTCTCTAGTTTTCAAGTATGTCCTGGATATGACCCTAGAGTTGATGCTACAACATCAGAAATATACAAGTCAATCACCCCTATAAGGATAGATTGGTAACTGCATTACTATCGTCATAGCAGTGATTAATTTGCATTAATTACTATTTGACAGTCGGTGTCATTTATACATTCCATTTACACAGAGTCTGCTAACCATTTAGCTTTAATGCTTAAAGGGTCTGATCTTAAGGAAAATTATTTAATCATGCTAATTAAGCAAACTACTGTGTCAATCCAATAATTCTGATTTAACTGGACATTAATTTGACATCCAGTGGGATGGCCAGTTACTATACCTATCAGATCTAATTGTTTGTGCCATTTTTTTTTTTTACATGTCTATTTTTTATAAGAAGTACCAATAAAAGTTAGGTTTTAATAAGCTCTAATTGATACAGCCACCTCGGTGACTAATTCTATCTTATATGTTGTAGAGCAGCAACGTTTCAACCTTTTGCATTTTTTCAATCTTGTTTAAACATGCCACAACAGTAGACATGATACTGAACTACCATTGTAAACAGAAGCATGTGCAGGCCATATTTTATTGTGTGACGACATGGTAACTACCTTACTTACAAACTGTAAATATTTACAAACGATTAATTTTCTTAGTTTTTTTTATCATGCACCAACTAAGAAAATCCAAAAAGTGTAGATTGGGACCTAAAAGATGGAAAGCAGAAACAATTCCCCAAACACACACACCTTTCTGCATACGCCTATGATTGTAAATAGAATAGTGAAACTAAGCAATGCAACAGTTTGCAAACAATTGAAGAATTGGCTGATTCTGCGATATAATAGCAAAAGAGATCAAAGGAGCAATATTCTTAGTAAGAAACAGCCTGCATCAGCATCATTCTATCAGTTTACATGGCTTGGCATTACTGGAATCGAGGCTAGGTTAAATAAACAAAGCAATGAAAGCAAACAACTAAGTGGCATGTGAGACTAACATAAAGATTATAAATTGACAATACAAACAGGAATAAGGGATATTTATGGTCTGAACAGAAAAATAAGACAGCATCTCTGAATCATGGAATAAGTCAGCGGCTTGCAAGAAAAAACATTGCACATATTTTTTTCCCATGGGACCTGACTTTAAATACAAAGTAGAGCATAGGCGACTCTACAGGGGGGCAAGGGGGGGCAATTGCCCCCCTAGGTTATTCCTTGCCCCCCCATGTGCCCCCCCACCAAAAATCAGCATCCAGCTTCCCACACGTCTTCGGACCAACATATCTCCGTCGCTATGCATCGGATATGGAAGAACTAGGTGTCATTCGAAAGGGCAGATTCTGGCCTTTCCAATGATACCCAACATGACCATATTCAGTGTGAAGTATAAGTCATAAAACATTAAATAAAAACGTGTACTTAAACTTAAACATTTTCACAGGGTTGAAATGGCTCAGCAGTGAAATGGTTAATGTTCAGACTATACATTACATTGTGTATTACGTTAGTTTTTGCCTTGGTTTAGTTGTATATTAAGGGTTAATGGGCAGGCTTCATCCCTTACAGTATACATTTGTTTTTTCCTTGATTAATGGCATTTTACGGGTTAATGGGTAAACTACATGCCTCAGTGTATTCATTTCATGTTTTCCCTTGATGAATGGCATTTTACGGGTTAAGGGGTAGGCTAAATGCCACATTGTTTATTAAGTTTATTGTATTTCCCTGGGTTTATGGCATTTTAGGGGTTATTATGGAAGTTAGAATCTATAGGGTCTAATGATCTTTAGATCCTCTGCTTTCTGTCACATTTCGGGGAATTAATTTTTCCGAAAAGAAGGTGAATTCCCTATTTAGCGAATGGTCACTGTAATTTGCTAAAAGTGGAGTCGCTGAAGCAGCAATCAGACATTCAGCGAAAACTGCCGAATTGCAGCAAATAAAATATTGAATTTAAGTATCAGGTTAGTACAACAAAAAAGGTATCATTGCATCACATTACTCTGGGGTTTTGGAATCTTATTTATATATATACTTATTTAGGGCACTATTACCTGGTGTGAGCTAACCCTTGCGTCGGCGTGATTTTGCGTTAGCGCCAGGTTAATGGAGTCTAGCGCCTGACCAATAGATCGTTTGCTTCCCGCTACAAATGGGAAAAATCACTTAGCGCATTGCTATTAGCGATTTGTACCGCGAGCTTAATGTACTTTCCGCGTCCTTTACTTAACACAGGGAGAGCTAGAGATCTCTAGTGCTTTTGCAGCTAACAGATCACTTGGTGCCAGCACTAAATTTTTTGAGGTGCACTAATTGCAACATTTTACCTACTGCTCAACCCTGGTGCTAACTCCAAAAAAGCAGAAAAACCAGGTCCTCGTCCAAAATTAATAGGCAATTGAAAGGAATGTAGCACAGGTGTTCTCTTGGCCCCATACACCATAGTAATGGATATGGTCAGCAATGTCGCTGCTGTAGAGGAAGGGAGTATATTTAAAAGGAAACAAAATAGCAAAACAAGAGGACATAGTCTTAGATTAGAGGGGCAAAGGTTTCAAAGTAACATCAGGAAGCATTATTTTACTGAGAGGGTGGTGGATACATGGAACAGTCTTCCAGTAGAAGTGGTAGAGGCCAAAACAGTAATTGAATTTAAGCAAGCATGGGATAGGCATAAGGCTATCCTAAACAAAAGATAAATCCAGGTTAAGTATCCATGTAATTGGGCAGACTAGATGGGCCGAAAGGTTCTTATCTGCCGACATTTTTTCTATGTTTCTATGTTTCTATGTTTCTGTTGCAGTAGGCTCTATTAGAAATGTATCGTTTATGCACATATATCCTAATTCTAATATATTGCCTCATTTTAAACATTTTATGCTAGGGGTTATTCATAGTATGTAAGCAGTTGATTATTAGGGTGACTGTGTGGACCATGTTTAAAGGGACACGTGAATAAGTCTTGCCCTGAAACATGTGTTATTTATATGCTGCTGCAGGGAAATTGTTGTCGCTCGCCTGGCCTTCCTTTTGGATCTATTAAATGCAGTGTAATGATTTTACATGCTGTTGAGTGGCATTTATCATGCAATGCCCATCAGCCTTCATATATGTGTGCATCAAAACATGGATGATATGGCCACCGTGGAGGATTTTAATAATGCAGGGGTGTGAGGTTATTCACTGGATGTGTTCATATTCAAACTTGTGAGGGCGGGGGATAGGTATGGAAAAGAAAAACAGTTCTATCCTGTACACAACCGCTTTAGCGCTGGGTCTCAGCCCGGGTCTTAGAGTTTCCCTAGCGTGCGCCAAACGACCTTGTTCATGGACTACTGCAGACAAGGTGATCTGTTAAGTAGGTCGTCAGGCACTAACAGGGTTATTCAGAAAGCAGTGAAAAGCAGGAGAATGACTGGAGAATGGAAAATTCTAGATCAAAATAGCCGATTTGGAAAGTGAGATGACTGGGAGAATTTTTCTGGTTTGGCTATTTTGACCAAGAATTTTCCATTCTCCAGTCATTCTCCTGCTTTTCACGCTCTCTGATTAACCATGTAAGTTTTAGCAACTCGCACTAAATTTTTCCTTTAGTGATGGTGTTTTAGCTCACACCAGGTGATAGAGCCCTTAGTTTTATTCAGTGATATGATTTAGTGGTGAAAATTATTAGTGCCCCCCCAGTTTTGACTGTGGTATCTTCTGTGCCCCCCCTAAATATTGTTCCTAGAGTCGCCACTGAAGTAGAGTGAGATTCTGTATTATAGTATAATTCCTCTTTATATTGCATTAGAATTTGCAGTCTGGTTTAGACCACATACAGTACAGTAGCATTTGAATTGATGAGCCACCAAACTGATATATACATTTACCAAACCGAGTGCAATCCAAATACTGATTGATTCAGAATTACTCCGTTTGCACTTACTGTGTAATGCAAATCTCTAACCCTAGTCATTAAACAAGCAGAAATAGTAACTTTAATAGTATTTCAAATCTTAACTCTAACCCTAAAAGTAACCCTAAACATAATCCTAACCCTGAAAGTAAACATAACCTTAAAAGTATCCCTAACCCTAAACGTAGCCCTAATTCTACATTCTGGTATTAGGAAGTAAAACGTGGGGAATAGGTGGCGGTGGGGGTATAGATGGAATTATAGAGGGGGTATATATAAAACATAAGTGCACCTCGTTTGCCATCAGCAGCAATTCATATGATATTTCACACGCAATGACAGAACTGGAGATACAACTTTAAACTGCTAACTGGTTTTATGGTTGGAGGTTCGTTTACTGCACTGAAATTGTACACTCATATTTTAGTTTGCCTGCTGGACTCCACAGAGATATGGAAGTTATCCTTGTACGTCTCTTGTGGATTTTATATATGTTGTTGCCATTATATGTCCATTTTTTATAAGCTAAAAAGTTGTCTACCTGTTGCTTGTATATACCATGTTTTTATTTTATATTTCGTTTGTATTTATTGTCTCCACTTAGTTGTATATGTTTCTCCATTTAAAGTACTCATTCAACATGCTGAGGAGCAATCAAATATCAGAGTAACGTTGTAACTAAACTAAAAAGCACTGATTATTTGATTTATTTTCCATTATTTACTATGTAAAGTCTGCAAATAAGCACACAAAACTGTCTACTCTTATTTACTTTGTAAACGGTTGACTGTATGTGGCCTCTTCATTTAGATTTTATGTAAATAAAATGTAATTTGGACTCAAGCAGCACAATAAAACTTTAGCACAGCTGGTTTCACTTGATTTCATGAGTAGTAACGCATTTTGTTAGTTCACATCGGTCCATGTTGTTTCATTTTAAAGAAGCAACAGGTCCAATAATACATTTTTTTAAACGTGTAACAGCATTCAGAAACTTCCTGATGACATACTGTACATCAAAAATACCTTATCTGGTTACAATGTCAGAACTGGCAGATGCAAGGTGCTACACCGGTGCTGTGCACGTGCACCCCCTCGAATAAACAGTGGTGTAGGCAGGAGGTGCTGCATGCCAGGAACAGGCTGCAATGACCCCAATCGCTAAAGCCCTTCATTCCCGCCTTCCAGTTATGGCAACCAGAGCGGCAAAGTGCAAACTTACATTGGTCTTGAGCACTGCAAATCTGCACCATAAGTGAGAACTCATCTGCAACCTGCCCTTCCTCTTCCTGTCCTGGTACAGCACATATAATTGTTTATTTAAGGAAATAAGTTCTACTAGGACATTCTGTGTTGTTTTCAGATTAGTAAAAAATCATTGACATTTCAGTTGAGATTTCGACATACACGGTGGGACGAAACATGATTTATTAATAAAGACCCATTTTATTTCTAAAGATTCCTACAGTGGGCTGAAATGTGTTTTTAAACGGATATTTAACAAACTTTTAAGATTTTTAATCTGACGACACAAACGTGTTTTACAGCAGTGTATTTTCAGTGGATATTCAACCCCAATCCCTCTAGATTGTAAATTCCTATGAGCCGGGCCATCTACAACTCTTGATTCCATCTTACGTCCATTTATCTCGTTCCCTTTGGTTATTGTAAAGCGCTGTGGAAACTGTTGACGCTATATAAAAGATGACAATAATAATAATATATTTTTCAGGGCCTCAGCACTGAGGCAATATATGAATATCTTAGGAATGGCGACTACTGGTGTTTGGACTTGTGTCTAGACAGTATATTCAGCGTACGTATTGAGAGGTCTTCCTTTTTCAAATTTTTTAGTGATTCAGCAATATGCTAAAATTGTTTAAAGGGACACTCTACACACCCTAATCACTTTATCTTTAGTGGTCAGTCTGCGAGTAGTGCCATCCCTCTCTCCATTGAATTATATAGGAACACAAACAAATGAGTCCTATATTTTGAAACCGATCTTGGATAAGTTTCCATCCCTCCCTCCAGCTCCATTCTGTAGATACCTGTGTGAAGGGGAGGCGTTTCCTGCACCCAACAGCGATTAATCATGGGACTGAAATATGCACCCTCTGCTGAGGACCAACTTGGGAATCGATGATTATCCTGTCTCTGTATGCTTGCAACAGCAAGTCTTCCGGTAGACACCAGATCAGGACTGGGGCTCCTTGGGCTCTGCTATCCAATGGAGTGACAGGTTTTTATTGTCTTTCTTTCAAGAAACAACAATGGAATAAATTTTTTTGGGGCTGCACTCTTTTTTTCCTACATATCTATATTATACACTCCAAAAATCTCAACATTTGTGCCACAAATTCAGTCGACTTTGCGTTATATATCAGTATTAACACATGCTAGATAAATTTGCTTGCATGATTATTTATTGTGCACATCAAACATCAATCTTGACGCATTGTAGACAACAAATACAGATGACAGCATTTTATATTGGTAATTTTGATGCATGAAAAACACATGCGTGATCCCTACAGTGTATATATATATACACACACAAAATATAATTTACAGGTTGATGTCTTAAAGTAATAAGTAATGTTTATTGCAGACGTTAGTCAGGGCGTATTGGCTACAAAGCAAAGTTGTTTCATTCATATGCGTCCATTATTTTTTTGTGTTGTAAATACAAACTGACAATGAGACAGACAAAAAACATTTAATTTATTTTGTTTTTCGGCATCCGGAACATAGAAAATAAAACTAGTTGAGTAGTTCTTTGTAAACTACATTAGTGGTTCTTCTTTCAGGTGCTTGTATCAGCAGAGAGTTAGGTGAGAGTTAGCTCACTCTGGAACAGGCAATGTAAAACTGCCCATATGAAAAGCAGACTTCTCTTAGGTCAATCCCTGCTACCTCAAGTCTGCCCCTGAGACTTGTTGATGGTCATTGCAAAACAAACCTTTAGGCTAGGGTCAGACTAACGCATTTTTCGCGCTGTCTGTGAAAAAGTGCGTTCGAACGAATGGACGCATTTTTTCACGGAATACGCGATAGCGGTCATACGATGCGCCTTTTCGTCCGTGATTTTGTACGGATCATCAATAAAACACTTTTTGTGTCTGGACGTTATGTTGGCCGGACATTAGCAGCGTCTGACGTCTCCCAATCACGCACACACGCATCTAGCGGACGCAGCGCACTCTGTACGTCCGTACTAGAGGTTTGACGTTCTAGAAAAAATGCGTTCGTTTGCCACTTGCGTTGTGTGGACGACCTTTCGTGCGGCCATACTTCATGTGTTCCCCGGCATTGGACGTCATTTGCTGCTAGCACGGCCGTGATTTCGTACGTCTAAACGCACGTTAAAACTGCTTTCGTCTGACCCTAGCCTTAGGGTGAACTGAAGCCTTTTGAATTGAAACAGATATTCTGAAGGTATAAGAGGTATTTGTGGTATGAACGACTCCCCTGGCCAGATCGGTTAGCACCATAGCCTCAATCACATTCCTGTGGAGTGCTTTTACTTGCAATCTGGTGCCATTACAGAGCTTAGGTGAGTTGAGGTTCTGCAATAATATCACAGGTTCTCCCACGCTGCAGCATTGAGGGGGTGTTTTAGGCCTGGCTTTGAAAAGGAATCAGAAAAACAAACAAATAAGGATGCACTCCATAGAGAGAAAATGTGGCGGGACAGGCGCTTCCTTCACATTGACAGGGATGTCCTCACTTAAATGACAGTTCTCCCCTCTGTTGGATGAGTGTAAACCTCAAACAGAACAGAAAACAAAAATAATGGTGCAGTATGTCAAGGCAGTATACTATTAAAATAAAGATAAGAGGATTGCACTCACATGGTGTGGTGTCTTAGTATCAGACACCAGATGTTTATAGCGGCTGGCAGAATTATGGAAGGAACGCCAGACTTCCCTTGGTGGTGCTCCAACGTCTGTGGTGGTCCTCCAATCTTTGGGTACTCCAAGAGCCTTGATGTTGTTTCAGTATCCGTTCCCCTGATCCTCAGCAGCGGTGTAGATCACAATCATGTGGGGTACAGCAGTCAGGAAACAGGAAGAATAGGGACAGCAAGCAAGGTATAATGGGATTTATTGGTATAAAATAATTAAAATAATCTTAGTACATCCAAACGCGTTTCGCGGTATGAAGCCGCTTCCTCAGTAGATGTCAATGTTTTCACAGGCCTGCTGTACCTATAAATAGTCTTTTTGGAGGTTCCAGCTGTAAGGTTAATTTAGGTTAGAGTGCTATGCACTAGAGCGAGGTTCCAGCTGTAAGGTTGATCTAGACTGGAGTGCTATGCACTAGAGCGAATGATATGCAAAACCACACAGAAATGTCATGAGAGACCTGTGGCAAATTAAAAATAAAAATAAAAATAAATAAAGTGCCCAAACACATATTCTTTGATACAATCTGGTCAAAAAAAGGCATTTAAAGCGTCATACATATGGTAATTATGAAGCCTGCAGATAGTCATAATCACTGCAGGTGATGATGTGTATAATTAAAACATATTAGAAAATTAGTGATAACAAACAGGTTAAATTTATACATAGCCAATGTAGCAGATTGTTGGTAGGAGAGATACGTCATTATATTCAGTTCATTCTGTTTAATTCAGATTCCCTGATTCTGGATATGGAATATCTACATGGCTGTATGATGTTCTCATCTAGTCCTTGCTTACAGGGATAAGCTATTCTCTACTTCAAAGTGTTATTGTAGAATTTATAAGGTGCTGGTGTATTCAGGTGCTACTGCTTGTAAAATAGCAGTATATATTTTTTTAATTTTTTTTTTATTTTTTTTTTTTTATTTTTTATTTTTTTAAGAATATAAACGTGGAAAGTGTACATGTACAAAAAGTGCTCATGTGCATAAGGGACTACTTCTGGACATGGAATATCTATATAGCCATATACTTCATATGCTGTGATCTAAACATAAATCACAGCATATAATATAATAACTTGGGTGAAGCATGAAACAATCATATAATGCCAGAACACACACTTCTTAATACAGTATGTGAAGAAATACCAGAAATGTCATGAATAAATTGGTTACAAAAACCTGCAGAACAGTCACCATATCCATAACTGCGGGTGACACTATACAAAATTGCAAAATGGTGATAGCAGATAGATCAAGCTTATACATGGCCACTGAAGCAAACCATTATATATCCCTACAATTAATTCATTATTTCTTGCTTCAGCATTGAATACCATGATTGTGGGCATGAACTATCCATATAGATATATTTCCCTAATCCTTACTCATAGAGATGAGCTAGACTCTGATTTGAAGTGTTATTATGGAGTTAATGAGGTATTCTTATGTGTTAAAGTGCTGCTTCTTGTAAGCGTAGGAATACATTATGTCTTCTTTGAAGAGGAGATATAGTCTTTGCCTAAATATTAGCCGGTTTTTCGGCTTTTTGCCTTTTAGTATTGTTTTTGGAAATGGCGGAAGGTGGCGAGCTGGAGTCGCTACTGGAGGAAGTGCGGGAGGCGGCTCGGCACCGTGGTGTGGAGTGGGCCAGAAGAAGCCTGTCGGAGGCAGATGAGGGTTCTCGGCCTGCCAGGATTTCAAGGCCTCCAGTGTGGTTTAATCCGGGAGGCGATTTCAGTGATGTATCAGTGGCCGAGAGATTGAGATTGGAGGCTGTGAGAGGTCGTGGTCGGTTGGTCCAACGGATGTTGGCTGGTGGTGACGCAGTTGGAAATGAGGCTGGCGTGAGCGTTTCCAGGCGTGTGGAAGGTAGGAGCTTGAGGCCAGCATCGGGGGCTAAGGATCCTTCCGGTCGGAGGGGTGGTGTGGTGAGCTCTACCAGGAGAGAAGGAGTGTGGAGTTTGAGGAGTTCCTCGGGGAGAAGGAGAGGTCGGTGGTCCGCCAGGGGTCCCAGAAGAGGAGCAAGGGCTGTCTCAGGGACTGATGTTTCGGCGGTAAGACAGTTGGTGGATAGGGATGTGGACGGTGGTGAGACACAGGATGTTGGTGTGCGGGATGAGAGCACTCAAGAGCTCGAAGTAAATTGGTGTTCAGTTGGTGGAGCTGATGGGGCTCCGGATGTTGATGTTAGGGAGCAAGTTGTTGATTTTGGTACTTCGGGTTCTGGGGCTCATCGCACTATTAATTTTTCGTCCACAGTTCCACTGGTTCAGGAGAGGAGTCCACAGCCGGTGGGTGGTTTCCAGGCTGCTGGAGTTGGTGGAGGTGGTGCAGGAGGTTTGGAGTCGGTGGCGCTGGAGGTTCCAGGAAGTTCAGGCGAACCTCGTGTGGCGACAGGTAACGGAAATGGTGGTGATGTTGGTTCTTTCATGTCTTTTTTATAGGGGGCCTTTGAGTCTTGGTCGGTTTCACCAAGGGGTGTGAACCAGGTTGTGGATTTGGCTCAAGCTTGGAAGGGGGCAGGTGGGCCAGTTGTGAGAGCCGGTGGAGCTCTTGGTGGTGAAGTTATGGCTTCAAATGGGCCGAGGGGCAATGTGGGTTCACTCGGTGAGTCCGTAAGAGTGGCAGATGTGGCAAGGAGGAATGCTTATGTGTCTTTCTCTGGGCCTTTGGGGTTTCATTTGAAGCAGGAGGTTAAAGAAGGCATATGGCGGGATGTGGAACTTTTTTCCCTGCTTCCTTTGGATGAGGTGGCTGGGGTAAAAGATGATTTGTCTAAGGACGGTTTAAAGGAAGAGGAGGAAAGAAAGAAGGGGTTTCGGAGGTTTCCTTAATTGTTCGGGAATTGGCTTCGGGCTTTCTGTATTTTGGCAAGTGTGGTTGGGGAAGAGAGCCCACAGCACTGTTCGGGACTTTTTTGTTATGTGGATGGGATTTGGGAGGCTTATCGAACGTATGGTGGTTGGGCGTTGTGGAAATACGATGAGCAGTTTAGGCAACGTTTGGCGGCTCACCCTGGCATGGGGTGGGATCAATTGGACATTACGTTGTGGTTGCGTTTGATGGGGGCACAAAAGGCGTTGCCCTTTCCAGGGGGAGCCGCTGGGGGAGGAGTCAGTTCCCCACTGGCAGGTGTTAAAAAGGGATCGTGCTGGCAGTTTAACGAGGGTCAGTGCAAATTTGGTGCTGGGTGCAGGTACAAGCAAGAATGTTCAAATTGTGGAGGATTACATTCATTGTCCAGATGTTTTAAGAGGGCAAGACAAGGAGGTCTGCCTTTAGGAGGGTCTGGAGAGGGGAGCTTCCCTGGTGAAACTCGACGCAATGTTACCGTGGCTAAGGCTTTACGGAAGACATAGAGATGCAGAGTTTTTACGTGACGGTTTTGGTGTTGGTTTTCGGATTCCTTTTGTGGAAAGGCCTGGGGATGGCAAGCTAAGAAATTTGAAGTCGGCTAGAGTGTATCCAGAGGTAGTTCGGGAGAAGGTGTTTAAGGAGATTGGGGCTGGTAGGATGGCTGGTCCATTCTCGTCTCCTCCGGTGCGGGATTTGAGGATATCCCCTTTGGGGGTTGTGCCGAAATGGAAGGCAGGAGAATTTTGTTTGATTCATCATTTATCCTTTCCACGGGGGGAATCGGTGAATTATGATATTGATGAGGAGTTGGCCTCGGTGTCATACGTGTCATTTGATTACGCGGTTAGTTTGGTTTGTGATGCAGGACCGGGGGCTTTAATGGCCAAGGTGGATATTGAGTCGGCTTTTCGGTTATTACCTATTCATCCTTCGTGTCATCATCTTCTGGGATTTTGGTTTGAAGGCAAATTTTATGTGGATTTATGTTTGCCTATGGGTTGTTCCATTTCCTGTTCCTTTTTTGAATGTTTCAGTACATTTTTGGAATGGGTGGGCCGTGAAGTGGCAGGGTCGAACAATCTGACTCATTATCTGGATGATTTTTTGTGTGTGGGAAGGAAGGAGACAGGAGAGTGTCTGCACATTCATTTTCAGTGGGTGGCACACCGATTTGATGTTCCTTTAGCCTCCGATAAAACGGAAGGTCCAGCATCGGTTATCACTTTCTTGGGAATTGAGATTGATTCAGTAAAGGGTGAGTGCCGTTTACCTGTGAAAAAAGTGGTGGAAGCTTTGAGACAGGTTGAAGAGGCCCTGTCGGTTAAGAAATTACAATTGAGAGAGCTGCAATCGCTGATTGGTCGTTTGAATTTTGCGTGCAGGGTTATTCCGGTGGGAAGAGTCTTCTTACGTGGATTGGCTTTGGCAACACGAGGTATTCGGGAAGGTCATCACTTTGTTAGGATATCCAGTACCATGAAAGAAGATTTGGAAATCCTTTTTGGTGGTGTTTAATGGGGTGGCCTTATTCCCTTCGAAAGAAGTTTTGGCGAAGGAGCTGGAATTTTTTTACGGACGCCTCGGGTGGTGTTGGTTTTGGGGTATATTTTGGGGGACGTTGGTGTGCTTCTCGTTGGCCTGGTAGTTGGTTGGCATCTTCCTTGGTGCGGAATTTGGCCTTTTTGGAGTTGTTTCCATTAGTAGTGGCCTTGGAGCTGTGCGGAGGTGCTCTGGAGGGAAGAAGGATTCTGTTCCGTTCTGACAACATGGCGGTGGTGTCGGCGGTTAATTCTTTGTCGGCTTCATCATTGCCAGTCGTCAGATTGCTGAAGAGATTTGTGTTGATGTGTTTAATGTTTTATGCAGGGCTAGGCATGTTCCGGGTCGCCTTAACTCAGTGGCGGATGCTTTGTCTCGTTTGCAGTGGGACAGGTTTCGTTCCCTGGCTCCGTTGGCAGAGGAGGTGGGCACCCCTTGTCCGGAGGGCCTTTTGCAGCTAGACTCGGAGTCGGAGTCATCTTGGAAGGCCTACTCGTGAGTATGGAGGGATTGGGACGCTTTGGGTGAGCGGTTCAGGTACGTGGCAGTGGGTGGTTTGGATGAGGAAAGTCTGCTCAGAGCATACCTCATAAGGTTATTTGAGTCTGGGGCATCTCCTGGAGTGGTTCGGCAGTCTTTAGCCGCCTTGGCTTTCCTTTTTCAGGTATCGGGGAAAAGAGACGTTACCAAGGATTTTGTGATCAGATGTGCAGTTCGGGGTTATGTGAAAGGCAGATGCAGGGCGAACGCTAGGCGTCCAGTTTCGAGACAATTAATGGAGGGGCTTTGGGATTTTGTTGGGAGTTTTTGTTCTTCACCTTATGAGGTTCTGCTTATGAGGGCGGCTTTTTGTTTAGGGTTTTTTGGGGCATTTCGAGTGGGTGAGTTGGTGTGTAATTCTAGGAGAGGAGGTGGTGGTTTAGGAGCTGATTCAGTTTGGTTGGGAGTTAATGATCTGGTTATTTGGGTTTTTAACTCCAAGACGGATCAGTTGAGTAGGGGGCGTAGAGTTAGTTTATTTAGTGTGGATAACTGTGTGGTTTGTCCAGTGGAGAACGTTAAAAACATTTTGGAGGTATGGGTGGAGTCTAGTGTGGCCTTTTTATGTCACGCGGACGGGTCGGCTTTATCAAGATATCAGTTTATTTCTATTTTTAAGAAGGGTTTGGTGAGTTTAGGAAGAAAGCCAAAGGAATTTGGTTCTCACTCTTTTCGTATTGGGGCTGCAACGGAAGCTTCAAGGTTGGGTTTGTCGGCAACGGAAATTCAAGAATTGGGAGGATGGAACTCAAGGGCTTTTAAGTCTTACATTCGTCCTGGTTTGGTGTCATGAATTTTGTAATCATCTTTTAAAGCAGGGAGGTAATGTGGAGCACAATTTGCTGTATATTTTGTTATGTTATGTTTTTCAACTTTTAAAAAAAAAAAAAAAAAAAATTGGAAATATGAAAAATATTAAACTTATACATGAAATATGAATTATACCTTTTATACGGAATATATATATTTATTCTATTTTATCTTAATAAATTTGTTGGTTGTTTGGGGTTGAGTGTGGGGGTTTGGAGTATTTGGAGGCAAGGAGTTGGTGTTTGTTTATGATATGTTTTTTCTTTACAGGTATGGTCATGGTTATTGGGGGGATGTGTGGTGGTTTGGTGGGGAGTTTTTCTTTTTAAAGTATTTTGTGTGGTGGAGATGTTGGTAATGTGTTTTTGTTTTTGCAGATCCTCCAAGAGTGGTGTGGATTATTGGAGACTCACTGATTTTTTGGGCGAGAAGAAGGGCGTTGGGGCGATCCTCTGGAGTTCAGATGGGTCTGCTTGGGTCGGCAACACGGGTACAGTGGATCGGAATTCGTGGACTCCTATGGGAGGAGTTTAAGCCAACGGTTTTGGGTGCCCTGAGGCACGGTGAAGTTCCCCATGTGCTGGTGGTTCACATGGTAGTGAACGATTTGGGTGTGGTCCCTCTTTGTATGCTGCTGGAACAGATGCAGGAAGATCTGCGGCAGTTGAGGGTGTGGTCACCATGGACAGTGGTGGTGTGGTCCGAGGTGATGCCAAGGATGGTGTGGGAGCAGGCGGAGAATGAGGAGGCGGTGCGGCTGGGCCGTATCAAGCTGAATCGCTGCATGGGAAGGTTCGTGAGGAGGATGGAGGGTGTGGTGGTGCGACATCTACCTTTTGAAGAGGAGGAGGCGGAGTGTTATTTTATGGCGGATGGAGTTCACCTGACAGATGTGGGCAAGGATCTGTTCATCCTGGGACTCAAGGAAGGGATTGAACAAGCCCTGTTTTTTCTTGGTGGGGGAGCTCTCCCATAAGGGGGTTATGTGAGGAGCTCGTGGCGGGGGCTTGTAGGCAATGCTGGCTAGGGGTTCCTTTTTAGTTAGTTGGGAAGATTTTTGGTGGTTGGTTGGTTTGGAGGTGTGTGGGGGTTGTGAGGAGTCACCTTTAACCCCATTATTATTGTTATAATTTTGTTATTAGAATTGTTTTGTCATTATGGTGGGTTATAGTGTGGAGTTTTTAGCTGTGGCCTATATATAATAAATATATTTATTATTCCACAGTTATGTGTTTGCGTATTTTTTGTGTGTTTTTTGTCTCCCGGAGTCCGACCCGGTCATCAGTAGGTGACTTAAGTCAATATAGAAAATAAGTATCAATTACCGGGCACTTCAGAAAATAGCAAGAAGAGAACGGAGCCAAAGATCTCAACGTTTTTTTTATCAAGACTGAGGTCGAAACATTGGGATCTTTGGCTCTGTTCTCTTTTTGCTATTTTCTGAAGTGCCGGGTAATTGATACTTATTTTCTATATTGACTTTCTTTTACATTTTTTTGTATTGTGAGCTTTCTTATTGTATCTTGAGTGTTCTGCTATATATATATATATAATATATATATATATATGTCATATTTTACTATGGTATTTTGTACTACTTAATTGGATTTTTTTTGCTACTGGAATGCATCCTTATTTGTTTGTTTTTCTAATTGTTAGAGGTTTTTTGGGAAGCCTCTAATTAGGGAGTGCACCCTTGCCTTTGCACTTTGCAGAGCAACTGAATCTTTGTATATTGGTGTGAAAAGGAAGCAGACATGCTGGAGCAGTGAGGGAGTGTGTGGCCTGGCTATGAGAGGGAAGCTGACATGCTGGAGCAGTGAGGGTGTGTGTGAAGCCTGGCTGTGAGAGGAGCTGCATAGAGACTCCATTCTTTGTGAAGTAACAGCATCCCTCTGATCCGCTCATCCAGTGTATCAACTGGATTTTCGTAAAATAGCAAAATACATGTTGTTTTTTATTTTTCAAGAAGATTCTAAATACCAATTTTCACATCTGTAACATCTTCTAATTTTGAGATATAGGTATTATTTCACCCCCGCTTGGGATTTTTGGAAAATGGTAAACCACGTGTTTTATGTTTCAAGATATTGTAAATACAAAATTTCACACATGTAACATCTTTGGTTTTTGAAATATAGGTGATATATACTGATAAAAGTATTTATCCCCTTTTTTACTCCCCCAGTGGATTTTTGGAAAATTGTAAAATACGTGGGGTTTTTTATTTTTCATGAAGAATCAAAATACCAATTTTCACATCTGTAACACGTTCTATTTTTGAGATATAATATCCTGTTTAAAAGTATTCACCCCCCCCCCCCGATCCATGGCAGCTAGGGGTTAATGTTTGGTACTGATTGACTGTTTGGTCTGATTGGCCAGAGCATGGCCTTTCCAACGATACCAAACATGACCATGTAAAAATTAAAGACAAAAAAAAAGAAAAAGAAAAAAATAATGAACAAGTTTTTTTTTGTTTGTTTTATTATTATTATTATTCTTTATTTATAAAGCGCCAGCATATTCCGCAGCGCTGTACAATAAACACAGTATAGACAGGGTTACAATACATTGAACAACATTTGACAAACAGTACAGGAGGAGATGAGGGCCCTATTCCCGTAGGAACTCACAATCTAGGAGGGTTGGGGTTGGAAACAGGAGGAGAGGACTGTAAGGTGAGAGTGATTGATGGTTGTGTCAGTGAGTTGGGTGGTAGGCTTCCCTAAATAGGAATGTTTTAAGGGAGCGTTTGAAGGAAGAGAAGTTAGGGGAAAGTCTGACCGTACAAGGGAGAGCGTTCCAGAGAGTGGGGGCTGCGCGTGAGAAATCCTGCAGTCTATCATGGGAAGAGGTGATGCGGGGAGAAGCTAGGCGCAGGTCACTGTTTGACCTTAGGGAGCGGGCTGGGGTGTATCTGGTGATTAGTGAGGACAGGCAGTGGGGCGCTGAGTTAGTGAGGGTTTTGTAGGTAAGGATAAGGATTTTGAACTTAATTCTGCAGTGGATGGGGAGCCAGTGAAGGGACTCGCAGAGGGGAGCGGCAGAGACAGAGTGGCGGGTGAGGTGAATTAGCCTGGCGGAGGCGTTCAGGATGGATTGTAGGGGGGAGAGGCGGGACAGAGGGAGGCCAGATAAGAGATTATTGCAATAGTCGAGTCGGGAGATTACCAGGGCGTGTATGAGTTGTTTTGTGGTGACAGCGGTAAGAAATGGCCGAATTCTGGAAATATTACGCAGTTGGTATCGGCAGGAGGAGGAAAGAGACTGGATGTGAAGGATGAAGGAAAGAGCAGAGTCAAGTGTAACTCCAAGACAGCAAACTTGGTTTGATGGGGAGATGGTGATACCCTCCACCGTGATAGAGAAGTCAGGAGGTGGGGAGGCATTGGAGGGAGGAATAAGTAGGAGCTCAGTCTTTGACATGTTGATCTTTAGGTGGTGGGAGGCCATCCAGGAGGAGATGCCAGATAAACAGTCACTGACTTTTGAAAGGACAGGGGGAGAGAGATCAGGGGTAGAGAGGTAGATCTGAGTGTCATCAGCGTAGAGGTGGTAATTAAAGCCAAAGCTGTTGATGATTTTGCCCAGGGAGGAGGTGTAGATGGAAAAGAGCAGAGGACCAAGGACAGAGCCTTGAGGTACACCAACAGATAAAGGCAATGAAGAGGAAGAGTTACCAGCAAAGGACACAGAGAAGGACCTGTTGGATAAATAGGAGTCAACCCAAGCAAGTGCAGTGTCACAGAGACCAAGAGAGCTGAGGGTCTGCAGAAGGAGGGGGTGGTCAACAGTGTCAAAAGCAGCCGAGAGGTCAAGCAGGATGAGAATAGAATAGTGGCCGTGTTTTTTAGCAGTTAGGAGGTCGTTGGTGACTTTGGTGAGGGCAGTTTCAGTTGAGTGTAGGGGACGGAAGCCAGATTGCAGGGGGTCAAGTAGGGAATTGGAGGACAGGAAGAGGGAGAGTCGGTTGGAGACTAGTTTTTCTAAGAACTTTGATGTGAAGGGAAGCAGGGATACAGGGCGGTAGTTGGATGGAGAGTTGGGGTCTAGGGATGGTTTCTTTAGTAAAGGGGTAACTAGCGCGTGTTTGAAGGCGGATGGAAAGGAGCCAGTGGAGAGAGATAGGTTGAAGATGTGTGTGAGAGCAGGGGTGAGGGAGGAGGAGAGGGGAGGAATTAGATGTGAGGGAATGGGGTCGAGCGGGCACGTGGTGAGATGTGAGGAGGACAATAAGGAATTGACTTCCTCAGTGGCTGGGAGGAAGCGGCAGAGGGTGGCAAAGGGGACCTGTGGGAGTGGAGGTGGCAGATAACTATCTTGTGTTGGGATGTTGCTTCTGATAGTTAGAGTTTTACTGAGGAAGCAGTCTGCCAGGTCTTGAGCGCTGAAGGCAGCTGAGGGGGGAGGTGCAGGTGGGTAGAGGAGGGTGTTGAAGGTGGACCAGAGCCGTTTAGGGTTGGAGGACAGCGTAGATATAAGAGATGAGAAGAAGGATTGTTTGGCCAAGTGGAGGGCAGAGGTGTATGACCGGAGAATAAATTTGAAGTGAACAAAATCAGCTTCAGAGCGGGATTTCCTCCAGGCACGCTCTGCGGTGCGGGAGCATCTTTGCAGGTAGCAAGTCTGGAGGGTGTGCCAGGGCTGAAGCTGGCGGCGTGGGGCCTTACAGAGTCGAAGAGGAGAAAGAGTGTCTAGAGCAGAGATAAGCGTAGTGTTGTAGTGATTAGTGGCAGCATCAGGGCAGGTGAAGGATGAGGTATGAGGGAGGTGGTGAAGTAGGTTGGAGAATTGATGGGGGTCCACAGCATGTAGATTTCTGCGAGTGTGTGTGCGGGGTGGGGGAGCAGGGTGTTTAGGAAGTCCAGATAGGTTGAAAGAGAGAAGGTGGTGGTCAGAGATGGTGAAAAGGGTGACATTTGAACTCAGAAATGGAGCAGAGGTTGGAAAAGACCAGGTCAATAACGTGACCATCGCGGTGGGTAGGGAGGAGGGAGGATTGTGTGAATCCAAGGGAGGACGTGAGTGAAAGAAGTTTGGAGGCAGCAGGAGCGGAAGGATCGTCAATGGGAATGTTGAAGTCCCCGAGAATTAGGCATGTAAGATTAGAAGACAGGAAGTGAGAAAGCCAGGTAGCAAAGTGGTCAAAGAACTGGGAGGTTGGTCCCGGTGGGCGGTAGATGACTGCCACCCTGAGAGCCAGGGGAGAGAACAGGCGGATGCAGTGTGTCTCGAAGGAGGAGAAGGAGAGGGATGGGGGTGGAGGGAGATGCTGGTAGGTGCAGGTGGGAGAGAGCAGGAGTCCGACCCTGCCACCATTTCTCTCACCCGGTCTGGGGGTATGGCTCAAGTGTAGACCGCCATGTGAATGTTAATGCATCAACATTGTTCCCATTTCAATTAGAATGTGAACAATGATGCTGCACTAATGATATTTGTATGTGGTGCGTTTGTTAAAAATAGCAAAATTTTCCCCAAAAAAATTTAACGATTTCAAATTTTTTTAACAAGCGCACCCCATAGAAAATATAACCACAAATGCTCGCATGTTAAAAAGTGAAAATAAACACTTTACACATTGTAAATTATTGAAAATTCTAATTTTATTGCATTTTTTGTTATAATATACAGACAGGACATGACATATACATAGAATAATGACATATTATGAATCTGCCGAGTCTGCCGGAAAGAACGATATATAATATGTCTGGGATATATATTAAAATAATAATAATCATTAATAATAATGTGGAAAATGCCAGCAGCGTGTTCTTGCTTCAAAAATCACCAGCAGGACAGAAAATGAATTTAAAAGAATTTATTAAATAAAAGCGATTAAAAACACTCAAACTGATATGTTTTTCGTGAATTATTCGCTTCCTCAGTCAGTGTGTATTATACATTATACACAGGCATTTTACACAGGAGAGAGGATCCGGTACCTCTTAACAATTACCGGCTGCCCACATATCAGGTGTCTGAGTGGTGACACCTAAAAACGTGAGTTTTGAATTTTAATAAGATTCTATTCAGTTGTACTGGCTGCACCAAGGTTGTGCCCCTATCTTGTGTTTTCTTTGAGGCAAGAAGACCACAAAGGATTCAAACTACACCACGAGGTTCAAAGATAAAGAATCTTGCCTAAAACAAAAGGAAGCGCATTTGTCCACTGCTATTACCCATCATATTCTGTTTTTAAGATATAGGTACCCTGTTTAAAAGTATTCAACCCCCTTATTTCACCCGCCCACTTGGATTTTTGAAAAACTGTAAAATATGCTTTTTTAAATTTTTCAACATGAATCTAAATACTGATTTTCACATCTGTAACATCTTAAATATCCAGCCCCCTTTTTCACCCCCTTAGGGGCGGAGTTTCCAAAAATCCTTCCTTAGTGGTTGCCTATGTCATACATCAATCAGTGTACCTTCAAAATTTCACGTTCCTAGGTTAAACGGTTTCAGCTGGGCATTGATGAGTCAGTCAGTCAGTCAGGACTTTCGCGTTATATATATATATATATATATATATATATACACACGTTGAGTACCCCTAAGAATTCTAAATTCTAAACCAGAATTCTAAATACAGAAAGACTCCAAAAAAACTGTTTAATATTTTCAAGGGCACATCGTTGAAAATACCTAGAACAATATTATTTATACTGCTACTGCATTCAAATGGCAACCTTATCATATAGTGAGCACCCATGCCATGTTTGTTAACCTTATCACAACTATGGCAAACCATTTTTGACCTCTGCAATCCTCTCATTGCAATGTGTATTAAAATTATAGCTCTTATAGCAGTTCATTTAGGTGTCTATTAGTAATGATCGGAATTTTGACAAATGCTAATGTTCAAGCCACCATTAATGATGATGACCCTTACTTCTAATTGGTAATTAGCTTAATGTAACCCATATTGACAGGTACATTTGTTACTATTATTGAAATACTGCAACGTTACTGGTTCTAGATGTCTGTGCTTATGTTTGTACATTTTCAGCATGAGTCTTACCAGGTACAATACATGTCTATGTAATTGTAAGGTTTTTGAAAAGCAAACTGATTTTGGAAGTGTCTTTCGTAACCTCACAATGTATGTAGAGCGTTGAAGGATCACAGACAGTGTTTCGTGAGGGTATAAGAGGAAAATGTTCATGATGGAAGACATTTAACCCTTTGATAAGTCACCTGTCCTCTAGGAATGTGTGTTTGTGACTGTCATAGCATGTTGTGAGGTAGACATGTGCACAGTACAAAATTTCGTTTTGAACTAATGGATTAGTCCTAAAATGTAATTTATTTAGTTGCTAAAGAAATTCGTTTTCAGTTCTTTAGTATGAAAACTAATTTCATTCATCCAAAAACCAGTGGATACAATTACTATTGTAGTGGCTCCTCAGAGGGCTGAGATCGCTGCTTGTTACAGTATCTCTCACTCTCAGCACAATGTGGGCCATATTACATACAGTCATGGCCGAAATTGTTGGCACCCCAGAAATTTTTCCAGGAAATCAAGTATTTCTCACAGAAAAGTATTGCACTAACACATGTTTTGCTATACACATGTTTATTCCCTTTGTGTGTATTGGAACAAAGCAAAATAAGGGAGAAAAAAAAGCAAATTGGACATAATGTCACACAAAACTCCAAAAATGGGCTGGACAAAATTCTTGGCACCCTTTCAAAATTGTGGATAAGTAAGATTGTTTCAAGCTTGTGATGCTCCTGTAAACTCACCTGGGGCAAGTAACAGGTGTGGGCAATATAAAAATCATACCTGAAAGCAGATAAAAAGGAGAGAAGTTAACGTAGTCTTTGCATCGTGTGTCTGTGTGTGCCACTCTAAGCATGGACAACAGAAAGAGGAGAAGAGAACTGTCTGAGGACTTGAGAACCAAAATTGTGGAAAAATATCAACAATATCAAGGTTACAAGTCCATCTCCAGAGATCTAGATTTGCCTTTGTCCACAGTGCGCAACATTATCAAACAGTTTGCAACCCATGGCACTGTAGCTAATCTCTCTGGGCGTGGACAAAAGAGAAAAATTGATGAAAGGTTGTAAAGCAGGATAGTCCGGATGGTGGATAAGCAGCCCCAAACAAGTTCCAAAGAAATTCAAGCTGTCCTGCAGGCTCAGGGAGCATCAGTGTCAGCGTGAACTATCCGTCGACATTTAAATGAAATGAAACGCTATGGCAGGAGACCCAGGAGGACCCCACTGCTAACATAGAGACATAAAAAAGCAAGACTACAGTTTGCCAAAATGTACTTGAGTAATCCAAAATCCTTCTGGGAAAACGTCTTGTGGACAGATGAGGCCAAGATAGAGCTTTTTGGTAAAGCACATCATTCTACTGTTTACCGAAAACAGAGTGAGGCCTACAAAGAAAAGAACACAGTACCTACAGTGAAATATGGTAGAGGTTCAATGATGTTTTAGGGTTGTTTTGCTGCCTCTGGCACTGGGTGCCTTGAATGTGTGCAAGGCATCATGAAATCTGAGGATTACCAGAGGATTTTGGGTCGCACTGTAGTGCCCAGTGTCAGAAAGCTGGGTTTGCATCCGAGATCTTGGGTCTTCCAGCAGGACAATGACCCCAAACATACGTCAAAAAGCACCCAGAAATGGATGGCAACAAAGCGCTGGAGAGTTCTGAACATCTGAAGTGGCCAGCAATGAGTCCAGATCTAAATCCCTTTGAACACCTGTGGCGAGATCTTAAAATTGCTTTTGGGAAAAGGCGCCCTTCCAATAAGAGAGACCTGGAGTAGTTTGCAAAGGAAGAGTGGTCCAAAATTCTGGGTGAGAGGTGTAAGAAGCTTATTGATGGTTATAGGAAGCGACTGATTTCATTTATTTTTTCCAAAGTGTGTGCAACCAAATATTAAGTTAAGGGTGCCAAGAATTTCATCCAGCCCATTTTTGGAGTTTTGTGTGACATTATGTCCAATTTGCTTTTTTCCTCCCTTTTTTTGTTTTGTTCCAATACACACAAAGGGAATAAGCATGTGTATAGCAAAACATTTGTTACTGCAATACCTTTTTGTGAGAAATACTTGATTTTCTGGAAAAATTTCTGGGGTGCCAACAATTTCGGCCATGACTGTAGCTGGTGCTAACTTAACCAGAGCTGTTGTAAACTTCCCATAGCCATTATAGCCTATGGAGGTTTTCAGCTTACAACAGCTCTGGTTAAGTTAGCATCAACATTGTAATACTACCCCGTGTCAGGCAAAGCTGTTACAGTAACTGACTGCTGCTCATCACAGTGCTCAGAGTTTTAGTAAAACTAGTAAATAATATTTTTATATATAGAAGGTTAGAACAATATTATTTCCTTGTTTTACTGAAACTTTGAGCGCTGTTACAGTCAATTACTGTAACAGCTGAGCCTGATACATTGTACTGAGAGATAATGTAACAAGCAGCCGATCTCAGCGCTCGCAGCCACTGGATTTAAAGGGCTAAAAAAAAAGGCTCCTCTCTGTATAATGTTTAGAACATCCTCCTGTATTAATTATTACCCCTCTCTGTATAATGTATACAACATCCACCTGCATTAATTAATATCCCTCTCTGTATAATATATAGAACATCCTCCTGAATTAATTAATGTCCCTCTCTGTATAGAACATCCTAGTCAATTTATACCTTTCTCTGTATAATGTATATAACATCCTCCTGCATTAATACCCCTCTCTGTATAATGTATAGAACATCCTCCTGCATTAATTAATGCCCCTCTCGGTATAGAACATCCTACTGCATTGGCATGTGGAGGGTGTAGAACTTCGGATGTTGCGCTCTTCATTGCTGGTCTCCTTCACTCATCAATGTAATATCACAAAAAGGACTGAAACTAAAATGTAATGCATTTTATTTTAGTTTCTTTTGTTTTTTGTACTGAGCAGTTTCGTTTCTGTTGAGTGATACGAAAACTAAATTATCCCAAAATTTGGACTAAATCGTTTTAGTACTAAAACGAATGCACATGTCTATTGTGAGGTGTGTGAACGGTTATTAAAAAAAATACCCAGGCAGGTCTTGGTTTTACACAGAACTCCTTGAAATAGATTTCCTCAAATCAACCTAGGAACTTTAAGAAAGCACATTCAAATGAACTTTGCAATCTCATACTTCGCTATATATGAAGTCTGCTATAACACAGAAAGCCCTTGAACCAGTGCAAAGTTATACAACATGGCTTTATGCATATGCCAAGGATGCATTAATATAGAACTACTCCAGGACAGCAGATGATAGACTCATGCTTGCAGTAGAATGATACAGATTCTGAGGCCAAATGCAAAAAAAATAGCACTGGATCACTGACTCTGAGGCTCTTCTTGGGTAATACTATATTACCTACATATCCCTTTCAATATTGTATGGAAGCTAAAATGGAACAAGGTGCAGGAGCTAATGTTTATCTGTGTACAGGAAACCGTAAACACCAAAGGATACAAGAGCTTATAGGGATCGATATGACCTGGAGCAAACATGTAGTGACATGAACAAAATCTAACTTGGTTCAAAGTGTGCAAGATTAAATTCAGGTTCTGGATTAATTTGTAGAGAAGATAACATGGATCATTATAGAGTACAGAACTAGACTGTTTGAGTATTCACAATGTTTGACGTCTGCAGAAATATTGGTTTTCTTGCAATCTGCACATGAATGATGATAAACTGAGCACTATACTATTAGGGCTATATTACAAAGTTGGTGCTAATTTACCCAGAGCTGTTGCAAACTTACCAGAGCCATTATAGTCCATGGGGTTGTTAGCACCAATTTTGGAATATTGCCCTTAGCATTTATACATTTTGAGGTACACCTCAAAACCAGTGTATGTGATTCTATGGACTGGTTTTACGCTTTTATAAAGCATAATAAAGAATTACTTTGTAATTTTTGACACATTGAATTTATATAGTTCAAAAATTCTCTCTGGGAAAATATCCACAAACTGTGTGCACATCCCAGTCATGGCATTGTGCTCATTCCATTCACTCACTGCCTGAAAGGGAGCAGGAGGGGCTGTCTCTGTTAGTCAACCCTAAGGATTGATGCCCATTATGTTATGCTGAGACAAGTACTAAAAGGTTCATGTGAGAGAGGGAATAGTTTAGTTATAAGGTTATTGTAGATGTGCAAAAGTAACGAAGAAGTCACTAGATAAATTTGTGATGAACATCAGTTAAAAAAATATTTGTGAAATTACTAACCACCTCCTTCCTCTTACTACGCTCCTCCTGCACCTGCTCACCTACTCCCTGTCTCCGCCATTCATGTCTGTATCTAAACATTGACCACTACACTACAAATATGTGCAAGTCACACATATTCTACCGATATTAAATAAGAGATAGGTCTTTTGAGTGGTTATTCAAAGAGAGTCGAATTGGCTCTAAAATTGCACCGAACAGTGAATTTCCCCATACGGTGCAAAGAGCTACACCAAAATTCCGGTGGTGCTCTTTGAACAACCCTGTTGTTAATTTAATTATACATTTACTAGCCTTGAAAGATTAAATTAATCTACTGCAAATCTATCCATAACAAGTTCACTCTATTTATTGCCATTATAGATTTCCAAAATAGAGGATCTTTACAAGTGCAGGATTCTTGATCTTTATTATCTCTTTATTCTAGCTAATAAAACTATGATACCTTTTGTAGAGTTTTATTTTTCTGTAGTTCAACTCTGCTTTCTTTATTCCATGGAAATGGTTGGATTATTTGTATTTTTTACTATTCTGCTGGAATGTTAAAAAAAAATTAAATTACCACACCGACATGTTTTGGAATCAAATGTTAATATAAAACATAATTTGATTATTCTTTCCAGGTACGTGTTTGATTACTATTTCATGATGATGAATATGCAGGCGGGTTATGCAATATGAATCATTAAAGAGTAAATTATTCTCTAATAAAAATTTATATAGAACAATGCACAGTGAGGATTTTAAATATAATCACACAATTTAAGGGATTTTTTGTTATGGATTTTATTTCTGCAAGAACACACATATACTGAGAGCAAATGGGTCATAAGAATAGCCAAGGACATGTGAAATGTAAACCTAACTAATCCATTTAATCCACAAGATTATTCTATAGGGTTTTCCATACAAATAGCAATCAATCTTACTACAGCACTATTTTCCCAGTGGGGATCAGTGTGTCGTAGTGCACGCTCTCTGAATTTAGAATGAATTAGCAAATGAAGAATATACTTTACTATTGTCTGCCTTCTTGGTGTTAACTTTATCAACATTTGGGAGATGAGTGGCCAAATTATCCCCAATTTGTCAGTGGTCTGAACACATAAAAAGATTTAAGGGTTTAGAGAGATTTGAAATGTCGCCGCACGTTCGGTGCCCTTTTGTTCCCCGCACTTCAGGGCAATTTGAATTTCTACCACTACTACTAAATGAAAATGCCTGGAATTTACATATAAGATCCAATGAATGATTATAAAGAGGTCTGTTACAGAAAAAAGAAAAAACGATTTAGAAAAAAAAACAGAAAAATTATTTTGCCAAAAAAATCCTGAAAAATGCCTACAAGAGCCTAAAAAAAATCTAGTAATAAAGAGACTTTTTAGAGCAGAATAAAATAATAAATGGTTTATTAGATATTAAATTAAAACTGGAATATTTTTAACATTGAAACCTATGGGATTCGCCTGAATAAACCTGTTGAATGAAACCACCGAATAGCAGGGCATGTTGACAACTTTTCACTGCTGTTCAGTGTTCTCTGAATAGATGAACCCTTGCTTCTCCATGGGAGATTTTACTGCCCTTGAACAGGCACCGTATGTGCAGGCAATTTGCCAAAATCTGAATAGACGAATGGCCCCGAAATGTCCCTGCATGCTGAATATCAGTGCCCGGTTACATTTCGACGACATTTCGGATCTCTCTGAATAGCCCCTTAATGACATCATTAGTGGAACTAGCAGTTCAGCTCCAACCAATTTTAATACAACTAGAAATCTCAAGAAACTTTGTGGAACAACAAAGACTTATTGGCTAAAACATAATATCCTACTACTACAGGAGTTGAAATTAATGGAGGGCCTATTTTTTTTAATCAAGTAAAATGAAACACATAGGTTCGTACACATGCACACTCTCACAGATTCAGATATATGTACAAACTCACAAAACGAGAACTGTCAATGAGGCTTACAGTTAGAGGAGCAAGAGGCCAGTTTGAAATAGAGGAGGCGCAGGAGAAAGAGAGGCTAAACCACTGTTCAGACACTGTTGCCAAGGAGGGTCAGGAGGGGTAACACATGTTGAGGGAGACTTCATCTAGACATCTGGGTTCCTGCTAGTGGCTCACTTTGATGAGGATCTTTATGAGATACCCCAACACCCAGGACACTAAACAGCATCTATTTGTGTGTTGGAAAAGGACATGTAGTGGAAGATTGGGAGGAGCAGGTGTCAAACAGGTGTAGAGCTGTTCTGACCTCCATGAACAAAGACGGCGCATTGACACTGAAAAGAGCAACACTGTAGAGTCCTATGGCCACCCACTGTAAAGCAATGTGTCATAGAGTACACTGTAGCTGGGAAAGACCCCTGAAACTGGAAAAATCCCATGTAAACCAGGGCAGTTTGGAAGCATGCAAGGTGTTTTTTTTAAAGGGTTTTAGTGGACTTTAGGAGGTCTTTATTGGTTAGGGCTTTGGGGGATCACCTGGGACAGATCCTTCCTCCCAAAATGCAGGGAGTTGTGGGGAAATTGGCTGCAATACTCTTTGAATGGATCAACATTTGCAGGATACAGAGACCTTTGCTTCTTGGTCCTCACTGTGAGACACAAACTCCTAAATTATGACAGAGCTGCTGCACTCCAAGGGATTTCGCTACCAATGTAGGTTGATCCACAATCACTGACTGGTACTGTTGGCTTCCACAGCAGACAATAACCAACAAATGCCAAAGGCATTAATAAGGGAAGTGTGTCAGTAGAGAAGAAAGTTGCAATACAAGAGCACACTAGTATAAAAGCGTTTAGCAGAGATATGGATAGTGTTGTGTTTCCATTATCTGTATAAATAGTTGGAAGCAAGGGTATCTTCCAGGTTCTGATCGACGATCAGATGATTCAAGGTTATTTAAAACTAATGCAAATGTCTAAATTAACCTTGGATTCAAGAGAAAAATATTTTAAACTTGTTATGTGTATAAATAAATAATCTAACTAAAACTGTGAAGGCTTGTACATACAGTAGTTGCCGTGTTCTGAAACTTTCTAAAATTCAACCTTGTCCAGTATTATGTCATTAATAGTTTAAGATTCTGCATACTTGTATTTAAGAACTATCTATTGAGGATTCCAATCAGAAGAATTCTTCACTCATCTAGAACAAGGAAAAATTCATATGCCAGCACCCTGTCAACAAGAACCAAGTAGACAAAGAGAAATATAGTAGGGATGTGCGTTTCGGGTTTCGGAATTTCGGAATTTTCACGAAATTTCCAAATTCGTGTTTTCGGATGCAGCCAATTTTCCGAATCGGATCGGACCCGAAAACCGACAGATCCGAAAAGTTTTCCGAGCCGAAACGAAATATTTTTGGAATTTTCGAATGGACTTGAAATGTGTCAAATCGAAATTTATTTTCGCTCTATTCATGATTTCGGTTCCATTCGTGATTTCGGTTCCATTTCGGTAATTCTGGACATCGTATATTTAACTATTATCGGTTAGGCGCTATATAAATCCTGTATAATAATAATAATGTGCTTGCATGTGCTAATGTGCACAGAAATACGTTGATTTATCTAGTCTTTTTTTCATGCAATGTGATTGTGTATAGCTTTGCGTTTTCACGACTCGTCATACATGCATTTTTGCCATAGCTCTTTTTTGTGATTTTACGTATTCGTGAAAATTGTGACATTTGATGTATGTAGATGAAGTTATAATGCTGGATTTCTTTTGGCACTGTGTGTACTGTAGTGTGCTTGGGGGGGAGGTTGTTGTGATTGAGTGATGCATACGAGATGACCCTCAGCTTGCCCAATATTGGCTCCCACCTGCGCATCAACAAAAATCTCTGCGTCTCTGCTAAGTGGTAGGATGGGACATGTAGTTCTTCTGAAAGTGCATCCAAACAGAGCCGCGTTCAATACATCCTCAGCAGCTGCTCAATTGTTGCAGCGCAGCAATTCAGTTTGCTGCAGCAGTGTCATTATTGAACGCTTTAGATGCAAATTTCAAAACAAAATGGCCGATTTCTGTTGTTTCTGCAATATCCAGTTATATTAGCAGAAACTGAAAGTGAAACTGAGGCTGAGGCCTTCTATAAAATAACTAAAAGCAGTCAGCACAATGCGTTTTGTACGCACACAACACAAATAATAGTTTTTATTGAATAAACTGTCTGCTCTATATATCAGCAAGGAGTGGCTCCTTGGCCTTGGCTCCTGTGCCCATCCCAAGTGACCATCTTAAGTGGCAGCTTGGAGTTGATTTTCTGGAGTTTCATCCATGATGCCCTCCGCCATCCATCATGATCCCTAATTCGTGTGTCTCCTCTCTCCACAGGTACGACCCCCCCATCACCCAGTAACTTCAGGCACCCACATTGCACCTGATCCCCTGTATATTTTTCTGGTATGACCCCCCCATCACCCAGTAACTTCAGGCACCCACATTGCAACTGATCCCCTGTATATTTTTCTGGTACGACCCCCCCATCACCCAGTAACTTCAGGCACCCACATTGCAACTGATCCCCTGTATATTTTTCTGGTACGACCCCCCCATCACCCAGTAACTTCAGGCACCCACATTGCAACTGATCCCCTGTATATTTTTCTGGTACGAACCCCCCATCACCCAGTAACTTCAGGCACCCACATTGCAACTGATCCCTGTATATTTTTCTGGTACGACCCCCCCATCACCCAGTAACTTCAGGCACCCACATTGCAACTGATCCCCTGTATATTTTTCTGGTACGACCCCCCCATCACCCAGTAACTTCAGGCACCCACATTGCAACTGATCACCTGTATATTTTTCTGGTACGACCCCCATCACCCAGTATTCGCAGGCACCCACATTGTAAACGTTCCCTTGGTATTTTTCTGTCTTTTTTTATTTTTTCCCCATTTTCCCCCACCAATTGTTTTGCTAATTAGCATGTGAATTCCCTGCCCAGCATCAGGTGTTTACATTTTTACTTTGGCTGTCTGCAATCAGTCTGCTCTATATATCAGCAAGGAGTGGCTCCTTGGCCTTGGCTCCTGTGCCCATCCCAAGTGACCATCTTAAGTGGCAGCTTGGAGTTGATTTTCTGGAGTTAAGGACCGGAGGAAGGAACTGCAGAGCGTGCCTGGAGGAAATCCCGCTCTGAAGCTGATTTTGTTCACTTCAAGTTTATTCTCCGGTCATACACCTCTGCCCTCCACCTGGCCAAACAATCCTTCTTCTCATCTCTTTTATCTACGCTGTCCACTAACCCTAAACGGCTCTGGTCCACCTTCAACACCCTCCTCCACCCACCCGCACCTCCCCCCTCAGCTGCCTTCAATGCTCAAGACCTGGTAGATTTCTTCCTTAGTAAAACTCTAACTATCAGAAGCGACATCCCAACACAAGATAGTTATCTGCCACCTCCACTCCCAGAGGTCCCCTCTGCCACCCTCTGCCGCTTCCTCCCAGCCACTGAGGAGGAAGTCCATTCCTTATTGTCCTCCTCACATCTCACCACGTGCCCGCTCGACCCCATTCCCTCACATCTAATTCCTCCCCTCTCCTCCTCCCTCACCCCTGCTCTCACACACATCTTCAACCTATCTCTCTCCACCGGCTCCTTCCCATCCGCCTTCAAACATGCGCTAGTTACCCCTTTACTAAAGAAACCATCCCAACTCTCCATCCAACTACTGCCCTGTATCCCTGCTTCCCTTTACCTCTAAGCTCTTAGAAAAACTAGTCTTCAACCGCCTCTCCCTCTTCCTGTCCTCCAATTCCTTACTTGACCCCCTGCAATCTGGCTTCCGTCCCCTACACTCAACTGAAACTGCCCTCACCAAAGTCACCAACGACCTCCTAACTGCTAAAAAACACGGCCACTATTCTATTCTCATCCTGCTTGACCTCTCGGCTGCTTTTGACACTGTTGACCACCCCCTCCTTCTGCAGACCCTCAGCTCTCTTGGTCTCTGTGACACTGCACTTGCTTGGGTTGACTCCTATTTATCCAACAGGTCCTTTTCTGTGTCCTTTGCTGGTAACTCTTCCTCTTCATTGCTTTTATCTGTTGGTGTACCTCAAGGCTCTGTCCTTGGTCCTCTGCTCTTTTCCATCTACACCTCCTCCCTGGGCAAAATCATCAACAGCTTTGGCTTTAATTACCACCTCTACGCTGATGACACTCAGATCTACCTCTCTACCCCTGATCTCTCTCCCCCTGTCCTTTCAAAAGTCAGTGACTGTTTATCTGGCATCTCCTCCTGGATGGCCTTGCACCACCTAAAGATCAACATGTCCAAGACTGAGCTCCTACTTATTCCTCCCTCTAATGCCTCCCCACCTCCTGACTTCTCTATCACGGTGGAGGGTATCACCATCTCCCCATCAAACCAAGTTCGCTGTCTTGGAGTTACACTTGACTCTGCTCTTTCCTTCATCCCCCACATCAAGTCTCTTTCCTCCTCCTGCCGCTACCAATTGCGTAATATTTCCAGAATTCGGCCATTTCTTACTGCTGTCACCACAAAACAACTCATACACGCCCTGGTAATCTCCCGACTCGACTATTGCAATAATCTCTTATCTGGCCTCCCTCTGTCCCGTCTCTCCCCCCTACAATCCATCCTGAACGCCTCCGCCAGGCTAATTCACCTCACCCGCCGCCCTGTCTCTGCCGCTCCCCTCTGCGAGTCCCTTCACTGGCTCCCCATCCACTGCAGAATTAAGTTCAAAATCCTTATCCTTACCTACAAAACCCTCACTAACTCAGCTGCCCACTACCTGTCCTCACTAATCACCAAATACACCCCAGCCCGCTCCCTAAGGTCAAACAGCGACCTGCGCCTAGCTTCTCCCCGCATCACCTCTTCCCATGATAGACTGCAGGACTTCACACGCGCAGCCCCCATTCTCTGGAACGCTATCCCTCGTACGGTCAGACTTTCCCCTAATTTCTCTTCCTTCAAACGCTCCCTTAAAACATTCCTATTTAGGGAAGCCTACCACCCAACTCACTGACGCAACCATCAATCACTCTCACCTTGCAGTCCTCTCCTCCTGTTTCCAACCCTAACCCTCCCAGATTGTGAGTTCCTACGGGAATAGGGCCTCATCCCCTATTGTACTGTTTGTCAAATGTTGTTCAATGTATTGTAACCCGTCTATACTGTGCCTATTGTACAGCGCTGCGGAATATGCTGGCGCTTTATAAATAAAGAATAATAATAATAATAATAATAAACGTAATGTTTACTTCTGAAAAAAATATATAATTGAACGGTAATATATGTCTATGTGCAGAGGAAATAAATAAATATTTTGTGACTTTAGAACTATGAGATGGGAGTAGTGGGGGGTCAAGCTAGTAGTGGGGTAGTGGAGGGGTGTCGCAATTCTTTCGGCAATATATTGTATAGATATACCATTTTTTCCAGTCTGCATTATTTACGTGTTATTTTTTGGATTTGGCAGAAGACAGGAAGAAGGCAGCATCTGCCCCGGCGGGCACCAGTGCCCCAGTGGAGGAGGAGGAGCCACGGGTGACCACCAGCGCTGGTATATACTGTTTTATTTTGCAACGACTCTTGGTCAAAAACAGAAACATTTTTTGTTTACTGTATTTTAATTAAATTTTTTTATGTATAGCACAAGAGGAGCAGGAGGAGGAAGAGGAGGAGCAGGAGGAGGAAGAGGAGCAGGGCGATGGAGAGAGGGAGCCGGAGCCGCAGCAGGAGGCCGCGAGTCCAGGTTTTTTTTTTACTGTTGTATTTTGCATCGACTTTTGTTCAAAAATAAATCAGTTTTGTTGTTTACTGTATTTTTCATTTCTTTAATTTCTTAGATATAGCACCGGAAGAGATGCTGACGGTGGTGGTGGAGGAGGAGGAGTCAGAGGAGGAGTCAGAGCCTCAGGAGGCCGCCAGCACTGGTATATACTACTGTTATATTTTTTCAAGACTTTCAGTCAAAAATAGAAACCTGCTTTACTTACTGTATTTTCCTTCTTTCATTTATTGGATATATAGAAGGAGAAGCCAGACCGGACACATCATCCAGCATTAGGATAATAAATCGGATGGCGATCTACAGCGATTTACAGCTACGCCTGGCTGTAACCACCATCGATTCCATCCAGGAATTGCTCCAGGAATTGCGGGAGCATATAAGCAATGCCGCTGACATCCTGGAGTGGCAGTGAGACCAGCCTCCTCCCCTATGTTTGTTTGTGTTGTTTGTGCCCCGTTGGGCAGTTTGCCATCCTTGGCATGTTCCCCATGTTGTAAATAAATTTTATATTTTTTCTATATTTTCCTGTTTGTGTGCGTTGCTTTTCCTTACTTAATAAGTTAATATGTATTGCTTGGTTTCCACACTGTTAAAATTATATGTACATAAATTTATTGACATTTCTATGGACCCTTTGTCATAAATTTGTCAACATATTTGTGGCCATGAATGTGACTGTGCACATTCTACACTTCCTGCCTGGCCAAAAAATGTCACACACTAACACAACCTTGTTGTACTGCCTTGAGATTTGATTACATGTGGCATGGTTTTGTTAAGCTTAGGCGATGTCACAACAACACTGATTTTTGTCCACAGTCACATTCATTGTATAACCAAGAATTTATCAAAAAATATTGATGGCAGCACTGCGTGAAGTCTTCTCCGACACAACCCAAAGATCCTCAGTGCGGCTCAGGTCTAGTTTATTTGTCCCTGTTTGCAGCTTCACGCAACACCTCCTCCCAGCTATGAGCTCTCTCTCCCACCGCTGCCCGCTAAGACGCTGCCCGCCAACATGGTCACGTCTTTGCAGGAAGACAACAGCGTGGGGAAACGGCAGCTGCCGACAGTCCCAAGACCTCGTCACAAAGACGTCAGTTCTGGACCCCTAACTGCGACCAATGGTGGAGATAGGGGGTTCATTGGAACCCCCTATCTCCCGATCCGCGACAGCTATCGGTTGGTTAATGTTTGGTATCTTTGGATCGACCAGAGCATGGCCTTTCCAACAATACCAAACATGACAATGTTAAAAATTATAAAAAATTAAAATATAAAAAAAATAAACAGGTTTTTTGTTTTGTTTTGTTAATGCAGCAATATTGTTCCCATTTCAATTATAATGTGAACAATTATGCTGCACTAAGGATTTTTGTACGGGGTGCGTTAACTGTGTTTGTTAAAAATAGTGTAATTTTCACCCAAAAAAATATAACAAGTCCCCATCTCAATTTTTTTTAACAAACGCAACTCATAAAATATAACCGCAAACACTCGCATGTTAAAATGTGAAAAAACACTTTACACCTTGTAAAACAAACATTGAAAATTCTAATTTTATTGCATTTTTTGTTATAATATACAGACAGGACATGACGCATATATATGATAATGATATATTATGAATCATCTGCCGAGTCTACCGGAAAGAACGATATATAACATGTCTGGGTCATATTATAAAATAAGGCTTCAAAAAAACGCGTTTAAACAAGAGGAGCGAAACTGTTAAAAATTAGCTCAGCAGACCGCACACAGGCGTGAAGGGCAGCCGTGAAATGCCTCAGCAGCGAAAGAGTTAATTTTTTTTTTGTCTGTTTTAAATCATTTTATTTATTTTTTTTCGTTTCAGATCATTTTGATCAACTATTTTTCCATTTTAAAACCTTTTTGTTCTGGTTTTTATTTTTAAAGTCAGACCATTCGGGTCAGTTTAGCGTTTTTTTAATTGTTTTGTTCTTTTTTTTTTGTTCCTTGGCTTTCATACCATTTTTTTAATGTGATTAAATAAAGTTGTGAAATGTATATTCATAAGAAAAAAAGGATCTTTGTTTAATTAAAAAAAAAAAACGATAGAATCGCCAGAATTATCGTATCGACAGAATGAATTATCGGATTCGAAAAACAAACCAAAAATTTATTATAAAAAATATATAAAGTATAAAAAAGTAAACCATAGTAGTTTACGTCAAAACGAATAAAGTTAGACAGCTTTGAAACGAGGAGAACAGACGTTCCAAAAATACGAAAATTTCCGAAATCACAAAAAGTCGATACAAAAAACGAGCAAAGTGACCCGAAAATACGAAAAATGGTCGATATTCCGAAAAAAAAATGTACACGAAAAACGAGTCGAACCGAACCGAATCGAAACAGAAATCAGTCGAAACGAGCCGAATCGAAAAGTTTAAACATCTGAACAAATCGAACCGAATCGAACCGAAAAAAAATCTGTGCACAAGCCTAAAATATAGCAGTGTGTGTTGTTTCGTTTTCTAGACAGGGAAATTACATGAGAGGAAGTTTGAAAGTTTTTCAAATACAAAGTGATTAAAACTATATTTTAAGTTTTTTAAAATTCATTAGAAAATGTCCTTAATTTTGTGTAAGATGAAAGTCTTTGAGCACAATCAGATGGGCCACTCTATGCAGAAAATAAATAGCTACAGGTGTGTATCATAAGAATCTTAATCTCTGTTTTTTTTCCTCTCTTTTAGACTTTGCCAACCACTCTTTTGTAAACATATACAGGGTTATTCAAAGAGATCCGAATGGCTGCCGAAAGGGAACCGAACGCTGAAAATCAGCGTTCGGTTACCTTTCTTGGCCATTTGGCTATTCAGAGAGCAGGCAATTCGACAAATCCTGGCGAATTGCCTGCACATACGGTGCCTGTTCGAGGGCAGTGAAATCCCCATACAGAAGCAATGCTTTGGTTCGGCTATTCAGAGAACAAAAACCAGCAGTGAAAGGTTCCCGAAATGCCCTGTCATTCGGTGGTTTAATTCGGCAAATTTATTCAGGAGAATCCCATAGGCTTCAATGTTAAAAATCTTCCCGTTTTAATTCAATAAATTCTAATAAACCGTTGATTATAATATTCTGCAGCAAAGAGTCTCTTTATTTATAGATTTTTTTCAGATATTTTAAGCATTTTTCGGGATTTATTTATTTTTAAAAATAATTCTGATTTTTTTTATTTTTTACTTTACTTATTTTTTCTGTAACGGCCCTTTTTATTATCATTCATTGGACCTCATATGTAAATTTCAGACATTTTCGCTCAGTAGTTTCTTTGCAAACAGCGTTTCACTTTTCAATCATTCTGTCGCGCCTTACCGACGGCCGCGTCCGTCCTCGTCCTTTGCCGGCTCTCCACCTGCGCCGTCGGGGCCTCTGGTCCTCCGACCCTCGCGTCCTGGGTGGCCGACTCTCCAGGCGACATGAGGTCTCCTGCCTGGTGTGGCGACCAGCGGCTGGTGCCGTGGCCTGCCTCCGTGCGGGACGCCGCATGTGGGGATCTGGCCAAGATGGCGCCCGGGGGCTGGACGGACTTTTGATAGGTCTGATGGATGGGAGCAGGGCAGACCCAAACCCAGCATGGCCCAGGACAGAGTTACCGAACTCCTACCCAATGGAGGAAGGAGGGGTGGATGCTGAGCTGGAGGTGTGTCTACCTCCTATAAAAGACCAGAGACCGCTCTCTGGCATTGCTTCAGTATTGGTCTGTTAGTCTAGTAACCCAGTGCTTATTTCCTATTCTCACTCATCTGTGTTTTGACCTTTTGCTCTCCACCACGTTATTGAAGTCTGCTGCCAGCCCCGACCTTGCTTCCATTGACCACTGCTTACGGATTATCCTCTTGTACTGCGTTATATCGACTCCTGTGACCAATTGTATATTGGGTTCCAGCCACCCCTTGAATGAGCGTGACAGGTACTGAAGCCAAGTTTGATGCTTTCCTTTTGGACTGTCATTTGTTCTTCACACTGAAACCCCATACCTATGCATCAGATTACGTGAAGGTACGCACAGTGATTACTCTTCTAGGAGGTGAACCAAAGAAATGGGCCCACAACCTTCTTCGTATACAAGACCCGGTGTTGGATTCATGGGCAACATTTGCAGAAGCCCTGGAAACGATGTATAAAGACCCAAATTGGCAAGCCACAGCTCAACATGCCATCCGTGCCTTGAGACAGGGTCGCAGACCGGTGGAAGAATATATAACGGACTTTCGCCATCATGCACATGACACCTGCTGGAATGAAACAGCTCTTATTGATCAATTCCGTCTCGGCCTATCAGAACCTCTGAAGGATGAATTAGCCCGAGTAGGCGTTCCTCCTACTCTGGAAGAGCTTACAAGGTTTTGTATGGAGGTGGATCGTCGTCTACGAGAAAGATGCCTTGAGCGAGCTAATACCGTATTTCCTCATGTCCCCCCACGTTCTTCTACTTCCACAGCACTGGTTCCTGTCTCTTCCAGAGCCTTGGTCCCTGTAACCAATCCGGCTATACCAGCTGAACCTATGCAGATAGGCCTCATTGATGGACGTCTACCCCCGGCCGAATTGGATCGTCGTTATAGACTGCGCCTCTGTACCTATTGTGGAGAACCAAATCACCAGTCCCGTAATTGCCCAGCCAAAGCATCAAGAGGTGATCTCCTTCGTCTTATTTCTCCTCTCACACCCAGAACACTGCTCACTCCACTATTAATCGTGTCTGTCTTATTACAGTGGCAGCAGAAAGAGATTCCGCTACAGGCCATGGTGGATTCCGGGGCTAGTGGGTGTTTCCTGGACGCTGAAATAGCCTCATTTACAGGAATACCATTAGTAAATAAAAGTACCCCTATTGCAATTCCAATGGTGGATCATTGAAATCTGGTCCTATCAAATATGAAACCATCTCGGTACAAATGTCCATAGGAACAGGCCATAGAGAACCTCATGTATTCGATATAGTCACCTCACCCACTTTTCCTGCTATTCTTGGGTCGCCATGGTTACGAACCCATGATCCTCATATTCAGTGGTCGACAGGACAGCTGACCTTCTCCTCTCCTCATTGCAAAACCTTCTGCTGTCAAAAAATGCATGATGTTAATTCCATACTGGATACCCACATGGTACATCTTAACGTACAATTACCTAAGGTCTACCTTCCTTTTGCAGATGTCTTTGACAAAAAGAAGGCTGACTCGTTACCCCCTAGACGAGCATACGATTGTCCCATTGAACTATTGCCTGGTGCTACAATTCCGTATGGTCGTCTTTATCCTCTATCCGGACCCGAACTGAAGGTGCTAAAAGAGTACATCGAAGAAAACCTCCAGAAAGGATTTCTATGTTCCTCTACCTCTCCGGCCGGAGCCGGAATATTCTTCATCAGTAAGAAGGATGGAGGACTACGTCCATGTATAGATTACAGAGACCTCAACAAAATCACTGTAAAGAATTGATATCCTCTACCACTCATCCCAGAATTACTAGAGAGACTAAAGACCGCCCAGATCTACTCCAAGCTTGATCTTCGTGGAGCATACAATCTGATACGAATACGTGAGGGAGATGAATGGAAGACAGCGTTCAGATCTAGATACGGACATTATGAATATACCGTTATGCCCTACGGGCTCTGCAATGCCTCGGCTACGTTTCAGCATTTCGTGAACGATGTCTTCAGGGACCTGCTTGATCAGTTCGTAGTCGTATATCTGGATGACATTCTCGTCTTTTCCCCCTCTCTAGCCGAACACCGCAAACACATGGCTTTGGTTTTACAACGTCTCCGGGACAATCACCTTTATGCTAAACTCGACAAATGTGTCTTTGAGGTCACTACAGTCTCGTTCTTGGGATTCATACTGTCCCCAGGACAGGTAGAAATGGACCGGCAGAAAATAGAGGCTATTGCTGCTTGGCCCATTCCAAAAATAAAAAAAGACATCCAGAGATTTATTGGCTTTGCCAATTTCTACCAGTGATTCATCAATCACTTTTCCAATATTATACAACCCTTGACATGCCTCACAAAACAAACGACCCAATTTGAATGGACTCCTACAGCTCAGAAAGCTTTCGATACGTTGCATACCTGCTTCTCCACGGCTCCCCTTCTCCGATTACCGGAACCTCAAGCACCGTACTTCGACGAAGTGGATGCTTCCGAATTCGCCCCAGGAGCAATATTGTCACAACGCTCCAAAGAAGGCCTATTGCATCCCATGGCCTTTCATTCCAAGAAATTATGCCCCTCTGAGCTGAACTATGATATAGGAGACAGAGAACTCCTAACTATAAAAAGAGCTTTCGAGGAGTGGCGTCACTTGTTGGAAGGAGCAGCGTACCCTATAATGGTCTTTACGGACCACCGAAACCTTGAGTATTTGCAATCAGCCAAACGATTAAGACCACGTCAGGCACGTTGGGCCCTTTTCTTTGACCGCTTTTCTTTTCATATCACCTATAGACCAAGTTCCCGTAATGGCAAAGCAGATGCCCTCTCCAGAATTGGTGAAGGGGTTCCATCTTCTGCTAACACCTTGCATACCATATTGAAAAAATAAAATTTTATCGGTGCAAGCATACCGCTCCAGGAACAGGTCAAACGTCTCACAGCCGCTTTACCCCTGTCAGTGACCTTTGAAGGTGTCCATAAGGTACGAGGTCGTATCTTCATCCCAGAAGGCGCCAGAACAGAGGTCTTACGTCACTGCCATGACTCTTTGGTATCCGGACACCCAGGAGTGAAGAAAACCTTAAACAGAGTCAGACATCAGTTCTGATGGCCATCATTGCCACGTACGGTGGAACAATACATTGCTTCATGTACCGTCTGTCAACGGAACAAGATACCAAACATAAAGCCTATAGGACTGCTACATCCTTTGCCTGTTCCAACACGTCCTTGGGCACAAATATCCACCGACTTTATCGTTGAACTACCCATGTAACCAGCCTACAGAGAGGTTTTGATCTTGCCAAAAGAACTTACAGCAAGCACAATCAAGATACAAAAAGGCAGCCGATCTACGGAGGCATCCTGCTCCCAATTATCATATCGGGGATCCCGTCCTTTTATCAACCAAACACCTTCACCTTTCGTGCCCATCCAAGAAACTCGCTCTATGTTACCTGGGCTCCTTCCGTGTCGCTTTCATTATCAATCCGGTTGCGGTTAAGTTGGTGCTACCACCTTCACTTCAGATTCACCCAGTGTTCCATGTATCCCTCCTGAAACTCCTGATCCTTTTCCCACCAGGACTCCCTCTCCCCCTCAACCTATTGTCGTTAACGATGCACTGGAGTACGAAGTAGAGAAGATTCTCGATTCCCGAATCCGTACAGGCAGACTGTACAATCTTATTCACTGGAAGGGGTATGGCCCGGAGGAACGATCGTGGGTGTCGGCCTCTCACTTCCATGCCCCCATCTGTCTTTGTGCCTTCCATCGGGCCCACCCTGAGAGGCCCGGCCCTGTTCGCACCCGGAGGTTGGTCCCTCAGCGGGGGGTTCTGTCATGCCTTACCGCTGGCTGCGTCCGTCCTCGTCCTTTGCCAGCTCTCCCCCGGTGCTGGCAGGTCGTCAGGGTCCTCCTGCTCCACGCCGCTGGGGCCTCCAGCCCTCCGACCCTCGCGTCCTGGTTGGCCGACCCTCCCGGCCACATGTGGTCTCCTGCCTGGTGCGGCGACCAGCGGCTGGTGCCGCGGGCTGCCACCATGCGGGACGCCGCACGTGGGGATCTGGCCAAGATGGTGACCGGGGGCTGGACGGACTTTTGATAGGTCTGATGGACGGGAGCAGGGCAGTCCTAAACCCAGCATGGCCCAGGGCGGAGTTACCGAACTCCTACCCAATGGAGGAAAGAGGGGTGGATGCTGAGCTGGAGGCATGTCCACCTCCTCTGAAAGACCAGAGACTGCCCTCTGGCATTGCTTCAGTATTGTTCTGTTAGTCTAGTAACCAAGTGCTTATTTCCTATTCTCCCTCATCTGTGTTTTGACCTTTTGCTCTCCACCACGTTATCGAAGTCTGCTGCCAGCCCCGACCTTGCTTCCATTGACCACTGCATACGGATTATCCTCTTGTACTGCGTTATATCGACTTCTGTGACCAATTGCATATTGGGTTCCAGCCACCCCTTGAATGAGCGTGACACATTCAAGCGAACAGATTTTTTAATTTATTCACTCCTTCGTCTGCGGTGTCGGCTTTTTCCGGCGGCTGCGCTGCGTGTGATCGGCTCCTGCTCGGGTTTTTCCAGCGTTTTCGGCAGGTTAACTCAGATGTTTTTGCGGATTTCGGCATGCATTCGCCGGGTTCTTGCGGTGAGTTTTCAGCGAGTTTGCGGCTGCTTTTCTCTGCACTTCGACGGCCCTGTGGTGCTTGCTGAATACACTGCAGTGTTGCCGAAATGGGATTGCCGAATCGCCCAGAATTGAAGAGAACGAAAAGTCACAGAACGTGCAGTGACTTTTTGATTATCTTTGAATAACCCTGATAATATAACAGCCAGGAACCCATCATTATGGTCACATGTGAGCTGTAGCGATAAGGGAAAACTTGGTGCTCATGAAAGGGCATTAAGCAGGTTCCCTTTCAATGATGGAAGGAATGGTGAGCACATTACGTTATCCACTTAACTCCTTCACTCCCAAGATCAATCAATGCATAATGCAGAATAAAGCCTAAGGTGCTAAAACTGTTTAAAATTGGCTAGGGGATGTCCTGCTATATCAGGCTTTCCCCAGGTGATGCACAGAGCCACAAGCTGCAGTTCTATCTGCAGGAAGTCCATTTGGCCAGTAGATGACAACATCTGTCTGCAAAATAGGTTATTAAAGTAAGAACTACACTGGGAATATTCCCAAATATTTCTTACTGTACAATTAATTCAAATTATTATTATTTTTTTTTAAAAAAACACCACTGGATCCTAACAGTGGTTTTATGGAAAACCACTTGGTAGCGAAGGGGTTAACCATTCACCCATAGAACATGCTGGATGTCACACAGTAGTCCCTGTACTTCACGTGACCACTGTTTAACAGTCTTATCTTACAACATTCAATGTATCATGTGAGGTAAAGAGACTGCACGCCTTTCCTGGTTTGTAACCCTCATTTTTTACACCCTCTGCTCACTGACAGATTTGAGAAAAAACAAATATCCCATTACTATTGGTTTAAAATGAAAAATTACCATTTGAGGATTTCCTTCTATTTCACCTTAAATACTTGCTTATGTCTCAATGGGTACTAGTAATTGCCTTTTTTCTAGTACTCTTTAGCCCCCTAATCACCACTAATCGTGTACTGAGGCCAATTCAATGCTTTTTTTTCCATTTTTATTTTTTTACCTGGCACAGGGCAAGAGTTGGAGTGTAGGGTATTAGAATATATAAAAATATCGGCTTACGGGGTAATTTTGTAGTCACATTCAAGACTGGATATATTTAAACTTACTCAATAAAAACACTAGAATGACATAACATTCTTTCAAACCCAAGCACTTCTAACCCCTTCACCATAAAACTACCTGATAATATTAAGGTTAATCTCTTGCCAAGCATAACTTTCATTTTAATATGGATCGTTATGGCTGTATGGTTCCCAACAAACTAGTGCACCTTATCAGTGGTTTTTAAATGTATAAAATGTATACGACTATTTGGCAATTATTAAAACACATTAAAGACAGAAATTATAAGAGAAGTAAAACACTGTCTATCACAAGGCTTTTCATTATAAAGTCATTAAATCAATTAAAGGGACATTAAATTGGCATAGGCTGCAAATAGTTTATTTGTTCATTACTAACAAAACCACCTTATAAAACACATGCTGCTGTTTTTTTCTTTTTTTGAGTCATTGGAGGAAAATATATTTTTTTCCTTTCATTTCCATTTTGTGCACTTTTCCCATAATGCAACATTTATCAAAATCGTATGGTGAGATTAACTTTGTGGGTGTGCTTTATCTTATACAGCATGAATGAGGTGGAGGAGGGAATGTTTAGATAAGGCTACTGTGTTCTGAACGTTACTCCAGATAAGACATGGCAGCTGAATGAGATATGACAGGGAGCTTAACCCCTTCGCTACAAGGGATTCTTCAAAAACTACTGTCAAAAAACTGTTTTTTTTGTAAAATAATCTTTTAATTAATTATACAGTAATACATAGTTATTACTGTAAATAACCTATTTAGCCAGTAGATGGCACCACCTACTGCCAAATTGAGTTACTGAGGTTTGAGCTGCAGGTCTTATTTTTTCCCCCCTGCATCGTCTGCTGAAAGCCCAAAATGTCAGAACATTCAGCTGCTGATTTTACAGTTTTAGCTCTTTGGGCATTATGCCCACAGGGCTAAAACTTTGGAGATATCGAGATATCTCGCTATTGGGGCACCAGATGGTGGCTTTGAAGCCCAAGATATCAATGATCTTGGTAGTGAAGGGGTTAAAATACTTCTAATCTACCCCCTGATGAGGTCCTTTGAATACATCCCACACTATACAATGATGTGAGTCAGCTGCCTAACCCATATAGCCCAATAGCAGGGCATTTCGGCACCTTTTCACTGCTGGTTTTTGTTCTCTGAATAGACGAAGCTATGGGGATTTCACTGCCCTCGAACAGGCACCGAACAGGCACTGTATGTGCAGGCAATTCGCCAACATTTGGCGAACTGCCTGCTCTCTGGATAGCAGAATGGCCAAGACAGGTAACCGAACGCTGATTTTCAGTGTTTAGTTACCTTTCGGCAGCCATTCGGATCTCTTTGAATAACCCTGTATGTAAATACATTGCATCTCTAAACAGTTCTGAGTAGTTTACTTTGCTGTTTTGGTGGTATTGAAGCTGAAAATTTAATTTTACTTTTGTAAATATCCTGGTTCCAGCTAAATATTTTTTGTACTGTTATAGATATACACACTCTAAATGTAGGCATCTGGGCTATTTAACCTTCAAACAACCATAAACTACCCTATTCTTTCTATGAATAGTTTGTAATGTTATTGTATGTCATATTGTTGCCTTGTTTCTTTCTCAATGTTTGTCTTTTTTAGAATTTCCAAACTGGAGGTTTGTAAGAGGTTCAGACCACCCTAGGAATTAATTATCCCATGATGAGAGGCACTCATCAGGTTAGTGGAGACTCATTGAAAATGTAGTTCCAAAACATCTGGAGGGTCAGGGTTTGCTGACCCTTGCATTAAAGCAATCATTACATTTTAATTTACAATGAAATTTAATCTTGTACCAAATTACAATTTGACTTAGTATTTAACATTTTGAGTGGTTCTTCTTTGGTTAACTATATTGTTGGGAGGATTTAGACCACTGACGCAAAAGTCTTAATGTGGAAATGTGTTTTTTGTTTGTAAGAAATAATATAAATAAAAAATGAAAACTACCTACACATGCAAACAAATCAGAGAACATTGCCCACAGAGCTCATTTGCTAAAATATGTAAAAATGTGTAAATTTTCGTTATTGACTTGATTGTGATTGCCCAAAAATTTAAAAATGGTTATTGGAAGCCAAAAGACTGCAATATTCACTATCAGATATACATAAGCAGGGCCGGATTTGCATCTCGGGAGCCTGTAGGCACAGAAATGTGGAGAGCCCACCCCCCCCCCCAACAAAAAAGTAGCATGCCACAACGACTTTTAAAATTTTTGTTTTGAGGCAGACTTAAGATTTTTTTTAAAAAACTTAAAAAGTTTCTCTGTGCTCAAATCAAAAGAGGGGGCAGAATTAGTTTAGTTAGTACAGTGGCATTGTTTGTTTGATATGTAAAAGCATATATTGCCTCTGCTGTATAACAGTGTAAAAAATTTATTTTGCATTTACACTCTCAGTTTTTTTATTTTAACACATTACACGGTCATGTTTAGTATCATTGTAAAGACCAGACTCTGAACTTTCCAATGACATCTCACTTAACCTTGTGCGGTGTACAATTCCGAGAGATGCAGGTTCCAAATTTACTGCAGTGCAACGGTCTAGGTTGTTTTTGAAACAATGCATTGCATCATCAGCTCCACATGTGCTGGAAATGTAGAAAATGAGAAGGTGAGTTAGCGCTGCATCACTGTTCACTTTATAATTGTAAACTTAATAATAGAGTGTTAATAGAGTGTTAAAAAAGAGAAAAATATTATTTTATTTTTACATAAATCTAACCTGGTTATATTTGGTATCACTGGAAAGGCCATAATCTGGCCTTGCCATTGATACCTTATGTGTCCCTCTAGTTCCTAGGGCTCCAGAGATACAGTGTACTAAAGGTTTGTGTAAAAAAAAAAATTAAGTATATTTTTTTTTTTACAGAGCAAGGCGCCCCCTTGTGGCAGGCGCCTGTAGGCACTTGCCTACTCTGCCTAGTTATAAATTCGGCCCTGAGGCTAGCCCTAAAAGTAACCCTAACCATAAAATAGCACAAATTTTAACCTTAACCCTAATTCTTACTTTAACCTGAATACCATAACGCTAGTGCACTCCTTTTTTGTTTGAAATTAACCTTTTTGTAGTGCAGCTTAAAAATGTGCCCTACTTTTTAATCATCTCCACTTTCACAACATTTCCATCTGCGGCCATGACGTGGCAACTTTCAAACAAGAATCCACCTTTAACTTTTCAAGACCAGGAACAGGCACATTTCTCAGAGCTGTTTCAAGATTAGATACAGTAGCCTGCAGATTAATAAGTAATTATGTAATTCTTTCCTATACTTAAAAGTTATCTAGAGGTTACTACTTCAATGAGTTCCATGGGCAATTCATTTAAATGGTTCTCAAAGGCTTAAGCTCTGACAATATTGTATCTCTTAATACAGAGTCAAAAAGAAGCAGGCAGACATTTCTACAGCAGAGATAGGCTTTAGTATATGGCAAAAAATCCTGTATTTGCTTCTATCCAGCACTCTCACTAAGTGAGAAAATATGATAGACGTTGTGAAATATTTTGTAATATCAAGTTGATATTTTTACTGAGCCCTCAAAAAACAAATCTATACTCTTCAAAATTTAAGATCAATGAATTTGGGACCATCAGAGTCTTTTAATCACACCGTGTTATAATAACATACAGGGTTATTCAGAGAAAGGTGAAACTCTGGAGAATGTTTGGAGAAGTGAAGATTCTAGGTCAAAATAAGCCGATTTGGAAAGTGAGATAAATTAGACGATTTTTCTGGTTTGGCTATTTTGACCTAGAATTTTCACTTCTCCAAAAGTTCTCCAGAGTTTCACCTTTCTCTGAATAACCCTTATCGTGAATTCAAACTTTAACTAAACATCTCATGTCTGTCTTTGAAATGTTAAAACTGATATCACGCCTTTGCAGACTTCCATTAGTGCTTTCTTCCAACTGTGCTACAATTTAAACATTTTGAAACTGTCAATTTTGTAAAAAAAAATCTAATTATGAAAGGATTGAATTGAAGAACATGGTATGCATGTGAAATTACTATACTTTATGTACATTAAGTTTTACTGAAATGTTTAACCCTTTCCCTGCGGAAGACGTGTGGGGAGCGTCCTCATTGATTCCTGCTGTATGCGGAGGACGTTCCCCACGCATCTTCCTCTCTTCCAGAGCAAGGCCTTTCAAATTAAACCAAACATGACTGTGGCAGGTTAGATCTGTATTTCTATCTATATAAGGGTCTGCCTGTATATATGTGTCTAAGTGCCTTTTTATACATATTTCCTCCATATAGAGTCATATTCCTATTTGTGTCTGACCATTTGGTAAGTGTATCCCCAGTCCACAGCTGTTAAGAGGGAGTGCTAAAATGTAATTAAAATGGTTAGCTTTCTCCCTTGGGGGGAGGATATAACACGTAACTGTAAAAGGGAATGTCTTTTGTGCCCTGACATATTGTGTATCCTGGTAATCACACCTTGGGAGCCAGCCAGGCACCAAGATTTAGACCCTATCTTCAAAGACAGGAAGCACATCCTTGATCTCTAAGGGGGGTCTGGGGGGAAGAGGGACACCTTGGGGCAATTAAAGATTAATGACAAGCGTACTGAGCATGCTCTGTAGAAGGAAACTCTGGGATATGTAGTGCCGGAGGCTGGATCATTTGTGGGTGGGTTGGAAGGACCAGGAAGTGTATAAATTCTGAAAACTGGCCATGTGCTTTGGCTGATCACTTGGGGTACATTCGAAAGATGACTGATCGGTCCATGTTCCTATCTCCAGGCTCCAGGAGCCATCGATGCTAGCTTACTGATTAGGTGTCGTAAGTAATGCTCTGTGGTTAACCCTTTTTTCTTTTATTTGCTGTGTAGTGTGTAATTAATTGATTTATTCTAGTTATAATTTTTCCTGTAACAAAGCACTGTGATTTTTCGATATCATAAATAAACAAAACGTATTTAAGTTCTGATTCTGGCTGATGAGATCCACGTTAACGAAGAGATTGGGAGTATTGCTATTTGCTTTAAGCTCGGTTATATAAGAAATTGCGAGTTGCGGTCGTCGGAGGCGGCAGGGATTGTAGGGTCTGCAGTCACTGTCCGAGTCTAGGGTAGGCAGATAGTGCGGTTGCTTAGCCCGGCATCTCCCGTTGCAACGCACGTAGTGTCCATGAGGACTTGTGGCAGCGTAACTAATAGAATAGGAAAGGGAGCTCAGGGATTGTGGGAGACGTAGTCATTACCCGCTTCAAGAGAAGACTTGTACTGCGTTGCAATCCTGGGATCATTAGATCGCGCTCTGCGCCCTGTTGCGAGAGAGAATTGCGTAGAGACAGATAGTGGGTGGCGCAACCTGGCGTTTTTCGCAGCAGAGCGCGTAGTGGTCGTGACAATGACCATGTTAAAAGTAATAGAAAATTAATAAAAAATAAAAAAATAATCATTTTTAAATAAAAATAAAATAAAAATATGTTTTTTTGTGTGTTATTGTTATTAATGCAGCAATATTGTTCCCATTTCAATTATAATGTGAACAATGATGCTGCACTAATAATTTTTTTCTATGGGGTGCGTTTGCTAAAAATCACGTAATTCCCCCCCAAAAAATTTAACGAGTCCCCATTTCTAATTTTTTTTGACAAGCACACCCCATAAAAATATAACCGCAAAGGCTCGGATGATAAAATGTAAAAAAAAACACTTTACACACTGTAGATGATTAAAAATTCTAATTTGATTGCATTGTTTGTTATAATATACAGGAAGGACATGACGTATACATATAATAATGATATATTATGAATCTGCTGAGTCTGCCGGAAAGAACGATATCTAATATGTCTGGGTCATATAATACAATGTGGCTTCAAATCGCGTTTAAACACGATGATCAAAAGCGGTAAAAATGAGCTCAGCAGACGTCAAATGGCTCAGCAGTGAAGGGGTTAAGGAGATAAACAAATAATATAACAAACAAGCCATATATAATATTATTATATAAAATAATAATATAAACAATATGCCTTTATAATTTTGCACTACCACAAAAAAACCATATACTTGAAAGACTCCAGGAGTGCCCGCTTTCTTGAGGAGTTGTATAATATTTTTTATAGCTATACAATTTATATATAAACAAATAAAGCAACAGACTCCCAAAACTTTATGTCACATAGGATGAAATATGGAAATGAAACATGATTGAAATATAATGTAACCATTATGTAAAACCTGAAGTGCATTCATCTACATATGTAATAACAGTCTTTTTGCCTGTATGCTAATAAAACCGTGGAGACTGTGGAGACACAGGTTCACATCCCGGCAAGAGCACCTCTCCAGTAAGTGTCCTTGGGCAAGACACCCAAATGTACATACTCACCACCCAGGACATACTTGAAAACGAGAGAAACCTCAATGTATCCTTAATGGTAAAATACTTTCTAAACCCCCCCCCCCAAAAAAACAGACCATATGTGACATTGTGTAAGATAAACGATACCATCTAGTGATCAGAATCTATTCTACCAATATTTCTGTAAAGTAAAAACAAATAAATAAAAAATTAACAAATTTACATTATTTTAAACTTGTTAGTTTCAGAACAACAATTTCTTTGAAAAATTTAGGTTTACTCTATATATAACTGTTAACTTTACATCCCACGTTTGAAATAAAAGTTATTATTTTTTTCAACAAAATGCACTTTGTAGTCAAGGGGTTAAGTAAGCTAGGTTTAGATAGATCTGACATTATATTGGTTTAATAAACAACAGGATGCAGCCAGAAAACTTACAGGTCTATTCAAAGAAAGGTGAAAATCAGGAGAATTGGCAGGAGAAGAGAACAATGTAGACCAAATACCGGCTGGGTGGAGTAAAGGTAACAGCACTGCTCTGCGTGGAGAGAGCCTGTGGAGTCATGGGCTCAATCCCAGCGAGCACCTCTCCAGTAAGTGTCCTTGGGCAAGACACCTAACGGTACATACTCGCCACCCAGGACATACTTGAAAACGAGAGAAATCTCAATGTATCCTTCCTGGTAAAATCCTTTCTCCAAAAAATAGCCGATTTGGAAAGTGAGCTACATGGGAGAATTTTTCTGTTTTGGTGATTTTGACCTAGAATTTTCACTTCTCCAGTCATTCTCCTGATTTTCATCTTTCTTTGAATAGACCTGTAAGTCTCTGAGAAACGCTCATAATTATTTTGTCAACAATAATAGGCTGGAAAGACCAAATTTAGCAGTACCTGGTTGACAATGCAGAACAGGTAAAAATTATGCCTGATAGTCTCATACAACCCGGTTTTCAGAGTCTATCAGATTGCAGAAATCTGGATACAGTGTGCTCCACCTATAGTCCCATATAGTGTATAAATAGCAATTGTACATGCACCTCAGAGCATTTTCATGTATCTGACTGTCACACCACAATTCGTTATCTATTACTGACGTGCAAAAGATATTTGTAAATAAATATATAAATATTTATATTTTAAATATAGAAGAAAAGAAAAGGGATTCTGAGCTAACCACTTCTCGTTGTTTCCTGGAAAATAAATAAGCAACTGCTGTCCGTGCCAGTAAGAAAATGTCATATAAGTGTACAACTGCAAGAGTGCACCATTCATCCGTCATCATGGCTACTGGCATATTATTGCAATATATGGGAAGATTTTGTATAAAATGTTAGTATATTTACTGCCAAAGAATCCACGTTTCAACATATAGATAGCATGGTTAGATCACATATGGTGTATTAATATATACCGATCAGATTGCGCAGATCATATTTTTCCTGTGGCTTAATACTTTGTTCCTTCCTTCATAAAATCAACAACAAATACAAACCTCCTCTCCCAAATAAACAACTTTCAATAGCACACTGAGGACTGGACAAGGATCATATGATTCATATCATCACACATGCATAACAGCATCAGAGCACAGTACGTGACATTCATTTTCATGTCTGCAATGTCAGTTATCCTTCTTGTTTTTCACATTCAAACAGATGTTCAGTTATTTATAGGTGCATAAATAATTATTTAAAATGGTTAGACTTGTATTTTTATTTAAAGTGCCACTGAAATGTAGTTTGTTGGGTGTGTGTTGCTTCAACTTTTGCCAAAAATAGTAAGAAAAGTGCTTGAGATGTGAAGAGGGATATGAATAATTAGGCTTTATTACTGAATTAATCAATATTTGTCTTTCACTACCCTTTCCCTACCAAGTGATTTTCCAAAAATCTACTGTCAAGAACGAGTGTTTTTTTGAAAAATCATTTTGAAGTATACAGTAAAAAATATTGGGGAATGTTCCCAATATATTTCTTACTGTAATAACCTATTTGGCAGGAAGATGTCGCCATCTACTGGCCAAATGGAGTTCCAGCAGAAAGAACTGGAGCTCTTGACTCCGTGTCAGCTGGGGAATGCCCAATACATCAGGGCATTCCTAAGAAGATTTTAAACCATTTTAGTATTGGGCATTACGCCCACAGGGCTAAAACTTTGAGGACACCTTCTGTAGCCCAAAAACAAATGAAATTAGTTTGCAACAAAACAAATTAAATTTTCAATCATGCAGTATAGATGACCCTAGATCGCGATAACACAATCTTGGGCTGCTGAATCTGCTACCGCTGATTGTGTATACACAATCACAGTAGTGAAGGGGTTAAGAATAAAACTAGGTTGCAAAATCTTACCAGAAGAGCAAGATGTATTCTATATTGGTCTCTTCTTTGTCTCATATTAAGCCAAGATAACTCAGGCACCACCAGGTAAAGGTAATGAGTTATCTCGATCTGCAGATCCGAAGGACAAAAGCAAATGAAATTTATTTGCTGCAAATGAATTTTGTTCACTTTTTGGCTTCAGAAGGTGCCCCTAAAGTTTTAGCCCTGTGAGCATAATGCCCGAGATGCTAAAACTGTTCAAAATCAGCTGAAAAATGCCCTGACATATTGGGCTTTCAGCAGCCGATGCAGGGAACCACAAGCTGCAGCTGAAACTAGTGTAACTCCATATGGCCTGTAGACAGCACCATCCTCCTGCCAAATGTGGTAATACAGTAAGGAATATACTAGGGAATTTTCCCAAATATTTCCTACTGTAAATTTAACATTTAAAAAATGTTTTTTTAAAACAAATCACTGGTTCCTGTCAATGTCTTTTTTTGGAAAATCACTCGGTAGTGAAGGGGTTAAAAGAGTGGGTCACAGACTTTTATACTAAGTACAGGGCTCAAAATTTCAGGTCCCAAGCTACTAGCCAGGCCTTAAGAGTTACTCGCCACCCAACCCTTACCGTTATCTCTGCCCCTAAACACACCCTCTAAAATTATTGTTTAATTATCATTAATAATATAACGAAGCATTGTAAACATAAATCAAAATGTGCAGTGTGTATGAGTGGATCACAGAGCTCCACAGCAATAAACCTCATAGTAATGTGCAGTGTGTATGAACGTATCACAGAGCTCCACAGCAATAAACCTCATAGTAATGTGCAGTGTGTATGAACGTATCACAGAGCTCCACAGCAATAAACCTCATAGTAATGTGCAGTGTGTATGAACGTATCACAGAGCTCCACAGCAATAAACCTCATAGTAATGTGCAGTGTGTATGAGCGTGAGTTTTATTGCTGTGCAGCTCTGTGATATGCTCATACACACTGCACATTACTGAGAGTTTTATTGCTGTGCAGCTCTGATATGCTCATACTCACCACACCTTACTGAGTTTTATTGCTGTGGTGCTCTGATATAGTAATGCGTAGTGTGTATGAGTGTATCAGAGCTCCACAGCAATAAAACTCACAATAATGTGTGGTGTGTAGGAGCGTATCAGAGCTTCAAAGCCTTTTATATACCCCCTCTCTCTCATTCTTTTTTTCAACCCCCTCTCCCATTCTCACTTTTTTCACCTCTCTCCCTCTTTCTTTTTTTCATCCCCTCTTATTAATTTTTTTATCCTCTCTCATTATTTTTTTTTCATCCCCTCTTCCATTCTCAGTTTTTTTATCCCCTCTTTCTTTTTTTCATCCCCTCTTCCATTCTCAGTCTTTTTTTATCCCCTCTTTCTTTTTTTTCATCCCCTCTCTTCCATTCTCAGTTTTTTTATCCCCTCTTTCTCTTTTTTCATCCCCCCTCTCTTCCAGTCTCAGTTTTTTTTATCCCCTCTTTCTCTTTTTTCATCCCCTCTCTTCCATTCTCAGTCTTTTTTCATCCCCCTCTTCCATTCTCAGTCTTTTTTTATCCCTCTTTCCTTTTTTCATCCCCTCTCTTCCATTCTCAGTCTTTTTTTATCCTCTTTCTTTTTTTCATCCCCTCTCTTCCATTCTCAGTCTTTTTTTAGCCTCTTTCTTTTTTTCATCCCCTCTCTTCCATTCTCAGTCTTTTTTCATCCCATCTCTTCCATTCTCAGTCTTTTTTCATCCCCCCTCTTCCATTCTCAGTCTTTTTTTATCCCTCTTTCTTTTTTTCATCCCCTCTCTTCCATTCTCAGTCTTTTTTTATCCCCTCTTTTTTTTCATCCCCTCTCTTCCGTTCTCAGTCTTTTTTCATCCCCTCTCTTCCATTCTCAGTTTTTTTATCCCCTCTCCTCCATTCTCAGTCTTTTTTCATCCCCCCTCTTCCATTCTCAGTCTTTTTTTATCCCTCTTTCTTTTTTTCATCCCCTCTCTTCCATTCGCAGTCTTTTTTTATCCCCTCTTTCTTTTTTTCATCCCCTCTTCCATTCTGTCTTTTTTTATCCCCTCTTTTTTTCATCCCCTCTCTTCCGTTCTCAGTCTTTTTTTATCCCCCCTCTTCCATTCTCAGTCTTTTTTTATCCCTCTTTCTTTTTTCATCCCCTCTCTTCCGTTCTCAGTCTTTTTTTATCCCCCCTCTTCCATTCTCAGTCTTTTTTTATCCCTCTTTCTTTTTTCATCCCCTCTCTTCCATTCTCAGTCTTTTTTTATCCCTCTTTCGTTTTTTTCATCCCCCCTCTTCCATTCTCAGTCTTTTTTTATCCCCTCTTTTTTTTCATCCCCTCTCTTCCGTTCTCAGTCTTTTTTCATCCCCTCTCTTCCATTCTCAGTTTTTTTATCCCCTCTCTTCCAGTCTGTCTTTTTTTATCCCCTCTCTTCCATTCTCAGTCTTTTTTCATCCCCCCTCTTCCATTCTCAGTCTTTTTTTATCCCTTTTTCTTTTTTTCATCCCCTCTCTTCCATTCTCAGTCTTTTTTTATCCCCTCTTTCTTTTTTCATCCCCTCTCTTCCAGTCTCAGTCTTTTTTTATCCCTCTTTCTCTTTTTTCATCCCCTCTTCCATTCTCAGTCTTTTTTCATCCCCTCTCTTCCATTCTCAGTCTTTTTTATCCCCTCTTTTTTTTTCATCCCCTCTCTTCCATTCTCAGTCTTTTTTTTCCCCTCTTTCTCATTTTTTCATCCCCTCTTCCATTCTGTCTTTTTTTATCCCCTCTTTTTTTCATCCCCTCTCTTCCGTTCTCAGTCTTTTTTTATCCCCCCTCTTCCATTCTCAGTCTTTTTTTATCCCTCTTTCTTTTTTCATCCCCTCTCTTCCATTCTCAGTCTTTTTTTATCCCCCCTCTTCCATTCTCAGTCTTTTTTTATCCCTCTTTCATTTTTTCATCCCCTCTCTTCCATTCTCAGTCTTTTTTATCCCCTCTTTCCTTTTTTCATCCCCTCTCTTCCATTCTCAGTCTTTTTTTATCCTCTTTCTTTTTTTCATCCCCTCTCTTCCATTCTCAGTCTTTTTTATCCCCTCTTTCTTTTTTCATCCCCCCTCTTCCAGTCTCAGTCTTTTTTTATCCCTCTCTCTTTTTTTTCATCCCCTCTTCCATTCTCAGTCTTTTTTTATCCCCTCTCTTCCATTCTCAGTCTTTTTTTATCCCCTCTTTCTTTTTTTCATCCCCTCTCTTCCAGTCTGTCTTTTTTTATCCCTCTTTCTTTTTTTTCATCCCCTCTTCCATTCTCAGTCTTTTTTTATCCCCTCTCTTCCATTCTCAGTCTTTTTTCATCCCCCTCTTCCATTCTCAGTCTTTTTTTATCCCCTCTTTCATTTTTTCATCCCCTCTCTTCCATTCTCAGTCTTTTTTTATCCCCTCTTTCTTTTTTTCATCCCCTCTCTTCCATTCTCAGTCTTTTTTCATCCCCCCTCTTCCATTCTCAGTCTTTTTTTATCCCCTCTTTCATTTTTTCATCCCCTCTCTTCCATTCTCAGTCTTTTTTTATCCCCTCTTTCTTTTTTCATCCCCTCTCTTCCATTCTCAGTCTTTTTTTATCCCTCTTCGTTTTTTTCATCCCCTCTCTTCCATTCTCAGTCTTTTTTTTATCCCCTGCAACCCCTGCAGCCTTGTAATTACCTACCTCCCAGGCAGCAGTTCCCCTCCGCTCAGAGGAAGGGAATCAGATCACTCCTCACTCGGCTCATGCACAAACGCTTCCAGGCTCTGTGTCAGCACACGTGACACAAACCACCCGGAAGCTGGCTGAGCACAGACGCTGGGAAGATGTGAAAGCACATCTCTCCCAACGTTCGGTCCGTCCCTGCTTGCGGCGCCGCCCCCCTCCTTCCTCGCTACGCACTGGAGCAGAAAGGATCACATGAAAGTGAATGTCAGTGACGGCTCCATGCCGACGCTGGCATTCCAATTACAGCACAATTTCTACTAGCTCTCCACCAATTTCAACACGCAAATTGCGAGGGGGCGAGTGCAAATTTTAAACCCTGCTAAGTACATTTAATAAATTGGTGTTTTGTGTGCCCCATTGTACAGTGCTACGGAACTTGTTAGTGCCTTGTAAATCCTTTTTTGCAGTCTTTTGGTGCCCAAAAGCTGTTAAAATGAAAAACTTGCAAATTAGGATACAACTCTCACCAGAAGAGATAAATGTAAAGCTTTTAAAGGAGAGTCTTTAGCTATGAGCATGTGTGTTGGACATTGAAGTTAGGGTGATCTACTCTACTGAATAATAATTAAAACCCTCAAATAGCCATGTAACAATTAGTGACTGCCACTAGATGTCAATAAAGAGCAAAATAGTCTTTGTCTAAAAGATATGTGCTCTGACCAGGAAGTGACATAAGCCAGCTACCCCCTCCTTCCAGGAAGGTCACATAACTGCAACTATCCAATAGGAAAAAAAGTGTCATCTGCGCTCGTTTCTATGTGTTCCATGTACAACAAAACACTATGAGGTTTTTGTTTTTGTTTCAATGGCCATTGCAACGTAAGCTCACTCGCCACTTCAAGGCACCTCTTTACAGAGTGAGTACCTAACAAATGTAACCAAAAGTAACAGCCCAGTTAAGCAGGAGGAGGGGCTTGGAGCTGCTCAGTAGAGCGGCTTTTTGGTTACATTTGTTAGGTACTCACTCTGTAAAGAGGTGCCTTGAAGTGGCGAGTGAGCTTACGTTACAATGGCCATTGAAACAAACAAAAACCTCGTAGTATTTTGTTGTACATGGAACACATAGAAACGAGCGCAGATGACACTTTTTTTCCTTGTTATGTTTTATACATTAACTGGGCTGTTACTCCTGGCAGTTGCTGCCGCTCCGGTGAGTATGGGCGCGACGCCATTTTTCTGTATTTATAACTATCCAATAGGATCCACTCATGTGGGTGGAGACAAGTCTGTAGTCCAACCTCCTCTGAATTGATTTCCAGGGAAACACAGGAAGTGAGGAGGAGATTTGCTGTGGCTACCAAAGTGAACACATTGCACTGTGCAAGTGCTGCTGTATCTAAATGGGTAGCTAATCTTTTTGCATCTAAAGATCACCTATGCATTGTCTTTTATTTTCTTGCTAGGGTCTAGAAACTAGTTTATGTTTAACAAATGTTTTTATTACTTTCTTATATTTTAATCTCTGGGGAGAGCTATCATTAATTATTTAAAACTCAAGGACCATGGGGTTATTTTAGTGTATTCTCTGGGGAGAGTATTTTAATAGTTAAATATTAAATCATATAATTAATTTGTCTCAGAACCAGATGATTTATATTGCTTTTAATAACCTTTTTAAATCCTACCAAAGTAAATATTTTAAAACTTATGTCTCTGTTTCATTTTTACTTGCTTATATTTTGTTTCACATTATCAGCTGATATAACTTTTAATATAAATGGTTTAGATAGAGTTGTGTTATATTTAGCAGTTAATAATTATTGCTGCAGAAACTTAGCAACTAAATTGTGTTGCTTAAGTTCTGCCATTACATTTAACCTGCCTGAATACCAGATATTGCTTTGCTTTTGAATGATATTAAGTGCATTTGGGGCTCTGTACAATTTTGCTTGTTATTTAATCCAAGCACATTGTGTCTGACATTTTAGGATGCTGCATGGCAAGCACATGTGTTGGCCATTTTAAGCCAAGGGCTGGTGGCAATCTTGGTGCTCACTTGAGCACATGTTAATGACAGCATTAATTGTACAACATTTGGTGCCAATAATTCATCTAAAATGAAGCAAACTATTTTAAGACATATCATACAGGATTATCACCTGAAGTTATATCCAGTCAAAACATAATGCGTAGTTGGCAAAAAATATCTACCTGATAACTGGACATAATATAAGAAGGTTTAATTAAGCCTGTGTTTTCACCAGTTTGCTTAAAAATCACCGCAGTCCTATTTTTGCTAAAAATGCCTTTCTTTGCAAATAAAGTGTCAGGAAATATTTCTAAATATGGATCATTTCCTGAATGGGCTAGTGATGATTTACTGTAACCCATTGCATATGATTTGATTAAATATGCTGCAGTTTCACAGAAACATAGAAACATAGAAAAATGTCGGCAGATAAGAACCTTTCGGCCCATCTAGTCTGCCCAATTACATGGATACTTTACCTGGATTTATCTTTTGTTTAGGATAGCCTTATGCCTAGCCCATGCCTGCTTAAATTCAATTACTGTTTTGGCCTCTACCACTTCAACTGGAAGACTGTTCCATGTATCCACCACCCTCTCAGTAAAATAATGCTTCCTGATGTTGCTTTTTAGCAGCACATTTACATTCATTTTTACTGTATGTACTGAGATTTAAAGTGTGTAATTCACCATCAGAATTTCAGATTCTGATGGTGAATTACACACTTTAAATCTCAGTACATACAGTAAAAATGAATGTAAATGTGCTGCTAACATTGGATGGATGATAATGAACTGTGTACAGAAAGCCGTGAATGAAATGAATAAATTAAAAATGGACTTGAATTTAGTGAAAGAAAAACTGGTTTTAAATGACTTGCAGGCTATTCAAACCAAGACAAAAGCTTTGTCTTCAAAGACAAAAGGTGATTTGAATGTTTATCATGTCAAGGTTGTGTACAGAGCATACCCAGTTAAAACAAAAGGAATGTTATACAGGAAATGTGCTGAAATGAATGGTGGCAGGCATGAAAATATGCAAATGTCTAGAAGGCAATTATGGCTTAATTTGTTGAGCGGGTGTGTGTAAGAATGAAATTGATGGTATCCCCACAGCTGAGCTGAATAAAAGATGGAACACAATCATAGCAAATTCTGATACAGCTTCCCTGATACAGCCCTATCAGCCCTGGTCCCACTCAAACGCACCTATCCCAGGTACCCCCAAAATCCCATACCCCTTCATGAAAAGAGAAACTGGTGGAGAGCCGCACCCTCAGCCTCTAAGGGTCCTGATTCGTATGAATGCAAGGGATGGGGCAATGACTGGAAACAGAAAAATAGAGCATTTGTGAGTGTTGATAAGAAGGTGGAAATGTCCTTGGGAATTGCCATCAAATCCATTTTGTCAAAAAGGGACTGGGTGTAGAGTGCACGCACGCAGCTCCAGCCAAAATAACCTCAGACACTATTGTAGTCCCCAAAAGTGAAACACATGTTACTGTGCCTCCAAAACGTTTTTTGGAAAAAGGGTATATGGAGAGAGAGAGTGCAAAAAGTGTTATTTCTTCTCCCACCATGCTAAAGTGACTTGAAAAGGTATGAACTCGACCCGCTGAAAGCCTAACGAACACGTTTGTCTGTCCTGTAAAAGAGCCAGGTGACTCTGACAGCCCCAGGTACAGTCACGAGTACAGAAGGTACAGGTAAACAGGCAGACATGTGGCCAGCAGTGATCGAAATAGTGAATGCTCTTGTTTCAATTCTCTTTGCAACCAATTCAAAAGAACAAATTGCCTTTGCCTGGGAGAACAGACTTTACACTGTCAACGTCGTGAACCCAAAGGATTACAAAGTGCCAAACACAGCCGCCAAAGAAAAAACACCCCTGTGTCCCAATATAACAAGCATGACCAAATCAAGGATTTTGTTTCAGAACTTGTCACAGAACGAAGAAAAGCAAAGACCAGTCTTACCCACGAGACTACTCTCCAGAGCATGGAGAGCTGTCAAAGAACATTATACTGGTGCTATTACATGTATCAGGAATACACAGATTTAAACCTTCATCAATTTGGGTTATAGAAAGTCACATTCGCGCAGTGTAACATGTTTGTACTTAATTTTGGATTAGATGATGTTTGGGCCGCAAGGATATCGCATATGGTTTCTTTTTCCAGAGCCTATATATTGTATTGGCTCTGTATAATAGGCAGTGTGCCAACTTTTGGAATGGTTTGAAATAGAAGACAGGCCACACCGGATCCTTCTGCTTAATCACACTTTTATCCTTTATTCACAGCATAACAGGGGATAATACAAAGTTTCGGATGAAAAAGCCTTAATAACGTATTTTAACTTTTGGAATGGCACCGTCCTTCTTGTTCAATCCTCCGTGTAAATGAAAGAGAAGAAGGAATGTGCAATCATAGGGCAGGATGTACAGTATTAGAATATATCATAATACGTGTCCTGCTTACCTGAACCAGAGTCCTATATCCGGCTCTGGGATGTAGTGCCTGTGACACTTTACGGCAGTGTCTAGCCTCCCAAGGATCTGTAGCAGGTTGGTGTGATGAGATGCAGGAATCCAGCAATAAATAGCAATATTCGAAGGAAGCCGCTCATTCCCAGGACCCTCAGACTGGATCTCCCCTCTGGATTCACCAGGTGGATCTGCGGCCGCACAGGACAATTGTACAACCTTTGGTGCCAATAATTTATCTAAAGCGAACCAAACTATTTTAAAAGGCATATCGCGCAGGATTATCACCTGAAGCGATATCGGACCATTAAGGCTAGGGTCAGACGAACGCATTTTTATGTTGTCTGTGAAAAAGTGCGTTCGAACGAATGGACGCATTTTTTCACAGAATACGTGATAGTGGTCATACTATGCGCATTTTCGTCCGTGATTTTGTACGGATCATCAATAAAACCCTTTTTGCGTCTGGACGTTATGTTGGCCGGACATTAGCAGCGTCTGACGTCTCCTAATCACGCACACACGCCGCTAGTGGACGCAGCGCACTCTGTACGTCAGTACCTGCGGTTTCACGTTCTCGAAAAAATGCGTTCATTTTCCACTTGCGTTGCGCAGCCGGACTTTTGTGCGACCGTACTTCGTATATTGGCCGTCATTGCCCGTCATTTGCTGCTAGTGCGGCCGTGATTATGTGCGGCTGCACGCGCGTTCGCACTGCCTCAGTCTGACCCTAGCCTAAAACAGCATGTGATTTAACTTTTTAAGAGATTACCTTTTACCCCCTTCACTACTATGATCACATATATTTGATCACATACATTTGATTGTCTATAAGCACCTGCAGGTGCCCTGATATTGACTATACTCGATCTGGTCTTATTCTGGAGTAACGCAACGTAATTTTGTTTATTGCAGATGAAATTTGTTTGCAAACAGGCTTCAGAACATGCTCCTAATATTTTAACACATCGTACATGACAGCTGATGTGTTGAAAATGGCTGATAAGCTTGCAGGTCTATTTTCTCCTTGAAGGAAACACTGAGCCTAAACTGAAATCTTCATATAGGATCAATTTTGGGGCAGAAGAGGGAGTCGTCTGCTTGTCAATCAGCAAGAATTTCACCTTTAAATCTGTACAGATGGTTTTTGTATATTTTTACTGTGTAGGTAATGGAACGTGATTTTCTATAAAAACACCGAGCCTAGCAAACAGTTTATAGAAAACCTCTTGAAAGTGAAAGATGTTGGCTCCTATTCCAAGTCCAATTCGGGTTTGCTAGTGAGCTGTTTAAACACAACAACAAGCTTAATAGGAGCACCCCACTTGCTTACTACATATCTTGTATGGCTGCTTAATGTACTCTTAAACATACACGTATAAAAGACAAGTATAAATAGTGAGATTCAATGAATGACACACCAGCTCTAAAAAAGTAAAATTGTCTTTATAATACAAAAATAATAGGATAAACAAGTAAACCTATCCTAGGCCCCTTTCTGCAGAAGAGAGTGCAAGACATTGCCTCTTCTTGCTGCAGGTTGATGGACAATAAGAAGAAATAGTTCCTTGATGACTTTGCACCAATCCTGAGTGATCCATAGTGGACTATTCAATACTATGTTATAAGTGTGATTTTGCTAATTATTACACATAGGGTCCGAGCAGTCAAATTCCATATACAATAATTGAAAAGCATTTAATTTGGCTCTGTAGATGCATCACTGTACGGATGTGTATAACTAGAACTAGTCTGATACTATTCCTCCATTACATAACATTGATCTGATGTTACGTCACCTCGAGTCATTATTTGACAAACAACCATATTGGTTTTTATATCCTCAAAGATAAATGTGAATAGCAGTCTGTGGGATGTAGAGTCCAAGATGCAGGAAACATTGGAGTATCATAGTGTGGTGACATGTTCTATTATTCTCAGTTATTTCTAGGCATTTTGCTACAACTCCAGATAGGCAAAGGTTGCATCATTTATATCACTGAACCTATTCCCACTAAATTGTTTTTGGTGAACTGTCTTTTGTCATTTTATTTCTATTGGAAAATCATTATCTACCCTCCTATCACTTATTTCTTATATAGCTGCAGTTTTTTTTCACCTTAGGTAAAACTCTGAATTTTGACGCCCTCATTTTTCTCCATTTACAACATATATTTTTCTAAATATAAAATGTACAGTTTGATATTTTCATTCCTCCCATCATTCTCAGATATTATTTTAGCAGAATGGTGGGATTACTGCACTTTTTCAAAAATAATATACTGGTTTTGTCTCGGGATCTTACTGCGCGTCAAATACAATATTTGTAAATTATGCTCACCTAATGCTCTGCATAAAAAATAAGATTCTGAACTCTTTTCCACTGTAACATGCATGATTATGAAATCACTGCTAGCATGTCTAATGTTTTAATGCTGATAAATTTATTTATACCTTACATTTGTTTATTTAGAGATTGTCAAACACAAATAGCCTGACTCCACTCTAGCTGTTGTCAATGGCATTAACGAGCGATTGGGTAAGAGTAAAGGCACCACTCATTAATACACATCCTATTCTGGCTAAACCAAAAAATCTTGATGCAGCTGTCTGCTGTACAGCTGCTCTTCCTTTACTTTGTAAAGAAATAAATAAAGCATCTGCCAAAAGCTGGTGTTTTGTGATTTTGCATTAGAGGTGGAGAGAGGGAGAATGAGAGAGGACTGGCAATGAGATTTCCATACCTCTGTTAGAACAGAAGCCTGCCAAAAAGGGACAGCAGGGGTTAAGGATGGAGCAACAAATCTCACCGGCAAGAGATTATGGTGCCACTACTCACCCAGGGTGTGGCCTGCTATGGTCACTATTCTGGAACCCCTTGGTCATATGCAACAGGTGACTGTCAAATGCAGGATATGATTGAAGTCATATAGTTTTAACTCATCCCCTTTTGAAGGCACACAAAGCCCTTTGTATTTTCTTCACTTTATTGGGAAGTAACAGCAAATAAAATGTGTCTTGTAGGAAGAGAGGGCTTCTCAGGTGGACTTTCGTGTGGGAGGACGGTAACAACAGGATGCAATCACCTGGTACAGACAGATGCTTGCTGACTGCCTTTGTGGTTAGACTGGGGGATTAGCAGCTGCAGAAACTGGAAATGGGGGCTGGCCCAAACTAACTATGAGGTTTAGACAAGGAGAGTGTACATATCCATTTTAAGTAAAAACATAGGGGGAAAACAAATAAGGAATCTGGTTCCATGATAGTCACGCCGTTATGTATTGAGGTATTATGCTGTCCTCCATCCAGCAGATGGCAGCAAAGCAAATGTGTGCATTTGTTCTTATGAGGTGCACATGTGCTTCTCCCCGCCATGAGCTGGAATATGATGTGCAAAGGAGGAAGGTGAGGCGCTAGATATCTGCAAAATGTCTGTCATCACAGATTACTCAAACCGTGGGCAATATTTTACCACAAAAAAACAGTGGTCAACTATCGTTGCTTGCATCACCTCCTTTGGCTGCTTTTATGAGGGCTGTAGACCACCAAGCGCCTCACAGTAATCCCAGGTTAGAACTCTAAAATTGGGGAAATCCTGTGTAAACTGGTATAGTTAGTAGGAATTCTATAAGTATAATTTATTGAAAGTGCTTTCTACACAAAAGAGTGGATTTAAGTATTTATTTGCTATTCATCTTAATCCTCCTAATGGACCCATTAAGTGGACTAATGCTTTCAGTAATAGCACCTCCAGCACACACAGGGTTATTTACCCAGAAGTCTCACTTCCACTGGGTAAAACCTACCCTTTTCCATGCATTGGATTACAATAAATTTGTCTATTGATCAAAATTATATAAAGTGCTGCTCTTGTGTTTCAGATACCAGAACTATTTTAAATTAGGAGTCAAAAATGATTAAAAATCTAAAAAGATCTTTCCTGTACTCCTTTTCCACACCCATGAAAGCAGCTACTTGTCTCATTATGACATTTTCTTGGAAGACACATTGGATGTGTGTAATATGAATTTTCTTGGAAAGATACACAAAGGAAAAACCATTGGCAGTGAGCAGCTAAGATCCTTTAGAACTGTGGTAATATGGTCAATATTAAGTGGACATGTGGCTATTTGTATGAGTTGTGTGTATACATTATTGATTTTAAAGTAAACCTTGTAATTGAGTGCAGAGTTTCCTAGAATAGCAAACTGCACACTTAAAAAGAACAGTCTTTTGGACACACAGAATAACATTCTGCCATTTGGCTCCAGCCTGTTGCTTTTCAAGACAATATACTTGTGAATATTTGAAGGTGTTGGCAAATGATAGCTCAAGTTATGCATGATGTACAGACCATTTTCATGAATGTACAATCATCAGTAAACGACACACCGCATCCAAACAGAGACCCAACACACAGAACACTTATATCCATATATAAATATAATATATTCAGGCGCTCGTACGCAGCAGTCATGTTGGCATGCTGAAGCACTTCATATAATTGCTTCGGCACAAGCCTCTTAAAAAAGTAATCTATCCCAGATTAAGGTAGTGTATTATTGCTATCGTTTTAAGAATAAACATGTTTTGCTAAATAGCTTTTATACAAATGGCATAAAAAATAGAAATCTATTTTTAATGATAAATCAAACAGTTAAAAGTAAATTTGCACTTTTGGAGCTAGTCTCTGAATTGTCATTCAAATTGCCTTCATTTTTTTAATGCTGAATTTGGAGCCACTTTCCAGCTAGATAAACCAGCTACTGTTACACCATTGATTGGAAAGTATTTCTTATTGAGCTCATGCAAATCACGCAAAGTCCTCAAAGTGCAAAAGTCCAAAACCAGATTTGCGTATAAAGGGATGCTTGTGTTAATATGTTTAGCCCAAACCACCTGAAGGACGGCTTCATGCAGCCAGTGTTCTCTCTCTATATATATATGTTACGGGTAAAGCCAGGAGTGCGGTTAATCCTAGGATTACCCGGTTAATCCTGACATCACCCAAAACCGCTGGAAAAGATGCAAAAAAAGGAAAATTTCGGACTTTACCCAGGTAATTTTAGGACTAACCAACTGCCCTTGGGTAACAGTCTGGAAGAGCTGAAAAATTTGCACTTTACCCAGATAATGTGCAAGTCTGAAGCTTCACCCGGGTAATCTGAGGACTATCCACAGCTTCACCTGGGTAATCTGCAGAGCATCCAACCCCGCTTGGGTAACAGTGAATTTTGCTATTATCTATGGATATTATCAATGAAAATGGCAAAAAGACAAACATTAAAAGGTATTGCAGATATAATGAATATACAGAGTAACAGGATATGTTTCTTATATGAATGTGAAAGAGTTACATGATCTTTACTATGTGTCATATGTGCTTATATATCATTTATAAAACATAATAACCATCAGGCTACTCTTTATATAATATCTTTATCTTCATAAATAAATTTTCAGACAATTAATGCACAGAGTAACATCAGTCAGATAACAGTTTGCAGCTTTATCCGGGTAATCCTCAGAATTCAGTCAAGTGTAACCTGCTGAAAATCCAAGAAAAGCGGAGCACCCAGAGGTGTTTGGATACTTTGCAGATTACCCGGATAAAGTCCGATGTTTCGTTGCACATTACACTTTATCCACCAACACTAGGGTAATGTGTGAATTACTCGGTTAAAATAGATCAGAAAAGCAGGGTACCCAGAGACCTCTGGATACTTTGCAGATTACCTGGGTAAAGTCCGAAATTTCATTTCACTTCGGATTTTTGCTAATGACACCTGGGTAATGTCAGGATTACCCGGGTAATCCTAGGATTAACCGCACTCCTGGCTTTACCCGTAACATATATATATCATACAGTTGTGCTCAAAGGTTTGCATATGTGAAATATTGGCACTTATATTGATCACGTCAAACAACTGTCTATTATTGAAGGATAGTGATCATATGCAGCCATTTATTATCAGATAGTTGTTTTGTTCCTCTTTAAATCATAAAGATAACAGAAATCACTCAAATAGCCCTGATCAAAAGTTTACAAACCCGGTAATGTTTGGCCTTGTTACAGACACACAAGGTGATACGCAGGTTAATTAACCTCCCTGGCGGTATTCCTGAGTGTGACTCGGGGTTAAATTTCACTACTGCGAACGGTAACCCCGAGCCACACTCGGGCTGGATGCATACTCACCTCCTCCTGGCTCCCTCGCTGTCCCCCGCAGTGTGATCGCAGCGAGCTGCTTCCTGGATGGCTCCCTGCGAGTCACATGATGCAGAGGGGCTGGATGCAGCAAACTTCATTCATAAAACTCACTGAATACAAATGGAAAAGTTTATGAACGGCCACTAGGTGGCAGTACAGGATAAGAAATAGACCATACATCGTCTCTCCCTTGTTGTCAGACAGATTTCAGTGTTTTTTGTTGTATTTTATTGAATATCATTTATTTGCATTATTTTGGATAATTATTTTTGGGATAATAAATTATTATGTTGTGTTTCAAACTTTATTGGACTCCGTGTATTTACTATTTTTTTTAAATTAATTAATTAATTTATAAAGGATTTTACCAGTAAGGACTCTTGATTTCACGGATTTCAGTGCGTGATTCCTAATTATTACAGGCTAACTATGTACAAAAACACGTTTCCTTTAAAAAAAATTGAGACGCTTTTAGACACAAAATTTTGAAAAAATTAGACCGCCAGGGAGGTTAAAGGCTCATTTCCCACATCTGTGGCTATTTAAATTGCAATTAGTATCTGTATATAAATGGTCAATGAGTTTGTTAGCTCTCACATGGATGCACTGAGCAGGCAAGATACCGAACCACCGGGAGCAGAAAAGACCTGTTAAAAGACCTATGTAACAAGGTATTGAAGCTTTATAATCAGGGAAAACGATATAAAAAGATATTCAAAGCCTTGAAAATGCTAGGCATTACTGGTAAATCACTTATTAAGAAGTGGAAAATTCAGGGATCTCTTGGTACCAAGTCAAGGTCAGGTAGACCAAGAAAGATTGAAGACACAACTGCCTGAATAATTGCTTGGGATACAAACAAAAACCCACAAGTAACCTCAGGAGAAATACAGGCTGCTCTGGGAAAATAGTGTGGTTGTTTCAAGGAGCACGATACTTGAACAAAAATGAGCTGCATGGTTGAGTTGCCTGAAAGTAGGGATGTGCGTTTCGGGTTTCAGAATTTCGGAATTTTCACGAAATTTCCCGATTCGTGGATTCGGATTTGGCCAATTTTCCGAATCGGATCGGATCGAAAACTTTTCGGAATTTTCAAATGGACTAGAAATGTGTAAAATCGAAATTCATTTTCGTTCCATTCGTGATTTCGGCTCCATTACTGATTTCGGTTCCATTTCAGTAATTTCGAACATCGTATTTTTCGGTTTTGATCAACTTTATTTCTGTTTTAAAACATTCTGTTCTGGTTTTTATTTTTAAAGTCAGACCATTTGGGTTGGGTCAGTTTCATTTTTTTTTTGTTACTTTCATACCATTTTAATATGATTAAATAAAGTTGTGAAATGCATATTCATAAGAAAAAAAGGATCTTTATTAAAAAAAAACGATAGAATCGGCAGAATTATCATATCGGCAGAATTATCGTATCGACAGAAATATCGGATCCGAAAAACCATTAGTTTACGTCAAAACGAATAGACACTTTGAAACGAGGAGAACAGACGTTCCGAAAAACACGAAAAATTCCGAAACCACAAAAAAAGTTGATACGAAAAAAGACCTGAAAACACGAAAATGGCTGATATTAAAAAAAAAAGTCGATACTAAAAACGAGCTGAAACGAACTGAAACAGAAATCGGCCGAAACGAAAATATAAAAAATCAGAACGAACCGAACCGAAAAAAAAAAAATCGGTGCACAAGTCTACCTGAAAGAAGCCTTTACTGCACCAATGCCACAAAAAGCCTGATTACAATACACCCTACAACATCTTGACATGCCTCACAGCTTCTGGCACACTGTAATTTGGAGTATGTTATCAGAAAATGCTGGCAGACAATTTGCATTCTTCTGCTTGAAAGTTGTGTATGGGACACTCTTGGATTTTCGAAGCTAAACGAAGCTAAACATTGGTGTTTTACAAAAGCAAGTGCAGCTTCTCCTGCCACTGTTGGATTTCCCTCCTGTGAAATGCATATGTTTGGCGCTGTTGCATCAACTGCGCTTTTCACTATCTTTTTACAACTGGCAAACACTGGCACTCTTTGAATAACTCCCGATATATGTTTATATATGTGCTAGGACAAGTGCACATGTACTTGTAGGAAGGAAATGTAAATGTTTGCATGTGTCAGAGAAATATGGATATGAAAACATAACTGGGTTTGTATATCTATAAAGAAGACAAAGCTTTTGTTTCAATCATAGAGGAGAAAATATGATATGATTCTACTGAGAAGTAGAACCAGCAAATAAATATATATAATTATAAATTTGTATATTAATGTAATAATCCTTCCAAGGCCCCGGAGATGTAAAGGTTGACACCTATTTAAAGAAATCCCAAGTGTGCATTCTTTCATTTAAACAAAGGTATTGTTGATTAATAGGTATCACCTCCATGTTGCTCATTTTATTGATGATTGCAAGGCTGGGTTGACCTTGTCAAGATTCTAATCTGAGATCTGAACAGCTTCATCATCACTGTTTTAATCTACTGAAGGTGTTTCATTGGTAACTAGCTCAGCTCTGCCTTTGTTGAATATACTTGACTCTACAGTTCTCTATTCCTCAATATTCTTCATTTGAATCAAACCATGGTATAAACTGCCTACAACATACATACCCTAGGGCAGAACTTGAACATCTATTGTCTTTATTAGGTGCACTTGTATGGGCCGTTCTTATGTTTCTGTTGAAGCTTGCAACTAGCCTACTTTAAACATAAAATGTCCCTTGTAAAACTGCATATGTAGCCACATTTTCCTGCTGGACACTAGAATAATCACAATCAATCCTTGTTAAAGAGAGGGAGGTTTCAACCAAGCTGTCAAGTTTATAGCTCCAGCTGTTAACTTAAGGACTCCAGCAGCTATCACAGCCGAACAATAAGCATTGGAGCCTCTGCATATTCTGTACAACCATGATTGTGCAAGATCAGGCTTTGCTCCATGGAGTATTATGGGCTCGAAGAGCCAAAAAAGTTTTTGGAGAAAGGATTTTACAAGGAAGGATATATTGAGATTTCTCTCGTTTTCAAGTATGTCCTGGGTGGCGAGTATGCTATGTACCATTAGGTGTCTTGCCCAAGGACACTTTCTGGAGAGGTGCTCTTGCCGGGATTGAACCCGTGTCTCCACAGTCTCTCTCCATGGTTATAGAGCTACTCCACCCAGCCAGCACTTAGCAGTGAAGTACAGCACCGCTGCTGGTATCAATTAATGACTATACAAAAAGAATGAAAAGTGTGTGCCCGGTCAATTAAATATAAACATAAATTGAGAGAAAGGGTGTGTGTGAGGATCCCGAGGATGAGCAACAGCACTAATGGCCTGCTCTACGGTGGGGGCCCGCTCAGGTCTCACAAGGTTTTAGCTTGCTTGTGCCATTACAGAGATGAATGCTCCATATGCAAATCAGCCTGCTCTCACCCAATGAGAGTGGCCAGTACTGATTGCCAAGGACGCCATCCCTGCACGAGAGGTGCAGCAACCCCCGACGATCGTTTCGGCCTTGTCAGGTCTCGTCAGGAGGGTATAGCTGGCCCCCTTCTAGGCACATCAAGCAAGGGGTCCACGTCTGGATGACCCTGTAAACTTATAGTGAGAGAAAGGGGGGGTGAGGGTCCTGAGGACGAGCAACAGCACTAGTGGCCTGCTATATGATGGGCGCCCGCTCAGGTCTCACAAGGTTTTAGCTTGCTTGTGCCATTACAGGGATGATGTTCCGAGCTGTCACAATACACTCAAAGGCATTTCCCCACCAGTGCCCATATACACAAATAAAAAACACAACAACTGAATATATTGTAAATTAACACCCACAAAGAATGTCTCCCGTATATCCACTCTCTCCACAAAGGAGTATACTGGCAAAGGACACGTAGTAACGATGAAAAAAAGACGAGACAGAGGAGATATGATAGAAACATTTAAATACGTAAAGGGAATCCACAAGGTAGAGGAAGGGAGTATATTTAAAAGGAAACAAAGTAGCAAAACAAGAGGACATAGTCTTAGATTAGAGGGGCAAAGGTTTAAAAGTAACATCAGAAAGCATTATTTTACTGAGAGGGTGGTGGATACATGGAACAGTCTTCCAGTTGAAGTGGTAGAGGCCAAAACAGTAATTGAATTTAAGCAGGCATGGGATAGGCATAAGGCTATCCTAAACAAAAGATAAATCCAGGTAAAGTATCCATGTAATTGGGCAGACTAGATGGGCCGAAAGGTTCTTATCTGCCGACATTTTTCTATGTTTCTATGTTTCTATGAATCAGCAATGTTCCTTTAAATATACTGTAAATGCAGGGTGCTACATATAAAAAAAACAAGAAAGCATAGTGTAAAATTTTATTACAGCATATATATGTGATATTATTGTCCCGCTCACAAGAAAGATGGCACAACATAAATATGTATGTGCAGAGAAAGCAAAAAAACAAGCACCTTGTGAGTGAGGCAATTTTATCACTTAAATATGCTGTAATAATTGGTTTTACACTATGCTTTTTTTCTTTTTTTTTATGTAGCACCCCCATGTATATTTAAAGGAACATTGTCACTATCCTCCTTTGTAACTAGTATACTCCTTTGTGGAGACAAAAGTTATAAAAGTGCAGAGACGGGCAACTAAATTAATAAGGGGAATGGAAGGGTTAAGTTATGAGGCAAGACTAACAAGCTTAAACCTGTTTAGTTTAGAGAAAAGGCGCCTTAGAGGGGATCTGATAACCTTATATAAATATATACAGGGCCATTATCAACCATTGTCTGATAATCTATTCATTAACAGGACTATACACAGGACAGGGGGTCATCCATTTAGACTGGAAGAAAGAAAATTTAGCTTAAAGCATAGGAAGGGTTATTTTACGGTGAGAACAATAAAGCTGTGGAATTCTCTGCCTGTTGAGGTGGTCGGATCAGTGACCATACAGACTTTTAAAAAACGACTGGATGATTTCCTGCAGACACAGAATATTAAGGGTTATAATATTTAATATGTGGGTAAAAGCTTCTTGATCCAAGGAGAAATCTGACGCTATTCTGGGGTCAACAAGGAATTTTTTCCCAGTATGTTGCATATTTCAGACTGGGTTTTTTGCCTTCTTTTGGATCAACAGCAGTAGGTTATGTGGGAGAGGCTGAACCCGATGGACGCATGTCTTTTTTCAGCCTATATAACTATGTAACTATGTGAGTAATTCAAACACTATACTCAGTTGATGTGTTTTTTTATCAATTAATGACTACCTATTATTATGGCTCGAGACACTGATACAGTAACAGGGTCCACTAAGGGTTATTAAAACGCAAGGATTTTTCTCCTCAAAAGCTCGCTGTTACGGACTCGTTTGGAATCGGGTCCAGGGTTTTTAATATTCCTTCTAAGCTGCGAAATATTAACAAATGCAACAAAAACAGTATGAAGCTATGGCTGTGTTTAAAAAAAAAATGTTTAAGTGCATTACCATGCCCCATTATATTTATATTTTCATATTTTACTTTTAATTTTGGAAAACATAGTTTTGATGTCCCATTTTTTTTACCCAAAATGTACATTGTTTAAGATAGCAAACACGCCTTCAATTAGAAATCATGAAGAAGACTAATTTTGTAATTAGCCTGAACATCATAAATTCAATATTATCTATAAAATGATATAGAATGAAAGAATGTTTTCATAATTGTATTAGGAATCCATCTCATATATTCCCACTGGAAAACCATTAATGAATAAATCTGTCTTGCTGTATAACTCTATGAAAATATATATCTGTTATAAAGCTAATTAAATCTACAGTGCCTAATTAAATGATTAATAATATAATGTGATATTCCACACTTACAGGGTTATTCAGAGAAAGGTGAAATTCAGGAGAATGACTGGAGAAGTGAAAATTCTAAGTCAAAATTGCCAAACCTGAAAAATTCTCCCATTTATCTCACTTTCCAAATCGGCTATTTGGTCTAGATTGTTCTCTTCTCCTGCCATTCTCCTGGTTTTCACCTCTCTCTGAATAACCCAGTTAATCTAGGGACATGTTCACTAAAGTCCAGACATGCCGAGGTAAACTTGTGCAAATTTGATCAGGATGTATTAAGATAAATATAAGGCAAGATATTGTGCAACAAATTAACACCAAAGGTTAGCAAACTGTCTTCATAAATGTTTGAGTGACATCCAGATGAAAGCAGTGCACTTTCAACATAGGAAATAACAGATGAACTCTGCGTTACATTAAATGCACAATATAAATTTATAAATTGTAACCATGGTAATGTAACCACACGTATTGATTTGTGATGTAAGGGCTGATGATTAATAAAAATCTAGCTTTTAACTCAACTGACCACCCAATCAGTCTGCTATACAAATGTGTGCATACCCAAGCAACACAAATAAATAATAATGCATAATTATACCACCCACCAAGCTGTGACATGTATTGAGTGGTATGAACGTACACTGATTGATGTGTACACTATAGTAAAAACGAAAAAGTATTTAGTGAAATACAGTTTTGTTCCTACTTTTGCTAACCAGTTCCATCATTATAAACAATGTATCTGCCACAGTATAAAGAATATAACTAGAAATTCAGCACCTTCTAAAATGACACATCATGACCTAAAAAGTATATTTCTTTATGCTAATCTACACACATGCAGTATTCTACAAGTAACACGTTTTCACCTTCATAGCTTCATAACAAATCAAAATTCATTCTAGGGGTTGTTTTTTTACATGTCTGAAAATACTGTTGTAGGAGTTTCAATAGAGTATATCCAAATAATACATTACAGTACCTTTCAAAATGAAGTCTGTATTCTCCTGCCTGTGAAAACACCATTTAAGGCAACTCTATGGGGTTTATATGCAAAGTGCAAGAGTTTACCAGTGTTGCAGATACTTTAACAAACGAGTGCATGTTACAAAACTGAAATCAAAATAGTGACAGGACAGGAGAAGCTTCGCTGTGAAGCTTCTCCTGGTGCTATTTGAATTTTAGTTTTGTAAAATGCCAGAGTTTGTCAGCACTGCAATAGCAGCTTTGTGAATAACCCCTTGTTTGTATATAAAGTGGCAAGAAAAAGTATGTGAACCCTTTGGGATTACGTGTTGTTTTGCATGAATTGGTCATAAAATGTGCTCTGATCTTCATCTAAGTCACAACAATTTGAAAAACACAGTCTGCTTAAAATAATACAACACAAACATTATATGTTTTCATGTGTTTATTGAACAGAACATGTAAACATTCACAGTGCAGGGTGGAAAAAGTATGTGAACCTTTGGACTTAATAACTGGTTGACCCTCCAGTTATTGATGGAAAATCCCAAAGGGTTCACATACTTTTTCTTGCCACTGTATATATATATATATATATATATATATATATATATGCAATAATAAACACAACTAATTATAGTGTGGAGACTTTTTATCTCACTTTTTGTCCTCCACCACAACCCTTGTAAGCACTGGTTTGCCCTACGGGTCCCAAGCATCCACTGCAACTGGTCATCATGCCTAGCTTCTAGCTGATGAGGGTCCAAAAAACCCGAAACAGCGCTGTCCTAGGAGTGGCTTTGACCAGTTGCATAAACCTTATCTCTGCTAGAAAGCCACAGTGTGGCATAGCATTGATTTTAGGGTTCTGTGTAATAACTGACCCAGGATGCATAAAAGCGAAACAGATGTAATTTGCATATCCTACCCAGAATTCCTTGCTGCATATGGGGAATGTGGCACAGGAGCTCTGGGATGCAATTCATTGAATTGCTGTGATAAACTAAAATATTCATCTCACACTGTAGTAAACACAGAATTTCCCCTTAACATATATGATAAAGACCCACTCATACCTAGTTGAATTTGAAAACAAGAGAAATCTCAATGTATCCTTCCTGGTAAAATCCTTTATAAATAAATAAATAAACGAAATGATGGCCAGATGCTGCTATAGTTAACGGCTTTGGGCTCTATTCCTAACATTAGAGCCAGGATAAGTGTGTTTAATGCCTGTCACCCATATTACATTCCTGACACTACCACCATTAGAAATCTGTTAACGCATCGTTTTTTGCACGTGTTTCCATGAGCTTACTTTATTTTGTGCATCTTATACCTAACATGGGCAGCGCAAACGTCCATAAGTGGTTCGATAAGTAAGATATTACAAAGTGCTAGCGCTAATTACCGCAGGGATGCAGAGAGACAAAAGTTAGCACCACCTAAAAGCTGGCGCTATGATTCTGCTTTTGCAGAATCTGATACTCACCTCTCATCCCACGGCGAGAACGGTGTCCCGACCCACTGCTTCTTGTTGCCGGGAGCAGAGTGAGGCTTGGAAGAAATAGTTTCCAGTCTCCCTCCCAGGCATCTCTCAAGAGCGAGATTGAGCAGGGCTCGGGGACCAGAACGCAACCCTCCATGGAGTCCAATGGACTCCAGGAAGGGGTACTTGCAACTCTGCGAAAGTTCTACCATGAGTATCCGAGAGCTTAGCGTAGCAGTCCAGGGCAAGGTGCTGAGGTAGCGCCTGCCCCGTAATATCGCACAACCATGGGAATGCTACGGGGAAATCTGCAGGTGCAGATTTTTACAGTTATTGTCCCCATGTTTGTGCAAACATGGGAATAGGGCCATTTATGTTGCTTCTTTTTGATACTTTATCAATAAGGGGCAGCACCTGAGCAACGGTTTCTAACTTGTTTTGCAATACACATGGTTTCTCAATACCAACACATTAAGCACATTCATAGCTGCACACAAACAATATAATCACTACATTTAATTTATTTCTACTTTGGGCACAATATGAAGATACTAGCTCATGTGCAAGAGAGCCAAATGTTTAAGTGTTACTTTGGAAGGTGCCCAAATTTGAAAAGGTAATTTAAAATAATGATCTTGTTTGAACATGCTGAAGATTACAGCCTACTTATAACAAATACTGCGCGTTAAGTTAATATTGAACAATTTATTATATTTAAGGCTCACCATCCTTTTCAGTTTCCTTTCTCTTCCATTTCAGTAGCTCATTAACCTTGCTCTGTCCAACTACTAAATCTCAATCTGATCAGCTATCCTCAAATAGTATTAGTACGTATCTGGTGGCGCGATGACAGTCGCTAATTGGTAGCTGATGGTTCCCTTAGTTCATTTTATCCATACGAAGCGTATAAAAGGAAATAAACAATATATAGTGCAGATGGTTTTAACACATTAGGTATAAACTGTTGTATATTATTTCCACTCACAAATTAAAGAGCCCGAACACTGGCTCTAAGTGGATCAAGGCTCTTGGGTGCTTAACTTCTCCACTTCTAAAGGTGACCCACACCTTATAATTAATGAAGTTTGGCTCATGTAGAATGGACATGAAAAGAAAACAAGACAGCTTCTTTGTGTAGATCTTCCACAAATTCAATAGCATAAATAGAATGTAGCTGGTCAACTCAAATTTGCTGAAGTTATGAACCAAGCTCTTGGTGTGCGCGCCTCAGGACTTATTTCTAGGTAAAGTCCAAACAACCTCTTTGGAATCCAGAACACCGGGGGGAAAAATTTAAAATTATTTATTTAAAACATAAAATAAACAATATACTGGCACAGCCAGAAGACCACTACGCGTTTTGCCAGACATGCTGGCTTCCTCAGCTGGCGAAACGTCAGCACGTCTGGCGAAACGCATCCTGGTCTTCTGGCTGTGCCAGTATATTGTTTATTTTATGTTTTAAAAGGCTCTTTGAGGGGCCAAAACGTCGGTCAAGCGGACAGAAAACCGTATGTTTTAACAACTTTTTCTAATAAATTTTTTGATTTTATTTACGCAAACCCTGATGTGCTGTCCGCATTGTTCTGCTATATACGTATTCTTGGGATATTGCGCTCAGGTCTATAGTACCTGTATTTTGGCGTGAGTGGGCTGAATATTGGAACTTACTTATATATATATATCTACAAGGGTTGTGGTGGAGGACAAAAAGTGAGATAAAAAGCCTCCACACTATAATAAGTGTGTTTATTATTGCAGAAGCACATCATAGCAATTCAAAGAATTGCATCCCAGAGCTCCTGTGTCACATTCCCCATATGCAGCAAGGAATTCTGGGTAGGATATGCAAATTACATCTGTCTCACTTTTATGCATCCTGGGTCTGTTATTACACAGAACCCTAAAATCAATGCTATGCCACACTGTGGCTTTCTAGCAGAGATACGGTTTATGCAACTGGTCAAAGCCGCTCCTAGGACAGCACTGTTTCGGGTTTGTTGGTCCCTCATCAGCTAGGAGCTAGGCATGATGACCAGTTGCAGTGAATGCTTGGGACCCGTAGGGCAAATCAGTATCTACAACGGTTGTGGTGGAGGAAGAAAAGTGAAATAAAAAGCCTCCGCACTATAATAAGTGTCTTTATTATTGCAGAAGCCACTTGCACATCACAGCAATTCGATGAATTGTATCCCAGAGCTCCTGTGCCACATTCCCCCTATGCAGCAAGGAATTCTGGGTAGGATATGCAAATGACATCTGTCATATTATATCCCTCCTGCTTTTGTTCTTGAGATATGCGGACATAAAACCATTTTATCAAACCATAATTCAATAGTGCAGCAAATAGAATAATTTGCAATAAATGGAACTTTATGGAATGTCATGACGCTACAGTAGCCTATTTAATGTGTGACAGATTACTGAGTTTATAATTGGGAAACCCGCAATCATGTAACAATTATAGGTCTGACTGTACATTAATACATTTGTTTGCATGAAATTATCTTCATGGGGATGGAAAACTGTGTATGTTCATAAATGTTAACACAACTCAGCTATATGTTGATAACTCAAGTAGAAGTGTACATTTATCTAAATGTATACAATGTATTACATTAAAGTGGTAGCACTCCCGTCATATGGAGGTATACAAGTACTCTGTGTTTATGTAAGGAATAACTGTGTGTAGATGTGTTATAAATGGGGCTTTTTTCCGGTTCAGCATGGTCGTTAAGCTTGTAAATTATTAGTGTATAAAAAGGGCAAGTGTTTAACACACATCGGTAGCTTAAGAACATAAATACCAAAGAAGAAAATGAGTTCTGTAGTGATAAAGTGCTGTTTATTTGCTAATCTATAATACCATACATTAAACACGTTTTATTTTCCTGCATCCCCAGCCACCAGCAGCATGTGGCAATATATCATAAAGCACTTGTGTTGCCTTTCTTGTGGAGTTATTTGACATATATATTAAAAGGCTGTTTAGAAATTGTTTTTAAGTAGCAGAAATTAATGAAAATTACATTGTTTTGTCTACATGACCCATTCCCTGGATTTTAATTTATCTCAACAGTGTATTGCTGTGATACATTCTGCCGTCCATTAACTACTGTTAATTATAGTAAAGATTCAAGAAGTACATGGCTAATGGAAGCATTTTTATTTTAAATTCAATACTGTGTCTATTCTCTTCTTCGTGATCAAGCAATAGTTTTCACTCAGAATATAATGTATGACTAATCAGGCACAAAATTACTAATGTAGGAATCGAAAAAGAAAAAAGAAATGTAATAATTGACTCTAGAACATTTTTTTATACCTTGGCTCTATGTTAACTAATTGAAATAATCTAATTTATTTTCATCTCCTATTTAATTGGTGTACTCGCAGATTGGTATTAATTAATTTTATAACATTGTAAAAGTTTGGGTACTGGCGGATTCCTAGACAAATAAAAAGCCAAAAATAAAGTGCAGAGAGAGGACATTGGAAGAATACTAGGGAGACATTTGTTTTTATTTACTAGCATTGTATCATGTTTTTGTTGTGTATGGTGATAGATCTATAACTACCTATTGACTAATATTAATCAAGAAAAAAGTAAATATGGAATATTTTTTTGAGTGCTGACTTGAAACTAGAAGTGAAAAAGTCATCTCTTGACCTCATGTGATGTGGGGGATACAAATATTGTATAAAATTCCCATCAGGCTGTAGGTATAAAGTATATATGAAACTGAAATTAATTTTGTGTGTTGACTTTAGAATTTTGTTTCAAAGCTCAAACAGATAATCCTTTGCAATTTGTGTCAGGTCTGAGTTGTCATCAATAAAATAGGTCATCAATGATCTTCACTCTTACTAATTGTAACCAATGTAACACAAATTAGAATTCTGGTAACATATCGCCCTTTGAATAGGATTACCATCTGTTCTTAAGATCCATCAGATTTCTTTTTGTGGCTGCTAAAAATAGAAACAAATCTATAAATCCTTGGTTACCTTTGATTTTTTTTAAATCTTTATTATGTAAACTGATCAGCTCCAAACACCAAACTGAGCTTAAGGGCTTCCACTTTAAACCAGTGTTTACTTTTTACTAACCAGGTTATTCAAAGAGATCCGAAAAAGTCATCGCACGTTCGGTGACTTTTCGTTCCCTGCACTTTGGGGCGATTCGGTGATTCCTAGTTCGCTGACCCTGCGGTGTATTCAGCAAGCACCACATGGCCCCCGTTGAGCAGAGAATACTCACCGCAAACCCACAGAACACTCGAACACTCGCCAAAACACTCACTGAAAACCTGCAGAAACACACGCCGAACACTCACCGAAAACCTGCAGAAACACTTGCCGAACACTCACTGAAAACCCACAGAAACCGCTGCAAAAACCAAGTGGAACACGCCAGAAAAATCAGAGCAGCCGGTGATCACAGCTACCGGAAAAAGCCGACGGACAGACGAACGTGGAAATAAAAAAAAAATAGTTTGCTTGAAAGTTTGAAATTTGAAGCGCTGGTTGCAACAAAAACTACTGAACGAAAATGTTTGGAATTTACATATAAGATCCAATGAATGATAATAAAAAGGTCTGTTACAGAAAAATTAAAAAACAATTTAAAAAAAAAAGGAAAAAAAATTGACAAAAAAATCTCAAAAAATGCCCAAAAGATCCAAACAAATTCTAAAAACAAAGAGACTTTTTACTGCAGAATAAAATAATAAACATTTGGCGAACTGCCTGTTCTCAGAATAGCCAAATGGCCAGGAAATGTAACCTTACGCTGAATTTCAGTGCCCTTTTACATTTCGGGGCCAGATCAGCTCTCTTTGAATAACCCTGTAAATGTACAACCATCAATCAGCAGGGAACCTGTATACTACTATGCCTATCAAGTAAAATCTCAATTTAAAGAACACAAAACCAGAACTAGTAAACATATCTTGTACACGCTACAGAATGTGCTTCTGGCTTCCGACACAGTTAAAGCAAACCAATCAATCATGTTATCTACAATTTATAGAATGCCTGTGTAGCTGAGACTCTTTCAGACACAGAGCATTGCAAAAGTGTTACATTCTGGTTAAGTGACAAATCTAATGATGTAAAATCACTTTTATTGACCATATGATGCTAGTCTGCCCCAACAATGGTTGAGAAGTTTTAATTTTGATGAATATGAACTGATCAAATGAAATGAAGACATGCTTTATTTGCAGCTGATCTGAAAACTCTAGGAAGGAAACTAGTAGGTGGGATAGTTCAGTTAGTTTTGGTGTTAACTAGATTTAGCAAAATGTACATTAAGTGACTGATATGTATTACATATTATGATAAGTGCTACATGTTATCCTTTTATCCTTGTGGTTCCTGTTACATTTGCAAAAACTAAACACATGAATGATTAGGATTAATGATGCCAGCTTTCACATGGTGTGAGCAGCATTAGCCACAGCAGAGCAACAGAGCTTTATCATGTAACAAAATTCAGTTTCACTGTGGCACAGAATAATCACTGCAGATTTGCCATGGTCTGTGATTTGCATGAAGGACTGCAAGATTGATCAATTAAATAAAAGCTTATAATTCATTCTCATACAATCACACTAATAACCTGAGACACACAAGAGGAGTGCAGAGCAAACAATTTTTTATTGAGGCTTAAATGCCTGCAGCAGCTGTCACTCACCCACCTCTCCAGTCTATGGCATCGCTAGCCAGAGGTAGCATTGTGTCACTGTTTATTTATTTATTCAGAACCTGAAACACTATTCTACAGCAGTATGTCTGGGGAAACATGTTCTCAGGTGAGCTCTGCAATATGTAAAATATCTTAAAAATGCTGCATGTTTTAAAAGCCACTTTAAAAGCATCTAATAGGAAAGAATAACAATAAACACAAACAATCAGAAAAACATAATAAGATCCCCAAACAGTAAAGAATGTTTTACTTACAGTTTACTCCAATGATCCAGGAGAGGCATATATATCCAGGTAACATATCTGCCAGCAGTTGCTCAGGTGATTGGAGTCTCACTAGGACCTGCAGATAGATCTTTCACAGGTTGGTGAATACAGCAGGTTCCTTCTGTATCAGACGTGTCACCCTCCCTCCCCTGCTCTTGATTCCTATTTTCACTCCCTCTTTTTATCACCCTTCTGTGATGCTCAGAGCAAAATGAATCTGTGAAAGAGTGCAGAAAAAAACAGGGGAGGAGAGAAGGTGAACAGGAATCAATGGGAGGGTAATAGGCTCATGTGCTGGGAAGTTTCAGAAGAAGGGAGACTGTCCCTGGTGTTAATACCAGGATGACACTGAATTGTTTACTATAAAACCTTCATTCTATATAAATTCTACACTCAGTACTTTGCAATCTTGCCATAAGAGCTCAGCATCAGGGAGGCGGTCCAGCTCTTATTGCAGTTTCTTTGTGTAATTTATGAATGGAGTAAATGTGCACAGCATCTTCAGTGATGTGGAGTATTCTATACATAACATCAGGTGAATGGAATTGCAGAGGACTGACATGGAAATTACTGGAGCAAACACTGCATTCAAGGATGTGATCTAACAGAAGGGGTAATTTATGGTATTTGATTTGACAGATGCTTGTACATTTACATGATGATCTTCTGTCTCAATTGTCTTTCTAATATGTCAAAACTTATAGAAATTAAAGCATAACACAATTCTTTAAATCCGTAAAAACAGTTGGTTGGACAATATGTATGTCTATATGTATACATATTTCATTAAACTGGTCTTCAGTAATTTAAAAAAATATGTTTTGGACTACAGTTCACTTTAAAGTGATTATGGGTCAACAAGATACCTGTATATATATATATATATATATATTATACAGAAAAACAAAAATGTGGGCACAATCTGGGTCTTCTAGAAAGTAAAATGTATTAAGTATGCATTAAAAGGCGACGTTTCGGCTCCTCAGAGCCTTTATCAAGGTGTTCGTATATATATAATATATATATATAAGGGTTGTGGTGGAGGACAAAAAGTGAGATAAAAGGCCTCCATGCAATAATTAATTATGCTTATTATTGCAGAAGCCACTTGCACATCACAGCAATTTGATGAATTGCATCCCAGAGAAAACAGTGAAGCAGAGGTTGGGGTAGGAGTAGAAGATACAGCGGGGCATTTGCCTTGCTCTTCGTCAGTGTGTCTGATTCTTTATCCTCCCATCAACCCCTACCTCTGGTTCATTGTTTTATGCAGACAGGCCATGGTATTTCTCCCCTGCCCTATGAATTGTTCATTAATTGATTGCATTAAGTGTATTTGGGATACCGGGGGTACTCTTTGCCAAGCGTCATTGACCAAATATTGGAAGGTATCCCACAACCATTGTTGTACACTATGTCATGTGTGTCTTTTTGTATTTAATATTTTTTTTTCTGTATTTGTTTACCTAACCCAGCTCACTTTGTTGGATTTTTGTCCAATTGAGTCCCTTTCATTCCTTTTTTCTTAACACACTTATGTTCCTTATTGTGTCACCAATATAAATTTCATTTAAGTATAATAGATTGCATTTGCAGACCCCTAACTGAAGATTTCCCATTCACAGTATTTGCATCTAATTAGCTGATCAAAAAACTGGGCAAAACATGCATCAAAATAAGACCTAACATTTTTCTAGGAATTTATATACTTGGAATAAATTTTACAGCTTTGAGAAAAAATACAATTAGGGATTCCAATCACAATAAAAAATATTACGGTACTAAGTAAATTGGTCTGAAGCAATGTCACTCAGAAACACAGAAAACACAAGCGTTAAAGTAGAGCAGGTACATGTGATCTGCTGGGAAAAAATATATATATTCAGAGCTATAAAAGCAGTTTCAGCCATCAAGAAATCTTTGCAAAGCCTTGAGAAAGGTTGCTTGAAAGCTAAATTTTGTTTTTTTCATCCCGTAAATAAAACACTTTAACCCCTTCACTGCTGAGCCATTTCAAGTCTTAAAAAAAATTGTTTTTCGTTTTTTATTATTATTTTTATTATGCTTTTTCTTTACTTTATATATGGTCATGTTTAATATCATTGGAAAGGCCATGCTCTGGCCTTTCTAATGACACCAAACATGACCCTGCTAGCTGCCAACAGTCGGGAGAGATCGGGGTTCAAAGGAACCCCCCATCTCTACCCTATCTTTCCTTAGGAGTCAATGAGGATGTTCCCCACACGTCCTCAGCAGTGAAAGGGTTAAACAAACCAACGTTTACCTGGTCCATCTTTGCTCATATGAATTATCCCAAGAGTCCAGTTAGATCTAGCTCACAGAAATGGATTGCAATAATATAGTAGCGATGTGAATACATTTTAAAACGCATGAAATCAGAAAAACAATGAAACAACATTTTACTTTTTATTAATTGTAGTTCACGTAAATGAGTAAAGAGACTTCAATGTGAGATTTCTTATTTGAAAAGTGAATAGCGAATAGCTTAGCTGGGATTTCTGTCCTATTCAAAAATATGGGCTCAAAGAGTTGGAGAATGACATACACTGTGGGGTACAGACATGGTGAGAAGTAGACATGTGTAGTTTGTAGATCTTCAGACTGTTATTATCACTTTGACTATTCCAAATTTTGTGTACTGGTGGTCTGAATTATTTCAATTTATTAAAATCAATTTATTGCAGGTAAATGTGCCTGTGCCCAAAACACATACAGGTCTATTCACTAAAGGTAAAATTCAGGAGAATTGGCGGGAGAAGTGAAAATTCTAGGTCAAAATAGCCAAACCTTTCCAAATTGGCTATTTGGTCTAGATTGTGCTCTTCTCCTGCCAATCCTCCTAATAGGCTTGGTACTTGACAATGAGCTACTTTTTTGGTGTTTTAGAGAGTGAACTAATTGGGAGAGCCTGCCAGGTGTTGGGAAGCCCACCTGTTCCTAAACCCCAAAGCATGCAAGGAAAGGGGGGAGTCCTGTTCCCTTTGCACCATCACGCTTGGTCATGGACATCAAACTGCTCAATACTCTGCTTTAAACCTTCACATGAAAGTCATAAGTGGAGTACAGTAGTAGGGAGTAGATGAGCACCCAACGATCCCACCCGCTCTGATTTCAATCTAAAGTCATGCACCCACATATTGTATTCATGATTGCACTGACAGGAACTAAAAATGAATAGCAAAAAAAATGCAAAACAAAAATTTGTTCACTGTTGTGCTATTCATATTCCAGTTAATTCATTACTGTATCCTTTCATGGCTTATTGTTTTGGACGTATCAACAGATCACCCAGAATTTGTAATAGGGAGCCAATAATGGTAATGGTATGTGCCACATTTGCGCATTACCAGTTCTTTATTATCAGCTAATCTGGAATAGGACCAAAAGAGAACTACATCCATGGGGTGATAAAAAGGAAGAAAATATAGAGTTGTATTCCGAATTTCTTAACAACATCTGAGTTTCCTGAATGTATATTCTTTTTTATCCTCATGATTTAGCTTTCATCACTATTTTAAACATGGGCGCTGTCTGTTGAACACTTGTCAGCATTTAACTTGAATGCAGGTTCTTCCTGTCTGACTAAAACAGCAGATTATTAATTTGGATCAAAGTCAGTTGTGGCTGCATTTCATCGCTGAATTTAATGTTGAATGTTCTGGCATGCACAGCACTTAACATAATGCGGCATAATCAGGACTGCTTCTCCGATGAAAGGGATAAAAAAAATCCTATATTTTATCTAGAGATGCTACATACGGTATTACAACTCATACTTCTTGCATATAGGCTGGGATACCAGGAGGTTCCCTGTCCCAGTGTCTATTTGTAAAGTATTAATGTTTACTAAACTGCCTCTGAACTTGAGTCATTGCTGAACCACAGCTCTGAATTAGACTGAATATTCTCCATAATGAGCAATGGCAATGAGATAAAATTATTATAGTTTTGTGCTTGCCCATTTCTCCTGAAACTAGGTTGAGATTCTGTGCTTTTTCTTGCACCCACCATGAGAAGCCACCAGGCTCGAATTGGCCATTGGGCACACACCAGACAAATGCTAAGGAGGGTTGTGATGTCTGTAGGTTGGGTGTCTGGGAAGCGCTCAAACCCTGTTTGCTATCCATCCAAACCAATCATCGCCACTGAAAGCTTCCCACAGGCAGCCAAAGACAAGTTCACAACCATCCAGATGTAAGGTCGAACTGGGACATAAAATAGGCCCGGGCAATATAAAGCACAGCAACCCATTTTTTTAATTTTTATTTTTAAAGAGAAACACACATTTACACAAACTTACAAGGCACACTCACATTGTGTGAATATATTCCTATATTCATAATGGTGGGAAAGCACCATTGGTCTCAAGCCATTCAATTTTTTTTTCAAAAATGCCCCCATGGGAGGCAAAGCCTCCCATGGATTGAATGACACAGGACAGTCATGTGACTGTCCTCGTCAGTCATGGGGGCCTGCCACAGGGCTGTGTGCCTGGAGGCACATCCTGGAGAGCAGCAAAGATCCTGGGAAGCCTTGACAGCAGCAGTATTATGGCACACTGGAATGTATATGGCACACTAATATTATGGCACACTGCTGGCTCTCTGGTATTATGGCACACTGGAATGTATATGCCACACTGCTGGCACTCTGGTATTATGACAGCAGCCAGTTCCTGGGGAGCACTGACAGCAGCCAGTTTATGGGGAGCACTGAACAGCCAAATCCTGGGGAGCACTGACAACAGCCAGTTCCTGGGGAGCACTGATCCTATGTAACCCGTGTATATCTGGCTCTGGCCTCACCAGCCACTGACCTCACCGTACATCACTGACATACACACTTAGGCAGAGAGCACACATACAGGCAGAGAGCGCACACACACGCACACACACAGGCAGAAGCACACACAAACGCAGGCAGAGAGCACACAAACCCCTCCCTTTTCCCCTCCTAAATGCATGAGTAACTCACCAGTTCTCTGCAGTTTGATTTTCTCGGCTACTAGAGGGAGGGGGCGGAGCCAACTTGTCACTCAGTCGGCTGCCTCTTGCCGACTGAACGGCTCCCAGAGAGCTTCTCCCAGAGACACACATTTGAAGTGGGGCTGCTGTGATGGACTGGGAGCCCTAGGTGCATGACCATTATGCAGATATTAGCCAACTGTTCACACAACCTAATATACTCCTAAAATATTTACACACCAGACATGACAGCCAATGTGCTGGAATTATGAGAAAAGTTTACAGGTCTGTTTTTCCAGCACAGAAACAGAGCCCTGTCTAAAACGTAAATGTGGAAACACTCTATGGCCAGCAGAGGGAAACTACTTTTTGTTCAATTACAGTGAACACATAAATTGGGGCTACTCTGGATATAATTACTGTATGTGTAATGGAAAGTCATTTTCCATAAAAACACTGGGCCCTGTCAGTGCTTTTATGGAATAATTGCTTGGTATTGAAGAGGTTAATCATCTTTGCAAGTGAGTTACTATACATTTACACGATTAATGTGTGCTAAAATGGTTATATTAAATATTATAAAAAAAAAAAAAACAACTGTCAGTTGGTGGGTTTAAATGAAGATGGAAAGGGTTTTAGTTTTAATGATTATTATATTTAGTGGATGTACTGTATATTACCTGCCGTTGAATACTAGTTCTTCAGTTTATTTAATCAATAAGCAGCACAGTTGTATTGCTTTCATTTATTGGGTGAGAGTTATAAGGGCTGATATTGCTCTTTAAAAGCAATCCATGAGAATCCCTTTCTTTATTTAAAGCTTGATACAAATACCTATTCCTTACCTGCATTTATTTGCTTCTTCAATGTCACAGAAGAGATCAACAACACAATCTATTTAATCTTAATTTTAAAGCATTATTCTGTTTTTCCCCCCATGCTGAAACTCACTGTTGACAAAAGGTAAAAAAAAAGCACATGCCATATCTCCCAACAAAATCAAGTTATTCCTGCTATTCTTCATATTGAATAATATCCTCTGACTCATGGAAAACCAAAGAGCTTCCCTGCGCTGACACAAAATGATTACAAAACAGTGAAGATACAATCTCTTGTATATATATATCACAATGTATTGCACATAAAGAATTATGTAAAAGCACGCACAATATTCTATTTATATAAACTGGAGCAAGTTAAAAAGCGTATCCCTTGGAGTGCGGAGCTTCTTGGACATTTTTATATATATATTAATTTACAATACAATCTACTCCTTATTGGCAGTAACTCCACATGAGATATTTCATTAACAACAGGACTGGAGTGGCCATGGAGATGAATTCGCAACATGTTATGACTGTTTAGGCCACCTTTGTGATCATTTAATCATTTATACGTCTCCGATGCATCAGCTCTCCCCCCACGAAGAGAAATACTTGAATGTTTTCGTCATTCATCACAAAGAATGAAAGAACATAAACGGTCAATGCAATGTGTAATTCTGGAACAGAAAGCAAGACGTCGCTTAATGGAATTTGTTGTAAGCATCTATCTTTGCAGGTCTTGTAAAGAGAAGTTGTTCTATGGCTTGTATAATTATCTTTAGCTTCACACACTCCTACATCATCCAGTGTTCCAGAAATAATTACCACACAGAGGTATATATACCATTCTTCTATTTTTCCTCAATATACTCTGTTATCAACGTTTTTATCCTTTTTCTTTACCTTTCTCTATTATTAGCACTTACAAAATTGTGTGACGTACAATACATGAGCTGAAGTCAGTTTTCTGATACTGTAAAGCACCAGCTTGAATAACTAATATTAAATCTGTCTGTCATCTGAATTAATAAACTAGGTATATGTTGCAAGAAATCCCCCTGTTAAAGGGATATCTAATGGTCGTGTTGGAGCTTCCTTATTCTGTTATATCAAGGATAGTGGTGTAATTAATTAAAAACTATCTCACATGTTCTATAAGTGGGAGAATTGTTTGCAATGGGTACTCATGGCTTTCTGCGTGTCAGGAGGCGATAAAATGTCCAAGGCGGACAACCGAGAGTACTGACAACATAAAGACAGGAGAATCAAATGTTGTATAAAGGGAATAGAAAGAAGATCTTAAAACAAACATTCATAAAATAATAGCATTAATAACAATAGTAATGATATTTATTAATTATTAATAAATAAAATTAATCTTCACAAATTATTGGTTCCGAGTAGTGCAATAAAGTTGCTATTTATTCTTCAGTGAAAATAGAATGTATTTGCATTCCCACCATTTCTCTTTAGCCTCTAACAGTTGATATCTACATGTACAAACGTACACGTACACACACTTTTTCGAGAAAGTAATTAATAATTCCCAGGGCAGGCTTGATGTGGTGAAGCAGGAGATCCTTTTTAAAGGTGCGACACAAAAATGTGTGTGTGTATATATATATATCTCAACAAGAGCACATATATCTTAAAACAAAATAAAATCAATGCTCACAGATGGCCAACTACAGATGGATCGATCTCCAGAGAGGTGCTGCCCGGCAGTGTGTGGATTCATATGCTGCATTGAAACCTATGGGTTAAAAAGCCTTGTTTCTTTAAAAAAGTTAGGAAATCTAAAATTTCACCCAAAAAATGCTTAAAAAAGAATAAATAAGTAAAGAAACTTTCACTCTATTGGTAGTAATCTATTTCCCATTCTTAAATAAGCAATAAAAATGAAATAACTCATAGGAAAAAACGAAAAACCAACTGATCCGAATCACCTGAAATTATCCTAACCGGCAAAATTATCCCAATCAGCGAAATGATCCGAATCACTGAATCGATCCGAAATTTCAGATCGATCCAAAATTTTCAGACGGTCGATATTTTGTTTTCGAAAATGCTCCCAAAATACGAAAATGGTAAATTTCGTCCGAGTTTCAATTCGGAACTAAACTAATTGCACATCTCTATTAAAGATCTACTGGAAGGTCTCTAGTATAATTATTGTGAACTATGCTACTTTTCCCATCGCTCTCTTTCTCTTCAAATGTCCCATGTTCTATTTTCCCTGGTTTTCACACTCATATTTGAGACTTTTGCCACTAAGGCCCGCGTCAGACGAACGCAGTCATCACGTCTGTGTCGCGGCACAGTTTAACGTCCGTCGTAGCATAGAATCAAGATCAATAGAGACCTACACACAAAGTACGTGCACACCGAACTGTGCACGCACAACGCACGCGGCAAACGGACGCAAGTTAGGCAAGAACGTAAAACGGCTAAGACAGAACTGCAGAGTGCACCACGTCTGCGTAGCGGCCTGTGTGCGTTATGCTGTGACGTCAGACGCAGCGCATTTGCGACGTCCATAACGTTGACGCTCAGAGGTTTCTATGGCCTGGCTGACTTTACCTGTATTTTAATTATAATTAATTTTGTTTCCCCTATATTCCTTTTTTTCTACATCCGTTAAAAAAAACAGACTGTGTGGTGTCTACAGTATCTCAGACTGCGTTCATCTGACATTAGCCTAAAAGTAGAATACCTGCATGAGATTTTATTGCTTGAATAATTAACATATGTTAATCATTTTTTGTATCACAGGTGGAATGATTAGTAGGGAAGATGAGCCAGAGCACCGTCTGAGTTTTATTACATTTAATACATTTTTATTCTGAGGGAAATTGCATCGCACCTAGTCTGGCTGATTGATACCACAAATATCTTTTATGTGTTCTCATTTCTTTATGTTAATACCTAACTTCAAAGACATTCTGCAAACTCTAGTGATTCTTATTCAAATAACCTGAATTTGTATTTTGCTTTTATTTTATTATTATGAAGCATAGAAAGGCTGGCAAGCAATGTAGACAGGGACCACATTCCATCTCAGACCATCTCAGAGGACCATTCTTCTCCTGGCTAAAGTGCTTTTGTCATGCTTTTTGTTGGACACCACTTTGGCTGTCTTCTAAAAGTCCTTCTGATCTCAACTGACAGGACAAACATTGACAGCTCTGAGTGCCTCTTAGATTGCTGTGCCGATTCTGTCACCAAGATGGCAGTGTGGTGTTTACTCAGCAGGAGAGAGGCTTCCATGAGGTTCCTTTACTAACAGGGTTATTCGGAGAGAGGTGTAAAGCAGGAAACTGACTGGAGAATGGAAAATTTTAGGTCAAAATGGCCGATTTGGAATGTGAGATGAATGGGAGAATTTTTCTGGTTTGGCTATTTTGACCTAGAATTTTCCATTCTCCAGTCCTTCTCCTGCTTTTCACCTCTCTCTGAATAACCCTGTAAATTTATAGGGGAGGTGTAACGATTATTATAAATTAAATATTCTTGTACATTATATCGCTCCAGAATTGTGTCTAGTTTTTTCCACGGCATTGGAAAAATATGTCCAACTGAGTTATATGGAGTTTAATAGTTTGGATTTGTGGGAAAAAGTCTCAAGAGAGAAACAAAGCATATGTAAGATATCAGCAACATGACATAACCATATAACGCAACACTGCATCTCTAAACAATATCAAATAAAGATCAGCAGGACAGATACCAACAGCAAATGTCGTATTGCAATACATATCCAGTGGCCTTGCTTGGGATAACCCTATGTAGTAACAGTGTAACCATCTAGGACATTGGCATGAAAGGAACAGAAGGAATTAAAACGTAACCTTTATGGCACGTTGAGAAAATATAAAAACCACAAAAGAAATGGTAACACAAAACTAACAAACATACAAAATAGTAAGTATAGGTGAACTCCAAGCCTCACTGCGTAGCATTAACAGTTATGGTCTGTCTATGGAGCAGATAGTGTTAGAGATAAAGAAGTGGAATACGGGCCTTCAAGGGTCCATGGCAATAGGACAGAAAAATTGCGTTAGCTTTCCAGGCTGTAGCTTGGAGTTTTAATAGATATCCAAAAAGATAAATGCAATAATTGCAAAAGCAGTCTGCTACTAAACAGTGATATAGACTATTCCTATGAGTAATCCTGGGAGCACTCCCAAATTAGTACAAAGTAAGCCACATTTAAACAGGCTGAATGGTCTTGGATATCAGAGGAAATAGAAAATCGCAAAAGAAAACACTCAAGCGTTTCGTCAGATGGTGTCCTCAGGAGCTTCAACAGAGTGACCTGCAGCTTAGAGAGCTAAATCTCTCTTGGGAGTAAAGAATGGAAATACAGGGGTTCTCACAGCGGCTTTTGTTTTAGATGGACCAGTGTGTCCTGCAAAAACATAATATTAAGGCTTATAATATTAAGTATGTGGGTAAAAGCTTTTTGATCCAAGGAGAAATCTGACTGCCATTCTGGGGGTCAAGAAGGAATTTTTCTCCAGTTTGTTGCATTATTGGCGAGCGCTTAAGGCTAGGGTCAGACGAACGCATTTTTCGCGTCATCCGTGAAAAAGTGCGTTCGAACGAATGGACGTATTTTTTCACGGAATACGCGATAGCGGTCATACAATGCGCATTTTCGTCCGTGATTTTGTACGGATCATCAATAAAACACTTTTTGCGTCTGGACGTTATGTTGGCCGGACATTAGCAGCGTCTGACGTCTCCTAGTCACGCACACACGTCGCTAGCGGACGCAGCGCACTCTGTACGTCAGTACTAGCGGTATCACATTCTCAAACAAATGCGTTTGTTTGCCGCTTGCGTTGCGTGGCCGCACTTTCGTGCAGCCATACTTCGTATATTGCCCGTCATTTGCTGCTACTACGGCCGTGATAAAGTGCGGCTGCACGCGGGTTCGTACTGCGTTCGTCTGACCTTAGCCTCAGGCTGTGTTTTTTGCCTTCTTTTGGATCAACAGCAGTAGGTGATGTGTGAAAGGCTGGACGTACAGTATGTCTTTTTTCAGCATATGTAACTATGTGTAATAACGCTTTCCGTCATCACCTCATTTGCTTCCCAGTGTGGGAAATGAGAAGGTGAGTTAGTCCAGTGGTATTGTCTGCTTTACAAGTAAAAGCACATAATGCTACGGCTTTAGGCTGGGGTCAGACGAGCGCACTGACTGCGCACAGTAACGGACGTACTTTTTAGCTGATGAGATTGTGGTTACATTGTATCAGTTAATTTTGACTGATGTTGAGAAAAAGAAAAAAAACTGTATGCAGTTGTTTCTCTACGTCCGTCTAGCTTTTTCACGTTGATGCCATTTTGGCGTCCGTTGCAACATGCATTGCGCGCGCGTGAAAAGTTTGCACGTGCTTTGTGTGTTGTGCTCTATTGATTCCTTTGAAAAGCTATAACGGACAGCAAACAGTGCAGTCAGACAGACGCAAAAAGTGCACTCATCTGACGCGGGCCTTAGAAATTAGAAAAAAAGTAAATTTTGCATTTGATTTTTTTCTTTTTTATATTTTTATACAATACGTGGTTATATTTGGTATCGCTGGAAAGGCCAGACTCTGACCTTTCAATGACACCTCACTTGACCTTGTGTGGTGTAAGAATCAGAGACGCAGGATTCTAAAGGACCCTTGGCATTCCTCGTTGCGCTGTGGCGGTTTATAGAAACATAGAAACATAGAAAAATGTCGGCAGATAAGAACCTTTCGGCCCATCTAGTCTGCCCAATTACATGGATACTTAACCTGGATTTATCTTTTGTTTAGGATAGCCTTATGCCTATCCCATGCTTGCTTAAATTCAATTACTGTTTTGGCCTCTACCACTTCAACTGGAAGACTGTTCCATGTATCCACCACCCTCTCAGTAAAATAATGCTTCCTGATGTTACTTTTAAACCTTTGCCCCTCTAATCTAAGACTATGTCCTCTTGTTTTGCTATTTTGTTTCCTTTTAATATACTCCCTTCCTCTACCTTGTGGATTCCCTTTACGTATTTAAATGTTTCTATCATATCTCCTCTGTCTCGTCTTTTTTCCAAGCTGTACATGTTAAGATCATTAAGCCTTTCCTGGTAACTTTTCTCCTTCACGCCGTACACCATTTTAGTAGCCCTTCTCTGAACTCTCTCTAAGATGTCTATATCCTTCTGGAGATACGGTCTCCAGTACTGCACACAGTACTCCAAGTGAGGTCTCACCAGTGCTCTGTACAGTGGCATGAGCACTTCCCTTTTCCTACTGCTAATACCTCTCCCTACACAACCAAGCATTCTGCTAGCATTATGTTTTTGATGAACCAATGTGTAATAAAGTATTGTGTCATCTCCTTCACACTTGCTGGCATCATGGGAAATGATAAGGTGAGTTAGTGCAACATCATTATTTACGTTATAATTGAAAAGTGAACAATAGTGCTGCATTCGAGAAAAAAAAATATATATATTTTTTTATTTTTAAATATAACCTGGTCATGCCCTGCTCTTTCCAATGATACCTTACATGATCGCCAAACTATTATGGGTCTGGAGATGATAGGGAATTCCTCCATAGGGAATTCCCTATCTAGCCAGGGGAAAGTTCCTCTCCAAAGTCATTGCGACCATGCGTGATGTCGTCAGTGGGCAGGGGTAGGTCCTGGAGGCAGTCCGTGTTCAACACCGAGTCACGGGACTGTGACAACGCACTGAGAGCATGCTCCGCATCATAGCGGGAAAGCAGAGGACGCACTCAGCATGCCGTCCACAGTCAAGTTGTTAAAAAAAACAACCTGTCTCTCAGTACCTGGTGTAAATGAGTTTGCATTTGGTATCAAGTGATTTTCCAGCAACCCACTGGCTCCTCTCACCACAAGCAGAAGAAAACTGGGACCAAATAGTTCCCAGTGTCTTTCCACTGACCCTGCAAGATCATGTACATGCATTCTCTTAGAGAGATCTCTCTAATCTCCGTTGTGTCTAATGGACTGCAGAGGATGCTGCCAGTTATGGCATGCGGGGCTGCTACCACTAGCCGTTTCGGTATAATACGTGTCAAACCACTGAGTTTTTTTTAAACCCCGCTACACTTTAAAGATTAATGATTTGTTAATACTAATAGTGTTGCCATACAAGACAAAAGTTCTCCATATGTGTTGGTAGAGACACATTAGAAGTAAAACATTGAATTAAATATCCTTCTAAAACCTAACCCTTTGAATACCAATATTGAATATACTGCTATACTATACCTGTGTGTTAGGATACAATTTATAAGCCCAATATATAGAAATAATCGATCAGATTTACTGACTGTTTGGTTCTTATGGTAAGGGTTAAACTAGTTTAGGGTCTATGTCTGTGAGAAGAAAGTGATTTCAGGATGCCATAGCGCCATCAGGGCCATCTATTCAGAGAGAGGTGAAAACCTTGAGAATGACTGGAGAATTGAAAATTCTAGGTCAAAAATAGCCAAACCAGAAAAATTCTCCCATTTATCTCACTTTCCAAATTGGCTATTTGGTCTAGATTGTTCATTCTCCTGCCAATTCTCAATGTTTTCACCTCTTTCTGTATAACCCTGCTAGTATAACTAATAATTAACAATAAGAGGAAACCAGACTGGTTGTGGCTTACCTGATTGCAAGACCATTTGTAGCTTCCCTAGTTATAATAATTGGTAATATATCTAAAGACAATTTGATACCAAATAAACATACAGGAGAATTCTTATTTTTCACATGGTGGGAAACACTTGGCCAACATTTTCCCATGCTGTGGCGATGAGTGTGTAGCGCTCACTCCCGGAGGAGCCGCTGAAATTGAACCTCGGGTCAGTCTCCCCGCACTAGGGAATAAATATACTCCAGCACCGTTGTGGATTTTTATAAATTATATAGTTTACTAGAATAAATGGCATATAATGAATAACACGGTGTTCGTATATATATTTACAGTACTTCGTAATGCGGGAAACGCGCAGCGGAAAAGAAATACGATGCTTTGTAATTCGAGAAACGCGCAGCGGAAAAGAAAAAGGAAAATGTATATCTTTAACCCCCTTTTGTGTTTGGGGAGTGAGTCCTGCACAGGTTATGTCCCAGAATGTGAGTGTGTGTGTGTTATGGTACCCGGGTACAATATTCAACTGACCAGTGAATTGCTTATGAGGTATCTTCGACTAGTCAAGTTGGGGCCCTGTGGGTTTTTGAAACAAACAGCAGCGTGCTTTCTTTATTCACAAACGGCCTGGAAGGCCTCTCACCCAACAGCCAGATACTTGGTGCTCTGCTCGACCCAGGACGTCTCTCCGCTCGATCTTGGCTGGGATTCTCTGGGCTACCGGATCCGCTGTCTTGCCTTTCTGTAGCTGCTGCAAGATGTCCAGCTCACCGCCTGCTCTCCCTGTCCGATCGATCTGCGGTGCTCCTAACTCGGGGTCCTCTCGCTCACTTGGTATCAGCGTGGGTATTCCTGTGAATCCCTGGGTCTTCCTCTGGTAAGGCTGAATAACCCAGTCTTTAGCTCTGTCAGGCCCAGCTGCGCTCCGGCCTAGTCACTGTCTCGTTCTGCTGCTCTGCGTCTTGCTCCTCTCACTCCCTGGCGCGCTCTGCCAGCTCTCTCCACGAGGCTCAGGATGTAAGTCTCTATGTCCACCCACTTCCTGTGTCGCTCCCAAAGCATGCCGGGAAATGTAGTCCCCATGTTCAGTGTCTCTCATCGTGCTTGTCTCCCTCCGGTGGCCAAAAATAGGTACTGCCACAACAGGGAATTAAACCCAGCGCTACAAGTGTCTACTGTATGTTTAAAAATGGTATAAAAGGGATTTTTAGTGAGTAGGCAGGAACAGAGCTTGTCCTAGTTCTCTTGGAAGATGAGATTCCAAACCAGCCTTATATCCAGAACAATGAAGCTTTTCTTGCTAATGCGTTAATTGAGTATGTAGCTTTTGTATTCATGTTTAATTAATCTCTAACCATCTAGGGCTAAATTACAATCTTTACGCAAATGTTTGCGCCGGCGCAAAAAACATTAACGCGAGGGGTAAAACCATTTGCGCTGAATCCCGTATTACATAGCACAACAACCGCGCGTAATCGTTTGCCGCGGGTGAACCTGCGCGAGCTTACTGTACTGCGCGCGTCCCATACTTAACATTGTGAGCGCGAATGTGCGCTGGTACGAGAGTGGTATTACAATCTATTCACGGTAATTACGGCATAGCTGTTGCGCGCATAATTTTAGCAACTCCTAAGGCTGGGGTCAGACGAATGCAGTGCGAATGTGCGTTCAGCCGCACTTTATCACGGCCATAGTAGCAGCAAATGACGTCCAATGACGGCCAATATAAAAAGTACGGACGCACGAGAGTTCGGCCCGCAATGCAAGCGGCACACGAATGCATTTTTTCGAGAACGTAGAACCACTAGTACTGACGCACAGAGTGCGCTGCGTCGGCATAGCGGCGTGTGTGCATGATTAGGAGACATCAGACGCTGCACACGTCCAGCCAACATCACGTCCATTTGTTTTTAATAGCTCCATCAAAAATCACGGCCGTAATTGCGCACCGTATGTCCGCTATCGCGTCTTCCGTGAAAAGGTGCGTCCGGACGCATGGATGTACTTTTTGACGGTCGACGTGAAAAATGCGTTTGTCTGACCCTAGCCTAAAAGCTGGTGGTAACGGCATATCTGAACAACCTGGCTAACCCAAAAAAAAAAACATTCCATAAAAAGGAATGCAGCAACAATATAATGGATGATGGCAGGTGTGTGTGTATTATTACTGTAGCATATGTGCTCATTTTGCATCATAGATGCAGAACCTGTCTCCGATGCCTCTGACAGACGCAATTCAGTTTGTGTTTCTTCATTTTGATTGGCTGAATGGGTGCAAAAAACTGCGCGCACAAAGATTTTTGCATGAGACGGCACTGCGCCTGCATTTGTGCGTGCAATTGATCGGTGGAAGAAGAAAGCCGCGAGGATTGTAACTCCAGCGGTGATTTGCACGCCCAAAAGTTTAACGCTTGGCGCAAAGATTTTCGCTTTGCGCGAGGCTTTTTGCGTGAAGAATGTAATATAGCCCCTGGTTTTTCTATATTATCCAGTACTAATAATTAATTTACTAAATTGCTATCAGTTACTAGTGCATATTGCTCATCCTAATAATACTAGTGACTTGTGTTTTATCTATTAACAAATTTGTAGCAGGATTATTTTGTTCTTATTTGTCATGCTTTAATGTCATCTATGTGTGTCTCATTACTCTCAGCCAGAGGCAGCATTTACATTTGCAGCTCAAAGGGTTAATTGACAATAAAGGGATAATTCACAATTAATGAACTATTTGTACCAAGGTTATTTTTAGACATTGCTTTAATGTCATCCATGTGTATCTCATTACTCTCAGCCAGACAGAGCATTTGCATTTGAAGCTTAATGGTTTAATTAATCATAATTCAGGAACTACAGTGACGTTCCTTAATGTATAATATTCTTGATTGTCACATGTGTGAATACCGTGATGTTTCAGGTTGATGCATTGAGACATATGCATTGATTAACTGATGAATTGATTTGGATTTATATGCGTCTTGGTTTCTGTGATAATCTGGTTTCAAGAATGTCCTTGGGGTCGTGATGTATTTGCCTACCATCTAATTGTGTGTATATATATGTTACGGGTAAAGCCCGAAGTGTGGTTAATCCTAAAATTACCCGGGTAATCCTGCCATTACCCAAAACAGCTGGGTAAAGCTGCAAAAAAAAAAAAGGAACATTTCGGACTTTACCCGGGTAATTTTAGGACTAACCAACTGCCCTTGGGTAACAGTCTGGAAGAGCTGAAAAATCCACACTTTATCCGGATGATCTGCAGACTATCCAACCTTGTGCGGTCAAAACCAAATTTTGTTATCATTCAGCTTCACCATGTAGCTTCACCCGGGTAATTTGAAAACTATCCACAGCTTCACCTGGGTAATCTGCAGAGCATCCAAGCCCGCTTGGGTAACAGTGAATTTTGCTATTATCTATGGATATTACCAACGAAAATGGCAAAAGACAAACATTTAGCAGGATATGTTTCTTATATGAATGTTAAAGAGTTACATGATCTTTATTATGTGTCATATGTGCTTATATATCATTTATAAAACAAAATAACCATGTTAATCTTTATATAATATCTTTATCTTCATAAATTAACACAGAGTTACATGACGGTTATTTAGTGTGGTATGTGACTGGATACAATTTGGTTAAAAACTGTAACCTGCTGAAAAGCTGAGTACCCAGAGACGTTTGGAAACTTGGCAGTTTACCCGGATAAAGTCCGATGTTTCATTGCACATTACACTTAATCCAGCAACACTAGGGTAATGTGCGTTTTACCCGGGTGAGACACAGCAGAAAACCGGAATACCCAGAGGCCTCTGGATACTTTGCAGATTACCCGGATAAAGTCTGAAATTTCATTTCACTTCGGACTTTCGCTAATGACGCCTGGGTAATGTCAGGATTACCGGGGTAATCCAAGGATTAACTGCACTTCTCGCTTTAACCGTAACATATATATATATATATATATATATATGTTATGGGTAAAGCCAGGAGTGTGGTTAATCCTAGGATTACCCGGGTAATCCTGACATTACCCAGGCGTCATTAGCAAAAATCCGAAGTGAAATTAATTTCCGGACTTTACCCGGGTATTCTGCAAAGTATCCAGAGGCCTCTGGGTACTCCGGTTTTTTGCTCTATTTTAACCGGGCAATTCACACATTACCCTAGTGTTGCTGGATAAAGTGTGATGTGCAACGAAACATCAGACTTTATCTGCGTAATCTGCAAAGTATCCAAACGCCTCTGGTGCTCCGCTTTTCTTGGGTTTTCAGCAGGTTACAGTTGACTGAATTCCGAGGATTACCCGGATAAAGCTGCAAATTTATCTGGCTGATAAAAAAATTGTGTTTTTGGTTATTTTTAATGAAATTGTATCCACAGTCACAAACCACACTAAATAACCATAAGGTTACTCTGTGCATTAATTGTCTGAAAATTAATTTATGAAGATAAAGATATTATATAAAGAGTAACCTGATGGTTATGTTTTATAAATGATATATAAGCACATATGACACATAAAGATCATGTAACTCTTTCACCTTCATATAAGAACATATCCTGTTACTCTGTATATTCATTATATACTTAATACATTTTAATGTTTGGCTTTTGCCACTTTCGTTGATAATATCCATAGATAATAGCAAAATTCACAGTTACCCAAGCGGGGTTGGATGCTCTGCAGATTACCCATGTGAAGCTCTAGATAGTCCTCAGATTACCCAGGTGAAGCTTCAGACTTTGCACTTTATCCGGTAAAGTGCAAATTTTTCAGCTCTTCCAGACTGTTACCCAAGGGCAGTTGGTTAGTCCTAAAATTACCCGGGTAAAGTCCGAAATTTTCATATTTTTGCAGCTTTACCCAGCGGTTTTGTCAGGATTACCGGGTAATCCTAGGATTAACCTCACTCCTGGCTTTACCCGTAACATATATATATATATATATATATATATATATATATATATATATATTTATCCATGAATCTGGCACTCCGAATCCATTTGCGTGTTTGCCCGGTGCAATGCTCAGCTCACGGTGATAATGTCCAAGGAAGCGGCACTCAAGGTCTTTACATAAATCACTCGATATCTTTATTGCTCAACATTTCAGTTTACTCTCCGTAAACTTTCTTCAGGATAAGATAACAATACAAACATCCACTTAAATAGAAGAAATAACTCACCCACTTAGTGCTCCCCTCCATCACCTGTTACCGGCATGAGAGACGCCGTCTCCTCCTAATGACATCAGATTCATTCTTAACCCCATGTGGCTAATCATCATAAAAACCACTAAAGCCGAAAAACACCTATTACTACAAAAGAGCTCTACACTCAAGGGCTAAAGTGAACTAACTAAAAAAATACCAGTCCACATAGAAATCTATGGTGGATAAAACTTGAAATGCATGTTCTATATTTACTAAGATAAGTAAATAAATGAAAAAAAAAAAATTATTTCAAAGACAAACATCCTCAACCAGAGAAGTCAGGATCAAAACATACAGGGTTATCCAAAGAGATTCGAATTGCTTGAGAAAGGTAACCGAACGCTGAAAATCAGGGTTCGGTTACCTTTCCTGGCCATTCGGCTATCCAGAGAGCAGGCAATTCGCCAAATCCTGTCGAATTGCCTTCACATACGGTGCCTGTTCGGTGCCTGTTCGAGGGCAGTGAAATCCCCATGAAAAAGCACTGCTTCGGCTATTCAGAGAACACAAACCAGCAGTGAAAGGTTCCCCTAATGCCCTGCCATTCGGTGGTTTAATTCGGCAAATTAATTCAGGAGAATCCCATAGACTTCAATGTTAAAAATATTCCCGTTTTAATTCAATATCTAATAAACCGTTCATTATAAAATTCTGCAGCAAAAAGTCTCTTTATTTATAGATTTTTTAGGATACTTTAAGCATTTTTCAGAATTTTTTAAAAAAAAATTAAAAGTCCGATTTTTTTTTTTTTTTTTTTTCAGTTTGCTTATTTTTTTTGTAACAGCCCTCTTTATTATCATTCCCTGGACCTCCTGTGAAAATTTCAGACATTTTCGCTCAGTAGTTTCTTTGCAAACAGCGTTTCTTTTTCCCAGATTCATACAAATGGTTTTTCTAATTTATTCACTGCCTCCTCTACGTCACAGCTGCTTCGGCTCTGTGTGATTCGGCTCCTTTTCGGCTCCTGTTCGGCTCCTGTTCGGCTTCTTCGAAGGTTAATCCAGATGTTTTTGCTTGTTTTCAGCGTGCATTCGGTTAGTTTTCGTCAGGTATTCGGCAGCTTTTCCCTGCAATTCGGGGACCCTGTGGTGCTTGCTGAATACACCGCAGGGTCACCGAAATGGGATCGGCAAAAGGAACCGAATTGAAGAGAACGAAAAGTCACCGAACGTGCGGTGACTTTTCGAATCTCTTTGGATAACCCTGACAGTCTCAATCAGCTACTGTTACAAAAACCAATAAGAAAAATAATCAAAAATATATCAAAAAAGTAACAAAAAAGTTACCTAAAAAAAAATAGAAATTTCTTTTAAAGTAGCATTGAATAAAAAACATAAAAAACATAAAAAACCGAAAGGAGATATGAACAGATTAAATAAACTGAAAGAGACAAAGCAGGCCTTTGCAGAGAATGTGCATGAGGATAAATATAATCTTCTAACAATGTGTCATGTGGAGAGGGGAAAATAATTCATAGATTATAATTTACTCAATTGTGGTCCCAAACTTTGAGATACCACCTACCAACTGTGGCAGAGCAAAAAAGTAATAATATATAAATTCCAATCATTAAATTTCCCATGCACGAAAAATACGGCTGTTGAAAAAAAGGAGTTCATCTACAAAAAAGGTAAGAGAGAATTTTTCGTTTAGTCCTCGAGGGTTTACTGTATCCAGTTCTATTATCCAGAATGCTTCCCTGCGAAGCAGATGGTTACTCCAATCACCTCCTCTTTTCGATTCCGGCACATGTTCCAGGGCTATAAACTTCATGGTTGGTAAGGAGTGACCCTTCTCTATAAGCTATTCTAATTGACGATCGGTGTCCCCGAATCCGTTCTCTCAAAGTGGTATCAGTTTTGCCGATAAAGCATAAGCCACATGGACACGAAATTTTGTAGATCATATGATCAGACAGACATGTAATCCGTTGCTTGATAGTATACACTTTATCCGTGTGGGGATGATTAAATTTGATGCTAGGTATCATGTGGCTACAGGTCACTCTTCTGAGACATCTGAAGCAGCCCAGGTGTCTACCAATATTAGCTTTTTCATAACAATGGATCGGGTCAGTTTTGACCAGCATGTCCCTCAAGTTACGTGAAAGTCGATGAGAGAACAGAGGCGGTTGACGAAAGCAACTGGGTAATTCTGTGTCACTAGACAAGATTTGCCAATTCTTCTTCATAATCTTCTGTAATTCTCCAAACACAGGTGTAAATGCCGTTGCGAACACTGGACGCGATGTCTCTGCTGATTGAATCTTGGTCTATTCTTAACCTGGGTATCTAGCATCCCATTCTGTTTCCTACACCTCGCCAATGCTCTCTCCAGGGTTTGTTCTGAATGACCTCGTTGTTTAAACCTCCTCCACATCTCATCAATTTGGATATCAATATTCCTCCATTGCGTATTATTTCTAAACACCCGGAGAAACTGTGTGTAGGGTAGGGATATCTTTAGATGTCGAGGATGTGAACTACTCGCATGTAGGATAGTATTCCTGTCTGTTGATTTTCGAAATAAGGTATGTTGTAGACAGTCGTGAACACGATAGATACGAATATCCAGGAAATCCACTGTATCCCTGCTCATCATATGTGTTAATTTAATCGGTGTGTCACTTTGGTTAATCTCCTCCAATATGTTCTTTACCTCTCCTTCTTCTTTATTAACTATCAACAGGATATCGTCGATGAACCGCATATAGTAAATGATAGAATTTCCAAATCTTGGTATAATCTCTTGAGTCTCAAAGTGATACATATAGGAATTAGCATACATTGGGGCAACCGCTGCCCCCATGGAAGTCCCGGTGATCTGCTGGTACCATTGATTCTCAAAACGAAAGTAGTTCTCAGTGAGTATCAAATCTAATAACTCCAAGATGTATTCAACTGGAGGACCATTATATAGTGTAGAGTGAGTTAGGGTTTTGATCGCATGGCTTCTATCCCTTCCTCCTTCGGGATCGCAGTATAAAGACTCCTAACATCACATGTAGTTAAGGTGATTGGTCCATCCGGGAGTTTAATATCTGATAGAGATGTTATGAGTTGTTGTGTGTCCCTCAAGCAGGTAGCAAGTTGCATAACAGAAAGTTTAAACAAGAAGTCCAGCCATTGAGAAAGTGGTTGTAGCAGACCACCAACCGCGGAGACAGTCGGTCTACCAGGGGAAATTTCATACTTTACCCGGGTAATTTTAGGACTAACCAACTGCCCTTGGGTAACAGTCTGGAAGAGCTGAAAAATCCACACTTTATCCGGATGATCTGCAGACTATCCAACCTTGTGCGGTCAAAACCAAATTTTGTTATCATTCAGCTTCACCATGTAGCTTCACCCAGGTAATCTGAAAACTATCCACAGCTTCACCTGGGTAATCTGCAGAGCATCCAACCCCGCTTGGGTAAAAGTGAATTTTGCTATTATCTATGGATATTATCAATGAAAATGACAAAAGACAAACATTAAGATGTATTGCGGATATAATGAATATACAGAGTAGCAGGATATGTTTCTTATATGAATGTTAAAGAGTTACATGATCTTTATTATGTGTCATATGTGCTTATATATCATTTATAAAACAAAATAACCATTATGTTAATCTTTATATAATATCTTTATCTTCATAAATTAACACAGAGTTACATGACGGTTATTTAGTGTGGTATGTGACTGTGGATACAATTTGGTTAAAAACTGTAACCTGATGAAAAGCTGAGTACCCAGAGACGTTTGGATACTTTGCAGTTTACCCGGATAAAGTCCGATGTTTCATTGCACATTACACTTAATCCAGCAACACTAGGGTAATGTGCGTTTTACCCGGGTGAGACACAGCAGAAAACCGGAGTACCCAGAAGCCTCTGGATACTTTGCAGATTACCCGGATAAAGTCTGAAATTTCATTTCACTTCGGACTTTCGCTAATGACGCCTGGGTAATGTCAGGATTACCTGGGTAATCCAAGGATTAACTGCACTTCTGTCTTTAACCGTAACATATATATATATATGTTACGGGTAAAGCCAGGAGTGTGGTTAATCCTAGGATTACCCGGGTAATCCTGACATTACCCAGGCGTCATTAGCAAAAGTCCAAAGTGAAATTAAATTCCGGACTTTACCAGGATATTCTGCAAAGTATCCAGAGGCCTCTGGGTACTCCGGTTTTCTGCTCTATTTTAACCGGGTAATTCGCACATTACCCTGGTGTTGCTGGATAAAGTGTGATGTGCAACGAAACATCAGACTTTATCTGGGTAATCTGCAAAGTATCCAAACGCCTCTGGTGCTCCGATTTCCTTGGGTTTTAACAGGTTACAGCTGACTGAATTCCGAGGATTACCCGGGTAAAGCTGCAAACTGTCATCTGACTGATAAAAAAAATTGTGTTTTTGGTTATCTTTAATGAAATTGTATCCACAGTCACAAACCACACTAAATAACCATAAGGTTACTCTGTGCATTAATTGTCTGAAAATTAATTTATGAAGATAAAGATATTATATGAAGAGTAACCTAATGGTTATCTATATAATAAAAGAGTAAGGCTTTGGCTGTCCGTCGCCAAAGCCTTACTGCGCATGCGCACGCAACCAGCGGCAGTTGGTTGCGCGCGCATGCAACCGCCGCGGCACGAGCCGGCTGCCGGCTCGCCGCGGCGGTTACACATGCACACAGCAGCCGGGTAGAGGCTGCGCTCGCAGCCTCTACCCGGCTGCCGCGCGCATCCAACCCCAGAGCGGCGAAGGGAAAGTTCCCTCCGCCGCTCGGGGGGTTGGATGCGCGCGGCAGCCGGGTAGAGGCTGCGAGCGCAGCCTCTACCCGGCTGCTGTGTGCATCTAACGGGTCCTCCGAGCGGCGAAGGGAAAGTTCCCTCCGCCGCTCAGGGGTAGGATGCGCGCGGCAGCCGGGTAGAGGCGCAGCCTCTACCCGGCTGCCGCACGCATCCTACCCCCCGAGCGGCGGAGGGAAAGTTCCCTCGCTTCCGCTTTGAAGGACCCAAGCCCCGGTCACGTGACCGCGGCTTGGGTCCTTCAAAGACCGGAAGCGGGGAAATCTTCACTTCCCTGGCGCCGCTCGACAGGTAAGTATGAGCGCTGGTGGGGGTGTCCATATCCACGAGCTGGGGGACCATATCCACGACCTGGGGGCAAATCCACGAGCTGGGCAAATCCACGTGCTGGGCAAATCCACGAGCTGGGGCAAATCCACGTGCTGGGCAAATCCACGAGCTGGGGCAAATCCATGAGCTGGGGGCAAATCCATGTGCTGGGGCAAATCCATGTGCTGGGCAAATCCATGAGCTGGGGGCAAATCCATGAGCTGGGCAACTCCATGAGCTGGGGGCAAATCCATGAGCTGGGGCAAATCCATGAGCTGGGGGCAAATCCATGTGCTGGGCAAATCCATGAGCTGGGGCAAATCCATGAGCTGGGCAAATCCATGAGCTGGGCAAATCCATGAGCTGGGCAACTCCATGAGCTGGGGGCAAATCCATGAGCTGGGGCAAATCCATGAGCTGGGGGCAAATCCATGTGCTGGGCAAATCCATGAGCTGGGCAAATCCATGTGCTGGGGGCAAATATCCATGTGCTGGGGGCAAATATCCATGTGCTGGGGGCAAATATCCATGTGCTGGGGCAGTATCCACATGCTGGGGCAATATCCACGTGCTGGGGCAGTATCCACGAGCTGGGGCAGTATACCCACAATAGACTGCCCTCTGGGCAGGCTGGGGCAGTATCCACGTGCGGGGGCAGTATCCACGTGCGGGGGCAGTATCCACGTGCTGGGGCAGTATCCACGTGCTGGGGCAGTATCCACGAGCTGGGGCAGTATATCCATGAGCAGGGGCAGTATATCCACAATAGACTGCCCTCTGGGCAGGCTTTACAACTAGTGTTTTATAAATGATATATAAGCACATATGACACAAAAGATCATGTAACTCTTTCACTTCATATAAGAACATATCCTGTTACTCTGTATATTCATAATATACTTAATACATTTTAATGTTTCTCTTTTGCCATTTTCGTTGATAATATCCATAGATAATAGCAAAATTCACTGTTACCCTGTTACCCTGTTGGATGCTCTGCAGATTACCCAGGTGAAGCTCTGGATAGTCCTCAGATTACCCGGGTGAAGCTACAGACTTGCACATTATCCGGGTAAAGTGCACATTTTTCAGCTCTTCCAGACTGTTACCCAAGGGCAGTTGGTTAGTCCTAAAATTACCCGGGTAAAGTCCGAAATTTTCATTTTTTTGCAGCTTTACTCAGCAGTTTTGGGTGATGTCAGGATTACCAGGTACTCCTAGGATTAACCATACTCCTGGCTTTACCCGTAATATATATATATATATATATATATATATATATATATATGTATGTTCACTAACTACTTTGGTGAAAGTAAAGGGGAAAACTTTATTAATCAGTCTCGTGCTCTGTTGATTAAATACTACATTAATTGCTGATTGATTAGGCAACACAACCTGCCAGTGCCCTGATAGAGTTTATTCAAAGTGAATTTATTATGGAGCAATGCAAAGGAAATATGTTATGCCTACTTCTAAAAAGGTGATTTTGATATTTTACCTAATTTTATGTAAGTATTGTGCAAATTTATTTTCCATAAATTTATTGAATCCTGGCAATGGATTTATGGAAAACAACTTGGTTGTGAAGGGGTTCAACTGAAACTTGATCACAACAAGCAAATGCATAGTTAAAAAACAATAGTGTTGTTTTTATTCCATTACCATACCCCATAACCTGTAAGGAGAGGAGACCTACACAAACATGTCTATTCACTAAAGGTGAAAACCTTGAGAATTGGCAAGAGAAGAGAGCAATCTAGACCAAATAGCAGATTTGGTAAGTGAGATAAATAGGATATTTTTTCTAGTTTGACTACTTTGACCTAGAATTTTCACTTCTCCAGTCATTCTGAGTTTCACCTTTAATGAATAGACCTAATAGTTTGAACCATAAATTCTAAAAAGTCTTACAAGGTTATTCAGAGAGGGGTGAAAACCAGGAGAACTGGCAGGAGAAGAGACCAATCTAGACCAAATAGCCGATTTGGAAAGTGAGATAAATGGGAATTTTTTTCTGGTTTGGCTATTTTGACCTAGACTTTTCACTTCTTCAGTCATTCTCCTGAGTTTCACCTTTCTTTTGAATAGACCTGCCTATATTGAATTGCTAACTGTTCATAATTCAAGCTATTGAGCCTTGATATACAATGTAAAAGGAAAGAGATACATATTAAGATAGTTGAAAGATTTAAATAATATCTGAAGAGGTTACCATATGTAAACCAAGATCTCATAATAAGGGATTAAATTTGATGTCTCAATATTTTACAAATTATCATGGTAGAGAAAGATACACTACATGTCTTGGTCCGTGCGGACCTACTAATACCAATCGCCTCTATACATGTCTCAAATCAGCTCGGTTGTAAACTCCAACATAACACAGGTCCTGTGTATCTCCTAAGGTCTACTTGTATTAGGATCAGTATATTAGGACTAATACTAAAGGGTAAAGTGGTTGCTATGTGTTTCGTTGGTGAACATGGTATCTGTGTAAAGAGCAGAATCTGTTTCCTAAAAATTTAACCAAAATAACAGAATTTTTTTGGTTATGGTCAGGGTTACAGTTACAAGTTTTTATAAAGCGCTAACAAGTTCCGTAGCGCTGTACAATGGGTGAGACAGAATAACAAACATACAGGTTAAACGCACAGTACGTGAGAGGCTTCACTGTTTTGTGTTTTTTGTTTTTTCATTCTAGGTTGTATGATCTTATCTCTGTTGTTTTATTATGGGCCCAAGATCCCTCATGCTTTTATTTTCCCATTTTGAACATACCATTTGACTCTCACTTTTTACAACATCTAATACCCCCAACCTATGTGACGCTTAATGTCCTAATGTTCAATTCTAGGAACTGATCAGTAAGCATCCAGACCTGAGGAAGAGAGGAATACTCTAGAAAGCTTGTCGTTTAAATGGAACGTTAGTCCAATAAAAAAGGTATCACTACGTACTGCTATACTCGTGATTTTGGCATCTGGACTAACAGGGCCTATCAAATTTATATAATTCTTTTTTAAAATTTATTTTATACTTATGTGTGAGTTTTACTTTGGAGCTCTGTGATACACTCATACACACCACATATTACTCTGAGTTTTATTGCTGTGGTGCTCTGTGATACAGTCACACACGCCGCACATTACTGTGAGTTTTATTGCTGTGGAGCTCTGTGATACAGTCACACACACACCGCACATTAGAAGCATAGAAAACTGTCGGCAGATATGAACCTTTCGGCCCATCTAGTCTGCCCAATTACATGGATACTTTACCTGGATTTATCTTTTGTTTAGGATAGCCTTATGCCTATCCCATGCCTGCTTAAATTCAATTACTGTTTTGGCCTCTACCACTTCAACTGGAAGGCTGTTCCATGTATCCACCACCCTCTCAGTAAAATAATGCTTCCTGATGTTACTTTTAAACCTTTGCCCCTCTAATCTAAGACTATGTCCTCTTGTTTTGCTACTTTGTTTCCTTTTAAATATACTCCCTTCCTCTACCTTGTGGATTCCCTTTACGTATTTAAATGTTTCTATCATATCTCCTCGGTCTCGTCTTTTTTCCAAGCTATACATGTTAAGATCATTAAGTCTTTCCTGGTAACTTTTCTCCTTCAAGCCATACACCATTTTAGTAGCCCTTCTCTGAACTCTCTCTAAGGTGTCTATATCCTTCTGGAGATACGGTCTCCAGTACTGCACACAGTACTCCAAGTGAGGTCTCACCAGTGCTCTGTACAGTGGCATGAGCACTTCCCTTTTCCTACTGCTAATACCTCTCCCTACACAACCAAGCATTCTGCTAGCATTTCCTGCTGCTCCATTACATTGACTACTACTTTACTGTGAGTTTTATTGCTGTGGGGCTCTGTGATACCTTCAAACACACTGCACATTGCTGTGAGGTTTATTGCTGTGGAGCTCTGTGATATACAAATAGTGCACATTATATTAAAATGGGATGGACTGAAGATGTCATAGTGGACCTGGAAAAAATAGGACACTGATTGTCTGGAGGCAACATTGTGGACCTGGAGGGGACCAATGCATGTTGACAGGAGGGGGGGGGCAAAATATGTTTTTTGCCTAGGGTGGAGGAGGACGTCATGGTGTCTGCACCTGGGCCCTGAGGTTTCTAGTTATGCCTCTGCAAGGAATGGCATTAGGTGGGGATACTGAGTAATGATGAGGAACAGGGCTGGCCTGAGTAAGGCTGGTGTCAGACGAGCGCATTTTGTACGGACTGTGCGTCCGTGCAGTACGGACGTACTTTCTGACTGATGACAAGGTAGTGGCCACACAGTTCGTTTTTTTAACTGACGTTATTTTTGACTGATGTAGCATGGAAAATAAATTAAAATGCAAAACCATTTTGTCCGTCAAAAATGCTGGATGCACAAATGCTGTCCGTCTGACCTCGTTCCATCACTCACACACAAAGCTATGCGGACGTTGCGGACGCAGCGCTCTCTGTGCGTCCGTTCTAGCGGATTTACGTTCTTGCCTAACCTGTGTCCGTTTGCCACGTCCGTTATGCATCTGCAGTTCCGTGCGGATGTACGTCGTGTGTGGGGCTCCATTGGTCATAATTATATGCTATAACGGATGTACAAATATGCGGCAACACGAACGCGATCAGTGCGCTCGTCTGACCCGAGCCTAAGGTATGTAGGTGACACACCGGCACGGTGGACTGGAGACAGGACACAGAGGATCACAGAGATAGAGGGTAACAGACCAGGAGACGTACAGGAGGCATGAGCCACCAGAGAGGCAGGAAAGAAAAAGGGCTGGCTGGATACAGTTAGAACCACTGAGAGCAGAGTATTGGCAATTGAGGCTTGGAGGGAACATGGCTGAAGGCTGGGGAACAGGAAACTAGAAAGAGAGCAGGTTTCTTTCAGAATAGCTACCCCAAACTGTTAGGCAATGCTGAGGCCCAGGGATGCTTTCCTTTTCCCTGCTCCCAATTAGGGTCCTGACTGAGAGCCACACCTGCAGATGAAAAGGGCAGGGAAAACCAGGAGGGGAATCTGGGAAGGGGAAGACCAGGCCACTCGAAAAATGAGAACTAGAACTTCCAGGTCTTAACAGGAAAGGTGCTGCCGTCTCAGATGTGGATGCGGGTCAGTCTGTGGCTTTCTGGTGATATCTGACAGGAGTTGTGACAACAATAACCCTAATTACCAACACTGACCCAAATACTAACATAACAATTTAATGAAGTTTTGATTTAGCCCTGTAATGACGTCAGAAAAATTGTCAGTATGGTGCATTCACCAAAAAATGATGCAAGTGGGTCTTTTCACTTTGTGCCAGCCAAAATGTTGCAATAGTCTCCTACATACTTTTAAAGAATTCTTCTGTGAGTGCAACCCATGTGTATTTTTGTGAAGAGACTAGATTAGTTTCAGTGAATCAATATATTATATTGTTCAAGATTTTCGCTTATTTCTTTGAAATGGGATGAATCAATATGGTTTTTTTCTAGCAAGCAACAAATCTTAGAACTCTATGTGTGCTTTTCTAGAACAGTTTGACATTTCAGACAATAAATTGAAGGCATCTTGATAAATAGAAGAAATTCTGGAACCATTTTAAACACAAATGAAAAGAACTTACATTGTGGACAAACCTTCCAATCTATTTTTTTTACTCTTCATGTAATGCCCCAGCAAACAGTAACCATAATAATTGTTATAAAATTAAAGAGACACTTCTACCAAAAAATAAAATGATCTTTTTGTGCTTATTTCATATTGCAGTGTAAACATCTAGGACACTGGGATGACAGGAACAGAAAGAAATAAAACATAACCTTTGCTTCACGTCGAGAGAATATAAATACCACAAAAGAAATGGTAACACAAAACTAATGTAGCGCTCACGCCCGGAGGAGCCGCTGAATAAACCCAGGATAGTCTCACCGCACTAATAATTACTGTACACCAGCACACTGTTGTGGATTTTTCTAAGTTATATACTTTACTGAAGCAATAAAGTGGCATTGAATACACATATACTTTGAGGCATAAAGCAATTAAGCTCGGATGAATGACGTGATACGCAACGCGGAAAACACGCGGCGAAAAGAAATGGTTAATACCCCTCAGTTTGTGGGTTTAAGTCCCGCTCAAAAAGGCTCATAAATTGGTGTCCTAGGGTAACTGGGTACTAGACTCACTGGCCATTGAATGAACAAAAATATCTTCAACTAGCCAACGTAGAGGCCCTGTAATTTGAAGCAATCAAATAAGTGCGCACTGTTATGGAACTGCAGGCCTTGAGGCCTCTCACCCATCCGGCGAACAACTTGTCCCGAACTGATGACTCAACCAGAAGATCTCTCTCTCTCTGCCGACTGGAACCCAGTGCCAATGAAATCCACTCTCCCGATGCGAATCTCCGCAGTCAGGAAACGATCCGCCGCCTGCACTCCGTTCCGTCCGCGGCCTCCTTACTCGAGGTCCTCCTGGAACACGCTTGTCGTTCGCACTGTTCAGCGGAATGTGGTACACGATGATGCATACTCTTTCCCCGATCTCCAGCACTGGATAACGCCGCCTGTACACGCTCCAACCTGGTTTCGATCCTGGACAGTGTCTCTCATACGTCTGTCTCCACACGCTGCTCTGCTCGTTCTGAACATGCCATGCACGAGGCTCTCGTCCTCCTTCCTGGCGCCAGCACGCGCACTTCCTGTGCTCTCCCCAAAGCTTTCTGGGAGATAGAGTCCTTTAGTCCAGCATAGTCCTTCACACATATATGCTCTGTCTCCCTCTAGTGGCAATATCATTTCAGTCCAGAGAGCCAAATTAAACACAGCGCTACACTAACAAACATACAAACTAGTATGCGTAGGTAAAAATGTGAAATGGAAATGTAAATAGCAAAACAAAAACACGAACATAATTTTTTTACAATATTTTTTTAGTTCCAAAGCAATGGCATTGTCCATTTCTCACATATGAGAAATACCACTGTTGTTACTCACCTTCTCATTTCCCATATTATTACTATCTCCTAGTCAGAGCTAACGCTAGCGTTTGTATGGGTTAGCGTTAGCGCCAGGTTAATTGAGTGTAGTGCATGACCAATAGATCATTTGCCTCCCATTAAAAATGGGAAAAATCTGTTAGCGCATCGGTGAGATAGCGTTTTCTACCGCGAGCCTACTGTACTTTGCGCGTCTTATACTTAACACAGGGAGCGCTAGAGATCTTTAACGCTTTTCTAACTAACCAATCACTTGATGCTTGCGCTAATTACCGGGGGGGGGGTACGTAAAGCAAAGTTTTAGCTATTGCTCAAACCAGGTGCGAACATCAAAAAAAGACAAACCGGTCCAAGCCCAAAGTCAACAGCCCATTTAAAGGAATGCAGCACAGGTGATCTTTTGGATGAATCACATAAAAAGGACAGCATCTGATTATAGGCTCATTATTTCAATTGAAAAATGTGCATTTTGTGCCAAATGTAAGAACCATGAACTTTCAATTAATAAATGTCGGGTAGCTGCACACCCTGATGGAATGGGCTGCACGCCATTGTACAGGACATAACACCCCAATCAAGATGTAAATGCACATATTGATTTAATTTGGCTGCGAGATGTTTGAGGATCCCCTGCTGAGCGATTTACATTTATGACCTATATAAAATAATGGTTCCAACATGTGTCCCGTATCACTAGGGTGACCTTATCTGACATGTTTCAAGGAACACATATTGCTATTTCAATTACAGGGGAACACAGGGAAAAGTGCTGCCCTGTAGCATGTATAATTCATATGTTGCAGTAGCAAATGATGACTGGTCACCTGGGCTTCCTTTTGGATTTCTGAACTGCGGCGTATGGATTCTAAATGCTGCAAGGTGGGATTTTCCATGCAATGGCCATTAGCATGAATTCATTACATGTGTCTCTTTAATCATAGATCTTTTATCCATGCATGCCCACATAGGTTATCCCATAAATGCCTAAAATACAAGCAGGTCTTTATAGTATCCCGAACATCCTTGCCATGGAGTCCATAAAACGTAACCTTTACTTCACGTCGAGAGAATATAAATACCACAAAAGAAATGGTAACACAAAACTAATGTAGCGCTCACCCCCGGAGGAGCCGCTGAATAAACCCAGGATAGTCTCACCGCACTAATAATTACTGTACACCAGCACACTGTTGTGGATTTTTCTAAGTTATATACTTTACTGAAGCAATAAAGTGGCATTGAATACACATATACTTTGAGGCATAAAGCAATTAAGCTCGGATGAATGACGTGATACGCAACGCGGAAAACACGCGGTGAAAAGAAATGGTTAATACCCCTCAGTTTGTGGGTTTAAGTCCCGCTCAAAAAGGCTCATAAATTGGTGTCCTAGGGTAACTGGGTACTAGACTCACTGGCCATTGAATGAACAAAAATATCTTCAACTAGCCAACGTAGAGGCCCTGTAATTTGAAGCAATCAAATAAGGGCGCACTGTTATGGAACTGCAGGCCTTGAGGCCTCTCACCCATCCGGCGAACAACTTGTCCCGAACTGATGACTCAACCAGAAGATCTCTCTCTCTCTGCCGACTGGAACCCAGTGCCAATGAAATCCACTCTCCCGATGCGAATCTCCGCAGTCAGGAAACGATCCGCCGCCTGCACTCCGTTCCGTCCGCGGCCCGGTCCGGTAACCCTGAGCCACACTCGGACTGGATGTTTACTCTCCTCCTCCTGGCTCCCTCGCTGTCCCCCGCAGTGTGATCTCGGCGAGCTGCTTCCTGGAAGGCTCCCCGCGAGTCACATGGTGCAGGGGGCGGGGCTAGCATTAAAGAAATCTTTTTTACAGTTTACACTTTATAATCCAAAATGCTGTAATGTTTATGAACGGCCACTAGGTGGCACTACAGGATAAGGAATAGACCATACATCGTCTCACCCTTGCTTGCAGACACATTTCAGTGTTTTTTGTTGTATTTTATTGAATATCATTTATTTGCATTATTTTGGATAATTATTTTTGGGATAATAAATTATTATGTCGTGTTTCAAACTTTATCGGACTCAGTGTAATTACTATTTATTTTTTATTTATTTATTAATTTATTTATAAAGGATTTTACCAGTAAGGACTCTTGATTTCACGGATATCAGTGCGTGATTCCTAATTATTACAGGCTAACTATGTACAAAAACACGTTTCCTTTAAAAAAAGAAAATTGAGACGCTTTTAGACACGAAATTTTGAAAAAATTAGACCGCTAGGGAGGTTAAGCTAACGTGACTGCTAGCGTTAGCTTGATGGAGGTGATAGGGCCCTTTATGTTCTGTTGAATTGCTTTATTTACATGTTTTTGTGAATTTTGAGACATTAGCATGAAGGAATACGAGCTAAAGGCTATTTGAAATCAGCCCATCACTCAACTGCTGTACTCTGGTAACAAGAAATTGTTGTTCAATGAAGGTGACTTTAACCACTTCGATGCGGAGGACGCGCTCAGCGCGTCCTCCGCATGGCTGCTGGTGTGCTGAGGACACGCTGAGCGCGTCCTCACTTTGGGGTCAGCGTTTGGCCGAGTTCCGGCCGATCGCTGGCCCCCCCGGTGCGGGCTGACATCCTCGATGTCAGCCCGGCATCCGGAACCGCCGCCGGTGAAATTAGGTGTAATTCAGGCACCCCCCCCTCCCGCATGTGCGGAGGAGGCGCCTGAAAGGGAGGGGGGGAGGTCTTTCGGACCTCTCTCCCTCCCGATCGGCGGCGTTGCGGGGGTTAACCCAGGCACCATTTGGAAGGGCACAGCCTGCCCTTCCAAATGGTGCCTGGCATTAACCCCTGGGGAGCTGGATCGCGAATCGGCGCTGAAAAGCGCCGGTTCGTGATCCTTTCCCGGAGCTGGCCGACATCTTGGATGTCGGCCAAGCCTCCGGGAACTCCCCCTGAGGACTGGCGTCATCGTGCATAGCACGATGACGCCAGTCCTAGAGTTAACCCCTAACTGCCACCAACGGTGGAGATAGGGAGTTCCAATGAACTCCCTATCTCCCGATCCGTGGCAGCTAGGGGTTAATGTTTGGTATGGTTGGATTGGCCAGAGCATGGCCGTTCCAACGATACAAAATACGAAAGTGAAAAAGTTTTTTAAAAAAAATAAAAATTAAAAATAAAAATATATTTAAAAAAAAATTATAAAAAAAAAATAAACATTTTTTTTTTCTTTTTTTTGGTTCGTTAATGCAGCAATATTGTTCCCATTTCAATTATAATGTGAACAATGATGCTGCACTAACGATTTTTGTATGCGGTGCGTTTGTTAAAAATCGTGTAATTTTCCCCAAAAAAAAATGTAACGAGACCCCATCTCTAATTTTTTTAACAAGCGCACCCCATACAAAATATAACCGCAATTGCTCGCATGTTAAAATGTGAAAAAAAACACTTTACACGTTGTAAATTATTGAAAATACATATTTTATTGAATTTTTTGTTATAATATACAGACATGACATAACGTATACATATAATAATGACATATTATGAATCTACCGAGTCTAACGGAAAGAACGATATATAATATGTCTGGGTCATATACTAAAATAAGCCTTAAAAACACGTTTAAACATGATGAGCAAAACCGGTAAAAATGACCTCAGCACAGAGGCGGGAAAAGCCTCAGCAGCGAAAGGGTAAAAGTTGTGTCCTAACTCAATGAGTTAATCAGATCTGCTTTATTATCCCTGACTTTAAAACGCATCCGGCATTTGCCAATTAAGTAAGCTAGTCCTACATCCTGTATAATTGCATTACTGTTGTTTCTCTTTTAACCCTTTCCCCTTGAACATGTGTGATTCATAATAGAACAAGTGTCCATGAATTTTGCACTGAAATAAAATACCTTAGGCTAGGGTCAGACGAACGCATTCTGTGCGGACTGTGCGTCCGTGCACGACGGATGTACTTTCTGACTGACGACAAGGTAGTGGCCACACAGTCAGTTTTGTGACGGACTTTTTTTTGACTGATGTAGAAGGGAAAATAAATTAAAATGCAAAACCATTTTGTCCTTCAAAAATGCTGGACGTCAAAAATGCAGTCTGTCTGACTTCGTTCCATCACTCACACACAAAGCTATGCGGATGCTGCGGACGCAGCGCACTCTGTGCGTCCGTTCTAGCGGATTTACGTTCTTACCTAACTTACGTCCGTTTGCCACGTCCGTTATGCGTCCGCAGTTCCGTGCGGACATACTTTATGTGTGGGTCTCCATTGGTCATAATTATATGCTATAACGGATGTACAAATGTGTGGCAACACGAACGTGATGAGTGCGCTCGTCTGACACGAGCCCAATTCGACACATTAACTTTCTATGGACAGACATTGTGTCAGTGCATTCATGATCTAACTGGGTTTACATTAATCCTTGAAATAAGAAGTCAATTGCCTTTTATCTTTTACTTTATCTTTGTAAACACAAACATTAGTTATATGGAGCTCCTGCTCAGTGTATTATAAACTATGATAAACTATTTACCATTTTATATGTAGCTTTAGATTAACAAATCTTCCCCACCGAACATAAGGATCATTACCAAATCTGCTTTTCATAACCAATAAAAAAAATTCAACATTGTTTCCTGCTTCGTCATGAATACAGCATTATCTAGAGTTGACGATTAATATATTTTCTTATAAACTCCACAGGACATGAGATTCCTATAAGAATGACTTTTATCACTGTAACTTGTTTTACCTTGGTGATTTTTAGTTTTTCCATTAACTTGCTCAAATGAGACCATTGAATTTCCCATAATGACACCCAGTCCACCTCCTTGTGTATTTAAGTGGCAACATGCCGCGTTCACAGAAGTCAGCTTGAACTTGAAATCTGTCCTTCTGTTCGAAAGTGCTAAAAATAAATGCTAACTGCATGAAGAGGATGGCACGATTAATGATATGGTAGTTCCAACAGATTTAAACAGTCAGAATAAAATATTTGTGTACATTAATTATCTTTGCTACATAGCTGAAAAAACAAACTAGCAATAGTCAGAACATGATCAACAACAAAAATTAACAATGCGCTTAAATATAAATATTTATGCAAACAGAATATACAAAAACCAATAGTGCAAAAAAAAAATGTTAATATGTTCGAAGATCTCGGCATAATGTTTATGTTCATTTTAAAGGTGTAGACCGTCAATTGGGACTTTAGACAAAGCGTAATCCTATCCTCATAGTTCTTTCAGACTATTGCTTATCAAGCACTTCAGGAAAACACTTAAAACCTTCTCAGATTTGCAAATCACATTCCTGAAGGATACATTTTTACATCTCCTACCCACATCATTGATGGTTTTACAATCTGCTTTACTCGCTTATAATATTTTTCAAACATAGACAATGGGCTCTATTCCAAGTAAACCATTAGTGTTTATGAGTGGGGCTGGTATACTTAACTCGATTTTGGGTGTGGTGTGGTGGGGTTATCTTGATTTTGTATTGTAATACATTGAAAAGCACTCATTAGCAGTAGCACATCAAAAGAAAATTTCTCACCTTTTTAAAGCAGGATTAGTGTGTCCCCTGTGGAAAAAAGAAATCCTATCAGGGTTATTCAAAGAGCACCCGAACTTCGATGCTCTTTCGTTCCCAGCACTTCATAAAATCAAATTTCCAGACCCTATGGTGAATGCACCTGAAGATCCACCACAATACCGCATCCGGAAAAAGCAGACGATCCGCCAAACAAAGCGCCGACCAGAAAAAGCAGACAAGCCGAACGGGTTAAAAAAAACACTGCCACTTTTAAAAGCTGTTTACAAAAAACTACTGCGCGAAATTACCTGAAAATTACATATAAGTACTTATAAATAATAATAAAAAGGACAGCACCTTTCCTATATGACTCTGCATTACCTCAGCACCCTTGAAGGCTATACAGGTGTGTCTCATCAGCCTCAGGACTCACCTATTTAACGTAGCTGCACCTTTCCCAAAAATATTTTGAATCTCCCTCCATTTCTGTTAGAAAAAATCTGTCTCCCTCCTCCTCCCCCCCCACATGTTTGTTAATTGGGGCTATCTGCATTGTCACCAACCTCATTCACTTTCCACAGCATACTCCATCACAGACTCACCTCCATTTCTCCCCTCTGCTGCCCCAACCCCCCCTCTCTATCCACCTGCCCACCCAGGGCCGGTCCCTAATTTCAGGCATCCTTTCCAGCTGTCTCCACTTCTCTCACTAATTACCCTTACTAAGCCCAAAAATCTGGTCCATTTCATGCAATACCTATGATATTCTACTGGCCACCAGTTTCACCTTCCCTCTGCTCCCATTTGTTTCAGTTACCCTAGTCTCTTAGAGTGTAAGATCATGGGATGTCTGCCTGAGCTTTTGGTTTAAAGTGATGTATAACCTGGTCTTACGACCAGGGTTGTATTTCCTCTTGTATCATGTAAGTCTGCTGTTTGTGCTTCCCCATTGTAAAGTGCTATGGAATCTGTTGGCGCTGTATAAGTACTTGTAACTGTAACTTTGTATTTCTGTAACAACTGTAACAAGTCAATGTTCTTGAACCCAGGACATACTTGAAAATGCGAGAAATCTCAATGTATCCTTCCTGGTAAAATCCTTTATAAATAAATAAAATAAAATAAATAAATTCAATGCTCAGCCCTCCTGAGACGAAGCTACGTGATCTGGTTAACATTACCAACTCAGCTCTACCAAAGAAACCCTTGTTGTCTACCTCAGAGACCCCCTCACTGTCTACCACGGAAGACCCCTTGCTATTTACCACAGACACCATTGCCCTGCATCTCCTGAAGTCAGCCCTTTTCCTGTCATGCCTCTGTCTGTTGTCTCGTGTCTCCTGGTAAGTCTCCTAGTGTTTCCCTCAGTGTCCGTGCACCTGTCTTTTAGTTTGCCCTAGCCTATGTTTCTCACCTCTGCCCCTCCAAGTCAGCCCCATTCGTGGCTCGCCCCTCCACTTGTTTATTGCCGTGTTTATCCGTGTTCTTTTTTAATAAACTCTGTTTAATACATCCATCTGTGTTTCTGAGTGTCACTGCATACCTGGGCTCATACTCTCGCCCCATCATACCTTTAGCATTACAAAGATTTGTCTAATTAAACCTGCCGAATTAAACTATTGACTGAAGGGATTTCACCCTTGATTCCCCTCCCCTACACGGTTAAAACATCCAAAAGCCTTTATGTATCTAAATAATAAAACTCATGTTTTACGCAAGATAACTGTAGTTTAGGAATGCGGCTCGCGGCTGTATCTCTGTAAAAGTTTGCGCGTTCTCTTTATTATCTTTGCAAACAGCTCACGGCCTTGCACACTATGTCCTAGTATCCTTACCCGCCAAGGCAGTAATCAGCTTAACTATAACACATAGAAAAGACCGGTCACTGTGTCCGTACAGTTGAAACCATAATATGAACTTTAGAATGTGTATTTCTCAGAACTTCTGCAAGCGTTTACGTGTGAAAGCAACAAACAATAATTTGTTTATGCCGCATGAGATATGTTACCTCCGCCTCAGTGTGTCACGACTGATTAATGTGGTATTTTGTATATGTTGCAAGATGTATGACGTATATTGCTTTTCCACTTGCGTAAGTGGTTTTTACAATATAAAGCTAGCGTCTTGAAATATTAAAGTCAGAGAGATTTTACCAACTGAGCATCGGTTATCTGTCTGTGTTCTTTCTGGTCCATTCTCTCTCCCAGCGCTGGACGAGTGTTTCCTCTACCGAGTGTCCATCCCACCAAAGGGTCAGGCGGCCAGTTAACCCCTTCACTTGGAGGCACTGCTGAGATCTCCGACAGGCTCTGCTCATTTAACCGGGTGAGTACCATATGTACTCCGGTATGTGACAGAGACCGCTGTGAGATAAAACGAACTCGGGGTTAACACTAAAGTTCTAAAGTTCTAAAGTTTTAAAGACAATAAGGGAGGTCTGGGACTACCTTATCTAAAGAATCCAAACACAAAGAGATTGTTATATTTGGGAGGACGCTCGGTGTGGAACCTCGTGGTTTATTGTTTTATTTGTTTGTCTATGATTTAAAGTATAAGTGTATGGTATAATCAGGTGAATTAGTAGATGGTAAGACGAACATTCCCTGACTGTTGTTATATTTTGTCTGTTTGTAGTAACTTGTTTGTATAAAGCATAAGAATATGGGGAATAAAAACAGTTATAATGAATATCCACCCCCAGAGACAGGAGAACCATGCAAGGATTATGTAATTAGAGTAGGGGGTACAGATAGATACCTGGTAGATCCATGTAGTACCTGGTAGATCCAGAGTTGTGACCCCTTCCCACGAGAAGGAGACAACAGTCCATTTCATATGGATATGGTAAAAGGTCTCTGTCTTGGAGACTCAGAAGCATTTCCATATTATGAAAGAGATCCCGCATGGGATAAACAGTATATGCAATTAGGAGGAGAACAATGGCTTCTAACCCCAACTCACTGGTAAATGGCGAGATGATGACCCAATGATTACTTTGTATATACATGGCAAATCTATTGCATTTATGGTAGATACAGGTGCAACCACCAGTACTCTGGAGGCTTGTCACTACAAGGGTCCCCTTGCTGAGTCAGAACTTTCCACGGGTATCAATGGCGTATCCACACCTACATACACCACTGTTCCTCTCTCTTTAACCCCCGATGACGGCACAACCTTGTTACAACATTGTTTTACATTTACGCTTATCAAAGATTGCCCTGTTAGCCTACTGGTAAGGGTCTACTGGCTCTTTTACAATAGTCCATACACAACACACCAGATAGCATCCACATTGAAAGCTCGGTGATACCCGCTCTATGCAGGACACGTCACTTTTTCCTAACCACAGACACCGCGCCCCCTGAATTGAAGGAGTTCACCTCCCTATGGTCACAAGGTCCTTTCGACACCGGAATGATACCATGCACCCCTTATAAGGCCCGAGTGCACACGAATGTTGACCCCGTATACCAAAAACAGTACCCGTTGTCCCAAGAAAAGATTGAGGGTATCAGACCTATGCTGCAACAGTTTCTGACAGACGGTATCCTGGAAGAGGTTGTGTCCCCCTTTTCCACTCCCATCAATCCTGTTCGCAAACCCGATGGGTCAGTTAGGTTTGTCCAAGACCTGCGCGCCATTAACTCACTGATAATTCCCATTGCTCCCATAGTGCCTGACGTTACAACGCTTCTTTCCTCTGTTCCCGCAACACACAGTCATTTCACAGTCATCGACCTAAAGAACGCATTTTTTTAGCATTCCTGTGGACCCTGACACGGCACTACTATTTGTTTTTTCTTTTGAGGGTTGTTAGTATACACGGAAGCGCCTCCCTCAGGGGTATATTAATGCCCCAGTGGTCTTTGCCATCGTGCTTCAGACCACCCTAAAATCGTGGCACCCCAGCCAAGGTTCAGTCCTGCTACAGTATGTGGATGATCTCCTCCTCTGTAGTCCATCAGGCGAAGCCGCCAAGGCTGACGGACTGTCACTCCTACAATGGTTACAAGATTGTGGTCATAAGGTTTCACTTGAAAACTTACAATGGTGTCAAACACAGGTTGAATATCTATGTTTTGTTTTACGGCAGGGGGAAAGGAGTATCAGTCACAAAAGGATCCAGTCTGTCATGGGCCTGGTCACCCCAAGTACCAGAGAAAAGAAATGCTGTCTTTCCTGGGAATGATAAACTACTGTAGACAATGGATACCTGACTGCTCCTACTATGATAACATCCTGAGACAACACACTGTGGGGAACCCAGGCAAGCTCACCTGGACCCCTGAGATGACAAACGCATATAATGCTCTTAAAGAACGCTCTTATGTCCAGTCCAGCCTTGGGGCTCCCTGATTACATGTTACTATTTTATTTGTTTGCAAGGGACAACTGTAAAACCATGGCCGGCGTTCTCACCCAGGAACATGGGGGCCGCTTGCGTCCCGTAGCCTTTTTTCTAAAGTCATGCCAACTCCAGTCCAAGGTATGCCCTCTTGCCTACGCTCTCTGGCAGCTAGCTCGATGGCGGTGCAAATGGCTACTCAGTTCACTTTAGGACATGAAACACACTTACACACCTCCCATGACGTACTAACCCTCCTCAAAGGTATACACGCCCAACATATGACATCACAAAGACTCTCAGGCTATGAAGTAACTCTTCTCAGCAACCCGACCCTACATATAGAATATAGCATCTCTATTGTAGGTCCTTCCGCTATCCTTAACGCTCTCCTGGGACGTAAGGGCACTGGTGACAATACCCCACCAGAACATGACTGTCTTCTCACCATTGACTCTGATACATCCCCCGCCCAGACATGTGCACAACCCCGTTCTAGAAGCTGACGTAGTATTCGTAGACGGTTTATGTACCCGTCCCACACACCACCTACCATGCAGGTTATGCCATAGTCTCCCTGCCTAACATTATTCACGAGGCAGAACCTATCCCCTACCGCTCTGCACAAGCTGCCGAGCTCATTGCTCTCACACGCGCTTGCATTCTGTACACAGGTATGCCCGTTACTATCTACACTGATTCTAAATACGCCTTCGGCGTTGTCCACGACCATGGTAGGATATGGCAGAAACGCGGCTACGTAGCAGCGGATGGTAAACCCATATCACACTCATCCCTTGTGGATGATCTCCTAAGTGACCTCATGCTCCCCTCTGCCCTCACTGTTCTGCACTGTAGAGCACACACACGTAACAATGATGTTGTCCCCCAGGGGACCGAGTTAGCTGACATGGCTGCTAAACGTGCGGCCTCCACCGGCAATAGCCACCTACACCTTCCCATGTTAAAACCCCTTTCTATTTCTAATGAGTTTCTCTTCTGTGAGCTACAGCGGTACGCCATAGACACAGAGTTAGAAGACTGGTGCTATCCCACTCTACACAAACTTTCACCTCTGGTTTGATTACCAAGGACGGTAAAGTATGCATACCCCAATCCAGTGCCACACTCTTTATTGATCAATTTCACGGCGCCAGCCACCACAGCATCAAAACTACCAAACGGTTGCTAGAGTCTCGTTTTTATATCACTGATTTTCTAGCCCTCACGAAGGATTATGTTTCCCGCTGTCTCACTTGTCTCCGCATCCATCCCAATAACCCCCACTGTATCGCACATCAGCATCTAGAGTACCCCACGACTTTTTTCACACATCTGCAGATTGATTTCACACGTATCCCCAGGGTTGCTGGTAGGGCTCAGGAGTACGCACTTGTCATGGTAGATATGTTCTCCCGTTGGCCAGAAGTATTTCCCACTAGGGCAGAGGATGCTAAGACAGTGGTTCGCATTTTGGCTCGAGAGATAATCCCCCGCTGGGGGATTCCCCTCCAGCTCAATTCTGACAGAGGCCCCGCATTTACCTCCAGATTGACGAAGAGCCTTTGTAAGGCCCTTCAGGTGGACTGGAAGTATCATATCCCTTGGCACCCGCAGAGTTCTGGCCTTGTCAAGCGCATGAACCGAGCAAACAAAGATTGTCTGCGGAAAGCTACGGGGGGCACCTTTCATAACTGGAAGTCTGTCCTCCCGATAGTTTTGGCGGAAATCCGTATGTCCGTCAATCGGAATACTGGGTTTTCTCCATTCGAGATCCTAATGGGTAGACCGTTCCCCAGCCCCTGGGCCCGTCATCAGGTACTCACTGACCTCGGGGACCTCCAGCAGGTTAGGGATGAGTATGTCAGGCAGTTGATTACTTCTTTAAAAACCACCAGAGACGAAGTTACGTTCAGATCTCCTTCCCAGGTACACCAACCCATCCTTTCCAGGAGGGGGACCGGATCCTCCTCAAGCACCTACAGGAGGGGAAACGTCCCGAGGATTTCGCCTACGGACCTCCCACCACTATTGTCGCCTTCACCAGAACCGCCATTCTACGGTGGCCAGCCCCACCTGGATCCATGCCTCCCGTGCCCAGCTAGTGCCTCCGAAAGACAAAGAGAAAGACAAAGAGAAAGACAAAGAGAAAGACAAAGAGAAAGACAAAGAGAAAGTCAAAGAGAAAGACAAAGAGAAAGTCAAGCCCACGACAGCACCAAAGAGGTACTAGCGGTCATCCCAGAACCTGATAACGGGGACCTAAAGGTCCCGACCTCCTACGCCATGATGGGACAAAGGGAGAGTATCGAGACCTCCGAAGATACAGAACCGCCAACTACGGCCCATACCCCTAGACAGGATGTTGACACACCCCATGCCACCCAGCCTCACCAGTCATCCACTGGTTGGGTGGAAACTATTATCATGTACCTTCTTTTGGCCCTTTTTGCATCCCTACGTTGATCCTCACCAATAGACGATTATGTTGCCCTCCGCTGACACATACGCAACCTCTCCAACCTCCAATGACAGGGAAACGATCTAGTGGGATGCTACCAAACCAGGAGCACCCGGAGTAGATGCATTTGCGTGTTACCCCTTCCGCAAATGATATTTCCCACTATTCCGATGTGCTCCACTTGACGTATGTGAGGTTTCCTGGTGAAATCCCATATGTCACCATCTCGCTAGATTCATCATATGTTCTTAATTAACATATGAGGAAAAGAGGGGATTGAAGGGATTTCACCCTTGATTCCCCTCCCCTACACGGTTAAAACATCCAAAAGCCTTTATGTATCTAAATAATAAAACTCATGTTTTACGCAAGATAACTGTAGTTTAGGAATGCGGCTCGCGGCTGTATCTCTGTAAAAGTTTGCGCGTTCTCTTTATTATCTTTGCAAACAGCTCACGGCTTGCACACTATGTCCTAGTATCCTTACCGCCAAGGCAGTAATCAGCTTAACTATAACACATAGAAAAGACCGGTCACTGTGTCCGTACAGTTGAAACCATAATATGAACTTTAGAATGTGTATTTCTCAGAACTTCTGCAAGCGCTTACGTGTGAAAGCAACAAACAATAATTTGTTTATGCCGCATGAGATATGTTACCTCCGCCTCAGTGTGTCACGACTGATTAATGTGGTATTTTGTATATGTTGCAAGATGTATGACGTATATTGCTTTTCCACTTGCGTAAGTGGTTTTTACAATATAAAGCTAGCGTCTTGAAATATTAAAGTCAGAGAGATTTTACCAACTGAGCATCGGTTATCTGTCTGTGTTCTTTCTGGTCCATTCTCTCTCCCAGCGCTGGACGAGTGTTTCCTCTACCGAGTGTCCATCCCACCAAAGGGTCAGGCGGCCAGTTAACCCCTTCATTGACCATCAGGGCATTTCAGTGCTTTCTGGTCTTCTCTGAATAGATTAACCATTGTTTCTCTACGGGGGATTTCAATGCTGTTGATCACCGTATTTTGCTGGCAATTCGAAAATACTTGGTGAATTGTCCAGTTTTTGAATAGCTGAATGACCACAAAATTTCATCGTATGGGGAAATTCACTGTTTGGTGCAATTTCGGGGCCAGTTCGGCTCTTTGAATAACCCTGTTTTATGACTCTCCAAGCACCCTGGAGAGACATAAAACCATCTGCAAATAGAGCCACAGTCCACACTGTAACAAAAAGTATAAACAGATTACTGCTGCATTACAACAGCCAGAGAGAAGGCAGAATACAGGGAGAGCTCTGGGGTCACTCACTGCTGTACAGGGATACGATTCAGGGAGTTATAATGACTGAAAATCCCAGTACAGTACAGATACAAGGTGTTACTGTAATCTCCATATACAGCCATTGTGTCACATCGAGATTCTATATATTCTATTGGTATTTTGTGGAAGCTGCATTGCTAATCTCATTATGATTATTACAAATCCCCAAAATCAGGAGATCTGACAGTTTTTATTATTTATCACTGTTACTGTATCTAACACAAAGGTCTTTTCTGCCTGCATGATAATAATGCAGACTCCGTTTGAAATTGTGTAAGACAAAGGACACCATCTAGAGCTCCGAATCTTACATTTCAACAATATTTCTGTAAAGAATAAACAAATACATGAAAAATTTAAAATGAGCGAATTAACATAATTTAAATTTTTTAACTACCTCAGAATAACAATTTCTTTGTGAAACTTCTATTTTTTCCTTATATTTAATTGTTAACTTCAGATGCCATGTTTCAAATAAATTTTATCAGAACATTTTTTTTCCAACAAAAATCTTGCTTGGTGGTGAAGGGGTTAATGGCCCACTCATTAACCAGAACAGCTTTCCTGTTATTTCGTCTGACCTGCAGACTTTGCTTGTGGCTTCCAAATGACATAGCAGAAGGGAGATGGAAAGAACTAGTTCTCAGTGTCCTTCTGCTAACCCTGTGTGACCCTGCTTACGGAAGCTTGGGCAGGACACACGTTTATCTTCATGAAGTCTTATGGGTTGAGATAAAAAAAAAACATGTTAATGTTGGCCCACAGCATCTGTTTGCTTCTCACTCATATTACAAGTTAAACCCAACAAAACAGCTAGATTATAAAAGAGCCAGTACGGAGCTGCTATGGGTTAATGGCTTACATGACTCATTTATTCAAGAGAAGCTCCGTATTCTCAGCCACAATAAGGCCTGGTTCACACCTGAGCGTTTAACAGCGCGTTCCTACGCGCTGCAAAATGCTCCAACACTGAAATCCCATTATTTCCTATGGGCATGGCTCACACCTGGGCATTTTACAGTGCGTAGGAACGTGCTGTAAAATGCCCTACACCCAAAGAAGTACAGGAGCTTCTTTGGGGCGTATTACAGCGCGTTTGCGGCCATTGACTTCAAAAAACGCGCGTATGATGCGTGTTTCTTATTGTCAAAAACGCTCATAAAACGCACCACAAAAAATGTGGGTAAAACGCACATATAAGATACGCTCAGGTGTGAACCCAGCCTAAGGGTTTGGAACTGGCAATCTCAAACACACAAAATTTTCACTTCTTCTTGTTCTCTATCACGACTCTTCGAGATTATAAGTACATCTGAAGAAGGCCTCAGTTTTCTAAGTTTATTTGTAATTTTGTTCATTATAAATCTCTACTCCAACAGAATTCTGCATTTTGGAGAATAGGTGGCATCATAGCGTTGACATGTATAGATCAGAACATTTTTTCCAGTTTTTAGCTGACATCCCAAACATATTTTTCATTTGTTATTGAAAAATGACTGTGAGTAATTAATTTCTCTGTACACAGTAACTACTATTTAACCCCTTAACGCCGCAGGACGTACATTTACGCCCTGCATTAGGCGGGCTTTGGCGCCGCAGGACGTAAATGTACGTCCTCGGCGTTTTCAGCCCCCCCCCGGGAGATACTCACCTCCTCCGGCGGCTCCCTCGCTGATCTGAGTCCCACGGAGTCAGATCGGCAGGGTTTCTTCCTCCGGCGCACTGACGTCATCGCGCCGGGGGTGCGATGACGTCAGTTTCAGGCGTCCCCCCCGCCGGAGCAGGGGAAGCGCCTGGAGGGGAGGGATCCTTCGGATACCTCTATCTCCCCATCGCCGGGGGCTACAAGGCTGTGGCAAGCATCGCTGGAACGGTCACAGCCTGACCTTTCCAGCGATGTATTGGGGTTAACCCATGAGTTGCCAGGTCGCGACCGGGCACTAATTTGTCCCCGATCGCGGCCTATTTCCGGTGGGGGCCGCCATCTTGGATGGCAGCCCCCACCTCTGGGTCCCCCCCCGCGTCAACTGACTCATCGCGCCATGCGCGATGATGTCAGTTAACTGGGGAAGCCCCTAGCTGCAAAGGGATTTCCTATGGAAATCCCTTGCAGGAGATAGGGGGGTTCTTTGAACCCCTTTATCTCCTGATCGGTGGCAGCTAGGGGGTCATGCCTGATATCGATGGAAAGGTCTGAGCATGGCCTTTCCAACGATATCAAACATGACAATGAAAAAGTTAAATAAAAGTGTATAAAAACAAAAAAACAATTAATTAATTAAAAAATAAAAACGTGCTTTTTTTTTTTGATGCAGCATTATTGTTCACATTTCAATTATAATGTGAACAATGATGCTTCACCAATGATTTTTTTTTGGGGGGGGGGGGTTTAGCTAAAATCACGTAATTTCCCCCCCACCCAAAAAAAAAAAAGGGTTCCCAAGTCTACCCCATAGAATATAACCGCAAAGGATCGGATAATAAAATGTGAAAAAAAAACACTTTATACACTGTGGATGATTGAAATTTTATTGAAAATTCAAAATTTTTTACATTTTTTGTTATAGCATTCTGGCAGGACATGACGTTTATATATAATTATGATATATTATTAATCTTCCGAGTCTGCCGTAAAGAACGATATATTATTTGTCTGGGTGGTATAATAATATGTGACTTAAAACCGCGTTTAAACATGATGAGCAAAAACCTCAGCAAACTTCACTTCCGAAAGAGCGCCAAAGTTGTAAAATTACTCCCGTCCTTAAGGGGTTAATTTTCCTGTTTGTTTTTCCTTTTTTTTGTTGTTTATTTCTGTCAGTAAAATCTAAAATGCCAGAAAACAATGTGCTATGGACAGTGAAATACGAGCATCTCAGCTTAATCAATGTTTTATAGTGGGTAAAGAAAAACATTGTTCTATTACACTTTTCAAATCTGTTTTATAAAATTGACATACACTCCCGAACAACGGGTGCTTTACTCTTCTGATTCTATATGCGACGTCTTCTCTATATTAAAATTCACACTGCAAAACAACAATTACAAAGAAAAAAATAACAAACACTATTAACTTACTCTCCACCCTCCACAAGGAATCTTCCTTGCCCATTTCCAAATATCTTTTTCTCCCGTCAAAATGCATCTTCTTTAGTTTTGTTCTGTATACACAGCTGTTGCATTTAAAAGAGTGTATATGTTTCCATAAGCAGTATCCGTGTATTGCTTAGGAGGTGCTAAAGATGCTTAACTGTTTCCTAGGTTTTCAAAAGCTACTCACATGAACTTGTGTATTGAGCTTCTATTCTTTTGAGCAGTGGTTCCCAACCCTGGTCCTCAGGTCCCCTAACAGGCCAGATTTTAAGGATCACCTTGGGGAAATGCAGACTGAAACCTGCAATCACTGAGCAGCAAATTATATCACCTGTGCTGTGCTTCAGATATCTGGCAAACCTGGCCTGTTAGGGGTACTTGAGGACCGCGGTCGGGAACCACTGCTTTAGAGGGTCAGCAACATTGGCTCTCTACATGTTTTGGAACTATTTCCCATAATTCTTTCTAATAAGTGACTGTGTATCATGGGAGATGTAGATCCAAAATATTTGGAGAGTCAAGGTTGATGACTATGGCTTTCGTGTCTTAGCAAGCCAAAAGATAGTATAGAACAAATGCAACTACACAGTGGCTCATAACTTTACACTATGGTCCAGGAGTAGCTCATAATTTAATCAATATGCTGTGTTTTATATACCATATATACTATCATACTATACTATTAGTTATAGTTATACTATACTATTAGTATATAGTATACTATTATAATAAAATATAATTATACACTTTTTATGAAATCCTCAGCATAAGCAGGTATTAGTCTTTAGGGATCTTATAAACAATATGTACTTCTGTTTTCAGCATGGACTATTAAAATACATACAATACCAAACACATCAATTGTGTCTTTTTAAAACCTTCTTGTTCAATAAGATCAACTAGGAACATAAAGGAGCGTATTATGATGTTCGGAACTTGTGACATTGTAGATCTAAAATAACTTTCTTCATTTCAAAATCTAAGCGAGGAAGACAACAAAAGTGTTTCAACCTGTGGAAAGTCAACCATATATAATTCACTCTACATGCTTTTATCAGAACTCCCAGCTATAGAATGTGTCACCTTTACAGGAAGATAGAGGGGCTTACAAAAGAGATATATATAAAAAAAATAGGAAAACAATGTAGTCATTAATTATCTTCTAATAGATTTAAGACTTTAAATTTTAGTCTTTGCAAGGAAAATATCTCCATCTGTAAACAAGATATCTGTACTGATTTCCTGTCAGTAAATCTTCTCTTAAATTTAACCTTACTCATACCTTTTTAAATGTTCTTTCCCCATCTGTCAAAATAAAGCTAGCCTCGGAAAATAACCTTAACCCAGATGTTCATCAAATCAAGTTTTATGATGCTTTAGGGTAGCAATGACCTTTTAATGTATCAACCAGTCCGTAAAATGTCACCGTATCTAAATATAGTTAATCGTATTCTATTCTAGAGCATGAAATCACTCACTTTTTATTTGGGTGCTACTTTTACATGGGATTTACACAATAACATTATGAAATGTTTCCAAAATATTCTTTATCTACCAAACCTTTTGATCATAGGCGTGTGCAGGAGGGTGTGTGTTCTCGTGATTTGCTCCTGCTTTTGATATTTTAGATCCCCATCTATACTCTTCGCATTTTTCTTATTTGGCTTATGAAAAAGAACATGATTATTGTTATTAGGGGTGCTAGTATTCTTATAATAAAATTTACTAAGGGTAATTTATGGAATATAAAATTGAACAGTAGAGTGTAACACCACATTACAGTGATGAAAAAATGTGATATATAAACAAATGTGGGAAAGACTGCATTCACCTTAACATTTATTTTGCATAAGGTTGCTATTGAGACTAATAAATACAACACAACATAAACAGAGCACTCCACTTAAATTGAATATTAAATATTTTTCAAACCAACTAAGAGAACAAGGATGGGTATTGTGTCAAATATTAAGATCAAATCTGTACCATTGGTCCCTTAGGTGGTTTTAATATTTCCAATATTATTTTTAAGTGCAGTGATGTCTTCATGGTATGTTTATATAATCTATAGTTATATAGATATACAGATTTTAAGGGTTAGTTGGTTTTGTGTTAATATCTTGCATTTTACTATTTTGTATTTCTGTATCCACTCAATGTTCTTGAACCCAGGACATACTTGAAAACGAGAGAAATCTCAATGTATCCTTCCTGGTAAAATCGTTTATAATTAAATAAATAAATGCAGACTGAATCCTGCAATCACTGAGCAGCAAATCATATCACCTGTGCTGTGCTTCAGGTATCTTGCAAACCTGGCCTGTTAGGGGTCATTGAGGACCAGAGTTTGGAACCACTGATACAGGGGTATCCTGTAATATAATGTGTATGACTTAAAAAAGTCAATAAGTAACAAACATTAAATATTTAATTAACTGCATATTCAATTTTCTACCAGAGAAATAAACTTGTTGATTAGCTGTGATCACTAATCTAGTTGTTTACAGGTTCTATATTCTTAACTCAATCATAGTTTACACAAGACTTTGGTGTTTATAATAATTTGCTGAACTTCACCAGCAGTAAAAATGAGCTGCTTTCAAAATTTGAGGATCAGAGACCATTAAATGCAAAACACATTTGTCTTTACATAGCTACTACTACTGTCTTTCATCAAGAGTTAAAACAGAAAATGATTCACCATGTTCAAGCAATTCCAATGTGTGGCCATATTGTTACAATCTAAAAGCAAATAATCTATTAAATCTCATGCATGAATGAAATTTAGCATGATAAAATAATTAGATATGTATTAACAGATTAGGAAGGAGCAGTATACGGGTGTGATCTGACCACCGACGGAGCTGGCTGCGTGTTACCCAAGCTCCATCTTCCTGGTGCCGTTGCAGCGATTTTATGGGGCTATAAAGCTGAGATGGGTCAAACAGGCATCTAGGCCTGAGGGAACAGCATCCATACCTCCAGTGGGGGGAGGGGATCCATCCCGCCAGTCATCTGCAGGTCCGCTCCTCGCACGCCAGACAGCACTCCAGAGCGGTCCGGAAACGTGGGCCCTCTGTCTCTCCAGTCCTCAGCATGAGCTCAGTCTGGGCAGAGGTAGCAGGACAGCCAGGCAGGGAGATGGCAATCGCCAGGAGGAAGGCCGCAAGATGGCTGCCAGCGTCTTGTTCCAGCCGCAGATTGGTGGCAGTAAGGCATGTCTCTGGTCCGTAGAGGGGACAAAATGGGCTTGGACAGCTCAGTTCTGGTGGCTAGCTACTTCAGTACCCCAAATTGAAGAAATCACCGCGGTAAAAAGCATCTGGGGTTCCCAAGAGTGGCAGACATGTGGAGCTTCACCGAGACACGCCTGCTCCTGTTGGTAGCCAGCCACACCCCCACTAATGAGTCTTTTAACCCATTGGTGTTTGGAATTTTAGTATGGTCGGCCCGCGTTAGGGCCACTTAAGCTAACGTTGGTGCTCACTCCATTTTAATTGCTTCTCTGCTAACACATTCCTAAAATTCTATGTAAGCTTCATTCTAGTTTCTACTGAAATCTACCTAGTTATTTTCAAGTGAACCAATATTCTGAACAAGATGGCCCCCTGGCTCATAATGGCGACCATCTTCCAGCCTGATTCCACTTCATTCCCCAGACCATTACCCTTTGGGAAGCCAGTAAATGCATCATTTGGGGGGTGCTGATACAGACAGGTGCCAGATGTAAAAAAGCATATAACGCACGGGTGGACCAATTATCTGCCTCTTTTAAGGAACTAGAGAAAGGACACAAACGTGACATGGATTCAATTGCTTTTCAGGAGTTGGTCCTCTTATGTGAGGAATTGAATAAAATTCTTAATGACTGGGTTTCTAGATGCATCACACTCACCAAGTTTCATGATTGTTGCTCGGTTTTTCTGATAACTTCCCCCTGTACGCTGAACTATGTCGCGGACCTTTTTTAATTTTTATTCCCCTCCCCTCTTTTTTTTCTTTCTGCCATTTTGGGGCTACCACGGGGTGCGCCTTTTTGGCAGCCACCATGGCTCTGCCTGCCACACCTGGCCCTCAGGTACCCCGGCCATGTGACTTGCATTCTTCCACAGCCTCCCGCTGTCCCTCGCACACGTGGGAGTGCGGCGGGAAGGTCATGTTTGGCCTTTGCCGCGCTTTCCCCCTCCCTCACACTTTTTTTTCCCTTGCTCTTTGGTATTTTTATTTTCTTTTAGGCCCTGGCGTGTTCCTTGGTGTGTTTCACTTTTATGTGTTCCCTATATTTGTTCCAGATGACTCTAATATCAGACCTGCCTTTTATTTTTTGTTTTATTGTTTTCCTGGATGGGACTCTTGCTGACTTATTCTTCGTTCGATGTCTTGCTGATTTTGTATTATGCTGATTGATATGTCTTTTTTCTGATATTGCCCTTATTGTACATATAGCATTTTCAAAATAAAAATCATCAGATACATTTGACGCATGAATAATGATAGGAAAAATAGGCTTTATTACTGTAAATGGTGCTAGCGTTCACCTTCTACATTGCATTCTGCAATATAAACTTAAAAGGGCAAGTCATGCTCTTTGTTTTTCTGATAATACAATTCTCTTAGTTTTATGGATTTGTGTGTAATATGAGGTAAATAACCCATAGAGATGGGAAAAAATTGCAAATATTGTCTTGTATGTCAGGATCTATGACTTGGAACTTAGAACAACGAATACCTTTGAAGTCATTCAATTGCTGGTAGGAGTAGAGGTAACATCACTGCTCTGTGTGGAGAGAGCCTGTGGAGTCATGGGTTCGATCCTGGCAAGAGCACCTCTCCAGTAAGTGTCCTTGGGCAAGACACCTCACGGTACATACTCGCCACCCAGGACATACTTGAAAACGAGAGAAATCTCAATGTATCCTTCCTGGTAAAATACTTTCTCAAAAAAAAAAAAAAATCAGGCTGGTAAACAGGGCTTCAAGCGCTCAAATTGTGCAAAAACTGGACAAACACAATAAAGCATTTTTGATAAGGAAGATGGTTTGTATGACATTTTACATGGGCAGAAATATGAATAAATTTGCTTCTACAGAATTTGACTTATTAACCATCACTTCCTTGTTGGCCAACGATCCCTGTCTAATTAAAATCAAATACTTCACATAGACAAACATTGACAGTTCTCCCGCTGAGCTGTAATTGTCCAAGATACAATAGTCTGGCGTCTACAGGTCATAACTTGGCACCTGGATGTGAGGAATACGGGAATGAGTCATCAGAGTGCGTAAAGGACAGAAGAATGCACTGAGGTCATCATGCAATTCACAATTTCTGGTCAAAGTTTTATGATCTCAATGTGGGAGAATAGAGAAGTTAAGCTAAAATACAGCCACATTCCTGTGGATATGGAGAACTCACAAAAAAATTATAAAATTGGGGTAGCATTTTCCTGTATAAATGCAAAGGCAATGTCTCTGCCTCTTTGCCGCTATATCAACCTTTTGATGCGTTGAGTCCCTTTTAAGGTCAGTGAGAACAGTGGCGTAGCGTGGGGGGTGCCTCGGGGGCGGTCGCTCCGAGCGCAATTTTCTTAGGGGGCGCAAAATTTCAAAAGAAATTTGAACCACTAATATTTTCCAGCAGGGATCAGCAAGGCGTCTGCCAGTTTTGTCACGCCGGCGGTGACTTAGCACTCAGCGTCCAGAAGGGAGGACCAGGACTCCTCCTTAACGCTGACATGAGTCATGTGAAGCAGCGCAGCATTATTCGACGGAACACCCTGTACCACGCTTGTCAACCCCCCTTGAAGCACTGTTCCAGCCCGCCTGCAGCTGGCAGCCCTGCAGCTGCTGACCAGGGAGAAGGGAGGGAGGCACCTGCCCTGCAGCACATTTTAAATTTCGGTCTCCACTAAGCCCACTGGACAGCCCCCCCAGGCCACCAGGAACCCCACACAGGTAGGCAAAACTGTGTGACACCAGAGCAGCGTGACCAAAACACAGTGAGGGGTACAGGGAGACAGTGACTGGAGGTTCAGGGAGAGAATGACTGGGAATACTGGGAGAAAGTGACTGGAGATACTTGGATAGAGAGAGAGAGTGACTGGGGGTACTGGGAGAAAGTGGGAGTACTTGGAGAAAGATTGAGAGAGAGACTGGGGTTACTGGGAGAGAGAGAGTGACTGGGGGTTACTGGGAGTGACTGCTGGTTACTGGGAGTGACTAGGGATTACTGGGAGTGACTAGGGGTTACTGGGAGAGAGTGACTGGGGATACTTGGAGAGAGTGACTGGTTATAGTGTGAGAGTGGAACTATGCTAGGGTATACAGGAACAGGGTGACTGGTAGCAGTGGCATAGCGTGGGGGGGCATGTGTGTTTCATTTTTTTTATTATATCAGTATTTTGTTAATATACAATACTTGTGCTTGTGGGGTAACGGGGTCAATACGCTACTGGTAGAAGGGAATCATGGTGTGTTATCATGTCCACAGGTTGGGGGGGCGCACAATTCTTGCCTTGCCCTGGGCGCTGACAACCCACGCTACGCCACTGAGTGTGAACAACACTTGAAACAGTAACCTTTAGGAAATTTTAGAACAGGTTTTAGGCCTGTTCTAGGCATTAATGTGGTAGAATTGATCATGAAGAATGCTGACACACTTAGAGTAAAAGTTTATTATAGAATTACTTTATTTTTCACTTTTAGGCTAGGGTCAAACGAACGCATTATTCACAGCGACCGTCAAAAAGTGCGTCCGAACGCATTGACGTATTTTTGTCACGGAATGCGCGAAAATGGTCAGACGACGCGCATTTTCGTGCGTGATTTTTTTTCGGATCGTCAATAAAACACTTTTTGCATCTGGACGTTATGTAGGCTGGACATTAGCAGCGTCTGACATCTCCTGATCACGCACACACGCCGCTATGCCGCTGCAGCGCACTCTGTACGTTAGTACTAGCGGTTCTGCTTTCTCGAAAAAATGCGTTCATTTTCCACTTGCGTTGCGCGGCCGGACTTTCATGCGGCCGTACTTTGTATATTGGCCGTCATTGCCCGTCATTTGCTGCTACTGCGGCCGTGATTAAGTGCGCCTAAACGAACGTTAAAAATGCGTTAGTCTGACCCCAGCCTAAAAGGCATATTGGTAATGATTTCAAGAGGTATAAAAGGGTTCAGCATTTAAATGCATCAATACTCTTATGAATGTAAAATAAAGGACCAATTCAATAATATGCTTAGTGTATAACTAACACACACCTACAATTTTTTTTTAAAATCAAAGTATATTATTCAAATTTTCATTTGTATAAAAGACATACATAGAAAAAAACTCAGAATTTCAACATACATCCAGTTGAACACACATGTTCAGGATAACATCGGTCAGAATCAGAGGTGTGAAATAATATTACTGTGAAAAGCGCGCAAGTCAAAAAGATTGAAAAGATTCTTCGGACCAGAAAAAGATAGGTAATAAAACCGGTTTGAGGAGAAAAAAAACTCAACAAGAACAACCATGTCAATCCAAATGGTGTCATTGGAATAAAACAAAAACTATCAGGGTAATTCAAAGAGATTTGAAAAGTCACCGCACGTTCGGTGACTTTTTGTTCTCTTCAATTCGGTGCAAATCGGCTTTCCCATTTCAGCGACCCTGCGGTGTATTCAGCAAGCACCACAGGGCTGTCAAAGTGCAGGGAAAAGCTGCCGAAAACCTGGCAAACCCGGTGAATGTATGCCGAAAACCCGCAAAAACATCTGAATTAACCCGTCGAAGATGCCGGAAAAACCCAATCAGGAGCCGATCACATGCAGAGCAGCTGCCGGAAAAAGCCGAAACCGCAGACGAATGCAGTGAATAAATTGGGAAAACAGTTTGCTTGAATGTTTGAAAAGTGAAACGCTGTTTGCAAAGAAACTACTGAGCGAAAATGTCTGAAATTTACATATGAGGTCCAGGGAATGATAATAAAAAGGGCTGTTACAGGAAAAATAAGTAAACTTAAAAAAAAAAAAAATCTCACATTTTAAAAAAAAACACAGAAAAATGCTTAAAATATCCAAAAAAATCTGTAAATAAAGAGACTCTTTACTGCAGAATTTTATAATGAACGGTTTATTAGATATTGGATTAAAACGGGAATATTTTTAACATTGAAGCCTATGGGATTCGAGAAATAAATTTGCCGAATTAAACCACTGAATGGCAGGGCATTAGGGGAACCTTTCACTGCTGGTTTGTGTTCTCTGAATAGCCGAAGCAGTGCTTTTTTATGGGGATTTCACTGCCCTCGAACAGGCACCGAACAGGCACCAAATGTGCAGGCAATTCGCCAGGATTTGGCGAATTGCCTGCTCTCTGGATAGCCGAATGGCCAAGAAAGGTAACCGAACGCTGATTTTCAGCGTTCGGTTACCTTTCTCAAGCAATTCGGATCTCTTTGAATTACCCTGTCTGTAGGAATATACTTGGGTGTACAGAGAAGCCACGGGGTCCATATATCCAGGAAATGCGGATGGGTATCAGTAATCTGTGCCGTCATTTCACTCATAGTGTGTATATATTCTATTTTAGTGATGACTTCAGCATATGTGGGCATGCCAGACTTCCATAATTTTGTAAGAAAAAGTCTAGCGGCCAACATAATGTTTCGAAGCATGTTCGCAAACATGTTCGCAGTTTTATTTAACCCTTTCGCTGCTGAGCCTTTTCCCGCCTCTGTGCTGAGGTCATTTTTACCGGTTTCGCTCATCATGTTTAACCGCGTTTTGAAGCCTTATTTTAATATATGACCCAGACATATTATATATCGTTCTTTCCGGCAGACTGTGCAGATTCATAATATGTCATTATTATAATACTAATTGGACTACTAACTTGGACTACTAATACTAATACTTTAGTAGTCCAAGAGGTGGAGGCCGGGTAGCGTTGGACTGGATGACCAGGAGGCAGACAAGGGAGTGAGAACAGAGTGTTCCTTCATCAGCCTATAGATGCAGGTGCATCTATCCCACAATTCCAGTTCGTGACGAAGAATTGGGTTACTGGTGCACACTGGGGATCTCAGGGTGGGCTGTAAGAGGAAAGTTCTGCCCAGCAAATGGTCATTAAGTAGGGTTGCTCAAATACCCAGCGAGCCTGATTCAAGGAATTGTGCCACATGGTCGACTGGAAAAGTCTAGCTGCCAAATAGAAGTGACATAAATCAAGGGCAACCATACCACTCGCACATCTATGAAAATACAAACCTTTCATATTCAAATGAGGTTTCCTATATAAGGCTGGGGTCAGACTAACGCATTTTTAACGTGCGTTTAGGCGCACTTAATCACGGCCGTAGTAGCAGCAAATGACAGGCAATGACGGTCAATATACGAAGTACGGCTGCACGAAAGTTCGGCCGCGCAATGCAAGCGGCAAACGAATGCATTTTTTCGAGAACGTCGAACTGCTAGTACTGACATACAGAGTGCGCTGCGTCGGCATAGCGGTGTGTGCGTGATTAGGAGACGTCAGATGCTGCTCATGTCCGGCCAACATAACGTCCAGATACCCAAAGTTTCCTGGTTTGGATCCGTAAAAAATCACGCATGAAAATGCGCATCGTATTATTATTATTCTTTATTTATAAAGCGCCAGCATATACCGCAGCGCTGTACAATAGGCACAGTATAGACAGGGTTACAATACATTGTCAAATGTTGTTCAAACAGTACAGGAGGAGATGAGGGCCGTATTCCTGTAGGAACTCACAATGACCTTTTTCGCGCATTCAGTGAAAAAATACGTCAATGCGTTCGGACACACTTTTTGATGGTCGCTGCGAATAATGCGTTCATTTAACCCTAGCCTTAATCGAGTAATAGCCGTTTGAAGACGGTTCAGGTCCAGTCTATTCAGTTGCAAGAGAAGGGATCTAAATAAGTAAAGCAACTTGGGAAAAGAGTAATTTTCACTGCATTGACTAACCTACATTTTTATCTTCAGAATGGTTATGTTATACATTCCTTTTGAATTTACTTCCATATGTGTGTAGGAAACTAGTTGACAAGCAGCAAATACATTTAGCTTTTCTTTTGGTTTTTTTTCACAGATACTATGTGTCACAAACATTTGTAACAAATGTCACAGTGAAAATGTTTAATCTGTCAACTTTAGGCACTTTCTGTTTCAAAATCACACCTTAACGACTTGGAAATCTATGTTTTATATATAACGTTAGTCGTAACAGCTCAAGGATATTAGAATGAAAAATGTATCTGTTTTGAAGGACGTATTTTAAGTTTTGTAAATCAATAGATTGCTATAAATCTGAATTCCTGACTCAGCAAATGTAAAATAGATCTTGTACTCCAGTCTGTTCTGTACTGTCTGTATATATTGAATATAGGACATGCAAATCTGCTCTGAGCTGGCGGACAATGAGCATTAATCATTATTCAAGAGACAGCTAAAAATAAATTGCTGCTAAAATCTGGTGTTCAGTGATTTTGTGATTGCAATACAATGCATCCAGAAAAAACAGGCCAGGTTTAGTTGCCTTTCACTTGTCAGTCATTATGTTTGTGAATTAAGTAATCCAATATATTTAATTGAACCCTTGGCCACAGAAGATATGTGAGGGACATCATGGGGTTCCCCACAGTATGTGGAGGATGTCTACCCACACATCACAAGATTTCAGTAGCCAAGGGGAAGACCGCTACCGCTCCAGTGGGAGTCCCCTGGTGGTCTGACTTCTTTGAAGTCATGACGTTCTGCTGGACCCCTCCCGGGGCACATATGTCATCACAGAGCCAGTTAAATTACTGAAGATGAGGGGGGTCCTTTGGACTCCCTCTATCTCCTCAACCAAAGGGGCTACAAAAAAAAGGGAAAAAATCAGTCTAACCTTTCCCACAATGCTCCTCTTAACCCCTTAGCATTGGAAGATGCGCTGAGCAGTCCTCTGCTAGTGTCCATAGGACTTGCTCAGTGCGTCGTTCCAGTGCTGTTCTGGTGCCAATCGCGGACTTCTACCAGAGGGGGCTGACATCTTCAATGTCAACCCTTCCT